>OX388351.1:42666938-43916938 GCA_947579665.1 Sympetrum striolatum | reverse complement strand
GACCGTGCAGATATTCGCTGTCCATTTTGATGAAAGTTACATTTTTCAACCTTCAGTCATAACATATATGGAAAGAAATTTTTTTTAATTATACCACTGTCTATTGTATGCATAATTTTCAAATAAGTGAGATCGAGATTCGCCAAATAATATGATAGTAAAATAATCATTTCTAAAGCCTTTCGCGTTTATGAGATACGGGAGTCTGTAATGAATACGCATTCGTAAAATTATATTAAAGAAATACGCCAAACAAAGTAAAGTCAGAATAAAAATCTGCATAAGATAAAAATGCGGAATAAATAGACGATTACCTGTGTAGTATGTGGTTGAGTGCAAGACATTCTGCAAAATAATCCTATATTCATTAAATGTTGTCTACTACGACAATGAGCTCCGTTTCTAATTAAATAAACAAATAGACAATAGGCAACGTAATTATGTAAATAGTTTTAAAGTACGTAGAAAAAGAACTTTATTCTAAAGTCCGTTTGGAGAAGATGGGAAAATAATATTCATACAATGATACATGCAAAGATTGTTTTTACTAACCAAGAATTATCCAGCGTAGAACAACGTAATCAGAAAGTCGTTGAAGGAAATCAGTGTATTTTATGAGTAGATTTCTGTTTTTTTTTATTTTGATGAATTTTGAATTACGTAATATATTACGAACTAATTGTGTACTACGTATTAATTAAAGAAACGTAGAAAAAGAACTTAATTTTAAATTCTCTTTGGAAAGGATGACAGAATAATTATATGTAATTAAAATAGAAAAGAATAAACATAATAGGCATAAAATTAAAAGAACAGAAACTCACAAACACGAAAAGCAATCCACCATATGCGTAAACCAACGATATCCTAACATAGTTCAATAATACCATGTATTTCCTGATTAGATATTTGTTGTTCATTTAGATGAGAGTTCAGTATATGATACATGTATTTGGTTAAGTGAGCTATGAATTATAATATATTAATAAATTATAGTGTTCGCGAAACTAATGATTCGTAATGCTTACAGTTATGTTATTTCTAAAGATTGTCGTTAAACCTTTTAATTTACATTAATATCCCTATTTATTAATTTATATTCGTATCTATGTACTTCATTCTAGAATAATCTCACTACTTACATGACTTTTACGATTATCTTCGTTGTTAATGGTCTCGTATTCTCTACATAAACTTATGTTATCACAGCATGCATTCACGATTGATTCATTGACCGTGCAGATATCCACTGTCTATTTTAACGAAATTTACATTTTTCAGCATTCAGTAATAACATGTATCGAAAGAAAGATTTAAAATAATTAAAAATGCATCAAACCTTTATCATTGCATATGAAAATAGGATCGTAAACAAACTTGTTTTCAATTCAAACAATGGTTGTTGCCATAGATTTAATTTTCAAAATGAGGAGAAAAAAACGTAAAAAATTAGCGTTCAAACTAAGATTTTGCGAATTTCGTGCAGAAATGTTAAAATTGGCCGCAAGAAAAGTAAACTTTAATCTTTCAGACGTAATACAGACCAAGTCCTACTGCTTTACGATTACTTTTTCATATTTTAATTAACGAAAGAAATTTTCTCTGCATGGCCATTTTTCGTTTTCCCCATTTAAATACATTGAAAAATATAATCGTCTCTGGGCTCAATCCTAGGTCAAAATCTGAATATTTTCGATTTTTTCCCAACTCGACTGTTAATTATATATCTCTCCTGAAAGTTTCATCCTTCCATCTCGATTAGAAATGCCCAGGAATTTGTATGAATGAGTCGGATTTGCAGCTTTATATATAGTAACTAGTAAATGGGTGCTTGCAAACTGCAAGCAAAGAAAATTATGAAGGGATATGTGTCTTTTTAATTATACTACTGTCTATCGTATACCTAATTTTCAAATATGAGATCGAGTTTCATCTAATAATATAATAATTATTTCGAAAGCCTTTCACGTTTAATTGAGACGGGAGTTTTGTAGTTGAGACCTTAAAGAATACGCATATGTAAAATTAAATTAAAGAAATGCGCCAAACAAATTTAAGTAATAATAAAATTCTTCGTAAGATGAAAATGCGAGAAATCGATAGATGATTCTTTACCTGTAGTACTCGGTTCAGTGCAAGGCATACTTCAATTGAATCCTATGTTTAAATGGCGTCTAAAGCGGCACAATGAGCTCCGTTTCTAATTAAATAAACAAATAGAAATTAGGCAACGTAGTTGAATAATTTTGAAGAATGTAGAGAAAGAAGTTGAATTTAAAGCCCGTATGGAGATGTTGAGAAAATATTTTGCATACGATGATAAACGCAGAAATATTTTTACTTACAAAAATTATCCAGAGAACAACATAATCCGAAGGTCGTTCAAGGTTTTAGGACGTCCCCCTTAGGATTTCAAAGGCCTTCTCCGCTTATTTGATACGGGAGATTTGGAGTTGATTCCTAATGAATGTGCATTCGTAAAATTAATTTAAGAAAATACGCCAATCAAAGCAAAGTTAGAATAAAAATCTGCATAAGATAAAAATTCGGAAAATAAATAGACGATTACCTGTGAAGTATTCGGTTCAGTGCAAGACATAATGAAATTGAATCCTATGTTCATTAAATGGCGTCTACCACCACAATGAGCTCCGTTTCTACTTATATAAACAAACAAATATGCTACAGGTAACGTATCTATGTAAATAATTTTGAAAAACGTAGAAAAAGAACTTAATTCTAAAGCCCGTTTGCAGAATATGAAAAAATAATTTGAGGTAGAATTTGATACGTAGAAAAACGTAATCCAAAGTTCGTTCAAGGAAATCAGCGTATTTTATGAGTAGATTTTTGTTGTTTATTTTGATGAAAGTTAAATGTCCTTGATGTATATTAATATTACAAACAAAAGAATATTGAAAAATATTTCAAAAACTTCATACTTTCATCACGGCGTATGTTATTTGAACTGCAAACAAATTTGTATTCCACGTAAATAATGGTCGTAGCCAAAGTTTTTATCTTGGGAAGGGTGCAAATAAAAACAGTATTAATTTGTATTTAATTTAAGATGTTGCCGACATGACAAAATTGGATGCAGGAAAAATAAAAATTCCTCTTTGAGGTATAATTTAGTTAAATACTCTCCACTGTACGTACATTTTTCATGCTTATGTGAATGAAAACATTTGGTTCTTCATGGACATTTATCGTTTCCCCAGCAGTATCCCATATAATTACGTAAGGTACTACGTATTAATTAAAAAAAACGAAAATTTAACTTAATTTTAAATTCTGTATGGATAAGATGATAGAATAATTATATGTTATTAAAATAGAAAAGACGATACATAATAGGCATACAATAAAAAGCACAATTTTCACACACGAAAGGCAATCCAACATATACGTATAATCTTAACATCGTTCAAGGATATAATTTTATTTCCTGTGTAGATATTTGTTGTTCATTTAAATGAAAGTTACACTTTCTTGATATTCAATTATAATATGGTCCTTCAAGAAAGGCGGGCAGCAACGGGTTTGGCTGCCCGTATGAGCTTTTTGGTTACAATGTATCACAATGTATGTAGTATGAAATTGAGGCATACGTTACTTAAAGCTTCCCCTCCTAAAAGGAACATCATCTAAAGAAGCCACACTATGAGGTGGCACGCGAGACAGGACGCTGGAGCTTATCTGTCGATCTTAAGAGAAACCAAGGGCAAAATACCAAACACACCGAGTGCGGTGAGAAAGTGGTCACTGTGCTAGGACTCCAACACCAAGGTACGAATTCCGGCTAGCAAGATTTTTCTGGCTATAGAATGGTTGAGTGTCTTTGTTAATAGTATTAGTTATTGAAATGGTGGTAATTGGGATCTTCCTGCTTTCATCAGAGATGTTATGAATATTGTTATTAATAATAACGCCATAAAGTAGGAATCGGAAATGGCCATTGCAAAGGAAGTTTTTAGACATAATTTAATATACGATAAATGCATTGGGTTAAGTGAGAATAAAGTGAAATACTACTATACTAAACTATACCGATTTTGATGCTAATGATTCGTATTGTTTGCAGTTATATTATTTCTAAATAATATCGTTGAAACTATTAATTTACATTAATATTCTGATAGTAATATTTTAGGATGATGTAAATTTCAGTTGTACTTACTTTTACTCAGGCATAGGTAGACTTGATCCGGTATAATACGTTCTTCATCAGTAATTAATGAGTATTTTTCATCGAAATTGCTTTCTTATCCCCCTTATATAGATTCAGTGTAGACTTTTAAATTTAATCCTCGAATAATCGCACTACTTACATGACTTTTCCGATTATCTTCGTTTATAAATGGTCTCGTATTTTCTACATAAACTTATGTTATCACAGTATGTATTCCCGAATAATTCATTGACCGTGCAGATATTCGCTGTCCATTTTGATGAAAGTTACATTTTTCAACCTTCAGTCATAACATATATGGAAAGAAATTTTTTTTAATTATACCACTGTCTATTGTATGCATAATTTTCAAATAAGTGAGATCGAGATTCGCCAAATAATATGATAGTAAAATAATCATTTCTAAAGCCTTTCGCGTTTATGAGATACGGGAGTCTGTAATGAATACGCATTCGTAAAATTATATTAAAGAAATACGCCAAACAAAGTAAAGTCAGAATAAAAATCTGCATAAGATAAAAATGCGGAATAAATAGACGATTACCTGTGTAGTATGTGGTTGAGTGCAAGACATTCTGCAAAATAATCCTACATTCATTAAATGTTGTCTACTACGACAATGAGCTCCGTTTCTAATTAAATAAACAAATAGACAATAGGCAACGTAATTATGTAAATAGTTTTAAAGTACGAAGAAAAAGAACTTTATTCTAAAGTCCGTTTGGAGAAGATGGGAAAATAATATTCATACAATGATACATGCAAAGATTGTTTTTACTAACCTAGAATTATCCAGCGTAGAACAACGTAATCAGAAAGTCGTTGAAGGAAATCAGTGTATTTTTTGAGTAGATTTCTGTTTTTTTTTATTTTGATGAATGTTGAATTACGTAATATATTACGAACTAATTGTGTACTACGTATTAATTGAAGAAACGTAGAAAAAGAACTTAATTTTAAATTCTCTTTGGAAAGGATGACAGAATAATTATATGTAATTAAAATAGAAAAGAATAAACATAATAGGCATAAAATTAAAAGAACAGAAACTCACACACACGAAAAGCAATCCACCATATGCGTAAACCAACGATATCCTAACATAGTTCAATAATACCATGTATTTCCTGATTAGATATTTGTTGTTCATTTAGATGAGAGTTCAGTATATGATAAATGTATTTGGTTAAGTGAGTTATGAATTATAATATATTAATAAATTATAGTGTTCGCGAAACTAATGATTCGTAATGCTTACAGTTATGTTATTTCTAAAGATTGTCGTTAAACCTTTTAATTTACATTAATATCCCTATTTATTAATTTATATTCGTATCTATGTACTTCATTCTAGAATAATCTCACTACTTACATGACTTTTCCGATTATCTTCGTTTATAAATGGTCTCGTATTCTCTACATAAACTTATGTTATCACAGCATGCATTCACGATTGATTCATTGACCGTGCAGATATCCACTGTCTATTTTAACGAAATTTACGTTTTTCAGCATTCAGTAATAACATGTATCCAAAGAAAGATTTAAAATAATTAAAAATGCATCAAACATTTATCATTGCATATGAAAATAGGATCGTAAACAAACTTGTTTTCGATTCAAACAATGGTTGTTGCCATAGATTTAATTTTCAAAATGAGGAGAAAAAAACGTAATAAATTGGCGTTCAAACTAAAATTTTGCAAATTTCCTGCCGGAATGTTAAAATCGGTCGCAAGAAAAGAAAACTTTGATCCTTTAGACGTAATATAGACCAAGTCCCACTGCTTTACGATTACATTTTCATATTTTTATGAACGAAAGAAATTTTCTCTGCATGGCCATTTTTCGTTTTTCCCGTTTAAATACATTGAAAAATATAATCCTTTCTGGTCTCAAACCTAGGACAAAATCTGTAGATTTTCGATTTTTTCCCAACTCGACTGTCAATTATAAATCTCTCTTGAAAATTTCAGCCTTCCAGCTCGATTAGAAATGCCCAGGATTTTGTGTCAATCAGTAGGATTTGCAGCTTTATATATAGTAATATCCACTCGAAAAACGCTCGCCACACTCCTAAAAGGTATTTAGCAATTTAGCACTTATCGTAGACGAGTTTGACGCCAATAATTGACTCGTGCCTTTAATTAGATGCAACAAAATTTTTTTCTCAAGAATTTATTCATGTTATGTTTTACATCATTGTGGGACATACACGAGCACGTACAAAAAATACAAATCAGCATTTATAATAATAATAAATATAATGATAATAATAATAATAAAAGGACTCTATGAGGGCGAGATTGAGACTAGGAAGCCTCTTCTTACATCTCGAAACTAGTTCACATGTTCATATGAATTAAACTTGATTTCTGAATGGCTCTCTTATGCGATTCGTGTCTGAATTTCCCGTTAATATGGTCGTTCACCCCTTGAGTTGGTTTATCCAAAAGTTACATTACAAAAAATCTAGAGAAAATATTTTTAGTATTTTATGAGGGCGGATGCACTAGACTTCAATCTTCAAATTTGTTTTAATTTTGCTCACATCAAAATTATAATCTATATTTAACGATTTCAAGCTTCATATATAGGATAACCTCAAAAACCATTTTTAGAGTATTTTGATTTGAAACGAACAGTTACGCTTACCTCGAAATACTGTTAATTTCCATTGTTTATTTATCAATCTAAACGCTGCAAGTTGGTATTAATACCAGGTGGCAACGGTCCAGCCTCATCTAACCCTTCGTCATGTGAGAAATGAATGGAAATAGAGAGCTTGCGAAAGTACAAATTTTATACTCACCGTTTGATTTAGCAAATCCTTGTTTTTAACTTAAAAATAGCCCATGGTTAAGGATTTGTATAACTCTTTCCGTTAATCGGAGCTGGAAGCTCCATTGACCGCGTCGCCCTGGGCGATTGCCTCACCTTCTCTGTCCGTAGCCGTCCCTTCAGAAACAGGGTACTGCCAAGGGTCGCTATATTTCATGATCGCCGACCGGTTCGACGGAGGAACAAAACGGAAATTTGGATTTTAAAGGGAAGGAAAATTGTTAGGTAATAAATGAGGGATCGGTGGGCAGCTTCAAAGGGGGTTAAGCACCTTTGTTTGCTTTGGGAGTTGCCTCCATTATCCCCCCTCTCGCGAACCAACAAGACACGTCGTGACGCTAATTAGAGTTGTGGTTTGGCGAAGCGAATTCTGCCCCTTGGATATTAGCATTTATTTTGTTCCGGGAAAAGATTGCGTTTACCGACGGCAAGAATTGATTGGTTCCGCGATGGACTAGTTCGTCCGAGGATGCATGCCTACGAGTCCCATACGCGTATGTGAGGAGGATCTGTTGGTGGATTAACCCCCTCAAGTGGTCACCTTCAAGTTAGGCTGAGGAAATACCTTATGGCTACAAATCCAATTAAAAATTATTTTCTGTGTTCATTTCATTTCCGAGGGGACCTAGTAATATTCATTCATGAGTGTTCTACCTTTTGGTAGGTTCATGCACAATCGAAAATCCCTATTAAGCGCCATCTCCTTCATTTCCTTATAGTTAACCCCATTTTTTATGTCATCCAACATCTTCTGTCTCTGTTTTCCCCTCTGTTTTTTCCCCTGAATCTTACCCTCAATTACAACCTTTACCAATCCCTCTCCCCTCAATATTTGATCCACCCATTTCTTCTGACGATGCTTAATCACGTCAATTAAAGCCCTCTCCTCCCCAACCATCTCTAACACCTCCGTGTTAGTCTTCCTCTTAACCCAGCTAACTTTTTCCATTCTACACCATACCCACATTTCGAAGGCCTCCAAACGTTTAATTTATTCCCTTCTTAAAGTCCACGTTTCGCACCCATAGAGCAACACACCCCAGACCAGGGATTTCCCCAATCTTTTCCTGATTCCTTTATCATGACCTTTGGTCATCAATTCCCTTCGCTTCATAAAGGCTTCCTTAGCCAAGGCTATTCTTTTACGAACCTCATCTTTACATCTTCCGTCCCAAGAGAGAGTACTTCCCATATAAGTGCGGTAAAATTCTCTCTGAATACGGTAGTGGAAATATCACGGAATTAACTGTAACAAATACACATCTTTGTCTCGCATGATCATAAGTTTTTTTAACTAAAAAATTTCAAGTATTGCTTTATCGAATGAAAGAAAATCAATATTTTCGGGAGCCTCTTGTTGATATCTGTTAACTGACCGTAGAACTTTGCAGGGCCAAAAATCTTGTGCTAAGGAAAGTATAAAATATCTGGAAATATGCAGCAGTTTAACAGAACTTTATCTCCAGGATTTCGTTTAAGATGCATATTATTAAATATAATTTATAACGTTATTTAATGAATTTCCGGAGAAGGGGGTTCCGATATATTAGTGCCCAAAAATACTCACTGAATACGATTATGGCCATATCTTAAAATTTATGACACCCACAAAATATCTATCTTCCAGTCATATATTTTTATTTTAAAATCAATTTTGTAAACTAGGTTGTTCAGCACTCGTAATATTTATGAAAGCTATGTCATTTTCAAAACCAAAAGTGAGGTTAACAAAAAAGAGCTCGGATCAGCATTCAAATCGTGGAGGGCGGTCGAAATAGAAAACATGAGCTCGTTCCAAGTAGTCAATCATCGAATAAAAGGAAAATTATCCGGTATATTGTTATTGATATCTATAGGCTAACCATAGACATTCGCAAGATCGAAGATCTTGTACAAAAATACATCAAATATCCGGAAAAATGCAACAATTAATTTAAATTTAATCCTCGTTTCTCTCAAGAAGCTACAGTTTTCTGCGCACCGCTAGCTTGCATTTCCTACTCTGCACCCCGAGGAAGCTCAACTGATCCCTCCTATAAACAATACTCTCGTAAAAATTTACAATTTATATAATCTCATCTGTAACTCAGGGAATCCTTAGGCAGTTTATCCTAAGCATATATCTGGCGTCATTTATTATTTCCAAAATTTATGGTGTTAGGTGTCTTGCCATAAAAGATATATCATTCATGCTATTTCCTTTTGGAGTAAAGAAATTAATTCTAAATACTCCTTCGCGATTTCCCATACTTATATTCCCCTTTCGCTTCAGACATGTATATTTTAAAAAATCATTTATTCTGAAAGATACGCAATTCTCTTCTGTGTCTCGTTCACCCCTTCAAGTAGCTTCTACTCATTCTACCCCTTCTTTCATAAACATTCACTGCCTCCTCATATACCATTCCAATCATTTCCTTTATCCATCCAATCTTTCTGTGAGCCAAAACCAACAGAAAGCACCCCTTCTGAACTGGTCAGGCAGCCCTTATTTTAGCCCATATTCATCCTGTATGTCTGCTAAGTCTCCAGCTCTAAGACTGATTGTATCCCTCCAAAATTAGTCTTCATATGATCTGAAAAAAGAAAAGGGTTCCTGAGAAAGATGGGGATTGTGGTTTTTTGTTCTTGTCTTCTCCACTAATCCTCTTCGTGATGCTAGCCTACGTAAACGCTGATACGTGACTCATGGATAAATTTTCTCTAGTATATATTGTAAAATAAAAAATGCGCCTCGGCGGCGTGGCGACGCTGCCTCACAGAGGGCTTGGGTTCAATCCTCAGCCACGGCAAATTACCTGTCGGCATTTTTTAGGGAGACTACAGGTCGACTCAGACTGTAAATGTGTAAAAATGAGTACCGGAGGTAAAACTCTGGGTAATTGCAGGCGGGAGAAGCGTACTACCTTTTAGGTCATACCGTTAGGCTAAGTATTAGCAGCCTTAACCTGCTAACTCCCAGACGTACGAATTGCTTAGAAATGGTGACTACTTCTACTATATATTGAATAATAATGAAAGTGAACATTCAGCATTATCCATACCTCAGTAGATTTCGTATATTCACAGCCATATTGTCCCATCCGTAAGTTCTGTGTGGCCATATCCTCCGAGAAATCCAACCCAAAACATTTCCGACAATTTACTGAATATATTTCAGCTCCGATCCGTTCCTTTAATATAAAATAAGTATTACTTCATTCATTGTTACTATTCATTAGTTAGGTCAGTTTTCGTAGTCTAAGACATTAAGGGTTTTTCGTGAGAGTTGATCGTTCGAAGAATTCGTTTTCGGAGAATTCGCTTTCGAAGAATTAGCTCTCGTAAAATTTATTTCCGAAGAATTTGCTTTCGAAAAAATTGTATGCTCTCTTTTTTCTATACTGTTTTACCACAAAATTAATGTGGTGCGTTCTTGTTATATGCGTATTACTATGAGTTAGGTAAAAACATTCCCGGTGTTTTTTTTCATACGTGAAACTGCCCACCCTCTCCCCCCCCCCCAATGTAGTCGAGAGACCGTTCGTTCTTTCGCCGCCAAGTTTTCCCTTCCGCCGCTCAGCTTGGCAACGCAGCTCTTCTCCCCTCCAACATCGCCATCGCATGGATGTACCAATTCCGTTGGCATTCGCATCCATCGTAACGTTAGGCACCATCGCTTGTGTCTATCCGAACAAGAGTTATGTTCTACCCAACTGATGCAATCATTCCGCAGATAATCCGCAAATGAGGTTTATAACTGCGTCGAATCGATACATATGTATCCCTCGACAGGCAAGTGTCGCAATCGCATGAACTGCCGGTTGTTCTCACGCGTGTTCGAAATGGATGGCAGCTCGCGACAGAATATTCGAACGCGGAGAGTAGGTTTTCACATTGTCACGAAGTCTGATTGGTCTATCCAAGTGGGTTCTATCATTCACACAATCGCAAGCTGAAAATTGAGACTCAAGGCTCATTCTGGTAGACGAATTACGGAAAAGTAACTATTTGGCAATCTCTCTTAGTTATTTGAGGATGGAATATCAGCGGACGAATATTTAGAAGATTTAGTATGATCTAAACTAAACTGTGTTCGTAAATGATTTATCGGTGTATAATATACCTTTACTATCATTTACTGATGCTTAATGTCGGTGTATAATAGAAGAGAGATATTATCTCAGACACAGTAGAGATCTCTCCTATTATATATGAATGTATAAGTGTAACTATATAGTTGTAGAGATCTGTGGAGTTAACTTGGACTTAGTGCAAAACATGCAACTGGCAAACAGAATTGACCCTATCTAATGTTATGTTTATATACCTATAGATTATGATTCGCGGAGGCTGTCAGTTAGTGGAATTTACATGTAACTTATGCTGAATTAAGCAGTTTAAAAACAACAAAGAAATATATAAATGTTATTATTCCATATTGTACATTTATTCGTCATCATCATATGAATATTACTAGCTGAAACTAGTTGTTGACAAAGCATTCAAATTGTGGAAGAGTAAAAGATATCTTTTACTTCGCTGTTTATCAGCCTTTTTTACTCGGAAAATCCTCACTGTATACGATCATTGCCTTTCAATTATAAATAGACAGTCATAAATCTGGTGTTTGGTAGTTGTATACCTTACCATTTTCATTGAACGTCGCAAAATTATAGAACATTTAAATCAATTTTAAGTTAGAATTTTCCTATAAATTACGAAATGCCTTATTGAGGGATCATGGAAACAAGCCGTAATTCTCGATTTCGGTGACATTTAGCATACCAGCGAAGTGATGCAGCGGTTAAGATTTTCCCTCCGAGGAGTGGAGAGGAGGAAATAAGACGAGTATAACGGGACTGAAGCGAAGTGGAAGAGGCTGCGAGAGTTCAACTGATAATGAAGCTGCTGTTTAGTCGGTTGGGCAGAGAGAATAACCAAGAAATGAGCGTGCTTTCCCTTTCTATAGATTGTTGGCATAGCAACGCGTACTCCTACAATACTTAAGATTATATAGAATGAATTTACCACATGGAATTCATAGTTTTATACGATATACCTTAAGTAATGTCGCAAGTAAAGCTTGCTCCGTATTTTAATTTAATACCCATTAAGAATTTTAAGCCAAAGAGTCACAGGTGAACAATAAATAATTAAAAACTTTAAAAATTCAGGAATCACCTATATTGCCCCCCTAAGCTTCTCTTTCATATAGCCAAAATAATGCATTATTGACCTTTTAAGGATAACTAAGTTGTTTTTCGAAGTATACAATATATTTGAAGTTATTTTGTACAACTATGTCCCACGTACTCTCAAGTAAAATGTACGGGCTCTGCTGCTTTAGGACCATAATTCCATCTAATTATTTCCTTCTTAGATAGGTAAGCAAATTACTGTGGGCGCATAATTTGCCATTGCAAGAAGCAGTTTTAGATTGGAGAAATTGCTATCATTCTAATCTTCTTCGTTTACATGAAAAAATGAGCTATTTAACCCCATTGTACAATTCATACTATGCAAAATCATTAATGGATCTTTAGAAGCTAAAGCTAAAGACCTTAAAATGCTTCTTAAAACAGTTGGCCCGCACTTAGTTGGGCGGCACTTGAAAATGCATTGCGCGGCAGACACGCAACTAAGAGGAAACCCTGTTTAGGGCCTGCCCTAACGTGTTTTTTTGCACATTACCCACCATCCACCAGATCACATCTTTTCGCTTTGAGTGATATCAGGAGGAGAAGAAAGATTCTAATTCTTAAATGTTATTCTCGATGAGTGAACAGCTGTTGGTCGACTCAATCAGAGGGGAGAAATTTCGCTGCATGAATACGCTTTGAATAGACAAACGATGTTAATCATCGGTGAAGGTACTGCCTAAATAATACCCACGTTAATTCTTTATCAGCCTCAAGTGCTCATCGTAAGTAAACTTCGATGAAAAGATACGCAGCGACTGTCAATGGTAGTATTTAACACCCAATAAGCATCGGTGTTGATTAGCACCAAGGGTAAGAGATCCAAGATAAATCGCAAGTTGAACGTCAACAGATAACTTAGCAGAGATCAGTATCTTACTGTAGATGCGGCCGAAAAAAATGTACATCAAAAGAATATTCAAATGAACGGATTGCATACGTGTATATAAATCCACTATTAGCAATCAAATTACGTATGAAAGCAAGGCTCAGTGCTTTAATCGCTCAGTACAAATAATAGCTCTCTTAATTCAATCACGACAATGAGGTTCAAGTTGATATTTATGGATTTTATAAAATTATTAGATATTGAAACCAAAACTTTGACTTCTAAAAAGCTCCTGAAATAATTATTCAATAAATTTTCTTCATATGAAAGCCTTCGTACCCTCCGTTACAATTTTATCTGTGTACGACTTTTAAGCGATATATTTTCTAAACAGAAAGTCTCTATATTTTTAATGAGACTTCAGCATACACTTCATTGATTTTGAAGAGACAAAGACAATACAAAGAGGAGAAAAATTCTCTCGGATAAGCGGAATTCGATGTGCTTTCTTATACATATTATGTCATTGCTAAATCAATAATGCAAAGGACGGTAATCCGGGACTTTACGTTGTTTTTTCAACTGGTGGCAACGCAGGTTCGGCACGCTGACAAAGACAGTTTTGGAACGGTTTAAACATATAATTATGAAAATTATTACCCTCAGGATGGTGGTCATAACGTCTTTTAAAGTATTTTTCATTCAAAATTGAGAAAAATAAATTTATGAAAAAGAGATGACCTCATTATTTGGTGCAGATATCGCTGATAGCACCCTAGGAATTAGCTCAAAAGTCGCTAAATTCAGAAAAACTATCGCTAAAATCTTTTAAAAATAAAATCATCGCCGTTGAAAATTGAATAACAGTTTATAAAATAAGCACATTAAAGAAATAACAAGAGAATCGAATCTTTTAATAGGCGAACTTAATGCTTTTTTAATTTAAAATAATTCAAAAATGTTAAGCTGAGAGTAACTTAAGGTCCAACATAGAACATGCTTCACAGGGTGCGAGGTGCCGCTAAAACTGAAATAATAAGTCGCTAAAAGAAGGAGAGCGTCGATAGATGGCGCGATCGCTAAATTGGCAGCTATGACTAGAAATAATTGAAATCTTTCCTTACGAAACATTCCTCCTAGAAGAGAAGCTATTTAATCCACTACCACATTACTTCTTCGCATGCCAGAAACTTCACCTAAAGTTTTCTGCTATTTTTTGTTGTTGTTCATCTCTGGGTTTTTTCACCAAAATTATTTACTCATGCAGATGTGTGTGCTCCTATATTTTCTATGTAGATGACTAGTACGCACGATCTAAGAAGTACTTGCAATTACTATTTCTACGATTCACTACCTATTACTTCTAAGCTACAGCAGGTTCCAATGAACATTTGAACTGTTCCTTCAGAATTTTGACTAACAATAAGATTGACTTAAGATTGGCCTACAGTATGTCTTCTTAATGATTATATCTCAAATCAAAGTATTCGCCAAGAACATATTTACCCACTTTGATTAAACTCATGATAACGCGTTCACGATACATCGAATCGATAGTTAAATTGTATATCCACAGCTGGGATATGATATTGCAGACATAAGCTATGAACTTAAACGAAACTTGTCTAACTATTTTCTTACCTTAGTCTTCAGATGAAACTTGATCTCGGATTTAATTAAGGAGTTAAATATTCCTACAGAAACACCGCAAAATGAGATACACTTTCTGAAACAGGGAATCAAACCCGGTTATTCTCGGATGATGAATCTATGAACTGTAGTTTCATTTAATAGTTTATTTTTCGATCAATGCATCTTTGATGTGATTCGTACGAGTACGGCCTTATCCGTGGAATAAGGATTCTTCCCGTACCTTAGCTTCTACATTAGTCCTCTTCGTTTAAGTTTCTGAATTTGATTCTTGAAATTATAACGCTAACAAATACTCGCATTGGGGTGGACTTCATATTAAGTAAGACTAAGTATTCATTGGAACTAATTTTCTATAACAACTGCACAACTTTTTCTTATTAATCTATCTAATTTCATCCGTAAAGACCAGTATCATACCGCGAGCTATCGTACTTAGTCGAATCAAACGATATTAAGTTGTAATTGAGGAATATTCTTAAAGTCATCCTATCACTAAATGGTAACGCAAAGACTGGTTAAAGTAGTCAAGTTGTGGAAGAAAAATGGTACAAAAATAGCTACGAGAAAGGAAATTGCTATCTTGTGGTTAGAAATAATAGAGACAGGATTTCTAAGGGAGGTTCAACAAAAAAATCGATACCACGACCGCAATTCCTTGCTGTTTTCAGTGACCCACGTTCGAATCTCGGAGCGCAACTAACATTAGCTCTTACACGCAACGATAAGGAATATCTTGATGAACGCTTTTATCCTTCACAGCACTACTATGTCAGATCTCGCGTCGCACTAAAACTCAGGTTTCCAATCGATTTCATGTTCATTAAAAAGTGCACTAAAAGTAGAAAAGATTTCCAATATTAAACAACGATTTCCAGCTGAGTTGTGAACATTTTCGCCTACTAAAACGCGCGTACATACGAAACAAGCCTCGCGAATCGCGCGGCACACCAAGAGAGAAGCGGCACAAGAAGCTGTGACCTAAATAATGAACTACCAATGCGAGGTTCCATGTCGACCGAAAAATTTGCTCACAAGCGATAAAAGAAGCCTCTGAAAAAAGTGGCGTCCCTCCTCACTGGTCCCCTCGGCTGCCGTCATTCTTCTGTACGATTCCGCTGCTTTGCCACGGCACCGCACACTCTGCACACGCCCACGGGCGGGGCCACTGCGCCCATTGCTGTTGTCATGGGAACCTTCCTCAACCCACCGCGGTCGTCATCCCGTCCATTGGCCCCGGCAGGACGGGGCCCCGCCTTACGCCGCTCCGATTGGCTCCGAGAAGCGATGGGTGTGCGCGAGGAGCGGAAAGGGCGGGAGCCTCCAGGGGCCCGCCCTCCGGAAAAATCCCCGGAAAAAAGCTCCGCCAGGGTGCGCCGGGGACGACTGGCTTCGCAAGCGTCATCCCGCGTTCTTCAACGAATGGACGCCATGAGAACGGTCGCTCGATGGCCGCTGCCGTGCACTACCTTCCGGTGAGCGAGACCTCCGCGGCGTCCGTGCACCACTTCCCCTGGGGAGAGCGTTCGTGAGGAAAAAACGAGCCTTCCGCGTCCCCGCGCCGCTGCGTTATTGCCCGTCCGCGGGGAGCGATCCGAGTGGAATCTCTCCCTCTACACCACGTGACCCCAAGGCCCGCCCCCTTCCCTCGACCCCTCCCACCCGGACTCTCCGGGATCGGCACACACACCCGTATACACATTCGACTTGTTTGGCGTAGTGCGTCTCAACAGTACCACCAAACACTCCTCGCAGTCGTGTTTGTTTTTTCAATCGCAAATTTCCCCTCTGCGGGAGGTAAAGACGTCTCGACGCCGACTTCAATTGTCTCAGCATCAGATGGGCGCGCTGTATTTCCGCGGTGCTGCATTCGTGCACCGAAAAACGTAACCTTCGCCGCCCCCTCTTCCCTCCGCTCCCAGAATCCTCCGCGCAGAAGGCAGTTTCGCTCCGGACCTGTTGCTGTACGTCTCCTGCGTTCTTCGGCGGACGTTAGCGGGCATCTTCCGTTCCGCGAGTGCTTCCTACCGTCCTCGAACCCGGAGCGGACGAGTGGAGTGGTGTACGAGATGCAGCATCACCCCCTCCAAGCGCCACGCTGTGTCTATATGAAGATGCTTCACTAATATCCAGCGGACCCCGTTTGTGCATACATTCCCAAGTGTACACACCGTGTTCCCCCTCTCTCTCGCTTCTCCCCCCGCCGACGGAGAGAGAGTATTTGAATTTTTTCTAAAATTTTCCGCGATTGGATTTATCGGTGCGTAGTGTTGGTACGGACCCGATCTCTAGTGTCGGAAGAATGTTTTTTTTTCGTTTGGTGCTGCTTCGTCCGACGATTGTTTTTTGAGGGCCTCCCCGGACGGCGTCCACGGGAATTTCCGCGGGAAAGCCCTCGAGGAGTCGCTGGTCGCAACGCACGAGTGAGTAGAAAACCTCAGCCAAATCCCCCGTTTTAACATACGGAGATAGTGGACTCCGCACGCTGAAGATCCCTTTGTCGCGCTATGTCCCGAGAGTCAGGGGGTTGAGAGTAGATGTCGTTTTGGGCCGTTTTTAGGAGTCCACTGTTAGTTTTGTTCGAGGGACTTACGTTCGTGTCGAGAGTTGAAATTTCCGCTCGATACGACCGGTTGTGTCGCGAGTTGTAATCGGTAGAAATGGATTTTTTAGTGTGTGGATGTTGAGATCCCCTACGAGGGATTAAGTCTCCATAATGCTCTCCCAGAAGCTTTATTCGGACAGCGCGGTGGTGTCCGCTTCCAGCACCATGAGTAACGTGAGCGCCATGAGTCCAATGGCCGCACCCACTTATAGCATGAACTCTATGAACTGCGTTTCCATGAGCACCATGAATACGTGCTCGCCTCAAGCGCCCCCCACGTTCGGCTCCAACATGCTGAGTCCCGCGGGAATGGGAGGGATGGGCGGGATGACTGCAATGAACGGGAATTGCATGACCTCCGGTATGGGAGCCATCGGATCTTACGGCACCCTCAACTCACCGATGGCCGGAATGAACGGAGTGGGCTCTTGCATGGGCGGAATGGGGCCCATCAACTCATACGGCGCCGCGGTCGCCGCCGCCGTGGGTGTCGGAGGTCCTCCGGGGGGCGCCGTGGGGGGTCCCGGGAGTGCTGGGGGCGGGGGAGGGAGTGGGGTGGGGCGGGATCTGTCCGGAGACGGCGGCGGAGTCTCCCCGGGGGCATCCGCGGCCGCTCTTCAGAGGGCCAGGGCGGACAAGACCTACCGAAGAAGCTACACCCACGCGAAACCGCCCTATTCCTACATCTCTCTCATCACGATGGCGATACAGAACTCTCCGAACAAGATGCTCACTCTGAGCGAAATATACCAGTTCATCATGGACCTTTTCCCCTTCTACCGGCAAAACCAGCAGAGGTGGCAGAATTCCATAAGGCATTCCCTTTCCTTCAACGATTGTTTTGTTAAGGTGCCGAGGACGCCCGATAAACCGGGTAAGGGATCGTTCTGGACTCTACATCCGGACTCTGGGAACATGTTTGAGAACGGGTGCTATTTGAGGAGGCAGAAGAGGTTTAAGGATGAAAAGAAGGAGGCCCTGAGGCAGGCGCAGAAGTCGGCGTCGTCCTCAACTTCCTCCGTGGAGGGAACCCCGGGGAAGAAGTCTTCGCACGGAGGTTCGGATGACGGTCTCGGCGGACATCATGGGGGAGGTTCGGGTCACAAGGGTTCGAGCCATCAATTGGTGGGAGATGGAAAGGGATCGGTAGGATCTGCGGCGTCGTCCCCCGTCTCTGCGGATCAGCACCACTTGGGGAGCATCATGGCTCTTCATCAGCAGAGTACTAAGGTAGAGAATCCCGAGCATATGAGCGCCCTGCTGCACCACCAGCACCAATTGTCCCAGCACCAGCAGCACTCGCAGCACGGCCAGCAGCAGCAATCGAGCGACCTCTGCCTCCCTCAGCAACAATCCCATCCGCACCACTCGCACCATCAGCAGCACCTTGCGGCGTCGGCAGCTGCGGCAAGTGCTGCACAGTCGGCATCCCACCATCAGAGCCACCATCAGCACCAGCAGCAGCCGCATCACCACTTGCAGACCAACGCGATGGCAGCGGCGGACAAGTACGATTCCACTTCGGCGGAATTGGCCGCGATGGTAGGGCGGTGTCAGCAGCATCTCTCAGAAACGTCCCCGCACCACCAGCCGATGCTGGGTGGCAACGGAAGTGGGAGCGGTCATCATCACCATCACCACCATCATCACCTGCACCATCTGAAGCAGGAGTCCCCATACGCCGCTGCCAGCCATCCATTTTCCATCAACAGGCTGCTCCCCACGGAGAGTAAAGCGGATATCAAAATGTACGACATGGCGGCTGCAGCCGCGGCGGCTGCGGCAGCGCAGTACGGCAGTTACAACGCCCTCAGTCCGATTCCCAACGCGTCCCTCCCCAACGACGGCTATTACAACGGCAGCTTATACCACCACGGTCCTGCGAGCACCACCACCTTGTGACAGTACCCCCTCGCCTAAAGAAGTTTCCGGGTTGCGGTTCTCCGACTCCGGGCGTTCTCCCCACCGGAGGATCGCGCGGCGACCCCGAGGCGGGTCGCCCTCCACCGGCGTCCGGTTCTCCACTCGTTGCCGAGAGTACAAAGGTCGGTAGTCGGTTTTTGAAAGACGAATCATTGCTCGAAGACTGAGTCGCGATGCCGCGTCCTTCTCCCAAGAGACTATTTTTGAGGGATCAAATCGAAAGATTGACCTTCGAAAGGAATTCGCTGTTCTGTGAATGCGTGTGAATGTGTTTTTTCGAGTGCATTTCGTTCACTGAACGCTCCCCTCTCTTCGAGAAATGAGGCGTTTATTTATTTTCGATATTGGACGGCCGCGGGTCAATCCATGGACGAAATAGCTGTGTTTCATCCCTTCTGCGTGTGTTTTTCGTGTCCGGTTGTGTTCTTCGGAAAGAGATTCATAGTGAGCGGTTGTATTTTCTGTTGTAGGGAAGGACGGCGGTGTGATTGGGTCTCTCGGAGATGTTAGGTCCTCTTATCCGCGGGAAGTGCTTCATTTTCTAGGGCGGAAATATTTTTCTTAGAATCTTTAAACGAGTCCGCTTTCCCATCGGAAATTCTCAGAAAGCGTGTGACCATAAAAGGTCGCGTATTTCCGGTATTGGTTCAGCCGAAAACGTTCGAGAACTTCATCGTCATCTCACACGATCACCAAATTGCCAAGATTCTGCTCCCGATAAGAGCCCGCGAACAAACAATGAAACAGTAAGTTCACTTCACTCTCGAGCCCACCTTCAAATTTGGGAAAAAAATTGTAATTAGTCGCATGGATAAGCCAATTCAGTCGGCGAACACGAGGAGAGATTGTCTCTGAGAAAAGGCTGTTGTATCTTCTGTTTTTTCTGTTACTTTCGTTGGCCTATCAGAGCTTTTGTTTTCCATGAGGTCCTCAGCTTTGTGCACTTTTTTGGCCTCCGGTTTGTTTGATCGTTGTTTATCGCGATGACTGAAAATGTCTCCTTTTTTGCAAATCTCAATCATATGGCATTCCTTTTCAGCTAATACCTAATTTTAGCTTTTTGTTTCAAGGAGACGATGTAAATTTTGTTTGCAAACAGTCGAAAGATCCAAACAGATCATTTTAATGGTAAATTAAAACGCTGAGGATTTTTTTTCATTTTTCTATCAGAGTTGGTGTTTCATTTAACGTTAATTTATCTTTAGCAAGGTTTCACTCGCAAAATTCTGTGCTAAAGTCTCCCAAAATGTTCTAGTTGTCGGGACATAGCTTCTGAAAACGTATCCTTCTCGTTATTCGTGTATTTTCGGAAGTAAATATCCCATTTTGACTTTATTTAACTCATAGGTACCTCTTAAGTATCGTTCATGTATTTGGAATCTTGGTTTCAGTTACGTTAAATCCGTTATGTATTTCATTTGCGCTATACATTTAACTTCCTCCTCTGTTCGTTTTTTCTTTTCGGAATCACTTTTCAATGCATTTATGTTTCATTCAAAAATTGTATGATCTCTTCACCGTTTCGCGCTGTATTTGGAAGCGGCTCCGTCAGTATGTTTTGCAAACCCTAAGACTCTAATAGATCTGATCGGCGCGAGTTTGCTAACCCTCTACACCTGCTTAATTTTTTCTACCCACGCTCTTGAAGTTTTAAAATTTTTTTCTACAGTTTTTACAATGTTTTTATTATTTTCAACATGTACTTGTTTCAGTGTGGAAAACATTATTTTGTGTTATTTTCCAAATGGTTTTATGTTTGGTTGGTAAGCCGCTGTACAAAGAAATTCTGCAGTTTTATGCCAAATTTTTGTGTGTTACGAGCGCAGTAGATGCGAGTGAGAAGCTATTTTGTTTTTTGTTCGGAATCCAATGTTGTGGTGCTTTCCTGTGTATGCCGCCGAGGCGGTTCTCAAAAGTTCTTTTCCCAACAAAAACTCCTGCTAACGGAAAAAGACGATAATTGGGAATTTTTCAAATTCATAAACCACTCTTTGCTGTGCTGTTTTGAATGTTCTGTAATATTAAATCTTGAGCCAGTGTGATTGGTATGCACGGATGATATAAATAACAAGAAGATATATAAATATATAATTATATATTATACATATGTGTATAAAATCCAATTTTTAGTCCTTTTTTGTCACGAGTATTACGAAATAAATGTAAATGTTTGAAGGATAATTTGTGCCTTTCGTGGTTTTATTTAATTGAAGATTCCGTAGACCACATCCATCTAAAGAGTGAAGTTAATTCGGTAAGGGAATTCTCTTCGTACTTTATCGACGACGCAGCTGTATGCAAGTCCAAAATATTTTGGTTTCATTCAATTACTGTTTATGTTTTGTGCTTCTGTCCCTTTCCGTCAGTTTCCATGGAGATAAGTCTGTGTATTCATGCGGATCATTTTTGTTGCTTACGCCTCTCTCTCTTAACGGTATTCCTAACATTTAGACGAATCTTAGATGTTGGAAAAAAACGTTGTCGTTGCGATGGAGACCGATTTGTTGTAGTGTGGTGTAGGAGCGAGTGAAAATCACGGCTTGGGCAAGGGAAGATTCTCTTCGTATTTAATCGTCGTTAATGATGTCGGAGACCGAAGTTTCGATACTACCGTTGGAATACTGGATGCAGTCTTGTTCCACGTATCCGTATACCTCGGCGGTGGGTAATTTCTGTGCTCACGACTCTTCATCAGACCTCTGCTATCGTATACGTGCCGTTTATATTAACGGCTGTGATCGGAGTTGATCTGTTTGCGGGTGTGATGTTCACCGATGTCTCACTCTCTACGAAGACTGACTTACTGGAATTCCGTGACTCTAAACCGCTTGCTTACTTGCATTACTATTCATAGGCTTCATTCCATCGTGGTATTTTACGTAGAAGAGGAAATGCAACGCGAAACACTACAGTTGGAAGGAAAATACAATATAAACTAAAGAAATACTGTGGAATAGCTAAGGGAGACTCCATAAAGTTTTAGTTTGTCTTTGAATTAAACTTTTCTTGTTTAGAACAGCTCCATCGATTTTATTACAATTTCCACATAATATAACTTCACTAAATCCTCCTTAGCGCCATCACGATCTACCCCTTCTTTCTCTTGATTAAGTATTTAGCTGCCTTTTTCCGACCTAAACTACATGAAATTCTTTTTATGCACCACTTTGCCATTCTTCTCTGTGTTCTTCACCATTTTCATCTGACCAAGATTTCTGAGCACGATTACTTTTATATGAACGTCGAGGAACATAGCTGAATTGGTTTTCAATAAATCGGAATCGAAGAAAAATTCTGTGGATTCGAAACAGATATTTCTCTGCGGACTCTTCTTCCTACTTCTTCAGAGGCATTTATGTGAATGAAAGAATCTTAATATTTAAAAAGGAGAACGGCTTCAGTTCCCATGTAGATTTCGGCGGCGATGATCTCGGCATACTCTCTTATCGCGTAGGTGCGTCGTTAGGAATAGCTACATAAAGAGTACCCTACTCAGAAAAACTGTTGAAACTAACGTCTCTTTGAATGAAATATTATTTGGAGATTATTTTGAAAGTATTCTCCTCTTTTCAGTAATCCAAAACTATGCGTTCAATTGATGCATTTTTCGCGTATTGACAAATTCAATTATTGATGATGTTCAAGATGAAAGTCGTCAACATTCGTACAGCTTATGATGCTTTTACTTCCTTTCGGCTTGTGCTTACGGTGGAGATCTGTGTTTCGAATCATCAGTAATGCCGAAAATTCATGGAACTTTGTAGAAGCTCTTTGGTGTTTAGTGATTTTATTAAAAATAGACGAAGCTTGTAATCGAAAATGGAAAATTAGTAAATTTTATCATCTTCTAAGTGGTATTCTTCTACTGGATTCTGTGGGTTTTAGAAATCATGAAAAAGTTTGTGTTTTTTCTCCACAAAGTTCTTGTCAGTATGATTCTTTTCTGCTTGCGTAATATCATAATCAGTTTTATGAATTAATCTTTTCGTTCTGTTGTAACTTTTAATATACCTAAAAGCTCAATGAGTATGTCTTGCACTATTTTCTGTAGTAAAATATAGTAGGGGGAAGGTTTCTAGCCTTTGTTCAACAAAATTCTTGGAGATTTCATTTTTGAGTTTCAAAAAATTCTTCTACTTGTGATCTGTATCTTATCCTTATCGATATAAGTGATTTTGTCTCCAAAACTCAGGTCTTAACTCTCATTAAACCTCTTATCTACATTAAGATCTGAGGTGTTAATCGCTGTTAGACTTCTTATCTTAAAGAGCAGTATATATCGGTATGTTTCTAAAAAATAATCCTCCTTTTCTGTAGATTTTGTTTCACATTCATATTGAGTTATTCCACTTCCTTGTTCCATTAAACAGCAAAGTTACAGTGTTATCAATCAGATGCAGCAATTCTTAGAATGTATCGACTCGATTTTATTGCAAGCCTTCGTTTCATCTACTTTTCTGCTGAAATCTTTATTAAATAGCATTTGTCGCCAAATTTATGTTTGAAGGTGTAAAATTTCATGTCCTTGCCTCGATATTTTTTTGAGGGAATTATGTTAAAGAAATATACCTCGAGTAATGGTTGATTTTCTTTGACGCATTATCAAAGGTCTTAATTGCATTAAGTAAATACTTGATGGGTTTTTCATAAGTTGCTTTTGAAGTGTTCGTGTGATATAGCTTCCTGTTCTTTGTAAAAAGAGAATTACTCAGATAGATTGTCTTTTACTGTACCTACGTAATATTTGAAGCTAAATATAAAAGAATAATTTTCTACAGGAAATTAGATATATGATCGACTAGTTCTGCGAGTTTACTTGCTGGTCGTACTGTAAAGTTTCTGCAGAAAATTACTATGTCTATTCCATTCGGTAGTTCCGTTTTCCAACGTCTTGGCTTCGGGCATCGATTTCTTTTAATTTTAATAGATGAGAAAAATTGTATATGGTTAGCGTGAATAGGAAAACAATCTACTCGAAAATGTTTGCCAAATTATGTTGTCCGGTTTTCCATTTGTTCTTAAGTTCCCCTATCGCTGTATCCATGAAATTAAGGAATTCGTGAGCTTTAGCTTCTCTGTATAATTTAACTTTTGCTAAATATAACTAATATATATATAACTAACTTATGTGATTACTTCTCTCTTCGTATCAACAGTTCGAATATAACAAGCTAAATACCAAAGGTTAGTGATAGTTCTGGTTTATTATTCCGCTTATTGCGCGTAAAGTTGTAGACTTAATAACAATCTCTCCCTTTTTCTTATGAATTTACCATTTGATTTTTCTCTATTTGGCTAATCTCTTCTAATAATACCCTGAAACAATCTTAATTTGTAGCTTGCACGGTTACATAGTCGGCAGAATTTGAGTAAGAAGAATAGAAATGAATTCAGCCTCTCAATCGGTGCAGTTTTCTGGTTTAGATCGGCGTTGATTGTAAAATAACCAATTATAATGCTGCTACGGTATCAATAATTTGCTGTTATTGAAAATAACGTTGTATGTTGAAATATTTAGAGAAGGAGCATCTAAGGACAGTGCAAACTTTCCTATCAATATTCCATCACATGATAAATATTGATTTAAATTTTTAAACGCCAAGATAATGTATTATGCCTCTCCGGTTGTTACCAGGATGAACTGTTGATAGAAGTCCTTAGACGTACTATTTAAATTGTCAGGCGTCATTAGTTTTTCGATGCGAATTTTTAAGACGAAAATTGCACTAAATAGATGTAATTTTATGTGACCTGGAACCCATGTCGCCTCTGTTCACTTGGTAATGTTAGTAATACTTGGTTGGTACATAGCAGCGAATGATAGCGCTTGACCCAGACATGAAAAAGTCCGTGTTTACGTCAATTTTCTATTTGCTGCGAAAATACAGTTATTCCCCAATATCTAAATCATGCTCTTATGTGTATCTACCTTTACTAAGTAATTGTGCATTGAAATATTTGAAAATCGGTACTAACCCGGCCATGGAAAGACTCATTTCGCAGCGACTAAAGGACAGTTGTATGATTATTGTTCACCGTTGCTTACACGATCCATTGCTTACACTTGTGATTGTCTTTACACAAATACGTCTTCACATGATGCTTTTGAAGTAGAAAGGTATTGAGGATGTTCTTTTGCAAAGGCAAGTCTTTAGGTAATCGTTAGAACCCCGATAGAGAGAGCTTGATTAATTTTCTGCAGGAGCATATTTATCGTTTTGATTTAATTGTATTCTCCAACTTGCTCTAAGAAAGATTCACGAGACGGGTCTAAAATCTTGGTTTTTGAGAATTTATCGTTCTTGAGCGTTATTGGATAGCTCTTACTTTTCGATCTTCAGCTTCATTCGCGGCATCAGTTT
The DNA here is from genome assembly GCA_947579665.1 of Sympetrum striolatum. Taxonomy (NCBI): domain Eukaryota; kingdom Metazoa; phylum Arthropoda; class Insecta; order Odonata; family Libellulidae; genus Sympetrum; species Sympetrum striolatum. The sequence goes on along the minus strand of OX388351.1, from coordinate 43,891,356 downwards.
TGAACCGTTTTTTTTTCAGTGCGCTTTGTTGTCTTCGGAGGGCATCGTGCCTCTTTCATCGGTTGATTTGTAGCTACAAACATAGCCGTGGGGGGGACCCTCGTCATTGGGGTAATTGCCAAGGGCGTACCAGTCAAAGGGACGCCGAACTGATCCCATTAAACCGATTTTCATGAGTGCAGACGGCGGACATTTTTTACTACAGAAGCATATGCCGGAAAAATATTTTGATGAAGAATTACCGTTTAGCAAATTGGTGGCGGAGAACCTATAAACGCCTCTGAAGATGTTGTATCTACTCTTCTTTCAGTGAAAATACGATTTTAGGCAAATAATTCTTATGGTTTTGTGTGATAATAACGAAGCACGTTACCTGTTTTGTTGCAAAAATCAGCATTTCAGTCGAAGTCGTTGTGTTAGGGAAAATACCTGTGAAGGTTGAAACCATTGTTACTTAGTTTAACTATAGCAAACAAAATTTTGGAAGCATAGGAGCGTCCCCCGTCTAAAACAAAAAATAATCTCTTTGTCTTGATAAATAGAAGATACTACATATTTCTAATAGTGTGAAATCCGTTGAAGAGTGTTTACATTTTTCCAAGCCATTAGATTAAAATTTATTATTTTACAAATAACTTCATGGTAATACTTTCTTGTTTCATTGATTTACCCATACACGTATTCTCTTATTATATTTTTATCTTTAAAGTTATTCTTTGTCTCTTTATTGATGTTTTTCTTCTTTAGTATTTTTACTTCAGCTTCTTAGAGGCCTCAATATCAAATTCAAACATTAGTTTCTTCCTTGAATCTATCTATTTCATAGGCAATGTGTGTGGTCAATGATGCTTCCATTAAAAGCGGCTTCATAAATCACCTTGGGAAATAGAAAATTAGTCGCACTTTTCAGGTGACCATGAGGATTTTTTTGTAGCAGCCGATCTTTTTCGTAGAGACTCATTATATACGTAATATCCGATTTTACGCCTTTGAAACGTGTTTTTACGAATTTGTCGACATCTTTAGTGTATGAATGTCACTGCTGTTTTAATATTTTATCAGTGGAATGTATATATATTAAAGAGCCAATTTATTTGATAATTTTCAAGTTCTATCGTTATACCGTAGAAATTCTCTACAGATAAAATATTTGAAAACATTTTTTACGAAATACTAAAACCTGAAGAATATATCTGAAGACAATCTATAGTGATTTGATTCTCCTTTATAAGGCCGTCATTACTGACCATGAAATCTAGTGAAAGGTATTGAAGATATACCTACATTAACATCTTGTTCCAACAATTGTGGATTGAGTGGAACTAAGGTACTTCTCCCGCCAATTTTAGCCAAATAACATAATCGTTCAACACTATACAGCAGGGTTTACTACAAATCGTATGTTTCCCTTTTAAGTTTAAGTCAACGAGAGTAGTTCCCCGTTCAATTTCAATAATTTATGATGGTAGTCAATCTTAACGGTGCACAGGTACGATTGCTCACTGAATATTTCATTGAACATCTTTCCAATGCGATTCGTTTCGCCTGTAAAACCTACACATGTATTTCACCGCGGATTGGCTTATATTCTATCCCTTTATAATCCAAATCAGATTGGTCTCGGTATCCGGAGATGAGCGATTATGCATCCCCCGCAGCAAACACGGCCCTCGATGGATCAAAGGGCGGATATTTTCGACATTCATTCGTTTGGGAATTAGGCCAAGGTGGATATGAATGCGCTAGAAGACGGGTCGATGCAAAAAACGCAGCTATTTAAGAATTTGGATATGGCGAGAACACTGGATGAAAGACCGTAGCTGGCGGCCATTTTATACTTGGGAGCGTATGGCGTTACCGTCTCTAAAGCCCTTTATCATCATCTGGTTCGGGCCCCCCTCCCTCGGGTCCCCCTTCCACAGAGATAGTTGCCCCGGCTGCTATCTCCGGGGCAGCTTTCCATTGCGACACCCTACCCTCTCCCCAACGCACCATCACCTGCAATCTGCTCTGGCGTCGCCGATGGGAAATTTTCAATATCGCTCTCAGGGCTGGTGCAGACAGCGGCCTCAGGGCGAGGCAATCAACGGGGTGTCAATGATTGGACATCGGAAAGAGCGATAGGGAGTCATGATGTACGTGGATGGTGGATGCAGTGATATCATGAGGATAGTAGGATATGATTATTCGAGGAAAGGGTTATAGAATCACACCGAAATAAATTAATAATGCGTTTGCTAGATCTACAGATACACCCCGAAAGCCACATCTCAGCTTATAAAATCTGATACATGCACCTTTGTCTATTCTTCTATGGTCGGATATATATAAAACGGAGTAAATGAATTTCCGAAGGGCAATAGTATCAAAGCTGAATAAATTAATGATGCTCAATCTCTAGATTTAAAGATAAATCCCGAAAGCCACATCTCAGCTAGATCAATGGGATCCATGCATCCTTGTCTGTTATTCTATGCTCGAATACTTCGTAGACGGAGTTAATGAATTTCCGAAGTGTCTATAGTCTATTAAATTCATCTTCGCAGCTAAGAAGCAAGAAAAATTAAGTCTTTTAGGGCACTAGAGATCAATCAAAGATGAGTAGATTAGAATATTAACCGTAAACTTGGAGACGCTCATCGTCTCCCTTGATTTCCATAAGAAATCATTCTCTCAAATCTCTGTTGCAACGTATATTATACTGCTTTTCTTACTATATAGATTTCAATTGCGAAGGACTAAATTTCATCACCAGGAGTTGATTAGAGATTAGGAATAGATCGGAGTCCGATTAAAAAAATAATTAAAATTTAATTATTCAGTATTTAAGAGCAAAAGAAAATCGTGTTATTACTAGAGGCAAAGCAGATTTGAGATAGAATAATTCCCTCTGGAACTCGTGGTAAATGAGTATCCAAGTTTACAGATCAATCCTCATCTACTCACTTTTTTAATTGGTCTCACTGTTCAAACCCGAAAATAGTTCATTTCTTTGCGCAGACTTCTCAACGGTTGATGATAAATTTAATAGACTATAGTTATATTTTAAATTTTCATGACTTTCGGAAGGTACAAGAGTCGTATCGTCTCCTTCTCTCAAAGATTATTTCTAAATTTGAGCGAAATAACCGAGGAATATGTTTTCACCTTCCTCCTGTAAATATTCCGACATTATTTCAATTAACTATTCGGCGACGATTGTCAGCTTATTGCCGAAGTTCTAAGCATATAGTTCAGTCTTCTCCCGTTTTTTCCTAATTCTCTTATTAGAACTTTTTTCTACGATGTCTTTATATCTCGTATCTTTTGAAGATTCTTTCGCGTATGATATAGACAGGGTGGATTGGCTCTTTAGGACATAGGCAATTAAAGGTCGCAAAGAAATTTGTCTTGCTTTTATACGTGGCACTCAGTCCCAACTTTTACCCTTGCTACAGACTGTCGTAGCAAGTTCAGGCAGATGTGCGGATGAAACCCTTTTCCAGGGAGGGTCATATCCCAGGGTTTGCTTATAATAGGCGAATTATTTGATCATATGATTGATCCATACATTGTCGGATAAGAACGGGCTGAGTGACTTTATTGATCCATCAGGAAAAGCTTCAATATGTACGTAAATCGTAATGTGAATCAAAATGCATAAACAGAATCGTAGTTGGGCGCAAATATTTACTTCATTCTGTTCGCAGTCTTACAATTTCTCTCTTTATCTTTTTTATAATAGATCGTTGAAAAATCTCGCCAATTCTGTAGAGCGCAATCTAGGCGTTTTGTTTTGTTCTGGCAATATTATATATTCTACGAAAAGTTGAATCTTACTTTTTTGCTTTATCTTTAACCGCTGATAGCTACAATTAAACAGTACTTCTCTCTTTTGTATAAAAAGTTATTTCGGAATTCTTGTTTGCAATCCGACACTGAGCCGGAAGCATAAAAATATAATTATACATCTATAACTCTCCGTAACTGAGTGGCTGATATTTTTTGCCGCAATCAGAATTTCACTCGTCACTATATTTACCTTCCATCAACTTTCTTATCTTCGTTATACTTTTACCTTAAAGTGCAAGTATTCTGATCAAATGTTTGAGTTATTCGTCCATATCAAAATTTATCATCACAGCTTTTGAATCCGAAGACTTACTGATTCCTTGGCGTGGAAAATTTCAATGTCTTATCATTAGAGAGTGTTACTATCTCTGTAGAATATAAGTTTTAGCGTTATGTGTGAATATTGACTCAATTAAAAATAGTGTTCATTATTTCCGCAAATACTCGGTTTATATTTTGCATTATTGCTTTGTTATACGGTATCGTTTGCGGTAATACGTGCCAACCAGCGATTCACAATACATCTCTTAATTTCCCTCCATTTTATATTACGCCCAATATTTTACATCTCATCAATAAGTTTTGCCTTCCTCTCCGCTGCCAAACGCACGCCAATAAGTAAACATCTCCCCGCCAAAGATGACATTAAAATTTCAACCAAATTAATTTCCACGTTTATCTTTCACTTCCTCGAAGACTCTTATTTGCTGGAGAAATTTTAACGAGGCGAAGAGTTTGTTGAATTGGTCGCAAAACAGTGCGCTGTTGTTCTAAAGATTTTCCCCCGTACGATTGGCTTAACGATAACAACCAACAGTCATTCCGTTTGGTAAACAGAAAAACTGTTAGTCTTTAAAATATTTCTCTTTATTTGTGCAAAGAAGCTCAGAATTCAGCAGGATTTCATTCCGTTACATAATGAAAGGGAAAATAAATCGGATTCATGTTTTCATATCACGTTTTAATATGTTTTCTTTTTGAATTCCACGGTTTGTTTAAGTACTTACTGATATCAATGTAATAAAACGCTATTTATTCATTTCCCTACTTACTTAACAGGCTTTGAGAACAGTGGTATCTCCGATTTTATATTTGTTGATATTTAAGAGCTGTATCTTATCTTTAGATTAATCGAGTTTGAATTGGATCTCGTTGTTACATTCTCTGGATTCTACTGTTAAAAATATTACTCGAGAATGATTCAAACAAACATTCCCTTCTGAGTTATTTTCAGTTGTATTTTCTTGAAACTTGTTCTCAAACGGATTCTTATTGCGAAAAACGTTGTGTAATAACTGTCGAATTTACATATTACCTATTTCGGAAGATGTATTGCTTGCAAGCATTCGTTTGACATTGCCCAATAGATTAGAAGAACCTCTCGGAAAAATGAGAAATATGATATGATGATTTCCGTTAATCGTTTACCTTTTATAGATTTGTATGGGTAAACTAACCAACAAATAACTCGATTCACGTTACATTAGTATTTAATTTTGAGTTAAATGTAAGGCTTTTATTGATTACTAAATATTGAAGAATCTGAAGGTGCAAGGGCACATAACAAAGAAAGAACTTCGGCATTAATGGTCGGCAAAAATTAATATACTTTTTATAATAAGTATGACGTATACTACCAGATATAAAGTATTACTTATTTCGCTGAACTACTACCAGATTTTAAATATTACTTACTTACCGGTAATTTTCCATCGGTTGCCTTCAACTAGACCCTTAAGATTTGGAGTTGGTAATTGTGAACATAATTTATGGCGGAAAGATTTTCATCGATTAGACCCGAGCTGCAAAGTGTTTCATTAAGTTTCAGACTTGTGAATCAATATTTGCATGAGGATGTACTTCAGAAGTATCACAATAATTGCACGGCTAAGTTTTTGATCTCGCGATATGCTTTTCCCAGCAAGAGATAATTCAATTGCAAGTTTCAAGCTGAGAATTTAATTTTTTCATGTTACATTATGTAAACCGCACTCGTCTTGACATCGTGGGCTCCATGAGAGGAGTTAGAGGGCCAATAGTTTAATATTTCTTCTCTAAATGATATTTAAACATGATTTGTATTTCTTTCTTGGATGGTAATACTTTTCATCGGTTTAATATACTTCCCGCCAGTATGTGCTGAAAGTAGAAAACGTTCCTAGCGTACATCGAGAAGGGAGAAGGTCCCGTGTAAAATCCGTTTAAACCAGTATTAGGTGCAGTGTGTATAAGTAAATTGTAATATAGTCCTAAAGATTGACATTATTGGTGTAAATTAACTATGTCAGGTCCAGTCTCCTTGATTTTGCGTATTACCAATAGTGATAAATCGTGAGAGACTGCAGAGGCTTTAGTTTTACGATATTTAGGTATAGTTCTTAAGTTTCATTCTGAGTCTCGTGATGCAGCTATTGTGACCCTATTCCCCATCCTGTGAATGGCCGATAAGGAAGACCGATAAGAATCTACTTCCATTTGTGTCTTTTACTCATTCTGAACTCTTCACAAATATCTTTACTTTCTCCTTTTTGGAATCAATGTATTAGAACTAACTTAAACGGCTTTGTTAACACAATTTTCAACTCCATAGCTTTTCTCGCGTTCCTTTCAGTTCTTTACGAACGCCCAACAGTGTCTCATCTGTTTACTAGCTCATAATTTCGTTGTAAAGTTATATAAAAATCCACTTTAGCATTGGGTGATTTGGAAAACTTATTTGATCAGCAGCTATTTCTTATTTTTCTCGATTAAAGCAAGGAATATGGGGTTTTAAAATTGCCTCTTAAGATGTATCTGCTAATTAGTATTGAAACCATCTAAAGCAGTGACGTGTAGGTGGCGGTTGGATTTCCTCTTTCTTAACATTGCATTGAGATTACATATGTCCTCGTTTAAGGAAGAAACTCGGTGCATTAGGAAATGAGGAAGACTTACTTATCTTACGGATTGGAAAACCTCCCTTTAGCTGACTCAGTGAATAGATTAGGACATTCTTGAAATCCCTCGTAAAACCACTTTAGAAAGCTAAACCGGTAAAACATTAGTAATTCTCAGGGTTGCCAGATTTTAATTTTGGATCTATGCGATAAAGTACAATATTTTTCTGAAGGCAAAAACTAAGAATTTAATAAGGTTATATGATTTACAATTAAATACAGAATATAGTAAAACATAAATAGATTAAGCATAAATATTTTTCCGAGTGAATTCTTCGGAAATAAACGCGGGTGATTTAAGTTATGCTCGAAGAAACGTTGGATGTAAATTAATTTAAGAATTAAATATTTACAGTCTTCTGAAATATAGGAGCACACTGAGATTTCCCAAGCACGTCAGTATAGACACTACGTTTTAGGGCCGATTGTGGTCTCAATAGCAATGAGCATTTTTTTAGCCTTTGATTTAGGTGGCAATATTTTTGTTGAATTCCCTATCATGGCGGTATTGCATGGGCTCTCTCAAATAAATAGTTTTAAATGTGATTTATCTTAAGATTACACCCTTTCTTTATACATGGTCGAAAAGACACCCTGGTAAGACCGAATAACGGTCCGAGAACCTTGATTTTTAGAAATTTTCAACCTCAAAAATAAAAGCTAAGGTTGCATTATCTGTTGATCCCTGTATAAGAAAGTAAAATGGTCTGGTGTAAGATGTTGTAAATGACTTTCCAGAGGTAAAACTAGGAAAAAGGTAACCAACTTGGTTAATTACTTTAATTAGAATTTCGCTAAGAAATTATCATGGGAATGATGTTTTATAAATGAGTTGTAATATTTTAGCATCAATTTCAGAGGTACGTCTAAAAGTTTACTAAAGCATAGATATTGTATGAGAAGCCCGCGAATGAATTTCGTGTATCAATTAAAGATTAACCCATCCCAGCGTGAACCTATGTATTTGGAATAGCTGAATGATAAAATGTTTGATTCAATTTCATGACAAGGGAGGGAAAACACCCCCTGATTGAAAAGCGCGCGCGCTTAAGATTTTGTATCAACCAATAATTCCATTTCCAGCGCTCAGATCCGTCGATCCAAAAAACCAAAATATTTTCCTTCCTTCCTCCCACACGCGTGTATCTTAATATGCATCGATCTGTTTGCAATTCCGCCTGATTTGCATAGGCTATTCCTATTCGTTTGCATATATTGATTTAGCCTTAGTCGCCTGGGAGCTTTAAAGCGCAAATATTTGCACCCAGAGCTCGCCATAATCTTGAAAAAACTTTCAAAGGCATCCACAAATGTTGTCTTTTCGCTTATAAGACAGAGCAAAACGGTTCAATTGGGCCTTTCGCCTGCTCGTTTGGCGCCATTCGACGATCCCTCCCTCGCTTCTTCCGCTGCATACAAATGCGCCTACGAAGACAAAATGGCGCCTTTACAGTCGTTGGAGTCTAAGCAAGTTATTGTCTTTTGATTCTGTTCCATTAAACCCTCTCAATCACTCTGTTGATTCCAGTTGTCTCTGAATGGTTGCTATGTAGTGTTTGGTAAACAATTTTGTTTATCGGTTAAATGTTGACGGTTGGAGATAAGGATTGTTTATCAATGGAAGGTGGTAGGTATAGGTATAGTAGAACAATACCCTCCTTTCTTAACTATGGATTATTTTTCTTTGAATGCAAACTTTTCTCCTAATATCCATTGGTGTTCATCTAAATCTAAATAGACTTTTAGGCGCCAGTGGCGTACGGCATGGGGTGTATTAGCGTAAAATCCATACCTAATCTACCTTGTTAGCTTCTATAATAGTTTGCGGAAATTAAGAGCAGAACTATCTATATTAGCGATTATTCCGTGAATAGTAAATGACGCTTCCTTAACTAGAACTACAATGTCATCTACTTCCTCTAAAATTTGTAAACCGATAAATCTTACTAAAAAACTTTCTATTTAATTAATGAAACTACAGTATTTCTTATCTCCACCATGCAAAAGCCAATAACAAGGTGTTCGTTCAAGCCAAAGACCGGTAGGTCTACAGTTTCTTCGATGAAGTTTCGTTTCACATACTCAACTTATTCCATAGATTGGCTTTGATGAGTCGTTCATCTCTCGAATAGTTTCATTGAATGTTATCTCTCTTCACATGACCTGAAGCTGGGACGAATAGTTTAGAATGATCCAACTTAGTAACTATCTCATAAGAAATTGGCTTCGCACCTAATAAGCTGCAAAATCTTTACTACTACATTTTCGTTCATTCTCGTACATTCATATTCTCCTACCCAACTTTATCAAAGCCTTATATCTTCTTAGAGCAGACCTTATTCCTTCATACGAGTTTTCGTATAGTTCTATAGCCCCTAAGTTATTATTTCACATCATTAAGATTCACATGCAAAATTTGTTGAGAAGCGGTCCCTTTTTCCCTCGCATTTAATTTCACTGAGTACTCCGTACAATGGACTTCAGAGAGGCTTCTTATTGTATACGACCATCCCATATTTTCCTCCTTAATAATTTTTTATCTAGACAGGTTATTCCGTATACAAAATGACTGGACGAAAGTAGCTGTGATGAACTCGCTTCTATATTTAAGTGTTGCAATCAAGGATTAAATTGGGCTACTCAAGTGTGTAAGAAAGTTCGGATTCTTCAAGAAAGATTCGATTATTTAAAAGCCCAAAAAAGTTTTTCCGACCATGACAAGTTTCTGATGATCAATATTTAAAGGAACACTGCCGTGAAGAAATCTTTTAAAGAGAAAATATGAATATGAAATACGGTGCGAAGTCTTAGGGAAGTTCTTTGGATGCTGAGGAAACTCAAGAGGAAAGAATGCGGCCCATATTTAGCTTCGTAGAGGCTTTATCTTGTTTTCGTCTTGCACATCTGCTGTCTCTCTCTCTCTTCAGATTACTGTGGAGCCACTTTATTTACCATTGCTATCACGGACGCAACTTCAACCTCCACCTATCCATCCAACGCAAGATATGAGCGTCTTCAAGATTCGACCTTAAAATCCCGTCTGTAAAACTTAGAGAAACAAGAAATGGATGAGGGCGTCTATTGCATAACAGTTACCATTTAGTCATATTGGGGTATACATTTGTCTGTAGAGTCCTGGTTAAGTGGTAGGAGCAAACGAGCATTGCACTCATGCTGCAGATTATAGGCGAGGTTCAGACGTTCATATTTCTCTTTCGGATTTTAAGAAATTATATTTTATGATTTCTCTATAGTTTTAGATACGAATTGATTTACTTTCTTATTTTACGATTTATCATTTTTTCTATACATTTGCCCTAAAGATGCCGAGGTAGAGGCATAATATGTCTGTAAAATGGCGCCTGGTGAATTGGTCCTGGGGCAATTCGTACGCGGGGAATTGATCTCCTGCGTTGATGTTGTACTACCAACCCAACCCAACCCCCCCGGTTAATTTATTTATAACATTAACCAATAATCAGGGCGTATAAATTAACATAAGATTAGATAACAGTAGTACAACATCAGCACGGACTCATTCATTCTCTCAGACATGAAATTTGAACAATAGTTTTGTCTTTGTTTATTGTATTTTTATATAAAAAGGTTCATAATTACCACTAAAAATGTTGCATTCTATTTATTTATAACATTAACCAATAATCAGGGCGTGTAGATTAACATAAGACTGAATAACAATAGTACAACATCAGCGCGGGGGATCAATTCCCCGCGTACCAATCTGTCGGGAGATCAATTCCCCGCGTACGAATTTCCCCCGGACAAATTTTCCGGCCACGCTGTAAAATATACAGCCCGAAGGCCGAATGGTACCTCATCCCCTCTAACATTAGCAAGATGAGGAGTGAATTAGTTCGAGGAATGATGTAACGACATAATATTTATGAATAGCAAAAAGACTATTCGTGATTGGACTAAGTCTATAATCATATCATCAATTCACAGTTCTTGTCCTATCTTTTGCTCCAAACAAATCAATATTAGTCTGCCTTCAATTCCTCGAACAACGTACTATGTCTCTTCTGCATAGAATCAAACGTATTGAAGTGGCCATGATCAATTGCTCGGTTGTGTATTTCACGAAAGTTCCTCGCGTCACATCCCAAGTATGTGTACGTTTAGGAGTGATAAATTTCATAAGCTCAAAGGTCGCGATTGTCGCGGAAATTGCACTTCCTCTCGAGTCTGCAGGTATTTCCATATTCAGTACATCAAGGTTTGATGAGATATGGACTAACATCTAGTAAGCTTCAGCTTGGAGTCTTGGGGAGTCAACTATGTCTTTCGCTTATTATTCTTGTGATATTGATCTTGAAATGGGAGATAGGATGAATTATGTTGCGATTGTTTTGCAGTTTATATACCATTAAAACGGGAGAGTTGAGATTTGTCGGAAAAGCAATGCTCAACATTTTCCTCGTAGTTTCGAAAGCATACGGAAATGAGATTTCATGAATATTTGTCGATTATTTTTCCCTTTTTTATCGTTTACACCTATGAATATGACACAAAGTTGAAATGAAGGATGCAGCTTACCCGTAAAGTTTATTTTATAAAGATATTTTCCTTTATGTGAGCCGCAACTCATAGCTATGCTACTAGAGAGCAGAAGAATGATTTAATTCAACTTTGTATCGTTCATTATATCTCGCTGCGGATGATAGTTAATTAATGTGTATTATAGGGAATGCTCGTTATCTAAATCAATTTCCTGCAAGAGGAAGCTGCTTTTAAAAATTTAGACATCATACAAGGTACCGTTGTGATCTAGTTTTTCCTTTTTAACCGAAAGTTAATGTAAGATTGTGAAGATTACTTCCTCTTAAGCGGGTAGCAAGAAATGAACGATTCAGTTTAGCAAATTAAACTTTAACAAGTTTGAAATCATTGTACTGATTTATCCGCAAGATTTATTGTTCCATTTTTCGAATATCAGGGTCGTTATCGGGGTAATAATGGTTTGATGCGTTTATTACCGGCTGATATTTGATATGGCATTAACAATTGTTTGTAGATCTTTTGAACTAACTCACCATTCGCCTCGCATCGGACGCTTGGAAGTTGGAGTGCTTGGAAGGACTCAGTCTACATATCTCCCAATTCAGTAAAGGCAAATTCCTCTTGTGAATCAACGAATGTAGTAACACTTTGCGAGTACTGAGAATGAAGAATGAGAATAATTTTATGTTCTTTCAAAACCATTATACATGTATTTGAAATGCTTCAATGCTCGATCATCAGTTTCTCCAACATTAGTATACTACTTTCTTGCTATATTATAAATTACATAACGTCACGACGCAGTATGTGAATTTTTAGGGCGCAGATGATTTAAACAAGACCTATTTTTTACTTAATAAATTCATTCGGATGTTATGCATCTTCTCTGTTACAAAGACTGTTTTGATGCGGCCAAAATCTAAGGAAATGGATATCAGAATCAGTCGCTTCAAGATTTAATTTTTACCAAAGACGATACGCGATAGAAACCGATTTGGGAAGTGAAATGAGTTATGGTAAACGCACTACTTTCCACTCGCCTAAAATAAAGTTGCAGGGTACAGTTGTAGATGTAGATTTCAAGGAATAAAGGACTTGAGATAAGTCTGACGGGTCCGGGATTTTTTTCTGCTAAGGGGTCGTACACAAATTCCGTATCGCAAAATTTTCCAATTTTCGACCCCCCCCCCTCAAAATGCGTTACGTAATTTGTGTACGGCCCCTAACCTACTGTTGCCACTATCTGGTGAAGTCCTCCTAAGCTCTATGGAACTTGTCAGGAGGTGCTTCACCAAGGCAACAGCAACAAAAGGCGAACACACACAACCATTCCCTGATCAGAAAAGTCCGATCAGCCGGAATTCGAACCCGGGACCTAGGGGTCGGAGCAATAGCGTATCTATAACGCTAACCACTCTGCCACCAAGGCCGGTAATTCAGCGTATGGTAAATAAAATAACTCATAAATACTCTTATATATGGAGGGAGATCCCGGGTTCGATTCCCGGTCCCGTCTGACTTTTTTCAAATTCGCTTTTTCTTGGGATTCTCCTGGGTAGACCTCCTTAAGTGCAAATTTATCGTAACCTTTTTCCTTAGATGTATATTTTGAAGGGATTTATACCAATCCCACGCATTAGTAATTATATCCGTAAGTTTTCGATTTTTATAATCTGGGGATAGTTTTACTTGATAAGTCTATCTTTGTATGTGTATGAGTGTGTTGATTTGCCATCGCCAATCGAAGGAGACTTGTTTCCGAGTAAAAGACGTTCTCTTTCTTCGTCGGCGAAGGTTGTGATGAGAGATAGAGAGAGAGAGAGCGGATGACGGAGCAAATGGACAGCTTTTCTCTTTTCTCAGAATGTCGATGGAAATGAGAACACGCCCATTGCGGCGTAATCTTGTGAAATCTGTTGAATTTCAAAAGAGGCGATCCAAATGGCGTTATCGTGTTATCCTCGAATTCGATTGGTCGCATCCCCTGCCTTTCACCTCTTATTCAAAGTGGGAATGTCTGTTATGATGTCGCTGCAATTAGGCATCGCCATTCGACGAGTTATAGGGAGAAAGTATTCAATTCATTCGCTCTTTTCCTCAAATGACGGACCGATTTATTATAAAGAGGAAACTAATAACCTCCTCGCGGGCTTATTTGCTTAATCAGCTCGCTGATGCGGTTTTATTGAGAGGATGCCAAAAATAGAGCATTCTGTAGGCGGGACTGATTTACCGAAAAGTCAGCTGCAGGCAAAAACATGTTATGAATGTTCAATATTTAATGCTTATGCCTATCTATATCTTTGGATCATCATAGAGAAACGTGTCTATGCTCCGTGTCACTTGAGCTTGATGTTCATTTCGTTGACCTTTTCCTTGGGTAATCTTATCTATTTGACCTCGGAACTGAAGGTGATATTAAATACCGTTTTCACTGGAACTATCCCGATTTTACCCCTTGGTCCCAGTCTATTTCTGTTCTGATAGTTAAACTAGGAGAAAAAATATCATAATAAGGTATCGGGATTTCATGATATGGGAGAAATCATTTACACGGAAAATTTCACATAGTAGTGACGCTATACACTGTACTGTTTTTCCTTCAGTCGTACACGTTTGTCTATTTATGTGAGAATATGTGCAATGGATACAGTCAAATTGATCTTTTGTTTACTTTCATGATCATTTCGCAAGTTATTCAGAACCTCATCTCTCCTCATCCGCCAAACTTCATCCTTTTCTTCCTATTTCACATTGATACTTTAGATCACCGTTTTTCATCTTTCATCACTATCTCATGTATATATCTGTAACAGTTGTCGAAATTAATACCACTCAAACGAAATTCAGGACGTTTTTACCTGTTTTTCCCCAAAATGCATCACTTTTAATGAGTATTCTGCAATATCCATTTTTTGACATATCTTCTTCTTAAAATGAATAGTATTTTAAAATAATCAAGATTAAATATTAAAACGGCAACAACAGAATGCAATCAAATTCTCATTTAAAGTTATCGTTTCTAACTTTTTCCGGCTCATTGGTTGAAATTTTGAGGTCCCAGCTTAAAACTAAGTCGCGGAAAACCAAGTTTGTTTTCGCATCTTACGTTTTTCCGCACTTAAAGTCGATTTTCTTTGGTCTGGTAAAAAAGGTTAGATCGAGATATCGCTGTTTTTGCTTTATACTCATTTTATTAAAGAAACATGTTGTCATATTGATGACTGAGATTAGCCAAAAGAGTTACCGTCAGGAAAATTTTAATATTTTTATAATTATCAAATACAATTTAATTACCCAACCTACCTTTAAATCGCTTTAATGTAATTAGGAACAATCGCAATTACCTACTAGCACAGACAGCAGTACCCTACCCGGTCTTTGAACTCAGAACCCGAGTACTGACATCCCTATCGACTAAGAGACCGCCGTTTTATGAGCCAATGCAGCGCTAATATAGAGCTCACTTTAATTATGTGGAAATACGACAGTCATTTTTTTCGGTCTGATGCATCCTTGGAGCGAGAATACCCGAATTGGGGCGAAATGAAAAACATTTCCATGTAAATGATCTCCTCAAACGCTTGTTTATATATTCGCTGCAAAGCGTGCAGTGGCAGTCTTTTAGGGTAAATATTAATCAAACAAATATTTGTCATTTAAGCCGTGGCGCGGAGAAGTTAAGTTGTGAACATCGTTACCCATCAATTGAAACGAAAATTTAATTTCGCTTCCGAGGCAATTAGCCGGGATTTCTTCGGGAAATTCGTCCTCTTCACGAGTTGCCGCAATTGAATTGTCTTCTCAAAGGAACAAATTGCCCCCTACGATTCCCGTATTCAAGTTTAGTTTAGTTTTGAGTTAGTTCATTAAGGAAAATGAGCTATGGTATATCGGTGTTGCTTTCCTATGAGCAATCATATCGAGTCAAACAAAAAGTCTATCCCATAACCATGTCTGAAGTCGAAGCGTGACTAAATGAACTGCCGAATGGAATGCAGAGTACAATAAAAATGAGTTAAAGTCTATCGAGGAAGACTTAAATTTGTGGTGCTCCATTCTGGCAATGAATAAAATTCACTGTGTGGAAATTCCACTTAACATAATGTTGAACAACCAGTTTCGAATTGAATTGAGAATCAGGTGATGATAAAATAAATTATTTCGAAACTAGTCATTAAATAAATCATGTTGAGTGGAATTGCATTGCAGTAACTTTTATTGATTACCAGTAATTTATACTGAATTTCGTTCTCCGTGTCAAACCGTCAATTCGCGATAAAGTTACTTTAAACAAGATCACGCAACTCATTATTCAATAGAAATTTATAAGTAACGTGAGGTACAGTGGACCCAAATACTTTACCCTAAATTATTATTAATATTATTAAACATGTTCATGAAATATAACCATCAAATATGCCAATTTAACATAGAAAACGTTACTAGATCCAACCTGAAAAGTAGATAAACTCAGAAAAGATATCGCTAAAACGTACTTAAAAACAAATTAATTGATATTCGCTCCTGTGAAAGTATCAGTTCAAAAATCGTGGAAATCAATAATATAAAAGATTCAACTCTATAATATGAATATTAAGTATTTTATCTACGGAACGTAATATTTTACTTCAATCACGTGAAGCAAGTTGAAAGTACCTAGAGAACCACCAACGTAGCAGAACTTGCTCCAGAAAACGCGAGATGTCGATAAAGAAAAAGGTCGCTAAAAGGAGGGAAAAATCGCTGAATTGGCAACTATGTTCAAAATTTATCAGCTGGACTGTATTTTTCAAAATTAATGCGAGAAAAAGGACAGAAATGGTTTGCGGAAACATACATCTACGACTGTGGATCGATAGAGGAAAAATCCACGTTGCGGAAAAACACCCGCGCAAGTGAAAATACCCGCAAAAACACGTTAATACACCATCTGTGACCGAATTGGCGAAAAATCTCACGTATGAACGAAATTTGGCGTTTTTTCAATTGGAAATGGGGTCGTCATTTTTATTATAATCGGCAACCGAAATGATGAAATGCTCCCAATTCACAACTTAGTTATTTATTCAAAGTCAGAGCCCAGCTGCATGGATGTACTGAGAGAGGGACTCTCCTATTTCTCGATTTTTCCGAAAAGCTTTCTTCGGTAAGACCTCTGTTTCGCTAAAGAGAGATTCTGTGAAGCGGAGAGCGTACAGCTGCTCTGCCCCCACTTTCTTCCACCCACTCGCTCTGCCAATTGATGATGTGGACATAAGTAGCTCTCTCGCTGTCACTTGAGCTTCCATGTTCGATTTATATACCGATGCCTACTTCCCAGACTCATTCGCCTCGCCTTCTGTTTTTATGAGATTTCACGACCATTTTCGATGAGAATAGAAAAATCATTAATATTTACATCGCTTATCTACAGACGTCCAAATTCATCGAAGCTGAAAATCTCCTTTTACGAACTGAGCGATTCGTTTTAACTTGCATAAATCGTCATTCATTCTTGATTACATGTTGAAGGACAAAATGCAAGCAAAATTAAAACTACAATTTTTCCTCCACTCACCGTGAACAGTGTACGGGAACTTTTAAAAAGACTCTGAACTATCCATCAGTTGCATTTGAAAGATTTTAATAATACTTGTTTTTCATATTAAAGGTACAGTGTATGAACACAGATCTCTAATAAATAGCTTAAAGTAACGAAATGTGCGAATATCAAAGATTGTTTCCTCTGTAGAATTAGCAGAACGGTCCAGCTCAAATCTAGCCTTTCAACATGGCAATATCTAAAGCTAATATTGAAATAGAATTCAACTTTCAAGGAAGTATGTAAGCAACGCAGCTGAATCTTGTCTGTCCAGGGAATGGAGGCTATGTAGAGTTATATAATACGTCAGGGCACTTAAATCAAATAATGAACCGGTCTTTCAATACCAAGTGACAACTTATCAACGAATGCCTGAGCAAAACATGTATATTGACGAATGCGAACACTGACTAGCGTAGATGAAAGCAAACTTCAGAAAAAATAGTCATTCGCCAAAGAAAGAACAGCTTGATAACTATGCAGCACGTATTAACTTTGTCTCGTTCTTGGCGAATATTGAATTTTGAAGATGAATGTAAAAGTCAGAAAATATAGTGATGAGGCTCATCAAAAAAGGAAAACTAAGTTAAGAACTGAGAAGTAGATGTGGTAAGTTAGACTTTTTTCTTTCTTCCCCACTCTGTTTTTGTTCCTTTCAGGGCTGCAAGGAGCACAAAAGAGATTAGAAGAATTGCTGTGGGTAGGGAAACTTTCATGAAAGTAACTAAGGCGAAGAAAAGTCTTCAGAAATATGTGAGGAAAGATAAGTGACATTTTGAATCCATTTAGGAGAATCTGTAGTTTAGGTGTAAAACATTGATCTTGAAAAAGGGGTACATACAAAAATTGGAGCCACATTGACGTTTAGATGAGGTGTGGAAAGAAAAGAGTAAGTTGATTTCATAGAAGATCAAGGGTGGACGCTGGAGATAGTGAAATAAAATGGCTTTTAATGGATGAATAAAATATGCTGAATGGGTTTGGCATACGCCGAGAGAGGGTAGTTTTCTAAAGATAGCAATAATACAGAATGCATGGAAAAAACAGGAAAGATAAGCAAAAGTTTTAGGATTATGTAACGGCTGTTGTAAGCTACCAAGAAGTAAACTATATGAGAATATGGTGAACCTTTTGCGAACTGTCGAGAGTTTATTGTATAATAGTGATCTCTTAAGATCGCACTTATACTTTGATCTCGCGATAAAATCTTAAATAACCCATTCAAAAGGTTCTGTTGTCACTTTAGAGAAGTAGCACTCTACCGAATGGTAATCACGATTCGTGTTCTGTGGGTTTTATTGCCGAAGCTTAATCGCGACATCAAAACTCTCGAGTTTGATCAATGGTATCTTGTCATAATCTGCGATAGCATATCTTCCTCTTGTCTCAGCTAAGGAAAGAGTATAACATCGCATTTGTGGCTTTGATTGTTTATTTCTTGAATCCGAACCACTTGATGATTTGGTGAAGAATTCGAGATTTGATCTGCTTACGAATTCCTAGGTGAGCCTTTGGGGAAGGTCGTTAAAATAAATTTTTCATCTTCTAGATCTGTAAGCAATATTCGTTTCACAGAAATTAAAGAGTAAATCTTCAGTTTGATTGTAGATTCTCATTGTAAAGTGAATTAGTGTGACTGCCATCTTCAGCTTCGTGGACATCTTCTAAATATACCGTGATAGTTAGTATTTGTTGCAATTTTTCGATTAGAAAACGCACTATCCTCATTAGTAATCATTTAGAATGAATGGAAAACGTGCTTGGAAGGCTTAGCAAAGATTTCATTTCCTGGAAACTAGGAATTAATGAAAGGACCGCGCATTGGGGATCTCTGATCTTTTTCGATAATTCTATAGGTACAAAAAATCAAGTTAAGTGCTCATCTTGTAGTAACTTAGTAACGTTCATCAAGTTACGGATAGGAGTAAATAGATTTCAGATGACATGGATTATATGATGAGTATCGTAAATTGAAGGAATAGGAGAAATAGTTTGTAATGAGTGGAAAGCTACTTTATAAATGATAAGACACAGGGTAGGAGATCATTGACTTGGGCCTAAGGAAGGTATGGTCTCAGTGAAAATGACAACTATTTTGTTAGAAGAGAATGTGTCTGTTCCATAATAGAAAGGATTGTAAAAAAAGTGAGTTATCCCTTTAAGCCTTAGTGGCTTCATATATGGCTCTTTATGTTTTCTCTGGATGCTCTTGTTCTTTCGAAAGGATGTCTTTTTTTTCTTAAACGCATCTTCATCAATTGAGTCTTTTATCTTTGACGGTACGTACATTGGAAAGTTTTAATTATTGACAACACAAAAATTGTACTCACAGAAAATTTGCCCCCGACCTTCAAAAGCGGAGGATGAGGAAAAACCTATGAGATTGTGAAAGGGCTAAACGTGGTACAGTATTCTGAACATAAGTACAAAATTAGTTGAATACAATATATGACATGTATTTCTATACGCCTGGCGTGAAATATTCTTTAAATAAAGAGAAGTTTGCTGAAGTGTTGTGGGCGTACTCGCCCCGGGGCTTCAGTTATAAATTTATGACTTCGCATTCAAAGACGAAATTCCTGCGAATTCATTCCAAATCCGAATCGCCCATTTTGTGTGTATAATTCGCGAAACTGCTGCTCCACTTTCGACGCCTTGTTTATCCGACACTCGCAGATTAGTCAATTAGCTCTTGTTTGCTAATGTTTTCCGATGAAATTCACTTATCAGGCAACTAATCCCAGTTTCAGAATCACCTTCGTTAAGGAAATACGGAATTCATTATTTGTGTTTGCATTGTATCTGAAGGCATTCAAGGAGCGATATACCAATTGAAAAAAAAGCGCAGTTCTATTAATGTAAACAGCGTAAACTATTTGTTCTGCCCAACTTTCATTCTTCCTACTGTTTTATTTGCACTCGCTAAGATATCTACTTATCGAAGTAGAGAATATCATCCGTAAATATTAGCTAGTTCGCCGGACGTGTTGATTTTATATATTTTTTCCGCTAGACCCTCAATTTATTTTGCCTCCCAAACGTAACGAAAGCACCGTTCTCCATTGAGGAAGACATTTTGTCTTTCCCGTCTTATGTATGCTTGGGCTACAACTGGATCACTGGGCTACCCCACTTCAGTTTTCCTCCTCATCGACTACCATTCAGTCAAATACGTCGTTTATCACAGAATACTTCGCCGATGATGAATTGAGCTAAAGCTTACCCTTAACCAGATGTACGTAATTTGTAACAGGACTACCTATAATCACAATTCTAAGTTATCAATCTATTTCTAAATCGTTCGCTCTTTTCCTGAATGACGATAATCACTTATTTCACGATAAAATCAAAATTTGAACTTTTCGTTATTCGTGGAAGGTAATCAATATGAAAAAATTGAAAAAAAACTTAATGATTTCCTCTCTTTATTAACATTTGACAACTGGTTTCGGCCCTTGCTCCATCAGGTACAATGATACGGTTTGTTTTTATTTTTTATCACTTATATATTTAAAAAAGGAACAAACTCAAAAAAATATTTTCATTTTAACTAAAAGTGAAATTTAGTCTTCCGAGAAGATACTATTTTTAGGGGTTTCCGTAACTTGTTAAGAATATCCTGTAAAGTACCCCAAAGACCGTTTGGAACTTCATCCTCTCTACCAAAAGCTACCAAGAGCTAGTAGAGGGGAATGAAGTTTATTAATCTGGGTGAGGAGTGAGGTTATTTAGTAGATTGTACGGATATCAATAATTAAAAGTCTTCACTTACCAATATGAAAGAGAATGTTTTCTGGTTTACTGTCTGTTTTATCCTCCCTTTAAAAAAATGCTTTTCCAAGCGTATCGTCGGGTGATATCGGAGGAAGATACGGTTCCCTTTGCGTCGAAGTTTACCTACCCTTGATTTCAACGAGTGATATTCAACGACCGCGATATCATTGGGTGGGGCTGATCTACTGGGCATTCGGCGAATCTTCTTCCAGGTGAATGGCAGGGGATGAGATGCGACGTATTTCTTGCCGATGTTGCGGATTCTTGTTAGATTTCACACTTTCCAAGAGCAATTTCAAACATTAAATAGTGTTTGAAGACTAGGAAGGACGTTGATATGGTTACAGGACATTTTTAGTTTAACGAATTAATATGTTTAATTTTGAAAATCAGGAGATTTATTGCCTTTAAACTTTTTATATATCCAAGAATATGTTTATTAATAACGAAAGGTTTAGTTCGATCATTAAAACAGATATAGGGAACAAATTAGAAATTGATTAGAAAAAGCTCATCCGTATTACGTAATAGCAGACATGCTTTTATGTGCGAGCTTTAAAATGAACTATGTATACACCCATGATTTTCTATATTTTGTTGCTTATGACCCTATAATTTATTATTTCATAGAATTAATGCGAGTAGATACAGGATAAGGTGACAGTGAATACTCATTTCACAGTATTCAACTGCAGTGAAGGCATTTGACCATAGACAGCCAATTGCACGCGCTAACGTAATATCTGCCATGAATATAATGCAAATAGCCAATGAAAGTAAAATTTATTAGTTCTAAATTTAGGAGCTTGGGATGGTTGAATTCTAAAGCCTTTGAATGATATGTAGACATTATATGAAATTTTCCTCTCGAGTTTTACATCTCAGTTGAAAAGTAATTTAGTTCATTTCGCTACTTAAACTATAGAATCCTCTTCGTACTATTTTTCCCAGTTTTTATGATTAGCCCCCCTGCAGAATTTACGGAAGGCCCTCTTCGTGTTAGAATTTGTGGAACGAGCATGATGCGATGAATAGTAATTGATGAATATGGTACGCGAGTTTATTATGATTGTGTTTGTTTTCGCTCTTACGCGCTTACCCTGCTGTAATTTTAATCTCATTAAAGAGGGGGCACGAAACCCTTGAAAGGGGATTCATGCCGATTCTGCTCCCCTTCTATGCATCCTATATATGCTTTTAGTTCTTTTCTACTCAAGGTTCTTGATCTCATCCTTGCGTACTTGCGTATATACGATAATGTTTTACAATTTTATCAAGCAACTGTAAGAAATGTGACGGCTTTAACCTTCTCTGGAAAATTCCATTTCTATCTATCTTAATGATGGGCACATTCCCTCAATATTATGCTCGTTTTTATTGATACATAAATATAGTTACCATTACTGCTGCCATACCCTATACCAGGCTTACACACTATACAGCCCATGTGCCTTGCAGATAGGGCCAACCATGCTGTCCATTATGATTATTGTAAATTACTCTTGTTTACAAAGATTAGTAATTATCGAGAATAGAATGGGATCGATTAGCGACTACAAATATCTCATTTAATTCCAAATTAAACTAAGCTTGTTACTGAAAGGTTTAATTATCTCTTGAATTATTTAATGGGTCTTTATGGTTTAAAGAAACATTCTTTTTAAATTTAAAAACTAACTGATTTTTCCTAAATTCTTCGTATATGGCCTGTGACCGTGTATAGGGATTAGCGATTCGTAGATTATTTGGTTCGCCTTTTCCTGGCTACTAACCCATCGAAGAAAACATATTATTGGGACACATCCTCCGAAAAAGAAATTATGCTGCTCACTTGAGGTTTTATTGTATAGGTACAACATGAGGCACAAAATGAAAATCTTTACCATAACGATACGTGTTTTTGAGTATAAATACATAAGAAGAAAACGTTAAATGTTTTAAATCATTTATGTTTGAAATAGGCGAAGTATTTCTAATCTTAGAATGTATTTCGTGAAATGTTACATAAAATCTATCCTAGGATTCTCCTGTCCAATTGCGTAGCTATAGTTTAGTAACAGGAATAATTTTCATTTGCCTTTTGGTAGAGGATAGAGAATAATTTATCTTTCACCTACTTTTCCCCAGTCTTGTAGGTGGCTGGCTGTCATGGCTGTGATGAAATAAAAGCAACTAAGGTGAGAGTGATGTTAAACAACGGCGTTAATTAAGGTCTCTCTTTATGGAAAGGAAGACAAGAGTTTCCCGTAGTCGTCGTTCTTCACTTACGTGGACATGTTCCGTTCGTATCACAGCAGCTTAGTGAGGAAAGCAAGGATAAACTACCTCATTCCTCATCTTGCTTAGTAAACTTCATTCTCACCTAGCTACTGGTTGATAATAGTAATAGCAGTTTATAAAAATCACTTTTATATAGAGATAATACACTAAAAGTGAGCAGATGTCTCGTAAGATGCAAAATTATTTCAAAATTATACATAGTGATCCATATTTCCATTTAGTCATATTACATTATCATTTCATAATATATATTCTTTATTGCAAAATAGATGTAAATATAAACACAAATATCAGTTTACATTAAATGTTAATATAAAAACATACATATAAAAATACACCATTAATCTCACACATCTGTTAAACAATATTGGATTATATTTATGCAAAATATACATTAAGTGGAGGTGAGGATATTCAAACTGGCCTTCTGGTTACGTACTTCACAGGGAGTACAGAAACTGTTGAAAAATTTCCGGTAAAAATTACCGTTGCCGTGAAACGAGGCCTCGCCATGCATCTTCCCCTTTCTCATCTTCTCGGCGTCACAGATAATCGCAATCACGGTTAATCCGATCGCGAGGATGATCGGCCGTATTTAGGTCGATGTAAATAAGAAACGACGGCCGATGCGAAGGCTTTTCGCAAGAAAAGGTTTGTTTTCCGACAAAAGGCAACCGTCGACATAAATTCTTAAAGAGGCATTCTTACGTCCCCTCGGAAAAGCTGCGCTCAAGTTTTTCCCCCTTCGCTTTTACCCTCGCAGTTCCAGTCCGTGCAATTTTTAAGCCGAAAAAGAAAAGGCGGTTTTTGTCGAGACCATCGTCTTCGCGTTTATACGTCGCATTTTTTCACCGGACAAAAGAGGGCCGAAAATACACAAGTCGCGCAATATACGGCGATGCTATCACAGTGCGCCGTAGTATGATTTCTTTTGTTTTCTTTTTTCCCTCCGGCGCTGCTCATGAATTTAGATGGGCCCCGAGGCCTCTCACGCCAGAATGGACTTCTCAAAGAGTTTAGGCCGCCGCTGCTTTTACACGCTTTCAATGCACCACTCCTTTGCGTCTCCGGAGGTCGTCTTCTGTGACGTAGTCAGCGCAGAATTGATCGTGGGCTGTCTGCTTTGCCAACACCTATTTTTCACTTCGTCCGACTTAATGCGGAGCCTCCTCTGACGTACGAGCGAATGGCTGCTGCTTTAGCACCCACGGGCTGCCGAGGGCCGCGGAAGACTGCGGATGGTTCAGAGCTTTATAGATTGTCCTGTCCTCTTTGTTTAATCAATCCTTTGTCTATGGGAACAACTGCATAAAAATAGGTTACACGAAGATTAATATTATTATTACACACATACGTTGCAATTGGACAACGGTCCGGTGGAAACATCATTGCAATTCCATAATTAACCGTACCTCATTACATCATTCATTACATTTCGTCTGACATGATAACCAGAAATAATTACATTTTAAATAATATCCAACAATCATTCATTGACAAATCATTTTACTCTTATATTATTACATTCAAAATTCCTAAATAACATCAGGATAATGTCACGTTTTAATAACAAACATAATTCTCCTTTAACAATTTCTTTACAACAATATCCCAAACCCCCTTTCAATACGTTATTATAATATTCTAAAACATCTAAGCTTATAATCTTTAATTGATTTACGCAAGGGCTTGAAGGCCTCTTCAGGTAACATGTTCCATTTCCTAACTCCCCTATTAAGAAATGAGTATTTAGCCATATCCGTCCTTTGTTTTCCTAATTTTAACTTCTCTTCATGATCACCGCGCACAAAATAATTTGTTATTTCTTATTTGTAACTTAATTCCCTCCATGCTTCGCCAGCGTCTTTTATTTGAAAAATCCCTACTAATCTGTTCAGCTTCCTCCGATATATATTTGAATATCAAGTAATTAATTCTAGCGATAATTGATGGAAGCTTTTCATAATTTTATTCCAATAAAGAAATTAAAGTTGACTACATTTTCGTAAGATAAATACGCAATCGATCGGTTTCGAAGATATTTTTGCTTCATCGGGACACATGTCTATCATAATAGCATCCATAATATAGAAAACTTCAACTCGCAAAATAGTAAATTTTTTGTCTTCTTCTGGATAAAATTTAATTTTTTGATGAACTTAATTATGAGATAGAAATAAACAGAATTAGAGAAGGGTGATTCTCCGAAAATTTGTTGGAAACTGCTTTGCGAGAAACCTCAAAAATCATTGGAGCAGAGAAGTGAAACATCCGGGTTCGAGTCCCGTTCTCTTGAGACTTCATTTTATCCATTTTTATTCTCAAAAATTCGTCAGGAGAATTTCTTGTTACGAATCTCAGGAACGTACCTAGAAACTTGTCAAGGAGGAAATGGTTTTGACTATTTCCTTATGAACTCACCTCAAATCACTTTAAAATGCCTTTTTGATGCGATTAATGCAGTGAGCGTGTGGAGATCGTGGAAACACTTCACAACCAGGGTTTAATTGAAGAAGCTCCTCCGCAAATTAGTGGTACTTCATAATCATCAAATTGGGGGGGTGATAGTCCCTTCGCCCCACTTGAATCCGCAGAACTATATGACCTAATGGTGTCAGATAAAGTAATGAACGACTGAACAGTTTTTCTATGATATTTCTAAGTCCCCGATTTATTTTTATTCTTCTAAGCCAAATTTTTCATCCGATTTATTTTCATTCCAGTAAACCAAATTGTTTTAACATTCTAAAATGGCTCCCTTAGTTTTTTTGATACTGATGAAATGAGGGAGCTGAATGACAAAGGTTTATAATAGGTTTGGAATGAAGTGTGTGGCACCAGAGGAGAGAATGGGAGGTTAACAAGTATAAGAAATTATGACGAACTTTTACTAACGAAAGAGGATGTTAGTTAAGGAAAAACATGATTGTTATGCATATAGTGATGACCTCATCTACAGAATCGGAGCACCTCCCGTTGATGCTTTTGAAGGTGTTATGTTGGTCTGCTCAAAGAGAGCGCTATGGTTTATAAATAAATGACACCTTTTACGTTTAAAATTGTTCGGATAATTTTACTTTATTTAGATTATATCTAAGAATGATTTTCTTATTATTCTTTGATGTTTAAGACCAGTTAATCAATCTCGGTTTTTCTCTCTGAGAGTTTTTCTAGTTTAATCTAGAAGATAACAACTATCTTAAGTTTATCCCTGCTGCCCAAATTGCTTCCTGGATAGGATTATTGGCTGAATGCATTACTAATCATAATAAGTATAGGTATGATGACCTAAATAAATCAGAATATTCTGTTGCATTTTATTACTTGTGCCTTGTTAAGACGTTAATTGAGAGAAGTCGATGCTCGGATTATGGTTTGATAGTAATGGTAGTACTTCTCACCAATGGAATCAGTGCAACGTATTATCTATCCCATT
Organism: Sympetrum striolatum; assembly: GCA_947579665.1. Classification (NCBI taxonomy): domain Eukaryota; kingdom Metazoa; phylum Arthropoda; class Insecta; order Odonata; family Libellulidae; genus Sympetrum; species Sympetrum striolatum. Next base: position 43,864,994 of record OX388351.1, on the reverse strand, counting down.
AAATGAATCTTTTGTCAGGATATAGACGACCCAGGTTATGGACTGAGCCGATGATATTGTAAATTTTTGTAATATAGATTATTTTTATATGCACGGATCACAGCCTAGGAGGTCTATTTCAATAATACCAGTGTTCAATACTTATTTACTTCTAAGCCTTGATGTGAGTGCTAGTATATACTATTACTGCTTTAGATACCACAGCCCCTCAGTTGATAGTCAACAGATTGCTTTATCACCCGTTCAGAAGTTACAGAATTATCAACGAACCAAAGTAACACAATGTTGATCCTCTCTACTTACTGCTCCAGATATCCCTACTACTTTCCGAACAACGTTTTTGGCGTCGTATTCTATTTTCCATACTAATTTAGAGATAGAGATTAGGTTCTTGAGTGCTTTTAGCATTGGTAAGATTAATTTTTTAAGGTTAAATTTTAGTTTTTAGCTATAATCATTGTAGGATTAAATGCCGTTGAATAAAATTTTCTACGAATTTCTGCCTATGCTATTTCAAAATTTATAAGACGCAATTTAAGATATTTTATTATCCAATAAATATATCCTATAATTATTATAGGTAAATGCTAAAGATAAAATTTAACCGTAAAAGATAAATCTAACGCTTATATATCTAACTTTTATACATTCATATACTCCCTTAATACGCCTTTACAACAAATATTATTTGTTACTGAAGCTATTAAAGATATACATATATTCAAACGTATATCGTTAGGTAGTGAACAAATTTTTTGAAAAATATTTGATTTATTTAAGCGTTATACATGTATACATTATGCGTAATATAATGTTCAAAAATGTATTCAGTATCTATTGATGTAGGCTATGAAATTTTATATACTATATAACTATGTATTTGTGTGTATCATATAATTATACCTTATAATTATTTTATGCGAAATAATTATAAATATTTATATTCATGCATATAACATACATACACATAAAAACTCCAAACATTCTCAGCAAAGTTTTAGGAGGTTTAAGATGTAGGATAGGAAGAGAAGCAGGTCTCGTTGGCGTAGGGCTCTCATTAAAATTTCAAATTGCCTTGAGCATTGCATGTTTCCACTTCCAAATTCCGCAAGGTCTGCGAATTTTCGCTTTAATGTTTGGGAATGTAATCTCGTGGGGTATATCTCCTTCTTGTTGCCAAATGCTTGAGCATACAACGTTCTAACCTTTGGAAAGAACAAATTTATAAACTCAATTATGTCGTTAGCTTCTTTATTGACAAAACTGATTATCCGCGTATGAGATGCGATCTCCTGTAATTGCCAAGACAACATTAATTTCCGTAAAGCGTTCCCTTCGCGATTTTTGGGATAAAGATGCCGGTTTGCGATGAAGTAATAGGCGACCCGAAGCTGGTTTGGTGAGTTAGCTATTGCATAATCTTCCCTGAGCTTTATTTAAGACACAAATTCATTTTAACATTGTTTATTATTGTTACCAAACTACTAGTTCACTCATTTCCTTGGGTGCTTGTTTCATTTCCTTACATATTCTTAGTTACATATCTTCTGTCATCATCTCGGTTTTGGTTTAGAATTAGAGGCTTAAGATCTCCAATAGCCGTTTTTGTCGGTGTTCCTCTTCTCATTCCCCGGTATTCCGAGAAAACAAGTCGTACTCTTTGAGAGTGCAGTGTCCCGTCTTGTTTTCTCGAAATACCGGGTAATGAGAAGAGGATCGCTGACTAAAACGGCCATTGGAGATTTTAAACCTCTAATTCCTTAACAGCTGTGTCCCAACTTCCCATTCTTTACTTCGGTTTTGCTTTGTTTCGTTTCATAACAAACCCTGAATACCGTAGCTTTCTCATAATGATTCACCCTGTTCATTTAGAGTAATCGCCTACTTCCTACACTGTTATATTAGTTTTACTTCCACTATTGTCAGCCTCTCATCACAAAACTTATAGAATTTTCTCTGAAAAGAATTGACGTTTTTTTCTCTAAAATTCGGTTGCTTTAAAACGGTGTTTCATGTAATGAATTTCATTAATCTATCTAAGTTTCGCTGAATCTAACGCTGCTATAGGTCTCAAAGTACCACTGAGTAACAATTTATGGCATACGATAGTGGACTCCATCATTTATTTTTTATTTAGCATCAGTCTTTTTGGTTGAATTCTTGCATAAATTCCTTACTTATGTATATCAGTGAACTTGTACCACATTTTCGGTCTGTCCAGGTTCCCTCGAATTGTGTATAAATTTTCTTGAGCTGAATCTGAAATTTAGGCCTCCTCTTCTGTGTTGATTTCCCTCACATTCCAAAGTTTTCTCTATTAGCTTGCATAAAACTCGCTGACATGAAGGTCGCACTTAATTAAATTCCATTTAGGGAGAGACTTTTTTTACTTCGTGCGGTCATTCACCTAATCCTAACTTTCGATATCTATGATATAATGCTATGGCATGGTCATAAAAGTTCTAGATGTACTTGTATGTATTGCTAAATCAAGTTATATAGTAATTGAAATCATGTACTTTAAGGTCTTGAATCGAAGGAGTAACTTTTTATGATATAAAGAAATATACGATAGAGAAAATTTTTCTTCACTTTGGTAAGGATCAGAAAATTACTATTTCCATTTTTTATGCATATTATCAAAGTATCCACGCACTATTACTAAAATCTAAAGATTTAAAGCCATTTTTTTCTCGTTCATTCATGGAAAATGTAATTTAACGAATAACATAGCCAATTATTCACTTAGAAAATTTCATCTTCTAGTCTCTCAGAATGGAACCCATTGTATTACAGTGAAAGTACGGTATGTAATGATTATTCAACAAGTTTGCATGATCGCAAATTCGTTGGCTGCTACGGAAAAGAAATAAAATACTGCCTTCTTGACGATCGTAGGTCGAATTTCAATACCTGATAGGGTAGGAACCATTGAATATGGTTCTTGCGGCCTGATAAATGCAATGATATCTTTAAACTGTATCACTTCCTCTTAAATTATTCTTCTCAACACTTATTATTAGAAGGGATTGTTATCAAGATCACGCTGTGGATACGATTTTAGTTGTAGCTGCCCTTCCATTTCACGCAACCTGTTCCGAAGGTGGATAAGGAAGATTCTACCGTGAAAATCTTCTCTCTCGTCGTGGATAATTGGCAATGCGGGTCCTGGGTGTGCATTGGTGACCTTTCCCGTTCCATTTTCTCGGCGTGTTTGTTCGGAGTCCGGCGGCTGTCGCTTCGCCGCGAGGGGACGCTCCACTCGCCGCTCCACCATCTACGCTTCTCCGGGCGATCTCTTGACAAGTGAACATCGAAATTATTCTTTCTTTCTGCGCTGGAAGGGACGCCTGAAAAGTGACGACACGCTTTATTAGGGAGTCCGAAACAAGACCTCTTCACCACCCAGTTCTGCGAGTCTTTTTAAAGGTTGCGTGATTTTAAACGATATTGCTCTCTGTTTTCTTACCCTACTTCGGCGTGTGTTTTGATACACCTTACTTTCTATAAAAAAGTATTAAATTTTTATTTTCAAAGTATATCTACTCTGACGTTGGTCAAGGGTTATTAGAACAATTTTCCAAAAGTAAAATCGTATTTAGGGGGAAATTGGGCCTCTTAACTTTGTCTCTTCTACAACACTCCCAATTTCTTATCTTCCAAGGCATATTATCAACCCAAACTTCGCGACTCATTAAAGTCTTATTTCGTTACTTTAAGTTTTCGTATTGATGTATAAGAAAGTGAAGAAAAATTATATGAAAAATATTTCACGAAATATTGCGTTATAGAAGGTACTTGGTGATTACTGCTATATAATTGATACTCTGTGGTACCTATGTCACTGCCTACCATTAGCTCAAACCGAACAAAATTACGCATCAGACGTGTTCCATCGTAAAAGTATTGGGAAGAAATGCTCTGCGTATCCTACATTTCATCGACACGAACGGAAATAAAAATTATAATTTTCAAATGGAAAAACATAATAAGAAGAAATTGCTATAATTCCTTTCCGAGTTATCTGGTATTAAAAAAAACTATTAAAATAAGTTATCTGGTATGAAAAACGATACCCGTCTTTCATCTAAAACATTCTACAATCTTTTGAGTAAGTTTAGGTTCAAACTAGTTTCATAATTTAGATTACTGCTGTTTCGTTGTATGGAATAATCTCAAGCGCATATACTTCTATTTGAATGTTATAAGCAATCGTGGGTTTCTTTGAAGTAAATCTAAGTATCGGAGGTAAATGTGAGATTAATTATTGATTTATAATGATACAAAATTTACCGACATGTTTTCGGCAAACCGGATGCTTTAGTCCACGATTTAGAAAAAGTAAGAATCTGGCCATTTTTCACTATTCATCATTTATCATATTCTCCATTTAGAAGTTAATATAAATCCATTTGTCTTACTGGTTAATCTCGCCCAGTTAAATTGGAAACATTTGCAAAACTTTAAATCTATTCTTCCTCGCGAATTTGATTTAGATAATATCATACAAAACATTGAAACATTCCTGTAATGGACTTATAAAGTATAGCGGAACGGCGTATATTTTTTATTTAAACGAATTTCCATGTTATACCTTGAAATGAAATTGAATTTATAGCATAAAATGCTATCTGTATTTTCATGCATTTCATTCTGCATTATCTGATTTTTTTAAACCCAGATTGATGCTCGCTTAGATTTTATTTTCGCTGCATGCACGGAACTGTATTAGATTTTGCTCTGATATGTGGATTGCAATTACGTCATATTTTTCTGAAATCTGCTTGTTGTTTATATTATTAAATGTAATATGAAAAATTGACGTAAACGGTGATTAAATACCAAATATCTCTTAGTTTTTTACGGTTATAATTCATATATCAATATACGTACATCGTAGCAAATGTATAATAATTTAATCCTATCCTACGATACTAAGGTGATTCGTAAAGAACGATATTTACTCCAATATGAGTTCAGAAAATGCAATTATTTGCAGTTTTTTTCTCTGTCCCTATGAGTTTCTTTTATGAAAACTATCTTTAATAATCCTTTGTTGGGGTTTCCCTACTATTCACATTTTTTCTGAATTTATCTATACTTTAGTTATTATATGGGCTGGCTTCCTATTCATTACCAGAGATTTTCGACAAAATTAATATGTGAGCTACATTACTTGAAGGATATGTGAGGAAACTAGCTTTTAGTCTAATTTTGAAGTTTTAGCCATTCTATTTCGAATTCTGCTGTATCGAGCATATCGAGCCATAGTACTTTTTCGTCCGGTTTCGCTTTAATGAATGAAACGTTTTCCGGATAATCGATTTTTCATCGTCAATCGCCGCAGAACCAGTACAAACGTGTTATTTTTCTTTCCGAGCATTAAATAATCGTCTGAAACGTACTTGTTTGTAGAATTTAATTTATATTTCATAAAATTGAATTTAAAATAAAATGTATGCAAAGTAAAACATAGTATGGATGTAATAAAGAAAAACTGTATAGAAAGTTTCATTATAAGTTCGAGCATTCATTCAATTAATTGAGCCAGTTAATTATTAGATTTTTTTTCATTTCCTCGTAAATGAAATTGTATTACAGGAAACTGAAATTTTGAGTGGGTGACGGTTTTTGGTTCTGGTTCACGTTTGTGAATTTTCAGTTTAAAGTTTCATTTCAGAAATTTAAATTAATTGTTCGATTGTAATTTTTCGATACATCATAGATTCACAGTTATATCATAGATTCTTTCTTATTGGTAACCAGGAAAACAATTTTGTAGATAGTTTTTATTTTCATTAACGACGATGAATTTTTGGAATAATCTCAATGTAAAAATACATAAAATGTAAATAGTCTCATGTCATGGTAATAATTCTATGTTACTGCATCGCATTTATTGCAAACGTTTCCACAATTTTCTCTGAAATAATCGGATGAATCATAAGTTCAGTAAACAGTTAATATTGTAATAATTGCAGCCAGAAAACCTCCTTTAAGGCCGGATAAAAATTACTATAGTTTATCTTAGAGTTTCTTATTGTTTTGACCGCTAAGTGTATTTGTATATCTTATCGGATCGATTTTGCACAAACACCGAAGAGTATCGCGGAAGCAGCTTGTTTTTTATAGTGCAAACAGATTTCAAATGCAGTTTCGAGTAATTGTCTGGCAAATATTTTCAGACACTCCACGGAGCTACTCGTCTCTCCTCGCGGTTTATTAGGATGAAATACTGCTGCTCACTCGGTGGTTCGAGTAGTTAATATATACCGGAAGATGATAAGGATTGAGATAAAGGAAATGCTTCATATAGGCACTGTTTAAATTGTCGCTTGTACATTCCCATCTGCCATTAATGCCACGGAAGATAATGCGCTGAAGTTTGAATATTCCTTAACTAAACAAAATTGCGTTACTGCATATCACTGTCGAGAAGAGTGCCTTTAAAAATATTACATTCAATCAGCAGTTTAAAAGAAGTTTTCGTGCCTTGTTATTAAAAATAAAGTTTAGGTAGGCAGCACAGTCCGCGGGTACAGTCTTATCCCTACATACATGATATTTACTCAATAAATATATGATAGGTACATAAATGTACATGGCTATATTATACATAATATTATTCCTTCTTTTATACATAAATAATGTATAACTGACACGCAAGTAATACACACACGATAATTAATGTCCTGTAATCTGCCTTTTCTGGCGTTTCGGGGTTCATTACAGGCCTTCCCGTTTACCTTAGGGTATAGTAGGGTTAGTAGTTAGTTAGTAGTTAGGGTTAGTTAGTAGGGTATATAGGGTTTTATAGTAAAAATTTAGAATTAACAGTTTGGATATGAGACCAAATCAAGGATACTTGGAATAGTTAATTAAAAAAGTAACCCTACGAGTGGACAAGGAGATATTAGGAGATCAAAAACTTCATAAGTTGATTATAGCAACTCTCTCCGTTGGGTGCAATGTTATTCAAAACTGCTTCAATGGATATTTTTCAGTACTGGTAATTTTCTGTGATATTATATCACAATATAAAAGGTGTACACAATATTTGTGAGGTTACTAATGATTACTGGATGGCCGTTAATGTTACTGCAGCAGTTTCCTAGTGATTTTTGATCCTATCATTTATCTATCGATCAATAACGAAGTGTCAAGCTTCAGGTATACCTTTCTTTAGCTGAGAAAACCATAAGAAATTCAAATTAAAAAATTCGGATTTGTTCGGTCATTTGCTACCTGAACTTATACTGTAGTTAGAGCTTGGATCTAGATGCAAATGAATTGGACATTGTTCTGACGTGACTATGTAATAATCAATTCCTCTCCCTGCAAGATCTTGTTTCAATCCCCGGTCATTTCAGATTTTTCTCATTTACTTTTAGTCTTGTGTTCTAGGAAAATGTCTCTAGATGTGATAAAACAATTTTATTCATCTAATGGATTATAAAGGTAGTATTTCCTAGGCTACTGAGATCCGAATATTTCTATTAACGGCGATCTTCATTATATTCCTCTAAGGAAAATTTTGATGTACGGCGCAAGTACTAAACAAATGGATGAAGCCTATTCTCGCTCTCTGGCAATATGATTATGGTAGTTCTTTGAAATTGATTTAGTGTATTTCTCGATTTAGAACACATAACGTAGGTAACTTAGGATTTTGATCAAAATTTAGAAGAATTCCTCTTTGGTCGACAAATCACTACTCTTGGGTAGAACTAGTGCGAAAGTCTGTGTAAGTAATAGATATAGCGTCTTATTCACAGTCTATTGCAGAATCAGCTTAAAATGTTTACCGATGTAAGTGATACGCGATGAGGAAATCGTGACTTTAAAGTATAAACATTAATTCCGTATAGATGTCGTAAAAAGAGCGCTTGCCTTTCACTCTTGAGATCGTGGGTTCTAATTTCGTCAAGGACGCTGTGCAGGTTTTCACCATTCATCTTTTATAATCTCCATTTCATTCTGACCTTAGCTGTTTTTGAATCTTAAATCTCAATTGCTTTCACGCACGTCTGTACCAACAATTCCCTAAAGGTGAGGTTAATTCAAAATTCTTCGAGTCTGCCATCTGCTTCAAATCTACATGTGCATCTATTGTTGTTAGAGAATCGATGTTGCTGCTGGATTGGTTATTTTCCTAACCGTAATCGATTTGATTAAATATTTGTGTATTGTGGTGACTTTGGGGGTCTGGTTTCATTCAAAATTTTATCGAAGTAATATAAGCAGATTATGATTAATCGTGAGGTTTATTTTGGTCTGTCTTTCAGCAGTTCTTCTTCCAATTTAGACAGCAATTTTATAGAGCCTAACAATAGTTCTATACGTACTGCCCATATTTCTACTTCGTATATAGAGTTACGGGTACTGTAGAGGTCTGTTAGGGTTGGGTACAGGTAACCGATTTTTTTCTGGCTGGGGCCGAAATACAATCAACATTAGGACCAGGTAGGGCTCAGGTTCACTCTGGAAGGGATCGGACCGGACTAGAACAAATATTTGTCCGGAATAGGGCTTCAGGGGACTAATGGAAATCAGTCCGGGAATACACAGTGTTGAGAATAAAAGCACTGAGGATAGATCATTGTTGGAACATAAGGTATGATCAAAGAGATGATCGGAAGGAAGATGGTAGAGCAATGGACTGATTTATTTGTTCGTTAATGGATAATTTTCAAAAGAGTACAGAAAGAGAAGGAGTTATCATGATTTTATGAGCAGCTGAGAGAGGGAACTGTTTAGAAATCGGTGTAAAATTTAAAAATAAGGTTTTGTCGATAACAGAACTAAAGATGACGGTTTTTCTAAATGTATATATCGGTGTAGTTGTTAAAATATAAAAAGAATAATGGATCTAATATTTTAATGTATACACTACCTTGATCTTGTAACAACATCCGTGTGTATACATTAAAATATTGGATCCATTATTCTTTTTATTTTTATAATGATATTCCACCAAGTGATGGCCGAAACCGTTAACGCTAGTGTAGTTATTTCAAAGTTTCAAAAACAGAATCAGATAAGGTATTACCACGAAGAATCCGAGAATCTGTTTGTAGTCATTAACTATAATATTGGTAACTGTAGGCTAAAAATCTATATATCTCTCATTTTCGTGCATTAAATGTTAAAAAAGGGTAAGTACTTTTTGCACGGCACTTCACTCCTGGTAGAAGAAAGATCTGAGTTCTATTGACGATGATGTCACACTTGCGGTGATTATCTCGACGAAGTTGTTATACTGAAAGAGAATATTTTGTTATTAAAATAACTTTTAGAATGGTAACCATTGGTGCTCCTCTCTAATTATGTTTAATTAAAGCAACGACAGTACGTAGATTATCCTCATCCATAACCAATTGTAAGATCTATAGCAGTATTATCGGCAACATCTTAAATGCTAGGCATGAGGATAGTTATGGACTATTTGAAGATGAGTTACAAAGAATTTTTAGAGTATGACCCATGTTTGACTGCATGCGTTAACATATCCTTAAACAATTATGCGAACGCTTCATCAAATTCCTGCAGTAATTGCGTAATATATAGCAATATAAAACCAACACTATTACTACGTGTATATCTAATGGGAATTTAAGTTCGAGTCCCGTATTATTTCTTGGTTATTTTATTCCTATAGATAATTCTTAGGTTAACCTCTATACCTTAAAAATCAACATTCAACCTTTAACTTATTTTATATAAACTTTTTAAATAAATTTTATGTCATAAGTTTAAGCAAAGGTATGGAAATCCCTTTTTCGACATTTTTAAAGGGTGAATTTCCTCTATCTTGTGTTCGGCTCCGAAGAAAGCGTCCGCTAAAAATCGCTAAGATGGCGTTGGGAAGGGAAAAAAGATGAAAATCGATTTCCGCATTTGATTGCCGATGGAGTATGAAAATTCATTTGGTGATTAGGGCGAAAGAAGGGAAAAAAGCCGGGCCCAACCCCTTCGCTCCCTCCGTCCATTAAATTAAAGGCGAATCGGAAAAAAAATCGGAGGGAAAAAAGGTGAGTTTTAATCCGCTCAGAACGCGAGGTGTGGCCTCGCAAATGGGATTTCGGAAAAATCCCGGCCGCCACCATAATCAGGTGAGTGTATATTCCATTTACAAAGGGTTGATATTCTTTTTTTCCCGATTTTTTTGTGATTCATACGAGCTCTCTCCCTCTCTAGGGAGGAATTTTTCCCCTGACGTAATTTCGTGCGATTCGGTCGGGACGTGAAATATTTTCATCCGATTGAGTGATTTAAATCATTGCGTCAGACGGATTTGATGGCGTTATTTCGTTTGAGGAGAGCTGATTCCATTTCCTCTGTCTAGATTGGCGGAATGTCAAATTTCTTCCCGGATGATGGGAAGAGATAAATCTAGAATATTGCCATCGATTCCCGCGATTGGATTCGGGTTGCCACCCGGACATCCGTTGACCACCTCACGAATCTCGTGGAAATGGAGGTTCGAAGCTAAAATCCTCATTCGAACCGACTTATTAGTTTGCACAGATTATTAGAAATAGTCGATGAAGAGAATTTCCTGAAAACTGAAGTGTACGTCGGTGACGAGTGTAGTTATCGAAAAATATAATTAAGCGTGGTGAAAAAATATACTAAATTACAACAAAAATACACAAATCCAATTCTACAGAAACAACAATTTCGGGGATAATTTGCTTAACAATAAGGAATACTTAAAGCAGTTATATGCATATAGCAATGTGATGTTTTATGTACAATTATGTGCAATATTAACTACTGCATGGAAGCCGGTATTAGTAAAATGGGAGCTACTAACATTGCCCAACTTTGCAAAACAACTGTGGTAGTTGAGGTCGTCAAAGAGCCTTCAATCTCTCTAAAAATAAGTTTCTCAAACATATTAATAACATATTTTTCTTGTTTATGAAGTACTCACTGATATAATTCGATTAAATTTACCGTTGTTTTTTTACTACTTTGACGAAAATCTGTGCTGTAAAGGGCTGCAAGAAAGCTTTTTCTAACATGGTCATTTTATAGAGAAGAAATGTTTTTTGCTCTTAAACTATTGCGTGTCTGGGCCCAGAAGCGAACGTTTCGCGAATGTTATATCTAAAATAAAAGTATGTAAAGATATCTATAGCGGAAGGCCTTTAATTTCTTGAAATATTGTTGAAATGACTGGAAATGCTGACATACAAATTAAACCTAAAATATATCCACAATATATATTTAAAACGTACGGTTTCGGCACAGATCGGCTACCATCAGGTCCTGATTAATCAATCATTTATTACTTATTCATGTTTACTTCTACATTTTCCCAAGAGTGTGTTGGTTGCTTTGGGTGAATACAAAAGTCAAACCTAGCCTACCCGATGCATTGTCATCATAGCATTGATAATCCTCAATCCTCCTATTGGTGTGTTACCGTCTTTTTCGTAAGTTTCTCATTAAGCATACATTTAATCTAATACTTTTTGTAACTATTTCAACGATGTTACTAATACTCCTACGATCACCAAAATCGATTGAATATCTACATCCCTCAGTCATTCATGTTTTGCGAGAATAAATGTACGGTTTAGCGACATTGAATTAATTGTTCCGTATTGTAGTTATGAAGTTATTTGATGGTGATAACCTCTTAAAAAAAGGATGTTACGCTCGTCATAAATGTTAGGGAGGTATAATCGCATCAATACATTTCACGGAAGAACTGGTAAAACCAGAGCATCGAGATTCAGTTACCCGTAGTCTTCAGGTGAAGCCAAGAAAGGCAGTTGTTACAGGTGTCACCCGGTAAGTCCGATAGTCCAAAGCCTTACAGACAACACATACCTTTGAGCGAACGGTGGAGAAATATCGCTCTTTCCTTTTCATAGTAATGATAGTACGCACCTTTTCCCTGTCTACTATCATTCTACATCTTCTTCTGCTATTTTCAGTACAGCTGCATTCGGAAATCCCTCAAGAAATGCCCGTACAACTTGCATAGCTATGCATCAAGTTTGTAGTTCTATATTCCCGAATCTTGCACTCTTTAAAGTCCGTTTCACACCCTAATACGTTCCCGTATGTGTTTCATTCTTCCACAATTAAGGATGTTGATTTTCTTCACGATGTAAACTCAGTTGCCAACCATATTTGTCACCGTTAACGACACATTGATCTTCTTTCACCGCCTGCTCCACCTCGCAGAGGAGCAATGCTAATGTTTAGGAACTAATTATGGTCGAGGCATTTGTTGGGAAAACAAAGGCGAATCAGCAATTCCCCGTCTGTCCACATAGCTAATTAGTTCAAATATTTCCTTTCGGTATTATCGGGATCTCGACGGTAAACTGCGGTATTGTTAAACACGCCACTCTGACGAGCACGTGGTCGATTGTTGCGCCTCAGGTGGCAGCACTGTCGCAAGCAAAACGGCGATAATTCTATCTCCGGAGGCAGCCTCTCTTATTTATGATAATTCGTTATTTATTTATCTCGTTAAATGATTCATATGCAGTAATGCCACAATTTTACACCGAATTCAGAAAAACAACAAATTCACAGTAGATATCCCATGAAGGCATGAACTAGAAAAAAATCGACAATAACGACAATTTAAATGATTCTTCCAAATATGCTTTAATTATTTATTAATTTAAATGATTCGCTTAATGCAACGACAACATTTTACAGTAAATTCAGAACATCAACATATTTACAGCTGCTATATATAAGAAAACATGGAATAGAAACAAGGCAATAATTCAAATAAAAAGATGCGGATTTAGTTTTAGTAGAAAATTATTTAGATAATAGATTATTTGTATTAAATTTATTCCAGCTATCTTCTGAAAATAAATTTTAAGACAGTCTGTAAGGGTCTAAGGAGTAAGTTGGGGAATTCAGAAGTTTAGGAAGTCGATATAGTAGGGAACGTTGTGCAAAGGTTAATCTAAATGTAGGAATATGGAGCAGAGAAGTAAGCCTAGTTGACCTAGGTAAAATGTGATATTTATGTAATGAAGCTAATTTGGGGGAATCCAGATGGGAGTTGTAGATGGTAGAAAAAAACGATTTTACTAACAAGGGAGCAATACAGTTTGCGTTCGCCGTTGCTTTGTGACGTTGACCGATTATATTGTTTGGCTGAAAGTTAATTAGAAATGTGCCTCAGTTTAATTAAATACTTCCTAGTTTTGCAATGAAATGCATATAAAAATAGGCATACATTTCCAGGAAAACGTTCGATTCGCGTGTTCAAAGGTATGAATCGTGGCTAAGACGTAGTTTTCTTTTTTTCCTCTTCAATTTATTTCAATTATAGTTTATACAAAAATACCATCCAAAAATAATATAAAATAAACGTATCACATTATGTATAATTCTTAAGATAGCTAAAAGATTACATAATTAAATCTTGTCCGGCAATCTATAATTAAAATTTACACTCATTAATTGTAAAAAAAGACATTATATAAACAAAATATCATAAAACTATTTCTTAAGGAAATTAGAGAAATGGGAAAAAATGTTTGAAAAAATTAATTTTAATTTGTTGCATCGTCTACATAATGCAAATATATAGGTTTAGAAATTTTATGTTAGAGTATAAAAATATGAAAAGAGGAGAGGTAAAATCTACATAACTTTAGTGTTTGGAATAAAAGACAGTCCTTTCATAACATACGGTTATTACAATTCATCTATTTTTATTGGAGAATGAAAATACTTCGTACTTTTCCACAGAAAATTTATTTTTATTGGCTTCATACAAATTCTAACCCTGATGGAAGCAACATTTTTTTAGTTTTCCAGTCTTGCTTATTTTTTTTAATTTTAGAATACGGTCCTTCTTTCGTCTCCAATGGAATATCAGAACTCCCACATTGATTTTAGGACTCAATTCAATGATCGCAGAAACAGTTTTTTTATAAATTATGGAAATCGAGAAAACAAGCGCTTTCGTTTTGAGATAACAAAGCATGTGATGGCGAATCCGGGCTTGCGTGTCCTTCCGTTTGTTCCGATCATTATCCGAGGCCTCCGCAATTGCTGATATTTTAACGACTTAAACGACTCCTAAATGCAAAGGTCCATCGCTTCTCTTAAAATATTTACGGTCGAGGGTACATATTTGCGAATCTCTTCGCAACTATTAGTAGATGCAGGAAATAGGGTGTGAATCGGTGACTAATTGAGAGCCGTAATCGGCCATGTTTGCCTCCTCCGCTTGTGAATGCCTTTTTAAAATCTTCGGTTCTGCGGGGAAATCAGATTATCCCTCCTATTCATGTCTTACGACTTAACGTCCGGAAAATAAATCATTTGTACGTATTTTCCCTCTCCGTCCTCATTCCTTTCTCTCCCTCTTTTGAATATACTCGAAAGGGGGGAATAAGGAAATTTTTCGATTTGACGGAAATTAGCGATATGCTGAGAAATATTTCGATGTTGCAATCTGAGTTTACAGGTGTATGAGGAAGATGGCCGTTAAAAGGACCGTCACGGCCTTATTATCTAGTTTATCATTAAAATTTTTCTTCTGCTCATTATCCACGAAGGGAAGGCCTAAGTGAGTCTACCTCCGACGTCATCCTCACAATGATAAATTTCAATGAGATAATCATTAAACACTGCTGATTTCTTACATTGGAAAGAAACATCTCAACTGATAGTTGGTAGAGGAACACAAGTTACGAAAAAAAACTTCATATTGAAAAAACGTTGAAAGAAAACTATTGAAATTAGGAATTGAAGCACTTTTAATAGTTTATAAACTATCATACATATCAACATACTTGCATGCAGATTTCTTGTGCGTCATTTCTATATTTATGGCAATTGTTTCAATCGCTGTAATTTCTTTCACAAGGAATACATAACAGTTGCTACTATCACAATTTCGGTGATGCTTTTTATTTTTGGTATTTTTTCCAAATCTACGTTGAATTCAAATCCGTTTGATTCATATTGCTAAAATTAAATTCTCTATCCAATTTATAGCGGTATTGTACAGTCCTGGCCAAAATTAACGCAGCACCGGCCGTAAGGATCGCTAGGGAGGTGTACTTTAAATCATTGAACATTTACACCATTTACAGGACTTGTTTAGAAATCTGTTCACTAAACTATCATTCTGTCACGAAATATTCAATCTATCAAAAAACATGTTCCGAGGTACATTTGCGTATGCGAACCCATGAGTCGAATTTCCAGTGTTACTATATTTTCGCTCAAATATTGTATGAATCGAATTACTGATACTATTGCCGTATACAGATTTATTTAGGTATTTCTACCTATCTTAATCTCATTACAATTCTTAACCCATGAATATCTTTTATTGATCAGTAAATTCCATACTATTTAGAAAAATTTAATTGTTTTAAATTTATCGTAGAAAAATATTTCTTTTACGAGTAGTCTACGGTTTGAGCTCCTTGTCACGCATTGAGGAAACGGAATTTTCTACAAAATACTCAAGAAGGGGCAAATTTAACTACCGTTACCCACAGCATTTCTTTAATTTAAATATGTATAATAAGAAAATCCTTGATAATTTCTTTTATAAAGAATAAATCATTTCATAGTTTTTGCGCAAATCACTTCTTCTCTTACGCTGACTGGGGCATGTGTTACGTTATTTTCTCATGATACCTGTAACTTGTGGAAGGTAATGAAAGTCGAATCGGCCGTAGTAATTCTTGATCTTGATTAAGAATATAAGTATATTCTCATGGTCTTTCAATGCCCACTAATTAACTCCTGAAACGTTGCATTTTCATCCCTTGAGACTATGTGACTTGATTTTTTGTGATTGACTCATTTATTATCACTTATTGACAACATATTTACAGTCACTTCGTGAATATTATATTCCAAAAATAACTTAGGCCAGATTTAATTTCCAAAACCAGTCCATTGATGAAACTATTGTATGCTTTATTATTAATGCCCCTAGAATGTAAATTAGTTGACTTCAAATATTTATTCATTCTTTTTATATACACAAATTATAAATACTAATTCAGTTTCAGTTACTAAATCAGTTTCAACTTAGTCATTCAACTAAGTTTGTTTGAGTCTATCTAAGTCAATATAAAGTGACTCCTCAGCTTAGTAGTATTAGATAAGAACATGTTATAACAGGAATATTATAAAATAATTTCACAATGCTTATAAACATTTATATTTAAAATATTGGGAATTATCGATTAAAATATAGTATATTGACGCGTGAATCAGATAACACTGCGTAAGTTTTCTTCCATTTTGAAATTATTCAAGAACTTGACGCTTACACGCATCTTTATAAGCTGAGATATGATCAATCGTCATCCACGTCTCACGGCTATTTTTACCGCAATGAGGGATTAGGCATTGAAGATGAGAACCTCATTGCCACCGTATAAAATGCACTGTTAACGGCTTGAAGATTCCTTCCTAATAGATATCATTGATTAGAGAGCGGATTCAGGGCCGTTTTAATCGCAGTTGCCTTGGGAAGTTGTTTGCGAATGCATCACTCGGCCATGGACTGGAATTAGTCGAGCGGAGCAGGAATTGGACGCTAAAGCGACGGTCGGCGCTAAAAACCTCTTCAACGAGCCCAACGCAATTTGCAGCAAATTAGAAGCCATTTACAGGTGTCACCGTCTGGTTCCACGTCCTCGGCTTTCCCTCGGTGCAGTGATTTGCGTCTTCGGAGGTGTTCTCGGAGGAAGAGAACGTCTATCAGAAGCACGTCTTTCCCTCGAATTTCTTTTGGATTCTTCTCTTTCGTTTTAACTTTCCCATTTCGCATTCAGCCATGATCGGGTATTTCCATTGTCCTCTTAAAACCTATGGCCACTGGACGATGAAGGTGAGATCGAGATGCGGTTGCTAGTGGGGTCAGTTGAAGTGATTCTACGTAAAAATTAGGTATTTTTGCGTACGTTGTTAGTTAGTTTGACCCTTTATTGGCGAGGTTAGGCCCAGCTGGGCCTATCTTCCACCTAACCTCGTATGATAGAATATGTACGGAGATAAATTAAATTAAAACAAAAAGACAGAATGATGATTTTACGAGCATTAATGTAAATAGGTAGTAGTAGAATATTTATTTATTTATTGACGACTTAATTGGGCGAAATTGGGACTAAAAAGTCCTATCTTCCGTTTAACCCTTAAGTATATCTATTAGTATGTAAATAAGTAAATATAATAGTATACAACCGATTGCGTCGATATTACCTAGCCCCTGTTCATCCGTGTAGTTGTGCGCGTAAGCTGGTATTTTGACTGAAATACTCCGGTATAATAATGGTAATAGTTATCTAGAATAGAAAAATAGTAATTTGTTAATATTTGGAGAGACCTCCAGGCTCAGAGCAGTTGTACGCAAGACGACATAAGGAATTATAGTACTATAATTTATATATTTTTTAAATATGCATAATATTAAAAAACTGAAGGAAGTGGAATAAAATTTCAGCTCTACTGAACCAAATATAGCTATAAATAAGTTTGTTATGCAGTTATATATATTAGAAATGAATTTCTTCCTCCATTTGCCGTTGCCATGGTATACCACAAGGCCTCTACTATCGATATAATATAATAATAATAGATTTAATGAAGGAAATGAAAATAATAAGTAAATAACAGAAACAGAAGAGTTAAAAAAGTGAAAAAATATGTAGAAAATACAATTTAGCAAAGAGAAGAGATTTAAAGTGAACTGTTGTCAAAAGGATCAGACTAACCATAATTATACAATTAAACCTTGGATGGTTTAACTGGGGAAGAGTATCTCTATCCGTTAGGTACTAGAATAGTAAATGAATTTAATAAATTTTGTGATTAATCGTTACATATCAACGAAATTAAATCGTGAAAAATTGAGGTACAGTCCTGGCCAAAATTAACGCAGCACCTCCCTAGCGATCCTTACGGCCGGTGCTGCGTTAATTTTGGCCAGGACTGTACGATAGAGATGAGGAAATGATTAGCTGTTTTATTGACTTTTACGAAATATTTAAAATAATTCATTATCAATAAGATATATTTTGTTAATAGTAATGACTACAATTCCTTATTTTTCATCAGTATTCAATAATAGTGTTCAATGAACTCCAGAGATAGCTTCATCTTAGCAGCATTACATAATTTCCACAAAATATTCTGCTAACGATATGTGGAGAACAGTCATCATCAGGCGAGTTTACGTAGGCTTTGAGCTCGCACCTACGCATATCTAAAACTCTGAAACCGTTCAGTCAATTGTCACTACTTAGCCACCAATCAAATGACATTCGTGTAGGGTCTGATTAAACAGTTAGTAGGAATGAAAGCATTTCGTTTCTGATCACATCTTGGAGATAAGATATGGGATACTCGTGAAAGTTCTGATTGAAAAAGTTGCAGGCGTATTATTTACTTAGCATATTCAGATTTATACAGAATAATAAATATTTTTGTTTTAAACGTGATAAAACTCGACCATGATGTAACTATTTGCCATTTCAATATTATATTCTCTGCATGTTATTAAAATAATTCCGTTTCTTTGTTTAAATTAATCATTGTTTGCAGAAGTGTTGCATTGCAAATATCACCATATCGCGTTTTAGCTATCTTTTTTTTTAAACGAAACCATTTCAGGGTTAACATTATGGTACTTCTTAACTTGTAAAAAATTCATGTTGAACAAACTTTTACTAGACCACTAATTTATTAGTGGTCTAGTAAAAGTTTGTTCAACATGAATTTTTTATCTTTTTTTTCTTCTTTTTTTACCACTGGGTTTTTGGGCTCAGATTTAAAAAATGTAATTACCGTCTATGTTTCGTTTAGTGACTAAGAGTCTAGATTGGATGATGTACATCTTTTTATTGAATGCCATACAATTTGCTCATCAAAATACGTAAACAAGGAGATCACTCATTAGATGTGCATTGGCGGGAAATCTAGCACCCTCTTCCAATGGATAAATCCTGATTATTCTCATTGAAAATGAAATTGTGTAGTTCATGAACCCAAAAAAATGAGCAATATGTAAGTAAGGAAAATGAGAGCACTACGGAACTGAACGTTTCGTTTTCTGTAGGGAAACCTCTTTTTGTGAAGCGATTAAATTTCTTTACTTTAAATTATTCTGTTGATGTATTTTGGAGTAGAAATTTTGAGAGACTCGCAAAGAAACTTTAAAAAGTAAACTAGTTTTCAGCTAACTTTTCTGTATACGAGTATTTCAAAAGATCTGGTTCTGGTAAAATACATTTATAGTTATAGGTTTGGGCAGCTTTGAATAGAACTGTTCATTGCTACTTTGCTTCACGGAATTCAGCCAGTACAACTTACTTTTCCTAGCGTTACTCATTTAATTCCGTACGATCGATTAAAAGGGTTTTAAAGAAGAAGCTACAACTTTTGATTATACATCTCTCTTCGTTTTTCAAGTATATTTTTGATAGATCCTAGTTACTAAGATCCGATGTTTATGCTTTGCCATATCTGGTAGAGGTAGAGTCATATATTTAAAATTTTAGGTATATTTATTTGCACCAACTTTTGGCTTTCAGCTGGTCAAATTCATAAATCGGTTTCTTATTCGTGGATTGTATCATCAATAACGAAATGGACGAAATCATCATTCCTCCATCAGAAAGACGAATCCCTTCCTTCTAGGAAAGTATCCGGGCACCCAGGGAAGCTTACTGCGTCACAGCTTCACTGCATCTGCGAATCACGTGACAAAACCTCTTGTGGGTTTATGAGATCCTAATACTTCAAATACGGAGGGTAAAAGTCTGGGCCATAAAACCTCTGGGAAACATCTGTGCTTTAAAAGTAGCCATTTAAGAAGACCTCTCGATGTGTAGTCACCATTCGCTTCTGAAGGAGCTATTTTTGGAAAAAATATCGATATTTCTGACCAGGTTCTCCGTTTGAAACTTTGCTGTAGCTTCATCTGATTTTCCAACCCTTCCTCGTTTTATAAATTTTCGTCTCAATTTATCGGTGTCGATAAAGCGAGAGCATCCAGTAGAAGTTGTGGTGACGGCCATGTTGCCCTCTGAACTCTGAATCACAAACAGCTAAATATTTTGTATGTATATCGGTAAATGTCCACCTTGAACAAGCCAGTATAGTCAAATAGGGACGATTTTGTTTTAGATTTATGAGTATTTAATTATTTTGAGGATTCTTAAGACTCGGATCCATCTTCCATCTCATTCGTTTCTCATTTATCATAACAAGATTAATATCTCCAAGCTTATGCGACCTTTTCAACATTTACTTTAGGATGCTTGCTCCACCTTCAGATGTATCGTTTTATTCTATATGTATTTCTAGCCTCATTTCACGTTGGTTTTTCTAGGTTCCCAATCTATCCATCCCCTCTAAGCGGTTCAGATTACATTTATTAATGTAATAAGCTCTTGATGAAGCGTATTCTGGCGGAATTCCATTTATAAAATATGATAAAACACGCAATACAGGTATAATTGAAAAATAAATTCTGCGGATTATATCTGCATTGTTTGTTTATCATATTTCATTAATTCAAATCTCGTAGTATGACTAACATCAGGTCTCATTCTAAATCTGAAGACCCTAGAAAATATTTCCGTATAGAATTTAAATTACTAGTTGTAAAAACTTTTACAACCTGCAAATTTGCAATTATTACTGCTCCCTTCCGTCTTACTTTTTACTATATACATGTATCTTTACAGATAGATTCACGGTTCAAAATTTACATCACTTACCAAACACAAAATTTATGAAACACAGTAGCGTGCTCAGCCATTATTACAATACATCATCTACAGTACATTGATATACTTTCACGTTTTAATAAAAACTTTCGGCATCTTTCTCTAAATCTTCTCCCCATAGTGCAATCAGAAAGGAGTTAGAATGAAAAGTGCTTAGGATTCTTCTCCAAGGTTGTCATTTTGTTCTTTTCGGTACTTACTTTGCGACATTTTCAATTTCTCTTTAAAGTGAGAATGTGTGCACGGAGAACAGTGCTATTCCTTCTTCTTTGCCTGTTTTAATCGCTCTAATCTACTCTTTCCTTTGTTTTAGATCTTAATTTTTAATCGACATTTACCGCCTTCAACCAGTAAACTGGGTTATCTTACCGGTTATGATTGAATGGCTGATTTCGAAAATGAAACTCCTTAGTTACCGATTTCTTTTGCAGGCTTCGGTTGTTGAAAGACGTTGAGAAAATGTGTACAAATATACGCAATCCGAGGAAATTTTCCGAGGTGAACGACCTGAAAGCAATGTCTCTTGGAAAACGCACCCAAGTCAATATTTCCATCGGCTGGAGCTTTTGCTCGTGAGAGGTTCAAGAATAACGTTTCCAAGCCCATTTCCGTTACTCATTTTTTTTCTCCCCTGATAAAGCAGGGCTTTTTGGGCAAAGTATGAAAATAATGCTGAAGGAATTGCACCGCGAAGAAACATATGCTTTTGTTCACGCGTTTATGTTTACTCTAGAAACAATAAGGATGTAATACCAGTCATTCCAAAGAATCATCAGGTAAGAAAATTAAAGGAAATCGAAAAAGGTATATCTAGGAAAATAGAAGCATTTTATAACGTTATCGATATTGTTTTACGATACATAAATTGTGGTAACTTTGCCAACTTTACAAATTATTTTCAATGGTAGAACGCTGCTAAATACATGTAACTCCCGCGGTTATTACATGTCTCGTTGTATTCTCCTGACTATTTATTTCATGATGAGGTGCTACCTTTGACATGTATTGTGCTTATTAGTCAGGCTTAATAATTATACAGCAACTAAGTCATCATCTGATGACGACAACCCCTCAATGTTGCTTTTTTGCTGTGGTGTAGATTTCTATATTTCTAATTTTTATTTATTTGATTTAATAATTTTGGTCCTGTTGCATAGTCTTCTTTACCTTACGAATTAAATGCATGAGGATTTTTATAGAAGTATGCGTTAGTGTCATGTAATGTTCAAATTGCCGTAGTAATTTAATTTCACTTATCAAGGTATAATCTCTTTATTCAAAGGAAAAACATTAAGATTTTTGTAGGCAATTTCTAATTAATTAGATAACAATAAATTGTTCGATATTACATTTTCCTCGAATCGGTGAATTACATATTTGGAATTAAATTTCGAAATCACTTTGCCGTCAGTTTTTATGTGAAAGTTAGTCACTATAGCTTTTCTTCAGATGTGAACTTAAATTACGTTACTCTTCGTGAGAATCGATAGCAGTTTTTTTTTAGTATTCCTTGAACACGGGAGGGTTCAAGTTTAGAGAGGTACAATTTTCCTCAATTATCTTTTATACAGCAAGCTCTCTTCTCAACGAGTTTGGTCGTTGTTGTCACTGCAATCAAGAGCTTAAGCTCTGGAATTCATTTGATTGCAGTGAGTGTTCCAAGACTAAATGTATACTTAAAGCGTTTCATCAATTCCGAATAAGATCAAGTTTTTCCTTTTTTTTTGTATCTTCACCTCCTAAAAAATGAAACTAAGATCTTGTGCTGAATCGTTGGCTTTTTGTCATTCATGGGCATCTTTTAAGTTACTTTTACTACGCCTTAATGTAACGTAAAATGTATTTTAAACATTTAATTTTTATCCTTAGCTCATTATTGCATCACAGGATGTCCAAAAACTGGCTAAAGTTGCCAATATTGCAAAAACTGCGAAATATTAACTCTTAGGGGGACTATTAAAAGATTAAAAATAGTAATTGTAATTACTTTATTGATCATTTGCTCATTCCATTCGGCTAGGTTCCTTAGATATTTTCGAGTTAAATCTGCTCCTCAGTCGAATTCTTTGTTAAAGTGCTCCTGTGTTTGTTTCGTAAAGATTAGTTCACACACTTTGTGAGAGCTCTGATTGCAATCTTCAGTGTGAAGCACCTGTTGTGTTATCGCTGCTTATATCAGTTGATAGTAAAAACAAACTATCGCGATAATTCGCTCTAAGTTATACGCGGTCCTTCATCTTTATCGTGTTATCATCGTGATACTGTAAAGATTTTACTCATGATACTAAGTAAACATCGATTTCTTGGAATTGCATTGAACGGAGATGAACTTAACGAGCAAGTTGTTGTTTATCACTAATTCCTGATAATTATTTAGTGGTAATAATTTATATTGTTTAGTATAATTGAATGAAAACCTGGTAACTTTTACTCCTGATAAAGAATAGGTTATTTCACACAGTATTAGGTATTCATTTGTTAAAAGGCATTGCATGTGTGAGCGATTAAAAGCGCGAGGAATATTTTTTGCACTGTTTAATTAACTTAATAAAGAAGTACAAATTTGATCTCCGTAAAATGTATGCAACTATATTCCAAAACATATTTAAGTTTTAATAAACGAATAGTATTTCTTAGTATTCTTTCAATTTTTGTTTTGATAATATATTTGTATTTTTTTACTTGATATTCGACAGAAGTAGCTGAGACATTTTATAAATCCATAAATAAACATAAAACTATTTTCTCTTCTAACGATCTGTTTTTCATACCAAGTTGTAGACGGCAATCATTAGCCTAAACCCATCAGATCAACAAATTTTGTATATATACGAGTGAATTGTTATTTTCCGACACTTACACACCTCCGTACACTATATCGATTACAGTATTCGCTTTCCAGTAAACATTTGCCTCCTTTACTCATAATAATCTCTGTGTGTTCCCTTTTATTATCAGATGTACCTAAATTTGTCTTAGGCCAATTAACCTTTTTATTGGTTTTCTAATACCATTGGAAACATTCCTCTACATAGTATTTAAGTGCTTTCTATCCTTTCTGTTATAACAAGCCAACTTAAAATGTCCCTTTTATATTGTTTAGGCAGACTTTATTTTTATCCATATTTATTCGTTACGTTATTATTTAATGATCTCGCGCTTTCGTCACATGTACCTATTTCTCTTATGAATTACAACTGCAGCCAGTTCACTCGTATATCTCTTCCGATTCTTTTCCTTTCCTTACTTTCGCCAGCATCATTGGCAGAGGGGAGTCGATCGCCCCCATTGATGATTTTGCAGAACGAACTGACTTGAAGCATGACGAGGAGCTCGAGTTAAAAAGTGATAGCTGTGCGTTTATAATGTGAATTTACATCTGTTGGATTTTTACTGACAAGATGGATGAACATTTAGGAGGAGGGAATCGAGGGCAAAATATTGTCGTTACTTAAAGATAAATGTTCATTATTATTACAATAATTACGTCAATAGTTGACAAGCGTCTGGTAGCAACGCCATATAGGAAAAATACACATTCAGTCCACATAAAGAGATCCACAACTTCCATTATACCCAAAAAAATTCTTCAGCTCTAAACGTTCACATCAACGATCGTGATTGGCACTTCTTACCAATCAATACAAGTTATTTACCTTGATGCAATTTTAAAGTCAACATATTGTATGTATGTACGGATGCTATATTGCTATTACCGTAGCGAAGTAAGTATTGATCTACACATCCTTCTCACAAGGTTGTGAAGGGAACCCGTAGCAAACTCACGCATTAAGGAAAGAGATAATTTAAAATGACATCTGAATATGCAGGAATATAAAAATACATTCTCATTTACAAAATAAACACCACCACGATCAAAATAGTATACGCAGCGAAACCTCAAAAGCTCTACCTGAAAGTATTCTCAAATCTTTTCGAAGTGCATATAAAACGATTCGAAGAGACATCGATGGGTCTTCATACTCCGTAGGTAATAATTATAATGTTAATTACGAGGTAACCACTCGTTAGTTTGTAATATGTATTGAAGATGATAAAAGACCCCTCGATGCTTCTTCGAAACGTTTTATATGCGCTCCGTAATGATTTGAGAATATCTTCGGGTAACTAATTCCATTCATTTTACACTTCTGCTGTGTAGATGTTATTATATTATTTCGGTGAGTGTCTTTGATAAATCCTACCCATTCTGAAGCGCCATGACGTGGACGCAAGCACATTTCTGTATACTGCCACAATATATACTGCTCTTCATTCTCCTCTAAGGTTTTAATATCAAGATCGATTAGGATTGGAAATAAAAAATATATAATATCCTTTAAGAAAGTTTTATTGGAAATGTAATATCATAGAGTCGGTGAAACGTCTATGAGAAATGATATAAGAAGGTGGAGGTGAAACAATTTTAATAATATACTTAACGTTTGGTTTTGAAGAAAATACAACTTGGAAGCTTTTTTACTCAAATATTGTAGTTACAGACTTAAATTATACCATTGATTCTGGACTGTAAAATGCTTGTGAACTTCGTGCACAGAAATCGAGTATTTCTCCATATTTCGCTTCTAGGTTTTAAGAGAAGAACATCTGCAGTGTTATATTCTGGAAATGAGAGATTCGTCTTTGATTCCATCGCCGTTCTTCGGCAAACTTATCTCGTTGGAGGCATTCATTATCGAAGGAATGGACGAATGATTTCCCCTTACGCGTCTAATTTGCAAGTCGACGGAGGACTTGTCGCATGCGAGCCTCTCTCGTCCCGGAAAATCTCTAATTTTCTCTTTTTCTCCCTCGCTCTCTTCGAGTTCTTAAGTCGATATTCGAGGGCTGTGACGTCACACCCCTGCCCCCGCTCGCTCCTTCCGCCGTCAAATGCGCCCCCAGGACGCCCGCATAAACTTCGGTCCCATTCGGATTTCTTCCTTCGCTTCCCCATTGCTTCAAGATGTTCTGAAATGCATCATGTATGTGTTGAAAACTGTTTTACAGAGAAAGGGTTCAGAAGCACCAAACATACTTCGCCAAAAGCCATCTTTTTTATAATATAACTCATAATAGTAATAATTTGTTTAACACATACAGGATAAATTCCCACATATATTTATATATACCCCACATATGTTGTATTAGATAAACAATATGTTAATAATAAGTACAATAAATACAAGCATTGAGGACTGATTTTTCCTCTTCAAAGATACATTTTTTTAAATATTGAGTTAATCCCAGGGAAATCAATTGTTTGATATATATATATCCATTCAACGAATTAGATTTTTTCGAAAATATTAGTTGAAGAAAGTATACGCAAACTCAAATATTACGTTTTCAAAAATCACATCCTCTCTTCACCGTCGAAGCTATGGGGTATATTCATTAAAATATGAATGGTGAAAGTAAATGGTAATTATGAAACAATAGTAAATCTAGCATCAAAATATTTTTAAGCAACTACCGGTTTCGTCACACAACATCATCATGCACTCGATACGTGCAGTTGGAATAACAGATATAAAGAAAGGGATGGCTTGTAGGAGGATTAAGACAAGAGAATATAAAGAAAGAAAATAACGATAGAGAACTAATCAAATACTAACCTATACTTTCCGTTGTATTATGCCATACAGGAAGAGAAGAAAAGTTGACGGGGACTATTTTAAATTTTTACTACTGGTTTTATTATCATATTATAAAAAAGGATTACACAAATCTACGCCTGAGGCATTTACAATTAATTCACTTCTGAGGAAATCAATCCTTGAAAAGGTGTTTTTCTCATATAAAAGTAATACAAGTGAATATAATTTAGATGAACTAATCGCAATGAGCTATTTATCAATGAGGGAAGGATTTAGGGTCTTAAGAGTATTGCATGTAGAGACGTGTGTCTAAGTAAACCCAAGGAATTAAAGGAAGAGTAAAGGTCACACGTGGGTGAAACTCAAACACGTATCTTTCACTTCCCGGTTGGATGCTCTTTTGCCCACAAATCTTCCGAGAAAATCGCGAATGATAGCTCAATTGGTTGGAGATTTACCCCTTTAATTAGAACTAGATTCAATCCTACTAAGACTTCTTCGTTTGGTTATTTATGAATGTTTACCTGGTCTATATTCGTGGTTATCATATAACTCTTGGAAAAGTAGTCATTGAGGAGGGAAATGAATTCGTTTTTTTCGGAAAATTCCGTAAAAGATTATCTTAAGGAATTGGCTATCTATGATCAATATTCTTGCCTTGGAAAAATATAATGTGGCTCTACCTATATTCCCAGAGACCAAGCTTTTCTTTCATTGTCTCTTTTATTTCATAATAAGAGGAAAGACGGAATCGTTGGAAATTTGGTCAATCAAAGAAAAACTTCTAAACTGCAACAGCTGTCGTCACGCTAAAGTTGGCAAGTTCATGGGTTATTTCTATGCATTAACTATTCATGATTTCATGTAGTTTACTGAGGTTTCAGTGGACGACTTGTAAATAAGTCATATTTTCAGGTACTTTTTCTGGTACCGCAATTGTTGTTCTTGGAGTCATTTCGCACCGTAGATATTAAAGGTGGACTGCTACGAGCACCTTTCTTTTCTTATTTATTTTGATACAGAGATTGCTGTCAATAAGCCAAAAGAATTCATTGCCATTCAAACTCACATATTTAGATATAAATAAAAAACAAGAACATAAAATGATACTACAACATTAGGATTAAGATTACTATTTGACAATGAGTGTTTGAATATCTCAGGTCAAGCAAATATGCATAAATAAGTTTTTTCATGAAAGCAAACTCAAGAAGATAAAATGAATTTCGCGAATAACAATATCTTCACAATCAATGAGTATCGTATGGAATCATTCATACCTACCTATCTGTTACTTGCGAGTCATCAATAAGTATAATAAGTAAGATCGATTTAAGAAAGACTACATAAATATAATTCCCAAGGAATGAAGGAACTTAAAACTGTATGGAGAACTATGTCCCTGGATTGCTGAATATGCTGTGGATTATATTTTTTGAAGGTAAGTGAAGACATCTTAAAGGTAAGTCTTTTATATCTAGCTGAAGGATGAAAGAGGGAGTGACACTAAATAGTAAGTTAAGAGTGAAGTAAGGAAAATATGAGGACGAGGTAGTAAGGTCTTTGTGGCATTACTTAATTTTGAAGACCACTTATCCTATGTATGATGTTGATATATGTGTACATTTTGTGTGTTAGAGGGCTGGAAAGAAAGGATTATCATTACTCAGGTATTTCATGAAATACATATTACTAACTAGTCAGATTTTTACATTCCATCAGTTTTATTATCAGCAGTTTAAACGACATATTGGTACTCTTAGGAATAAACCTGGATATGAATGGCTGTAATATTATTACTGTATCTGAAGGAGTTAGCCATCCCCGGCGAAGTGGGAGGAAAGACGTTTCTTGAGGGGAAACGCCATTTTCTCTTCTGATCCTTAAGCTTGGGGAAAGAGAGCAAAGTTTCTGAGATTCGCCTCGGGGGGAACGTGGAGGAGGTGCCTGCCTTCTGTGCCGTTGAAGCAGAGAGCATCGGATATGGAAAAGGGTAGAAACACTCTGAAATGCTGTTTCACACTTAGTCTCAGGGACGTTTTGCTCCAGGAATGCAGATTTAGTCTCATTTGTCATGTCTCATCATCTGTGACTTAAATTTCCTTTGGAAGTTTAAGTAAACGTCTAGAAGTTTTCGTTTCCTTAATAAAGAATTTAGTAGTAACAATAAATATTGCGCTGCCATCCATGTCCAGGGTCTTCCAGAAGTTGGGCATTGGGTTATAAAAGCAGCTGATGAATACACGGAGAGAGAGTAACAGACTTCGCATAATGCGATGAATATCTAATTACGTATATTCTTGAAGCTAGTACCTTCTTTCCAACTCTCTTATACCTTTATTTCTCTAACTGTTAAGTTATGTAAATTCAAAGCAGAGATGATTTTCTGTTCATATTTTATGCTTTCTTGATGTTTTAAGCTTGCATCATTTCATGTGTTATCAGATGATTTCGAGAAAAGTACTTCCACGAAGTGCACTCAACATATAATATGTGATACTTTCATACTTGTAGTTTCAGTGAGGCTTATCGATTTACTATCTAAAATTTAAAATTAATGAATTAATTAAAAATACCAGATCTTATCGACGGTATTTTTTCTACTATATTTATGATTTGCTCTCTTAATCTGCAAAACGTAGGCACTGATGAAATGTTTGTGTTTTCTCATGTTGTTTATACTTTCTTCTAAGTTAAATATATTTCGGCGTATCGCTCAGTGAAAGAAAAACCAAAACAAAATAGTATGAATGACAGCGATTTAGTCTTCGACAAACAGACATTCACAACCCTTCTAATTAATTTTTTTAACAACTTTTCACAACGTTAATACAAAATTAATGTAGAACATGTTACAAGAGTGCATTAAAATGACTGAAAACTTTATGCTTATAAGCATTGCTGCTGTTTTGAGAAAGAATTCAATTATTGACTTTAAATACAGTATTTTTGATGATGCATATTACATTAAAAACGAATGTTATCGAGATTTCTTAAGTTTTTGACAAGTATCACCAGTTCCTCAGTCTAACACTTCCGAGATCGATTCCTTAAGGAGCGATGTACTGGATTAGGAAGTATTTCATGGAAATATTTCCTATTTAGTTCTTACTGATTCAGGTTGCCTTGCTGTTGTGTGACGATGCCCGTCTATGATGCTTCCCCTGGTTGGTCCTCTCCTGTCGCCGCCATCCCATCCGCAGGAAGACGTCTACAACTTTTAGAAAAAAGGTACGTACACAATTCGTATATAAGGTGATTCCGGGTGAGATGCCCCAGTCGCAGTATTTTTAAGGAAAACCACAAGATTGCTCTACTGACGGTCTGCGTCAGTCAGTTGGAAGTCACCCGTCTATCTGCAAGAGTTTCACGGTGATTAATTCTTTGTACGCAGTTTTATAGCATAATTTCAAGTAGGCACTGTTTTTCTCCGCCCCGTTATAAGATAAGGTAAAATGTTTCTGGTTGGCATCTGTTAAAATGTTTGAATATTTTTAATTAAAGGGCGAAAACTTGTAGCTATAGGTTCATCTATTATCCACGTGCAGTGATTGGCCATCTTGGATAAAGTGTAGCCCCACTGGCTGTAAGGGCATCTCTCCCGTACTGAAAGGATAGACCTCTTCTCGGGACAGATGCCCCAGTGCTTTCTTTAGGTAGCGCTTTCCAGATTAAATTCAGTTTAAGCTAATGTGGTACTTCTCCCGCAGAGGTGGGGCGTCTCACCCGGACACTCGGGAGAGATGGCCAAATGCATGAATGCAGAAAAACTTGAATATTTTGTGTGAAAATGTTTTTAAACAAAATTTGTTTATATCCTGTTAATAATCAATAAATGTTCTATTATATCACGTAGTATCACATTCTTGTTATCTCTGAAGTCATTGTTATGAAGTAATTTTCTAGGTGGGGTATCTCTCCCGGAATTACCTTATCTCGAGGATTATTTTTACTAAATCATTTTTCTTTTAATTATTTTAGTAGTTTTTTTTGATGCGTAATGGCATTGATTAGGATCTTTCCATAAGGAATCCTTAAGCTGGGTTTTCACATGCAATGATTACTGGCGCCAGTAAAAGTAGAAAAGAGTTCAACTTACTGGTGTCAGTAGACTTTTCCCACTCTATTTTCCTTCGCATCTTTCAGCTTGCCCTTATTAATCGACATATTGCAGTGCATATAATCAAGCTCGGAAGCCTTCACTTGGCGAAACTCCATCTCAAGAATGGCAGCAGAAAATTTAAAGTAAATAATTTCATGAAAAAACGATTTATTGGAACAACTAGTTTTAACTCTTCGAGTCATCATAAGGTTGTAAAAACATAGTCGTCCCGAAGAAAAATGTTTTCCCTTAAATTGATATTGGTCCTCATCGACATACGCGCAAAGGGTCTCAATTGTCACCATGTTTAATACTATGCCAGTTAAAAATGCTTGAAATGTGTGCAAACGTAAACTGGCGCCAGTATTACTGGCACGAGTTAATTTTCAAACTGGCGCCAGTAATCATTGCATGCGTAAATCCAGCTTAAGTTAAGTACTACACGTAGATTCATTGATCATCAATTATGAAGGAATTTTCTGCTTACAGCATTCTGGCTTGCTGAGGAAAAAAAGGGGAAAGAACCTCATTCCTCATCCTTCCTAGTGAACATCATTCCTCTTTTCTAGTTCTTACTAGCTAATAGTAGATGGAATGAGTTAAGTCTTCAACCCGATCCCCGGTTGGAAGCTCACTCCCACAAAATTAGCTACCCAAAGCTAGTGGAGCGTAATGAGACTTACTAGGCTTGGTGAGGAGTGAGGCAGTTTTCCCCTTTTTTTCCTCGCCAAGCCAGAATACCGCAAGCGGAACATGTTCACGTGTAAGTAAAACACATTGATAGTACAAGTAATACTTTTAATTGGGTTGTATTAGCAGATGCTTAATCACTGTAATTATCCACTACATTATGAAAATGAAATGAAAAATATCCGATTCATCAGGTCCTAATAAATCGTAAAAACAGAAAATGAAACGTCAATTCAAGTAGAAAGCAGGAATTTGACTCTCGTATTATATCTTCCATTATTACTTTTAGTCGTATCCGCTTAAACTCTAAATTATACCCATAATATTAGCAATTTCTTGTCAAACAAGTGTCTCATTTCCAATATTTAGGATGCGATAAAACATACGACGAAGGCAAAGAAATCAAAAATAAAGTTAATGCTTTCCAGAGAATATGTTGCACAATTAGGAGAACTTTAAAAAAAACAAGAAATGAATTACAAATGAAGTTTTATAAAGTGATGGCAGTCCCTATTTTACTGTATGGGCCAGAATGTTGGGTACCAAAAAAAATGAATTAAGGCAGATAGAATCATCTGAAATTAAATTTTTAAGATCATTAAGTCCCAGGCAATCACTGATAGATTAGAGTGGTACAAGAATAGATGCAAAGAACATTTATTACGAATGACAAATGGGATAATTCCAAAACAGGCGATGGAATATCAACTTTTATGCAAAAGGAGTGTCGGAAGACCGAGAAAAAGATGGTAAAGTTCCACGGAACAAGTGAAGCCGGAGCAGGCACAATGGCTAACCCTGGAAGGAAGATGATGATGATGGATATTATCAATTTCTTATTGAATTATGATTAAATCACCCCCTCACCAGAATTGGGAAGGATCGAGATTCGGTTTAAGGTCAATTCTCTCTTCTCCCCCCAGCCGTGGTTTTCTTTTGATAGTTGGCTGAAGGCGGACCCAACTCGGTCGAAGTTGAATTCGGTGGAAGCGTTCTTTAGACAGTCGCTCCTCCTCTTCAGATCCATCGCTCCTCCCACCGCCGACCGTATTGATCCAAGGAGTCCCCCTCTTCACCCAATGCGTGCTACACAAAATGGACGAAGACCGCTCCTTGCATCTCCACGAAACAGATTTTGCGGATCAAATCTATTTGCACTCCTTTAAAGGGAGACGCCTCCACAGGGCTTTCATTTAAGGCCATCGATTGGAAGGGACGCGAAAACATCGCGAGGACATTCATAGACAAGGCGTCCTTATCAGTTTGCTCCTCGGTCCCATTTTACGAGAGTCAAATGCCTCCGATTTTATTCTAATGGAATCAGAAAAACAAGGAAAGGGTTAAAGGTACTTTGAATATAAGGGCGTGCACTCAGGAAAAATCCCAAGGAAAAACGGACTTGAAAAATGTCTGTCGGGGCCGGGAATAGAACCCAAGATCTATCTTCATCTAGGAGGTTGCCTTAACCATCTAGGCTACCCGGCCAGAACGTAATTTATCCCAAATTTACTGTCAATCTCTCGAGTAAAGATAGGGAGAAGGCAATTCGTTTTCCCCGCTTATAGATTTTTAATAATTCAAAATTGTTAAGAATTTTTTATAACTTTTTTATTTCATGGGGTATTTTCTGATAAAATATTTCGTATACTTATTATGTTAATTTTAATTAATGATTGCCTATCATAACGTACACGCAGCTGAATATCTTGTCATGTTATTATTGAAAATTTGTTAACTGCCCGTAGGTGCATGACTTAGTGGTACTGTGTGCCTAATTGAGAGTAGTTCTACAATTCTGAACACTATTTAGTTACATATAAGGTTAAAATTACAACATTCCTTCTAAGGAAACTTTCTATTTTATTTTCTGTGAGAGATCATATCCATGCCAGCCAGCCCTTCATTGCGCTTTAGATTCTCATTATGTTCCAATGTCACAATTATTTCCTTCCTTTCATTATTAAACCTCTCCTAGAACAACATGAATCGCCTCTTTTATTCTGATAACGTATATTTTTCACTGTTAACACTTCATCTATCTTCATCTATCTCATAACGAAGTTATCGCTGAAAATCCCGTTTTAGATATATTATTTTTCGTTACATACATTAGTTTCTTTTCCTTTGCAGTTGCTGATACTTGTTGGTTAAAATAAGTTAAATGTTTCCTTCTTAGGGGTTGTTCGCGTTCATATTCGTCTTTGCTGCTCATCAAAAAGTTTCTTCAAAGGTGTTGCCTCTTCGGAACAGAGAATGAAAACCTCAGACGCCAGGTATTTATACTTTGTGTTAACTCAGTTAATATTTTTCCTCATAATTGTCAAACATATAAGATATATAATATTCATGTAAGATAGTATAAGATTTGTTTATACGAAACTACAAAAAGTTGTTCAAAATTGTATTAACATTCGACACTTTTTGAAATGCTAACTATACCATACATATATATGTACCTCATACATGTACAATTTATGAGGTAATTACATCCACTATGTATATATGTTTGTACATTGTACATAAATACATACATAGTGGATATTTTTAGGTATTTAGATATCGTTAATTGTTC
Source organism: Sympetrum striolatum (assembly GCA_947579665.1). Classification (NCBI taxonomy): domain Eukaryota; kingdom Metazoa; phylum Arthropoda; class Insecta; order Odonata; family Libellulidae; genus Sympetrum; species Sympetrum striolatum. The sequence continues at coordinate 43,831,271 of OX388351.1, read as the reverse complement.
TATTTTTTTTTCGCTTACTATCTCTTTAAATTAATTGCGTAATTCGTGAACATTGGTTAGATGGAAACACAATATTAGTCACAATCTCGTCTGAATAAGGACTTATTATCAAAATTCTTGATTATACATTTTTGTGGTTTCGTTCAAATAAATCTCTTTAAAAACATTTTTGTTTTAAAAACTTTAATTTTAGCATATTGTATGGGGTTAAAATTTTCGTCTTAGCCTCTTTATTTATTTAATTCAGTCGTTGATTCAAACCTAAATAATTTGGACCAATTCAAGTCCCCCTATCCCTGGAATCAACCTTTCCCTTCAAAGAATTTTGTTTTGAGCGTTCTCGTGGCAGCAGCAAACTCCTTAACGAGAGAGTGTTTGCTCACGTGTTGCTGCGTTGTTCAAATGCACCGAGGCTCTCTGCCGCTGCTACATTTGCTAAGTACCTTGTTTATTACTCATAAATGGCTTATCACTAAACTTTGGAGGCTGTTTATGCGCCAATAACGCGCTCTGATGTTCTTCCGCACTTGCACGCACAACAGCCCTTTTCTCTCTTGAATACGCGTGTTCCCGGCCGATTACGTTCGATAGCATTTTTTGTTCTTCTGCCTAATGTTTCGGAGGCGTATCTTGCGTTTTAAGGACATCCATCTTTTAATGCGAGCTTTTCGAGTCGTCAGTATTTTATTCCTAGAACTTTCGGGGCTAGGATTGAGCTCCAGAATTACTCCACCCGAGGCGAAATGTGGTATTACTCTCTTTGTTTCAGTACCGAGTCTTTAAATGTGTTTGCTTGCATAATCGCGGCACGTTTAGCGAATTCCTTTGTTTATGATGAGGAGTTTCAGTAATTTAATGATAAGAAATGGCAAAACTTTTTTCTAGTGCTTAGTTAATTTAAGATGAAGTTATAAATGTTTTACTTATAAATTATCATAAGCTTGACGAGTGAATGAGAAGTAATTTATGTTTCACTGTAAAAGAGTCTGAGGTAACATTCTGTAGAGGTATATGGTAACTATGTCTACGTAAGCTATTTCATCAACATCTAGGTCTGCGAGGACTCCTTGTTTTAGACAACCCAACTCTCATGTAAGTATTTCTGTAAGTATTTGGTATTCTCGCATGTCTATTTCTACCGAATTGTTTGTACCTTCGAGTTCTAATTCGGGAACGGATAACAACTGCTTTGTATTCAAACGCAAAACAACAAGCTTTCTTTCTCGCTAGAAGGATAAATCTCAGCCCGAGACAAGTATAATTCTATCAAGCCTAAGTTGTTATAGAACCCAAGTTCGGGCTGTATAGTTTTAAGCTGCATTAATGTTATCTATTGGAACAAGTTCCCGAGGTATAATTTATTTATCAGACTTAGAGAAGAACTGCGGGCAGCTTTAATACCCTCTGTGGGGGACTTACTGGCTTGCTGGAGAGAGCGTTGGACGACCCTGTTATATAGAGTGTTTTAGCGGTTTCAGAAGGATTCTGAGCCAATGAAGCAAGGCATGCGGTTAAGGGATATTCCAAAGATCGCAGCATTAGCCGAGCGAACGGTACGTGGTATTTGAATGAAGTTATTAACTCAATGAAATCAGCATCGATATTATTCGTACAGTACATGTTCAGAAATATTTTTTTATGTGAATACTTTGAAGTTTCCAATAATAGTTTTGCTAGTGGTTTTTGTAGAGCCATTACATGAGGCGCACAAGCTTTTATTATCTAAAAATGGGAAAAAATTGTTTGCTGGAGAATATGATTAATCTGATGTGAAATGAAATATGTGTGGGCGATGAGATAAACCGACTAAGGCCGTTGCCTAGTTGGCTCATTTGTCTGTAACACCATAAATACGTGATCCGTCGTGTACTCCTGTTTTAAACGCTAACTTAAAAGTTTTAACACACTTTTATCCATTCTTAATCCTTTTAACCTTTCGTATCGTCTAAGGGAATACAAATTGGTTGTGCATTGAACTGGTTTTTATCTGTGAGAGATTATTCCATCGTTAAGTTCCACTTATTTTAAAATGAAGGCCCGTAATTTCATTGGTTGAAACTCTCAAACATTATTTTCGTTTTTTTTCTTCTAATGTACACTAAACTATTCCCAAACATACTTAGTTAAACAAGGCTCATACTATAGTATCATCAAAGTGATACGTGGTATATGCTTCTAAAAATATCAGTGTTTAATGCGAATTAAATATTTGCTAACCCAGGTTTAAATTACATATTTTAAGCACAATATTTTCCAGCGGTATCTGCGACTAACCGATCTTCAGGAGCCCTAAAGTTGGACAAATTTTTACCTAACAATTTCCGAGGTTAAAATCATGTTAGCGTTATGTTTGGTACTGTATATCTATGAGTAATTTAGATATATCGGAACATTTTCGTTATTAAATTGTAGATAGAATTTCCAAAATCATCCGAGATACACTTTTCTTATCCTTCGCTTCCATTTCTCTATCATACGCCACTTCGATAGGGGCGTTGTTATTTGTAATTTGTTCATTCAAACTCTCGAAGCCGCCCTTGAGTAGTCTGGATCCGTCAATCCCTCTCGCGATGAGCCTAAAACGGCTTTTCCACGGGTTAATCTGTCGCTGGAACTCGGCGCGTCTCTTTCGAAACGAGATGTCGACATCGAGAGATTCTCCAACTGATTGTTCATCGCAGTGGGGGCGCTGTTTTCGTAGTCGTCCGACCAAAGAGCATCTCCGGTCCTCTTTTTTCTTTCCACGAGTTTGTTGACGATCCGGGGAGTTATTGCCGAACGCTTTCTTCATTTGTTTTCTGAATCCGCCTCGCCTGTGTGTTGAGAAACACAATCTGAAGAAGGACTAAGTCGCGGTGGCGTTCATTTTCAGAAAACGAAGATAAACCTTACGAGGAATATGCTAAAGGTCAGGCGGAAAGTTGGTGCTGAGTGCACTGTCTTTTCACGTGGACAAAATCCACCATCATGACATTCTTGTTAGACAGTCTGGAAACTGAATTCGCTTTTACGTTTTTTTGAAATATATCGATACGTAATGAATGTTGAACTTATCGTACACTTCCATACCAGGTTATTGACTATTATTCAAACATATCATTGACATTATTCTAACATATTAATTACATTACATCGTTACATGCTTATTAAACTTTTTGTTTTATTATTGAAGAAGTTTTCGCTTTGAGGCTATAAAATTAACAGAACCCAGTTAATTTACCATGGTTTTATACCGTTTTTCTCTCTCATAATCAATTAAAACACGAATGAAGGTTTCACTATTGTTTTAACACAGTTTTTTTATAGTTAAAGCGATTAAAGTAAAACCCTATGTTAACTATACATTATAATAACTGATCTAAGTGTCAGATGGGCTGATAAGACGCATTGTTGCTGAAGGGTAAATGCGCATAAATATAGTACACAAGATTTATGTATTGATACATCCGATGTCAGATGCAAATATTGTTTAATGACGCAGAGGATAGACCAGGAAGGAATGCCTTGTTGAGTATCTCCTAAACTAGATTATAGTTCGAGGAAATCAGTTGCAATAGACAACTGATGTAATTGTAAAGTTAATCGCATTCAGTTGATTGTAATTAAGTGCAGTAAATACAAAAAATACGAAAATGTTTCCGGATGAAGGTGATATTGAGACTGAAAAGTCTTTCACATAAAAAGAATACAGATTTGTTTAAATGCGAATTTAATAAAAATTGCGTGTGGTATGGGTTGGGTGTGCCATTCTCATCACTCCGAGTAGTGATACATTTGAAGCCGCATAGGTAGATCATCAAGCGGGAATACCAAGAGCATCCGTTTCTGTGAACTGGAATTGACAATGGGAATAAACACTGATTCACCTACTTAGACAGAATCGCCAAATGCGTATTTTCTAACTAATATATCATCATCTGTGGTTGGAAAGAATAAAGGGAGATGCTGGGGTATCTTTATTTCCTAATATTTGACAATGGGAATATCCACTGATTCAGCTGCTTAGATAGAATCGCCAAATACGCATTTTTTACTAACATAACATCATCTTTGATTAGGGAGAATAGAGGGAGAAGTTGTGGTATCTTTATTTCCTAATCTTTATAATAATAATAATAATAAATTTATTTTGCTCTGGGATATCGAGTCCCATAAGAGCAGAAAAGATATACAAATTCTATCTTCTCACATAAAAAAAAATCATACAAATTATAAACAATAGGTTGAATACAAAACATAGACAGCTTACAAATAATAATACAAAAAAGAATAAAGAGAAAAAATATGCCAGTATTATGGTAATAAGAGTAATTATGTAGAAACAAAAAGGTAATTAAACAGTTTTTCTTTAAATGATTGTGCGGAGGTGGAATTTTTAATGTGTAAAGGCAAGTTGTTCCAGAAATTAGATGACGAAATTAAAAAGGATTTTAGGTATGTGTTAGTCCGAGAGATTGGGCATAGAAGATAGTTAGGGCCGGAGCGGGTAATTTTACAAGAAACAGAATATTTGTAGGTAAACAAGTCATAAATATACTGCGGTTGAAGATCATGAAAAACTCTAAACAAAAATGAACCAAGCACGTATTTTCTCCTGATATCTGGTCTTAACCACTTCAACTGACTGCGGTAATTGGAGATATGAACATCTTTCCGAAGGTCAAAAATGAATCGGATGCAGTTATTGAGAAGACGAAGTAATTTAAGGTCTAGCTCGGCTGTTACATCGTCGTACACTAGGGAACAGTAGTCAAATGCCGGAAGAACGAGAGTGGAGACTAGCATTTACGGGTTGCTTGAGGTAGATTGTTCTTGTTTAGTATAAGGTTAAAGGTAGCTTTTACTCATTGGTAGATAATTATTATTTTAGGTTCTTTAATTTTTCAAAGATTAAAATAATTGGATCTTTATTAGCCAGATTTTCTCTTCTATTGCCATGAAAAAGTTTCATTGAATTATCCATTCTATGAACTTTAGGCCTTCCTTCTATCAACTTCTCATTCTAAATTTCAATTGTCATCGTTGGAGAAGTTCATAACTACCTCCAATATGCATGCATTAGCGTCCCCCTTGGCTGTTACCAAAGGGTGTTTCCTGAAGCTTGCAGAGTTAATGCAGACGCCACGTTTACCGTTCAGCTATTCTCTCAAGGCGAACTCTTTCGAGAGACAAATTATTCTATCGCTGAAATCTCCGAATGAATCAGTGGCGACGGAATCTTACGGCGAGCGAAACACGAGAGCAAACACTTTTTGTCCCCATATTTTGTTAAGTTCCGAGAACTCGCGAAAGGTAAAACGTCTTAGAAAGCAGAGCATCAGCTGGCTGAGGAATGTTTACGAAGGCCTTCTCTAATGCACCTCAAGGCGTTTTCCTCCGCTTAAAATACGCGCATCTCCGCTGCACACACATCTTTCGCCGATCGAAAAAAAGGCGTCAACACATTTTACGCCAACGACTTTGTTTCTCCAAATATTTGGCCGATTTGGCTGTAAATATAAATAAAATCGTTATCGCTCTCCTTCCCCTCGTTATGTAAATATTATAGGAACCAATTTCGGGAGTTTTTTCTTCGGATTCGTCGGAAATGTGGCGGGATATCGAGCGTAATGCCCGCATTCAGCTGACAGCATTCTTTCTCTCGCGCTGTTGACTCTTCGTGTTTTTATTAAGTCAACTCGTCGGAACAGTAATTATTATTGTGCGAGTGGACCGAAATCAAGGCCTCGTGACCAGTATGAAAGAGTGGATTCGGATGAATGTGAAAACAGGATGGCGATAGTTGGCAAATAATAGGATTATGAATGGAGGAAAAGGGATCGAAAAACCGAATTAAAACATTGTCTCGTTAGGTATGTAGTATAATAATAATAATATTTTTTTTATTTATTTATTTAATACAATAAGAACATTATAGTTTCATCAGGCAAGTGCCTGTCGATGGAACATGGATTGAAGTTGATTTAAACAAGGTTAAATAGTTTTCTTGGTAGAATACTGTTCAGTGTTGACAAAATATAAATTAAAAATCTGATGTGGCCAGCACATGACTTTCTCCTTATATAAGATATAAATATTTATCTACGACAGTAATTTCGAACTCTATATTCCATCTGAACTTAGATGAGTGATTAATTTATATATTATTACCTTTTACGTCACAAACATTATAAATAATGTTTTTTGGGACATGCTCGATAAAAAACGATGAATTTGGCCTTTCGCCCATAGAGCCCAGAGCGCACAAAAAGTACATAATCAGCAACTTCCGGTTTATCAGTATTTCATGAATAACTCCTAAAGAATTAGTGATACAAAAATATTTTTCATACAAAAGTTACTGTAAATTAAATTTTATAAAACATTTATAAATAATAGTATATACCTAAATATCATATTTATGGAGATATTTTGAAAACCGGGAATGAGCTTTGAAGAATGAAGCTCGACTTCTGGTTGACCGATTTACTCCAAAAACTAATCAACTCTAACGACTGTAATAAAAGAACTATGAATGAAATTTGGTGTTGATCCGACAAACAGTTTTCATGTTAGAGCGCCCACAAAGTACATGATCATCTTCTTCCGTTTTATCAGTATTTCACGAATAACTCCTAATCAACCGGTGATACAAAAATATGTTAAATACAAAAGCTATAGTAAATTACATTATCTAAAACTTTTATAAGTAATACAATATACGTATATATCATATTTATGGAGATATTTTGAAAACCGGAAATGAGCTTTAATGAATAAAGCTCGACTTCCGGTTGACCGATGTACTCCAAAAACTAATCAACTCTGACAGCACACACCACAGTACTATATATGAAGTTTGGTATTGATACAACTTATAGTTCTCACGTTAGAGCGCCCACTATCACACACACACATACACACACACACAAGATTTTTTATGATATTCTTACGATCTATAGTGCAGCTTGAATGAAATACCTGACCATGCACATTATATTTATTCATCAGTATCATGATAAACATTAATTGCCTTTCACCAAACCTATTATTACCTTTGGGACAACATAGTAACTCTGTCTTGTGTTACAGATTGTGTTATATTCTATAAGGTATTCTTCAGTGTCACAGTATTTACATAATAAAAAAATCTGATGTGGCCAGCACATGACTTTCTCCATATATAAGATGTAAATATTTATCTACGACAGCAATTTCGAACTCTATATTCAATCTAAACTTGGAAGATGAGTGATTAATTTATATATTATTATCTTTTACGTCACAAATATTATAAATAATGTTTTTAGATACATGCTCGATGAAAAAAGATGAATTTGGCCTTTCGCCCATGGAGCCCAGAGCGCCCACAACGTACATAATCAGCAACTTCCGGTTTATCAGTATTTCATGGATAACTCCTAAACAATCAGTGATACTAAAATATGTTTCATTCAAAAGTTATAGTAAATTAAAGTTTCTACAACATTTATAAATAATAGTATATACCTAAATATCATATTTATGGAGATATTTTGAAAACCGGAAATGAGCTTTGAAGATTGAAGCTCAACTTCCGGTCAGCCGATTTACTGCAAAAACTAATCAACTCTAACGACTGTAATAAAAGTACTACGTATGAAATTTGGTGTTGATCCGACAAATAGTTTTCATGTTAGAGCGCCCACAAAGTACATAATCATCTTCTTCCGGTTTATCAGTATTTCACGAATAACTCCTAATGACCCGGTGATACAAAAATATGTTAAATACAAAAGTTATAGTAAATTATACTATCTAAAACTTTTATAAGTAATACAATAGACGTATATATCATATTTATGGAGATATTTTGAAAACCGGAAATTAGCTTTAATGAATAAAGCTCGACTTCCGGTTAACGGATTTACTCCAAAAACTAATCAACTCTGACAGCACACACCACAGTACTATATATGCAGTTTGGTATTGATACGACTTTTAGTTTTCACGTTAGAGCGCCCATTATCACACACACACATACACACACACACACACACACACACACACACACACACACATACACACAGACATCATTCCGAAAATGGTCAAAACGTGTTCTAGGGACCCCAAAACGTGTATTTCCGTTGAAATCTCGAAGTCGAATTTTTTCATGAAAACAATACTTTCTCTATACTACGTATATGGAGAAAGTAAAAAGGGGATAAAAATAGAAATTTCGCTAAAATTGTGCGTTTTCGAAGCTTTTTTTGTTCGTAATTCAAGAAAATGACGAAAATTAAGGAAAAAATTGGCCTTTCGCCCATAGAGCCCAGAGCCCCCACAAAGTGCAGAATGAGCAACTTCCGGTTTATCAGTATTTCATGGATAACCCCTTCACAATCAGTGATACAAAAATATGTTTCATACAAAAGTTATAGTAAATTACATTTTCTAAAACTTTTATAGATAATAAAATATACCTAAATATCATATTTATGGAGATATTATGAAAACCGGAAATGAGCTATGAAGAATGAAGCTCAACTTCCGGTTGACCGATTTACTCCAAAAACTAATCAACTCTAACGACTGTAATGAAAGTACTATATATGAAATAAAATGTTGATCCGACAAATAGTTTTCATGATAGAGCGCCCACAAAGTGCATAATCATCTTCTTCCTTTTTATCAGTATTTCACGAATAACTCCTAATCAAACGGTGATACAAAAATATGTTAAGTACAAAAGGTCTAGTAAATTACATTATCTAAAACTTTTATAAGCAAAACAATAAACGTATATATCATATTTATGGAGATATTTTAAAGACCGGAAATGAGCTTTAATGAATAAAACTCGACTTCCGGTGCACCGATTTACTACAAAAACTAATCAACTCTGACAGCACACACCACATTACTATATATGAAGTTTGGTATTGATACGACTTATAGTTTTCACGTTAGAGCGCCCACTATCACACACACACATACACACACACACACACACACACACACACACACACACACACACACACATACACACAGACATCATTCCGAAAATGGTCAAAACGTGTTCTCGGGACCCAAAAACATGTATTTCCGTTGAAATCTCGAAGTCGAATTTTTTCATGAAAACAATACTTTCTCTATACTTCGTATATGGAGAAAGTAAAAAGGGGTCAAAAACAGAAATTTCGCTAAAATTGTGCGTTTTCGAAGCTTTTTTTGTTCGTAATTCAAGAAAATGACGAAAATTAAGGAAAAAAGGGGTCAAAAACAGAAATTTCGCTAAAATTGTGCGTTTTCGAAGCTTTTTTTGATCATAATTCAAGAAAATGACGAAAATTAAGGAAAAAAATCTGATGTGGCCAGCACATGACTTTCTCCATATATATAAGATGTAAATATTTATCTACCGCAGTAATTTCGAACTCTATATTCCATCTAAACTTGGAATATGAGTGATTAATATATACATATATATATATATATATATTATTATCTTTGACGCCAAAAACATTATAAATAATGTTTTACGGAACATGATCGATGAAAAACGATGACATTGGTCTTCCGCCCATAGAGCCCAGAGCGCCCACAAAGTACATAATCAGCAACTTCCGGTTTATCAGTATTTCATGAATAACTCCTACACAATCAGTTATAAAAAAATATGTTTCATCCAAAAGATATAGGACAATACATATTCTAAAACTTTTATATTTAACAGTATATACCTAAATATCATATTTATGGAGATATTATGAAAACCGGAAATGAGCTTTGAAGAATGAAGCTCGACTTCCGGTTGACCAATTTACTCCAAAAACTAATCAACTCTAACGACTGTAATAAAAGTACTATGTATGAAATTTGGTGTTGATCCGACAAATAGTTTTTATGTTAGAGCGCCCACAAAGTACATAATCATCTTCTTCCGGTTTATCAGTATTTCACGAATAACTCCTAATCAAACGGTGATACAAAAATATGTTAAATACAAAAGTTATAGTAAATAACATTATCTAAAACTTTTATTGCTAATACAATATACGTATATCTCATATTTATGGAGATATTTTGAAAACCGGAAATGAGCTTTAATGAATAAAGCTCGACTTCCGGTGCACCGATTTACTACAAAAACTAATCAACTCTGACAGCACACACCACATTACTATATATGAAGTTTGGTATTGATACGACTTATAGTTTTCACGTTAGAGCGCCCACTATCACACACACACATACACACACACACACACACACACACACACACACACACACACACACACATACACACAGACATCATTCCGAAAATGGTCAAAACGTGTTCTAGGGACTCCAAAACATGTATTTCCGTTGAAATCTCGAAGTCGAATTTTTTCATGAAAACAATACTTTCTCTATACTTCGTATATGGAGAAAGTAAAAATCTGATGTGGCCAGCACATGACTTTCTCCATATATATAAGATGTAAATATTTATCTACCGCAATAATTTCGAACTCTATATTCCATCTAAACTTTGAAGATGAGTGATTAATTTATATATTATCTTTAATGCCAAAAACATGATAAATAATTTTTACGGGACATGATCGATGAAAAACGATGAAATTGGCCTTTCGCCCATAGAGCCCAGAGCGCCCACAAAGTACATAATCAGCAACTTCCGGTTTATCAGTATTTCATGAATAACTCCTACACAATCAGTGATACAAAAATATGTTTCAACCAAAAGTTATAGTACATTACATTTTCTAAAACTTTTACAAATATTAGTATATACCTAAATACCATATTTATGGAGATATTTTGAAAACCGGAAATGAGCTTTGAAGAATTAAGCTCAACTTCCGGTAACCGATTCACTCCAAAAACTAATCATCTCTAACGACACAAACCAAAATACTATATATGAAATTTGGTGTTGATCCGACAAATAGTTTTCATGTTAGAGCGCCCACAAAGTACATAATCATCTTCTTCCGGTTTATCAGTATTTCACGAATAACTCCTAATCAGCCGGTTATAAAAAAATATGTTAAATACAAAAGTTATAGTAAATTATATTATCTAAAACTTTTATAAGGAATACAATATACCAATATATCATATTTATGGATATATTTTGAAAACCAGAAATGAGCTTTACACAACGTACATAATCAGCAACTTCCGGTTTAACAGTATTTCATGGATAACTCCTAAACAATCAGTGATGCAAAAATATGTTTCATACAAAAGTTATAGTAAAATATATTTTCTACAACATTTATAAATAATAGTATATACCTAAATATCATATTTATGGAGATATTTTGAAAACCGGAAATGAGCTTTGAAGAATGAAGCTCGACTTCCGGTCAGCCGATTTACTCCAAAAACTAATCAACTCTAACGACTGTAATAAAAGTACTATGTATGAAATTTGGTGTTGATCCGACAAATAGTTTTTATGTTAGAGCGCCCACAAAGTACATAATCATCTTCTTCCGGTTTATCAGTATTTCACGAATAACTCCTAATGAACCGGTGATACAAAAATATGTTAAATACAAAAGTTATAGTAAATTATACTATCTAAAACTTTTATAAGTAATACAATAGACGTATATATCATATTTATGGAGATATTTTGAAAACCGGAAATGAGCTTTAATGAATAAAGCTCAACTTCCGGTTAACGGATTAACTCCAAAAACTAATCAACTCTGACAGCACACACAACAGTACTATATATGAAGTTTGGTATTGATACGACTTTTAGTTTTCGAGTTAGAACGCCCATTATCACACACACACATACACACACACACACTCACACACACACACACACACACACACACACACACACACACACACACACACACACACACACATACACACAGACATCATTCAGAAAATGGTCAAAACGTGTTCTAGGGACCCCAAAACGTGTATTTCCGTTGAAATCTCGAAGTCGAATTTTTTCATGAAAACAATACTTTCTCTATACTTCGTATATGGAGAAAGTAATAAAATAAAGTAGGTTTTTAGGAGATAATACATTATATTTGGTGTATAAATTAGGAATAATAATCTCAGTATCACTTTTGCACAACGTTTTTAGCATCTGAAATTGGATCCTGTTTACCTTACTTATGAGATACTGTGAAGTAGAACCCCATACTTCAATATTCAGAATATTATATATATTCAGAATAATAGATTCAAATAAGGTGAAATAAATGGTTCTTCTAAAAGTTATGGTTATCAGGTGAACGACATTTTTCAGCCTAGCAAGTACATATCTGAGTTTCACAGAGAGTTTGTGTATACGATAATAATAATAATTTTTAATCACTAGGTCCATATACACAGACATGTGACAGGTCAATAAATATGAAATTTTACATCTTACATTGTACAAAATATCATACATGTTACAAATAATATCCATTATATTCAAATTTACTAGAAAGGTTGGGATATTTTATCCAACCAGCAAGGTTGGGATAGGTATTCAGTTAGAGTATAATATGTTTTTTCCAGTAGGTAGGTTTTTAGTTTTGTTTTAAACGAGGGTAAATTTATTGTTTGTTTTAGTACTGGGGGCAGTTTATTGTAAAATATACACAGAGTATTGTATGGGCTTTTACTTGATAAGGATAGGTTATATCTGGCAGGGGAAAAAAGTGTATTACAAGAAGAAATTAAGAAAGATTGGATATAGTCGAAGAATATTGCAATTGAATAGAGGGATAGGTGTCTAACACTGGAAGAGAGCTTTTGGAAGGCGCATTAAAAATTTTGGAGGTAAATATTATTACTTGGAGTGATTACTGTAGGGTTGGCAGATTTACGTATAAAAGCCGGGTCAAATAAAAAAATTCTTACCGAAAACACTGAGCACTATAAATGAAACTCCCAAATATGCGTGTAAGACTTCAGATTTTCGATAATATTTTATGAAAATTATTCAAGTATAATAATCTTTCCAATTTTTCTCAAAACGAATTATTTTTTTATTTTTTCTTACTAAGATGTTAATACTATATCAATATACTCACAAAGTAATGTAAAAAGGGAGATGTGTATCTTGAACGGAAGAAGTGGATAAAGACAGTGGAAATTGCACATTGTAATCAGACAAGAACTTTATAAGTTCAAAAGAGGGTTTTGGGGACGGTATTAATTGAACTTCTTGGAGTGAAGATATTAAGGGTACCAGATTTTTGTTTAAAATACCGACTGAACTTGTCTCATTGAAAGTTTAAATGCCAACAAATTAAAGGATGAGAATTTAGATTTTCAAAAATATTTTTTGCAGATCATTAACGAAAAACTGCTGCTCAAATCAATTAAATTGAGAATCTTCTACAGTCTCAATTTCCTTTGTCCTGTTCGGTAGTTTTGTCGATAGAATCCACCTAGAAATTTTTGAATGTTATAAATGTTTTGAGTTAATTCTCATTGCAATATTTATTGACGATGTACCACTACTCAAAAACAGTATCATCGCAGTACTTCCCTCGCAAGTTTTGAAAAAAATTCTGGTTTTGTTACATTTTTAGCATTCTATAAAAAGAATATCGGTACCACTTTAGATGAAACTTCTATTGGGAGTATTGTTCAACAAATTATTTAATTTCGTCGCTGATTTGTACAAAAGAAAGATACCATAATTAATTCTAATTGGAATATTTTCTTAAGACAAATGAACAATACTACGAAGAAATAAATGGCAATTATTTGACATAATTTCAGTTTTTTTCGTAAAAAAGTGTAAGTAACAATTTGTTCTAAACCATTTAGTTACTATCTTTTACGCGGTGTGTCCGTATACTGTGTGTGTGTGTATACTTAGTATAGTCTTCTTCAGGCGATTCATTTCAACTTTCCATTGTGCGCGAACAAAACAGCGCTAAGGGGAGGGCATCACCGCATAGAGCCGCCACCCGCGCTAGTCTTGGATTTCTGTTGGGAGCGGTGTTTCCTTCGCAACTTGGTGGGCGGGGCGAAGAGCGTTCCGGAAGCAAAGGAGGAGGAGGGCGTCGACCCGGATCGAACCCGGGACCCGTCACCATGGAGATGGGCTTGCGCAGTGAGGCAAGGGCCGGCTCTGCCAAGGGCGCCCCTCTTATCGGAAATCGGTGTCGAGACGGAGGAGTGGTTCTCCTTTAAGCACCGATGGAAATACTCGTCACCATAAGGGAAAAATCGACGCTAATGCCCATCTTCCATACGCCTCTCCATAAGATAAGGACGGAATTGTTCTTGCCAAGAACAAATAGAAGTGAGCTATATTGACATGAACGGAACAAGAACCCTGGTCTCCAATTTGCGTGCTAGTACTGTGGCAAATGTTCACCCAAGTTTAAAACCCAAATTAAGGACTTTAATTTATTCTTCTGAAAATACTGCGAAAATACTTTTGAATTACTTTCGGTGCTGACTTCTCGAAGTTAATCTAATTTTGGAATTGTTCCTAAATTTGCTCTTCATCTGATTTTTGGTAGGTTCTGTACAATTGAGCTTGCGTACAGTTATAGGACGTCTGATCTTCTGTCTTATTGTCTGATTATTGCCTATTGTAGTTTTATAAGATGTTTAAACTTTGCTGTAGAAATTGTGTAGTGTTAATGTGCTACGTTTTAATCGGGATTTGTCACCTCATTTTGACACATGGTTAATGTAAATGCATAGCAAATGCAGCTTACTAAGACGTATTCATGATTACTTCTTCTAGTATTGTTGCAATATTCTAACCACTAAACTACTATGCCTCGATTCCATTTCCGTTAAAGGGGCCCTCGGAATATTTCTTAGTAACAAGAATAATTCAGGTACGTCCTAAGAAAAGTCCTATAGACTGGTAAAGAAAAACATCTAAAACTAAAAGGTTTTAAAGGTGTCAACAGGAAACATAGTTTATATAAGTATTTCTATATTGTATAGGAAGATATATTTGAGATATACGAGCGTCTTTCATATGACGAATTATGGCTGGGATTGAGGAGGTATAAATCTCACTTAGAAGTGGTCATGCTTATTATTGCGTACAACTGCCTCATTCCTCTACTTACCTCGTAAGCCTCATCCTCTCTTCAGAGTCTTCGATAGGTAATGATGGAGGTTCATAGGTTCAAGTTATACTGGCCGAATATTCTACAGAAACTTTTCATTGCCTGTTGTGCTTATACCATTCTGGATAATGAGGAAAGCAAGAGTAAATACCTCACTCCTCATCTTGCCTAATGAGCCTCTTTTCCCCACACTAGCTCTAACTTACTAATGTTACAGAGGAATAAGGACTGGAAACTTAACATTAACGTTTAGCGTTTAATATTATCTAGAATTAAAATCTTAAAATCATGAAATAATTGTATGATAATTATGAATATAAGAATGAACTTTAAATATAATTAATCAAGAGATTATAGAGTAAGATTTTTCCGAATTCCAGATCAACGATAACGAATAATAAATTCCTTATTATCTGAATAGTCCATTACATTGTACTCTTTACCTATTTCGCAATCAGTTTCCAATTTTCATTGCTACGGTGACAGCGGTAGGATTCTAAAGAAATTGCTTGAGTATCTTAGCGATTGGTATTCCTCTGTATCCATCCATGAACACACTTGTGTTATAATTGATTGTTTGACTAGCATCTTCGGGAACATATAACTAGCATCATTGGGAAAGTGGAAATCAAACACCCTTTTCTACGTACAATTATTCCTTTAAAATCTGCCCCTCTGCAAATATTTTACCTGCGTGATTTCGGGGAAGCTTGGGTCCCCACGTTATATTTCCTCGTAATATTGATTTCTCCTCGCGCGGAAGAATATTCGCCGAGTTACGACGACGGAAAGACATATTTCCCGAGACTCCGGCCGAGGTCCGCTATCATGTGATCTTCCCTGATTTTAGTTTGACTTCAATTCGACTTTGCGGAATGTTGCATTAAAAAATGGGAAAACAATTCGTAAGTACCCACATATTTCACGCAGATATGTTACCGCAAAAAAAGTTCTTCGTTACTCAAAAGGACGTTTTAGAAAGTATTGCCTATTCATTGATCGGTGTCGTGATTATTAGATTTAAACTTCCTGTTGATTTCGACATTGGCAATGCTGTTGGCGAAATGAAGAAATGCTTTTCTGTAGGTGTCTGTCTGCGTTTTGTCGGTTTCGGTAATCAGCAATCAAAATTAATGAAGTTAAAAGTGGCCAGGTGTCGAACCCAGTTCCTTAATTCTCTGGTCGGTTTCTCTAACCAGTGCACAGTGGGCTAGAATCGAAAAAACCTGAACAAAGGGCGAAAAACGGTTTTTTTGAGTGCGGATATAGAAACTTGGAATAGTTATTGCAAAATGATTGAATTTATGTTCCTGCTCGTCGTTTTGTTTAATTTTTAGGTGTCAAAAAGATACAGGGCGTCAAACTTGAGAATTAAAAAAAAACGGGAAGTTCAGAATTTTTCGGAATAACGTTCAAGTTCGTTGTTATATAGTTGCATTTGAGAGAAACTGTTGTAACAAACAGCAATGTAGTAATCTAGCATATCTCTTCGTCTTTAAATTCGCTTAATGTTTTATGCTCTAAGATGATTCTATGCCCATTAAAAGCAATAAAATGACGGACACCTTTTTCGAACAAATTTCGAGATAAAGTAAGGAAATCAACTAGGTAAACAGCAATGGACTATCAAGTCTCTTATACCACGTCAATCTACAAGGCTTCTAGATATGGAATCTGAAGAAACTGTTTCATTTCATTTGATACCCTGTGATTGCGGTGGATTTTTCGTAAGCGCTGCGCGGTCTGGCTGGGCGCCATAGAATCCCCAAATCCAGTTTCGGTGTCTTTTTGGTAATGTTGAGTCGAAAATTTTGCTTCATTAATGTAACATTCTAGCAAATCTTATTAAGAACTAATTTGAATACACTTTAAGATATGCATTTGAGACCTTTACTTTAGATAATAAATGCGGAATTGAGAAATTTTGGCCCATTAGTGACATATGTCTATATTATATTTTTACCAGTAAAAAGAATTCTGGCGATGTTTCCATTTACTATGCTGTCAAAAATACTGTTAACAGAATTGAGAATTCTTCACATCTGGCAATTTTAGCCGACCCTTATTTTACTGGCCCTGAGTACGGTTTATGGCACTCTAGCGCAATCCTACGCATCCGCTCATTTGCTAGGGCTATCGGGCACGTGCCTTCGGGATGTGCCTCTAATAGTCTAAATTGCTAAAAATTAAAAGTTCCGCCGTTAAATACAACGTATTTCCCGTTTTCGTTATCGATACTAGTATGTTAAGTAAATTTCCTGAAGGAATTTATTTGAATTAATTTTAGCGTCGCTTGTTAAGTTATGTAAAAAGTGAATTTGTCTGAATGGTTTGAGTTGCACGCAGAATAGGTACCAGGGTCTTTTCCTCTAATTTTGAAAAAAAAGGTTTCATATTTTCAAGTTTACAAGGCGCCGGTTGGGCATAAGGACGCGTATTCGAGAGATTTTCCAATCAGCCAAACTACATCTACATCTACTTGAATACCCTACAAGCCGCCTTTCGGCATGTGGCAGAGGGTGTAAACACCAGTTGAATCTATGCATGGCTAACGCTATAATATGAATAATAAGTTATAAAATCACACTTCGGAATGGATGCTAATCAAATCGCATGTACGTTACTACAGAATACTTAGATAAACTTTGCAGTTATATTCCATTTATTACATGCAAAATTATTATCTTAAAACCGTCCTCGCCTCTTCGAAGTTTTTAGAAACGGTCTTCGTTCGTGAAAGGTTTGAGAACCGCTTGAATATTTCGGATTCAGGCAAAATCCAAACACCATTGGTGTTTCGTGTACATGCCTCTTCCTTTTCTAAACTTGCGGGAACTAGTCTTATCTCTGAATTGTGAATCCCTCCTTTGGGGAATATCTCGCGCTCCGGCGTTTCGTTGGCGGGGAAATTCAGCTCTTGCGAGAGCCGTGCGTGTGTAGTGCCGTTTAGTGCGTGTCTTACGCCCACTGATAAGATAAAACACGCTTCATCCGTCTCCTTTCGCTTCGAATTCGGAGTAGAAATGGAGTGAGAGCTGCTCAGAAAGGTTTTCATATAAATCTCGGAAATAGTAATTCGTGACGGAATAATGCAGAGTCATAACACATTTGCATTTTGGCGCATATTAGAGATAAACTTATCTTCCTTTTGCCTATTCTTTCAATCCTGGTCATGAATATAGTGGTGTGAAAAATAGTGAGGTATGAGTGGCACTGAATGATTAAAATTTGTCTTAGTCAACATTCATGGAATGCTATGAAATAAGTTTCTTCACGGTACTATATTGGTTTTAATATATAAGTTACTTTTCCCTTACAGCCTTCTTCAAAGCTAAGGTAAATTTCCTCATCCAGCATATGCCTCATTCCCTAGGGCTATCTTGCTTCACTTATTTTAGGGGTCGTACACAAATTACGTAAGGGGTCTTACGCAAATTACCTAACGCAAAATTCTCCAATTTTCGACCCACCTCCCCCACGTAACGCCTGGCCCGACCTCCCCCCATCACCTACCAAATTGCCTTACGTAATTTGTGTACGGCCCCTAACGCAAAATTCGCCGATTTTCGACCACCCCCCATGTCACAGGACCGTAACGCTACGAAGGACCCCTCCCCCTCACTCCGTTACGTAGCGAGTGCTTTGTGAAAAGTTTTGGGCTTATATTCAGGAAAGAAAGATTTTTATTTCCCAATAATAATTCACTTTTTAATAAACAATTTCAATTTTAAAGGCCATTCATACATTTCATCTAGATTCGACGCCATGACCTGTTGATAATAAGCATCGCACAAAACACAGACAGGAGAATACCCGTGCTGCCTACCACACTCCACTCGCACTCTGACTACTTCCGTTTGACACTCGTGCATTCTCGGATCAGTGTTGCCAACTTTCCTAGGCAAATTGCGCGCGAGTTTTAAGTTAAAACTTTAAACAATCAGAAATTTTGCTATATTTTGCAGTTCTAAAACCTTGACATAACGCAAAACTTTATCCCAAATTGCGTTACGCAATTTGTGTACGACCCCTTAGTTATTTTCCCTTTGCAAGATTCTTCCGGTGAGGAATTTAAGGATAAATACTTTATTCCTCATCTCCAGTATGCCTCATTCCCTTTCCTAAGCTTTTGGCTGTTAATGGTGAAGAAATTAAGGATCTAGCCTTCAAGCTAACGATTTTAGAGGTAGAGTTATAATCTTTAGGTGACAGAGGGAATCCTACACTGTAAAAAAAGATTTGTAAAAATACAATAAGTTTCACTGGAAAAACTGGTTTGCTTGGATTTCTACAGTAAGTATTATTGGGAAATGCCGTCTCCGGCTGGCACGTTAAATATCATTGTATTTTTCCAACAAATTTTAAAGTAAGGGCGAGGCCTTCTCTTACCCCCACTGAACAATCATTAGATTCGCAGTTTCGGGACTTCGCTGATGTTCATGTCTATGCTAATGGTTTTTTCTTGAGGTTGGCCATTAAAAACAGCTCCTATTGTCCATAAAAGGAAATCCATCGGATTTGGGATGCTAATGCTTCACGGGTCCACAGATTTTGACGGAATGGAATTCATCAGTGCCTTCGCATATCGAGTATATTCCATTGAAAAGTATTTTTTCATTGCTTTACTATCGTTTAGTTCTAGAATTTTATCTATAGCAATAGATAACTTTATACAGTAAACTATATATGTATTATTGTAGTTGTGCCGTTTATATATGATTTATCTCTAATGAGTGCTTTCTATTAATTGCAGCATTTTAGCTGTTATTATTTTGTCCCCTCAATAGTGATAAGTCTGCGGTGTTTCGAAATGTGTATGTGCTGCATACATTGCAAATAAACATGCAGTTCACAACTGACACATCTAATTCAACCATTTTTGTTTAATTCATAGAAAATTAAATAAGTCTTACCATTGCCCATTGTCGTCAATCTTACCCTAGCCTTTTAGCTACTCAGAATCATTATTTTAAATTTCATTCTGACGAAGTATTTTCTTTAAATTCAAGCATCAGGTGTAGATTAATTTGTTGGACATGCCATGAGCAATTATCTCCTGAAAGACTGAAAGTCCTTCGTGATATTTGTGCTCATATGAATATTGGAGTTGAATCTGTGTCCCATGCGGGATGCAGTAAACTTTTCAAAAATGTTAATTCCTTCAGAAGTCACATGCATAGGGAGTATATAGGGTCAAAGTGTAATTTAAAAGTTGATTACATCCATATTGACCCACAAGGTGGCTCATTAATTAGGGATATAATAATAGAATGGAAAAAAAGAACTTCAGGATTTCCTTGTTTGTACCTCATCCACCAGCCTACTCTTTTTTTATTATCAATACATCTCTATTGCTAACTAGTGTTGTAGGACGTGGTGGCAGAGTGGTTAGCATTCCATCGGGATCTATCAGTATCCCCAAGTTACCTGGTACGAACCCGAGGTTGACCTTTTATTTTTCCACTCAATTGAGTTTTAGAATCTCATTGGAATTTTACAATAAGATTCATTGTAATTTTACAGTAAGGTTTGTCGTTAAATTTCATTGTGATTTTACAATAAATATTAATGTTATCATATTATTGGATTAATACAATAAAAGTTGTTGGCAATTTTAGTGCCAATGATTCTTATTGTATTTATCCAAAGATTTTTTTACAGTGTAGGTAAGCCAGAAAGCAAATAATCAAGCTACTTATCACAGTTGTACGAATTTATTAACGATAATCACTATCTAGATTCGTCTGACGTTTGTACTTCATTAAAGAAAGTAATGAGCCCTAGTAAATTTTTATTTCATTAAACAAAGTAATGAACCTTAGCAATTTTTTGTAAATCTACCAATATTTTCAATCTCCACTACTACAGAAAGTAATTGTGGAAAATACCAATGCGTTATCCGAAGCTCCATGCAATAGATATGATTTTTATTACGCATGGGTTCGATGTTTGATAATGGCATTTGTAAATATCGGGGTCGCCTTCTAGTAAAGTACATACATCGTTAGTCGTTGGGCTTTCGGTAGACTTGAATTTTCCTTGTAGGTTACTATCAGGTATCTTTCTCGGAAAAAAGATAAATGAAAAGGAATTTATGGACAAGTCAACCGAATGTAGCTTGAAAGATGGTTGCCTGGACTCCGTAGAAAATGGTAGGTCATACCTGTACTTCAACCATTTTCCACTAGTTCATATAGGTTTTTTCGAAAAGCATGAACCGATTTAAAGAAATTGACATGAAAATGCTCCAGCCTTGACAGTTGGATAAGAAAACTAAATTTCTCATGTTCAACAAGTTATTTTTATTTTAACCGGCTGAAACATGTCGACTTTGTGGAGCATACGAAGTTTAGCTTCCTTATAGCGGTTTCCTGAACTTTATTTTAATAACAAAAGTTGTACGCAAATGCTCATATTTTTAATGTAAATTATCATGGGGTTTATCAAGAAATAGCATAGAGTAGTAGTGGTATTGTTAAAAGTGCTTCGGCAGCATTGGTCATCTCGCACATTGGCTCCGAGCGGGAATCGAACCCGGGACCGCTATCGCCGAAGCCATAAGCGCTGTCCATATGGCTATGGCTATAAAGCAGCCCAATAAGTTAGATTGACGAAGTTCTTATCAGTTTCCATCGCTGTTACGTTCGATATGCATACAGGAAAATTGACATGCATTCAGGATTAACAAAAAATTATCGTTGATATTTCTAATATTTTCGCTTCACGACCCCATGAAGTAACGGAGTCTGTTGGGAGTGTTGACCGCCCAAAGGTTCGCCAACAAAATGGTCGCCCAGTTCAATTTCCAAGCGTTGCTTTCTCTCGCAGACACTTGCCTCTGAAATTTATCTCCTTAATTATTCCCTTGGCGCTCCCGTATCTATAACCCAGTAATTATATTAGAAACGGCTCGCTATGCACGGCGCATGTTAGCGTCTTTAGCCGCTCAAATTAGTGTTAAGCGACGAACACCTGCACACCAACGGCAGATCCCAACTGCGCACTCGACGCCTTTCTCCGCTTTCTTTTTTTCCGATATCTCCTTAAAAATCGAAGAGTCATCGCCATCCGTGCGATGATCTGTTGATTTCTGTCGGATGGGTTCGAGTTAGCAGGAAAAGTACTAGCTTATTATTATTATTGTTATCAAAATGTTTCAATTGGACTAATCGTAGGTGGCAACACATATTAAATAGATTTTAAACAATCATCACATTTATAAACTAAATACAACTCAAGCCAGCAATACAATAATGCAATGTATGAAATTACAAAGTTCTCAGTAACATAAAACTTAACTTATACTTCCATTTCTTCAAAAGAGTATTTTATCTGCATTATTTAAATACAAAAATTTGCATATAACTATTCATTGATTTGTCAACTATTTCCCTTCCCTCGTAATACAAGTTTTATGAGGGTTATATTGAGGGCATATATATAAATAGTAAACCCCTACATCAGTTTTAGAATATTAGACTGTATATATTACTATATTAAATTAATAAAAGAATAAATTAACTAAGTCTATATTCCACATTATTAAAACATACAACATACGACCGGTTTCAACGCCTAAGCGTCATCATCTGATGTATTCCATGAAGTGAAGGCCGAGCTGATTGGATTTATTACTGTATTATATTCTAAACGAGCGGATTTTGACTATTAGAGACCCGAAGCGGAAGATCAGATCCAGAGACTAATTTGGCATCTTGAGAGAAAAATGAAAAAATTATCGTTATAGATAAATCTTGCAAGTAGAATTAAATGTTCAGGTGATAAGGGGTTAAAAATTCAAACCTCTCTGAAAATAAAACATATTAATAACCATGAATGAATCAGTTACACCAATAATACATGAAAATTACTTGTCGAAACTGGTGGTGCTTCTAATTAAAAAAAATGTAGAGAAGTACGCAATAGTAAATAGTACCTTTCCTTCATTATAGAAGATTTAAGACGTGAATGACATAAAAATAAATAACATAGAAAACTCAGTTATTTCACCGCGGAAAAATAAAAAAATATTCGATTATAAATAGTTAATAATAAATAATGAATTATGGATTGCAAAATCAATTGTTTCGACCTTCAGCTTTCCTTAATTGAGAAAGTTGTGCGTCAATTTTGTATACGTAGTGTAACTCAACCTTGCATATTAATGTATGTTTTGGATTATTTCGGACATTACAGTACATAGACTCAATCCAGAATTCACAGATGCTTTCGATCGAGAACCGTACAAGCGTTACCTTTTCTTGAAAATTGTAAATATTTGGTAGTTCGCCGTATATAGTCCCCAGACAAAGTCTTCTCGAGGTCTCCATACAGATAAGGTCCTCATCTCGCTCCTGTTGCGCCTTGTTTCAAATCAATCACTGGTACATAAGCTTTGTTACTGCATAACTGTTCTGTAGCAGTTGAAAGTAATGAGATATGTTTTATATTGATCTATAACTGACATATTTTGCATTATATCTCGCGTCTGGTACATGTATAATTATGCATCATTTCTACGTAACTCTGGGTGTTCGATATTTCTCCAATTCCTCTTCTGTCTCCATCCCCTCAGTTTTAAAATTCCTTTGTACTCTTTCATTCTTAAATTTAGTTCGTATCTCTTATATCCGCCCAACTTATTGTATCTTTTTCATCTCCTCCTTCACGCTTTCATGGATTAAGACTATTAGTCTTCACCGTTCCCAAAACTTTCCAGCCATTGTTCAGCGTAGCCCTTTGGTTTCCAACTCGGTTTGCTCTTCTGAAATTGTTTAAGCAATCAGGATTTATTAATCTTTTTCACATGATTCACGTAGCTATGGTTCTCCTTTGGTCTTCTCTTTTTATGTCACTATCCAGATGCCTGCTTTTATTTAAAAACCGCATTTTTTCATATATATACTCTGTAACCTCTCTAAATGTTTGACTTCCAATATATGTATGAATTTTCTCAACTGGACTCCTATGCTCTCACAGGATATAGATATGGAAATATTTATTTTCAACTATGTTTTACCACGTTTAAACTCACAAGGAAAAAGATGATGTTAGTTTCTCTTTGTTATTTATAGACAGGAATCGATGTATCACTATTTTTTGTACTGCAAAAGTTTATTCGGTCTTTCTGGCCATTAACAATTTTATGGTAAATCATATAGATATGGAAGAGGAAGTCCTTCATTCGTTATCTCCTTAGGAAACACTTCTGGGAAGGCTTGAGGAAAATGAAGCCTAAGTGTAAGAATTGGTTCTCTTATCTGAAACGGATTGCATAGGATTTCACCTTCAATACGAGATCTTGTTGACGAGTTCAGTCTCATCTATATACTAATGGTGGATTAGCTATACGTGTTGCTGTACCAGTAAAAAGTTCGAATGTAGGTGCACATTTTCCCTGTCTTTGTAAACTGTTTTTTCCATTACGTTAGGAGGTAAATATTGTGATCACTGGTAAACCTAAGGAAGAAAAAAAATCCCCATTCATTATTTCATCTGTGTGGTTTGAGCTGTACGAGAGAAGGTTTTCCAAATGAGCGAGAAAAAAAACTCGTATAATTTAAATATAATTTTTAAGAAGCTACTAAATCTTTTGAAATGCTCTTACACAATCAAAATAATATATGCAACATTGAGCTCCCAGAATTCGAGGAATAAATATATACATGGATAAGAAATGCTAAATGCTGTTTTTCCGATAAACTTAAAAAAATCGTGATAAAGATTCATTTTTTTTAAACGCGTTATATTTCCTCCATCATAATTTATTTGAAGAATTATCGTTTATTTTTAAATCAAGAATTTACTAGTTGCATCATAAACTCTCTCGGTGAATTTAATCAGCTTCTTATAATTTTTGGCATGTCGCCTTCTATTCCTATCAAAAACAAATATTTACAATTTTTAATATTTGTAGTAAATTAATCTATTATTTTGATTTAATCTCGATTTTATGATCAACATTCTTCTTAATATATATAGTCTTGTTTATCATATTTGGTCATTAGAAAGGAATTTAATATACCGCAATTAATAATATGCCGTGTGTTTTTTGTATTTCTTTATTAAAATTCAAGAAACTGGCTCCTGATAATTAAACTGCAGTATCGAAACTGATTTACCGTTGGGAAAGTTTTTTAGTGTTGTAAAACGAAATTTTTATCCATAATGAAAGTATAGCTTTGTTAACACACAATATGTACCGTAGTCTGTAGTCAAGAACATTTCTCTTGTAAAATCGTCCGAATATATGCGACCATCTCATTCGCAATAAAATGCAAAGTGCCGAATCAGAGAGCGATCCGAGGCAAGCGTTAGCATATCGCAATTTGGAGAAACAAGGCAATTTGCACGCCGCCTTAAACACACTGAGCGGTAATTAAGGGAAACTTAATATTGGAGGTACTCGTTAAGAGCAAGGAAAACAGCGTCTACTTATCGATGGTAAGGTTTTATTATTTGTTCTGCCTAGTGCCGCTCCGTCGCTAACGCGCAGCACAAATGCCGCTTCGAAGTAATTGGAGATTGATTTGGAAAGAGTCACTTCGATGCTGCTCATTAATATCTTCTGGACAACGAAGGTAATGAAGAAGAGCTTTTATCAACTTCGAGTGCATCAGTTTCCGATTGTCTCCATCTTCAAGAAAGAAATATAACTTCGCGTTGACGCTTACTATTCCTTCACCCAAAGTGTAATTAGCTTGTTCTACTAACCTCAGATTTAGAAACGGTGATCATTAATCATCCGTGTCTCATTCCAATTAGTGTTATGTACCGCTAATTACGATTATCCCTGGTCCTCGTTAGAGTCTGTCCGTCTCGAGTAATCGAGTTGGTCGACCGTTTGCTATAATTCTAAAATAATATACTGTGATTATATAGAAGAAATATTTTTATGCGGCTGGATTTTTCATACCACGAAACCCATATATATTTTCAAGCGTTATCTCTCCCATAACTATTGAAATGATAATTAAAACGATGCTGATTAGTGATGGAGGAGAATTTGGTTTTGGCAGACACTCCGCTTGAATTTTTATTTTCGATTTATTTATTTATTCATTCATTTATTGTGTTTTATGTTCACCTAACAAAAAAATTGCAGATGAAACACTTTTACATATTACATGCAATGAATTATAAAACATACTTTTACATAAAAGAGAAGCTTTTAGAACATAATTTAGAAAAGAAATCTGTTTAGGTGCGAATAAAAAAGGCTTCTCTTTTGAAACAAATCAACTTATTCCTAATATGATCGATTTTTATATCTTTTGTGTGAATGAGTATGCATATTATTATTAATACAAGAATAATTTCATACTCAATAAAATAATCTATGATATAATATATACTAATATATAATAATATATAACTATACATATATACTGACTGAAGAATTCGTTTGCAAATTATGTATCAAGTAAATTAATAAATTAACCGAGCAAAAACATAATGGTAGAGATACATTACTAGTGTCACTTTTCTTTTCATAACCAATGAATCAATGTAGTTTAATTAATTGACTAGTGATTAACTTATTTAGATTATGAATTAAGGCAAGATTTGAATCGAAAATTGTTTCGTTATGATTTACTTGCGACTGAAAACATTTGTTGCTCAAAAATTCATGAAGTCCTCATTTATCTCACTAAATTCATTTAAATTCTGCATATTCTCATAGATAAGAACAAAAAAACGGTGATTATTTTCCACACTTCAAATTTTGAGGAGTTAATAACCAATTCCGGTGCTTCATAATTGGCCCATTCTTTGATACTCCTGAGGCCTTTCTCTCTCAGTCGGTGGCGATCAACCGATTATGATAGCCACAGGCTAAATTTCCTGCGGTGATCTACTTGGTCTATACACCCAGCATTTCGGACACCACGTCTTTGAATCTCATCTTTGACTTTTCCTCGGCGAAGAAGACTCTCTGTATGCGATCAGTAGAAAAGCGCGGTGCTTGAACCAGGAATTGATCTTTTTAAGACGGTTTACTTCGCATGAACTCCGTTTTAGGAAGTGTTTGCCGCCACGTTCCAGACGCCGGCATGGAAATTGGGGCGCAGCCTTATACTCTCTTTTTATTCGGAATTCTCCGAAGGTTTTTACCGTTAGCGAGGGAAAAGAGGAGTCGGGAGTGGTATTCGCGAAGGCGCGGCTCCGGAATCCGGCCTCCCAAAGCCCGGCCCTGCATTTTCGCCCGTCCACGCTCATCCTCTCAAAGTGTCTGCCGCATCAATTCTCTCTGCCATGCAATAACTTCTGTTTAATTTTATTCGTTCGAATCGGCATCGTTGATCAGCCAAAGATGACTTCTTAAACCCCTTTTGCAAAGTTGGACGATTAATCTAGAGAGTAATCTTGTCTAGTGGAATAGTAATGAATTATAATGACTTTATTTCAGGGTGAGATTGAGGCTTCCAAGTCTCATCTTACATCTCGTCCTATGTCATTAAATATGTCAAGGAAGAGCTTTCAGCAATAGAACAAAATAAAAGGGAATAAGATGGAAATAATTCACTGAATCAGGCGAGGTGTTGTGGTGATCCATAATGGAAAGAATCTAAGATTGATTTGTACTTTTACCACAAATTTGTTTTAAAAACACAAAATTTGTGGTAAAAGTGCAAATCTTTGTTAGATTCTTTCTAAGATTGAAATATTTAGTGGGTTAAAAAGTCTTAGTCGTGACACACAGAGTGAAGTAAAAACCCTAGAGGAAGACGGTCACTGTAAGGAAGGTGTGAAAAAGATTCCTATTGATATTTTTAACTAAAATTTTAAAGTAATGGAGAAATGGGGAAATGAGTAAATTGAAGTATCTGAAAAAGCCTAAAATAGATTAAATATACACACATTAAATTAGTTGGGATGAGTAGATAAAAAACAAAATATTGAATAAATAACAAAAGTCATGAGAAATGTCCGCACAACAGAATTAGGTCGTCTTGAAACAGTGCCAGTTTCTATCCTGAGCTTTTGTCTGAGAATTCATCCAAAATATAGGGTTCTGTAATGGCATTCATAGTTGGCAGTCGGTTGAATTTCCAATACAGCTCTATGATTGCCAGAACCTCGATAGAATAGTCTGTGATATAGGATAGATTACTTTACACTTACAACAACCGCCTCGATAATGTATTTTATAGGTTCAAATCCCGGTTTCATTATATTTTTGCCTCGCTCACTCAATTTATATTTTTAGGAATATCAGAGTTGTGATTAATTTCTTGGAGCTCACAAAACATGCAAACGTTTCTAAATGCAATGAATCTTCTTTCTTGAGTTTGGCTGGCTCAATTTGGTTATATCATGCAAAGTGTTAACTTTCTGTAAACATGAAACTGGTCATTGAAAGGTTTTGAATGGGGTTTAATTTTGGCCTCCATAATTATTTCACTCACATATTAGCGCTGTAGTCGATAAGAAATGCGATTTTATATGATGGTGGTTACCAAACCAAATCACAGGAGCTCTGTGAAACGGAACATGATGAGTAAATTTTTCGGAAAACCTTTTTGGGACATACCCCCGCTTCTGCTTTCTGTAAATGGAGACCTTTTCATTTAAGAAAGTAAAATTCAATTCTTGCGATATCGATGCGACTTATGGAAGTTGTGTATGAAGACACACTCAACAGTTGGAATGATATTAAGCTTTATAAAGTGTGATGTATATGTATATTATATATGATGTATAAGATAGAGAGAAATTTTTATCAGAATGTGGTCGAACAACATTTTGTATTTGAAACTGAGTCTTTTCTTTAGATAACAAACCAAGGCATTTCTTAGCTACAATGTCAGTAATGCGCGAGACAATTGTTGGTTTTATTCAGCTTTAAATTCATTTTGATGTGTCAACATCGGGTAGATACCCATAGACTCGGGTAGCAATGTACAATCAATGGACGCTCATTCTATCTTGCCAATACCGCAATAGATAAAATAGATATGCGCGTAAACAACTTATCTATTATCGCAAGATTTACAAATAATATTTATATATCTTAAAATATTACTATATATTTTCATCAAGAAGCGATATTTTGTGAAAGATATCACTAAATTACGGTCAGCTAGATTTTCATTGCTACTGAATGAGAAAACAGTTTATAGATGATAAGTTTTTGATTGACATGGAAAATTTTCACTGTTTGATATTCTTTTCGTTCGAATGAATCGCCCACCCTTCTCACGCTTTACTACTTTGGATACAAATTTACTAACCTTTGGCTATATTTTTCTCTCATTTAAGATCACAATGTCTCATTCTAGATCACTGTTGTTGAACGATAAGATATCCTTGCAAGAGTATACAGAAGCTCCGTTAATGTTTGTTTCCAAATTAATTATTTAATTTCTAAATCAAGCGAAATATGTATCATTAATAATCGTGCCAGAATACTTCAAGACGAAGCCCAATTATCATAGTTAATGCTGGTCGTATGTGTGAAAGGTTCCATGTGAAGGTGATTTTATTTTGAAGATACTTATGAAGTCGTTTCCGAGTTGTTAGCTTTATCATTTCTCAACAACAGTCGAACACTTTGTGCATCCGTTTAAATTGAGCCATTAGAATTGCAGATAATAACTTTCTGAGAAGACGCCTGCTGTACTATTCCTCGCCATGAGCCCTTGGGAAGTTCCACGGAGAGCAAATCTCAATCTCTTAGAACCTCAGAGGTCGTTTTGTATATCACTTCACGATAGAAATATCATAGCTTCCAGGAAGTCATATTTAGTGACAGATCTCGGTCGGTTACGATGCGTTATTTTTAGAAGTGCGGATCTTCTTCAATACTTTTTAAGGAAGTACTTACCTTCACATGAATTTATTTTTTTAGCGGCGGGAAGAACTTTAAGGTGAACTTAAAGCATAGGCCTAAATAGGAAGCATGTAGGGCCAGCAACTTAAAAAGATAAAACTGCTAATACTTTACCCCATAAAAATTTTTATTTGATATTTACGCCAAATTTACTCTACTTACGATAGCGTACCGCAGGGTTCAAGCTGTGTGGCCGAATAAGTATTTATCTAAGTCACTTAACAGATTCATTGAGAACCAGATATTTGAGAAATTTGAAATGCTCTAATACGGACACAATATTGGTGTCACTTGTTATGAGTACCGTATTGTAATAATACAGTTCTATTCGCCGACAAAATTATGAAATTTATAAATTTCTGAATAATATTCTATCTAATAATTTACAGTGCTTCTCTACAATCGAAGATCTCGCAATGAGTTTTCCAAAGACGGGAAATGTTGGGGATACTGAGGTAGGCAGTAAGATTTATGATAGTGCTATACAGCATATCCAGGCTGTTTCAGTTGTTTAATCATTAGTAGTAAAGGTAATCATTTACTAAATCGAGTGTTTGTCTATACATAGTTTTGCAAGGATGTCTTAGCTTTGCATTTATTTTAATGCTCTGGGATCTGCGGTTTGTGTTACATGCCTACATTTTTGTCATTATTGGAAATGGGCTACTGGTTAGGCAAGTGGGTAGCTCGTTCAGCTTTGGTGAAAATAGGTTAGATTTCTGGTGGGTGCCCATTTTTTCTAAATGACCTTAGATATCTGAGCATATTTAACAATATTAATAAAGTAAATCAAATTTATTCCATCTTGCAAGGAATACAAACTTTATAAAAAAATAATATTAACATGGAAATAGGTACCCCATTGGTATAACCTGTTTCGGGGTTACCATCAAACTCAATATAAACATGAACATAAGGGTGACTGTTGCAAGTACAAATAATTAGCATACAATAAAAACATAAAATATGGAAGTGGTTTAACAGAAAAAGGTAAAAAAATGTGTTCTTTACACTTGTTCTTAAATAAAAGAGAAGTAACGTTAAAGGTTATGGAAAAAAATAACACAGAACACTTCCACACTGTTGAATTTACTGTGTTATTTTTTTCCATAACCTTATAATGCCCTTCCACGAAGTGCGGCCTGACATGATAGAATTTATAATTAACAACAATTTTTAACATGGATTTTTTTCCGATTTAACCAATTAGGGACTCAGCTTCCAATATTTCCAAAATCCACCGTTTTATTCATGACTGACTGTTCCTCCCTTCTCCTCAATAAGCACAGCTTTTCTTCAAAATATTCTTGAGCCCTCTTTATCCATGTGTTTTCTTTGAAGATGTGAATAAGGAACCGGACGCGGAATAAGCTCTCTTTCTTCGGTTCGTCATCGGAACCTATTCTGTCGACGACGTCTTCTCTCCAAGAATTCCGTTAACAGAACGAGTATTTGATGTGGTCAGAGGTCCATGTTGACTCTTTGCTTCCATCCCTTTGTTTTAGAATCGTCTTTCTCTTGAAATATTTTTATTATCGACGAAAATAACGCCCACTGCTTCACGTTCACTTCTGGTACATATTTTGGTTTTTCGCCCTTGCTGTGAAAGTATTGTTAAGGGTGCCGTTATTTGTTGTTAGGGGAGCCATGCTATCCCATCATACCATAGGATATTTATAATGTCAACCTTGTAGTCGACATGGCTAGTAAAGTCGTCATTTACCGGGCCCCTATATGTATATTATACGGGATTCTTCGTATTAAAGCATTATTAATACATGTTTCCACATATATTTCATGCATATTCCTTAGATACATTTTTAACCTTAGTATTTTATCTAAATCAGCTGAACGCAATTCGTAAAATGCTGAAACCTGAGAATATATTTAAAACATAATTAATAATAATTTAACAATCTTCCCACCAGTTTCTGCTTACAGCACAACCATTATCTGAGCGTGAGTTTATTTTAAAGTATTTTGATTTGAATAAATCGTTCTTTTCTTCTTACATTCGTTGTTTTATCACTAAATTCAGATTGCTTTTTATGTCTCTTTCTTTCAGTAGTGCTAGCATTCTCATCATATAGCATTCTTGGGTTTATAACTCCATCCTTTCGACAGAACCTTACTTATAAAACTTCTTTGTTCTCATCTTGTAGACTTTTCTTCAGTATTCATTTCTGATCCAGTTGTTACCGAGTCTGACTATCCTGTTTTACCTCAAATACTCATGAAATCTATTCCAGCATCGTAAAGTGTTTCATATTCATGTCTAACTCACCTAACCTTCACTTCCACTAAACTGGAAGGGCTCAAGCAGAAAAGCATGATCGATAAAGATAATATCCCATCCTCTTTGGAGTTGAGAACTCATGAAAACAGCATTCAGTGGACTCAGGTTTGATTTTAGAGAAGTTTAGAAATGTTTACCCAAAATCTGAACCCTGGGAAACACCTCACTTGACTATTTATCGTAGTTTTGATACCTAATGAAAAATTGGAGATAGCCTTTCATCAACCTATTTTATTACCTTAAACATCCATCAGGACACAGCCTATCCGTAAAGGAAGAACGTTGTAACAGAAAATATAAAAGGATAGGATGGGTATAACTGAGCAAATATAAGTCTTGGTGCAATGAAAAAGGTAACTTTAGAAATAAAATATTCAGCTCTCTGCAAGTGGATGAGACCAAGATTGAAGGTAACGGAGAGGACTGATAGTAGATCATTGAAAAGGGAGCACTTCCGAGAAGACACGAATGGGAATCGCTGGAGAAGATTTTTTGACCCGTAAGATAGATGGGACGTCCTGGATACGTATGTATGTTACAGAGAAATCCCTAAATCTTCATGGGAGTGGAAACTTTCCTTTCCCTCGCGACTCGACGGATATTTGTAAAATAGAGGAATCGATTCTTTGTCGAGGTCATGAGAAGGCGAGGTGTGAATACATTCAAATTACATTTCTCCGCGTCCCATTTCCTCTTGAACTACAAATTAAGCGTCTTATATACATGAGCGGATATGAATAGGAATATTTTTTAAGGATAGTCTGGCGCTGCTAGTTGACTAACAGGTCTCACAATTATCACCTCGCTTTAAAAGGAGGCTGCAGGTGACGTGATTTGGGAAGCTAAAAGCGTGAAAATGCCCTCCGAAGCATCCGTCTTTCACGCCCCACCCTCTTTCCATGGGTGTGGTCCCCGGTTCGAGCCTCACCATTCATGACATCAACACGTGCATATGAGTGCTTAAGCACTCACGAAGTTTTTATGGTCTTTTACACCCTTGCTAGCACTAGTAATCCTTCTAACTTCAATAGCCTCCGAAGTCGTATATTTTGGTAATAAATTTACGGAGACCTTTTTATACACTCTCACTATGAATACTGCTGTTGGCTCACTACTTTAGTGATAAGTACAAGAATATGGTTTGAGACATGAATATCTGCTAAAGATGGAGTATTACGAGTATTTGTAATGGAAGTAGTGATTAAATATGGAATAGCATATTCATGGCAGAAATAATAAGAATAATGCGGACTTTCTGATGTTGAATAGCATCCAAAGCATTATCTCTAATTTTTTAACTACTTGGAGTTAAGATTGATAATAGTTAATCAACTATTCCTTTAAGAGGAATGTCTCTTGATGTAAAATGTTAGATGAGAAAAAATACAACAATAATTATGCTGCTAAATACCCAGAGAAAGTTACTGCCTCAAAAAAGTTTTCTGTTTAAGTAAGAAAATTTCTTTAGTGAAATTATATCCATTTTAGGAAAACAGCTATAAATAAGACGAAATATTTGCAAAACACAACGAAAAATTACCGAGAGTGAAAGAAATGATTAAAGTTTTATGGTTATCCAGAGAATAACTCTAAAGTAGATCAAAAATTTGCAAAACACTCAAAAAGATTACCGATATCGATAACTATTAATCAATATTTATTTGTCATTTACCAATAAGATAATTAATTCAGGAAAAGAAGAGATAAAACATATTGAAATCAAACCATTCTTAAGTGTTAATCGAAGTTTCAGACAACGGATTGCAGAAATATAAATTAATCGATGCAAGGATCAATAATCTTATTTAATTGATAAAGAAATTGAGGCTTTTTGTACCTCTGATAGCAACATCCTAAAGATCTTAAGATTCGCCCTTTTACAAAGACGAAAAAGCCAACGTTTTCCATAAAAACGTAAGTATTGACTGTATTACAGATAGTGAATGCGGTGTTTGCGATCAAATATATCGGAGGGCAAAGTTTGACAAATTGGAGAATGTTTCGTGTATTGACAATGGCTATTGACGGAGCGGAGTGATTAACGCAAACATTACATAATATCGATGGTTGACTTATGAATATTTTCTATATTTCTCGAGGAGGAAGAGAGGAGGGGTCTGTTACCGTTAAATATTAGTCGTGCGAATACAAATATTGTTGAACCAAAAAATATTGACGGATCCTGAGGATAAATATTTATGTTGGAAGGATCCTTTGGACGATCTTAACGGAACGTTTGCACAAGTAGAAGTGTTCGGGAGAAAGAAAATATTCGTAATTGAGAAGAAATGTACTCCATTTCGCGGCGGGTGAGATTTTCCGCGGTGGACACAGTTCCTCTCGAAGAAGTTTGTAATCGGCTTTTAATTGAAAGTTTAAAGATGAAGAAGATTTTAGTGCTCTCGGGCGTTTTTACAAATATTTGACCCATTGCATCTGACAAAAAATACTTTGTAAACTGTGGAAAGTGATGCTTTATCTCAAGTGTCGGAAATTACGAACTCTCAGTCCACTTATCATGATCATTAGACTGGTGAAACTCAATTAGTAAACAAAGTGACAAAATACATAATTCCAGTTATGATTTTATGTTAAATCGATCCTAAAGATGATGAAATCTAGAATTCCATTTTCTGCAATTTACTGCAAGAAATATGCGTAAAGAATAAAATTTTTTTTTAATTCTATTCCACTAAATGTTGCTGAATGGTACAAGATTTTTGAATAAATTATCTTTCAGAAAGGGTCCATTTTAATCTTATAAGTTCATTTCAATTCAGGCAATTCGTAATGCAAATAACAATTAACCATTGAATTCGACATTTTCACAATGATAATGTTTGCTACATTGAAACATCTGTATCTTGCCTATCTAATATATCCTTAACTGAATTCAAAGATATTTAGTCTGGTTAAGGAAGTATTAAAGATGCTTCTCCATAAACACTGATTATCTAATTATCCTTAGAGCAGCCTTGTGTCAATTTCCGAACCACATCTTTCAAATCAGATACTTATCCAGTTATGCCGTTTAAGTTTGATGTGAGGGTTATAGGCTTCTGATAATTATCTCTTATAATGAATCGGGAAAGACTTATCCGAATACAATGATGTTCGCAAAAGGTCTTTCTTTGGAAGCTTTAAATTTAAAATGGAATCATTTTTACTTTTGTATTCCTTTGTCTGAAATTTCGACCGTCTTCCAAGCAATTCAATTTTAAGATGTTTATTCTCAATTTTTTCTTCTTTGGTTTCATTATATGTGATTGACTAATTTTAATTAATTTACTTATCAATAATATTCACTGGTGTTTCCCAACTTTTTATTTTTCCTTATTTTGACAGGTAAAGTTAAAATAAATCGAGAAATTCTGCTTTTGATCATTTTCATTGGTTTATTTGCAAGTAAATTATAGATATGAATTTTACAACATTAAAATTGTAAGATAATGTACGTAGTCTTGCATTTTAAAAGCGATTTTTTTGAGACGCTTGAGAATCCACCGCTGCATTTACTCTCAGCTTGTCAGGATTTTTAGTGTCCTTTTCGTAGTGAGATCCATATTTAGATTTTGCTGTCACCCTTCTGAATCCGCGATGATTCTCATCTTATTATCAACATCACATCTCCGTAAAATGAAGATTCCGTTGGGATTACCATCAAGTGTCATCACCGCCTCCGACCAAACAACGTCCACCTTTTCCATCGGAGTCGGTCTTCCCGAGTTGTGGACTTAGTTTTCTCCATCGCCTTTTCAATCATTTCGACCCGGAGGAATTCTCGGGACGTGAAAAAGAGCTCGTGGTGGAGCCTTGTGGCGGTGAGGGCAACAGGCGCATTGCCCGGGGACTCGCTAAACACTCGCCCATCTAATGGAAGGCTAAGTGCACCGTGCAATCGGAGGTCAAATGGCTTTCAAAGAAGGAGCGCGCCAAAGGGAACTTCTTCCAGTACACAGCCGTCGGTTTCACCAGCGGATGTGACGTAATCCCGCGAAGAGATAGCTGATTGGGTGTCGTCGGCGCGACAGGTTGCAAGATGACGACGCTCCGCTTTGCTGAGCACGCAATCAGGTTACGCATTTGTTCCATGTTGGTATCTGTGGTGGTACAGTTTTGATCAGAACTCTCATTGCTATATGTTCCACGGGATGCCAAGATTTGAGTGTAGAACTAAGCCTGGTTTGAATGTGAGCTGCTCATAGCGAATGGATAGAACGATGGGATTATCTTTGTGCCATAAGAATGATCTACTCACTCCTGAGGAAGAATGCATCGCATTCGAAATACGTTTTGAGTGCTCCCTAAAATTGCTGTGTCTTGTCTTCTCTTCTCGGGATACCGGGTACTGAGAATAAGGACGCCGACAAAGACGGCTATTGGAGATTTTAAACCTCTAATTCCTTAACAGCCGTGTCCCAAATTTCTTTTCTTTACAAGAATGATACCGATTTTCTTGCTGTGAAATAAAGTTGTAGATAGATAGGACGCCTCTGCCGAGCTACTTAACTGATCAAATAGTACAAGCAAACGTAGGCAGATAGATAATAGGAGTGTATGGAATACATTTCTTTCTTTCCGTTGAAAACATTGCTGTGAGTTAGCCCGCATGATCTTACATGGAGAATGAAATATGTCAAATCAGGTTGTCTTGAAATAGATTTAGTAATAATAATAATAATTAAATAATAATAATGCCGTCTTTTTTTCGTGGGCGAATTTTAGCCTTTGAAGGCTACTCTACCAATTAACCCCCTTTATATTTTATCAATTTTTTTATTTTTTTATACATAAAATATTTGAAATAAGACGGTCAAATATCGTGGACATTACGATGTTTGTGTTCCTTGTGCTTTTAATTTTTGCTACATCTATTTTGAGGTTGCATACGCTATGTGATCGAAATTTCCGTCTAGTGAATTGCTTTAATCTTACTTTAGTCATGACACCACTCTGAATATTATTTTAATATATTATCGGAGAGTTGGTTTAGAAAATTTTTATATCTTATTTTGCATGCAACTGTATTAAAAATTAAATTGTTGCCCGTAGACTTAGAGGTAATTTCCAACTTGAAAATGCTTGACAATCTAACAGTGCGTCTATGATCACTGTCAGCTGAATCATTGAATTTCATAGTTTTAATCTGTAAAAATAGTAAATACTCGTTTTTTATACTACTA
The DNA here is from genome assembly GCA_947579665.1 of Sympetrum striolatum. NCBI lineage: Eukaryota > Metazoa > Arthropoda > Insecta > Odonata > Libellulidae > Sympetrum > Sympetrum striolatum. The sequence goes on along the minus strand of OX388351.1, from coordinate 43,793,924 downwards.
CGTACGTAAGTTTATAATAGTATAAAAATAAATTCGTAAAAAAATCTATACTATGTGGAATTAGATCTTAAAGAGTTTATTTAACAAATTATCTCTAAGCACAGTAGAAATAATGTTCTTTCTATATATCTTCAGATTTCCTCCTTATAACCCTGACACCGATTAAGTTTCCCGCAATATCTTCTCCATTGATCCGCAAGCGGAAGGTGAGCATCTAAATAAATATCTGAAGGAGTAAATATTTTTAAAGTTTCATTATTTCCATATTAAAATAAAATTGGTTGAAGAGCAGGTCCGGAAGACCGAGGATTCCCTTCACATAATGGAAACATTTCATATTCCCTTTCATGGGGACAAACAGGAAGACGGGACATCAATACCGCACGGGAAGCCAAATCGCAAATTATTTACTTATATTAAACGACGCGGTTACCCAACTATTTACGACGCATCCATGAAATGCACACTCCATTCCTTTCTCCGGAGGTTTTTCGCTAAATCTTTGCGCATTACTAATATTTGCTCAAGTTTTATCAGGGTACGGACGCTGTGGGCAACGCTCATTGACAGCAAGAGTAGAAGAAGCAGCAGCAATTATCTAATAATCGCTCATTCCGCACGTAATTGCCAAACGTCGCCTCTCCACGCGATCAAACCCTTTAATTGAAAGAGAAGCACCTTTTAACTCAATATTTTCTCTTCTCTTTCGACTGCAAATATCGCCAAAAAGGACGAAAAAGTTCTAAATAAAAGAACAAATTTTGAGAGGCGACGGTGTTTGTCCGCCGATAAGTGGCTTTAAAAACTCCAATCGGAACTGCTTCTTGCAAATGTGAGCAAATAGCTCGTGCTTCGCTCCTTGATTGTTTCTGCGACTCCGAATTGAGAATTGCAACTTTGTGGCGGAGCATTTAGGGTCTTAACGGGCCGCCCTGTCGCTTTCTAAGGCCCTCATTTCCTTTAGGGCCCTATTTATTATTCGGTGTGATACTTTGCGCTAAATGGGCATCACCTTGACTACGCATGTAGAGTACCATGCTAAAAAGTGTTGTGTTCGGGAATTAGAAATAGATACAACGAAAGGCCATATGAATAATTGCTACGACAGATCAATTAACTCTCTTGGTTCTTTATTGAACCAAAGAGAGTCATTTTTCGTACTATCTCTTTAAATTAATTATTTATGTATTGTATGACGATGGGTTAGATGGAAGAGGAGACTTTTACTCTCAATCTCGCCCGAATAAAGCCGTTTTATTGTTATTATTATTATTATAGCAAAGAGTAAACCTTCTGCAAGCATAAAAGTCCCTAATTATTTTACCACAAACCCAGACACATCTGAATCGTAGCAGCTTCATCAGAAATATTTTAATACGTTAATCAGTTTTTCTTCTATCAAATATTAGCGGTGTAGCTGGTAGTAAGGTTAGCTTTTATATGAGGTAATCCAAATCACAGGAGCTCTGTAAAACGGAACTTGATGAGAAAATATTTGGAAAAACCATTTTAGGATATGCCCCCACTTCCGCCTTCTGTAAATGGAGGCGGCAAAATATTTTCATTTAAGAAAGCAATATTCAAGTATTACGGTACCAGAAGAACGTTGTGAAAGAAGGTATCTGAAATTGTTGGGAAAGGCTTTACAAACGAGCGCTTCTGCGAGATTTTTCATCTGAACCTGATCTTGAGTACTGAATTGAACATTTTCTTCAGATAGTGAATAATCATAATCAGATCGAACTAATTCGAGAGGCGGTGCCAGTTAATGTCCCTAATAAATTTCATTTTTATTTTTAAACACCATCAATATCGATTCCACGTCGCTTCAGTCAGGAATAAATGTGCATAAATTGAAAGATTATTCATAAATGCCAACACCGCACACGATAAAATAAATATGCGAATAAAAGACTTCATCATTCGCACGGTATTAATAGAAAATCAGTTGGTGATACTCGGATGCTTCAAGATGAAGGATTGGAATCTTTAGATGATATAAAATTTAAAAACAGGCTTAATTTAATTAATTAATGCAGTGAAACTACGTTCTCAGAAGTTGTTGCCGATATCCTATGCCCCAACTATTATATAGAATGTATATTCCTCGAGAAAATTAAGGAAATAGATGCCCGTACCAGCCGCTTCGGCATTTCTTTCATTTCGTAAAGTTTTTTCTTAATCTAATGAAACCGATTTAATCAAAGGAGGTGCCTAGCGAAAGTTAATTCGACTTTTTATAAATGATACATCTATGATCTTTAGAGAGGGTATATATCCGTCGAACGACTAGGTGAGAATCTGAAAAGTTGTGTTGGTGAAATAAAGGAAAAATACCAAGCACATGTAGATGTATGAAGCTTACTTCTTCGGAATGGAAATAACAAGTGAATGTTAATTTTGCGTGAATTTGAACTGCGTAACCGAATTTCAAGAGGGGGGGTACATGATTTCACGCTAACATCTGGAGAACTGAAAGTTACGCAAGGAAGATATATGTATGTTGGTATTATATTGCTTCAAAAGTTGATAATTTAGTTATATCACTCTACTGGCAACATTTTTTGCAAGTAATTGTATGTTTTCAGTGTCTTAACTTTAACGAAAGGGAGATTTATTAACAAGCTTTTCTCAGGACTCTATAGTTACGAAAGAAAATAAGTTGGCTCTTACCGAGGAATTATTTAATTTTAAATTAAGGTACGAGCATAATATTGGAACTGTGTACATTAAATAAGTGATGTAGAATAGGAACATTCACCGTATATTCCGCAGTAAAGTTAACTATGCGTGTTTTTTTTGGAAATACTGAGCTAAGTTTCCGGGAAAATATGATTTTGTTCATTTATAGTTTCATTTGCCGATGAAATAATGGCCGATGACATTGAAGCTGTTTCATTAAGGAATATAAAATCCAGATTTAGATATTATCTAGAATTACACATTATAATATGTTCATGAGATATTTTAAGTAGGTTCCGATGATGTAATCGACGGAGCAGTAGCTTGAAGAGGCGATCGACAGCTTTCCTCTGTTTTGCTCTTTACGAATCGATTTCACGAGGAACGCCAGCTAACCGTTTCGCCTTTTACCAAGTGGCAGACGTGAGTGCCTCATTATCGCTCGTCGCCGCCTCTTAACAAATCAAATCCACACCTTTCTAACCTTTTCTACGAATTCCGATCATCTAATCTACCTGCGGCCTCTCCTTACCCATTTCACATCTTGCCTCACTGAATTTACATCGTGTTATATTAATCGAATTGAAATTCTTCATACGCAGTTGGAAATCCCCGGTTTAAAACGTAACTTACACTGGTTTACTGCTTCTTTTTTTATATAAATTACATTCATATAGCTCGGACTTCAATTAGGTTAAAAATGTGAGTAGTAAGAGAAACAAAAAGAATACTTATAGGTAAATCGATAGATGAAGGATTTCAATAGGTGGAATTGAGATTTTTAAGCCCCATAATCCATTTGACGTATACACATGTTAAAAATATAAATTATAAAATGCAAATCTATTATAATATCAAAATAAAATCACATATAAAATAAGATAAACAAGCGTACAGAAGTATTGAATTACGAATCTAGCCTTTATAAATATTAAAATAAAAATAGTACAAATAGATTAAACTTATTGAGACATTTGATTTTATTTAAGGTATTTAAATTATTTTATATCAAGAGTGGCAACATGCCATCTATTACTGGTTCCAATTTTATTTGAGAAAAATAAATGTTTTTTTTTAATAAAGCCAAACTTTCCTTTATTCAAGAAATGTTTTGTTTATTTTGGGCTAAAAATTTTTAATTTGTTACCAAATGATATTAAAAGTGCCAAGTGCACAAATAAATTTTTTAGACTGACTAAGTTTTGGTTTTTGTTAAATGAGGAAATTCCAAGTATTTCTTAAGTTCCACTAGTTTATTTTTCTTAAATTTGATTATTAATGTTTTTTTACGTTCACTTCGTTTTTTTAATTTTACTTTTTCAAATTACAAATTACGTGCTGTCAGTTGCCTCTCTTTTTTTGTGCAACGCATGAATGTACTCTTTTTGTATGTACGATGGTTGCCTCCACAAAGGTACCTTTTGAGGCAACTTAATGCTTTCTTAAGCCTTTTTTTTGTAAATTTTTTGTAAAATTTGATTTCTTTTTGAAAGCAATAAAAAACTTAAACGTAAAAAACTTATGGATTCCTGTGTAACGAGAAAAGTTTACAGGGATGCGAACATACGGAAAAACTTGTCGAATAGCGTAGCTGCTTATCCTGTGAGGAAATTTCAGTAACGTTTTGAATCTACTACATGCTTTACTCATTTAGCCTTTTCTATGGCTACTTTATTCATTGAATATCGTTCCTCTACTTACTAAAATTTCGTAGATCTTATACGATAAATATATATATTATCTTTTTCTCTATCGGTTTTCTAAATTCAAAGCATGTGAACCATGCGTATCTCATCGCTTGTGTACTATTTTAAATTTGCTCATATAGTTTTTCTTCTTATGGTTATATTAGGACAATTTTTGAGCTAATATCCCTTGGGTGACTGTGTTGCAAATTTTGATCTTAAAATTTACGATTTGCGGTTGACCATTAACTTATATTTAGGATACGATTAAGGAAATTCCTTGTTGTTGTATGAACGTATAATATATTCTGAGATCATTCTAGTCATGAAAGTGAGTCAAGGACGGGAAACTCATAAATCACGAGATACCAAAAAAACTGAGCAATAAATAATTAGCAATGTCTGCAAAGAATTCGTGGCCCACTTCCTTGTATGCAATCAACTCGTTCAGTTCACTTTCTGTTTGTACCTTTTGACCTATCTCTGACTTTAGGGCTATAAGAAAAATATGTGCACTAAGGTTCTCTTTTCCTCAAATAACAGCGATAAATGATCTGGTTATATCCGAGTTATAAGAGTTATTTACATTCATTTATTTATCTAGATGAATTTATTTGATGAACGTTCGGAAATCGTTGAAAATAGTGTTTTTTTTGAAGGATTTAAATGCATGAATGAAGCTTTCGATGAAGAAATGAATATAAAATTCGAGGTTTTCTGAATATACCATGAAGATATGGTATACATCATGAAGGGAATATATCATGAAAATATAATATATCATGAAGAGCTACCACAAAGCAGTGGCCGAAATAGTGGATTTCGATATTTTATTCAATTCGAACATTAAGAAAGATGCTTGTTCTTAAACATAAAAAGATAAAGATTCTTATTTATAAATACTAACTCGAGGAGTAAACTTCACCCCGATTTTTTAAGCTTGTCTTGGAAATTATCGTATTGATGGTTTTTGTGAAATCGGAATTTTGGAATGTCTTTCACTTCTTGAACTTGAATTGAAGGATTAATTTCAGCACAATTTCTGTGAAAATAATGAAAATTGTCACAAGTAACATATTATAGTTCATAGTATGAATTAAGTAATCGGGAATTGAAATATATCCTTTCTCGTATACTTAATTCCTATCGATTTGCACTGAATGTCGTTTTGTACAGCTTATTACAGCTTGTAGTCGGTGCAGGCAGAACAAGGGGAGCAAAATAACTGTATATATTTAAATCTTCACTGCTCACCTACTTTTGAATGGAAGCACTCTCTCATAATCAGAGGCTTCTCTGTAAATATCCGACTCATCTTATGTATCCTCTTGCTTAGTTCAAAGCAAATACTGGTTTTGCGAAAATTCTCTGTGAACAACGCCGCTTCTCCAGATCCTGTTCTTCTCTCCGGTTGCTGCTTTCGCGTCCGTTCTTCTCCGGAATTCGGCCAAACACCGCATCTTGAAAGGCCTTTGCTAATAATCCTTTTTCTGAGTTCTTTTAGAATATCGGAGGCTACAGCGTTAATTTAAAATCGACCCACTTCGTTGCTGTTTTCTTTCTGGGGCATTGCTACCAAGACTGCCACCATGAAAGCCATTTTGAAATATGAATTAAAATTTATTTAATAATTGCTAAGAATGGTCTGTGCTTTAACTCCTTCGTAGTGGATTTAATATTTTGTTCACTTATCAGCTTGGTTAGGAAAAAAAGGTTATTATGCGATATCCTGTATCCTGTATGCGAGATGAAACTGCGCTCGTATAAAATGAATCCATTAATGTATATTTCGATAGATTATTCTATTTACTTCTTCCATTGATATTTATATTTTATTTATTTTTATTTTATGTCTATAGCACAAACAGGATAACCCACTAATTTGCGCTGTAATATCTAATAATAAAACAAAGAAAAAATAAATCACTAAGCAATGAAACAAATTAACGCAGATATAAGGTTAAAAAGCCAAGCACAACATAGTAATTTTAAATACTATGAAATACATTAGAATATAAGGAAAAAACATTTTACAAGAATTGTTAAAATCTATAAAAGCTTAGAAAAATAAAACATGCACAATGACCTTTTTAGCGAGATAACATTTGTATTAAATAGGTCAATACCTGGAAGGGCACATAATGTTATTCGCTATACTGAGCATCCTGGGAAAGGGAGAGTTTTTATAAACATTGACCCGACACCGACGGACGTAGAACGACTCCGGTCTTCTATTCGCAATTGAATTTTCGCGAAAACACATTACACTTTGTGAAAAGAAAGATCACGTTGAAGTTGCTATGATACAAATTTCTCGGAAATGAAAAAAATCTTTTTCATAAAAAAATCAGAAAATTGGAATTTCAAGAAATATCCTAAAACACAGACCACGTTTTTGCCTTTCTATAGAATCAATTTTGATTAGCTTTACCAACAAAATGTTTGAGTTGAACTATCTAAATTGATGTTTTATTTGCACCATGGATTTTCGATTCTGTTAAATTTACCCCTTATCCTGAATTTTGTGTATTGTAAGTAATCATAACTAAATATGTGACAGTGAAGCAGTTTCTGGCTGGAATGGGAAAGATACTCTGTAATTTGTTTGAACTTACAATTTACTTGTCATTTCATTTACTTGTTTATACAGTCAGTAATGTTATATTTTTATGAATTGAAGACGGCAGCTTTGCCATAGGAAAATTTCTTAGGATATCGACTACCACAATTACGCAATGCTCTATATGTTAGCATTTACGCTCTAACTGTGGCCTACCGCATACTTCAATCTGGCTCGTGAATATATTTGCATCCTAAATTATTAATTATCATTAAATAATAGAGATTGTTATATATATAGCCCATGTAACTTATAAAGCCATTACATTGGTGAATTCAGGCCAAAGTAAGTTTTGAATGGATTGGCGGCTAGGAACCCAGAAACAAAATTTTGTTGAAAAATGTTTGAAATATAAATATGAATTCTTGGGCCAGCCATTTAAGTAAAATGGTTCGGCACATCTATTTAATCATTAAACAATTATATATTTATTTATACAATACCGCCACAGGTAATCACTAGGACAGGTTGCAACGTCATCTTACCCTGCATTGAACAGCTAACACAAAAAATGTTTAAATTTATGTTCAAAACTACAAAATATTAATATTTTAAAACTGTGTCCGTTAGCTAAAATATTTTATACACTATGATAATTTACAACTCAACAGATAAAATTTAAAATTAATCTACAACCACAACAAACACCACGTGCATTTGAAAATTAACTGGTACGATTTCCCAGAAACACTTCATTTACAAATACAGAATATCAGTACATTAAATTTGAAAAAAGTCATTTATAATATCCCTTAGGTCTTGTTTAATTATGTCCAACAACTGCGTTGTGTTGCATAAACTGCATTCCAGTGGTTTCCATTCATCGTTTTCTCCGAAAGATCCCAACTCTGTTGCAAGAAATTTCCTCTCTGCTTTCTCTTATTCTGTGAAGCCCAAGAGCTTTATCTGTACGTGATTCATCTGGAAAGTATGAAGATAAAGCATTAGGAATGTATTTCAAATCCCCTATCGCATTTATCGCTTCGGAAGACACTAACATCAACAGAATGATAAATGCATTCCTAGGAGGAAAACAGTCCTACGGAATCTTTTGATGTAATCCTATCCTTAAAATGGTGCTCTTTCTATACTTAAAACATGCTGTGATAAAGTCTTACTCTTTGGGAAAAGAGTCAAAGGAGATGATATTTTGTACTCATTCTATCTTTGCGGGTTTGCGTTTCATTGTTGTACTATCTTTATTTTCTGACTTGCTGTTATATTCGTTCAAATCGTACTGTTATGATTTTCCCACGTAGTACACAAAGATTTTGTTAGAACTATTAAATGGACATTTTTAGGTTAATCGAATCCAAAGAAGCGTCTCTTTTCCTAAAATATTGTATAGCATGCTTAGGAATGATTGATGGATGAATTTTATTGGTTAGAATTTGAAATTAACATCGGCCTACGGGTAAAATATGAAATAGAAACAGCAACTGTTGTATTGCTTGTGTCCACCTTTACCGTTTGCACGCGCTGTCTTTAACCCGTTTTTAATTCGTCTTTTTAACTTAATTCCGTTATTTATATTTCTGATAAGCGAAATGGTATAGAAAATATTTAGAAGCCATAGTCCTCGATTATACTAGAATATATACAATATATTCTATTATTATTATTATTCTATATATAAAGTATATAGAATAATAACAATAACCGAATATGGAAGTAGTTTAGATTCAACTGGTGTTTACACCCCCTACCACACGCCAAAGGCGGCTTGTAGGGTATTAATGTAGATGTAGATAAATAGCTGCATAACAGTGAATGAGAGATCCAGTTTTTCCATATCCTAATATTCTTAAGCTGTGTATTTACTCCAGTGGTCGAGCAGCTATGTTGTTGCGTTACTCGGATTGTTTCTTTATAAGGCGGGAGGGAATTACACGGGAGAGTATAAATTTATAAAATATCAATAAACATTATCTATATTTCCTTTGTACACTCCTGGCCAAAATTAACGCAGTACCTCCCTAGCGATCCTTACGGCCGGTGCTGCGTTAATTTTGGCCAGGACTGTACTTCGATGAACACTCCAGATTCCCTCAAGTACGTCGACGTCAAATAGGTATCATTAGCATGGGCTATTTGCTCTTTTGCATATTTAGTTTTGCTCTTTTCGCAGCCTCAGCATACATATTGTATTAGTATGTATTTACCTATATTTTCCGAAATCCACTCTCAATGATAAATTGAAAACACGTGCCAGCAGATGCTTTTCATCTCAGTGATCTCATGTTATCCAGTCAAAAATCTGGCGTCGACTTTTATTGGAGATACATCACAAACACTGTATTTTCTGGCCACAAATTAAGAGCTCGAAATTTATCTGAGACCAAATACTACTTTGGTATATACGGTACGGTCTTCAGTGCGTTCATATTCGCTGAACTATTTCTTTTAATTTACTGTGTACAACTGTATACGGTACCGGCTAGTTTTCAAGATCCGTCAAGTTCGCTAGTTATTCTACCTCTCTTGTTTTAAAAGTGAATACCATTCTTCTATGGTCAACTATTAATCGGTACTTTCATATATCTTTTCACTACCTAAAATCATCCCTTGGATAATTAAAACTTATGGTACCTTCGCATACCAAACGATAGTACTGTAGTATAATATAGTGCTATTAGTATAATCCTAGTACTACTGTTGTATAAACTATAGCATCGAATTGTTTGTGAGACGTTCAGAATCTACTTTACAGTGTCGGCACGCAAAGAATTTAGGGATATACGAGTGTAGCTATGTTCAAATTCACAGTACCTTGGCATAGAAATTATTTTTTCTTTTTTTAACCATATACATTTTATTAAACTTCTGACAAAAAATGTAACTTTTACTTTATAATCAACAAGTTATATGGTAAACAGATTGCATATAGAATTTTAAAAATTACACAATAGTTAAATACAATTTAAGAAAAAAAATAAACATCATAGGTCCTGCTAACCCTAAAATGGCATGTCAGCAGGTGCCTTTTAAACAAAGAAGTAATAATTAACAAAAATATTAAAATCATACAAGCCAACTCAATTTAATATTAATTGAAAATACTATATTTATCTATCTTTGAATGACACATTTATCGTCTATATTTACATAATATTAATATTCAAATATTTTACTGCTCAAAATAACGTTAAGTTCTATAAATGTTGTAATATATACATACAGACAGTACATGCCTAGGTCTATAAATATATATTATAAAACTATAATAATAATTATTATTAGTTTTATTTGTACTATGTCATACAACGTATCTATAGGATAAAACATATGCATTACAGTATAAGTCATATGCAATGTTAATACATAGTAATACAAATTACAATATCTTAAGTACGGGTGGTCACAGCAGGATGCACTAATATACTTACATATTTATAATAAACTATTTCTTTCATTAAAAAATTCATCCACACTATAATGTCCTACAAAGTAAGTATTAAAAAAAAAATTTCGGAAATGCGCACCATTAATTTCCTTCCGTTCATTTGGCAATATTTTATATATTTTTAAAGACATATTTACAAAGCTACTACCAGTCAAACCAAGCCTATGTAATGGGGTCCTCAAAATAAATCTCCCTCTTGTGCTATGATCATGTACATCTGATTTTATTTCCAAACTATGTTTACGTGAATATAGTTAGCATATGCGTAGTAATATTGTATACTATAGCAGGATTATAGTATAAACTATCACATAATATTATGTAGGACGCGGCAACCATTGTTTTAAAATCAAGGAACGTGAGCAGATAACAGACATAGCTAAATACTCTTTCACTAATAGGAGTGTTAGGAATAGAACGCTTTACCTGGTGAAATTCTCATGCCAATGCCAGAAAACGTGAAAATTTTCAAAAATATGCCTAAGTTATACTGTATGTAATTTATTGTTGTGTAGTTCACGGCTATCTCCTCTACATTACTTATATCGAGTTGTTTTTCTTAGATTTATTTAATCTATTCATATTTATGTGACTATGTGGATATCTTACCATGTAATGTTTTATTTCAGTTAAATGATAGATCATATATATATATATTTATATATGATAGATTATATATCTTATGTACACTCCTGGCCAAAATTAACGCAGCACCTCCCTAGCGATCCTTACGGCCGGTGCTGCGTTAATTTTGGCCAGGACTGTACCTACATGTATAGTATAATTTAATTGTACAGCCTACGGGAGGTTTTTGGAGGGGTCCCGTCTTTGGGTAAATGCCAGGCTTAAATTAATTTTATGTTCCCCTTAAACATTGCCACCTGGCCAGAAGGTCAACTTCCAAGTTAAACTTAAATGAATAAATAAATAAATCGTAAATCGCAAGTCGTGCAGAATTCCCTTAAGACTGTAGCTACTCAAAGAGTCTAGGAATATATGAATTATGTTAAAAATCGGCGGTGAATGGCCCATGTTCTTGGCGTAGACGAAGGCAGAAGAGCAGGTGAGCTGTGAGAAGAGGCCATAATGAAACTGTGTACAAAAAGGTTCCCCGGCGTTAATTTGCTGCCGTGGGTCGTTGCATGTGTTTCACGCCTCGGATTATGCGGAATAGGCACGAATTAGCGCGTCGTCCATTTATTATTGAAGAAACCGCGATAAAAACCTATTTGCCCTTTCACTTACGCTCTTCCTTCCACCAAAATATGTCATCGATTATGTTACCAGTTTAGCGATGCTGATGAGCCCAGCTCATTTCGTTCGTCTTTTGTCCAACTTCTCGAATCTGAAATTCAAAGCGCGGTACTTCGTTAATGCGCGAAATTGTGGAAATGGGAAGACAATCGAGTAGCGGAATCCGCGCGGCGACCGTTAATTTTCTATTTTCCGATCCGGAATGACGAGGCCCCGAACCCTATCGGCGAATCGCCGCCCGTTCCTCTAATTTAATTACGAGAAATACGTCGTTTGGCGCTCGCGTCTTAATGCGCTTGGAATCTTTCGAATGTTTCTTCAAAGGGAGCTCTTCGGACGGATACGGGACTTTCTCATCCGAGGAATTATGAAATTCCGTCCAAGTTTCCAATACCATCGGCCCTCTTCCGTGTTCTATTCACGATTCCGTCTGAATTTTGATACAGTCCGACCAGAAAGCGAATACATTAGAACGTGGTTAGTATTTTATTTATGTTGTCTAGGAAACGAATCCTTCCTATGAAGTTCTCACTGATATATTATGTTATTATTGACCACCCACCCGCTGTTATATTATATTGGAAAGAATTAGAAAAACATTGGATCATTTTCAGACAATTTTTGATACGGCCAGGCGTGTCTTCGTGGAATTTTACAGCACATATCATAAGAAAACACATTTCCATAAAAGATCTCAATTACGACCAGTCTCGTCAACTAGCTGACATCTTCAGGTCCATCACCTTAGCTCAGAATGCATGATATACTCGGGTAATTAAAAATCCAGCAAGTATGTCCACCCTTTTAATTTTAACTCACTGTCCCGAATGTTGTCATTCTCTTTTTCTCTCGTCCACAGTCCGTCGTCCAAGTCATTGAGTGAACAACTTATTTGCAACTGTAGTTATGACCGTCATATTTTTTAGTTGATAGATTAAAAATATCTTATGAAGATAAACATCGGTTAAAAAAGGCGCATCTTTGAATTGAAACCAAAATTGAAAATCTCAGTCTTGGGGCATTTTAAAACTCGCCGGAAAACATCACACAGGAGCGTGTTTTGAAACAGCAATCCTCTTTGGTTCATATCAGTGTATGGTTGTTCAGACGTTGCTTTCATATCGACAAGATTCTTTGTGGAGCGACGTATCCTCCGGCTTCATCACGTGATGCATTTCATTCGATTGTTTGCTCGCGGTGCACGTGAGACCGATGTCCAATGAGGAGTCATTGCATTTTCTCAGACGAGGCTCGAATGAGTCACCTGGAATGGATTTGAAAACGTGTTCTATCAACTGATGGAACTGTGCACCTTCCAAAGGGAATTTTAATAGATATTGAGGAAATTATAGCCTACTTCCGTGATCCCTTTAATGAAACAAAAAGTGTCGATTCCGAATACTGCAGGAACATCCGTAAAAAGATTTGTTTATTTTAACTATTATAATTTAAACCCTTTATATAAGTAAGAAACCAAAAAGCAGTGTTTAAAATAAAAAAATGATGTTCAATGATTTAGAAAAAAGCAGATAACGGAACAATTCAATTCTTAATTGTAGAATTATGGAAATAATTTCACTTCTGTTGTGTGTATTCCTTTTGTAAAATCTTTTATCGATATAAATCTCGCTGTGGAGTGAATTTTAGCGCTTGCGCAGGCCGATGATTAAAATTAAGGAGCTTAAAATATACCGTTTAAACGATTATTCACGATGTTGGACGTATTTGACTTTTTTGGAAGTGGTTAAAGCAGGTGACGGTCGTGCATTGTCTGTAAAACTGTCGTGATCATAAGAAGTTTCTTCTTTTACGATTTTGTTGATAATCAAGTGCATTATTTTTCTAGATGTTATCTGTATTACGGTTGAGAAGTATTATAAATAAACATCACTTATGCAAGATTGATGGTTGAAAAAAGGATAGCTTTGGCCAAGGAAGCCTTCATTACGCGAATGGAACCGATCACTCGAGTTCTCGGTCTAGGTAACAGGTAGTGTTTCGGGTGTGAAACGTTGACCTTATTCTTTCAGTTCTAGCTCTTCAGGATGCATATATGACGTAGGATGGAAAAAGGTTGACCGGACAACGAATATGGAGGTGTCAGGGATAGTTGAGGAGGAGAGGGGTTTCAATTCAGGTAATTGAACGTCGACAGAGTCAAATATTGAGAGTATAGGGACTGCTAAAGAAAGTAGTGGAGGGTAGAAGGCAAGGATGGATTGAAAAAAAATCATAAGGGAAGGTAAAGTTAAAAAATGAGAGATGACGTAAAGGGTTGGTTAAGCTACCAAGTAGGGAATAGGGAAATACATGGCATTCAATAATAAAACGGTTTTATTCGGGTATGATTGAGACTAAAAGTCTCCTCTTCCATCTAACCTATCATTATCATCATCATCATACCACCATACAATATATAAATAATCAATTTAAAGAGATAGTATGAAAAAATATGAGAAGAATTGTGAACTTGAATGTGAACTTGAATGTGAACGTGAATTGTGAAAGAATTTGACGTAAAAAACCTAAGAAATTGTTAGGAAAACAATTTATCCATTGCAGGAAAACAGTTACTAAGAAGGTGTGTAAAACCTGCGCAAACCTACCGATAGTAATAAATAAAAAGATGTTAAGAAACATGATTATATTTTATAAATACAGTATCAATAGGTACAGCTATGTGCTAAAAACTTTAATCCTTAATATTATATAGTCCGCAAGACTTTAAAGGTTATTTGCAGATAGCTGTACATATATGGGATACATCAATAAGCATAGTCACGTTGACTTTTATAGATGCTGATCAATTTACAACTGTACAAAACAATAATCCACAGATCTAGATATACATATTTAAAACATAAATCCAGGACATAGTCAATATTACATAAAAGGTAGACATTATCACTAAATAGGTATAGGAAACAGGTGAGAGAACATTTTTATTACTATGGCCGTGATCGTATAGTGGATTACTATGATAAAGAAGAGAGAATTTTATTTACAACAGCAATAAGTATATTTCCTTTCAATAGGAAATGTTAACGAAAATTATCCTACCGAAGAGAGTAAACTTATGTTTATACGTAATATTGTATGTATGATACATGTTTTAGTTGAAATTTACGGTCGTATTTACTTCATCTAGCATTTTCATACATCAGTTATTTTCTAAGATTGCCTATGACCAGGAGTAATTAAAGATGATGATTTATTCCCCTCTCCTTGGAATTTTGAGATTGTCGTGTAAGAATGAACAATAGAATGATAACAGTAGCAAAGTTGCAACTCATCCATTTATGGCACATAGCCCTTTACTATGATTTAGCAGTGAATTCATTTGCGCTTATGATTGATTATAAATTAGAAGTGCGAAGATCTCACTGTAGCATCTAACTATCCCAGCGCCAACCTCGGCTTTACTCCTGCTAGAAACAGCGGTTATTAAGTCGTTCGGGATTGTAGGGATTCTCTTCATACGAATGAAAGGATTTTCGAAATGGCTGCATCTTTATCCCCTAATCCCCGTCGCAACTTGTAATCCTTTCCCCGCTGAGGATTTTTTAATCCGCGATAAATCGCCGTTCGAGAGATCGACGTTTCGATTCTGTCGAATGGCGCTCGCGGCGAGTAATAGCGGACAAGTTACGGCCCATTGCCGTTGTTAACACAGCCGTCGGATGGGTGTAAACACAGATTATTGATTATTACTCCTCCTCGCTGATTGGCTGCGCCCCTAATTTACAGCTGATTGGTGCTTCGCCCTCTCTTTCGATGCGTGAAAAATTACTCCGACGATTTTTTCGAATCTTCGTTCCGATCCTTTTCCCCGTCCTTCTCTTTGCTTTTTCATCTCTTTGTCCTTTGAACGTTCGTTAAACCTTCTTTTACCGGTCGTTGGTTCCCTTTAATATTAATACCTCAGTCTCCAATTTATAACCAAGCGGAATTCTCCAAAGCAAAATATGCTCTCAGAATAATATTTAATTTTCCTTCTAATGAAACTGTTTCTATTTTTAATCCCTCGTCTGGTAGACCTTATTTTATATCCGAATCAGCTTTTCCTGCTAAAATTCGCGAAAGCAGACGTAAAGAACTTCTGCTGATTGAATTCATTGAAGAAGTTAATTTCGAACTGCCGTATTAAAATGTCTATGTGCACGTTTTTTGTGCATTTATGTTAAATAAGTTTTGCTCTTGTTTTCGAGATTAAAGTTCTTAGCTATTCGAAAAGAAATAAATATGGATCATCATCTTTCTTCTCACTAAGCCAAAGAAATGAAGGGGAAAAAATATTTCGCCCAGGAATGTAAGATTCTACTTTAGTTTGGACAAAGTTAAGAAATGACCTAATAATTACCTAAGTGCATTGAAAATTTATTCCTTAGTTATGATCTTAAAAGAGACACTTTGTCACTGTCTTAACAGAGCCACACCCTATGCATAATTTGCATTAGAACAAGGAAGAGTGCATTCAAATCTTACTTAAGAATCCTCAAACAACTTGTATTGTCAATTCCTTGCAGTGAAAATGTATCTCCAAGTGGATATATCTTATCTACCGTGATATGAAAGTTTCTTTAAGTAGTTATAGTTCCTATAGTAGTAGTAGTATATCTCATATTTTACTTCTATGGTATTGTCAATCAGTGAATTAGCCAACGTTATCAAAAAAACTGTTTAATATTAGATGTCCTTTTTCAACCTCTCTTTTCTATCAAGAATTTTCTGCAGCTCCTAATTTGATACCCTTTGAGCCGTATGGTATGAGCTAATTTTCTGAATGTGATTGTCTTGCAATATTCTTATCTCTATCTATTCACATTAATTTTTCAGTTTGCTTTAATTTCATAAATTGATTTATTGATTTGAGAATAATACATTCTCGACTATTAACTTTAAAGCATTACTAACTTCTGGGTATGAAATAGAGTTTGGCTGCTTATCAAAGAAGACTCTTTATTCAATATCTTTACCCTATTCATAGGATATCTAAACTTGATTTTCCCGCCTTAACTCAAACTAGTAATCACTAACTAGTCCATTTATAATTTCAATCAATCAATAAGTCTAAGAACGTGTACTATCCAATTGTTTTTTTCATTTTTATTATTCTATTTTATACATATCTACTCAATAGTTCTCTCCCCCAAAGCGTCTCCTTTTTTAAGCGTTTTTCGCGAATCATATACTTAGCATTAATCTCCAAATCTTTGTCTAAAACGCTTTCAAATTTTAGCATCGTTTTGCACCACTCTCCATATTCCTGATTCGTAAAGCATCACATCCACGCAATGCCATTCTTTCCCTCCATTCGAAATCCTCACCGCTGCATAAATAACGAGAATTAGTCGCTGAAAATTTCAAGGCATCTGCCTCCTAAAGCTCGGATCTTGATTAACTCCCTCTGGAAAAACATTAATTCGGGCCATAAATAGGACGCGCGAGAGAGTGCCATCGCACGAAAAGAAGCAAGAGAGAGATTCGGAGAGCATTCACCGTGGTAATGGAGCTTGAAAATGAAGAGAATCGAAGCGGAGGGGTTCGGGATTAATTGGTGGCTTTTGGAGAGATTTCATACGAGTCGCAGCGGAAAAAAGGTGTTAAATGAATTACTGGCGCGAACAACCTCTCCGAGAATCCCGGCGTTTCGATCCCCCTCACCGGTAACTAACAGCGATCCAGAAAATTATCAAGCCCCTCCCTCCCCACCTGTTATTTAAAACTCCTTAATTCTTTTTTATTGGATCGGAGACTTTAAGTCCCTCGCGTGAGCGGAATTGCGAAACACCGGGGGAAAAGGGGTTTCCGAATTAATATCCGAGGTCCCCGTTAGAACGCCGTTTCCTTTTTAATTCGGCGATCGGAAATCCGTGGCAATCATCGCCAGGGGCGTAAAAAAGAGGAAAAATACACAGCGCCGCTCGACGAAATGGACCGATTTCTCTCTTTTTACGGATCCGAGGAGAGTCGGAGGGATATCGGAGGTTAATTAGCTTCGTTAGGGAGGAGGACTTTTAATTAGCACCCTCCGAATCGGACGATTTGATGACGGACGACTGCTTTCGAGATTATGGCGATTTGGGAAGTATTGCGCCGCGTGATCTAATTGCTGCTCGCAAATTAAATAACCTTAGGAGTGGTCTTGATTATCCAGGAGTACTTACTTACTGCGGGGCTCTGCGTGGAACGATTTATTTCGCAATTTATAGTTTCTGAAGTAGTTGTGAGTGTTCATCTTCATCGGTATCCTTTTTGTGATAAATGTAAGAGCTTATACAGAATTAAGAGAAGACCTTGAACCTTTTTCACGACACTTTGTAATGTAACCACTCGACCAGGCTTAATTAAAATTTGTCGTGGAAAAATGCATGCTCTTCTTTTAATTCTACATTATGAATCTTATTAGGAAGAGATAATAAAGGGATGAGCAATTTTTCATCATCGCAAGGCTTCATACATAATATTACTCCAATAAGAGTATTTAAACTTTTAATCTGAAGTTGTAAGTATCAAAGTAAACAAGTTTTATCGCTAGTTAATTAGTGAGCTTAAGTAAGTAAGGCTACGTTTACCGTTTTTTTATCATTTTCAATTTATATATGAAACTTCAAAACTCAATGATTTAAATACCGGAGTTTCAAGAAGTGTTGAAGAGACCACGCTGATCTGACAGAAATTTCTCTCCCTGCATTAGTATTTGAATAACAGTAGCAATGCTCTTTGAAATCCGTACTTATAGCCGTTTACAATACCGCGGAGCGAATCAGAATTTAATTAAAAGATACACATGCGAAGAGTGGTAGCGTTTATATTCTTGGCTAATATTAATACAGTCATAAACTCAAGAGTCGTGAAAAACCTCACAGGTAAAAAAAGAAACCTTTATTGCGATTCCTATACTGCGTCTGTGGCTGTTCAACTTTCCAGAATAATACAGAGTAACCGGTAACACTAAATAGGCATTTCAGAATTTTAATTTCCATTCTCAGTGGTAATTTTGTACCCTGATGCAGCAGTGGAATCCATTGCAACGTAAGTCTCCTTTTAACATTTGAATTTTCTCACTGCTTTGGGGTCTGTTTCAATATTGATGTAATTCTTACAGCCACATATTTCTTCATCTTTGCATTTCCATACTTACGGCTGCTTAGTGTTCGGCCACTTAATAATCTTCCCAGACCAAAATTATTGTTAAAGACCATTAGCTACATTAACATTGTGGCCGATGAAGGGTTGCAATGTTCTGCCTGTTATCTTTTCACGAAAGTAACTTCAAGTTGTGTACTACGGAAGCGTACTATAGTTCCATCATTTTAGTTTTCTCTTATTCTGCCTCTGGCTGAACGACTCTGCGCGTTATGTAATGAGACTAGGCGAGGAAATCATCGATTTGGAAAAGGTGTGAAACAAGACGTCTCTCTTTGTAAAGGGAGGCATATTACATTCAGCGATAGCATCTCTTAGATTGCTCAATACCTTGTACATGTTCCATAGAAGATTATAACTAAGCCGAAAGCTGTTCATTAAATCCCTCCTCAGAGATATGTACTATTGCATTTAAATTTGAATTTCGTTATGCCAATCTCGAACTTTGGTCTAGGTCGACGAGGAACTACAGTGAAATTCTCATGAAAGGGAAGTGGTCCCTCGTTATGTTTCCCTATTGAGGTAGCTTCGATTAAGCTAATACATAATTTATTGTAGACTACTGATAGGTAGTTATAGTTAAATTGAAAGCTTATGGCCCTTGAACAGGAGCTTTTCCCTAGTCTAGACAGATCAAACTAGATATACTCGTGAGTATTGGTCACCTAGTGGTTACAATGTATCACAATTTATGTTCGAGGGTGAGAGAAACAGAGACTCTGTTATACTATATAACACTTATATATTATGCAGTCAACACTCTAACTACAGAATTAAATATTGAGTAAGAGAGTACCATTGTTGTCTAAGCATCGAATTTGATCGACTTGATTGCGAGATTTAAATTTACTATGGCCTCTCACGGTATATAATTTACATAGCTCAAACCTTCGGCATGTATTTTTACAAATTTCACCTTTGGAAAATTGCTAAAATCTCTGCATCTCATTACGCTATGTAATTTTACTAAGCCATTGCATTCCGTATTTCTGCTTATTTACTAATGGTCGTATCGGTGGCATTATTATCATAATGTATTTTTTATCCATTGTGTTAGTGTCCACATTCCATTTGCCAACGCGCATAAATTTCCAAAAGAAAAATATCTTTGAATTCGGCAAAAACGACAAGATATCTCTTCAACTGCTATTCACATCTTTAGACGTAATTATATATTGGTGTCCTTTCTTTTATGCATGATTTTTTTATAAATGTTATGAGCAAGAGTTTTAATTTAATGTTATATTACTATTAAATTTGATAGCAATTTATTGTAAGCAGAAACAAACGAAGCTCTATTTATTGAAAGAGGGGTATTTTTAAGTTCAAATTAAATATACATAACCAGGAACGGATCTAGAGAAAAATTTTGGGGGGGGTCCGATCAAAAAATTTAAAAATAAAAGACATTTCGGCTTTCACAAACGTGACGTAAGAATTGTGTTAGACAAATTCGAATATTTTCGCTAGTGATTGCTTATTAAATTGTGTTTTATTTGCGTTATTCGAGTTTCATATTCGAAAAATAGGCACAAGTGATATTTCGGGGGGGGTCCGGACCCCCAGGACCACCCCCCTGGATCCGTCCCTGTACATAACTATAAATTGAAAAAGTATTCTGCAGTTAAAGAAATATTTAAACTTTGCGATTTAAAATAAATAATGTGCAATTTCCTGCGACATATTTTATGGTTTAAATTTGTTTCGAGGTAAGAATATTAAATTTTTACTCTTATTTTATACCTCTTTTACAACTTGTATAACATAGGCCGAGCTGCCGACGATTAATTGCAGCGATCTCCGCTCTACGAGTCAATTCGCAGAAGAAAAAAATTGGAAGCACGCTTAGGCGTCAAGTTCGGGTCGGAGAAAATTTTCGTTTGCAAGTCTCGATATAAATAGGGCCGCGTGTCATCGGCTTACGGATTTCGCGTGCATTTGTGAAGGAAAGCAGGTCGTTAGAAGGACAAATGAGCATCGGTCCACGGATGCAAGTCCTACGTGGGGTCGCCCTGCAGGGGGGCCCCGTTCCCAGGGCCGCTTTTAAGAGGAGGCGTTAAACAGCTGGTTTCGCTTACAGGCGGCGTGCAGCTAATCCAAACACAATCCCCCCTTCGGAACATTTGTACCATTCTCACAGTCTTAACCCGCACCCCAACTATTAGTCCCTTTACATCCCATGAAACACAATTGGTGCGGGGATTCCTCATCCCACCCTTATTAGCTATTATCCGAGGCTTAGCCCTGGACGGCGGAGGGAAGGGATTTCGTCACGCCTTCAACGCGAAAAACAAATCGAATTCAGAGACGTGTCAATTCGCTCGTCTGGAAAAATGGTACGGAAAATCGAGCTGGTTTTTGAAGATCCCTTGTTTAGTTTTCAAGTTTTCCTGAGGAAGATCTATTCTGAGCTGATATTGCTATCGAATTCATCTGGCACATTTTGGTCATCAGTCAATTAATGTATTTCATATGTGACGTTTCATATTTGTATTTACTCGTAGATATTTTTTAATATATAACTATAGAAGGTTAATATAAATAATACTTAATGTTATCAATAGTTGAGTTTTAATTTTTTTACCGCAGTTTCTTTTGAGGTACATTTTTCCGCAAATGATGTATGTATGCATTTGAAGAAATATTTTATGTATCTCGTAGAATTTTCAATTATTTTGACGTTTACAAAAGTCTATAATTAACATATCTTATAAAATTCTAACGCGTGTCTATGTCCTAGCCTCGAAAAATGTTCTTGAATTCGAACAAAGTTGAAGTTTCTTCAGCAGTGCAGTGGGCAGCGCTTTCGGCTCTCGTGAAAGCGGTCTCGTGCTCGATTCCCGGTGGGAGCACATTTTTGAAATGGCCGAAGCTATCGAACACTTTAAAGAATACGACAGCCTAAATGAATTCTCTCTATGAAGTTTGATTCAATACAGTTACTGATCAATACATACGAATTATTTACGACGATATTTATAAAAAATATTATTTTTATTTATCTATTTATTTAGTTTTCACATGCTGCATCATTGCCAGTTTAAAGTGAAAATATAACAAATGAGAACATTAAATGAATTGTAATAAAAACAAAATTTTGGTAAAATGATAAGTACATTCTTGTTATCAAATACATAAGTGTGTGATGTAATACCATTACAGTCCTATATATTCGAATTATTTACGAAGAAATATTTATAGAAAATTTATTTATTCATTCAGTTTTCACATACAGCACAATTCCCACTCTAAAGTAAAAATTTAACAAATGAGACCATTAAACTAATCATAAAAATACCAAAATATTGTTATAATAATAAAAATGCTAAAATGCTATATGAATTCTCATTATAAAGTAAGCGTGAGATGCAATTACAGTCCAATATAGTTCAAACGTCTGGGATCCGCACAGCAAAACTAATATAAAGAAAATTGAAAAGGTGCAACGGAGAGAGGCTAGGTATCTTTTAAATCAACACAATATGGAGGAAAGCGTAATTAAAATGCTAGAATTTCTTTGGTGGGAAACTCTTGAAAAGAGGAAGAAGCTGAGCAGATTAGTAGGGATTTTTTTAAGTAAGAGACGCTGGCGAAGCATGAAGGGAATTCATTTACAGATTAGAAAAACCAAATTATTTTGCGCGCGGCGATCATAATGAGAAAATAAAATTGGGAATGCAAAGGATGGATACGGCTAAATACTCATTTATTAATAGGGGAGTAAGGGAATGGAATATTTTACCTTATGAGGCCTTCAAGCCCTTACCTAAATCGATTAAAGATTTTAAACCTAGGTATTTTAAAATTATATAAAAATGTATTTAAATGGGGTTTGGAATATTGTTAAAAGAAATTGTTTAATAAGTTGTATGCTTGTTGTTAAAAACGTGACCTTATGTTGTTTGACAATATATGGATGTTATTTAGGATTTTGAAAGTAATAATATAAGTGTAAAAGAGTTTTTTCAATTAATGATCGTTGGATTAGTTTGTAGGATTAGTGGTTTAGAATGGATTTCTAGTTATTATATCAGACGAAATGTAATGAATGAGGCAGAGTTATGTATGGAATTGCTTTGACGTTACTACCGGATCGTTGTCCATTTTCAACTCATAATATAATATATGCAAATAATATATATATGCATAATATGTGCAAATAATATTCGAATTATTTACGAAAACATTTGTAGAAAATCTTCCAGTATACGAACTTGTTTTTCTGGAGCAATCGCGAATGTGGCCAAGCTTTTGATCCGACGAATGCTGTGAGGGAGCAGTTGTTGTTTTTAGTTGTTGCTGCCGTAGGATTCTTTGAATAGTCGCCGGGCGTTGCTCGTCTGAAAAACGGTAATCGCCGAAGGTGAGATGAATACGGACGTCTCAATCGCAGTGACAAAGAGCGTGTGAATGGGGTCCATGTGCAGCGAAACAAGCCGCAGGAGAATTAAGTCGTTCGAAAAGGGATGTGATTGCCTCAATCAGAGACGCCCTCTGCACCATCAATTGTCGCAGTCCCGTCTCTTTGTCCGACGGCTGCAAGAGGAAACCCGGCGAGAATCCCTTCCTATAATGCGACGCTCCTCGCACTTAATGCTGTTGTTGTAAATAAACCTGTCGGCCTCCTTTTTAATCAAGGCTCGCAAACGCTGTCGGCATTATTACAATTGAAGCTGCAGTGTGAGTGAGGTTGCCGATTCCCGGGTGATAATACTACATTTGCGAAATTAAATTTACAAATTAGCCTTTTCGTGAGATTTAAGGCGCGGTTAGGTAAACTCTGTTTTGCGTACAGCATTGTTTTTCTTGCCTCATGAAATGAATTAATGAATGAAAGCAGAAACTGATCCGAGTTTAGGTAATTTTATAAGATTAGAATTAGCCATCGGTAAATATTTTGTTGAAGTGCAATCTTTCTGACTCTATAAGAAATTTTTTATTTATCACTATCATATAAATCGTTATACTTAATGTATCGCATGTCTGTTTCTTAATCTTCTGCCGGTAATAGATATTCCAACCCCTTATCATTAATACCCCCAAATCCATATACGATGTGCCAAAACTAATTTAGTAATGTCATCACCAAACGCCAGTTAGCGGAGTGTATGCATTATTACAATTAACGCAGTGGCGCAGCCAGGATTTGCCAAAGGATATGCAAATTTGCCATTTGTCCAAGTCAACCAAGAAAATGAAAAAATGCCTTCCTTACAGGGGATAGTATGTTCAAGTCCGCTACTGACTACAATATATGTCATTTCTTTCTAAACTTAAAATGCATTGAAAACTAGAGCAGTTTAATGCTTATCTGGCCTACTTAACCCTTTTGCTGCCAGCCCATTTCGGGTGGGATGTGCGAAGACTGCCAAGGCTATTTTACGGAATTTGCAAGATTTCAGATTTTAAATTATTTCAACTACTTAATTTTATTTAATATTTCTAGATTTTTTCCCAATGATAAATATATGTATGGGGC
This sequence comes from Sympetrum striolatum, assembly GCA_947579665.1. Lineage (NCBI taxonomy): Eukaryota > Metazoa > Arthropoda > Insecta > Odonata > Libellulidae > Sympetrum > Sympetrum striolatum. Next base: position 43,769,652 of record OX388351.1, on the reverse strand, counting down.
TTAGAACCATTGATGGATTGTGGGGGTTGGCTTTAACTTTCATAAAGAATAATAATAAAACTATAATTATTATATATATAAGAAATCAAAATCCTCTGTTTATATCACATTATAATATATAAAAAATTATTTACATGGAATGAAATAGTATTATTTTTTTATGCTCTTTGGTTTTCTCACCCGTGGTACAATTTTTTAGTGATCAATTTATTTTTGCCAGAGATATAAAATATTTTATCTGACTCTACACTCACGGTCTCTTCAGGTGACCCTCTTATGCTTATCGAAAGATTCACCATGAAGGCCTTTTTGCGTTTTCCAGACACAGTTCTGGATCTTTTTCTTTGTTTTCTTTCCTATTTACCTCTTAAATTGCACACGCAACAATCCTTTTCTGTTTTATATGGCAATTTTATAAGTTTTTTGAGACCATTTGTCACTGATGATCCAGGTTGCATAACTTTGTTTTGCTTCTCTTGAAGCCATTCGCTGCCTAGTTCCTCAATGCTGATAGTACATTGTTGCCTGGAAAAAAGCCTTTTTCCATGTGTCAAGTTTTCTTTGTATAGTATATAAGAATTCAGTTCCATATTTTATAGGCTTTATTTTGGCAAAAAAATCATATCCTGATTCCCCCGGCTGATGTAGGTTTTTCGCGTCAGCTATATGAAGGAATTTCAAGGTCAATTGGAATCGATTTCTAGGAAACATCTCATGAAACCATCTGATGTATTGTGATTTTCGAGTGAACCAATAAGATTCAATCGTTGACCTTCTAATTAGGCCCATGTTCAAGATGCAAGCGATGAAAGCATTTAGTTCGGCAACAGTTATTTTTTTCAATTTTTTGCACGAGCATTCGGAGTAAGTCGCCCATCACCACTGAGAAATTGTCGAGCGTATGCATTTGTTTCCTGAACAATATCATTCAATATAGCATACGTAAAAAATAAACGAAAGTATTGGATTGGTGGTGCATCACTTTGAGGAGTATGTTTTGGTCCTGGCGTCTCTAGAAACTCAATGGGTATCGTCGGGGGGTTATCACCATTCAGTCTCACTTCGACCCACACGCTTTTGTCAGGATCAGTATTTCTATCCTCTTCTTGTTCGGACCCATATGAGTCATCTGAGGAAGAAGAGATTCTACTTTGTCCCTGAACCTGACGAAACGAAACGAAAACGAAAGATTCTTCACTGCTAGAAGAAGAAATCTCTTCATCGGAGATTTCTGATGGCAAATCCGTGTTATCATCAATGAAGAGCGCACCTTCAATATCCTTACTTTTCATACACTTTGACATTGGTCACAGGGACAACCCTAAAATAAATGTTCGTAGTTGTATCAAAATGAAAAATTATAAATCGTAAATTACTGTATCTACTCGTCCAACACAAAACTGGATCGAAGAAAGGGGATTCATAGTTCAGGAAAACTAATTTACTTGAATTCGTAAAACGAAATCATTTTTCCAAAAGGTTGCAGTCATGTAGGAATTGAAGACCACAGGTTTTTCACCAATTCTTAGTACAATAAGACGTCATGAAAGGTCAAACAAATAAATAATATTGAAAAAGACGGTAAACAGCAAGGTCACTAATATAAATGCAGGAAAATACCTGAAAACGTAATGAAAGATAATAAAAAACGGAAAACACGTATTTTATCATTATGTAAAATTGTAAGATAGGTATATCATTCATTAACAATTACTTACTCAATATTAGAAGAATATTTGCTAATCTCCCTGGACACTGACACACGAGTAAAATTACTAAGAGCCACAGAGGAAACAGAGTCCAGCGTGAGCACTGACCAGCACGAAATATGGTACGCTACTGGCCCGAGGGGAACGAAGAACACAGGCGAGGCCCGGCGAGACAAGCATATATTGTAAGCATACCGTGAACAATCAGCATATATTGTAAGGATATTTTGAAGCCATCTTAGTAAGCTGCAGATATAAAGCACGTCCCGATAAACCAGACGAGAGGCGTCATACGAGACTAGAGAAATATACCGTATGTGAAAAAGTAAAACAAAGCAAAAATGACTGGCCAAAAAAGAATATTTGCTTATCTAACTGGAAACTAACACTCTAAAATAAATACGAAGAGCCACTAAGAAAAGGTCCAGCGCGACCTCTGTCAAACACGAAAAATGAAATTGGGCAGTATGATGCTTGCTCAAGGGTAACGAAAAAATACGGGCGAACTTAAGAGGTAAAAAAACAGTAAACAATCTACATATATTACAAGGACAAGGTGAAACCAACTTAATACGCAGCAGAAATAAAGCACAAGCGTGTAAATGAGACGGCAGCCGGTGAAAAGGCCACAATCACAAAATAATTAAAGTCAAAAAAGTTGGGCCGATATATCGGCCCGTGGCAGTTTTCGCACATCTAGCGAGGGCCGATATATCGGCCCGCTGGCAGTAAAAGGGTTAATAAACTTTCCATGATAGTTGTTTACGTACGTGAGCTATTGGAAACTTATCATAAGTATTGCTTGGATTTCTAGCTTGGCTACGACCAATATCTACTATAAAGTCATTTTTTTCTTCACTGAAGTATTTTAGTGTTGTACAGTCCTGGCCAAAATTAACGCAGCACCAGCCGCAAGGATCGCTAGGGAGGTGCTGCGTTAATTTTGGCCAGGAGTGTACATATGAATTCCCCCAGTCTTAGAGAGTTCTTTCTTCCAAGAGGTTGCCAAGCGTGAGAAGAAAAATATTAGTTACGGTTGTTTGGCAGGTGATATAAAACGTAACATCCACTCATTAGATCCCCCACATTGGCGTGCCCAAGCTTATTTGAATATCTTTCGTTATTAGACTTTATCATCAGCAGATTTTGGAATTTAAATTAAATGTCGCCTGCCCTATCAAATTAATTTCAAGTCATCAAGTCACAGTTCTGAAAAATCTGTGCGTACATAAGCGAACAATACCTTTCAGCTGACCGATTTGCTTCCAAAATGGTATATTATTATTAATATCACCGAAAATGATTTTTTACTGATATCTTGTATTGCTCCAATACTTTTTCAAATTTCTACGGAAATCCGGTTATCGAATTATTTTTGTAAATATACATCATATTTACGGGTAATCATAAAGTAAGGACCAGTACATTTTCTGTCATCCCGAGAAATGTAGTCTACTGTACAGACTTTTAATCGTCCAGAATTCTTAATAAAGGAGCCAGTACCTTTGCAATTGTCGCTAAACTCATCTTGAGATGTGCCCTCCGATAACAGCCGTAAAATAAGTCAATCTTAATTTATGCATCCAATAATGGTCATTTCACAAATAAACCGCATAGTCATTAACTGACGTTTTTCCGATAGAGGCCTCGAGCTATTAGCGGATTGTGAAAAGAATTTTCAAATGTCGATCTGTACCTTATGAAAACCAAACTAAATTCTCCTTCGAACTGTTCACTGTGAATTTCTCAAAAGAACTTTTCACGACCCTAGCTTTGCATTCACACCCTTAAAACAGTCACATGCAGAAGATCTAACTGAGCGTTTGAATAATCTCTTTGTCTCTCAAACGTAATCTTAATATCTGTTTTCAGGGTGTAAGTTTCGAATTACTTCTCGAATGTTCCCTTGTATTTTTGCAAGGAGTAAACAAATCAGTACTTTCTAATTTTTCTCTTGGGAATCTTATCTTATGGTGTGAGTCATCTAACTAAAGGATAGGCTTAAGAAGTGCACGCGTTGGACATAGTGAGCGAAAGGCTCGTATCGATGTCGGGACTGCTCTGCTACCGAAAACTGAAAGTACCTGAAGAAAAAACTGAAAATACCTAAGCTGAAATCGAAGCCATATTTACGGGGAATGGGACATTTCGGCGCGGGACACTTCGGCGCGGGCCACTTCGGCGCGGCCACTTCGGCGCGAGCCACGGTTATGACCAAAAATAACATCGTTGTTCGATAAATTATTAGTGAATAATATGTAACTTGTGATTAGCGTAAGATATAGAAGTCGGATAGGGCTGTGTTAGGTTGGGTTTGTGTTGGGTTGGGTTTGTGTTGGGTTGTATTGTGTTGGGTTGGGTTGTACACTATTTACATAACTTTACAACATCTTAAGCATTAAACAATAAACCTCTAATTTCCATTCCATGGACGGATTCTATATCTTACGCTAAACACATGTTACATATTATTCACTAATAATTTAAGGAACAACGAAGTTGTTTTTGGTCATAACTGTGGCTCGCGCCGAAATGTCCTGCGCCGAAATGGGCCTGCGCCGAAATGGCCCGCGCCGAAGTGTCCACGCCGAAATGTCCTAGACCCATATTTACGGGCATGCGAAGCTTGCGCTGAATTTATCAAGCTAACACATGTCTAGCAGTGTATATGTGAGACTTGCGTGATAATTGAGGTTTTGTACACTGCAGCAGAAAAAAAGCACAGAGCTAGTCATAGGACTTGCGTCTTGGGGGAGGGGGGGTTGAACCCCTAAAACCCCCCCTCGCTGCGCCACTGAATAACCGAAAACAAAACTCATATTTTAATTCATGTTTGAGACGAAAAGCTTGGATATAAGTGCCTTAAAAGTGTGTTATCTATGATATGAACAGTAAGAATGATGAATGGATGATGAAATGGACGAAATATTTTCTAATATATGCTCAAGCTGCGTTAAAATCCTTTTAGAAAACTCCTCGGTGATTATTTCTCGAAGGGTTTTTATTTGTTAAGGGAAGGATGAAAATATTCCAATTGACGTTTTTCTTATTTTTCTTATTGGTTGGAAATTTATCTTGGGAACTAAATCATTTGTAATTTAAAGATTTTCCCATAGAAGTACATTTTTACTTGAACAACAATAAAAAATTATGATTCTAGTCCTCAAAATCCATTTTTGATTATCAAAACCTAATATTATTGGAATAATACGTTTTGGCATTATTTCAATAATTCATTTTCTATAATCTTTAATTTGATATGATAATTATAAACTTTTATAAATTGTTTCGAGTAAGGAAAATTGAAGAATTACGACGAAATTTTGTTAGCTTCCTCAGAAGTATTGAAGATGTGTTCAGAGATAACAACTCCCATTTCTGTTTAACCTCTGCCAACAGTTAGAGATCCTTCTCAAATCTTTGAATTGTCGCAAGAGAAATTATGATAGTGGTAGCTACATTTAAGATAATAAATAAATAACCTTATTTCTACTCATATCTTACCTGTTCCTTAACTTTAGTTTCAATTTCAAAATCATTGCAGTGTGTATTCACAACTTATTAAAAACTATGAACTCCAACCTCTTCTTAACATTCATAACACTTTCGCTAAGCAGTAGTCAATATTATCCGTGTCACCTAATGATAGTGGAATATTTACAATGATGAGCACTCAAATTCTGGCGTTCGATGAAATACTAGAAAGTAAATTGAATGACAATATAAGTCGTTTAATCTCTTCATATTTCTGTGTACTATTAGATCAAACAGTTTATTAGCTCAGGAATTAGAAGCTCGTAAAAATATCGCTCGCTTCAGTTTGAGTAAAATTTAGTAAAGAAAACGTCCGCAGTTCTCTGATACTTTTCTATTAAATGATGAATAAACAGCCACATTTCCGGTTTCACGAAGTTTATACTTCTTTTTGTTGTGACAGTCATTACAATTTTACAGGACTATTCAAGTAACTCATCCTATTAACTGATTTTATACGTGGTCGATATTACCTCGTCCCCTAAGGATCTTCATTAAGGAAAACCTCCTGTTTTGTTCCGGATTTAATTTTCATAACAAATATGTAAAACCAAAGAAACAGTATGTATTGGACTCCCTGTTGGAACTCATGTGTTAAATGACATAAGCTACTACGTATGCAGCTCGTACTTTTTTTCCCCTAGCGATACCCAAAAGTCGTCGATTAAGAAAATTGAGCCGTAGTGCCTGTACCGTCTGCCACACACCGAAAGGCGGCTTGCAGGGATGTACACTCCTGGCCAAAATTAACGCATACGGCCGGTGCTGCGTTAATTTTGGCCAGAAGTGTACATAGACATGCTATAACAATTCTACGATTCTATGTCTTCATTATTAATTTGAAAAATCTAATCGTTCCTTTGAGCGTAGAAATCAACGGAATATCATATACTGGAAAACAATCTCTCACGTTATAATCTCGCAGCTCGTGGATAATTCATGTTTGACCTCAAAGCTTATTAAAAATATACAATATCATGAACTTTGAATGATTACAAAAACAAAATCCCCGGGTTCAATAATTGCTGAGTCCTTATCTATAATCTTTCAAACTTCTAAGTAGGCTTTGACTAGGAGAATTTTATCGCAAGATATAGTGTGAAAGGAAGAAAATGATATTTATGGTAAATTAAGACGATCTATAATATAATCGATATGAGAAGGCGTGACTTCGTGGAAAACCATTTGCAGAATGAAAAAACTTCGTACTTTTCCACAGAAAATTTATTTTGCGACCGGTTTCATAAGCGAGCTTACATCTTCAGGCACAGAGAAAATATTTGTCACAGCATACATAGGATAGTAAATATTAGTATAATATAATATAAATTAGAGTATAGACAAATATTTTCTCTGTGCCTGAAGATCGCTCGCTTATGAAACAGGTCGCAAAATAAATTTTCTGTGGAAAAGTACCTTGTATAAGGTCAAAGAAATTTGAAGAGGTTCTGGAAACCATTTCCTCGATCTTTAAGGTTCACTTCGCTATTTACCTTATTTTTTACATGCTTGACTCATTTAAAGAGACATACTTCAATGGTGAATCATCACGGAATCTATTTACGTTCTATGCTTACAATCCTTCACGTGTAATATTTGTTCATATACTTCTTTAATATTTTAAATTTATTTTCTACTGATGCTGTTAATCATTCAAGCTCTAAGCCAGACAGAGTCAAAATATCTATGTCCCTTTTTTCTTAAGTATAACTTCAATACTTCTTTATTTGTTTTTAATATTTGAATATGATTGACTTCAGTTACCAGCTTCAACTTCCATGTTAGCTAAACCGATGCCTTGAATTAGATAAACTGCAACTATGTCTTACTACGCTAAAAACATTTATTCAAATTTACGACGTATAATACATTAGGTGCAGTATAAATATGTGATATTGCGTACAAAATACATGTGTTTGTACTATCATACTTTTGGCTACCCCTCTATAACGTCTATCACCATCTACTATATTGTACGAATCTTTACAGATAACTTGATTGTTAATGGTCTTCATTTCATAACCTTTTAGTTTAACATACGGCATAGCAACTTGAAATTTGTCAATATTACTATAGAGAATTGCAATACATTAAAATTACCAAAAGAATCTTCTTTGCCTTTATCTTCACTTCATTTGCTGACGATTGTAGAAGTTTCTGCTGTTTGACACTTAGCAAAATTAATAGGCTGTCTAGATGATCTTTATTAGTTATAAGTTAAGTTTAAAGTGGTTTTCATTGGTCCATTGTAACGGCTGTTATCCTATTTGTAATATCAGTTATTTAAGTTTTTCTTATTTAGGTATTTCATTCCATTAGTTATGATTCTCAACGGCAACAGTTTTGCGTTGAGCTATTAGCGATTTCAACGATTGAAATTGTTCTTCTGTAGTTAATTCTGTTATTACTAATGTGTATGCCTCTGTTCTGATAGTTAGGATGATCATGGATTTGTAGAACATGTCTGTAGTGCATGTACGTAGTTTGGGTCTAGTATTCGTGGCGAGGGGACGCTTTGGGTGCGGTAAATCATTGGAGGTTGCGGGGGAGGAATAATCTGTGTGTCCCTGAGTCTGCGTTATCTCTCAGGGATACAGTCAACAGCAAAGGGCACTGAAATGACTCACACAAAGGCAGACGCCACATTGATACCTTCCTTATCTCTGCCTCCTTATCTACTGCGTTTCCTCCACTTTCATGAGGTTATATACGAAATATGCCGGGAAACGGTGGTCTCCACAAGATGCCTTCGCTTCACGAATGGCGTCACTTGTACGGAGGGAACTCATGGGAAACGGAAAAGCATCCCGACTTCATAATACATGCCTTAGTTCCTCTACCATTTCTTGGTAAAAGGAATATTTATCATCTGCATTTTTGTACAGGATGGAGAAAATTAATTTTTTTATTTAACGTATATAATCGTGTATAAGGCTAGTTTTTCAGCCCTTCTCTATGGTGAAATCTTCGGCTTATACTCGAGTGAAAGTCTCACTTATCTCTTCTTTTGAGGAGAAAAGCCTTCCACAGTAGAGAGTTGGCTTCAAACTCCTCACTTGCTCAATTTAAAAATTTTTATCAATTTTCTCCGCAATCGTATGACGTCCGTTGGGAGTTGTCGGATTGAAATCAATAATTTTGATCGGACGTCCTGATCGAGCGACGATGGGTATCGTCGGATTTCCCATTCTAGGCCTATACTCGAGTCAGTTAGTTTTCTCAGTTTTTAGTGATAAAAATAGGTGCCTTGGCTTATTTAGAGTCGGTTTATACTCGAGAATATACGGTATTTTTGCTGTCTTGCTCGTACCAGTGATAGTACGAACGCTACTTGGATACGGGCGATGCAGAATGATGACTCTGATTAAGGTCTCCCCTTATGAAATATCAAGGAAAGTGTTTCTTGCAGAGTCATTATGGTTCACTTACGTAAAAATGTTTCGCTGACAGACTACCTCACTACCCATCATGCATCATAAGTTTGGCTAGCAACTGGTTCCAGGCGGCGTTCGGGCTGAATGCTGTACAGTGAGACGTAAAAGCTATGATAAAGTATTTAAGTAAAATACTACTGATTGACCTAAGTTATTTCTTCCGAAATAGCAAATAGCAAATGGCCTTTTTATTTGCTTATAATTTCTGACGCGAATGAAGACGATCATCAATCACACTCATATTCTGTTTCTACTAAGCAAAACTGGTAGCGGCCATTTTAATTTTGTTTATCTGAGCGGCATTTTACAAGTCTATTTGCTCATTTTTGTGAAACCGTTGCTATCTTATTCCAAGAATCAGAGAAAATGTTCTCGATGATCGAAAATGCCTCCTGCAGCCGTAACTTTTTCCCTGAATCTTTCCTAATCATTTTTAAAGTTAACAAGGTGGACAAATGTTGGATTGCGGATGAGAGGGACATCCTACGTTGTCTCAATTCTTCCCTAATCCTCATTTCAATGATTTTTTCAATAAAAATTACCACATTGATTACTTTGAGATTGAATTTAAAGTTTATCAATATATTTATTGCGTCTCTTGGATTTGTTTCTTTGTCGCTCACAATACTTGAAATCTGTGGAATACTTTTCAAAGCTGAAAATAATTATGGAATAATTTTGAAGTACAAATTAAAAAAAAGATATTCCCAAGATATATAACCTATACTCGTATATTGCCGTACTCATGTCTAAAGTTTTCGAAAATTTTGAATTTTCTTACGATGTTACAATTTAAGCTAATCAGGCAAAGTTAGGGTAAGAAGCAACTTGATTGATAAGTTAAAAACGTAAGAATAAGAGATAACATTATGGATGTATTATAGTTGATTAAAATCATCGTGAATTTAAAACTATGAAAAGTTAGAGGGATCGCTTATTATGAATTGAGATCAGATGGAGATTATTGCTACTGAGGGAATCATTAGTGAGACAGATTTTTTATAAACTATTTTCATTGCGCATTCATTTTAAGTATTCGATGTTTCGCTTCTGCTTTTGCGTTATAATGTATTCTATCATCTTATGCTCGTGGTATCAAGCATTTCTTTTACTCTTCTTTAAGATGAAGGCGTTTATTCCATTATAGGGCATCCTGCATTATATGACGCTGGCGAAATCGTTCGGTGGTGCAATTTCTCTTTAAATCAGGTGCATTTTAGTAGCAGTCCCGCCCTCCCTCGGAATTCTGCTCATCCATCCATGCAATAGCCACATCGAGTGTTGAAATGGGGCAACTTGTTTCCCGCAGACGAGTGTGCACGCATGGGTACTTCAATTGTTTCGCGTATCTCGCAAGGGGATCTGTAGGTGGCGCGCGGATAACACAAAGAGGCGATTTTATTGGCCAACAGGCAGATGCTTTCTGGTTTTCCGCCGACGGATTGATCTCCGGGGACCGCCTAATGGGGCCCTTTTTTCTCATACACCACGCTTATCCACAGTGCCATCTTCCGCGCCCCTGCTAAGCCTCGCATAGAGGGGGACGAATCTTTTTAATGTACGCTTTTGTTAGCGATCACATGCTTTCTCTGCGGAAATAGTTTTTGTCTTTCATTGTTTCAGTGGTCTATATGAAGTAGGTTGATTGTATCGATGTTTTGGTGCGATCACTTAGATGACGAAAGTGTCTGAAATCACCGCTGACTGGAAAACAGACGGGTAAATATCGCTAGGAAGCGGACATAGGGAAGTAAATATTTAATTTGCCCATTCATAAATGAGTGCTCCACGATTCAGTAGGTTCCTGCGCCTTAATATTTCTTATTCAATGTCATTTCTTTTCATTCTTTGTAACTTATCATCTAACATATTTTGCCTGCCTCCCCTTATGTATTTTCCCTAATTTGCCCGTATGTTCGCTATATTTGGTGATTTATGGGGCCGATATAGTTTTTTCGTCCATTTTATTCGTGCAGCTATCTTTTGTATGGCCCCCTCTTATATATAATTTATAATTTTGAATACGTTATTAATATTCGTTGTTATAAATGGAAATGTGAGACAAAAAGCCGTAATAATAATGACACTTGTACCCTAAAACAAAAATGGCATGTCTTCACCATTTATATCTGAGTTTTTTGTTTCAGAATTCGCGAGCCATTTTGCACAGTTTTTCCTTGCAGCTTGAGATTCATCGATACGATATTTGAAACAAAATGAAGACATTACGGAAAAGGTACTGGGTACAAATTTGGAATTCGCGAACGTAGTTTTTGCGATGAAGAGATTCAAAGATTGTTATCCAACGTTTTATAATTTTGTGGGACAAAGAATTGTAATATCAATTATTAATTTATTCTCAATTGTCAATATCATTTGTTCAATCAACAGCCATCAAACGATATCTTTATGGTTAAACTTTTATTGAATGCGGAAACGGTCGTGTTAAACCTATATGAATATCAGAAATCAGTTTCAAAGTGTATGCTGTCATAATAGTCATAAATTATTACTCGACCAGTTCTTCCCTCCAAGAAAAATTTTAGATTGAATTAGCGTAGAAGGCAATCTCTATCGAGTCTTTAGATTAGGAAATTTTTACTGCTAGGACGTTTGCCTTTCTTTTACAGGAAATTTTGTTGAGAGAGACAATTCTAAATTATTAGACGTTTAAATTATATTTTATACGATAGAGAATTATTGTTTCCGATGTTTCTTAGAGGCACTATGGTTTTAAGTTTTTGTTAGTGGTTATCTTATGAAAGTGTTACATCCATGGAAGTTTTCGCTAAGAAATTAAACATTTTTTTGTTAGGAAAGTACGGAGTATCTTCGAATAATGAGGCTGTTAACATGGTAAAAGGAGGATCGTTTGTTTGTTATGACTGTGTTTAATTAATAATTAATAAATTATTTTCATCAAAAGAAATAAACGGAAATATAAGACTTTTACTTTAAGATGTAAAATTTTTGGAAGTTTTTTCTGTGTTTGGCAAGGAAAGCGTTACTCTAAGTGCCTGTGTGAAAGCGTGCCGAAATCGCTATTTGACCTAATTCTAAAAGTTTTCGTTCTTCTCTCTCATAAATATATAATGTGGTTTATCAGAGATAATTAACAACGAAGTGGCAACTCAAGTATTTTATCTCCATTGTCATCACTCTATGGTATCTTAACATGCCGTGCTTATCACTTTGAAGTTATTCTCTCATCTACGCAAACTTGTTCCTGCTACCATACTCTATCAATGGAATATTTTCATTTTTCACGTGATACAGGATAGAGAAAAAATTACCTTTCATTTTCTTTTGTCCCAGTCTTGAACATGGCTGAGATGAAATGAAAACTACCGAGGTATGAGTGAATAATTGGACTAATCAATGTCCCTCCTTACGGAATGCCAAGAAAAGTGTTACTCATAGAGTCATTGTGTTTCACTTGCGTGGACATGTTCCGCTTATAGCATTCTGACTCAGTGAGGAAAGCAAGGGCAAACTACCTCACTCCTCATTCTGCCTAGTGAACCTCATTCCTCTCTGCAAGCTCTTAGTAGCTTGTTCCGGTGGGGGTGAGGTACCAACCGGCCTTTAGGCTGAATACTATACAGACAGACGCAAACGCACAATTGTTCAAGTCAACATAATTCCTAATCACTATTTCGCTCAATGAAATTTTTAGTACGCTTACAATAATTACGTAGATACAATTTTCCGCGGAATTGGGACTACAAAGTCTCATCCACCATTTGATCCGTTGATCTAAATGCATGTAATGGATCTACATTAGCCATGACAAAAAAATATATTGATACATTTCTTTCTGCCATATTTTGTGGAAAATTATTCATGATTTTTAATCCTTGCTGTGGAACTTTCCATAACATCTCTGCGGCTTCAGTATGTATATATTTATAAGGCGTTTAAGGTGATTATAAAATAGGCATCCTCAAAAATTAAATTCTTCATCAATAAATAGCCATATTAAATGGTAAAGTTGTAAAAAATCAAAGAAAGGATTATTTTTTTTCGAAAGAAAATATCTGTGATATTTTGTTATCGCAGGAAAATAATTCAGGAGAGAATATTAACCATCTAGAGTAAGAGAGCGTGATAAGTCATCGTTAAGTATAGAAAAGAAGAAAAAGATTGAGTTTGCTGCATAAATTAATTGAAATATTTAATAAAAAATCAAAATAAACAATGCAAATCTGAGCTTGATAATTCATTGTCTGGAGAGTAGAAAATTTAATTAGTTCAAGGGAACAAGAATAAAACTAATACATGTATAAAACAAATATATAATTCTTGAGATAATTTTATTGATAATTAATCACGATAGAAAATGTTTAAGTTTATCACAAAGTAGATTCGGAAATTAGTTAGTAGTTTATATAGTTAGAAGATGAAATACTTTGGGATAACACGTGAAAATCACTGCTTAATCATATAGTTTTTGATTTTCCAACCCCTTTCGCGTTGCGGAGTGATTCGTAGACCGCGATTCGGTCGGCAAAAAGGAGAAATGTGGAAAAAGGCAGAAGTGCACACGCGGTGAACAAGAGTTCGCGAATCACTCGGCACAATGGAGAGAGTGCATTAAACTGGGGAAGATGAAAGACGGGCAGACGACAGCTTAAACAAGCGAATGCTCAAACCAATTCCTCTGGAAGCGACTAATTGAATCGGCTGCGGGAACTGAGTGATGGCTTCATTACCAATATTTCCCTACGGGACGGAGAGAGAGGGGCGGCCATAAAGGTCCCATCATTAGATCAATCATCTTCGAGGTTTGTGTTTGGACTGAAAGAGGGTGCGGTTATCGCTCGGAGAGGGGGCTTTTTAATCGAGCTCTACAACATCCGACAGCCTTCGTCTGGACCTGTCATCCGGATTTCTCATCAGCACATCTGATCGTTGTTTGAAGCGCGCTCTCTTCCGCATAATATTATAAAGTGGTATTCCGATCCTAGATGAGGACTTTTCGCTCTTTATTCATGACTACGGGATACGCATTTTTTGCTGAGGGAGACGTCATTGTTTTCGCGTATAATGTTCCTCGCGTTCTCGAATCTAGTGCTTCTTCTTGATGTTAAAGTATAGCACCCAACTGCACATTATACTGCTCTATTGTTCATTAGTGCAGGAGGCCGTGCTTTACGTTGAAAGTAGCATGAAATTTAGAATCTGTGGGCTTAATTAGAACATGGATGTATAAGGTTGTGTCTGTTGATTCATGAACTTAAGATTTTCGCAAAAACTACTTTTTATTTTTTTATAGAGTACATCGATTCATATCAAATCTCTTTCATTCGGATCTTTTTTTAACATTTTCTGGTTGGGATGAAAATGTTAGCAAAGACAACAAATACATCTCTTTTCCGTATTTTTATATTGATTATGTATTATGTAAATGGGTTTGATACCCGTAATAAAATCATTATTATTATTATTATTACCGACTTCACCATAAACAAATCAATTGATTCCGCAACTGTTCCTACTTTTAGCCTGTGGTCACTTAGTTTCTGAACCTGGGAACGTATCAGTAAATTGCGTACAGTAGGTTTTCGTGTTTCAAGATAACGACTGCAACACTGATTGCGATAGGCTACGATTGTAGATTGCAATCGACGCGAAATTATTCTTCAATGCCAAACAGTAAACTTTAATACTTTAAGCTATCGGTGATCCTACTGTGAGTAAGGAAGGAAATCGCTCGCTCTGCGTCATAGCGTAAATAATATTTATTATTATTAATTATTCCCATCACTGTGAGTAGACACAAGGTTAGATTGGAGTGAGTATACATTTCACGATACTTATAGGATACGTATATTCGTACGTAGTCAGCCAATTAAACCTGCAAACGTAAAATTTGTAGTGGAAATAATGAATGAACATAAATAAATAATGTTAAATCTTATTAATTTTTATTGAGGGAAAGAATGGCTATCAGGCATTTTCCCTAGGAAGGAGGAGAAAACCTCACGAAAAATGCTCCATCTGGCTAAAAGCATCACAGTACAAAATCCTTCCAATTAATCAATACTATCCATCCCGTTAACAAAAACAAATCATTCACCACTCAGCCATACAATTAAGTCAAACATGTTCTAAATACATGCCACTAAAGCCACGCGCTGCAAAATGGTTTATATCTTTTCATACGTATTGTTTACAGGATTTTAGTAATTCATCTACATTTATATGCTACTAGCTGATTTTATGCGTATGGCAGGGGGTGTAAAAACCAGGCGTTTCAACCACTTCTTTAGAAAATAATATCGCCTATCGTTCGTGGAAAGAATGAATATTTAAAATGACTCGTCCTTGTATTAATTGTTCTTAATTTACGTTCATCATCGGATCATTTGAAGTGGGAGTACTAATTCTTGATACCGGTTACGTCTTCCTCAAACGCACTTTCCGTGAATTCATCAAACAAACGCAGCCCAGCTTCTAATCCTCCTTCTTTCAAAAATTCGCAACCTGCGTCTGATAGCTTATTTGTAAACCTTACTTTTTTATCGTAGCATTTTTAACGAAACGTATCGCCTTGGCATAGACCTACTCCAGTTCGCGGTTACACGATTCGTAATTCTTGGTAATCTATAATAGTAAAAAAATCTGATGTGGCCAACACATGATTTTCTCCGTATTTATTGAAAACAGAAGCCTATGCCGGTAATATATAAATAACTCCAAAACAATGAGTGTTACAGGAAAATGTTTCATACAACATTTGTAGTAAAATACATTATCTATAACTTTGGTACAGAATTGTATATACCTACATTTCATTCTGACAGAGATATGTATGAAAAACTTCCATTTCTGGATAAACAACAACTTCCGTTCAACGATTTTTGAAGAATAACTCCTAAACAATCAATGTTAAGAAAAAATGTTTCGTACAAAAGTTGTAGTAAAGTACATTATCTACAACTTTTGTTTGTAACTGTATATACCTTCATTGCATTTTTACAGAGATATTAAAGAAACGAAATTTTGTTCCGGATAAACCGCAACTTTCGGTTAAGCAATATTCACCAAAAACTAATCAACTCTTGGCATTGTCAGGAAAATACTAAATATGAATTTTTAAAATGATCGGATGATTACTTTTTAAGATAGAGCGCCCAAAAACTTTTTAACCACAGACAGACAGGCATGTTCGGGAAAATAGCGAAAACGAGCTCTATGGGCCCCAAAACATCTATTTCCGTAGAAACCTGGAGGTCGAATTTTTTTGCGAATACAATACTTTCTCTATACTACGTATAAGGAGAAAGTAAAAATATCTTACGTCACATTTATGGCTTTGAATATATGTATTTCGCTCAATAGGGTAGTTAATCGCATTGCATGTCGGGCAGTCCATCCTCGGGGAAGCATTCGTCAGATGAAGTCTGCAAGAGCTCTGTTGAACAGTCCCCGGCTCAAATCCTCGTGTATTGTAAGGGTCGGCCCTTGGCAAGAGGCCTGCGGCGAAGGACCAGGGCATTGTGGAACCCCTCGCAGAGAACGACAGATGGTATGCGGTTGGAGCAGGTGTTCTCTGCACCACTGCCGCCCTTCCTCATTTTTTATCGCATTCTTCATTTCTTATTCATATTTCTTGTTTTCCTCTCCCCTTCGATTTTCTTCATTCCTTAATTGGCTACAATCTCCGAGGAACGATAGTGTGTTTTATGGGTATAAATTTGTTCTCCAAGTCCCCCAAATGTTTTTGATCGGCGTTTAAAGCTCGAATGGCCTCTGCGATGATAGAAAAAGCTGTTGTGTGAGATACTCGAGATCAGCCCACTCTGATCTCTCGAGAAATCGGAGCGGCACGTTATTTCTGGTGTTTTCTGTAGCGGATTTAGCAGCAGAGATTGGTGGTTGAGGAGGAGGTGATAGGTTATTGGGATGGTTGCCGAAGCTTATGTATTCGTTGTCTATCGTCCTACAAGGTGTAGATGTAAATGCAATAATAAAGATGCAATAATTGCAAGAATAAGGGAGGTGTTACTTTTCATGCCTCATTTATTTAAATTATTTATATCATCTCTAGGGCGAAATTCGTCGAAAATGATTTATAAAATAAATAAATATATAGAAATACTATTTATTTATGAGCTTATATCTATGGACAAAAAACTGATCAAAAACTATGGTGTATCTGAAAGTATTGTTGACATTCAGCTCGCATTTGCCGTAGTAATGATAAATTTTAATCGTGAATTGCTCTTTTGTAAGTTAAGATGCAATTATTGATTGCCAAATTTTGATGGAAATGCACATGAGCGCAACAATCCAATACGATTGATTTATTTATCGTCTTATATTTAATCCATTTCATTATATCATATTTCTTTAGTATATACCTAATTATGAAAAACTTCTCAATTACTAGTTCCAAAAGAAGGTCATATAACAATGGCATTGTACCATTTTCCTTATGCCTTTTCTTGTAATTTTTAGTACATAAACTATAGGGAAATCAAGACGAAATTTTATTCTCTTTGTTTCATATTTTAATCCTCGTTTTCCGAGAACATTTTCTTAAATTACAGTTTCGCGGCTCAAACATCTCATTCGAATTCATAAAATATAATTTAAAGATTAAGTTTAAGTGATGGTCATATCATTATTTTCATTGCGGATCATTGAATTAGAGAAAGAGCAATTTGCATCGAAAGTTATAAAATTATAAAGAATATTACAGTGACAGCTAAATCAGTTCATTAGTTGTCTATGATATATATTAGACAATTTTTGTCTTTTTATTTATTTGACACTATAGAGCATTAGAATTTTTACTAATATTTACAGAAATCGGCTGAATCTAGAAATTTTTATCATCTCATTTCATTTATATTGACAGCTGGTTAAATTTTATTAAGCCTTTGAGGGCATTCTAGTCCTTTTGAGTCAATGTGAGTTCATAAAAAAGTGCATCGTTTTAATACACAGTAAAACCATTGTATAATAACGCAAGCACAAAAGATTTAGATATGTACCCTGCGAGCCATCACATGCGTATGGCAGGGGGATAATAGTTAAAAATGGTATAATATATATTAGTATATATTATATGTATCAATTATAAGTATTTATATTTAATATTACATATTTTGTATTTTATATTGAGTATTATAATATTATATACAATACCATAGATAGATGCTATTACGGAGTCAAGATATAAGTTAGTAAAGATATCAACAAGTAATTACCTTCCAAGATAATTAAAATAGTAAATATAAATGAACAGACAAGATATCTCAATATTGCAAACTTAGAATAAAATAAATGAAAAAATCAAGTGCTCTATCTCTATAAAAGTTGATGTAATGTAGCTTTCTGCTAGCATATACCCAAAATTTTTATGCGTGTTCAAGGTAATGTAGACTAATGGACAGAAATCTTTTGGCAATCCTGCTTCCGTCGCATCTCAGGAATCGCGCGGTCAAGTCGCCAGGATGACGAATCCCAAAAACAAACGAAAGTTATCGAAAACAAATGCATCTCGAGGCACCTGTCGACGAGTCGATCGAACGCGATAAATCGTTCGCGCGATCGATTTCCGGGGGGTGGAAAAAAACAAATGGCAATGGAAATTAGGTTGGAAAACAATGGTCGTTTGAAAGCGGACAAAAGACGGTCGATGGAACGGCCACCTGTTCAAGGGACGCACTTTTAATCTCCGCTGCAAGCGCTTTTCATTTTTCCAGCGAAATCCCAGTCTCGGACGGGAGCGCCTCTCGGCGAATCCCCGTTTATTCTTGAAGAGGGAGTCTCCATCCAATTAATAATAGCCTCCCCGGATGGAGGAGACTTCTTTTTTATTCATTCCCTTTTGTCTGTCCTCCAAGGATCAGCCGGAGCTCTCACCAGTGGGAGCACTTAATCCCCTCTTCACTCTCCCTCAATCCCCCTTCCACTCACTCCCCCTTGGTGTCCTCACTCCCCCCAGAGCGACACTTTCCCTCCGCCCGCCTCCATTTATTACGATTCAAAGGACGCGCTATTTTTATCGGAAGCGCGCAATTCCCTGATTCGAGGCCGTTGACAGGCGGAGATTAAAAACGACGGAGCACGTGGCATATGTATTTATCGTTTTCCCGGCTGTTTGATCTCCGCTGCGTTGGTTATTGATTCCGAAGGAAAGTGTATATGTAGAGGAGGAGGCGGTGGTTTGAATGGGTGATTTTTAGTGCGATCATCAAAGGAGATAGAAGGATGAGATTCTGGAAGCTGGGCTCCACCTTGTGTCGAAATGTGATTGGTTGAAAAAGAGCCATTCGCACCGCTTAGTTTTGGTGCTCTTTTGCGGATTCCTATACTTACTCCGTCCTTATGGTTTGTAAACAAAGCGGAGCTAAACATTAGGGTTCGCATGAAACCATTAGGTCGTGTTTATTAGAAGTATACCAAAATTCATATGAATAAGCATCGTAATTTTGCGAAGGAAAACGAAGTCTTCGAATCGATCAAATTGGAGTAAATTGAATATACCGCGTTACGTGGTGGAACATCTCCATAACGTCAATTGAAGAAAAATTAATTTTTATATTTGAGTAATATTTCAGCGTAATAAATTATTTTGTATAATAAAATATATTTAATAACCGACCTGTTTTGGGCTTGCAGCTATCATCATCGCAAAAAATTTGAAATCGCCAATTCTAAAAAAATGATTATTTACTTTCACAATATATCTAAGCATCGTGAAATATTTCATGGATTTAACTAAGTATTTTACATCAATTGACGAATTGGAGTATTTTTTGAGGACGATGGCCGCAAGGCCGGAACCGTAAGGTTATTGAAAAAGTACGGAGACTACGAACTATTTAATTTATTTTATGGAATTTTTTCCTCTTCATTTTCACTTTGTCAAGTGAACAAACAGGGAAGCAAATTTACTTGAATGGAATTGTGTAAGGAAGCAGATCCTCATTGAATATTCTAAAGATATTTGATTCTATACTCATACTAAAATAAAATTGACTTATCTTTAGACCTAAAGGATCCACGATTTGTCATTGCTGAGATGTCCATGTCGAGAACCTTTGAGGTACATGATTCCATTGATTTTCAAGATGAAAGCATACATACTGTACTTTACATTTCATCTACTCTTTCGTAAACTTTCTACATCTGTAATAATTCAATTTTTGAGCTCCCATCTCTCCCTTTTTTATTTTTATCTCTTCCTGAAACGCTCCTAGCCCCTCTTTCTTTTTGTTGTTTTTTTTAAGTAATACACGTTCCTCAGGTTCAGTTTCATCGCACTTAACTCAATTTTATACGCCGGAATGTTTCTGCAATCTAATTCCATCTATTTCTGACCCCACTTTATGTTTTTTTACTCTTGTGGTTTTTAACTTCAGATAAACGAGGCTTCTAAATTATTTTGGTTCAACATTACGTATTCGGTTGTATAATTTTGATACATGCTACGCACTGTCCACCAACTTCTACGCCCTATGCACTCTTAATTAATCTAAAACATAAAAACATTAAAATTTCCTTCGTTATTTAGCGTACGTGCAAGATTTGTTTTTATTTATAATTTTATTGTCCTTAGGAACGTGAAAATGGCTTAAAACGCATTGTTTACATTTCCTTACAATCTCTTTTAATTATTTATATTGACATTGGTGTAGGTGGGCTTGACTGTTTACGCTGCTGACATTCTCAATTACAGAAAAAGGCAGAGTTTCACTACGCATGTTTCCGTATAAATCGTTTGTGTAAATGGCCGCTGAGAGGTTCTTCTTTGGCTCACTCACTAAAAGGACCTATTTCAACGAATACATTTTCGTAATAAGGGGAATTTAGAGAATGAGAACGGCTGGTACCGAATATATTAGTCTTCTCGAAGCAGCAAAGATGTGGAGCAGAGGTCAGTCATAAAAAAATGAAGCTTTCAACTGAATGCATTTTTCATTTAATATTTGCTCATCCTTATTATAATGTTTTTTTACACTCTCATTTAATAAAAATACAATTGCTTTTAAAAGATTTTTGCGTCGTAATGTTTTGCCTGGAGCCTATTTATTTTATATATTTTTCCTCATACCGTTAACTCCTACTTGATATTCATTGACCTTGATGTTATAGCACTGGGAAATATTTCCAACCTCTAAGTGTTTAATTTAATTAAAATAAAACAGTTCTAAGAGTCCTGAAAGACCTTAAAGAAACAGATCTTCAAATGTGGAAATTTTTAAAAGAGCTGAATCAAATCAGTGTAATGTAGACGATAATTTTTGCTCATAGTCGAAGAGATGAGTGTGCATGTACATGTGTATTACGATGATTTATAACTAACGTTATCCACCATTTTTTAAACATTACGTAGGAAGAAACGGATTATCTTGAAGAATAAGGTAGATGGACTTCAATTATAAAATTTTAAATGAACGTGTGCCACAACTTATATTAATTATACTCCGTGAGTTTCGGGTCATCATCAGGTACATCGAAAAGATTTTCAAAGACGCACTTACAAATGAAGGTACATAATGAAGCATAATTAAGCTTCATCTTTTTCAACTTTTCTTTTCCATCACTTCACAATGAACCTCAGTATCTTTCCTCAGCATTCAATAGCATGTACACATTCCACCAACGCGAAACAAGAGGATCTCATTTAATACAAATGCCGATTCACAGATCTAATAAATATAACAAATCTTTCCATGTCACCACCTTTAGACACTGGAACGCAATTAATCCTAATCTTAGGAATTCACCCTCCCCATCATCTAATAAGCACCTTACTAAACTATTACTCTCTGCACAGAATTGCACCGATAGAGTCACCCTTTAATTCGTAGCTGTATTTATTGTATTTGATCTTTTTCTTTGGGTTCCTATGTGTTTCAGTTTGTATTTCAAAAGTTGTATATGATCTTATTTTAATTCTGAATAAGAATGTATTATATTAGTATTAATTTAGTTTTTTGTATCGCATTAAATAGACTTATAGATTTTGTATAAGACTGCATCATATTAATATTCATTTTATTTTGTATCATATTAAATAGATTCATAGATTTTTACTTTGTTTAAGAATGTATTATAATAGTTTTCATTTTCATTTTGTATTTTATACAGTAACACCAAAAGCTGTACGTAAATTACGAGCAGTAATATGTTTCCGTGATTCAGTCCCTTTAGACTTTTCATTTCCTCCATTGTTTCTTCCAAAATACTTATATTTTTGGTTATTTAAATTAAGGTCATTATGTGTCACCTCGCCCTATATTTTCTGATATTATTATTGCGGTGAACTTATAATTAACTGTTTTTAAAAATTTACTCTCGGGGACAAAAAAGGACTTCATTTGGAGAGTATTCAACGTTCTTTCACCACCGAAATTTTCCCGCTATAATCACATATTCTCCTCCGCTAAAAGAACCACCGAAAATAATAACCTCTATGTGGATTTTTCCCTCTATTCCAAAGCAAGCTTTTGTTTTGTTTGCAATGAACTTCGTGTTCAGCATTAATTCCCGTATCTTTAAATCTCTCTCTTTCGTTGTTTATCCTTGTCTTTCCTCATTCTCCATTTTTACTCTCGGATATACTCCTCGTTTGGCAACAATAAAACAAAATGAAGGATAATAATTTGAGAGCTAACTTATTTATGAGAGATTGTAGTATTCAACTTTCGGATTCACAGTGTAATGATTACTCCGGAAAGATATGATTCGTCCGAAATAAAACTAAATCTATCTGAGTTAGTATTTCATTACTTTAATTCGTGATATGTTTGGTACCCAAGTGGGTAGCTTGTCTGCGTTTGATGAAAGCGGTCCTGGGTTTGATTCCCGGTGGGAATGATCTCTTCTGTCGAAGGAGTTTGGAAAGATAGTATTTACAAATATTATTATGTTTCTATTCTTAATTATAAGTATTGATCATGAAATTGAAGAACAAGGCTATACTATGCACAATAATTTGTTATTCATCAAATTGGCATTTTTCATCGAGAACCAAACGTTTATCTTTCATGACATTTCGGCGAATCGTAACTAAGTTAACTAATACTTGAATTTTTAGTACGGATACTTCTAGTTAAAGAGTAACTATATTTATTGGCTCTATTGATCCTGCCATGATTTCCTGAATGTCATATATTTGTCTGTATCTGTCTTATATAAGATGTCTCATGGATTGAATCAATTTACAAACACCGCTTCCATGTATTCATTGTGGAGAATAGGTGAAATCGGTAAAGTAAATAAACAAACTCACGTCTGTGATTATTATAGTAGATTCGAGGAGATTACCGTTATCGTTAGGCACTTGAAATTATCTCATAAAGGAATCAGAAGCAATAAATATCATCAGAGAGGAGTAGCAATTTTAATCCTCGATTCAGATGAAATATTCGCGGGAATTTCACCCTTCAGTTCTCCTTTCTTATCCTTTAATAAAAATGAAATTCGCTTATAGATATGTATTGGGAAACAGAAGAACCAACGTTGAGAATTTTAAACAATCACTTGCACTGCGTCTTATGTAGATTTTATTAGTATCATCGCGAGTTAAATTGTAAGCTATGGAAGGAAACGTCCTGGGAATAGATTCTGAAGTTTGGAGGAAATATTTTTTATTAACTAGCTCATTTAGATTTTGTATCTGTTTACACTATATTGATAAACTGTATTAAAGAAACATATTTACAGTAATAATGCTTATCAGAATCGTTTTGTAAGTCATCTGTCAGTCATATGCCTTGCTGAAAGTTATCTGCCCTAGTAATTCCCACTTAATATCCTTCGCTAACTGTCTTATTCCTTTTAGAGGTGCACTTGCACTTTACTAATCATACGTTTAAAACCTAAAATTTACCTATTTGATGTAAAAGTAGCTCTTTATTCCCACATCCAGTTCTTTTACATTAGTCTCATAAAAGTTATGATTACGTGATTTCTCCTCTTAGGTTATAATTTATTAGTGAATGAATTAACCGGATTATGATTTTCAAATATTCCCGTTGAATGTTGCTCCAAATATATGACATGCTTTTCTTACATTTTTGTCCTAAATTTTCGATGAAAAAAAGAAGATATAAGCTCAAATTCTGCATACTTCCCATTTCTACGGAATCCTATTGCATTAGCTCTTCGTTTTTACTACGTGAGTATGGTCACCAAAACCATCACTATGTTCTAGTCTGTTTATAACCTCCTCAGTCCCAACAATTGATTGAAAAATTTTATTTATTTTTTTTTCGATTATTGAGTAGTTATTGGTTTAAATTATGCAAAATATTGCAAAAAAAATTATGAATAAGCCCATTTATATTTTACAGCATGTAGCATATATGCTACATCAGGACTCAAGCAGGACATTTATTTGCGTATGTACGATCTCAGGTCAATAATAGGTAGGTTTTTTAAAAGGAAAATAACAAAGGGGTACAAAATACTATGAACACATGAAACATTTATTAAACCTTTTCTATAATATAAAGAATTTTTCTTAAGTTATAACGCCTTTTTCGTAGTTATTTTTTGTGAAATGTTTCTCTTTTCCGTGAAACATAGGAAAACTTTTTCACGCCAGATAATCCAGGTGCAGAAGATGAAGCTTGTCCAAAACTGACATTAGGTTGGAAACTAGAAATTAGAGAGATACTATTCAATATTTTTAATCTTATCTAACGAATTCCATTAATAACTCTCTCAGACAACAGTATCAACTAACTCGTTTTTATGTCTCCAAACCATTCTCCTCCGCTGAATCTCAGCAAGAGGGATTGAATCGTCTTCAGATTCTGAAGAACTATTGTTATTGGGCGAACTGTAAGGTCCTCTTCATCATCTTCCCCAACATCTATCTCGATATCGGATAAATTAGGGTCGATAGTGTCGATCATTTCAACAATATCTGTTTCCATCAAAACTGAAATATTTTATGCATAAAATTTAACCTAATTTAAATTTTACTAAATAATTAATACGTAAATAAATATAGTAATCGAAATACAAAATAATATAAGGAATATTGATGTTAAACTTCATTATAAAGAGTAAAAACAGCATTAAAAATTACAAATTCAGTCAATAAAATATCTAATAATATGAAATATGTTATGAAAATATCATGACTTAAATGTAGAAAAGTATAGGTGGTTGCCTAATGTAGAGTATATGCTACCTCATTAACAACATGATATTGTACTAATTAGTTATTGATTTGAACATTTAATTGAGATACACATCGTTCATTAATGTTTTATAAGCAATTATATGTACATTACAATTAATAAAACAAGATAATCACAATAATTAAAATCCATTCTTCTTGCCATGGTGAGATGTTAAAACACGTGTCTCTTATAATTAGTGCTGACACCTGTCAATTGCAGCGTGGAAGAAAAATGAAGCAAAATCACGAAACGCGCACTGTAGAGCAGATAATACACCCGGCCACCTCGCGCTACAAACGATAATAGCTCCAGAAATAAATAAAGACCGCATGTAGTATATATGCTACATCAGGACTGAGGAGGATAATGGTAACTTCTGATTTGTATCGTATGTACATACATTCCATCGACCTTTCATTGAAGCGCTTTGGTCATTCTTAACATTCTTTTGTTTAGCTACTGTTCCTACTATGATCATGGCTAATGATTAACAAGTATGAAAACTTATACTATGAATACCGCAAATCAATGAAATATACCTAACAAGATGTATACTTGAATACATTTAGGCCTTCGGTGGAAGCTAAGTTGTAAAATGCACGTGAAATTCTTCTGTTATTAATTATGAAAACAATATCCCCTAAAATTTGAACATGTTCTTAAAGTATTTTGTAGAATTAAAGGAAATGAAATGTATTTTTTTCTTTGGGCTCCTTTCAGAATTTTTGGGATTTTAGGACGTCTTGGGTGATGGCTACAAATCCTAGGTTGAAAATTCCAATAAATCGCTAATTTGTCAAAATCTCCACATATATTACTGCAAAGAAGGAAAGTTGGGACACGGCTGTTAAGGAACTAGAGGTTTAAGATCTCCAATAACCGTTATTGTCGGCGTTCCTCTTCTCATTCCCCGGTATTCCGAGAAAACAAGACAGGACACCGCACCTTTTGAGATACCGGGGAAAAGAAGAGGAACGCCGACAAAAACGGCTATTGGGGATTTTAAACCTCAAATAACATATATTACTCCCATTTCGGCATGTAAACCACTGGGAGTTTTGTTCTTTTTGCATGTATTTTTACGTACCTAAAGCCATGACCGCATTCCCCTCCCTGACTCCCATTGTTCTTTGATTCCCCTCTCCCTAATTGGATCCCCTCCAATCCGCTAATGCCCGCACACCGCAATTCCCTGCGCACCTCTAACTCTCGCTTAGGTGACCACTCCGCAGAAACACATACTTCCAAAGGAAGCAATAATCCCTCATTAACACCTCCCTTGCGGCTCACCAGTGCTCCTCCGGATAATTCGGAGGCCCAATTATGGTCCCTTTCTCCACTCTCTCCTGCTTATGAAATATGCTGCACCCGGAACACCGCATTCCCACGCTTAACTGGTACGGCAAGCAGTGCCCTCGATATCTTGCTGTTTGTGGTTCTTACATCCGAATGCAGAAATTTATGTACTCAAGATATCATCGCAGGATGATTGAAAATGAAAATTTGAAGGTATTTCCGAATTTCGGGAAATGTTATGTTTATCTGAAAGGATAACAAATTTCCTTGGCTTTATGTTTACATCAACTGCGGAGTTTGAACTGAATTGTGAAATTATTTAAATCGACACACAAATCGTCCTTTAATAAAGAGAGCATTCACATGAAATCAATCGACGAAGCCGTTACTTTGTGGAATTCCATCCTAGGTTAGGAGAGAAATAACTTAGCAACATTCCACAGGATATATTTATTAATAAGACGACGGGTTACGAACAACATGTTCATCATCAGGCACAAAATAGTAAAATGTTCACAAATATATATATAGAAGAAAAGGAAAAGACAAACCAATCAGGAAAGATGGACATAGGAGGGGGAAACCATTAGTTGACATTGTAAGGTTTACTTACAATTTAAGTGAACCTTGACCATCTTAAGTTATTAATAAATATATCCTGTGGAATTTTGTCACGTTATTTACCTCCTCACCTCACATTCAAATGGTTACTTCAGACTAGTCCCGCATAAAACCCTATCCATTCCTTTCTGCTAAAGTCAAATCAATCTGACCTTCTTGAAATAAATAAAATTTGTAGCTAAAAAGTACAAAGTTTATTTATTTCAAGATGGTTATATCACATTTCCACAAAGAGAAGATTGAGCATATTAATTTTTTTAATCAATCTGACTTTGATTTTTTATCCTGCAGGATATTGTCCCCTTTACGTTATCTTTTATAACTGTATGAACTCAGGAAAGAGGTGCTAAACGTGTTGTCCTTGAATTCAATCTAAAAAATTTAACGCAGTATTCCGTTAGAAAAAATGTCGTTTTGTTTACATGTACCAAGATTCTCTTCATTTTATCGCCCCCTTCTTCGTCAGTGATAAGAGGTCTGTCATTTTCTTTATAGACGTTATTTTGTTACTTCAATGGATTACAATTATATAAGTGCACACACTCATATGCAACTTTTCATCCAATTCATCTGCGTAAAACTCAGATTTTGTTAATTATTTTATAAGAATTTATAAGTAGTTTTACTACAGTTTTCTATGTAAGGAACCATAAGTTATAGCATGTTTTATTTCTAAAACCTGGCAATCAAAGTTCATTTTCTAATCGTTATGTTTTCTTTTGATGACTTCAAAGTAATTCCATAAAATTGCTCATGAATGGAACGGTATGTTTTTATGACTCAGACGCTTTCCCCGTCTAACCACTCATTATCTGACTTCACATGAGACGTTATATGGTTCGAGCGGGCCTCTCGGCTTCCTAAATTCTTATCCAATTTTTGCATCAGAATTTAATCTTCACAAAAATTTTATTTTCACAACTTAAGGCTGATAGAGATTTTATATAGATTTATATAGTTGTATTTAAAAAAAATATTTTTATAGACTTGTATTTTATTTTGTTATATGATTTGAATTTTTTATTATACTATGTCATATGTATTGTAAATGTTTATGGTTAAATGGAAGATGGGACTAAAAATTCCCAATTTCGTCTAATAAAGACCTTTATATATATGAATGTATGTATGTATAGAGGAAGATCTCACTTTGCAGTAAATATCATTAAAAAAGCGGGGTGAGAAAATAAAAAAACATAGAAGGAAGGAATACAAATTGTAAAGACTTAAAATGAAATACAATAAAAATAAAAAAGGAAAACTATGTACAAACTTAGGCTAATCAACACTTATAATGTAATCTTTTCCTTGTACTAATTGGTGAACTATTATTACTATAAAATGAGCTCATGGAAATTAATGATTTTTCTCACCTTAGATTATTTTGCTAACCAATATTATTGAGTGCTCGAGCGGCGATAGCTCGTAGATAAATTATGAAAGCTAGAAGTCTGATAAATTTTGCAATATGCATACGTTTTTTCCTAAAGTTTTCCGTAAATCAAATATTTTCATATATAAAATTTTCATTTCATATAAAACATATAAAACACTGGCTTATGTTTAAATAGAACGATATACTTATCCTCAGGGAAATTTTACTAAGTATATCATTCTACTATGGCTTTCCACGAAGTCACGTCTGCTATTATTGATTTAATTATTAAATTTAATTATTATTATATTATACATAACTATATATGCATATATAGTTATGTATAATATATATATCTAGTTTCTTTTATGGATTTAAATCCCTGTTGAATAAGAACATAATTATCTACGCTACAATCTAATGTAAATTTTACGTATAATATGCTATTACGCTTCTTTTTTGTCTTCAAGCTTTGCTAGGAGTACGTGTTTTACAGTCGTATTCCTTACCTACATTTTGAAGGTTAATAAATCCCGGTGTAAATAGAGCCTGGAGTAATCCAAGCATACATTTTAACGGCGTCCCCACGCAATGCGTGATCCGGAGACCATGCAGAGATGAAATAACGATTTACATTTCGTTATTTAATTACGAAATGGTTTTTAGTTACAAGAATATATTAATTTCGCCGAGTCAACAGACACAGGGTCAATAATGAACAATATACCTGATGGATAGTTTACTCCGATAGAGATTTCCAGTTCAGTTGAGTTTTGGAATTTTTTATTTTTTCTATTTGGTTTTATTCATTTGCGGTTGTTTTTCCCTGACTTAGTTTCTTTAGGGGTTGTCACAGCTTTTGGGACTACCTGGGGGATATATCCAACTTTCGCCTCTGGTGGTAGGGAACCCGGCTGAAGATACCGCAGGCATGTGGGGTGTACTACATGGCCGTTAGTATGTAATGTAGTTAAAAGATGGTTTGGATAGGTTTCATTATAGGTGTTGTCTTGCACTTAGTGATTAGATTTATACACAAGGAAAAAATTTCAAGATCGTTGCAAATAGTTATTTCAGTATTTTTGGGGAGTCTTTGCTAGTGTCTTCCTATGGATGTTTATCGCATCTGATTTCATTTTACACGTCTGGTCTTTCACTTTTAGTTTTTATTCTTCTGTCTGACTGTAAAGTATGCATATCTAAAGCGAGTTGGAACCTAACCCCCTTTAGTTTAACTCCTAAAGTTAGTTAGAGAAGAATGAGTCCTAATAGACAAGATTAGAAGTGAGGTAATTTGTCGCTTTTCAATGTCACTCATACCTCAGTAGCTTTCTTGATAATGCAGCTAGTATATGGTAGCATGAACGCCTTCACAAACAGCTATTTTAATGTTTCTGATGAGTCCTTGCGGAGGCCTAATTCAAATGATTTCAGCATGCTGGTCTGGCCTATACATTTAGTGAAATCCCGTCTCATGCTTGAGAGTATGTCATGTCTGCAGTAAACGCGAGCGCTAAGGAAATTGCGACTGAGCACAGATATCTTTGCGACCTTGGCTTTCTCGGTCCATCTTTTTTAGGGCCTTATAAACACCGCCGGAGAATAAATTAAGTCCCTCATAACTAGGCCATAAAGCGATCCCCTCTTCAAGAGACATGCTTGTGGTTCAAAAGAAATCTTGGGAGGACGTGGTCTGCGTCGTCGAGGCGTTTTTTCTTTATCCTGCGTGAGGACATATTTTCCTGGAAGAGACTGGAGGTAAGCAAGAGCAAATATTTGACGAGATGCAAGGCCAAACCCTTCTCCTCATCGGACGGTGCACCAAAGACTAACCTCACCTCTGTTTGGCCATTCCCCGCGAGACATCCGATATCGCCATGACAAGTGAAGATCGATTGCGCAATTCCTTCAGCGCCTACGCCGCGGTGCGTCGCTCATATTTGCCGTCGCTGTCTATATCGCCGCTCCTAAAAACTTCGCTTCGGATTTCAGAGTTCGCCGTGAATGGGAATAAGTAAGATGCGCGCCCTTTTCGAGGCGTCCCTCCGCTCGGCGAGTTTCTGTTGTTTTACTTGCAAATGGCCGCCGTTTCGTCCAAGTTGAGATCTTCTCCAATGGCCTCTCCGTTGGAGGCCTCACCCTCCAGAACTTTTTTGGAATTTCGGGCTAGGCCTCAGCTTATCGTGAGTGCCTTTCCGAGGTCTCTGTTTCTGGGAAAAAAAGCCTTCCGGTGCCGCGAATCACTTTTCACTGATATTATCCTCACGTTCATAGATGGATGTGCCATATAACAAAGTAGGTTGAATTGGAAATTATCCATAACTTACAATTGCCTGCTTTGAATCGATCTGGAGGCTACTCAATACTGTAATTCCTTAACGAAACACTATGAGGAAAATTCTACAATTTTGATGACACCTTTATATTCTTTTTCCCATTAATATTTAAGTCTATCAGTTTTCTATTCTTGCAGCTATTTCTACTTATTACTTCTTCTAATTATTATTTCATTTGGATTAAATGGAAGAAGAGACTTAAAAGTCCCAATTTATCTCAAATTTTAGACCTTATTTTTTATCAAGCAACTTCGTTATATTATGTATGAAATCAAAAATCATTTATATGAAGGGAAAATTATATTCTAGTACATGCATCCAGTTACCATAGCTTAAGCTATCTATCATTGGGTGCTACAAACTTACACTTGTTGGCAGCAAGAGTTGTCATTAGTTAATAATATTCTGATCTTATATGTAAATTAATGAGCCTTGATACACTTATTTTTTTAATTATCGCAGAATCTCTTATGCATTAATTTAATTCAATTAATTTTGGAAAAAGAAAATAACCAGTATTTCAGTTCAGTATACAGTACTGATTGCACTTACCCTCTTATTGTATTTTGGTTTACCTAGAAATTAGAAAAATTGCGATTTGCAAATGATCTCGAAAGAAGGAAATATTGCGGAAATACAGATATTTTTGCTTCAAAACAATCAGAGAAGGATTGTCAACATAGCTTCAAATCCAAAGTTCAATCACTCACAGAAGATACTGACACACCTCGTAATATAGCACTTTGTTTGCGAGAAGGCTTAAGTCAACACTTTCCTTCATAAACTTCCTCCAAGTAAATAAATCCACATACATACTATGTATATGTATGGATAGTGGATAGATAAATATAAATAAGTGGGATGCTGTGTTTGGAATAATTTAACTGATCACTAAATACTTGTTCCGATGACCGATATTTGTTCATTTTATCGTCACTAATATTGTGGCAGTAATCTAAAAAATACAAATCTCAATTATTATTCCATATAATCGCAGTCCCATCAAAATAAAATGCTAAAATATGTTGAGAGAATCGTCTACAAATTTGTTCTTTTTATCACTGTTGGTTTCAGAGCTGTTTATTTTATTTTGTGCTTGATACTCATCAAATACGCTGCATTAAATGTTTAGTCATTTAATATAACATTATCATATTATTTACTCCTTATATTCGATAAGATGGAATTTACTATGCCAATTCGGCTTGTGATCGCTCATGTTGAGATTTTAATCCTGTCTAAACGTCGGAATTGCAATGAAAAATTTGGATGCATAGGATTTGTTACCTCTTAAATTTGTGAAGTAAATTCATTGACACAGTTCCTTTAATTTTTTAGTTTCTTATATATAATATTTCGTTTTTGACGATATTCCAATCGATGTTGGCCGATTGTTATCTCGATAGCATCCCTCAGCAAATATCATTAAAATTAGGAATGCGCTAATTAAGGGCGATTATTTGCATATAAGACGCGGGATTTTTATCGAGTCAGAACTCTGCGGAAATGGTGCTTCTTACGTATGAAAATTTTAATTAATATTTTTGTTCTTATTTTAAGCGGACATTCTATTTCTCTTATAAAATCTATATATCTACTTTACCCCGAAAAGTTATAATGATGGCAAAATAATCTCAGGTCTGATCCAGTTCGATTTTTGACAAGGTCAAACAGTATTTCATCATTTTCTTGCCAATAACCTATGCATTTCGGAATCTTATTTTCTCGAGGCTCTCGGATTTATTCGGAGTTAAATATATCCCCGGAAAATAGGTTTGAAAAAGTAATTATTTTACGGTCTCCATCGCGTAATGGCCGCAATTGTCCCGGGAATTTTTTTCGCTCGCCCGGACGTGGTTGGCTTACCTCAACGCTATTGTTAAGGCTCGTTGCGGCGCACAATAGAACTCTCGTAGGATTCGCTCTCGTTTCCGATTCTTCTCATTTTTACCGATCTTAATTAATCCTAGATCCCATCCTGCGCAAGGATCGATCTATCGAACAGTTTTACTCTTTTGTTCGGGACCACGTCAGTGCAATCACGGATTCAACGCACCTCTATCGGGCAGCTCGCTGCCAGCTCTCCTTATTTCGCGTAGTATCGCCAATGATTCAATTGCTTGTATTTACTATATTCTCTTTGGGGACCTTTCTACGTTTGACTCTGTTGAATTTATTTTTTCAAAACAGATTTCCCCTAAATTAATTACATCATGAAACGGTTCGGTTTGCCTCTTGGACAGTTCGACCAAATAGCGGACATTCTCAGTGAATGAACGGAAATTAACTCAAAGAACCGTTGCGCTTAGTTGTAATAAAGGACACGGTCGTATTTGCATAACTCAAAAAATTTAATTCTCCTAGGTCATAGCTTTTTGGAATTTCTACGTATCGAATACAATATTGAGTGAAACACAGTTTAACACCAAAAAGAAGTTTGATAAACTTCATTAACAGTAGTAATATTAATAAACTTAAACATTAATAGTGGTTACTATGGTGTATCAATTACAACTTTTTTGATGTGGGCATAGAGTTGTTCTTAATTTAATAATTTCATCTTCTCTCGAAAATTGTTAGAAATATGCGCTTTTAAACTTTTTGATCGGAGAAAATCAAAATTAAATATTGCAACAGTGATACTGTCTTATGTTATTTTTCCTTTAGGACCCACTCGATTTAAATACTGGCGGTCATCATTGAAGATATTTCTATTCTCAGTGATATTGTGGTATATTTTTCTTCTTTTAGAGTCCAGCAGATTTCAATATTGGAGATAATCATTAAAACTCTCCCCGACTACAGTACCTCGCATAATTGTCATCTAACGATTATCACGAGGAAAAATGTAACAAAACTGCAGATTTAGTTTATAAATGCTTTTAACAAACTTCATAAGAAGAGGCGAAGTGACTTATTTCTAGGTTAATGCCTTATTTATCAAACAATGATGTCGGTTCGTAAGAAATGCTATATGTCAACTAAATCAAGTCTTGCAAGAACTCCTGTTTGTATGTATAATGAATCAAAAGTAATAATTCTGTGAAAATCCAAACACGCAACACGAAATGACGTTTTTTATTTTATCAGGTAATGGCTTTGCTTCTATTACGTTACGTTATTTTCACGGTTCAAGCAATTAAACATATCTAAATCTTTCAGTGAAGTTGAATAATGTCATTCGTATTTTTGTCCACTTATTCAATGCTGCAATAATGTTATTCATTGGATTCTGCGCTTACAATTGCGTGGACTTTCTCCATGTTCAGAATGCAGTGTCTTAGTTGGGAAAGCAATTAGCGAATACCTCACTCCTCATCTTGACAATAACACGTCATTCCCTCTTCGTAGCTCTTATTAGCTAATGGTGGAAGGGTTGAAGATCAAAGCAGCCTTCGGGCTGATGACTTTACTGACTGTCATCTTACGCATCTTAGCGGATTAATTATCACCTTTATCCACATCGCGTTTACGCCGCTGTCTGACATGGACGTATCCTTCAAGAAATTTAATAGCTTTCAAATCCACTACGTAATCCTCTCTATAAATTAGGTACTGAGAATACTTGTTGGCATAGATGTTTCAGTTACTATTATCATATTCACGTGTTCAATAAATTCTTCGCTGAAAAGTCGCCTGTTTGTTGTGTGTCTTCTATGTCATAATTTAAAATTCAAATGGAAGCATCCTTTATATATAGCCAGCCAGAAATGTATGTACGAACAATTTGGGAAAAGAAAAATTTTGTAAAAATATTAATGCTAAATCTATTGAAATCTCATAAGATCAATAAAAATTGTCTTTGATTTCTGTAAATACAAGAGTATAATGACCGATTTATGCTTCCACACATTTATCCTGGATTTATTTTGCTGGAGTATTTCTGCTTTGCCTAATCAAAGAGTTCATTGGAAATTCCATTTTCTATTATTTCAATTTCGATGAAATTACGATAAGACTGTACTGGTTTAAAAACTCTCCATAAACCGCTGTTGTAAGCGCTCCGTACCGCATTGCAACTGGTTCAGAAAACAACGGAAAAAATCAGGTAACTGACCGAGAAGCTTTTGGAGTTTCTGGACCTCTTAATTCAGTAACAGCCGTGTTCAAATTCCATTCTTTACTGTAATCTGTAATAAGGTGTTTGTAAATTGTTGTTATCTCATCAGTTATCCATTCTTTTAATGTTGAAATATTTATACAGGTTTCCTTACGTCAAGTATGTAAACATTATTCTGGCGAACTTGGAATTTAATAAACCATTGCGGATAAGTGAGCAGTACGCAAGCTGGTTCGATTCGCTCCATGCAGCAGCGGCGTTATTCTTGGCAATAAATCCCTCTGTGGGCACGTAGTCGATTCTTCCTCCTCTTTCCGTCCCCTCTTTGGACGGAGCTCTTATCTGCCGCCCCCCCATTCGTGTGGGGGAGGAAAGAGCTTGGGGTTGGCTCTTTTGCTTCTCTCACGGAAATAAGATGGCGCCGCAGCTGCCTCCAAATGCTCCAAATCTTCCCTCCCTCCTCCATTCTCCATATCTCTAGTCTCTTTCGTGCGAATCCACCCAAAGACCATTTCCTCCTCACTTTTCCCGGAATACTTCCTTTGATCGCAAACATGAGCGCTTCTTGCGTGGGTTCCGGGCACGCTGTCGCGTCGTTCCCTCGTTTTACGTGTTCTTCCTCTCCCTTTTCGTTTAGTCTTGGCGAATGAAGGTCGTTTTCAAAGAGTGAGTTTGACCGGAACGTGACCGGAAATCGAAACCGAGAGGAACCGTTACTCTATCGGGAGTATAAACCGGAAAGTACCGAAATTTGAAACGTTTTGAACCCAAACCGTAACTGATATTGAGACAGAGAGGAATTTCAGCCGAAATGAAATCCGTACCAAAAAATTGAATATTCTTGAACCCGAACCGTAGCTGATAACCGTTATTCTCTCAATACCGTTTTACCTTTACGTTTACTCTTAGCCTCTATGAATGTCATCTTCGACCACGTTATTTGACTGGAGCGGAGCCAAAAACTAAAACCGTGAGAAACCATAATTCCAGCCTATGTTCAAACCAAACAGTACCAAAAAATAGTTATCTCGGACCCAAACCTGATAGATACCAGTTATTTTAAATTGTGTTAGTCCACATTCATCCACAGTCCACATTCATATCAAATGGAACAGTACGAGTATCGCATTTACTGATCACATGCTGGTGACTTGAAAATTACTAATTTGCTTTCATCTTCTTATCTACCAATATGTATTTGATTCTTGCTTTAAACGCGCGATTTATATTCCAGATTTCAGTCAAATTTAATTGAAAGTAACGATATTAAAACTATTCAAAATGATTGTATTAGTATATAGTGATATATGCGAAAAAACAGGTTCGGATTGTGACTGATGGTAGGAAACCGGAGTGAACCGAAATTTACTTTGTCGTGAAACCGGAGCGAAATATTCAAGGAATTACGTGCAGATCGATGCCCTCCTTTATTCATTTCGCTTTCTTGATTCTTTAACCATCGCCTTTCAACCTTGTTTATTCTTCCCTCTATGAAATGCTGTTCCGATTTCTGTACAGCTGATCAATATATACGCTTCACTTGACGCAGCCCTTTCCTACCCTAGTGGAAATTTTTAATGGCAAATCCTATTGTTTTCCTATTTTTTAAACAAAATTCTATTGGTTTCCTCATATATTCCTTTTGCTTTCTTAATAGTTTTCTATTGATATTCCTATTGATTTTCTAATGGTTAATCTTGATCGAAAGTGATCACGAATTCCAGGAATAAATTTTAGAAACTTTCACTAACTTTCTGTAATACACCACGCACATTTGAAATAATAGTTTACGAAAGGCGAAATATGTTAAAGTTCCATAAACTCTTCTAATGTTCATCGGTATATCTAAGGAATATTCTCCAATATACCGGAATCCAATAAAAAAGCGAGCTTCCTAATACTTTACACCAATGAAAACACTACAGGAAACCGATAGACACCAAGATGCTATAAAACGTCCCAATAGGAAATGCCAAGTTTCCTAGTACCAATACAAACCAATAAAGTCACCAATAGGAAACAATAAGAACTAAAAGATACCAATATAAGCAAATTAAAACCAACATAAACCAAAAGGGATATCTATAGAAACCTAGAAAAATCTTCAACAGGGTATTCTTTCTAAGCTCTTATATCAGTTAAAACGTATTCTCACCCACTATCCCTTTATAATTTGTGACCAGTCTTTGATTATAATCCGAAAAAATGTATGTATCACCTCATCACCTATTGCTTACGGAGCATTTCAATACGTGCATCAGAATGCTTGTTCCTAATACCCTCGATGGCATTCCTTCTTGTTCACCTCCCTCTATTCTGTAGACTCTTTAGAGCGATTTTCTCATCAAGAGTGACAGCTCACCTCTCATCCGCTCCTTCTCTCAAATGTTTTCTATAAACGAACTTCTGTATCAAGCACTTCTCCAAGCCTCGTTCCTCATTGTGAGCGGGTTTTAGTCCACTGAATTTGTGAAATCGGAATTTTATTCCACCTTTATATGTTTCGATTGATTTGGACTTGTGTTGGCGTTCAATTGATTTCATTGGTTTCAATTCGATTTGGTTGGATTTATATGCGCGGATAAGTTGTATACGGAAGTGTGACTCAAAATTAATTGTAATTAATAAGTAAAAAATATATGTCTCAATGGATTTCATTGCTATATTTTCCTCTGTGATTGATATTTTTTAATTTTTAAGAAATCCAGCTTCATTTCGATCAGCTGATATTATAGGTTTTGTAGTACAGTAAACAGTATTAAGCAAAGGATTAGCAAGGCGTAAAACACCAACTGTGAACGTGAGGCCTTGGGTATGATCCGGTCAGTCAAAAAATGCCAAAAATAGAATGAAAAATCTCGAATCATCCAGTTTCAGCAATGAATTGGACCCTTTTGTGGAATAAAAGCAAATGAATTCCGCCATCTAGCATGAAAAATCGATTGTAATCTGGTACCGGGTGAAACGAATCTTGTTAATGAAGGACCGTAGGATAGTAAAATCGATAACTGTTTGTGCTACGCATTCGATTTAAATCTAATTTCTTCAGTTTGTATGAATTTGCGAAATTTAAAACCCTCCGAATAGTCAGCTCGTAAACGTGCGGGCCTATTTTTTTATAATAATAATTTCTATTCACGATCTAACAGGATCTAAAAATTACAGAATACAAGATATACCAGTATGACAGATATGCTAGCTATTGGCCTACAAGAATCGATGCATACCTAAAGTTGAGAACAAAATAAGTTGAGATGCAGGAACATTTAATTACCCCAGAGTCTCTCCTGACTTATCAGGGAGTTCTCAGATTTCACAAACAGTTCACTAGAAACTTAAAAGTTATTTAAAATACATTTTTGTATTTCCTCTCGTCGAATAGTGTTATAATTTCATGCATAAAGTCTGGTAGGTAGCATGGTAAGGTAGAATTTGTTCTATTAGCTCAACTGTAATGATAGTTTTAATAATAATAATAATAGCGCCATTATTGAAGGACAAAATTGGGAGTTATAAGTCGCCTACGGTAAGGGAGGAGTGAAAAACGTAGAAAACTTACTGATAGTTGCGACCAAAATTTAAAAAGGGAAAATAATAAAAATGATACTGCCAGGTACGAGAATGGTAAGTAGTCGAATAAATAATAAAATAAAACGATAAGGCAATAAAAAATATTGAATGACAAAAGTATGACAAATACTCTCTTTACATATTTATTACTTCCACTAAAGAATGCGTTTAGTAATAGTAATAATAATAATTTATTATTAAACACAAACAGGAAACTCTAATTACATGTGATGTAATATATGTTAAATTAGGAAATACATAAAAAGAGGATCTTCTTAAAATGAGAAATATCAAGCTTTTTCCAATTAAATTGTACACGAGGTAACTTCTTTTGGTGTCTAATGACATCGACCTTAATTTCCAAAAAAATTGGGACATGATCAGACTGAATTTCAGGAAAATTGCTGAAATAGGAAGCACTATTGGAGAAAGCAACTGACTTACCAGAAGTACAAAATTTCAGATCAAGAAAATTTTTATTACATGATGGGAAAGGGACAAGTTGTTTAGGTTTAAACACATTAATGCAATCAAGAACAAAGTTGATCTGTAAACAATTTGTTCTTTCTATAATATTGTTCTCACAATCCGCAATCCAAGAAATATCACAAAAATTGAAACCGCTCAGTAAAAGAAAAGTTTTTATAACAACAATTTTGGATAGATGAAATATATTTAATGTACTTTGCTATGAACTGATATAGTAGCTCCAGTGTATGTGCGTTTTCGTGCAATCTACAGCGAGAATGGCAACCGTGTGAAATTAGCGACGTGCGGCGAATAACATGGTGGATCGGTTGATGGTCAATCGGTGGAGTGGGCAAGAGGGACGGTTTTATCAGCAGTAGGCCATTCCGCCATCAATCTTCTTCCTCATAATGTAATGACATGAAAGTTCGGGCAGATGTCCAAGCAAAGATTGGAGATACGCTTCTTTCTTGCTGATGAATTAGATTTTGATGGGACACCGAAAGGAAGCTTGTTACCTCAACCACGTCAAAATTTGTTTTACTTTTATAATATTCGTTCCTGTACCAATTTTATCTAAAGTTATTCTCTGTAAACTTCTTTGGTGTTGATGTTGTTGGTATATTTAAAAGATATATCGAACGAACATAAATATGAATAAATTATACTTTTACTTTTGTGAAATTTACACTAAGAGATAAAATTATTTTATATAATTATTAATAATAGTTTATTGTTGTATTAGATTATTTAGTAATATATTAATTGTGTTTTTATGATTTATTCCTGCTTGTGTAAACAATTCATTGTGATTTAATATTGTCTTCCGCTTCATATCTGATTTGATTGCATTTTTTTTACCGTATAGGTCGTCCAAGCGAAATGAGTTAGGAAAAATGTATTTTAAATTAGTTGGTGTATTCATTTTCACTCATTCTTAACGGAAGGTATTCATTCCCTTTAAATTTCCCTGAAAATTAAAACGAACAAAAGATACTTCGTGAGCTACTACTATTGAAGGCTATTAAAAATTAAAATTTATAGTTACAATATTGATTAAATGTCTTTGAAAAATCGTCCTTGAGTTTCTCAGATGTGAAGAACAATATCTTCATCGATGATTGCAATATTTGGGTTATTATTTCAGGCATTCCCTATGAGTGCTCCATTCACTAAAGATTTGGATTTGAATTTTTCAGTTTAAAGACTGCGATACTGAGAGAGGACTGCAATTCATAACTATCGGAATTGGCGCCATCACCGGACTCCACCTGAAATAACGTAAGTATCAATTTTTCTTATTTTGCATCGCTTATGCGTATAATATTTTTCCCAAGCAGAGAAAAAAATTCCATGAGACATTGCTATTTCCTTGTTAAATGAGCCTTGGAGATAGTTGAGGCCATTGTGAGTGAGGGAAATATCTTTTAGATGGTCCAAACTCGCAAGGACGCAATATTAAAGCTTTCAATATCCAAAATCAGAAATCCCGAACTTTTAGGGTTTTCGTTCGAATTGTCAGCGCCAAAATTAAGTTGCGTACTATTTTGTAATTCATTCGGAAGAATCCGAAATTAAGAAGAGGAATCGGCACAGCTTGTTTGCGTGTTTCTGAGGTGATGAGGATTGACGAGAGTGAATCGAAGAAATTTGCAATGCGGAACTTCCCCCATATTCAGTCAAGTTAATGCAGGAAAATTTTAGGAAACTTGATGAAATCTTAGAATCTCAAGACTGTATCTAATTATTATACCTAGTTAAGAATCAAGCTGCCAGAGATTCTAAACAAGATTTTAAGATTTCATACTCCTCAAGATTCCTCCAATAAGATTTACTTTATTTAACAAATAAAGTTGAGTTGACATGTGTATTTTTACAGAACCAAAGAATTGCATTGTTTACAGTTCGTATTTAAATACACGGAATAATCAGGCGATGATGTTAAGGTCAATTGCAAAATCGATATCATTTAAATTTTTTAAATTTTTAAATACCTTCCAAATTTGAAAACTTCGTTTTCATAGAGCTCCTCTCTCCTGAACGACTACACCTTGTCTACCTATAGCAATATGATTTACGGTCATTACGTCTCTGTGCACGCTTTTCGTTATATTTGTATTAATTGACGCGACAAAATTCCCCATCTTCAACTTCACTAATTCCTTGAATCGGAAACAACGTCAGGAATGATGTCGTGAGTTCTGAGAGTATATTTCTTTTCTTTTTGCCACGCCACGGGTATTCCCAACTACAGCTTCGTTCATTCCGTTTGGGCAGATCGGTCGTGGAACAGGAAGAACTTGGCTCAAATGGAAATTCCTGTTTGATTATCATTCGCAAGTCACTCCTATGACGATAATGATCGCCATAAATGAGAATAATTACGGTCCAGCGAAATGTTTGTAAGTTTATTTCGCTCATGGTGCAAACAGAAGATGAGGAAGGAATTGAAGAACTAATTGCGCGGATAATAGGCAACTCTTTTTGCTAAAAATCAAGCTGCCTGTGATTCTTAACAAGGCGGTGTTTGTAATTAGTTTAACCCCTCTTTAGGGTACACGTTTATTCCATCAGAAGGCTTCCTGAAACCGTTTTAATCTCTCTGAAGGAAGAATTTTGATGATCAATGACGATCTGCTATGGAAATGAGAGAGGATATGAATATTTGGCCGTGCAGTGTTGCCATACTGGGCATGATTCGATACAACCACTTATTGCTCTCTCTAATTGCTATTTGTAAATAACTCTAAATTTAATATTAGATCAATTCCTTGAGAGT
Organism: Sympetrum striolatum; assembly: GCA_947579665.1. Classification (NCBI taxonomy): domain Eukaryota; kingdom Metazoa; phylum Arthropoda; class Insecta; order Odonata; family Libellulidae; genus Sympetrum; species Sympetrum striolatum. The sequence continues at coordinate 43,728,313 of OX388351.1, read as the reverse complement.
TTCTACATGAGCTTATTTTTGTGCTTGTAAAAAAGGTGGTGAAATAGTTTTCTGATTCTAGAAACAGTCTGGTTGGTGTAATGGTTCCAGATGCATCCCACAAAATCTTTTTCAGTAATTTGATTGATCTCGGAGAATACAATTTTCGTATAACGTTAATGGTAATATGTATAATTACCGTTGCCATTTAATCCCAAAAGTCTGCTCGAATACCTAAAACTTTTACAATAGTATACTTTTGGTTCTGAGAGATAAATGTTTATTAACAAATTAATCACTTCTTAGACTCGTCCTCTTTATTAAGAAAATCGTATGAGCCTCATTTTCTTATTTCTGAGGATTGCTCTTCCTTCTAAAAGTTTAATATTCATCTTTATCTAAAGTGTTTGATAAAATTAATATCCAAATTGGATTAGAATATATATTGTAAAATTGCAACCGAATCAAAATCGTCTACAAATAAATTTGTCTTGCACACTCTCGAACTCGCATTAAATCAAATAATTCCTTGAGAGGATTTTTTTAGGAGAAAAGGAACTTTTGCATTGATAATCAGGTTAATATTTAACCTGATCATATATGAGATGATTTGAGTGTCATAATTCTTGTGTATATTTCTTGGTAGACGCCAGCTAAAAAGGTTTCCCTTTAATAAATATAGTATCACTTGAGAAATTCTCAACTAACGATTTGGATTTAATTTTCCCCGCTTTCTACTTTTTTCTGTTCTCCAAAAGACGCACTCTACTCTTCTATTTTCAAGCGAAGAATTTGGCTAATTTTTTTACTTTCGATTTAAACAGAAATCCATTTGGCTTTTCATTTCGTTGGGTTATTTCTCTTATCTTATTTTTCCACTTAAAACTCCTGTTATTTTTCCTTCTACGTCCGAAACACTACATTGTTCAATAACTAGTCTTTCTGAATTTCCTTGTTTCCTGTTATTCTCTTACTAACGAGAGGTCTATTGCCTGGATCTGCGCCAGTAGAATTGGCAATAATTTTAAATCATTACAATAAGAAAAATGACTATGCATTTTATATTTTAATCGTATATTGTGGAAAATGCGAATTGATTTTGTTAAGTCCACGAAGTCAGACCTACTCATATTGTTTAAATGTAAAATTAAAATAAATGATGCTTGAGTTGAAATGAAAGTGAACACTATTGCTGAATATAGATGGTATAGATACTGTGGAGATGTATGCTTGTTGGTAACTTCGACGCTCGTGTTTTGGACAAGGAAAGGAAGTGGCCCCAAAGCAAGGCCCCAAGTGCTAATTTAGAGTTTGCATTGCCCTTCAGTGGGCGAGAACCATTGCACGTGGCAGTTAACCACGTGGAAGTCATAAAATGGGAAAGCGCAGCTGCATTTACAAACTTCGACGAGAGGGACACTTTTCAAGTTTTACTGCCGGTATTTCCGAAAACATCTTCTAAAGATGAGCCCAAGATGACATAAATCTGTAAGCTCAGATTTTTCAAATGAATCTCGAAGAGGGCTCATGGAAGGACGGTCGCAGTTTGCTAGGGGTGGAAAGTCGTACATACCCAGCGGGTGTAGGAGATTTGACAACACTGGTTAGATTTTTCTGGTATATCTTCATAACTTTCCATACCCAATCGAAGTTCTTTTTGGCAGCACGCACGCACAAAATACATTCGAGTGGAATATTATTAGCAGTCGATATTTTGATCTAAAGAAGTGCTGAAATCGATTTTGTCTCAAATATGGAAGTGTAGTGCTAAGGAAAGCGCATTTTTGGAACAAAGATCTTAAAAGCCGAAATCTTTACGATGGAAGCAGTTACAACGTTCCGTTGCATTGTGGAGGTTTTTGCAATCCAATCTCAAAGATAGTACTCCGTTATCCCCACATTTATTTATCTTTATCACAATCCCCCTTAGTTTCCCAGTAATTGAACTGTTAAAGTTAGAGAATAAACAGTAAATTAATTCCTAAAGAAAAACTCGGTCAGCTGATACTCGAACCTTGGACCTCTGTAAGCAGGTCAGCCAGTCAGCATGTAAACCATTCTGCCTCTAAGTTTGTGAGGTAATTGTAGTTTTTTCCTGTTGCATTACTCTTTTCAGTTGTTTTTTAATATCAGTATTTGTGCTTTTGTCGCGTTTTGGTTCTTGAGACACATCGCAGAAGTCATATATACCAAAAAGGATTTGCGCAGAAGTGGAAGTTGTAGAATATTTTCATATATTAATAATAATTCGTAGTAATTAAGAAATACAACTTGTAAATTTTCCACACTATTTACTAGTTTTATTCCTTCATTACTTCACTGGCTTTCCACAAGGTAACGCCTGAACATCTACATTTCATTCATAATAATTCGTGTTTATTCAGACGATGTTGTTACTGAAAGTTCCATCTAATCCGTCGTCATAGATTAAACAATAGTTAAATTGAAGAGATAATATGAGGAAAACCTTGGGTACAAAAACCTAAGAGATTCTAAGGAAAAACATCATCCACCGCAGAAAAACATCCACGAAGAAGTAATATCTAAAAGATGAGAAGGAACATGACAAAACATATAAATACACCATCAATAGGTTCATGTATGTGATACATCTACTTGTATAGGCATGGTCATGTTAACATTTAAATAAGTGTTAAAATGTACAGAAATAACATAAAACAAAAAAGACAAAAAGGAAAAATTTATATAAATTTGCAAGTATACAGCACAATAAACACAGATGCATATTTATTGTAAAACATGATCGATACAATACATCAAGTTTGTAATCAAAATTACCCCAATAAAGGCATCTCTAAATAGGAAAAAGGAGCAGATGAGAATGAGTCTCTATAAAGACGGAGAACATCTTAGGCGTTGAAGGGTAAAGCAAAAGCAAAACCAATAAAGTAAATATAGGATAGAGGAGATCTCCTTATAGTGACTCAGCGGTGTTGTTTGTCAATACTTAATTAGAATGTAAGAAAAGTGATGGAAATAAATCAGTTCAAACGAGTTGAGCGACTTGTAAATTCAATAAGAAACGGAAGAACAATAACGCTAATATGCGAATCAAAAAGTTGGGGAATACTCACGAAAAGGAGGTAAATAACATTCGAAGGACATCAAGTTCGATCGATATGCAGATCAATGGAAGAAGGGTCGTAACAAAGCAAGCCTCCCGACTCTTTGATACCATCGAATGTTTGACAAGTATCTTCCGTTTATAAACGCCATCGAGGTATTGGAGGAAGAACTCACTCCCCGGTGGCAACTGATAATACGTCAAGGAACCCGGTCCGTCAATGAGAACCGTCTGCTTTTCATCATCTATTATCTATCGGCTAGGAAAAAGGATCCAGCGGAAGGGAAGAGGGGGAGAGGAGAGACGGCGTTGTCAGGAGCAACCGCTGCCCGAATTAAGGGTGGAAGAAGAAGAGAAAAGAGAGGAAGAGAAAAAGGGTTGCGGGAGAGAGAGGATGGAAGGGCCTAAAATCTCTCGAGATTGGAATATTCTAATATCGTAGCAACGCTCGTGTTTGCACAAGGCTTCAAGTGAAATATTAAAACCTGCGCAGAGCCCGGAGCTCTCGGAGAAATGCGGGAGGGAGTTGGGGGGTCGGATGAGAGCCCTTCCCCCTTAAAGTTAGCGGGATGAGATATCGGATGGTATTTGGTCCCCTGCGATAAAAACCGAGGCGGATTCGCTTGTCTCCTTCCTCAAAGGTTCAATAACGCTCGTTATTATTAACATTGTCGGATGTTTTTCTCTCTCTATCTGTTCGAGTGTGGATCAGGTGAGGAAAGCGTTTGATAAGGCTCTCGAATACTTGGTGGAATTAGTTGAATCGGAATCTCTCTTTTCTTCTTGCCGTCGATAATCTAATCCGATCCCTCTACTCGAGGGCTTGAGGTTTTGTTTTGAGACGTTTTACTCTATAAGCTGCTTATTTTCTAGGTTGGGTGAATCTTAAAGGAGACAGGCTCTCTTTCACGAATTTGTGATTCTTGGGCTGTTCTTTTTTTTGAGTTCCGATTCGGGTTGAAACACTAAAGCTTGAGTCATATATTCCGACGCACTGGTTCAAATTTGTTGAAGAAATAAGCTCAATACTTCAGTACACTTATCACGATAGAAAAAAAAGGAGTGGAAAGAGGTTGCAAGTATAGAAGAGAAAGAAATAATAGGAAAAGTATTACATGCATGAAAATTATCAAAACAATCATTCCTTAAAAATAGCAGAATATTTGTTTCATATTCTTTAACAAAGTCCTGAATATCTGTTATCATGTGTCTTTCGTCTCCAGCGAAGTAGACAGCGCTTTCGCCTTTGATGGAAACGGTCCCGGGTTAAATTCTCGATGGTCGCCCAAGGACGAAATGGCCTAAGCTGTAAGTACCTACTTCTACCATTTTCATATTTAGTTTGATCTGTCTTTCACTGTTTACAGATGAGAAGTTCAGCGTCGCCATAACTCTCGGATAACCATTCTAAACGTTCTAGCGGGATAAATTTTTATTTACCAGTTTTTGGGAGACTCGGTCTCGATTCTAGGCTCTATCTGACTTTTCCAAGTTCGTTTCTCCTTGGAAGAACCGTGTTATTCAGCAAAAATCTATTAAGGTTTCGTGCATTTTTGATTTTTCATTGCAGAGACAATAGTCTTTATCAGGGTTAGTTCTTTATCTCCACGGTTTCGTGATTGCTTGTCAAGCCGAATTCTCCACGATTATTTTTATTTTATGCTTCTCTCAAGGGATAACTTTAAGGGTTCTCTAAAAGACGCCGCGTTTTCTATCCCCCTTACCCTTAGCTCCCCTCAGTAACCTCCTCTTTGATCTGATGTTTGCTTATACAGTTTGGTTTTTCTCTTCATGAATTCCTTATCAGCTTCCTGCTTCATCAAATTCTTATCATTCACAATATTATCAGAATAAATCATCTTCTTCTAATTCTTGGAAGAGCCTTCTAGGTATTTGCGATATATTTTCCGTGGTGTCCAGTTTAGTGCTCCGTTCAATACAATTCTTCATATCTACCGTTTCGCTCCTCCGGTACCCTTCCATTTTACTCTTTAACGTTATCCTCCTCTAACTGAATCTCGTTTTAATTTTTTATAGACGCAACGTACTTTATAAAGTTTTATCCCCCATAATTATTGGATGGTTTCATACGCATATTTATATAATTTCTTCTTTTGTTGGCCCGGAGTTAAAAATGGCGGCTTCATGCTTCAGGATTGCTAATCGATCCTTGGATCTTCTTCTCCAATCTTTCCTTGTTACTCACGATCAAGGGATAGTGATAATATTTATGAATGCCCTTTGGCAGAAAGACATCTAACTCAAAATACACAAATTTCCGAAAAAAATCGCAGTGAAACACAAAATAACTCGATAACACAATTTTAGAAAATATGTAATGTACATACAACCAAAAATATAAATACTTTAAAGATAGGTGTAATCACTGTTTAATCACTCAAATATCTTCTTATGATCTCAGTTTAAAATGTAATTCATCCGACCGATATATGCAGTCATTCTTTTGGTAAAGCATTCGTACCGAAGGACGGTTGATACCTCACCCCCTCAAACATTAGAGACCAAGATCTTGGGTGGAATGACGCTTACTGGGTAAAATGAGGAGTGAGGTAGATTGCCTTTGCTTTCCTTTCCATGTAAGAATGCTGTATGTGGAACACGTCAACGTTAGTGTATCTCAATGACTCTACGAGTAAAACTTTTCATAGCTGTCAATAAGATCTCTAAATACCTTAATTTTAATTCATTATCCGTCATATTTAGGCAGCTTTTATGTATTGTTTCACCCGTGAGTTGGACTAAAGAATGTGATTAAAGTTGCATCTCTCTTCTCTCTGTACCAAAACACAAATGGAGAATATTTCATTCATCAGGATATGATAGTAAGAACAGATGTAATCTATTCGTAGACATAATTTTTCATTGGCTCAACCGCTTCTCGAGATCGCCCCAAACTGTTCCCCGAAACGTCCTCATCAGAAATAAAGAGAGCGGGAAATTATCGCGAACATGGAATCTTAAGGAAAAAAGAAAAATTCCGTCGATTGTATCAACAAGGCGGAGGGATCCGAGTTTGGAATTCGAGTCCACACAGAAGAAGTGTGTAAAAAGAATTCGAATGCAAACAGAGCCCTACTCTCCTTCGAGAAGTCTTTTAGCCTTTAAATATATTTGACCTCTAATGCTTCCTCTCTAACGAAAGAATGTTTTCGAGAAAATAATGACTGCCAAGAGGGGGATTCGAGAGTAATAAGGAGCGATCTTTCCTCCATCGTTCGCTTTACGGTCCCAAGGATATGAACGAGAGGGCTAATAAAGGAGGAGATTGACTCTTTTCTCGGAAAACGGAAGTGGAAGACGTAGAGCGAAAGGTAATAGCTCTGTCGTTTTGTAATACCATTAATAAATACGGTATCATCTAAAAATATACTTTAGGTTTTTGTTTCTGCTGTGTTTAGTTTTTTTTCTGGTAGTTTATCTGAATAATTAGTAGCTTCATTTAATCGATTATTTCAGACCGTTTTGCCACTTTACCTTGAAACGTTGTCAAGTTTAGCAATTGATTTCATTTCCATTGCTGCATTATCAATCTACTTAGGAACATTTTAAACTATATGAGATTGTTTGCCCTGAATCAAATGAAAACTACGGGGTCGATAATAATAATTATTATTGTTAATCGTAATCATACTACTCGCTAACTGCATTTAAAATATTTATATGCTGTAATATATGATTTGTTTAATTATAGTTCCGTAGATTTGTATTTGTTTTGTACAGAAGTGCAAAATTTATATATATCCAATAGAATGATATATTTTAGTTCTATTCAATAGAAAATTATATTGACCATCCTGACGAAAATGAACCATCATATTATTATTTATACTTATAGAATGTTCTACATATTTTACGTTATCATTGATTATACGTAGTCTTCAAAACTTAGGCGAATTCAGCTTTCTGCGCATATATGTTTCTTTGAGATTTATTGATTTAAACTCATAAATGCTTTCAGAGTTTCAATATTTTTGCATTGGTTTTGCTGATTAGGTATGTTTTATCCCAACATTTTCCAAATAATTAACAAAAGCGTATTATTTAAATGCTCTTTGTAATTGGTTTACGTAAAGCAATCGATGATTAATCTCAATAAATTAAGAAGTTAACATAATCAAATTTCGTGAAAGCTCTCTTTCATCCAAATCAAATTTCAAAAGCAACGATGGAACAAGAAAGCTCAATGTGAGTAAGTATGCTTAAATAAAATTGCTGTTATTCCTAACCAAGGGATAGCGGCACTTTTTTATCATAAGGTTTTCTTTCCTTTCTCTATTGAACTCGTTTACTTCTTATCATAGAAATGACTTGTAGGTAACACACAAGAGAGAAAGCATTTTTTAAATACATTCTATGAAGTTAATAAATTTTACAATAATGTATGTATATTATGATTAACCTTCTGACAAAAATGTATCATTCACTTTATAATAAACAAGTTAATATGATAAACAGATTGCATTAAAATTTTAAAAATTACACAATAGTTAAATACAATTTAAAATAATAAACATTATAGGTCCCGCTAAGCATAAAATGGCTTACCAGAAGGTGCCTTTTCATCAAAGAAGTAATAATTAACAAAAATGTTAAAATCATACATGTCAACACAATTATATATTAATTGAAAATACTATATTTATCTCTTTGAATAACACATTAATCATCTATATTTACATAATATTAATATTCAAATATTTTACAGCACAAAAGTACTAGAAATGTTTTAATATATACATTCAGACACCTGATTTTAAAAATAGAATAACTTAATTTATATCAATCTAGTTCCGGTAACCATGTTTTCACTTCTTGTTTTATTATTTCATTTTTTTCTAATGATTTTAAGTCATGTATGTCATTAAAAATATAGGAATAGTAAAAAAAATGATAGTTGAATGACTTTGGAAGGAAAAGTTATCAAGAAGTAAATAGAAAGGCGATAAGTTGACAATCTTGTGGCACAAGAACATAGAGAGAGATGGGTGTGTGCTTTATGTCTTTTGGCGAATTATATAAAAGGGGAATCCTTTGGTTGCGAATCAATCGCCACCCTCAGAATGTTGCCTTTTCGACGGCCAGAAAGCGGAATCGAGTGGAATCGATCGATATACTTCGATATCGAAAGCAAATAGTCACATTGTGCAGAGATTCTCCTCTCGTTCCTCCCAGATCCTCCTCTCTATACATATAGCTTTATTCCAGTAAAAATCCCAACACCTCACCGGGTTTACCTAGAGCAATAAAGCTTAGTTCTAGTACATACTTGAGATAAAATGTAATGATTGTCAATCTGATAAAACGACATGTGGCTCAGCTAAGGAGTGATGTAAACTTCAAGTAGTAATTATGGGAAATAGCGGTGTAAACTCAACGGATTGGCGTGTAACTTTGCGGTATTACAGGACTAAAAGGAAAATAAAGTAGAACTAGTTTTAACTAGAAAAATAATTACTATTTTATTCAAAAATCTCATTGTACAATTTTTCTATTTAATTTTCACCTTATCAATAGCGTGAATTTATTACCGTGGGCAACAGGATGATATAGCATAAATTATATTTCGTTGTTATATTTGTGAGTTTTGTAATATTAGATTGTTTGTAAATAGAGTGATAATTGTAATTGCTGATTGTAAATTTTTAGGAAACTTTCTAGTGTTACAGATTAAGAAATGCTTTTATACTGTAAATGTTGTTAGATATTTGTAGGGGTTGATTACTTCCCATCAGAATAACTGGAGAAAATACTAAATGGCAGAATGCTGTGGTTGGCAAATGGTTATATCGTGTTTGTTTCGTATTATTAAAATTTATTACTTGCATATTTAATCGTAACTATCAGGTTTCACTAGAAAAATCCATTATTTATATTAAATCCCTCTTAGGTTACTTCCAGTTTTTATCGAAGGATAAAATCGCTTACTGATTCGGGGAATATTTGCTGTAAAATGTAGTAACATCTCAGTTAGATAGCATTGGATTTAACCGTTCAAAAGTAGAGTAATAATTTTGTAACTTGTCTCGGTTCCAGCATAACATTAAAGATACGAAGGAAAAAGGTGAAGATGCTTAGCCAAATAACTTAAAATAAATTATTTTAATCCCCACACTTCCGCAAAAATCTCGCTTTCGAATCGTATCGCTCTTTAATCCTCTGAAACGGCGAGTTTTAAATATTGACTAACTAATACTCAAAAGTACATACTTAAGGTACCCTTTGAGAGAGATGTTTTTAACATTTGATTTAATTTAGAATACTTTGATTACGAAGGAAAAAAGTGAACCATTGAGATGCCAAAATTACCTATCTAGAAAGTACGGACGAAGAATAGTTTCTTAAAGCGTGGATCCGCAAGGAGGTTTTAGGTAGTATTTCTTACTTACTTATTACTCAGATTACACGAAGAAGTGGATGGAATAATCGCAATACCAAAACTCAGTTGCTGGATTGGAAAGTAAGGATAAAGAATAGATTTCAGCAAAGATATATCTACGAGGTTTTATTTTTATAAGGATGGAGTTAGGTCATCATAACAGACGTCATTTGTCTCGGAAAAACGGACTTGAAAAAAGTCTGACGGGTAAAGGAAGATCCCGGGTTCGTTTCCCGGCCCCGTTAGAAATTTTTGAAGTCCGTTTTTCCTTGGGATTTTTCCTGGGTGCACGCCCTTATGTGCTAAGTACCTTAACCCTTTACTCATATTTCTCTTCCCATTGCATTTAGAAAAAAATCACTGTGGCTATTTTTTCTTAATTGATTAAAGAGCGTGTAGTAAAAATTCCAACTGCATATAATAAAATTTGTGGATGGAGATGGATTTTCGTTTAAGATGCTTTGTATATGTGAATCAATCAAGATTGGATCTCGAAACCACAAAGCAAGCTTCAGGGCTATACATCACACTTTTGATAAATGTTGTGTTCTTCTGCGAGGCATGAATGTTTTTATGCAATTGTGTAAAAATGACAGAGTTGAGAATTTACCGTGCTTAGATTGGTTTCATACCGACTCAGATAAAGTAGGAGAATGATACTGAGTTTCGATTCACATCATTTTAAAGGCATAGAATTGTATAGTAAGAATATTAGGAATGCGGCTGTTAATGCATTTGAGGTTTAATATCTCCAATAGCCGTCTTTGTTGGAGTTCCTCACCTTATTCACCGGTATTCGGAGAAAAGAATTGCCGCTCTTTTAAGTACCCCCAATGTAAATTTCAAAAGCAATGCAATCGTCTCTATGGGTGATGAAACCTCTGAATACCGGTGAATGAGGTGAGAAACTCCGACGAAGACGGCTATTGGAGATTGTAAACTTTTAAGGCGAACGATTGGCCTTATAATTTGTTAGATATACATGTAGTATTTTTGTCATAGTTAGGTATTCTTAGTAGTCTTTGTTAGTAGCCCTATAGTTAGTCTTTCTTAGCTAGGGATCTCGATTTGCTGTTAGCTATGTTACTTCGCCTGCCTATTATCTATGGAAGCTAAGCAAGTCATCATTTTTAATATTCCATCTCTTTCTTCTCTGAGTGAGTTCTTTGAGGTCTTGAATCGGACGTTATAGCCACTCTTTGTGTGCGATTTGGCAAAGGCGATACTTTCACGTTCGATCAACAAGATAATCTCCAAATTTCTTCGGCAATATCCTCCGAATAAAACGGAGCGAATATTTATCCTCTGGTAAAACTGATCCGAGTGTCTCGTTAATATGAATCAAAAAATCTTCCCGGAGATATACTAATATTTGCTCGAATTGGAGTCCGTTTTTATTCTTCGGTTACAAAGCCGATGGTTTCTCTCCGCCGGTCCGTTTGTTCGCCATTAGAAAAAACGAGCACTTTTAATTAATGGATTTCATTATTCTCAACGGGGAAAATTTTCCCAACGTGTCATCTGTCGGCGCTTTGATCTTCGCGTCACTTTTTATCTTTCTCTCTCTCTCTGCGGTTACGTGTTCCTTCCTTCTTCGAGCAAACAGTAAAAGTTCCCGCTTATTTACCGAAGTAATACTTAAAGCTGATTTTATGAATGCATTAGGATGGCTGGAAGTGCTGCGGAAATATCAAGAAAATTTAATTGAAGGCGATCAAACAGTCGAGTGGTGGCCGCCATATCATTAAATTGGGCGAGATTTCAAGAAGACGTCGTTTCGCGGCGAATGCCAAAGAGAGCTGAAAAATGGGGTTTTCGGGGGGATTTTAAGGAACGGGAAATTTGTAAGACCATATGTTTTATGCTGGAGGATGTCCGAATGTTTATTCGATGTTTATATTAATGGCTCGATCTTTTCAAGAGCACTAGTTATTAGTTTAATTTGAGAGTGAACAAGGATGTGATGTAAAGAGAGAAATATTGGAACACGGCTGTTAATGAATTAGAGGTTTAATATCTCCAAAAGCCGAATTTGTCGGCGTTCCTCCTCTTACTTCCCGGTAGTAGGATAAAGCAAGAAAGGCATTAGTGCGGCATTCCTTTTTGGAGATTTTAAACCTCTAATAAGAATCTGATGATCACTGTACGGTTTGGAAGCATCGCTAAACACGAGAGCATAATACCGGTACATAACTGAAAATCGCAATCGAAAAACATCTTTATTCTTATGAGTAAAATAACGAACCCGAACCGGAAATTTTACATGCTTGAATTCAATAGGATACAGAAATCTGTTATTTCCAGATCCAGTTTGCGATTCCAAGGAATATTAGTAGGACTTGAGTAAACTTAACGAAATAGGTTTAACAGCAACTCCCTACTGCCTAATGTATATGTTTAATATTCATACTTTTACCTACTTAGTAACTTACATATTACTGATTTATTTATTGTGTTTTAAGTTCGCCCAACAAAAATATTACAGGGCAAATACTCTGTCACATAAAATAAATTATAATACACACTTATACGTAAAAGAGAAGTATTTGGAACATAATTCACAAAACAATTTTGTTTAGATGCGAACAAAAAAGGCTTCTCTTTTGAAAAAAAATCGTTTTTGGCAGTGCCTATTAAAGGTTTGGCACAATCTATAAAATGTTGAATTATTAACACAATATTTTGTTTTCACATTTTCAAATAAAATGCCCTCTTTGGCCTCACATTAAATTTTGTTACGTAAAACTTAATTTTACTCACCAGGTTAGCATTTTCCCCAGTATTGACTTAATCAAATAAATACAATAAGTCCTTCTTAATTCTTCTTTTCTACGAGATATTTTGTATTAATACACATCGCACATTACATTGGAGTAAATTTAATGAAATGCAATGTAATTTTAAAACTTTTCATCAATAAAATATTGTATGAATGTGGTTGGTCAAAGCTCTTCGATATCTAAGGTCATTTCACATATCGAACCCAAGACAGCTTTCTCCGAAGACGAATGCGCGGCCCACTTGGCTATCCGTGAACCCGAATAATTGAATAAAAAAATGTTATCGAATTTGTCTATATTTGGAGATTTTATATAGATATATATTTAAACACCCTTAACGTATTTGACCTATGTCGTATTTATTGTATATCTTAATGGTAGGAGGGAGAAATACAGGTTCTAAGATGGCTGATGGAACGATATCTGTATAGAATCTAATCATGATTGTTTTTATCTTCGAATTAATGCTGCAACGGGAGAGTATTATAGGTCGATGCACTATTATTCGTTTGGGTATTTTTTATATATTAGGACAAGTCAGAATTTTAGAGATAATATTAAAGAGAATAATTCGCTTGCTTAACCTCACTCATGGATAACCTTAACCCCCATGGCTGTACTTCCGCACGACGGGTTGTACTCAAACAACTGCTATTTGAAGCTCATTTAACTCTAATTTTTACGTTTAAGGTTCACGATTTTTACTTATTTTAAGATAGCATTGAGTTTTTCCGTATCACAGAATCTGAAGTTTATTTGTGTGCTCATTGTGAAAGGCACATGATGTACAAAAAAGTGTTGACATACACATGATATAAATAAGAGTGTTGTTTAATATTTACAGATGCACAAAAGAGTGTTGTTAGAAACAGAACCTCGTAGATAATATCTGACGAGCTTCTGTGGACTTTTTGGTAAGTCCATAACCCCTTACGTTTTGCAATTCAGCTTTGAGCGGAATTAATACCGTAGAAAATCAATAAAGCAATACCATGATCTGTACATCGTTTTTTTTTGGGTAAACAAAATAATTTGAAAAGTATGTATCCAATTCAGCCCTCCATCTCCTTCAAAATAATTATACCTGCTATGTGTAACTTCTATCCTCCAAAATGTGTTTAATGATTCCGTTGTAGAATCTTAGTTTCAGTAGAAAGAGATCGCGCTGTGGAATCAGTCGGATAAGCTCGGCAGAGATATCTTCTATTTGCTAATGAATAGGAAATAAGTGCGATTACTTCCTCTACCATACATCACTTGCGACTAGTAGGTTCTGTACCCCGATCTAGTTTTTTGAGTCAGTTGATATTTTTGTAGGAAATTAAATACAATTAATTTTATTCCCTCTGCTACAAAAATATCCATGCAGCCTTTATTCAGTGACCAAACTCAGGCGAATAAAACAGCATTTCATATTAGCATTTGTAGATTTAAAATGTAATTTTCATCTTCCATACGTACACGTTATACGTACTATAATTCATTGTTTTTTGCCGAAAATTTTCGGCATTCACTTATGTTTCTCCAAGACATTTGTCTCTTTTTTTTTGAACAGCAAAACTATTTACATCGGTGGAAAGTAGATGTAAGAAGGCAGAGTTAGATACCAAAAACGACCGTTTTTCGTGAAAGGTAGACGCAAATACATCGGTTTAAGTAAAGTCACGGCTATGTCCAAAATTTCTCGAAAGTAGCAAATTTTTATTTTTCCTTCGAATATAATAGTTTATAACCATGATTTAACTGAACTGTGCTGCTAGATATTATTTTTACCGATTGATGAAACTATTGTAATTTGATTTTGTTCAACTTTCAATTTTCATGTAAATGTTGCAACAGCGCGGCCGATTCTCCCGTAGGAAATGCATTGGGCCATAAGAATCCCTTGGTGCCATCATGACGTTGGATAGAGTATAGTAAAGTTATTCCTCTTCTGATTCCCCGGTATTCCGAGAAAACAAGAAAGGACACCGCACTCTTTGAGAGCACTCAATACGTATTTCGAACGCGATGCATTCTTCGTCGGTAAACTTTGCATCTATTCATTCGGAATACCGGTGAATGAGACTAGGAGCGCCGACAAAGACGGCTATTGCAAATTTTAAACCTCTAATTCCTTAACAGTCGTGTTCCAAATTTATTTCTTTATGAGTCTAAAGTTAGAAAAGCAAGGAAATTCCGCTTTGCGATATCTTCAGATTTCATTTGTAACCTTCAATACTTAGGGATTGATCATGAATTATTTCAAGTCCTTACCCAAATAATTAGTGCACTACTAATATACATACAACCTCCATCCAGTAGTGGTAATATCGTTACCTGTTTGAGTGCCTCAAATATTCTCACTCGGAAAGCGAAGCATGTGAGACAGGAGTGGAAATATTTCTCTTTGTTATTATTTTCCGATGCAAACCAAAGATGAGTAAAAGAAATGCTTTATCACTTGAGGTTGGGAATGCCAAGGAAAATATAAACCCGGATCCGGTTGTTTGCGAGCAGACGGCATGTATACAGTGGCGAACGTCTGAAGAAAGCGAAAAGAAATCTCCGCGGGAGAGAGTATTTGTTTGCCTTCAATATATCGATCGATCCGAGAAGAAAGTCTTGGATGCCCGACATTTCGTCGGAAAGAAGTGTTGAGGCGTCGGAAAAGTTTCGATCAGCACACAATCGAGCAGAAAGATTTCAGTGGAGTATAATTCTCGAGGAGGCACTTCGTAGGAATCAAGCAAACGATTCATTCTGCAGTAAAAAGTCAAACCTGCATTCAAAGTCTCGAATAAAAAATTTATCCCATACACTCCTCATTCTATTTCCAAATAATGTGAGTTCTGGTATCACTTGTTTCTCCAAAATCTTGATATAATATAAAACAAACTATAATATTGCTGAGGAAGACTTATTGAGGATTGTCGGGCATATTGTCATCCGAGATGCTCCTGATTGAATCAGTGATTCTTTGAGGGTTATAATTGTGGTAATACAATATTTGTCAACATCGAATGCCTTTTAAGTCGATCGTAAAAGAGCTGTCTATTATAGTGTATTGAATGCTTATGTATAAAAACACTATGAAATAGGTACAAACGTTTCGAAAATTATGAATCAGCCTTATTCCTAAGTTTTAAGTTCTTTATTCAATTACAGATAAAGATGAATACTGTATAACTTATTTTTGCTATTTATATTTCATATTTTTCATTTTTATTTTATATTTGTTGCTTTATTCAATTATTTGTATATTATAGATTTCTTCAATATCTCGTTCACCTCGGTACATTTTATTCTACACTAGCAGAAGAGCCCGTTGATTCTCAACGGGATATCAAATTTCATAAATACCAGTGTAACAACCTTGATCGCTTCATAATTGTTGATAGATTCTAATCCAATCTTTCTAATCCAATATACCAAAAAATGTAAGTAACAATAATGTCTACAAAGCCAAAACTCAATATTAAATCTTATATACTCTGAATGAAAAATATCTTCAACTGAAACAATATAAAAATATATTTTAAGATCACATTAGGATAAGCAGTACCACCTTTAAAGTTACATTTTCATACAGGTACAAGGGGACAAATGAATCAAACAATTAGCATAAATGACAGATATAAATTAAACGTCACTCTAATAACCATCGATGAATATTCTTTGCGGAAAGTAAGTGCATATTCTATATTCAGACCTGAAAATGAATCTTTTTAAGGTTCCGCGAACACCTTCATTATTCTGTAAATATTTTCCTTCATCTACATGAACTAAATATTGATAGCATGGGTATTTTCTACTATTCAAATCTCATTTTACGTTTGAATAAAAAGCTGCTTCAAAGCTGTACTAAAGAGCCTATTTGAGTAGAATAGATTCCTATACCCTCTACTCTATCCTCCATATCATCTTCTATCGAAATATTATCCTTTTATTTCAATGTTCTGATGAATTTATTTTATTTTGGATCACGTGAGGGAATTGAAAACAGTCTCCTTAGGATACGACTGCTAACTGGGATTTGAACCGCGGTCGATTGGGAAGGGTATATCGGCTTTCGAGACGGCTGTACTAATATCAGCACTTATACCTAGTGGATCATATATACCTGTTCCCATTTTAAAAGACTGCGCATAAGCTACATGGCATGCTTTGCTCCCGCTCTTGACTGGTCAATACAGCGGTCGGCTTAAAGAATTCTTCTCGGAACTCCGAGTTGATTTAAATGAGAAAGTTTATCGTTTCAAATTTCACTTTCGGTTGCGGTCATAGGAGGAATAGGAAATTGACTAGTTCTTGTAAATATTAACGCGCATCCGGAATATTAACTGCATTCCACAGGGTTGACTGTTATTGAAAAGGGAGCATTGTGTTCCGCCGGCGGCAGACGTCGTTTAATTAATTCATAGCGTCGCCATGAGAGGGGGTGCGTGGAGACCACTTTTATATGCACCCATCTCCACTCATTTGTTCCGGGAAATATCTCCGCTCCTGTCTTCACTTAAATATGCGCCCCCTTCACTTTGTGCTGACTCCCTCTTTCTTCCTCGCAGCTGCTGGATCTATCTGCTGGGCCACCACACCTCGGCCATTATCGTCATTCTGGTCCGGTCGACAGGTCCGCTATTTTACGCTATGCTAAGCTCTCGGTTGATCTCACTGCTTCGTTCCGCCCTTGAAATTCCTCCCTTTGTTCTTTTCAAGTCTCTCTATTAGTTGAAATCTTTCTCTACCCTCTAATACCTCAGATAAAATACTCTCACGTGGTCATATATGCAGTTTCTTATTGATTGATTAATATCCCGGTAGCTTCATTATTACAATACTATTTTACATTACCTATTTAACATAGAGCACATTGATTCAATACTGTATACCGTATTTATTACAAAAATTAAAGCTATTGACTATTAAAGAAAATATATCTCTAGCTACTACAGTACAATATTACAGTACATTTATCTCTTAGCTACATCAATACAATATTACTTTACATCAGTCATCTAAAAGTAGACACAACAATAATAGTTACTCAAACAGTAAAAATATTTCCTTTGCTATTATTAAAATTTCCCATAATAACTAAGTTGCTCTACTCAAACAAGCTGTTAACGATTGTTCCATACTTTACATCCCTTATTTATCATAAAAGATTTTCCAGGGTTCCTGGTAGGTCTTCACGGCTACCGTAGCGTTCCTGGGGACTACTCTCCACAGTGCAACACCCATTCCCTCCTTCACTTGCGCTTCGTCAACACCAAACTACTTACTCCTCTGAATAATTCCAGCCAGTTTTACTGTTCTTTGTGGTACATACCTACCTATTATGTATATCGTAGGTGCATACCTATATATTATGTATATCGTCGGGGTACATAATTTTGTGCAATTTACTCCACCACCAAACTCACCTGGAGTTTCTAATTTCTATTAACTAAGTATCTTTTTCTGTTTTTTTTTCCAGCGGTAGGGTTAGCCGATTCGTTCGATCCGGTTTCTAGGATATCACGATTTCCCCCTAACGTTTCATAGTTCTATCTGACGTAAGAGTTGTAAAAATGTATAAGTAGAGGCGCTATCCGCTCGATACGAGTGCGATGTTAAATCTTGAAATACTTCAATCCTATTTCTTCTGTAAGCTCAATAAAGATATTTTAATTAAATAACGAGAGAAAATGTGCATACTTAAGATTGAAATGCGTCATTGCATACACTGTATGTATAAGAACCTGTTCTAAATATATTTTAGGAGTCTATAGAAGAAAAAGACCGGGTTTGACCACCGGATATAACTTCGCAAAACTCCTGAGATTCTGCGGAAAAAATCGCTCTGAACAGGATCCAGATTTCAATGCGGAATGAACTTCTTACAGTAGGCAGCTTTTAACTTTGCGATATATTGCTCTCACAAAGGGAGTAAGGAGGTTATGTCAGGCAAGTTAGGTAGAGGGATACAAGTAACAGGAACCGTATTTTAGCACCAGATATGCTTGAAAATTGAGTGCAAATTCTGTGTGATTAAAACTAAAAGTTTACATCTTGCACGTGATGCGAATGCATCCCCGGTAATGTCGTAATGTTACTGCTTTAAAAATATCTGAAAGGTTGAAGCTCTCTTACTTCATTTAGCTATAGAAAGTTACTTTTTAAAGTCAAAACAATTTTTTTCCTGTGAGACCCAACTTGTAACTTTCCACTCTTTGAGACGGCGAGGAAAGAAGTGCAGCATTTAATGCCACAGTGATTGCATTTGAAACTTTTTACTTTTCTTAAATAGAAATTGTCGTAAAGAGGTATAGGAAATGTCTGTGATACTCTTACCATTTAAAGGAAACCCGCTGTTCGTGAACCGCTGAACCAGAGAAAAGGAAGGAAAATGAAAACGTAGCAGATACATATGGTGGCTATCCTCATAGCTCTACGTTCATACTTTACATATGGAACGTAAATGATGTAAGAGAAAAACTTGATGATCCAATAAACCTTTTCCTTTGTAAGGGCAATCCTATTTAAGCATTATTCCACGGAGGGAATCTACCCCCTGAACGCAATCGTGCCAAAGCGCAGCATTCATGGTTCCATTCATCCTCCCCCTGCCGTCAAATCACAGCATCATACCCTAGGGGCCACCAGCCTCCCCGCCGCAACTATTCACTCGAAT
Source organism: Sympetrum striolatum (assembly GCA_947579665.1). NCBI lineage: Eukaryota > Metazoa > Arthropoda > Insecta > Odonata > Libellulidae > Sympetrum > Sympetrum striolatum. The sequence goes on along the minus strand of OX388351.1, from coordinate 43,709,417 downwards.
CCCACACGCACCAGGCTCACACACGCACCCTTTAACCGTCCCCTGCTTGGGGAGGCCCTAAGGGGGAGGGCTTATATTTCGTTGAGCGAGCAGTGGGCAGTTTGGCGGGAATCTCTGCTCCTCCGCACCTAATAAAGCTCACCCCACACGCGCGCACCTTCCTCCCCCCAGGCGACAATCCCCCCTCTCCCCAATCTGCGCCCTCCATTTAGCGAGGGCTGGGCTTCAGGAAAGCTGGAGACAAGTGTTTCATCTCCTACGCCTTCGAATCGCAATTTTCCAGTCAAGGATTCTGATCGTTAAAAGCTACCTCGGGAGTCCCGCAAGGTAGAATCCTCGGACCTTTATACTTTTCGCTTTAAAATGTTTAAAGAGTTACGACAGGAGTGCTGAAGTTGTGGTTTCCGCCATTTTTTATGAGGAAAGTTGTGAAAGTTTAAACCTTATTTCGTCTCACCATTCGGAAAACCATATTGAATTAATTAAAGATAGGTCGAGGTCATACTTGTTACTTTTTCTGTTCCTGTAAAACTGTGGCGTGTCAATAGTCTTAATCTCTATTTCTATGAACAAATTGTTATGTCTTTAACTTGTAGTTTAGGCAGCTGTCGAAAAGATGATTGTTTGCTAGGAAATTTACAAGAAGGTGAATTAGTGAAATGATTATCATCGACTCCTCTTAAACTGCAGATTAGATTTAGAAAATGGTACATAGAGAATGAAAAAACATTCAAAACAAGTTCCTTAAGAAGATAAAGTTAGCTAAAGTTTTGGTACTGACCTGAAAATGTGATGGACTAAAATTCTATGCTTATATATCGGCGAATCAATACACCATTCTACCATAGATTAATATAATGAAGCTGTAACTTTTCTTTCGCATTACTATTCCACGTTATAAATTTAGTCGAAGAAAATTATTCATGGTTTGTTTCAAAATACATCAATTAAAATACAATACTTAAAAGTCAGAATGATATAACTGTTTAACTGAACATTATAAAGGTGTAAATCAAGAATTTCCAGGAAAGCATGTCTTTGATTGGAGATAATAATTTAGAAGCTTCGGTTATACAAGGAGCAATCCTTATGTTTCGGAAGACATTTTGTGGTGTAGCGGGATAAGGCTTTGAAACAAGGGACATTATCATGCTGTGTGGTAACGATGCCACGTTAACATTTTCCAGTCGATCGAATCAAATAATTTACAATAACAGTGCAACGATTGGCGGAATTCATTGACATCCGTGAAAATCTGCTTTGGGAATCCCGCAAGGTGTTGTCATTGGGCCTTTATTCTTTTCACTTAAAAATGTCATAGGTACGACTTGACTCGGATTTTATTCATCCTGGGGTAGATGAAGCCAAACGGCTCCCCCTTCTAATCCTCTAGGGCTCTCAAGAAAAGTACAATAAATAAATAAATAAGCAATAAATAGAAGTAATACAACAAATATAGAGAAAACACATGGGTAAAAATACAAGTTAAGACATAGTAGTTGATTAAAGGTTCTTACAGTCACTATACACTGATAAATACGTTCACTTCACAACACACACACAATTCACTCTTCAACTTTAAAACTCACACTGCATTACATCATAACTTAAACTTTTTTTAAAGTGCAGTGCAGTATTTATATTATCCAAAACTTATTAATTCTATTCTCTACTGCCTTCTCGAATGCTTTCCAAGGAGTAGGAGAATGCCAGTTATTGATAAATGATTCTCCCAATCGCTAAATTATTCCCTTACTGTTGCAATTTGGCATCATGGGAAGGGGTCTTGTTTACCCTTCTTTGAAGACGTAACGCGCCATTTTCATCGAAATGCTATTACGTCCGCTCTTTTCCGAATCCCCGTGGAAAGGGTTCGTTCACAATAGACTCAATCACATCCCTAAGTCGGCAGCTTTGTCACCCAAAAAATCCCCTCCGTTCCATCCCATGCTAATCCATTGCGCAAGGAACGCTTTTTTGCCGAAAATCGAATGAGTTGCCGATGATTTACTATCTATGGTCCTTCCATGTTTTCATCATGTTTTGCAAAAGCTCACTAAACTGTAAACACTAGTTTAAAATGTTCACAAAATCTTTGATGAATTTCAACCTACTGATTATTAATGATCGGTCGGTTCACGATCGGGAACTTTTATCGGATGAAACCAGCCGCGTTTCAAGGGTCCGAAGCGGGTGAAACTTCCATCTCAATATTTTTCGGGCTCTTTTTGAGAAATAGTTTTTCAACAGTCATTTATTTACTCGTACTAATCGTATATTTTGGCATTTTGATTTGATGCCGTATAATATTGCTTTGTTCTGAGCCCCCGGTCAGTGCTGACTGAATTTCGTGAAATCATAGAGATTTATCTCACGTGATACACGTTTTCACGATGCAGATCACGTAGCATTTTACTAATTATCTGTTTTTTAATTAGTAATTTTTGACGACTATGTCTCTCCTTTAACTGCATGACCATCTTTATCTGTAGCCTCTAGTGTATTGAAATTATAGGGAATTTATTACTGCTAGTATTTCACTATTAATTTAAATTTTCAAAGCCAGAATTTTACAAAAAAATACTCATTGGTAGGATTTATCCAGAGTTGATACTAGGGATCAAGATTTAGGTCCCCAATTTTCGAGATATATTTATTTTGTCTTGAAGGTTATGCTTACAACGTGGAATTAATTTTTTAAAATGACGGAAATTATGCGTCAGTTGAGATTGTTAACATCTTGAAGTTAGGGAATATAAGGGTACATGAATCGGCCTATACCTTTACCTTACATTTCTATTGTAGTGGCATGCATTGAAAGGTGACTGTTCAGAGGTATTATGAAACCGAAAGCTCTGGAAAATAACAATGATTTTAATACTTCTTCTTAGGAAGTGGTGTTTACACCCCCTGCCACACGCCGAAAGGCGGCTTGTAGGGTATTAATGTAGATGTAGATGTAGATGTAGGAACTCAAACTAGTAACTGCATGGACGTGCTGTTCGTTGCTCCCAAATCATATATATCATACATATAATATATATATATTTCGATATAGATGTATCCAGTACATATATTTGAGCGGTACGTAGATGCCGAAATGGATATTGAACGGAGATGTTGGACGTGGCAATATGGCACAAAGGGCCTTGGGGCCGCCCATGGATACACTGTCGGCGGGGAATCACTAAGCAGCTCTGAGGATGTGTAAACATAGGAAGGGTGTCCCAGGGTCAATTTGGAGGGGCGATCGTCTTCATTTGTATGAGGGCGGGTGGGGTGCCCAGGGGGAGTTCATCAGGACGCGCACAGTTTTCATTGGCGGATTACGTACTCACTTCGTCTGCTCCTCTTTATTGTTCGTCTGCTTCCCAAGGTCTGTCTGTATCCGCTGCTTTCAAGAAGCTGCTTCTTATTAGGCACCCAGATCCTTCATTAAGCTCCAGCTGGAAATTGGAAAAGATGTGATGCTGCCCTCAAATCTTATATGCATTATTCGGAGTCATGGGTGGAGCTTTCACAGTTTTTCTATTTGAACGCCTGTCAGCACATCGATGTATATCGACCGCTCCTTGAACAGTTCATGATTTATGTATTTGTATGATTTACGTTGTTCATAGACAAAGGTTGGGGCTACCATCAAAAGAAATTATACTTGCAGCGTATATAATAATCGATAAATAAATAAATACTACTAATGATAAAAATGCGAAAGCTGGAATATATTTCGACTCTCTCGATTGGATTATGGTAGAATATGGAAAAAGAAGTCCTAATTTTCAGTTACATCTTCGGGATAGAGTATTTAGTTTGAGTATTCTCCCCCAAGAACTTGTTTACAAACAATTTTCTATAGCTAAATAAATAATATTTTCTGAACAAATTCTATGAAATTCGGCTCTACTTCGTGAAACAACATTCTAAAAGAAAAAGAACTGTTGACTTCCACAATAAAGAATTTTTTTGAATTGTGCAAAGAAATATACAAAGTTCTCATTTTTTCGTCCATATTTTCTGAATGAATTCATGATCTAATGCATATTCCCTTCAAACGCCGTTTGCCATCTTACTTCCGCTCGATTTACTTATTGATATAGGATTCCTAGGATATTGTTATTGGATAGAATCCTTACTTCCTCCATAAGAATAGAAATCAATAGAAATCTTGCGCAGTCATATTTATTCGTAGATTTCGTTGAGTTGATCTGTCCATTCCCGAATGTTATCTTCGGTTTTTCAGAGCGTTTGTTTCTTCGGAAATATGGTCGTTTCGCCTGCTCTCAAGCAAGTCTTCAAGTTGGAGTAAGAAGTACTCTGAAGCTTGGAAGCTTGTTTGTTTAACAAGGAAAAGTTGAGGATGGCTTGTTGAGAATAAGTTTGCGAATCCTTGCGTTGTGTTCGACTCGGTTTTTCCTCTAATTTCTAGTTTCTAACCCCATAATGTTTACATACCTTGAAGCTTTAAAATTCAACGCTCAAGATTTTCTCCATAATTCGATGCAATGACTATCTAACAGTTAAACCTAAATTTTGGGTATAAATTGGGGAATATTTGCAAAAAATGTCCAATAAAAATATTTTGGAAGGTATACAGAATGTATTAACGGAAATAGTACAACTAAATTTTTCGTATTTTATTTCTGCGAAAATCGGTGTAAGTGAAGCTTATAATGTATCGAATTTTATGATTTCAGAACTTTACTTATTGGAGAATTAGGGGTAAAAATTTTATATTCTTTTAAGATTAACAAATTACGTATAAGGATTAAAAATTACGAAACAAACAAAATTACTTCTAAATTTTAGGATATTTCAAATTTTCATTTCAAAGCATGTTATCAATTTATATTCATATAGTATCTAATTTATAATCAAACAGGTCAGCATCTATTTTTTTCCTCCTGCTAAGCTGATGTTTAGTAAGGTTTGTTATTTAATATTTTCAGTTACACTAACAGTCCATGAATGAAGTTAGCCATCGTAAAGTCCGTTTTCAGCACATTTAATAAATATTAGGGAATAGTATTTTATAGCTTTGTACTGTTTAGCATAGGAAAAATTGCTATAATCAAAGGTTGGTGTTGGTATAATAATCTTGGTAAAACTCAATTATAGAAAGGAATACTAAATATTTATATAAATTTTCGCAAATCAGGTTTGATGTAAACTCTATGATATGACATCATGAGTCATTTGGCTCAAAGCATTTCGCTCGAATAAATTTGATTTGTGAAACTTTACCAAGTTATTTTGTCTTCCATTCCAGAAATTAACTGCGTTTACCATAGCCTAATACGTCATTCATTAGTTATAATTATAATTAATCAATAATTATTTGGCCATTTTGAAGTTGATCAGACCTGTTTATTCAAGAATGGAGAGATCCATGGTTGAATTCGTAGAGGCGGATGGTCCAGATGTGAGGCGTGTGCGGGACTTAGTGAACGCCGTTACATGCTTATGTCTTCCGTGAGAAACATAATTAAGATCGTCGAATCTTATTGAGCTTCCAATCAATTGTGCATCGCTTCGAGATGTCCAATCGATGGGTAATCCTTCCGTGGGAAAGTTCATCTTGGGAAGAGTCGACAGATGGACGAGTGCTGTGGGAAGCTCTTCCCACTGTGGCGCTGTCCTCGGCGTGTTCTTCAATTGTTTCTCCCTCTTTCTTCTGTAATTGTTTCTTCTTCAGGCCACCTGTCGCGCTGACATTGCCGATTCCCACGGATCCCTTCCTCATTTGTTTTCCAATGAGTCGCGTGCCGTGGCTTCTTATCTCTCGCAACGCACTGCGCTTCCCAGAGTGCTCCCTCCCTTCATACTAGGGCAGAACGGTTATGGACCTCTCTTTGTGTGGGTAATCTGAAGATGATCTCATGGAATGGGGACGTCCGAAAATGCAGTGGTGCTACTCGTTGATTATCAGTATAATCAAAAACTATTAGTTCCTAATTAGAGGTTTAAAATCTCCATAAGGGGTCGTACACAAATTACGTAACGCAATTTGGGGGGAGGAGGGGGGGTCCGGCCAGGCGTTACGGACCTGGCACGTGGGGGGAGGGGGGTCAAGGTTTGCGTTACGTCACGGTTATAGAACTGCAAAAAATAGCAAAATTTCTGCATGTTTAAAGTTTGAATTTAAAAATTCACAATTCAATTCACCGGGGAAAGTTGGCAGCTCTGATACGAGTGAGCATGAGTGTCGAGCGGAAGTAGTCAGAGTGCGAGTAAAGTGTGGTAGGCTGCACGGTATTCTCCTGTCTGTGTTTTGTGCACTGCTGTGTGGTGCGAAAATTGGAGAATTTTGCGTTACGTAATTTGTGTACGACCCCTTAGCCGTTTTTGTCGGCGCTCCTCGTCTCATTCACCGGTATTCGGAGAAAACAAGAAAAGTCATGCATTATTTTAGGAACAGATTTTAAACCTCTCATTACTTAACGGCCATATTCCGAATTTTCTTTCTTTACAATTAGTTCCTGCATGAAGTACGGCAGCAGGTGCTAACGGAAGACGTATAGGACTGGAACACGCTTAATCTAGCATAAATGTAGATGTAAAACAAGAGAAATTGCAACTTAAGAAGATGCGTTTTGTTAAAAAATGCTACTATAAAAAAGCAATCGGACCAAAAATTCTGTTACTGTTAGACGCAGGTATATAGGAATCTTTGAAAGAGATCCGAAGCTAAGTTGCGATTACTTGATAAAGTCAGGGATGTACAAGATACAACCGGTATCCTCCCCTGCTAACTCAGTCGATCCGATAATGAGCGTATATTAAGAGAACTAGAAGCTACGAAAAGTCGCTTTAAGAATTTATTCTGTCTGCAAACGATACGTGAACGAAACTAACTAAAGAATTGTTTCAAATGTCGAGTGTTTACATCGTCTGCCAAACATACAGATCGATTCTCAATTTAGCGAAGAGTAGATGTGTCGTGCAAGCATATTTTGTGAAAATAAATTAAATATTTTATAGTTTTGCTTTACTCCTGGGAAACGCTTCCTCGCAGGATGCACAGAATGTTTTTTCGGCCTGGGAAATAGAGGCAGCCGTGCCAACGTAGCAACATAGCTCACGGGCTTCATGGTCTTTGCTGGCATCAATGTTTTCATTCGTTTTTTGTAATTTTCCTCCTAATAGTCCGATAGTGCTTGATGATGGGTTTTTAAATTAGTAAAAGATATTGAAATTGATAAGTAATTGTATTTAAATAAGCAATTTTTCAGATAGCATTGTTCTCTACTTCCTCTTTATAGTTATGAAATGAAAACCCTCTCTTTTATGTAACGAAAATTTTCCTGTTGCAATTGTGAAATATTGCAGCTGTGATCGAAAAGTGTTTTGTTATGAATAACTCGGTCCATAGTCATGTTCATTAGGATATTTGCATTCTGGAAGGGAAGTAATATTTCGCTAGAATTTTCAAAAATATCTAGGATATATTTCATTTCCTCGGAGAGTCAGTGCTATGTACTATTAACCAACTGTTTAGGAGCTACAAACTCATGGCTGTGTTTCGAAGAAGCGGCGTTTTACTAAGCGTTTATTTGAGCTACACGATCCAACTCTCGGAGTCTTCATCGTGCTCTAAATGCAAAATTATTATGATATAATTTGTGGTAGGAATACGTAACTTAAAGGAATGAAAAGATAAAACTTTAACCCGTACCACTGGAATAATTTATTCTAATTCCTAGGTTTTGTACGATCAGGCTAATATCATAGCAGAATAAATTATTCCAATGGTAGGGGTAAAAGCCTTATCTTTTCATTTCTGTAAGATAATTACTCACATTTGATGATGACTCTGTGAATTGAAACATATCTTTAAAATATATCTGATTTTATATTTAAAAATAATTACCAAATAAATAATTTGTTGTAATTAACTGTTATTTTAATTTTAATAGTTACCTAACCTAAATATAAGCTTAGTGTTCCGTTAAACTTCCCAGGTTTGCGAAGTGTTCCATTGCAGAAAAAGTTTGGGAAACCCTGTTCTAGGTTAAAGTTTACCACATTTTATTTAAAAATTTATTCAATCAAAAGCATTCACTTATATGTTCAGGTATGCTTCCATACTTACTAAAAATGAAAATACATAACTTCCGAAGGGTAGGAGAGACAAATTTATAAGAGGCCAAGGGTAATAAGATTATATGATCAAAAAGATAAGGCGGTGGTGGAACTCCAATATAGTAGAATAAATCATTTTATTTTACTGTAAAATAAAATAATTTTTTCCATTGTAGTTAATGCTGATCTTTTACTTTCTTCTTTTACTTGCGAGTACGCTGTCACTAATCCCGGGTTAGAATTTTCCCAATATTTCGACATCAATCTTCCTCGGAAAGCGGGAACTAGACGGCGAAAATAAATTCCAGGAACTGACACGTAGGAATCCCCGTGATAGAAATCGGCTGACGCTGTTCTCCGACGTAATGAGCGCATTCCAAAAACAACGGGCGCGCTAAAACACGGCGGGGCCAACTTCGGACTGAAGTGCGAAATTCCGCCGTGAGTGGGAGCGCTGTAAGCCCGGTGTAATTCGCGGCTTTAACCGCCCAAGTGCGTACTCTACGAAAAGGAAGGGGTTGTACTATCCAGTCTCATCAACACTCGAAACAAGTTTGGATCGCCGCCCCCCCGCAGAGCGCCCCCCGCTTACGCTATGCTAATGCACGCGTGCTCCCGCTCTGCGAAAACAGTCCCCGGCGCTCAGACGCCGTTTCCCGCAGGCTCCCTTTTTCATTTTCCCGGCGTGACGCACGATCTCTAGTGGTAATAGCGACGGAGGATTATCGCCGTGCGCCATTTCTGCAGCGTAGGCGAAAAATAATTCGGCCGAGTTATCTCCTGCGACCGGTTGAAGCGGAGGGGATTCTCACGCATTTAAATGAGACTGAGATATTATTCCGGTTAAATTGAGATTATCCGGTTGTCTATCCCTCGGGAACAAAGGGGAGAGGGGTGCGTGAGCTGGTGTAATCGGCAGAGTTAGGATTTTGTGAAATTGAAAAGCTGGTTGTAAATGATTCGAAGTTATATTTTTATTTTCTCGGTTACATGAGGATTAGGTACCCGTTCAGTTTCGCTGAAAAATACTTTCTTTCATATTGCTCCCCTATTTGGTCCATGTGAGTCAATTCTAGAGCCTCCCTCAAACTGAAATTAATATTAATTTTTTATTCCTCACCTACAGAATTATTCAACAGCTAACGTATCAAAATACTTCTCGTAGAATCTGTAAAAGAAATTCTACCAAATCGATTCTTTCTTTAATATTCCACATTTTCTCATATATTCATCCTAATTTGTGTTGTTATTGTATTAATATTGTATTACATTAACTAAGCCTGTATTTCTCCACGCTCCCACAGTTAAATTATCCCTAAGAATAATTAAACAAATTTGACCTCTACCCCTACTGACTATACCCTATGCTCATTATACTATATGACTATGCCTTTTAACCCATCATGGTCATCATAGGGTGAAAGAGAAAATAAGGAAAGAGATAAAACCATGATCGTACAGTATAATAATCATTTTTTGTGGTAAAGGTAAGAGTTCAATTTATTTTATTATACTTTAAGATGGAAACCTACCACAGAGTTGAGGTTCAACCGATGGATTCTCTTTGCGAGCCTATGTCTATGTCTATGTCTATGTAAGAACCCTGCAAGCCACCTTTCGGCGTATGGCAGGGGGTGCAAGCACCTTGACTCTATTTTCCTAAACGGTTGCTTTCGCGTATACTTCGCGGAAAAAATGAATTTTTGAAACGATTCGTTTTAGCATCTATTTCCCTAATCTTTCGGGCAGTATCAGCACGGCCCATATAACAGGGGGGTCGCATTATATCGGTTACATCATCTGAAAACGTAATTTCTCTGAACTTATTTAATAAATTTATCCTTTGAATTTTTCTTCTATCTTCTAATGATTCCCATCCCGCGTCCTGTAACATCTGAGTGACACTCGCTGTTTTATCGTAGCAATTCTTTACAAATCGTATCGCCTTTCGTTGTACTTTTTCTAAATCCCGAATATGACATTTCTCGGCGGGGTCCCATACACTACATGCATACTCAAGGTGAGGCCTAACTAACGCTAAGTAACATCGCTCGCGAACCTTTTCTTCGCTCCTACCGACTATTCTTTTAACGAAGCCTAGTTTCTTAAGTGCTTTTCCACATATATTTCGGATGTGGGCACTCCATGATAGATTATTCGTGAGAGTTACTCCAAGATACTTTACCGATTCTACTGACATTAGGTTTACCCCTCGGAGACTATAAGAATAATCATTTATTATAGATTTACTTTCGAAGAAGTTAACTACCGAACACTTTTCTACATTAAGCTCTAATTGCCAATCATCGCACCAATTCATAATTCTGTCTAAGTCGTTCGAAAGGGTTAATCTATCCTCTGAACTAACTATTTCCCTGTAAATGACTGTGTCGTCTGCGAATATCCTAACATTGCTTTCAATGTGATTGCTGAGGTCGTTGATGTATACTAAAAATAACAACGGTCCAATTACACTGCCCTGAGGGACGCCCGAGGTCACCTTAACCAAGTTGGAACTAATACCATCGAGTACTACTCGTTGCTCTCTATCGGTGAGAAAGTCTTTTATCCAGTTAATAACTTGCCTAAAATTTAATCTTCTTATTGTCAACCTATTTTCAGTTCATTAATTGATAATATTTTTCCTAATATTTTTGTTCAATTGAATGTATTAAATGTATGTACGTTAAATTGATAGAAGCTGCCCGATATTGCACGTTGAGCTTCCTCTCGTTACCTCCTCTCAATAATATTTGAGGAATGAAGAGTTGGTCGAAGAAGCAATGGACGCGTTTTATTGTACGCTAGGATCAATGTGTGCATTGGAATAAACGGCAAATTTCTCGGCGTAGCTCGTAAGGATGTGAAAGTTGTTCTGACGGCATCACTTGTGTACCCCTTGGCAAGTGTCAACCTCGGAGCAACGACGTGACAACCACTTAAACAAATAGCGCGACCTCACCCATAACCCCGCCAACCAATTAGCGCTGTTGAGCAACAAACCGACGCAGGAATCTCCTCGTTTACAAATATCGCGTGCGTGTGTGCACATCCCTTTTCTATTCTCCCGACGATTTTCGAAATTCCGTCAAAGGAGGCATCATCTTTTCATTTGTTTGGTCTCCGTCTTCTAATTCCGGGAATTGTGTTCGTAAGGGTGCCATCGGACGGCCTCTTCGAAGTGCGCTCGAAAGCGCGTATTGTCAAGGAAGTGCATGAGGGAAGCCATGCCTAAAACTTAAACGGATTGCCTGCATTCCTGTCTTAAATTTTATGCTTTCCTATTTCTTTGTGCTCCACCCTTACTTAGCTTTCTCAACGAATGGTGTTTTAAGACTCAGAAGTTGCTTTCTCAACTACTTTTACTCTATTTCTGTTGGTACACTCCTGGCCAAAATTAACGCAGCACTGGTCGTTAGGATCGCTAGGGAGGTGCTGCGTTAATTTTGGCCAGGACTCTGCATTCAAAGAGTGGTGTTTGGGAAGGAATAGTAACCTACTTATAAGTTTTAAAGACGACAAATTGTCTTTCTTTACGCCCCTATGAAATGAGGTTAGCATCAGTTGTTTTATTACATTTTATACTTCTAAAATTCTCCGTATTAGCTTCCAAATTTTAGAGAAACTCTGAGTTAGATGTTTTTAAAATATTGACGGTTCAAAAATTTAAATTTTGACCAAAATTCGCAGTCTCAGAACATAATCCGATCGAGTTGAAATTTTAAACATGTTATAAGGACCACCAACCGCAAAAATTAAGCATTAGCCGTTGACCGATTTCGAAAAAAAGGTTTTTTCGATACACCCTACTGTAAGCAGTCCATTATTTCCTGAATCGGGAATGGATAACTTCTTAAATGAAGTCGTCCTTGAGCTAACCGATGCAAGACTATGATTTATGCTTATGTATGGGACATGTCTCCACACGCTATTGCGTATTCAGTCGGATAAATCCGACCACGAGGAGGAGCCATTCGTTTATATTCTTTCCCATCGGCGGAGGTGTTAATTCGTCCGTCATTTGTCAGGTAAACGCCTCTCCGCTTTTATCACCCTTCCTTTGTGACATTCAGTGATCGTGATGCCGCACGGCTCCTTCTCCATTATACTCTTCCTCAATGAACATTTCGTGAGAAACGCAATCAACCAGCGCCTCCAGCAACCAGAATGCGTAGTCTCTCTCTTTTATCATCTTTGTGATTCGCACTTTGACAGGCGATTATTTTTGGAATACGGTTAGCACCACCCATGTCCGTCTTGGCGATGCCACCTGGTACCAGTGTTAAGCACGAATCAAGGATTTCCTACCTCATAACGATCGTCAAATTTTGATAGGTTTGGGTTTTCAAGGTGGATGGTATCACTCAATGAAAGTCTTGAGAGCCATAACTGTCTTTCATACAACAGTAACAGGAAAACTGAAAGGTTATGGCCTCTGTCTGCGCAGTTGGTCGGTAGAGAAAAAAAATTGTGATACATTATTCAGCTAGATGCCATAATGTATACAGCCTCCCAAAACTCTTGCATAGCTTGGTAATGAGAGAAAATTCGGTCTCTACAATTTGTTCGTATGATTTCAGGTATGAAGGTGACTATTTTATAACTTCAGTAAAGCCGCTAAGAATATTTTGTTGTATAAAACTTAACTTTCTATAAATTATCATTCTGTTGACATAAAGCCTTATTTTCGTTAGTCTTTTTATCTAATTTATTCCTCAAAAGATTGTATTTCAAAATTTGTATCTGAAGCACCAATTACTTAACCAATTTATTTGCATTTTAATTGGTGGCTTGCAAAATCACTTCGTGTCGTAACTAAGAGGATTTGAAATTTTAAAATGGGGTTTTTATCTTGTTAGTCACGACATTAACTCGCATTAAAGTAAAGTCATTTTGCAAATAGCAGCAATAGCAAAGAAAAGAAAAAATATAAAGCAATAAATGTATACTAAGATCACATTTGCAAAAATGAGTCAATATAAACTTAATCATAACCTAAAGCCAATATACAAGTACATACATTCATACACATAATATAGATATATTAGAGTTTGTACATATACAATACAATCTTGCAATAATAATATACTCAAATACACATTCAGGTAGTTAAAACAAGCAAAAAGTACAAGTAAAATCAAGTACGTCAATAATAGAGGAATTTAGAAGAATAAAAAATATTATAAAAGTAGAAGAGTATAAAAATAAAATCAATTCCATCTCAATCCTCTTCTTAAGGTTTCTATGTTAATGTGAAATATATCAATTTCATCACTATGTTCATTTAAACTCCTCATAATTTGTAAAACTGGTGAGTAGAAGGTGTAAGTGTGTTTTGTTTTTTAGTGTGTTTTGTGATGAATGTAAGTTATTTCTGGTGTTTCTGAAGCTAAGCATGTCAGTGATATAATTCGAGTCAACCATGTTGTGCAAGAGTTTGTGTAGAAATATGATGCCTGAATTACTTCTAATCGTCTCTGAAATTTTAAGCTGTAGTTCAGAATAAAAAGAATTATATTCTACATTTAAGTTAAATTATTCATTAATTTATTTAGTTTACTTTATCCTATTTCATTTTCACGAATGAGTAGGTGGTTTAAAACCACAAAGCGTATCTAGCTGCATAGTTGATTTGCATGGGAACAAAGGTCGTAAGCACCGATCTTAAGCACGAGTTAAGTGAAGAGGTATTCGTTCTCGTCGCGATCTGCGGTGGCAAACTAACAGATCACTAAATATTTGGAAAGGATTTGTAGATCCGCCCTTATCGATGGATTAATATTTGCGCTGCCGCGGGAGCGTACAAGGTTGACAAGTGAACCCGTAAACTGAATTCCCAAGATTGTCTTTGAACTGTATGTAAATGCTTTGTTGCTGTTTGCCGTGGAGGAGGTGTGTTGACAGCCTTTTCGACACTACAGCGCCAAATTTCCTTCCCTTCTCTGACCGCTAGCTTCTTACCACTATTTTTATTTATTTTTCCTCGGGTTTAAATATTACTTTAATAATACGGAAGGAAGTGTGACGAGTGTTTAAATTGTGTCTATAATAAATTGGCTGGGTGCTTCTTTCGATTTAATCCCTAGGGAGTCGATATATATTCTCGTGTTTTAATTTCGTGAACAATTCTGTTATCAATATTTTATCGGATTACCTAGAAAATTTGGGTGCATTCTTCATTTCTATTTGCACTACTCCGAGACTTCTTCTGGTGTGTGGCTAGAGGTACATGCCCCAATGTTATCCAATACTTTTCTTTACATCTTTAGATTGTACTACCAGTAGATTTCCGCAAGTTTTTCGAAACCCCCATTCTTCATGATTGTTTTCCTGCAGTGGATCCTTTTTCGTAAGATATCACCTTAGATTTTTTTTGCATCCCCTTTCTTTAAAGTTTTTTCTCTCTATCTCGATTTATTTACACACTAATGCTTAAAATATAAACGATGAAACTTTAGATGGAGAAGAGACTTTTCGATTTCAATCTCGCTTTAATATACACCTATTAGACCTTATAATAATTTCCTTATTCCATTATCTACATCTGCAGAAAGAATAATCTTTGAAAAGAATAGTCTAAGCATTTATTTCTCTTATTCTCTCGCAGCATCTGAACGGCAAACATAACAAGATGGACGCAAAATATATAGTAGGTACATCGTTCGAGAACATATCATCGCTGAATAGGTATATTGATCAAATTCAGTTTAAAATTCAATCTCCTTTCTTCTTGTGATTCGCATCTGACATCGAAGATTAGGAAAAACTTATCGTCTGTTGGTTACAAAATGACGGTTATTACTTAGCTGTAATATCCATCAGTAGGTAAAGCCGAACCGTTTTAATAAATAAACATGACACGATTTCTTTTTCATGCGTGTTTCAAGTGAATATAAATAATCGGACCATTAATATTTTAATATAGATGCATCCCATACATACTCACAAATGAACTCTGGTTTTTTAGTAGATGTAGATCTCATGTTGCGTATCCTTAAAATTATCTGGTAAGCTTTTTTCGTTTACTTTGACAATACTTAAAACCACTTCTTAATTCAAGTTTGTTTTCTTTTATACATCTTTTTAATGCCAGCATTCTTAAGTAATTAGGAGTTATTATCTGATAGAATAATATTGCTTATCACGCTAATGGTGCTCCAAATAAGATAATTCTCATTTCGACTGGGTCAGTACCGCTTTGAAGCGGTACTCTGAAGCTCCCTCTGACTGTCTCGTTCTTCCCTGGATTCAAAGAAAATGCCCATAAAAGAGTACATTTCCATCTCCACGTGCTTTATACGATAACATGAAAATTGTTTCTTAACATCAAATGCAGTTTATTTTTTTTCTGCTAACAAGATTTAATTTCAAGTTGAATAGTAAAATAATACTGAATTTAAACTATTCCTCATTCACATCCAAATTCATGTATAGGAGGAGGAATGCCATAACTATGTATCGAGACGTGTATAGCAGTTAAAGGGTTAAAGAGATAGAATTTAAATGCTAAATAATAGCAAATAATGTTGGCATTTTTGGCTGTTAGCACACTCGTTGTTGGCGAAAGTGACCAAAACTAATCATTGAGTCAACTTTCCTGTTTAACTCAACTCGGATTGTGGTCTCGAGATGTGATGCCTAACGTTAAAGACTCTCCCGAAATCTCTTAAAATATTTTCTCGCATATCCTCGCGTTAGCTGTGGAATCCCGCTATATATTTCACAGCTCCGCAAACAAATGAGCGCGCAATTTGCGCAGAGGGAAGCAATAAATTCCGATAATCAAATCGCTCTCCGCTTCTTTCTCGTCTCCTCTTTCTTGGAAAGGCCAATCCCGTCTCTGGAGCAACCTCTTCAGGTCCCTCTAACATGCTGGGTCAACTCTCCAAGAGGCCACAGGTCGCTACTAATGTCATTCCCAAATGTTTGCGTTTGCAGGGCGTGCAACGGGAACAATGTGTCGGAGGAGACCTCGAGGGCCTTCCAAGAAGAAGGAGTGTCCTTCCTTCTCACCTCTTCCGATATCCTTCCTTCAAAATGGAGATGAAAAACAGAGGAGCGTGCCTTATTTCCTCTCACTGATTTGCTTTTCTAATCCCTTCCGAATCCGTTAAACGGATATTCCAATTGTATAGGGAAACGCTATATAGCTTGTACAGCACAGGAAAGATATTGAGTAACATTGAGGGAAAATACCCCTGTATAAACGGGGATGTATTGTTATCGTCTTAGTTACATACCACCTCTAATAACGTCAAAGAACACAGTGCCACAGTTTCACGAGACTGGTTGAATAAAAATAGATTGGAGATTAAGTCATATTTTAATTTTCAATCTTGAGAAAAAAAGATATTATGAGGAATAAACTACACTAATAAAATAAACAATATGAAAATATATTTTTCCGGCATTGGTGTACACGAACAGTTCAAATAGATGCTCTACGTAGATCGCTCTATTACGTAGATGCTATGGCTTCGTATGCCATATATTTTTACTATTTTTTTATCATTTGCCATGTCTTTATTCTGAAGAAAATTGCAAAAATATATTCCATCACAATCAGTCACATCGCAAAAATGTATTCAAATTTTCATTTTGTGCTAAAATATTATTTGCTCTGCTCATTTTTTAAAATTTCTTATGCTATTTTCCTTTCTGTGATGAGCATAAATTAATAAAATATTAGAATAAACCTTTAAAAAAAGTTTTTATTTCTTACAATTTGCACGAATTAAGTTTATATAAATGATTGTTAAAACGACATGTTCTTATCTTGTATGCATCTTTTTTATTAGAGTATCTTTGTGACAAAGATCTGGTAATCTTCTCGTTCTATGAATATTATGGCCAGATAAATAAAATTAACTAGGCTATTCGAAATTATATACTCTACTCTCCTAAGAAATTTCCTAAGATACCATTTCTTAATTCTTGTTTCCCGTTTTTCCAATCTCCTTTTCCTTTACGAACATCCGTAGCTTTATAAGTATAGCACCAAATAGTAATGGAGAGGACATTACGTCCACCGCTGCCGTACTCGAAACTTTTTAAATTATATGAATTTATGAGCAATTCTTTATTTCAGATTCTGACAGCCTTCCACTTTGACAGGATTCCGCACGACAGCAAAGGGAGAGTCAACTTGATTTTTTTTGTTGATGGACGTCTATTCTAGAGGTTGGTAGTGGAAGTTTTCTCTCCTTTTTCTTTCGCCTTCTTCATTATTGATCCTACTTGATGTTTTTAATCATGCATTTTGTCTTGAAACGTCTTCCCCTTATCTTAATGGCGGTACGTCGAGGTTTTTTCCTTGGTCCTTGCCTTTCTGACGTGGATAACTCAGAAAATAAGGTTAACCGGATTTTTTTCTTTTGGATCCGGGAAATCCATCCACGTCGACGGATTCCAGAGAAGCGATTTGAATGTTTTTCTCATATTTCGTATACCACGTGATGGGAATTATAAAACGTGCTCCTATCATGGTTTAGTATTATATTAGGGAAAATTAGACTGCATTGCATTAATGCTACTTTAGAATGAAATGCTCTAGGAAGAATTTACTTCAAAACGTCTGTTATCATTGCGAATATTCATCAATATTCTAATCGAATAACGATTTTTGAATCGTCTTTACGTAGGCTACAAGTCTTGCTCATGAACGTGATTGGTATTTTATCAGAGAATCATCCAAG
Organism: Sympetrum striolatum; assembly: GCA_947579665.1. Lineage (NCBI taxonomy): Eukaryota > Metazoa > Arthropoda > Insecta > Odonata > Libellulidae > Sympetrum > Sympetrum striolatum. Next base: position 43,691,643 of record OX388351.1, on the reverse strand, counting down.
TTGAAACTGTAATGCTTCTGTTGTGAGCCATTCATTTACTTTATCATAGGAATATTGGAAAATTGTATATGCATACCATGTTGATGTGACGTATCATTCAATTTTTATTTCAGCACTTGTTAAGTATCCTTAGCTCTATTGTATGACCTGCACAAGTTTAGAAACTAATAATTAAATTAATTCATTTTCGTTTTGGATTGCATTTAATCAAGGAAAGCTCAGCGTGATAGGGTCAATTAATTGGCTCTTTATTTAAACTGTGTGAGACGCTTGGCTGAGGTCTGAAGTGGTCTTTCCAAACATGGACCACTTCAAGAGGACGCAAGCAATGCAACTGCCACATAACGGAAGCTTGACTTCAGTGGTAACTGATGTAATGTTTCCTTGAAATCTAGATGTTCAGACGTCACTTTGTGAAATGTCATTATACGATAAGAAAGTAAAAGATTAATTAACTATTTGTGTAGAAAATTTACTAGGTTTTTTCTTTCTTATTCTATATTTCTCCATAATTTGATTCAGCTTAACGATTAAAACTATTTTTGTGAGTTATTAGAGTTCTCAGTATGTAAAGAGTTGCCAAGTAAAGTACTTGCAGGAATAATGATTAAGTGATTATTTCATTCGTGGGAAAAATTTCAGTTCAAAAAGAGCGACAGAGATAGCTATGACTTCCAGGTGACCAATAGTCTGACGTGGGTTCATTTTCCTTATCGAGTCATCTAGGAAAGAAAGCCAGGGAGAAAATTTCCATTGAGTATGCCTCGAGTAGTGCTTTTTTAGTAATTTAGCAATATATATGGCTAAAATATCTCTTGCAGATATACTGCTCACTCTACATAATAGTGGAGTTACCCGAGTTCTGTATGTTCCGGGTTTTACTACGATGTTGTAACTCTATGCAGTAATAACCAGCACAGGTTGGATTAAATAAAATAAAATTAAATACATTGTTATTATGTCCTGTGGCAAGCCAACTAAGGACAACAGTAAACTACAGTAATAGAATCGTCGAAACAAGGAAATATTGGTGGCTGGTTTTTGTACCTTGTGTGTATATATATGTGTACTCCTGTATTACTCATCGCTTGATAATGGACTAACGTCCGAAACCGGTCGCGGTATTAAAAACTTTAAAAGTGGAATTTTGCAAAGTTATTTCCACCCATTTATTATAAGGAAATATTACAATATAAAACACTCTAGATTAACAAATAATCGAACAATAAAATTTTAAATCTATTTATGGTTAAAATCAATAGTAACAGCCGTAACTTTGTGGAGTTCCATTAATGGAAATAGTAAAACACAATATATTCAATAAAAAGTTGTGGAATTGAATACATTGTGTTTTACTATTTCCACTATTTATGGTTCTTGCATCACGGATTGTAGTTGGCAGGAAATTCCAGAAGTTTATGGCAGATACTGTAAATGATTTGTGAAAAGGATGTGGATTTGGATGGAAGAAGATACTTTTAGCCATTTTGTAATCAATACTTTTATTATTTAAATATCCCCCAAATGAAAACGATTATTATTATTAATCACGAAGTTTCCTTACGAAATGTAAATGGGTCCCCTAAGCTAGGTATCCACTGAACCCCATTCTTGGCCGGGCCTGTCCGTCATCTACCGCGGCCCCACATTCGCACGGGCCCCTAATGCAGCCACGAATGTGTGAAGTTTAAAAGATTAGGAGAGTTCAAAATCCCCAAAAGGAAATGTTATCCAAGCTGTAAACCATGCGGATGGTTATTTTGCAGCGTGATACATTTATGCATTTGGGGATTATTCCGGACCCTTTTGAAGTACCCTCTCGATCTCTGAAAGCCGTCTACGCACAGTCTTCATCGCCGCAATATCCTTGGGAAGTGGTGCATCTCTCCAACGTCAGCCCCACTCCCCCGGCGCCCTCCTGAGCATGGCATCAATGGGATATTCTTCCCAACACCTTACGCTCTCACAGCGACAATGGGCGACAATGAAAGTGCTCGAGAGCCTAGAAGCTTTTCGCAACCATGACAGTTGGGTGCCGCGCGTACGCTATTCTTTCCCAGCTGAGGACTCTTCACTAGTGTCTGCGGATGGCGTGTTTTTGCGGAGTTTTCCCGAGAGGCGATAGAATAACAGTAGCGCACTATTTCCCCCTCGCTGCGTCCGCCATCTTGAAGATGGCCCCTCGCAGTTATCGCTCCTCAACGTCCGACGCCGATTGATGTTACTTTCGCTGTGAAACACCGTCTGGGACGAATACAGAGCAAATATTATATCGGTAAAACCTTTGGTCATGTTGCGTTGAATAAAATAACTATGTTATATTCAAAAGGTTCTCGCTACCATATCCTGATTAATGCACAATTTCTATTTGTCTTTTGGTACGGAATAGAGAATAATATATCTTTCATCTACTTTTTGTCAACCTTATTCATGGTTACTAAGATAAGAGAATTAATTGTGGCTTTAATTACCGTTTTTCCTTGCGGGATACCAAGAAAAATTCAGCTCGTACAGTCATTGATCTGCACATACTTAGACTTGTCCTGCTTGCAGTATTCTGGCTTCGCGAGGAAAGTAAGGGCAAACTACCTCACTCCTCATCATGCCTAGTAAGCCTCATTCCCACAACTAACTCTTGGCAGCTAATGTTAGAGAGGATGAGGTTTGTACCAGCCTTCTGGTGAATACTTAATAGATAAATCCAAGTAAGCGATGTATCGACCTACAGCATAATTATACGACAGAGTATTGACCTATGTGAAAGTACTTGTGCATAAAATATCGGTTCGTAGACAATTCGGAACTGAATTAAGGAATGAGAAATACTTTGACACGGGTCGTCTTTGTGGAAGAATCATCCCAATCATTTTTGTCTTGGAATCAGTAATAATAATAATGTTTATTACGGGTTTTTAAACCATTTACAGTTTAAGAATCCTAAGATATATACGTAAAAATTGAAAACAAAAAGTAAAATGCAGATAAGTATAAAAAAGTAACATTAGTTGTAAAAAGCTATTGACAAATATAAAATTGTAACAAATCAATTTAGTATAAGATGCGCACAAAATTATTTTACAGAATGTACAGATATATAAGAATATAAAGTAAGTGACATAAAAAGAATGGGAATAAAAATTTAACGAATTATAATAAGAAAATATAATAATACCTACAAGTTTAATTCATGGTCATTACCAAGAGAATAATCTTACCCATAAGAAATACAAAGTTTAAGAGAAAAAAACATCAATCAATATCACAAACTCTCAATTTTCTTTTTAATGATTCAAGACTAATATTATGTGTATCAATTTTATCACACAATAAATTACAGTTTCTCATTGCTTTAAGTATAGGTGAATTGTGAGAATAATTCCTTTTTGTATGCTTGGTTATAAATATTAAGTTATTCCTTGTGTTCTTTTGAGGAACACAAAAGCTTAACATATCTATAATTTCACATGAATCCATCATATTATTTTGAATATTATAAAGAAAAATGATGCCCGCGTGGTCTCGTCTTGCACCCAAGGGCTGTAGTTGTAGAGTGTTCATTTACCCGGAATTAGAGTTATAATTTTTAATGTAGTTCCACTTTCTCTTTATGGCAATCTTGGGAACCGAGATCATCAGGTTTTTTCGAATAAAAGAGAATCTAATTTGTTCCGGCTATGGTTCAGTGTTCTATAACGTTTTGTGTAATAAAAACAGAAGTGAAGTCACCCGAAGCGATTAATATTCAACCCGCTCTCGCTTTAATTAAATCGGCGGAAAATTTGCTTCAGCATGATAAAAATGAATGCTAGGATATAATCCATATAATGCCTTAATATTCTTCTCGCCAATTTAAGAACATTGTTTACTTAAATATCGGAGTTAAACACAGTATTTATGAAGAACATGTTTTAATAAGATTAATACAGTTACAGCCCTAATTTCCTTGTTTTTCCCCCAACTTTGCTTTTTCGACCCAAAATTCACTGCTGCAATTTCTCGCATAGTAGGGGTAACTAAGACAGAAGGGATAGAGATGAATATTATTTCTTTTTATCATCAAATGATTGTTCACTTCAGCTTCCTCTTGCCGATATGGACAATTGTTGAGGATTTCACTCAACCTAACATTTAAGTATCTTTCATGTCATTGCAACCATGAACGAAACTGTGAAAAGGTAAATGAATTCCTCTATCCTGTACCAGGAGACAAATGAAATATGTTCAAATCATTAAAGAATGGAACTAGGCTAGTTCTAATTCTACTAACACACACCATTTCAACATCGATATCTTTCTTATGAATAATTTATTTTCATATCAAACTTAACTTTCTCCGTATAAGTTTACAGCCGTCAACTATTGCCCCTTACTGATCTCATATCCTATTAATCATGCAAGTTGCTGCATCATTTAGCATCTCATGTATCGCAATAGCTTTCATATCATCAAAGTCATGAACAAGGCTTACGAAAGTTGATGATAGGCAAGTGAAATGGGACCAGAAAGGAAGTTTGCGGTGTTGCCAAATGCTGAATTTGTGTCTCGCTGATTGCATAAGATTCGGGGGCGTCCACTCGATTTTTCATGTTGTGAACTGTACATTATTCTCTATCCTGAATCAAATGAGAAATAAAACACAATACATTTATCAGGATGTAGCTGTTGGCACGGAATGTAAATAGTAATGCTGTTAATAGTACCTAAGGAATGAAGTGACAAGTACAGTTTGTGAAAACTGTGATTGAAAAGATCCGTAGCATAGTTCATTTTTGTGATGTATATACCAACGAATAAATGAGGGGGTGGGCGTAGGAGAAAGGAAGGACGGTGAAAGGGATAAGAAAGAGAGAAAAGGGAGAATGGAAGCTTTAGCGGAGTGAGTGAGAGAAGGGGCAACTTCATCAAACCAGCGCTGTTACGCTCCACGAAGCGGAAAAAGGAGCGAATATAGAGGAAGGGAGCGCCAGAGATATCTCCCTCTCTCTCTCTTCTGAGTATCTCTCGGGGGAAGCGTGTTTCCCGTGCCCCGCGATATGATTGGAGGAGCGATTTTTGTGCGAATCTTAGGAGACTTTGGCTACGAGTGAGGAAAAATGCACCGCTCAAACTTCGCCACCTCCTCTCGAATCTATGGGCAAACACGGCGGGGATTTGAGTTAGAGACGATCTACTCGGAACACGGGAATTGTTTGTTAATGAGCCATTTAACCGCTGATAAAACTGCCGACTCTTTTGCGCCTACTCGGTGGGTTTACTCGGGGAATACCTGGCGCTTCCTCAAGACCATCTGTCGTCTGCGTTGTGGGATTTCCTCCCGTAAACTTTCATTGTCGATGAGTCTTTCCATTTCTGTTGGCATTTGCTCGTCTGTTTTGATCGTCAGAGGCGTGATTCCCGTGCATTTCATCACTATGATTTAAACTCCAACATAATCAGTTTTTCTACACACCATCATTACTTACTTCTACTACTGATCACTTACTGTGTTTTGCGGCGTAATTAATTTTACTGTTTTTGCCTTTTCCTCGTGAAGGATATCTCCTCAGAATTTTGGGTCTCATACGTGTTTACAATGACTTTATTTTCTCCGATACATATTGTGGAAAGAGCAATAATAAGACGCGTTTAGTGGTATCGTTGCAAGGGCCATGCAGCTGTGATTAATAGTAAACTCAAACTCATTAACGGAGGTGAAAAAGTCATGTGTGTTTGGGAATCGGACCTATATTCTTAATTTCCAGAGCGGATGAATTTGCCAATGTAGAACAGGAACTATAACAGATAATCACGTACGAAAGGGACGAAAATACAATGCGAAGTATCAATTTTTATGTATAGTGTTGACGGACGTTAACAATTTCATCCAAGGAACATAATTAAAGATTATTTTCTAAAATAACATTTTTAACGCGTAGCGAAAACATTCCCTAGATTTTACCTTCAAAATTCTCTTTAATTATTAACCAGCCTCATCCCTTCTGTCTCCATTGAATGTTACAGTTATCTGAGATTAATATCTGGACTCAACTCTTAACTCTGCTAATATATTCCGAAAAGGTGGAAAGAACATTGGTGTTATGAATCATATTGATTAATAATATCCTGAAGAAATTGGAGTTCTTAGCGTTGAAGGAGAGCTTATTTAAGTACTGGAATCTCCCGAAACGAACATTTAAAGATAGGTTATTACCATTAAAACCGCTTGGATTTTGATAATTAAGAGTGCATTTAAACTTCAATAAATATATGTTCATTTATTGATCTACTTTCTCTATGCGGCGAATCTAAAACTATGTTTCAATGTCTATTTAAAGTAAAATGTCTTTTTTGAAACTTCTCAGTTTCATGTTCGATCTAAGAAAACGAGAAATGGAAATACGTAAAAGTATTTAGTTTAGTTTATTAATTGACATGTAACATTCACAATAATTTCAGTTATTGCACTTAAGTGAATAAATGTCTCGTCAGATACAAAACAGTACAGTAGTGTTACATATTAATATTACAATATTGTACATGTAAAAATGCATAATTTTTCACGAAAGAAGAAAATAAAACACCAACTTATTTACATTATGATGACAGTAAATTAATTATACAATTGAACGGGTTAGGTTAAACATTCATTAATTGAATGTAAACATTTGTTATCAGCGGCGTTATCTTTCATTTATACACTTCAGATTCTAATTTTAAAATTCTCTGTGTTCCTTTCTTAGGGTGTGGCTAAAGAATGATGTATTGAACTCTATTTCTTATACTAAATTCATATTTTGATTGATACGTATATCTTTTTATATATATATATACATACATATACCTTATTCATAACAATACTTACATAATTTATATAAGACATAGTGAAAGCACTAAGTTATTTACAGTTAAATTGTAGTGCATAAACTATGCAATATCAATACATCAATTCAATTTTAAAATTCATTATTGGATAATAGCATTTACTTATCGACATGTTTTTTTATTCCACAAAGAAACTATGAGAATTGTAACAGGAAAGTTTGCACCCCGGAAAGAAAGGGTGTAATTGGTATGGTTTTGATCCACCGTGCTTTAGACTTTATCTTCAGTCTCAGTGATGAGGATCATATCTATCTGAGGAAACGAGCTTTAATTCGTATCCTGATGGTGCGGCAACCAGCGCACGACTCCCACTGCATCCTCGTTTCTCAAGAGGCGAATCCGATTTCGCGTTTCTTTTATATCCGAGCCCGTTTTGGAGTCCAAAGCGGAGGGTGACGCAATACCGTGTCATCGCACGAAGGATCGTTTCAACGAATCACGATCACGGAGCCAAATTATCGAAATTAACCTGCCGGGATTAGTTCGACACGAATTAACTCTCAGAGGAACCCGCGGGAAAAATAAACGAGAATGGCTTCTTAATTTCCCGCCCTTTCCATTACTCCGGAGGGCTTATTCATTCCCTGCGGAGGAAGGCTGGAAACTTAAGCACCTCATCTCCAAAGCTATCTCGAGTGGGACAATCCTTCTTCCTAGGGGCGCCCTTTCATTCTCCAATTCCTATCATAATCTCCCCGTCCACTTTCAAACTCCTCGTCTTTTGAGAAACTTCGCCCCCATCTAACTTCTCTCCCTTTCCTTTAAGATCCGCTTTCGGCCTATTTCGGCGCTGCTTTGCCGAGTTATCGACGTTCGCTGCCTTTCCATCTTCCAGGGATACGCTCTCTCTAATTTCGACGTAGTTACGGCGGTTTTTGATTCCTTTGGAGAGTCGAAGAACCGAACGAAGAAGAGAATGAACGTTCTGTGTCTGGGGGATAGCTCTCCTAGATGGTGCCTCTTTTTGGATATCAACGCTAGATAGTGAGCGAGGAGTTGTAATTCATCTGAAGGAATCATGTACTACTATTAGGTTATTTTTTTGTTTGACCTTTGTTATATGTTAAACGATAATGTGTATGGGTGCATGAAATTTATAGTTATAATTTATAGAAGGAATACTTTCAATTAGACAACCTGAGAGGAATATCTTCCAATTTTATTTTACTTCACGCAAAAAGGCTAAGAAATTATATATAAATGATCATGGGCGAGGAATTATATTTTATCTGGAGGACTACTTGGATCTATATGAAGCCTTTAGGTTGCATTTTAAACCGTTAAGTTAAGTGAGTTTGTGTAGTAGTATTGTTAATAGTGCTTCGATAGCTTAGGTCATTTCGCACATTGGCTCCCACCGGGAATCGAACCCGGGACCGCTTTCACCAAAGGCAAACGCGCTGTCCACATGACCATCCGGGAGCCATAAGTGAGTCTAATTGTACGAAGTATTTTTTATATTAAATATAGAGATATATCTTATAATTTCACGTAAGAAGTAGAATCCAATGACTCGGCCTTCACTTGTCGGTAGTCTTCCATTATGAAAATAAATAGAAAACACACTTAAACGCTCTACTACACAGTTTTTTATTTAACAACAATGGCTTCAACCCGTTGGGTTATCCTTAGGTGAAGGCTGAGAATTTAAGAGAATTCAAGTTTTCTTCAAGAAGTGAAGAAAGGAACGCCATAAAAGACAGTCATTTCGATTTCAACTGTCATAATTTTACAGCGACTCTTAAATCACTTAAATAACATGTTTAATGCAAATAGGAGATACGAGTATACGTGAACTTATAACTTATCAAAAATAACCAAAGTTAAACGCATGTAAGAATGAAATTTAATCAGTTGAATTTGTTAATCAAACATTTTATCAATGATGTGCCATGTAGAATTCTGAAAATATCCTTATGCATTTAGGTGAGCTCACTAGGTTAACAACGATCTTTAAGTGATATAATTATTCTTAACAGTTGAGCCTAAAGAGTGCAGGCATAGAGTACAGATTCATTCATGAGTGTTTTACCTTGCGGTAGGTTCATGAAAACTCAAAAGTCCCTATCCCATCTCCTTCATTTCCTTATAATCAACCCCAACCCTTATGCCATCGAGCATCATTTGAAGGTACAGATACTGCATTGATGTTTACAATGACCCGTACATTCTATCTTTTCTGGTACCAGTTACCGTACTTGAGTACGAGATTTAGCGAGCCCAGCTTGCCAATTTTAGGTTATAGCGAAACGTAACAACAATAAAACCAATATGAGACTGGCCTGTATATTTTATATGCAATTCTGATTTAATGAGTCTCGTTGATACTGCCTTAAATATTTAGCAGACAATTATTCCTCTAGATAATTGAAGTGAAACTTTTAAAAAAGATAAAGAATACCAACCAATTCTTAGTTAAATCCAGTTGAATAAGTTAAGTATTTAGTGAGATCGTTCACCTTACCTCAGAAATGATATAATCATATAAATTTGGTGCCATTATAAATCATCTAGTCATGACTCCATTACTGGCCTTTTTTATCTTAATTCCTCGTAGTAGTCAATCTTTTCGATAAATTTCATTTTTCAAAATATCTATGAATATTACAACTTCTTTAAAGAAGTAAATTCTGAAAAGAAAAATATGAATGTACTTCTTGTGAAATAGCTCACAAGATATTAGACAAATTTGAAAGTTGTTTCTTTTTTCATTCCTATATGGTACGAGTTTAAAAACTCAAAATAGAAAATTTCGGAACTTTGTTCCCTCAGTTTTCGTTATTCCTTTTGTTATATTCGGATAGACTTCTCTTCCACAAAACAAATATATCCTCCTCTCCCATTGCGTTTTGTCTCCTTTCTATTTTAATGCGGATTCTACGTCGGGAGAGAGAGACCGAGCTAAAATTTTCCTGGGATCAGAGCGAAGTGGTTTCAGAGCTCAAAAGTTTTTCTTCTTACCACTCAAACTCCTCGTCTCCTTCGACTCCTTCTTCAAACTACTCTTCGTTTATCTTATCTTCCTCTCATCGCCGCTCACCTTATTTCGCTTATCCTTCGTCCCTTTTACTTTACTGCTCATTGAAACTATCTTTGCTTTATGAACTGTCTTACGTCACTGCACCTTCAAACGGCGAATTTCCATGTAATTCACTGTTTATTATCCTTGCTCATGATGATGATGTGCTTTGTCTCACCACCCAAGGAATAATTCTCTTTCGTTTAATAATTTTAACTTCTTATTTTATCATTTATTTTTCCTTTATTAATATATTGACTTGGCTGAGACTGAGGCATAACCTTGGGCTAAGTTGCACGCTTTTCTGTGTTAAGAATAATTCCATTTCTATCATTTGTAAAATTTTCCTTTGTATTTTCTTAATCTTCTGATACATATTTATGTCTCTGTATATGTAAAAACCCTGCAAGCCGCCTTTTGGTGTGTGGCAGGGGTTTCAGGCACCATGACTCTATTTTCCTAAACGATTACTTTCGCATATTGTTCGCGGAAAAAATTACGTATTGAAACGAATCGTTCTAGCATCTATTTCCCTAATTTTCCTCGCAATATCAGAGTGGCCCATATAACAGGGGGTCGCATTATATCGGTTACATCATCTGAGAACGTAATTTCTCTGAACTTACTCAATAAATGTATCCTTTGATATGATAACTATAGTATCTCTACTCCGTAAATGGGGTTGAAAGCAGTATCAGTAGCAGCATTATCAAATAATTACTATCCCAGGATGTTTTTGTAGTTATACCAGCAGTTCTGTTTAAGCCGCTTCTTTCTCTCAAATTAACTCAATACTTGCGTTTCATTAAACTATATCTTCCCCAATTCCGCAAGTTTTTCCAGTACCGTCTTTAGCAGAAGGTATCGAAAAAGATTTTTTTTCAAAATTTTCCGGTCAAATTTCCGATGTCTTCTCCACAAAGTTTTTCACAGACATTGTCTCTTCAATACTCTTTGAAAGAGTACGTCATCAGTTATTTGTTTATTTAGACAGAATCAACGGTTAATAGTCGATTCCGTTTTCATTTTGTTTTGTTGCACATTGTATCCATTGCCTCTAATTTCATCTCCACTGGATTTCTTTCCGCTTTTTGTTGTACTTGTTTCATAGACATACAAGAGAATTAAAGATTTGTATTAAGTATTTCATCATATCCGAGCTTGTATAATTTGCTATCTGCTGGTGTTTATTGGTGAAATACTCCCTTTCTCTTGATTAATCTACTTACTGTTTCATTCTTTCTACTTCCATATCTGGTAATTTGATATTTAGCATAATTTATCTGCTCTAAGACTTAATTTTAGGTTATTGATTTCTTAGTCGTATTTTTTTAACTGTATTAGCAATTTTTCATGTATTCGCATAATGTTATCAATAGACTTAATTTTAGTTGAATTATATATTCTGCGATTATGCTTTTTATTTCTTTTCTGTTAAGTAACTTACACGTTGGAGGAAACTGGCTTACCCCAATCCCGCGTTGTAAATAAATTAACCAACTAACTATTCCTTCTATTCATCAACTCCATATATTCACCCATATAAGGTGAATAAAGAAGAGATTTGTTGTAATTTTTCCACGGCATAGTGTTGATTAAAAAGAAATGATAAAAAATACACGACTAGTTTCAGCAATAAATCGCCATCATCAAATGACGTAGCAAAACGTTAATATATATATATAAAAAAATACATTATTATATACAAGTCAGACTGGTTGATTATTTATTATTAGTTTTTAATAAACTTTATACTGTGGAAAAATACCACGATTCTCTTCTTTATCATGTCATATTTCCACATCGTGCATCGTTAGCGACGGCGAATTTTATTTTTATTATGTTGTTATCAGAAGTGCCCGTTGATTCTCAACGGGGGTGTTAAATTTCATAAATACCAGTGCAGCAACCTTGATCGTAATTGTTGATAGATAGCGAATTCCAGACTTTTCAAACCAATATACCAAGAAATTGAAATTACATTGAGATCTACAAAGCTGTAATATTCAACTCAATATTCAACTTCATATACTTTGAATGAAGAATTTCTTCATCTGAGAAAATATAAAAATATATTCTAAGATCACATTAAGATAAGCAGTACCACGTTTAAAGTTACATTTTCAGACAGGTACAAGGGGACAAAGGAATCAAACATTAAACAAAAATGACAGAAATAAATTATATATTACTCTAATAACCATCAATGAATATTTTTTGCGGAAAGTAAGTGTATTACGGAGCTGACTCGTATCTCAGTCTAAAAATGTATATGGTAAACACGGAGCACAAATAACACAAAAGTAATCGCAATGCCAGAATAGAAACGAAGCTTAAACAACAATGACAGAAGGATATTAAATGGAGTGGGAGCAGTTACAAACACAAACGAATAAATCAATTTTTGTATTCTGCATGAAACAAAACTAAATTTATTTACCTTTTTGGTCAGTTATACGATGTTGGAGATTTGCTACAACTTGGCAACTCGCCGTTCGACTCATGTTATCAGTTAATTTCGAGTTCTGAGAACGGGTCAACAAATTTTAGCTCGGGTACAATCGGAATGGGGAAAATGTGAAATGTTGTCCCGATCGTATTTATTCGTTCATGTATCGTAAATTAGGATACTGCATGTGCTGTGGAGAGTGGGTGCGCGCGCATATATTGTGGTTATAATAAAGGGGCGATAACACGATGGGAATCAATCTTCATCGTGCTCTATCTTAGCGTGCACTCGGTCGCATTGAGCGAGGGAAAGACGTTGCGTGCATTTTGTGTGGGGATCATTCGATAACCATCTTCCCATTTCACCCCAACCGCCCTAATGAGAAAATCATAAGTTGAGATTACCAGGCTATCCCTTTCATATATCTACGAGTACCAGGCTTAAAATTAAACATATCACTCCATACAATTATTTAGGATCGTTCCTGTATAATTATTGTTGGTAATGGTGTAATCAAGACATACTCCATATTATGATGGATGGATATAAGGTGAATAGTCGGTGGCCATAAACCCAATAGTAAATACATACATTCCAAAATTTTATTTTTATTCCGAAAGGAAAACTCCACCAAGCTCAAAATCAACGGAGATATTTGAAATCTACATCAATACCTCAAAAATTAGCATATTAGTAGAGTATCAAGAATCCAGTTGTTTTATTTGGTTTTTCTATTATGATCTTCACTGTATATACCCCACAAATGTATTTTCAAGCACGTAGATCTTGCTAGAAAGCTTGATTTTCCTTTCCGTAATGTATGATTATGATCTGACAACTTGGTTTTAACTAGCGATAACTCAAAGTGTTTGTGTGGCGTATAGTGTAGATAGTGTTTTTATCATAACCTTCAACAACCTCTTTGAGATTCATTATTTTTGCGTAGTATACCGTAGTTTCTAATCGACTCGTTAAAAATATTTATTTCATTCATATTTTCCCCCTTTTTTCTTCGTTGTTAAAAATATAATAAATATCTGTATTGGTTTTTCTTCGATGGAACTTTGATTGCATATCAATGAAACGAATACTTTCATTAAAATATTTTTATTTATTCATATAAATAAATCACTCGCTCCAGTAAAGACAACTACAAATAGAATAAATTATTCACGTAACCACGTTATTAATCTATTATCGGTATAATACTTATAAGTGATTAATTATAATTTTGATTGATTATGAATTATTTTTATTGTACAGTGATGTTAGCAGTGTTTTATAATTAAGTCTTATCTAAACAATTATTTTGTTTTTCTCATTAATATTTGTACTTAAACCGTTAAATTCCTTCTCGTGAAAAGTGCGCACTACCAGTGCTTAATGCAGAAAACATTAAAATATTAATGAAATTACCCAGGAAGTATATTAATAAGAGGAAATTCGGCGATATAAATTACGTTGAGGTTAGTCAATGGTGTGGTATAAATTATAAATTATTTATTATTTACATTTTATACCGTAATTGTATGGGTTATTACTAGCGTTGTTAATTTATTTGGCTTAAATTAGTGGGCCGCCTTATTAACCAGAAGTTGTACTAATTTGAAAAGCCACAGGATGTTTTATTCCATTACATCCATAAATTCAACTCATTACCTTCATCATCAAAAAACGGCAATATTATTAGGTAGTAGAAGTTCGATAAAAGTTATCGGGTTCGATTCCCGGTTTGAGCTCATGTACGCAATGGCCTTTAGGTCCCAGAAACTTTAGCAATACCTTCAGGCCCTTTGCGGAAATAATTGCTAGTATTCTATCTAGATATCAGAGTCGCTTTATCATCAGTAATTCAAAATACCGGCTACAATTGCAGGTCACAATTACTTAACTCATTAAACCGGATATTTCGACTATTTCATGTTTTTTGTGACTTAAAGGAGTCTTTATACCGAAGTCTTATTTTCGTATCTTTCCGAGCCCCTCGCCCGCCTTCCACTCTCTACTTAATCCTCGATCGTAAATAATAGAGTAATTTTTCGCCGCAAGATAACCTCTTTTTGTTCAGCCAGAAAATTACTCCGCGTCCACCCCTCGAAATCATCTCCACGTCGATTTTCTTCCTCCCCATATCTCTTCTCGCGTACTTGACTTTACATTTTCCTCCCGTTTTATCTCTTTTCCAATTTCCCCTTTAACCGCCCTCCTTTCCCTTTCTCGCGCCCACCCCTCTCCTCCTCGGCAAATACTGTGACGTTGATTGATGATGATGCCCTAGCCAATGGCGCTCCTCCGCCCTCAATACAAACACCTCCTCTCTCTTTGCAATACAAGCCCTTCTTTCCCTTCCTTATGTCGTCCTTGGATAGACTTTTCGATCTTCTGTCCAAGGCGATCTCTTCTTCCTTTCCTCCGCACGCCCACGACGCTCGCCGAAATTATTCTGAACGTGTCGCCGTAAAAATAGACGCCGAGTACTCACCCCCTGATGGGATGACTCGGGAAGTCGGACGGTTTAAATATTCATAACAAATCCGTTTAGTATATCTCGCAATCATCGCCGTCCAGAAGGGTTTATATATCTTGGAGTTTTCTATTCAGCCGCGTTCTACGTATGCTGCACTTACTACTGCCTAGATCATAGCTTTTCTGGTGCTTAATGTTAGAGTGACCACTGTTTTAATTATCTGATCGTCTGTCTCTGTATTGTCACAGTACAATAACATACCCTGTACGGTGCTAGGGGATAGCTGGATCCTCATTCTCTTCAACTTATTACCAATCGTTTTGTAGAGAGAATGAGGCATTCTACAATGCGTGCGTTCCAGTTTTTCTAGCCAGTAATGATGTATTGCATGGGTTTAAAAATGTGATTCTCTTGCAGTGCATGAGTAGTCTCACTCCAGATCGCCCCTGTGTGCTGCTTCTCGATCCACAATTGAATTAACGATGTATTTCTTCGATTAAAAATGTATCAGTGATCAACTGGCGACAAAAAAATCTCGAACAACAATATAGGCTGGGTTGGAGGTGACCGTTTGAGTCGAGGCTAAGTTTTACTATGCAGCGTTGTTCTAAATACCCTTCGCTTACTATTGCGTGGATACAGTTGTTTTTCGTGTTGCTTCTTTACTAAACCTTAGTTTAATTAGTTGCTCGTCTGCCTGTTTGTCTATTGTATCTGTCTGTGCAGTCAACACTTAAAAGTCTTGTTGACCTTCCATCCTTCAAATCATGGCACCATAGAAACGTCGATGGACATTCTCATCTGCTAGCGTACCAATGTTCTATTCTGTATCGGCTGACAGCTCGATGTATTTAATATTTTAGTATTTATTACACCGGAACAGTTGAGGGTTGAGGAAAAGGTGAATGAGTTTCTTCACCGTCACTTGACTGGTTTTATACAGATTATGAGTTGCGTGTTCCGTTTTCTCTCAGGGTCCCATTGGTCGCTTTACGATTTGTCCATTTACAATCGAGTTTTTGTGTAAATCTTGTCAACCTTTACGTATAAACCAAGGGCAATGTTTTAAGAACGGCAGAAATATTTCTAAGATAGCGTCATAAATCGTAAAAACGGGCTTATGGCAACCCTCGTAACGTTGCAGGAAACTGATTTTACAGGGTGAGGGTAAACTTCCACGTAAAGCCCTCACATAAGAACTTTGTTTTGAGATATATTTAAATGGACTGCGAAACATGAAAATATTCTGGAATGTAACAGGAGTACCAATCCTAGTTAGCGAATAATTTGGATATTTGCAGAATAGTTGCTTAAGTTGCCTTGATTTCAACTCGCGGTCAATAACTAGCATATGGTATTGATCGTATATCATACTTCATTAATATTGAGGAAAGATATTAGAACTTGCATGGTTATGAGTAAGAGGCTCGGAATACTCTCCTCTTGTAATTGGCCCGTTAGATGATGATTGTCGTTTTTCGGCTCTAGACGAAGAACGAAGTGTGCAAAGCATCAGGGTTATCAGGAATCTCTTTTTTATAATTTATTTTACTATTTGTTTTAAAGATGGACTAGGTGACGTCTTCATTTAACTTTCCATCAGGGTGCTCAAATATCTGGATATAGGCTTCCATGTGTCCCGTAGCAACAAGGCAAATAACCCTGATAACAAAGTCACGCATTCTGATTGTGATTTTTTAGCTTTTTTCGATGTATATAAAATTGAAATTGAATTCTTTTAAAATTAAATTGCTTTCTGGATCCTACAGGTTGGGTTGTTATTTCCATGGGCCTATATGCCACTCTCATCTCGTCGCAGCCATAAACAAGCTTGTCAAAAGTATACACAAAGTAGGAAAATATTATAATAATATTTCATTTAAATGAAAATATTTTTGTCGATTGTTACAGAGCAGACAAAAATGTATTCCATTCATCAGGATATGATAGAAAAAACACTATTGATGAGAAGAAAATTTAATATTTTTACCGTTGTTGTTACTAGGTCGATGCCTTGTGTCTAACTTATGACATGATATAATACTGTGTTGTTAAAGATTTATTTTTCTTTATCCAGTACAAAAGATGAATGAAAAATCTTCCCTTCATCAGGATAATAGTAGATATTAGTAGAATATTTTCTATGATAAGAATAGTTTAATATTGCTACTGTTATTGTAACTTGTTATTGCCATGAGTTTAACGGAAGGCATAAAATTGTAACTGTGGGGTGGTTCCTAGGAGGTCTGCATTCTTCGTTGCAATCCTCTTTGTGTTTGCCGGAATAGTTCTAATAAAACATGAAGCATTACTCATATCTCATATCATTGCTCTCATCCTACTATAGTTTTTTGAAATTTCGAAGTAATGAGGAAAGAGGCTGTTTAAACGTTAGGAGAATTATATTGGGGCGTTGGACACATCCCTTCTTTGGAAGCGACCCTCTTTGGTCCCACGCGCGCTCCGAATCCGCCCCTCGCATGAGCACAATGAAGGAGGGGACGAGGGATGTTTACTCTTCTGCGTTCGTGGCTTCTCTTTCAACTCCGCCCACCAGCGCGCTCTCTTCGCTTCAAAAAATTGGGATGAGATATTTGATGAAAAGGTGCCACTCTAGGTCTCTCCCCGATGTATTTCGTGTACTGCGTTAGGGTCGGCGCAGGGGCGGCGAGACGACCGCCTAGGGCTCGGCTCGGGGCGCGATTCGGTGCGAAATCTGGATTTGCGACATGTAAAATGGAGTTGCGACGCGTAAAATGGAGATGAACACCGAAAGAACGGATGCATGAGTCGTCGTTTCGTGTTCTGAGAGTCCGATCCGATCGCGTACTTCTACAGTAAAGTGGTGAGAGGACAGTGGTGGGTCTCGTATTGTACGGATCTCTCGAACTCAGAAACCGCAAGTTATTTTGATTAGTATCCATGGATAAGATAGGTAAAATAAGAGTAATAATTGAAATATGATAAATTTGATATTTTATTTATTGCATTCAAAGCGATTACTGAATCATTGTTACTGTAACCGTTTTGATGTAATAACAAAAACGGATAAAAATTACGTAATTATTTCATGAAATTAAAACCTCGTTGAGTAAGAAAGGTTTATAGTTGATAAATAAGTAATGATTATGTGATATAGTAATGAATCTTTGATACTGTTTAATTATATAATTACGTAATGTTGATTCATTTATTGTTATACTATTAATATTATTAAAGTGATTTCCTGTTAAAATTATGATTGTAGATGAGTATTTTATATGAGATCCTTCTATGAGTTTATATATTTCTATGAGTTCTCTTATACCAGCGCGATTAAATTTCTTTAGTTTTGCGTGATCTAAATTCGTTCAAAGATACTTATTAGAAACCAATTGGTTTTGCCTTGTGTATTTTATTCTCAAAGAATTTAAGAAATAAGCTCAACGTCTTTACAATTACTCGTCTCCAATATCGATGTGTCATACTCTCGATAATTTTAATTCATTGTTATTAAAATCAAGTGAGGATATCAAGATGTAGAATGAGCCCTTCTCAAACAGGAAGGTTTTCTTCCAGCATAGCTTATCCCAAAGCAACTTTGATAGATTTATTATAACAATCACAATTTTATACAGAGTCAGACATGTTGCCATGCAAACAGGAAGTTTAAACTCACAGAAAGTCTAAAGGAAGTCATAGGAGACAACCCTAAAGAAATTTGCCGTCTGTAAGATTTTCTAAAAGTTGCTGATCTTATAAATCCCTGTAGTCGATAATTTAAGGGATGGCTTCAGACAACTGATGCGCCGTCGGAATTACATTAATGCTAAGTGCGCAAAGTCATTACGGCTCATAAATATGTACAGCTATGTAAAAAAAACTAATCCTTAGCCTTATATAGCCCAGGGAGTTTAAAGCTTTTTGCAAATAGCTGTACATCGAAATGTTCCTTGTTATCGAAGCACCAAACGCCGAAGTACTACTATTAGAATTATACTTTAAATTCTCATTCGTAAAATTGTTCTACTTCATTCGGAATTATGCCGTGAATCTATAATGCCCAATTTTAAATTAATTTTAAACCTGGTGATGTAAAAGAATCTTTATAGAAGTCAAAGTTGCTAAAACTGTTGAAACATCGTTAAAATTCTTATAGAGAACCCACAGATCGATATTACCGTCTCCGAAGAACCATTTACAAACGATAATTTAACCTACGATGGATATGAAAGATTCATTCATCTCTGGCATTATTTGAAAACTGTTAAAGGCCTTCAGTTAGAACAGCAACGATACAAAACAACCAATCATGCCGATCATGAACTGTTTATCAGTAATAAGAGCGGGGATGGATACTCATTCTTGTTTATATTCAAACACTACAGTGACCACACATTCTTCGCTTCTTTAAAAAAAATTGTCTCTTTCCTCCTCATGTCATGTCATTGTTTTGCTTTTATTTTTTCGAGGAGTTTAGTTTTCTCTCCCGCCACCCGTGTCGCTCGCGTCCTCTTATCTTTCATTTCTCTCATTTATTCGTCGTTTTTGGCTCGCGTCAAGTTCTCAAAATGCCACCAGTAAACATTGCTCGAGGACATATTCAAAGAGTCTCTTGAGTGCCTGCTCTATTTCCTTTGCGGTCCTCTGCTTTTTCGGTATAAAATCTCAACTTATAGTGATTAAGGATAAATTCGCCTTCGTTGTGCATTGCTGTATAAGTATAACGGGCTAAATATATGCCCACGCTGTTTAATTCTCCATAAGTATTACATCGGAAAAATTAAATGTCTCTGCATCGCTGATTCATAATGATCAGCATCGTTCTTTTTGAGCGTGAATGATGAAGGTAATTGGAGCAAGGACATCTCAATTGTGATAACATAGAGTGAATTTTTCCTTATTTGTTTTGAGTTTAGGACATTTTCGAAAAAAGTCGTTATGAGAAATGAGAGACTCTTAGTTGCTATAAACACTGCCGCACGATTGCAATACATGCCCCTAATCAATGCAATTAAAACAGTATTCCTTATAAAGTTCGCAATTTTCGGTTAAATGGTGGAATGAAATAATTAACAATACCCATGAATGTGTGCGGCTTAACACAAAGTACAGTTAAAGTACTTTGGGAATTTTCGGTTAATAAATATGGAAACAATAAGGAAATAAAGTGAAAAATCATTAGGTTAAAAAACTTGAATTTATTATAAGACTACATTTCTGATGCATTAAAAATTTAATTAAATTAAATAGATGAAAAAATTTGTGGCTAATTGAAATTTGGATGATAATAGATCGATTAAGTAAAGGATCGACGTGAGAAAATTTTTTTTAGCATAATCAATGCACTCAATGCGGTTGTCTTTTAATGAAGCCATTCTCTCCACGATGATACTTCGAGGTTAAAGTTTTCCAATGGCAAGATTGCTGTTTTTGAACTGTATATTCATATTGCTCAGATTTACAATATTCACAGTCGCTTTCGCTCAGTATTCCGTTTCTATCTATTTTATTATATAAGTATAAAATCATAATATATTTTGCATTAAAAATATAGTCTGTTTGGTTTATTTTTAATTTTGTTGGCATGTATGATTTTAATTTTTTAAAATTATTCCTTCTTTGTTTAAAGGCACCTGCTGAAAAGCCATTTTAGGCTTAGCAGGACCTATTATGCTTATTTCTTGTAAATTGTATTTAACTATTGGGTTATTTTTAAAATTCTATATTCAATCCGTTTATAATATAACTCATCGATTATAAATTGAAAGATGTATTTTTTCGGAAGGTCAATCATATTGTGTGTACATTATTGTAAATTTATACTTAATAAATGTAAAATTTGATTCATCATTTGAACACAAAAAAATAATACTAAGTTATATTATTTTATGATAATTTTTATATTACATAGCCTATGCACAGCATTTTACGAACTTCTGGACTTTTTTTAGCGAAATATTGCCAGTCAGTAATGTAAATGACAGTGGAAACTCTGTATCAAATATTCATTATCGTTTTAAATGAACATCTCATAATTCCTTGGTTTAGATCACTATTTCTGAATTACTCTCAATTAAAAGATACCTTTCATGAGTATTTGAGGAAGGATGTTGAGATACTGGCCCTTGATTATCTCACCTACATTGCGTTTCAGTCAGTAATTTAGATGTGAATCGCATATAAAATCCGTCCGATGTTACTCGTTGCGATCTTTTAGTAGAACACACGTGACTCATAGTTACATTGAATTTACTTGGAGTTGAATAGAAAGCACAAGTAATGCATGAAGTAGATATTCGGCCATTCAGATTTTGCGAATGCTGGAACTTCTTCACGCTATCTGGCGGGGAGATTGTCCAAATGGGGTTTCGCAGGTAAATCCGATGGCGGCCCACGTTTACCTCGGCGCATTATCTCGGGAATCTAACGAACAAATTGAAGCTGACCCCTTCCTGAGGAGAGCGACGTCAATATATTGTCCGACACGAGCATGGATCCATTCCCGCTATCTCTACTCCGCAGCGCTATGGCACCCTCCCTTATCTCTTCAGTGCGTGGTTTCCCTAGCAACCAGAGAGACCCACTCGTATCTCTGCGATTTTTCTCTCTCCTTATACTCTCTCACCGTCCCTTCTTTGGTCGCTGAAACTTTATACGACCACAGTAAATCCCCGATCATTTGCGGTAATGAATAACTCTCGAGCTTCTTCCTTACTCAATGGATTAGGGAATGCTGGAATTACGCGTATCCTATTGCTTGCGAAGTTCATAGTGCGGCAATTACATGAGATGTTTCATAAAGATGATTCAAATGAACTGTAAAAGATGTGGTAGTCTTGGATTCGAGTCCTAGTCGTGTCACTTTTGTCACTTCGAGTCCTAGTCGTGTCACTTCTTACCCCCGAAATGTTTAATGTTGAACGTATTCATCTTCCAGCACTCCCAAGTACACACTGGAAGAGGTACAAAACAACGAGTCGTGAGTTTTGTATGAGATCTATGTGATTAAGCTTCGAAATATACTAGGGTAAACAATGAGGAATTCTGCAGTAAGGAGAATCTATAACTCGTGATTTTACTCTCTATCTCCTGAGTTCTCTTTTGTATCATTTATATTAAAGATATTAAGCTCCTATACAATGCTTTCATTTTACATGTAAATGTCGTTCCATTTCCATTCTACGGCGCTCTAAATATGTGTACTTACCAGATGATGGTGAAGGAATGAATTGAATCTTGAATTATACCGCGACGAAAAGGCGGATGTGTTAGAACTCGGGTTTAGTACAATATTTACCCCTCGCTATGGAAGAGAATTTTCTTAGATGACGAAACGATTTCGGTGATATGAACTGGGGTGGCAAGAAGCATAAACAAACTCCTTACGCGGTTGGTTCCCTTGCGCGGTTTGATTAATGCGATAATTCGCATTTATCAAACATTGCTTCAGAGTGTCTCAATTTTTCCTATTTGTGTAACCGATAGTATTTTGCTGTGCAACTTATTTATCAGGTTATCTTTCTCTGTATAATTTAATCGGAAATCTTTGAGAATTATAATTTCCACTCTTTACGAGTAGGAGTTAAAGGAGTGGAAATTTACGATGAACTGAAATTTTCGTTCCTGAAGGATAAGAGCGCAGGTTATTGCAGTCAGAAGGTCAAAAGTAGTAAATTCCAGCATCATAGCTGGTTATGATGTTGTTTTATCTGATGGCCATCTATCAAGACAGTTCAAATAGTTATTGAATAAATAATTTATATAATAATGTGATATTGAAGTAGAGTACATGACTTTCATCTCTACTGGAGTTCTGCCTGTCGGCAGGTCCCATACACCACAACTGTTTCCACTTAATCCTGTCCTGGGCCTCTTCTTTGCTCTTCTTGTATAATCCTCTCTTCACTTCATCTATAAACTTTAGCTTTCTTCTTCCTCTTCTCTTTTCTTCTTCCACCGTTCCTTCAATGGCTGTAGTTCGATCCTATTGTTATTGCATAAAGTTTTAATGATAATTCCGATACTATTGTTATTGTATAAGAAGGAGTCGATACGAGGTTTGGGAAAATCATTTATGGAAAAACCAGTTGAAAAAGGTTATGGGCCCCTGTGGTTAGCTAAAAATGGCGTAACGCAACGCTCTCGTAATATCCTTACTTCACCGAGCTTTCCGAATTTTTATTTGAAAATTATTAAAACTTTATGTCACCATCATTTACTTTCGATCTGAATCGCAGCACTTATACGCTAAGAAAACGCCCCGCTGGTATAGTCTAATCTCTTACGCTCGATTTACCACGATTTATTTGGGCTTTACGGCTCAGGACCTAATTGCGGTATATCACAAAGTGTAATCCGTACGCAATCCATCCCTCGCTTCCTTAAATACATAGCAATAGCCTGCAGCCATTTAGCAGCCTCTTCAGTCCTGAGAAATCTTTTTCTGCCCTCGGCTACACTTTTCCTTCCGAACGATTTTCCCTTCCGATCTGCTTCGTGCAACGGCTCTCATTTCTGCAGGGTTCAAGAAATCAATAAATCGCCTCTTTTCCAGTTCAATCCCTTTAGCAGTTATTGCAGGATACTTGCACAAATGCAAGAAAGGAGATCTTCCTTACCAAAATTTTAATTAGAGTTTACAGTATTCTTGTAGCCAGACAGAATCGTTAAATAATGGAAATTAGAATCAATTAACTAATTAGAAACCATTACGCTACTGTGAACCTTTCAGTCATCTTTCGTGATTTGCTTGTGTGCCCTAATTTAATTTGTTTATTTGAACTAGTAACTACCGCAGATAATTATGCTGTCTACGTACCTATATGTTATGTTTCTAGAACTTTTCGTTTCGTTTCGTTTCGTTTATGTTCTAGAACTAGTAACTACCGCAGATAATTATGCTGTCTACGTACCTATATGTTATGTTTCTAGAACTTTTCGTTTCGTTTCGTTTCGTTTATGTTCTAGAACTAGTAACTACCGCAGATAATTATGCTGTCTACGTACCTATATGTTATGTCCTAGAACTTTTCGAGTGACTTCGTTTAATATCTTTGTTTTTCTCAGTTTCATTTATTGTAAAATTATTTTCACTACTATAAAAATAGCTAAAACGTTGGTTTTTCAGCAACGTAATTATTAGCTTATTGTAATTAATGCCGTATCGGTTTTTTCTCTACCAAAAAGCATTCACAATCAGTGTTGCAATTTTTATTATCTTTACATACCCCGTCTGTGTGCCAAAGGGTATATACATATTGAACCCCCTTGGTAACTCTAGTTTCTGCGCCATAGGGAGTATACACACTTATCACCCATTGTAACTCTAGTTGTTATTAGCTTTCCTAAATCTCCGCGGGAAACCGAGCAAAACTAGTTATCCTTGTAGTTTACATTTACATAATGACCCCACAAAGTGCCAGTGGTGTATGGCAAGGGGTGTAGAAACAGCTACATCTCTAATTACCATTTTCTTATGCGGGAAGAATGCTCTCGGATATCGTGAATGTTGTCAGCTGAGGAAACAGAATCAGCAATCTCGTCTACCTTATCTGAATTGACACTTGTTTTCAAATAGCAGTTATTCATTGTCTTTCTGCCACTTGTTGTTGGGTAAGTGTAGGTGTAGGATGTAGGTAAGTGAGTGAAGATATGATATAATCATTCGTTTGTAATGAGTCCGATTTTCTTTCAAAAAGCAGTTATTTCAGTTATCAGAGTTCCTTGATTATTTACTTTTACGAGATTACTATAATTACGTACGCTTGGACAATTGAATAACTTAACCGTAAATTGTAGATGGATAAATAAATAATTGTTCATAATACGTCATAGTTAACGAAAACTAGCATAATGACCTTAAGTAAACTAACATAATTTGCAAGTAAATTATGATCAGTGAAATAGTTTGGAGTAAATAAATTATACATAAATGTTGGGTATTCTTATTAGGATATAAAAAACTATCAACCTAAGGAATAATAGTGCTACCATTTTTGGTGAGTAACAAAGTGAGTAATAAACAGTGCAATTTTCGATTCTACTCTGCAAAATGTTTTATAAGATTTATATATATATATATATTATAAGATTTTTTACAGTTCTTTCTCTGATGAAGAGATTTATTTATTTATTTAATCTAAACGCTGTAAGTTGGTATTAATATCAGGTGGAAATAAGAGTAGCTGTAGAATTTAGGTAAGAAAATGAAGATATGATGTGATCATTCGTATGTCATGAGTCTCAGCCAGCATTTTCGGTCTTCTTCGCTCTTCCAGTCCGTTTACAGCGAGGTAACATACGGCTTCGGCATCCTTAAATCCATTCCTCGCATTCAAGCCGTAGGTACCTCTTTTTCACCCGCTTCCTCTCCCTCGGAATCCCATCTTGCAAAAGTCGTTGCTCCGAGATATCTCTAACATTAATGGGTAAACTATTCAATTTGCAGTTCGTTTTGTACGATTCGGCCGCGTTGGCATCGCAGCCCCTTCAGCCTCCCCCAAATGCCTCCGACAATGGCGGGGATTCCCCGTGTTGACACACCGGATGAGCGTTGCGCCCCTTCACAACGCTTCTTTTCCCCTTTCTAATCCCTAATCCCTATCCTTTGTCTCCTTCGCCTCCATTCTTCGCCAACCTTTCCTCCGACATTCCTACTCCCCGAAAACTCGGAGGAAACGGTTTCGAGGAGCGATGCAAAAGTCATTTCGACCTTTTCAAAACATCCCGAGTCGCCATTGCGCGAAATGGGTCACTCGTTTTGATGTGCCCGAAAAACGTACGGTCGCGCAACATCGAAATTAATCCTCTCTGGTGCAACCGGGAGGAATTGCGCGAAGGATCGCCGTGCGTCGTCGGTTAAGTGTTTAACGGCGGTGAAAGTCAATGTCGTGGTCGGGGTGTCGTGGATGTTCATACCTGCGCATAAAGTTAAGGATATTACTCTCGTACGCGGTATGAAGTCAAAATCAAGACTTATTTACTAGCCTTACTGGCCTAGAAGTTAGTGAATTTCAAAGAAAGAAGTTTTGGACGGTTGTTAATGAATAAGAGGTTTTAAAACTCCAAAAGCCGTCTTTGTCGGCGTTTCTCGTCATACTCCCCGGTAGAATCTCCGGTAATCAAGAAAAACATAAAAGTGCGGTATTCCTTTCTAGTTTTTTCCGACTACCGTGGAGAAGAAGAGACTTCCTAGTCTCAATCTCGCCCTAGTAAAGTCCTTTTATTATTATTATTATGACGAGGAACGCCGACAAAGACGGCTTTTGGAGATTTAAACCTTAAATTAGTGAGCTAGCCTAGGAACGATGAGTACCCAGTTTTGAATCATGATTATAAAGTCTTTTAAGGTCTTTATCAAGGCGAGATTGAGACTGGAAAGTCTCTGCTTCCATCTAACCCTTCTTCAATGATATTATAAACATAAGTATAGTTTGTGTAGTATATAAGTTGTGTATAGGTGAATAGAGACAAAGAGGAAAACTTTAGAAGGAGTGGATGTAAAAAAAACCCATGGTGATATCTAAGGAAAAATGGTCCTCTTGAGGAAAACACCCACAAAGTAGGGGGTGTGAAAAAAAAATTTGAGCAAACCTAATGATAGTACAAGCTAAAAGATATAAAAGAAAGCTGTGTAAAATATG
Organism: Sympetrum striolatum; assembly: GCA_947579665.1. Classification (NCBI taxonomy): domain Eukaryota; kingdom Metazoa; phylum Arthropoda; class Insecta; order Odonata; family Libellulidae; genus Sympetrum; species Sympetrum striolatum. The sequence goes on along the minus strand of OX388351.1, from coordinate 43,665,223 downwards.
GAAATCACAAAAGCAGTGCTGTAACGAAATTACAAAAAATGATACTAATATCAAAAAAAGAAAAAAGAAAATTGCAACAGTATATTGTAAGAAAATGTTTAATAGAACAAAAAAAAAATAAGATAAAAATTCAAATGAAATTTCAAAAAATAGCAAAATAACACCAAAAGAAGAAAAATTGCAGTAATACACTGTGAGAAAATAATTTATATCACAGAAAACATTGAATTAAAAAAAATAATAAAAAAATTAAAATTGTTTTGAAATGGTTGTGGCATGGTTGTTTGTAAAAAAATCAAAATTTGAACTTTTTACTTTGTGGATGGAAAACATGATGAAATTTTAAAGTTATAAAGGAGGTTTAAAAGTTTATTTACATTTTCATTGTCGTTCGTGTTTTGAATCTAAACGGCTATTGGTAAGAGTGGACTTGCTAGACTATAATTCACCCCAAATAAATTCCAGATTGTTATTCGTATAATTTTCATCTGCCTACATTTGCATTTACTATTTTTCTTTCTCAAAGATGGAATTAATGTAGTTTGAACTATTTTCAGCATTGCTAGGCTTTTCTAATTAATGAAATAATGTTATAATAAGGGGCATCACCACGGAATTCATGCCGTCTTTTAATTAAATCCAACTAGACTTGTATAATATTCTCCCCTGAAGGTTTCATTCGATTTTCTATGATTGGCTTTGATTTTAAGTTGAAACATAAGTTGGAAATTACCCGAAAATGTGAATAACTATACTTTTATAGGTGTGAAATTCTGCGAGAAAAATAAATATAACGAAATTCTAACAATTTGCATATGTTATTCAAATTAAAAAACTGGTGCTAGAAGCTTGAATAATTGACATGGCCAAAAAATCTTAAACGATACAGGTTTGAGTGAATAATATAGTAAAAAGAAATTTATACATACTATTTATAAATACAATGTCTCCTAAATGTGTCGTCTTTTACTGATATTTACTCTAATCTGTTCTTAGATTTTTTGGTAATAATGCTATTTCCTGTGATTTAAGATTTCTTTTTTGCCTCAAGGAATAATTGACATTCATTTATGGTGTAGCACTTGTTATCCCCTAATGTAATAAATAAACCTTTGCCATTTACTTCGTGGAGAATGAAGCACGAATTTATTTGCTGCATTTACTGCATTTACTCTCTTTAATCCTTTCAATTAATCAATCAATTTTTATTCTTGTAAAGGTAATCACTCTTTGAAAGCTTACAACAGTTATTTACTTTCAATCTAAATAACCTACTCATTACAGTGATCCCTATCGAGTAATTTAAGCAATTTCACTCATATGTATTTTCAGTGTACATAAGAGTGAAATAGCGTAAATCATATTTAATTAATGTACTCTTGAGTATTGCAATTAGGTTCCAGGCCAGGTGGTATTCACCCCAGTCGGGAGAAAAACCCCCCAAAACCTCCCAATATGACTTGAATTACAATTTATTATTTCCCATCTTCATGGACTCGAATAGAATTTTTTATTATAATGATAGTGATGCCGCCGCTATTGCTATCCATCTTTAATCAACGTTCGCAAACACCTATGCCCAAAGCAGGAATCGAACCCGGGATCTCGCTATTACTGGACTCGCACCGAACCCCCATGGGCAACCACGTTCAGAGTTGATTATCAATTCCGAGTTAATTACTCGGCCCGTTCCAGAATAGATCCATGACAAGAATATTAGGAGATCGAAAAAGATTTTCATGCAATGCAGGGGTATCAATATTTAATGAAATAATTAGCGCATGTAAACAAGCGCCTTTTACCTTAGTTAACCGTAGTTTTTAAGTTAGATTAGCTTAACCAAAAAGGGCCAAGGGATGATATTTTTATATATTCCCGAAGCATCGGGGTGGTCTTCGTTAATTCACGTGATTCTTGATATGTATTGATAAATGTATAATTTTAGCGGACGAGGTCGGAAAAAACAATGCTTTGGAATGGTATTTATATCATGATATGTATGCCTGAGATAGAATGATTATTATCCACCATTTCGCTCGTTCCTTCATTATAATAATAATAATATTAAATGGTCTTTATTCGGGCGAGATTAAGTTTAGAAAGTCTCTTCTTACATCTAACCCATCGTCATAAGAGAAACAGAAAGAAAGATATAGTTCGCAAAAGTTCACGAAGAAAACTAATATGTGGATTAAAAAAAAACTAAGCTAAGGATTCAGAAAAAAATTTCCACTGCATGAAAACACTCACAGGAAGGGGAGAGTGAAAAATCTGCGAAACCTACAGATAGAAAACTGTATTTTGTGATGAAGGAGAACAAAAAGAGTTATGAAAGACAAGCGGAGAATAGATAAAAATTATACAAAAGAGACAGGGGAATAATACACATTCACTTCAATCAATCAAATCAAATAAAACATCTTCACAAATGAGACTAATTATCGATGAATTCAAAATAAACATTAACGATAGTAGATATATCTCAATGTAGGAAATGAAATAACAATCATAAACACGTACAAATGCATGATAAAAAAGTATAATACACTAACATGATAAGAGAAGAAAATGTTGCAAGAATTATAGTCGAACAAAGATAAAACACGTAAAAATATTTAAGAGTAAAATTACAATTTGAAACACATGCAAATGCAAGATTAAAAGGTCTAGTACACTAAAAAGACAAAAGAAGAAAGTGATGCAAGAATTGTAGCAAAATAAATGTAAAACACGTAAAAATATTTAAAGAATAAGATTACAATGAAAATAACAAAATTTGTACTTTTTCCACAGTATTTATTATAAACAATAAATGGAAACCAGTCACGACTAGTTTCAGAGATTGATCTCCATCATCAAGTGTCTTGTTACCAATTATTGTTTATAATAAATACTGTGGAAAAAGTACAAATTTTGTTATTTTCATCATGACGTATTTCCACAAGACGTCGCCTGAGACTGTTGATTTTATTAATAAGATTACAATTTGAAACACATACAAATGCAGGATTAAAAGGTCTAGTACACTAAAAAGACAAAAGAAGAAAGTGATGCAAGAATTGTAGCAAAATAAAGGTAAAACACGTACAAATATTTCAAGAATAATAAAATTATTAAATAAATTAGGTTGAGAATGAATATAATGTGTTAATTATAGTGCGTGAATCAGAAAGAGTGAAGAAAGACATTTTCATTGGCTGGTATAAAGAGTCGGGCGTAAATGATTTCAAAAACCACAATAGTATGAAATAAAATTTACTTATATCGATTTAATTAAATTTTAGATGGAAATAATTTAACATACTGGAGCTATGGAGGTATTTTATTATGATGGTTACATAAAGTATTTATTATTTGCTAAAAAACTTGTATTACGAAGGAAGAGAAGGAGCTCATAAGTTAGTGTACCATATAGCACGAGCTTAGAAAGTATGTATATAAATTTTGTATTTAAAAAATATGTACAGTTAGAATATCGTTTTGAAGAAGTAAATATGTAGGTTAAGTGTTAAGTTTATAACTGAGAATTTTATGTAATTTTACCCACTGTATTATTGTTTTGTTGGCATGAGTCGTATTTAGGTTATGAATGTAAGGAATGTGTATAACCTATTCAGTGTTTAATATGTATTACCACCTGGCGATTAGTCCAATTGTAAAATTCATGTAATATTAATTATAATAATTTATAGAATTAGCTTCTAGGTATATTTTTGAGCTTTAAACACCTCACAATTGTTTTGTCTCCTGATAATAACTTATGCTTTTATTACCATCACAGAATGACAAACAAGTCGTATCATGATTTAATTCTTCCTTCTCTGTCCTTATACAGTAGATAAAAATCTTCGATGAGAATTGAATTAATGAATTATTTGGCATGAAAATATACTTCATTAACTCACTACAAAAAATATTTACATGTATCATATAGGTGCTGTGTAATCAGTATAAACAAAATGCATAATCTTATTTAGGTTACATATTCAAAGAAAAAACCCATTGGGAACAATAAAAAATAAGTAATAATAAGATAAATAGTATGAACAGCGTAAATATAAACAATCTAGTCTATTGTATATGTTAAGTACTGAGTAAATAGTATAAAAAATAAAGCAGAGAGAAGTTTAGGTTAAATAGTTCGATAAACATGACGATATTTGAAGTACCCAAATCCCCTTCCAAATAGCCCAAGCTAAGAAAAAACAGGAGAGTAAACTGTAACCGTGGGGGCCCCGTCATTTGCTTAGTATCGGGGCCCGCATCAGGTCTGAATGCACATGAGACGAACTGCATTTTGATGGCCCTCTAATCTCCTTGAATGTGCTGCCATCTGTTGGAACATCCGAAAGAGTATATTTACTGTGGACATCTCCTCTGCATTTTTGCGATTTTCTTCAAAGCGTAATTTCCATAACATTTTTCTTTTAAATTTTGCCACTGCTACAAATACTTTAGGTTGATATCTTATTACTGTGTGACCTAGAGTCATAACATAATTTTCTTGTTCAACTCATAAATAAAGTAGAAAGTTTGTATGCATGCGACTTTAAAAATAGATAAATTTATCTTTCGGGAAGAATTTAGGCTACTTTTCATTAATCTAATCGTCCGCAGTTCGATTTCTGATGAGAAAAAAACGTTCCCATAAGAAATGCACTTAATCGGTTGCAGGCTTTATTTCTTTTGCGAAGTTTAAGGAGAAAGGATGCTAGTTCAATATTCTTGAAGCCTTGCAACCAGAATTCGTATGTCACAGGGTCATATGCGTATGGTTAGTTATTTAATCGTGTAAATGTAAAATAAATGGAATAAACTATAAAGGGCGTCTCCGAAGATAAAATTTTTATTTGACATAGTTTTAAGAAAGCGTTACATTGTGATGTCAAAGATAATATGAAACAATGTGAATTTTCACAGAGATTTAATACAGCCACCGCATTCGCTTCTTCGCTGATTATCTTCTACTAAATTAAATGCTTCAATTCCTTTCCTAGGTTATCTTTCTCTGGCTAAGCCAACAACAGCCTTCATATCCCTCTTGCAATGTTATCACTGATGAAAGATGATATCCTTGTATCATATTTATGTGAGTAGTGTATATTTTATATTATTACCTTATGTCTATAATTTATATTATTATCTTATGTGGGCAGATAATATTTGTATTTTTTCTGCTCATTTGGGACTTTCACAGAGCACAATAAAGTTATTATTATGATTATATCCTCATATATTTGGTTTGTTAAAGAAATCAGTGGCATCGAACTCAGCTTTGTGGAACTTCATCTTTAAAAAGAGGTTGATGTACAGGTCTGTTTTTATTCCACAAATATTACAACTCACTATCGGTTCCGACGTTATCACGTCATCTTCAGATGTGGGAAACTTGCTGAAGAATTTGCCATGTCTGAAAGTGACGTTAATAGTAGTGTGTGTGATTACTTGTGGAGTAAAGACGAAGTTGTTTATCTATCTTGTGTTTGTTGCTGTTCTACGCTGTTTAATCAGTAAAAGTCTTAATTGCGAAATTTAATATCTATCTAATTATCCCATATATTGGTCTGGTTTATATATATATGGTCACACCCCTGTTTCACACCCATATTGCTATATGGGTGTGAAACGTGGACCTTTAGAAAGATGGAAGTGAATCGTTGATAGGCCTTTGAGATGTGGGTGAGGCGTAAAATGGAAAAAGTAAGTTAGGTTGATAGGAAAATAAACAATAAGGTGCTGGATATGGTTAGGGAGGAGAGGGTTTAAATTGATGTAGTTAAGCATTGACAGAGGAAATGGTTGGGTCGAATATTGAGAGAAGAGGGAATGCGAGGAGAAAAGAATCGAGTAGAAAGAATAAAGAAAGATAAAGAGAATAAGAACAGAGAAAGTAATCGAGGGTAGAATTAAAGTGAAAAACAAAGGGGAAGATAAAGGGAAAAGATGTTGGATGACATTAGGGATCGGGTAAGCTACCACGAAATGGAATAAATGGTATTAAATGAGGAATATTAAGGGGCATGGACCTACCGAAAGGTGGAACAGTCATGTATGTGTTTAACTCATGATGAATGCTAAGAGAGGGATATTAAGTATATTCTATTCGTTTGGATTGGGAGAGAAACTCGATAGAAACATAACTATTGGCAGTCTATTTGTTTCAAGCAAATAATGAAGAAATTGTCGTTTGGAGCAAACATACAAATAGTTAGTTACCTGATATCATCGCTTATTCGCTACATTTACCTCGATGTACATTCTCATTAAACTGCCATCCAATTTTCATCTACCATCCGTTTTTATTGATGTCAAACATAGATAAATCACCATTATTAGCATATTACCCCCAGTGTTTGAATTCATTTGTACCGTAATTTACAGCTCGAGCGCCCGTAGTACAAGATATTCCGGCTTATAAAAGATTAACGAGCCCCTCGAGTGTTTGATCAGGGGAAAGAAAAGGTTAGGCTAATGATATATTTTTTCCTCATCGAATGTTTACAGCGTCTCGATAGAGTTGGAAAATTCGGTCGTCGTCGGGAGCGATCGCGGCGCCATCTGTGAGTAGTCCCCGCAAGCGCCGTCCCCCTTCCAGCGATGATTACATTGCTTCCCCTACTAATATTTGCGCTTCCTCTTTGAAGAACGTTTCGCATTTTCGGTTTTTTGAAAGTGTGTTCCGAAGGTATGTTGCATGATGTTTGTGTGTGTGAGCGCAAGAGTGTGTTTCCAGGCAAACAAGTGTGTGTGCGAGCTTGTGAAGGAGAATGGAGTAAGTGTGTACAAGATTTGCCACGCTTTCGATAAGTTGTTAGCTCCCGACAAACATAAGGATTGGAGGAGCCATTTTCCTCGCTGTTTTCTTTTTTTCTGCATTCGCCCTTTCGCCGCGATGACCCGCTTTTCTCAATGTCCTCCTGATGACTCTCAGGGCACCAATTAACTTTAGACATTTGCCCTCCGAGGATTACTGTTTGTCGAAGACACTCTTCGATTAATTAGCGGCTATTGAGTTATCGTCAGAGTTGAATTATTCACGTCTTCAACCTTCTTGTAGCGGAGAAGACGTAATCGCGTGTTTCCTCTTTCAAGCCCAGCGTTTACTAGCATCTCCCCCACACTTTTTTACGTGCGAAATATTTTTGTATATTCGTATATGTTTTCATACAATCACCTTTACTAACTGTACAAGGCACATCTCTACCCCGCGATATGTCTGGTCTACCCCATTCGCTGTCAACCATCTTTTCTCGGTCTTCCTCTTCCTTTTGGTTCAGTAAAAGTCAGTCAGTCAGTCCTCTCATGTAATCAATCATTTATCCATCCAATAAAACTCCTTCGCTAGCAGCTCAACAGGAAGAAGCTAGATGCATGGGAGGCAATTGAAATCAATTGTGCCAAAAATGTAACAAATAACAACTTTCTCTCATTACCCTTACCACAAAATTTGCAAAGAATTGTAATAATAATAATAATAAATGGACTTTATTCGGGCGAGATTGAGACTAGAAAGTCTCTTCTTACACCTAACCCATCGTCATATGCGAAACTGAAAAAAAGAGATAGTTTGCAAAAGTACACGAAGAAAACTAGTACGTGGATTTAAAAAACCTAAGCTGACGGCCCAGGAAAAAATTTCCACTACTAGAAAACACTCAATAGAAGGGGAGTGCGAAAAACCTGCGAAACCTACAATAGAAAACTATATTTTTGATGAATGAGAAAGAAAAGGGTTATGATAGACAGGCAGTGAAAATATAAAAATTGTTCAAAAAGAAAGGGGAAAAAACATAACTGCATTACAAACAATCAGATAAAATAAATCAACTTCACTAAACTGACATTAATTATAGATGAATTAAAATAAACGTTGAACAATGGGAGATAAATCTCAAAGAAATGAAGAAAATTAAATTACATTAAGAAAAACATACAAATGAAACATTAAAAAATTATGAGTGTCTTCTTGTATGACCTACCTGATGATGGCTTCCTGCCCACACCCGTGGTCCGTAATATATTTGTGTGAAAATCACAAAAGTTTTTCTTATTTCTTCCTTCATTCCGCACTTTCGTTTTGAGAATTGTCGTATCTTAATTTATTCATCGGCAACAAAAACGCCAATTTAGAGTGTTGATGTTACAGGTACAACGGACAATCAGTGGCAAGAATAAAAATACGTCGAAAGAAAAAATAAAGTATGATACTACAATAGGAAGGACAGCAGAACAGTGATTTAGCGTGTAAAAAACCCAGTTCTATGAATTTCTCTTTAGATAGAGGAAAAGTATCAATAGAAGGAAAATTCAGTGAAGAAGGAAGACGAAAGAAAAATGAACCTTTCAAAGTGGAAGCGTAAGATTAGAACAGTGAAACAGAGATGTCAAAGGGATATGTCTTTTCCCTTAGAACGATAATTCCGGAAAGAGACTAACAAAAAAGAGGGGAAGTCAGAAAGGGAATTTAGATCGTTGACGTATATTAGAAGGACAAGTCATGCAGAGTTCGATTGGGAGAGGGAGTCCAGGAAAATCTATAGTTTAGCACCGTTGGAAGCTTGGCGAAAAGAAGAAACTCTGGTTTTCCTAACTTGGGAATAGATACCTATCTAAGGAGGAAAGATGGGGTATATAGGTGAGCAGTAAGATAGAACGGGGATGATTAAGGTGGAAAAGTACATGCAAAGAATAGGCCAAATGATCATCAATATCAGAAAACGATAAAGAAGATTTAAAAGGAACATGGCGTTTTTATTTTTGATCTTCTGACTTCATTTATGTTCTTTATTCTTGTGGACATTCAAAGATATATTAATCTCTAGCTGTTTGCTGTTAAACCGCGGAGGACTTATAATTCTTATTTTACTTATAGCCTATCAAAATATGTTGATTATTCAAACCCATCGAGACTGGTGACGGCATCACAGCCCATTGTGGTTTCTATATTGTGGTACCTCTATTCCTCAGTTTCTTCAGTAAATTCAGTCATTCAATCCAGCCTTCCGAGGTTAAGCCATACAAGATCTGAGATAGTGCAGTTTACTAAAGATTGAATAGGACAGAATTACAGAATTGCACGTTAATTTAGACTCTTTCAAAGCACCGCTACTAATCTCCTTCCCGAATCGGATATTTGCTCTCTATTTATTTATCATTTAACCCTATAAAGTATTCCAAGGCGATTTCTATGCATCTGGATTTCATTGCATTTAAACCGTTTGTGCAGACATCTTCATTCTATAATCTGCTGTAATACTGACATTAATATGGCTTTATGATTTTCATATAAGTTTACTGAAACATCTGAATCACGTTAGACTTCTAGGATAGCTACAGAAACCTTATGTGTTCTTATATGTATACGTCTTATAGTAAATTTTGAAGGCAAGGGTAACATTCTTATCATTTCATTTAAGTATCTGTCATCATTAAACTCTTGGTTTGTTAAATGTATTGTTACATGATTGAAATAGATTGCATTAAAAATATAACTCGGTAACTCAATGGTTCACAGTTGCGAATCTTTCGTATTCTGTAGCACATTAACGAATGTGATCAAACTTCGCGTATATATCACTCGCTAGCTTGTCTCGGAATGCATTACAACCGGAAAAGAATACAAATACAAGCGTGGACTAAAATATGGGAATATTATTCATCGCTAACTCTCGCATAGAGTCAAAAATGCGATGATGGAATGGAAAATTTGAAGAATGTGTCGCCCTCGAATTCAGAGCGGTTAGAAATTGCTGGGGAAACCAATACTTAATTTCATTCTCGCTCCTAGTTCAATAAATTTGAGATTTTTTGAGGAATGTTAATTACAATTTCTCAATTTTTATGTGAGGAGAAAATTCATTGATTAAATTTAAATCATCCGTCGATTAATTTTCTATGCAACGTATTTCCGCGCGGGATAAAAGAAAGGAATTCGTACCGTTATTATTATTTGCACGCTTTTATCTTCGCTTCAATGAAAACTAAGGATTTCGGTGCAGTTTCGATTTGCTCTTTTAGCTACGAAGAGGTTCTAACCTGCTTTTTCGCTTCATGAAATGAAATATAAAACCTATGAGAGGTTTATTATCATTAAATTCTTTATTAAACTTTCTTAAATTAAAATTTACTATGAAACTGGCAGATCAGTTGTTAAAACAAAAATTTCAGGAATTAATTTATTATTAGTACCATCGATTCATATGCTATAGATAACAGCAGGGTGGTAATACGATTGCAATACTATTTAAAATTAACGCTTTTCCTCACTATACACTTATACTATAAAACCTGCAACCTTATATGATATTTAAAAAATATCATCTTCCTACAATAATTCAGTATTACAATACAGTCATCTCCCAGTTGCATGTTTATTGTATAAAAGTGATATTTATAATTAGTGAAGTTTTATCTATGTATTATCAATTACTCGATTAAGATACGCTTGTTGGAAACCGAGAATTAGAACGGAATAAATATTAGTTGCGGTTTACGGCTCCGGTTAATGGATGTTAATCTTTCTCTCGAATGTAACGGTTTTCTCCTTTTCGGTTTTCTGTTCGGTTCCTAGACCTCATCAAAAAGCTGCCTAAACCCAAAAAAGGGAGAAAGATGTAGAAGGGTTTTAGAATTTCAATTTCTAGGCTCCATTACCCTACCAATATATACACATGGACCGGTATATGGTTGCCGAGTAGTTAGCGTGCCCGCACGTTATCACTCCAACCCTTCGGTCCCGGGTTCGAATTCCGGCTTGTTGGATTTTTCCGATTAATAATAAGAGGACTTTATGAAGGACGAGATTGAGACTACAGAGCCTCTTCTTACATCTAACCCTTATAAAAATGTAAAAAAAGAGATAGCATGAAAAAAGTATAAAGAAGAAATTTACTTTGTTGTTTAAAAAAAACCGCAAAGGTGTAAAAAACCTGCGGAACATGCAGTTAGGAAAACTATATTTAGTGATGAAATCAGATTAAATGAAATTTAAAGACAATAATAATAAATTTATTTTGCTCTGGGATTATGAGTCCCATAAGAGCAGAAAAAAATTACAAATTCTATCTGCTCACATAAAAATAAATAATACAAATTATAAACAATAGGTCGAATACAAAAGATAGACTGCTTACAAAAAATAATACAAAAAAGAATAAAGAGAAAAAAATATATGCCTATACTATGGCAATAAGAGTAATTCTGCAGAAACAAAAAGGTAATCAAACAGTTTTTCTTTAAATGATTGTACGGAGGTGGAATTTTTAATGTGTAAAGGCAGGTTGTTCCAGAAATTAGATGACGAAATTAAAAAGGAATTTAGGTATGTGTTAGTCCGAGGGATTGGGCATAGAAGATAGTTAGGGCCGGAGCGGGTAATTTTACAGGAAACAGAATATTTGTAAGTAAACATGTCATAGATATACTGTGAACATAAGACATACCAATAGTATCATACAAGAATAAAAAAGAACAAACAGTTACACATTTACAGGTTAGTAGGTACATAATAGAGTGATAAGTATACTAATTAATAATAATTTAGGGTATGGTCGTGCGTAATTGTTCATTGTTATTACTAATCACTCACCACTATAAGGGTCCAACAAATGGATGTTTGTTGTGGTATATGGAAATAAATAAATAATTTTCGTGAGCATAAGTAGAGAAATATGATGCAGAGAAATAGGGTTTCGAAATTTCCCATCTCTTGGGCAAATATAACGGTTTTTTCCGTTCCGGTTTCTCTATTCGTCTCCACGACCTCATCAAAAAGCAGCCTAGACCCAAAAGAAGAGGAAGATGGTGTTGTCGGCGTAGTAAAAGGCAGAGGGATGAATGGAAATGAATTCTGGGCAATAAACGGCAATTCCTCATCACCTTATCCCTTCAATCAATATCCCCCCGTCCCTAAGCGGGATGTTCCCCTATGGGAGCCGCAGTGCATTGTGGGTGCCCGCCCGGGGCCTGTGCCACCCGCGGGCACAGCGGTCACAACAATCTCCCCCTTTCGCAGCCGAAAAACCATTATGAGTCGCGGGAGCGTGATCCAATCGGTCATGGACACCAGTGCGGACAATAAAGGCCCCGCACTTCATTGGTCCAAAAGAAGGCCCTCCCGTGTGTACACAAGGGCGCCAATTCGCAAGGCGTCCGCCGTCGGGGAGTAGATCATTGTTTAACCGAGCGGCTGTCTGCGGGGATGACGTAGAGACCGGAAAAGTGGTTCGCCTATTGTAATTACTCGCCGTCTAGGGGGCGCTTTTTTACGCGGGGCACTTAGCGACGTCAAAACTCCCTTCTGCCTTTTGAATGTGGATGGAAAGATGCCGTGGAGTACGATTGTCCTGTGCCAAATGGCACGCGCTTATATTTCTAGTTCGGGTCGAAAACGATTAACTCTGATTGAAGTCCGCGCGTATGATATCTGGAGGGTTTGATTGATATTTGGAATGGAATCATTTTTTATTCGGCATGGATCGATTTGTCGTTATTGGGCATAATGGTCGAGATAGGCGGAAATGACTTTACGCAGGAATATGCTTGGCCATTAGGGTGGATTGAAAGAACTTTTTTTTTAATCGGGCAGTGGCTAAAGCTTAAAGTTTCCGGTTGGTGGTCCTTATAGCGTATAAAAAATTTCAACTCGATCGGATTATGTCCTGAGGCTGCGAATTTTAGTCAAAATTTTAAATTTGTGTTAAAATTGTAAAATTTTTGCATTTTTTCCTGATGGTTTCCCAATGTTCCCGAAACTGTTTAATGGCAAAGAAGTACATAAATTGCTTGCTTGTTGCTCAATATTAAAGATTTAGTACGTACCAATCAGGAAAAATGGTTTCTCAGTTCGCCAAAATTCGTCAAAACACGCTCAATATACAGAAATGTTATGGATATTGGTTAGAAAGTAGGGTGGGTTATTTTGTATTTTTTCTGATAGAAATGTAATACCCGGCAATAGTGGCACACCTACATTACTGATATGATTTTCTTTCCAAATCAAATACTATCTTTTGTGAGAATTTAGCTGGGAAATGAAGTTCTCCGTTACATAGAATAAGAATGAGAGAACTAAAAACATCGACTTGTCGAAAATCGAAACTTGAGTCCAATTTTAGTTAAAATTCCTTATCTCTTTGGTGATTATAAAAGTCTTCAATGCCGTGAAAGCTAATCTGCCCTGTTTTAGAATACTGTTATTGCGCTGAACGTTTTAAGTTTTAAAAGCAATGTCGCAGTTGTGCGGCCCGTTTTCTTGAGTTGCTAGGAACCGCAAAACATACCTGAAGACATCGGGATGACGAACAAAATTGTAGCGAATCCTTCTGGGAAACAACGAATCTCACGAAAGTGTTGCGCCTTACAACATATCCTCCTTCCTTCCTCTTGGCGCTACAGCTCAGGGTGAGATTTGGCCTCCTGCACAATTCGCCTCCACTGCTCTCTCTTCTCCATCTTTCTCCTCAAGCCCTTTTACTTTCAACTTCCCGAGATCTTTATGCACATCTTTCAACCATGACAGACTGAATCTTCCTCTCTTCCGTGGGGGACATATCTTTCCATCCAACATCTTCTGTGGCAGGGCAGTCTCCTTCATTCTTTGAACATCCCTAACCACTGTATTTTCTTTGCCTTTATGAACCTTGCTATAACTTCACCTTCAATAAGTTTATTTAATTCATCATTAAAACGAATTCTGTACTCTCCATTTTCTATGACAGGTCCGTGTATTTTTCTTTCAAATAATCTTTGAGTACTAGTGAAACCCGTTGATAATAAATTTGCAACAGTAAAATATTGTAAATTAATTCGTTTCTATATTATATGATAATTATGTTTCGATAGCTTAAATCAGAATTAATAGAAAAACACATTAGTATGACTTATGAGAAATTTTTTATTATATATTAATGGGCAACAAATTTTTAATTTAACAGTTCTTTTAACGTGACATTTCTTGGAAATGTTCTCGAATCTTTTAACAACCTATCTTGTGCCATATCATTTACTTTGATTTTTAAATAATTTTTATTTCGTGTTCTTGAAACTGCCACGTATCACTGAGAAATCCATAAGAAAAACCTCATGTGATAAATACACACCTACATGATCAAATGCGGCGGCGTATTAATAGATATCGTAAAAGCCAATATTACAGGATGCTAGCGTCTCTTCGAAGTAAAAGGCAGTTGGGTTTCCCTGGGTGCCAAAATTATTCTTGTTATAAAAACTCGAGTAGAAGTAGTACTGTTAAAAGTGCTTCGACAGCTTAGGTCATTTCGCACATTAGCTCCCACCGGGAATCGAACCCGGGACCGCTATAAAAACTCAATCCCCCTTGTTACATCCGGTTAATATTTCCTTGTCTAAATAATTTTAAAATTACTTTTACTTTCTAAAAGTTATAGAAAACAACTTTAAATTACTTACAACACAGAAAATCAAAACTGCAAAGGTGAAATAGTCAAATTACGAACTCACACACTGAGCAATGTTTTTATTTTATTTGTTTATTTATAACGTTGTATCCATGGTTACATAGATACACATACATAACCATATATAATGACGAATGAACACGCGATAGCGTTTTATTATATTATTAGTTTCTATTCTTTTAAGGTTAAGGACCATGTTCATCGAGGACTTCTCACCATCCATCTTCTACTATTCTTTCTTTTTATCATAATTTTGCGGTTACTAGTCATATTTCGCCTGTATCCGAATTTATCCGTCATTCCCTCAAAACGGGGGCTTTAAAAGTATCTCGACAGCTGACCACCCTCTCTTTCGCTATTAAAGAAAGCACTTTGTCCCAAAGTATATCCACCTGCATTAATAAGCGATGACGGCACAATGGAGTCCTCCCCTAATGGCCCGGAAACACGCCACCGCATTTCTGTGCCTCCCTCCTTCCAATCCACTTTCTCCTTTTACCTGTCATGGGCGATGGAGCAGAGAGAATTCGGATGGAGAGGAATAGAAGAAGGCCAAATTCAAGAAAATGTGACGTCAAAGGTCGTTGCCGATCATTGGATTCGTGAGATACTTTCTGTCTGTGAGGTAATCCCGTAGTCTGGTTGGATCTTTAAACCTTTCATTGTTAAGTTCAAAGAGAGGGATTAAAACATACTACGCAAGATGCTGAGTGAGACATCGAGCTGAGAATCAGCTGATAGTTTCATCGGCTATTAAAGTTGAGGGCCTGAGTTCGAGTCCCAATCACGTCTGACTTTTTCATTTCTGTTTTATTTCATAGGACTCTCTGGCCAAAGACGTACAAAGTCCATCCTTAATCTCTATTTTATTGGTTATGAGGAGGGATCTTCCATAAGAGCCTTCTGTTAGATCATCTTAAAGAATGGAGGACGGTGGCGCTGGTTGGTGCCGCTATATTTGACCTTCACTCGCTTTTCCCAAGAAATTGGCTTAAAATGGATAGATACAGTCATCCATTGTGTTTATTACTGAGCTAGATTTCTATCAGTTGGATAATTTCATGTTAGTTCAGCTCCATGACACTGTGAATATAAATTTTCGTATCTTGTTGCGGACCAACATGTTGCGGAGAAAGAAACGGATAATAGTGATGGATGAAAGATATATTTTTCTCTATTAATTGCTAGGAAGCTCTGTATATAGGTATATCCTGAAAGTTTGTGACGTATGGAAGTGGATGTAACATCGAAAGTTCCCAACGAGCTCGATTGTCTGATCCTATCTCATTCTAGCCTTACAACTTGAGACCATTTGTGGTTTTGAATCGGCTTGAATAGGTTCTGAATAGCTCACGCCACATTTAAAACTAACCCACTGGAATCAGTTTAGCAGTATTTTGCAACCACAGAACATCCTTATGTTGACATATCCACGGGATACCTAAAAATGTAAAATTATGTGAAATTTTGGTTGCCAGGTTATGCACGGAGTATATGACATGTTAGTGCCAAAAGATAATATTTTATTATTTGTTATTCCAAATTAATTATGTAAGCTCCGCGGAAATTGGGTCGGTGTTGTGTTCAGAGCCACGACTTGCTGTAGTGGGTGAATTATAAGTACATAGATAAAGAAACTCGATTATGTAAGTCCCTCTACACCAGTCCTTTCTAACATTATGCATACCTATGCAATGGTATAGAAAGGAAAATTGTGACACGGCTATGAAGGAATTAAAGGTTTAAAATCTCCAATAGCCGTTCTTGTCGGCGTTCCTCTTCTCATTCCCCGGTATTCCGAGAATAAAATGTTTAATGCTCTTAAAAAGTTCGGTGTCCTGCCTTGTTTTCTCGGAATACCGGGGAATGAGAAGAGGAACGCCGACAAAAACCGCTATTGGAGATTTTAAATCTCTAATATCTATGCTACGTAAGTTCCGCAAAAAATGCTTGATGCAAATAATGTTTAGACTATATAGTCGAAGGATTTTTCTAATTCAGGTTTTTTTCTAATTTTTGGTTTCGACGGTTGACTTTATTCTTATGAATTCCTCCGCACTCTGACGTGTTGAGTATTCTTAACTAAAATATGTATCCATTAGTTTCATATTTAATTCATATTTAAGATTAGGAAACAGCGAAATGATATTTTAAAGGTCTATCTACTTTCATACAAAAAATATTTTGTGGAATAAGCTGCAGACTTTGAAGCTACTATTTCCCTTGACTATACGCATCCCTGGAATTTACTCGCAGCAGATCGTTTGGGAAACCCTAGTCAAAATATGCATCACCAAGCGCAGTAATAACAACATCCTACCGCGCCCCAGGCACCAGAGGTGTGGCATTGTGTTATATTTTGAAAAGTGGACTTTTTAGATTTTTCAGTAATCTCATTGACTTGTGCATACGATTACCGCAGCGATTATTCAATGAGTTTTTAGCCAACGCACCTCGAGTAAAGTTGATTAAAATGGCATAAGCTGATATTAAAATTCATTATCGGAGATAAAAAAAACTCTCGCTGCCGGAATTCGTCCCGCGCTTCACACGAATAAAAACAGCCGCCAACAATGCGCACGATAAATAAATAACGCCCCGATACCAGAGCAGATAAAGAAGTTAAATATTTAATTAACTCGGGAAAGCAGTTTCTCAAAGCGTATCTGCAAAAAAATGTAAACCCCCGGACCATTTTAGGCCAATTCTCGAGATAAAACACACAGTCTTCTTTCGCCGCTATCTTCGATTAATAACAGTAATCACGAACGCAAATATCAGCGACTTCGGTTTCCCAGGCCCGCGAATTTTTTCGCCATAAATCCCGCGCGAAAAAAGCCATTTTTTCCGCGGGATTCCGCGTAATGGACGTCCAATCCGACAAACAATGGCGCTAATATTTAAAATCCCAAATCGAATATTTGCGGAGCTTTTATTTTCGTTATTTAAAGGGACCGTATTCCTTAGCGCGCGAACGCAAACACGAACCTCGGTTAACGCGATTTCTCGGTCGAATATATGTTTCGCCAATGATGTGCTCGCAGCTTTGGCGGTGGAATAATCACACCGCACGGATCGTGAATCATCTTCCGCCGCAGCACGATTCGATAGGTCGAGAGTCAACACACGCTCGACTAACACGTCGCGGACGCGTAAACTCCACGGCTGCGGAAACAGCCGGGGACGACCTCGAAAGTCCGATGGACAGGAGGGGGCGGAAGGAGAAAAATTAACCGCAGCCGGAAAAAATGAGTGCGCCCAGCGTCCCGAAAGGCCCGAGTTTGCCCAATGGCTAAGCTCCCGGAAAATTACCGACTATCCTGTCCGTCCGTGACTGTTTGCGAAGAAGGGCAATAAATCAAGGAATAGTGTCGCCGAGCGGCGGAAGGATGCGGTAACAAGTCACGGTTCATTGGGTGCCGGAGAGGGGATTAGGATTCGGATGTGTTTGTCCACCGTTCTTACGCCGAATTGCTTTGTTTCGCGTCGATGTATCTAGGACGGAGATTCTTTTGGTGCGCGATTTTGCTATCGTTCCGTGGAATGATGGGTATCGGATCTTACGTCTCATCATTCTCGCTTTTTTTTCCAGTGAATCCCACGATCAGCTGGTCTCAACTGTATACATTCCCAATGTTTTTTCGCCTTCCCCATCATTTTGCCAACAAACCGAAAACTTATTTGCAGTCTCTATGATTCCCCTGACGTTTCGCATGGTAATTCACTCGAGATTTTTTCCAGAACAATAATAGGAGCAAGATGAGAGAGGAAATTAGAATTCTAAATTCGAGGGAATCATATTTAATTAAATTTTTCATAGCTGATTTTAGCCTTGGATTTTCATAGAATGTCACTCAATGCGAACTTGTCCAACTTATTCGAGTTTATTTTAGTAACATCGTCTTGTCTTATAACTGTAGAAATTTTAAAGTTATTTGGAAGGTTAATTACTAACAATATTCTGATGATAGATTTATTTTGCGTGCAAAGTCGGTTTTAATTCCTTGTAGAGGCGGGTCTGGAAGTTTGGCAAGGAAGGAATGATTTAAGATCTTTCTTTATATTAGAGAATGCTCATTATTTATTATTAAAATAGAATATTGTAGGAGAGTTTTATATGATTTATCAATTTCATATTTCATTTCATTTCATTATTAATTTCATTTTAATAATACTCATTTTAATGCAATAAGAATAGTATCAATTGCTTTATTTTTGACCATGGTTTCGACGCTTCGTGTTATGTATACATACCATGGCACGGATGATGGTTTATACCAATTCATTTATTTTGCGCAATAAATAGCATTAATAGTGTATTAAAGAGATAAGTGCCATTTCTGTGAAATGTTGTATAAATTTCATCGGGTAACTACTGTAATTGCTCAAATACTTCAATTTTAATTTTTGTTACTATTTTTTGTCATAGTACAAGTTGGTTTCACAGAGTAATGGATATGCCATTCGAACAACCTCTGGATCGTTTGAGCTCGATTCATTCCTTTCGGTGTGTGGAGAAAATATTTTCAAGCCTCGTTACACCATTTCTCAGTCATTTTTGCATTCATGATGTTTTCGGTTATAGAAAAAGTCATGTTTTAATCACAGATTTATATTTTCCCTTGTATAGAGCAAGGATTTAGGGATCATTGCTGATTTTTCAAGGCTTAAAAAGTTGAGAAATTCCTGATTATCAAACTTTTGTCTACGGAAGCATTTTAAGGATTGTCAGATTCCACTGCTTGTGACGTGACTTCGTGGTAAGTCTCCACCAGAACGAATGAAAAGATTAACTTTTACCAACCACAAGAAATTTTATTTTGATGTGACCATGGTAATGGTAGACCACGAAGACTCTATGAATAGAAACCATGGTCGTATCAAAATAAATTTTTGATTGTATAAGTTCACCTTTTCAATTGTTCATGAAGGATTATCTTCCCCTCGGACGATTTTTTGGCATCTTGATTTTAATGATGCTAGGCAGAGATTCAGTAGATAAATTGAAAATATAGCTATGGATTTTCGATCGTACTTGATGAGAGTAAGTGAAGAAATATAAAACCCTTATTATTTCCCTATTTCTGAGTAATTATCAATAAAAATTATTGAATAAATTCCTCTCGGGTTCCGAGCCCGGTTAAGTTGGTGTATTCCACCGACGTTTCGGCCACAGACTCAGCAGCCATCTTCAGGGTCGCCATCACCCTGAAGATGGCTGCTGAGTCTGTGGCCGAAACGTCGGTGGAATACACCAACTTAACCCGGCTCGGAACCCGAGAGGAATTTATTCATCATATTCGCCGGGAAAGAACCAAGTCTTTCTAATACAAATTATTGTTATCTATGAAAGGTGATCGATTTGTAGCCTAAACTTAGAAAATTGAAAATAATGATGAAATTAATAAGAATCTACAAACGGATGTCCAATTGTTCTTAAGGGTTTTTTTAACTACGTAACCTAAGTAAGTCTTTGACGGTTCTATTTGTGTACACCCGTTGATTTGCCTATAAAGCTCAAGGAAATCCCGGAACGAGAGGCATTCCGTAAGCAACGAGTGATTCGGGTGACTTATTCGGTTTGTTAGGGTGACGTCAAGTGCAGCATCGCGGGATTTAGCTCATTAGCGCGTGCAGTGGGATCGTGTGTGACATTCGGGCGACCATAAATTAAATGAAAAATTCGGAGGTCAGGACCGAAAGAGATGCATCAAATGGGCGTGTAGATCTACACGTGGCAAGTTTATTCATACAAATATCAAACAGGAATATTCATAGCAGGCCATGGGATTCAAAAGTGTCATCTTCAGGTAGTTACTCTTCTATTTCCGGATGCCAGCGCGTTATACGTCGTGTTATGTGTACTCCTGTTTCGTATTTGCACATCGTAATTCCTCGCGTCTGTATGGCATGACGCCTACACAAGTCAGAAACCATATGTTGTACAGTATACCTTACCTATTGAAGAACTATAATAACCATGTAAGCGATGAATGGAATGCTATACTTATATTTTTATCTCCACATGGAGTTAGTAATTCAGAATATATAAGTTATGCAACGTATGTTTATACTTCTGTGAGTACTTTTCCTTGTCTCATGTTATAACATCTTAAAAAGCCATTATTATTATTATTTCATTATTGCGAGTTTATTTATTTATTCATGTATTCCAGATTTCATTGCAAGTTGGCCCTCTGGCCAGGTGATAATGTTTGAATATAAAAATTAAGCTTTAGGGTTATTCTATAGAAATATACACAATTAAGGCATACAAATTTTACTACAGCTAACTTTCACCTATTAAGCTTTCGGGTTATTCTATAGAAATATACACAATTAAGGCATACAAATTTTACTACAGCTAACTTTCACCTAAAAAATTAATCAGTATATACAAGCAAACTGAAAACTTCGTGATACTAGAAATCTAGTACATATTGACTGATGTAAAAAAATGATAGACTAACGGGTGGAAAAGAAAACAAAAAAACAGATACAAAATAGATGTAGGTTAAATACCGCAGGAAGATTTAGAATGTGGAAAAATACTCAACTGAAGGTTCATGGAGATAAACCCACGATGAGGAAACATGCTCGTAGTCGTATAATTATATGAAAGATAATTTTATGCCAACAGTTATTTTGCGATAAAGATATTTTATGGCTTCAGATATCGTCTGGCTAAGAGTTGGTCATGTATCTTTTGTCATGGATTAGTATATTTCTGTTGATCACTTCGATGATTATCGCTAAAATGCATTAATAATTTCATCGCTGAAACGTTATTTTGTTTTGATGATCAATCAGTACACTTTGAAGTTAAGGTAAGATACTAATTAAAAATAGTTATCTTCCCGTAAATAGAAATTCTGAAGTTGTTTCATCCTGCCCGTAATATAGTTGTTTTCAATAGGATATATTGGTTAGTTCTCTTTAGCCCTTCGGATGTTTTAATTATTTTTCATTGAACCATTTTACTTGTCATCAGAGTTGCATGTACTCATGGCTATGTTCGAGTCCTGTACAATGGAAATTATTTCTGAAGATATTTACAGGTTATTTAATCCGTTTCTTTCAGTAGTTTCAGAGTTTTCGAGTAGGCGGAAAAGATTAGACCAACCCAAACAGTTACTCGTTCATTCAACCAAAAGATGTATGTATGAACAAGTAAGTGCATTGTATAGATAATGCTCTTCTATCCATGATTTAAGTTGAGTTTATATTCCTTTTATTCCCTCATTTGGGATGAAATTGCTTTATTTATGATAAGGGGGCTAAAATAACTACGAATTCACAAATCCACTTACATAATGCGGAAAATAGGCGTCAAGAGTGTGGTTAATACATTATGTCCGTATGTCGGGATAGAAATGCATATGAATTGCTGTAGGTAACCCTTATGTTAATGCATTTTAATTTAACACTGGATAGTTATACTTTGTGTAAAGAAAAATATATTTTTATAACTTGGTTAAACATGAAATGTATTATTATTATTACAATTACACTATAAGTTGATTAAAAATCTGGTGGCAGTGGTTCAACATTACATATCATACAAGCGTAAATTCATACAATCGTACATGGTCAAGTAATATATAGATAGTCAGTGTAAATTGAGAGGTAAACACTATACCTGTCAGGCATTCACCCAGGGAGGGAGGGAAACCCCTCGGAAAATCTCCTTCTGATAGAAGTCAAGACATATACATAATACAAAATTTACAAATAATATCCCATCCCATTAAAAGAAAACATAATAGAATTTAATGAACAACTGTTACAATTTATTTAACTTCGCCTTAAAGATACGCACTTGGGAAGGAAATGGCTCAAACATATCTGCAGGGAGAGCATTTCATTGATCTATTGTTCTATTAAGGAAGGAGAATTTAGCAATATTAGACCTTTGAGAAGGAGGTTCAATTTTATAACTATAGTATTACCTGCTCAAGAAAGTGGGCTTTCTGATTCTTCTTTTAATATCTGCACATGCTGTCTTGCCTGTATGCGTTCTCTGCATATGCATATGACACAGTTCGTCATCGATTCGAAAATACTTGTATTTGTGGTGCGTGGGCGGTGGTGCAGAATCACGTGGTCATCGATCGACGATGGATTTGAATTGACTCGCAGCACCTGCTAAGCCCGTGTTTGCTCTGCGTGGATCGCGCATTCACTCCGACTAAAAAGGGGACGTTTGTCTCCGCCCTATGTCAAAAATGACGCATAAACGAAGACTTAGGCTTCTTTTGATAGTTTTTTGACGACGGTAATCGTAGAATTTATGCGACGACGCGATCTGTGATCATTTATGTGAGAAGCGTACGTTTTCCCTTGAGGAAATGCATCTCGTGATAGATATTCTGTAATGCCGGTAAATTTGTGGAAGAGAAATCGCGTGACTTATTATAGATGTGTATCCAGACTGAAAATTATAGGTAGGTTCCTCAAAGTATTTTAAAGTTATCGGTATCATAGATTTGATAGCGATTTAATCGATCGATTTCTATTCGATTTGACCCTCGCAGGATGCGTTTGAAAAAGCCAATAACCGAATAAAAATATCCAAAGAATCTGAAATACATTTCAATCGCTTTTAAAGCTAGGGTTTGTCGTCGTTGATGTCGCCAAAGTATGAGGAATGTAGCTATTACGAAAATTCAACTAAACCAAATTCGTAATGGAAATACATTTAGAGGTTTATAGTACTCCCAAGGATACACGAAGTGAAAAAAATTCGATGTTAATAAAACCAAAATTAATCATGTTATTTATTCTTCGTTGTTAGCTCGATTGTTAAAACAGTACTTCCAAGGTTAAAAAATACTCTAACTTCAATTTATATTTGAACTTCACTTTAGTAAATATTTTCTTGCTCAGTAGGTTTTCGCCTTGAAAGTCCTAGCTATATTAAATTAACATAAATTTCCACGCCCTTTTTTATTTTTGAAAAGTCTGATACATTGTTCGAATTAACGCATATATTTGCGATGGAAGACGAAAGGTAGGGAAATACTGGTTTAGAGTATCATTACAGGAAGTGAAAGATATTTTTTGGTGTCCTACTCAAAAGAAGAAGTAAATAAGAAGAAGTTTTTCTCCTTCGTCAGAAAATGGGTTTTCCTCTGAAATGCATTGGTATCGTAATTATCATTTCTTATGTCATTTCTCACGATTGAAAGCTTGATTTCTTTTGGAGAATGATGTTGAATTAGCTCTTGGATTCAAAAGGACTTATTTGAACACCAGCGATTATTAGATAAAATCTTACTGTTATCTGAGAAAGAAATAAGTAAAATTTCTTGCACTGATATTTATTCTTTCTCTACCTGAATTGCTACTAATACAGTACAAGAAGGGAAGACGAAGGAAAGGATCGCAAAGGATGAATAGATCTGAAACGAAGAGGAAGGGTAGGAAAATATGAAGGAGCCATCCTACTACAGGATATGTAGAGGATATACATCCTATGAAGCGTGATTGTTATGTATATATGTATGCAAACACTACTGGTTACCTTTATCAGCCACCCTCGGCAACTCGGTTCCTCGACGCGGTGCTAAAACTTCGGGAGCATTCGGCAGCAGCCTTCGTTCAATCCAACTAGTCCACGAACCTCCGGTGGTCTCCACCAGTTGCCTCGCGTCCTTCCTAGAGAAATATTCGGGTCCATTCGGAAAACCACCCAATCTGCTCTTCATCCTCCTCTTCATCTCAGCTCAGGAAGTTTGACACTCGAGGCGCATTGTTTCCTCCGCCCCGTCGGACATCCGCGCCATAAAAGAACCATTGTCGTGCTCATCGTGGCATGAACCGAGACCTCTTACGCGTGTAATCGGAGGACAATGGAGGCGTGGAGGAGAAGGCATTTAAACGTCGCTGGAGGCCGACGGTAAGGTGGAGTGGACGCCATAGAATTCGGACGATGCCTTTGAAGCGATGAATGGCGTTGAAGTCTCCATCGGGGGACAACTGGAGTCGCACAACACCGCGCTTCTCTCGCTCCGGTGAACACGTTTCTTGGGAGCCGTCGATTGACACTGCCACCAATATCGTCAATAAATACTCTTAAATGATCCGTATTTTAATTTGTATTAAGCATCAAGCGTTGCGGTATATACAAGCGTTGCCTGTAAAGTTTTCAGCCAGAAGCTTTGGTGGAGCCTCGCCCGCTTTGACATTAGTTATCAAGAGCTTTTAGAGCGGAATGAGGCTTAATTGGTCAGATGAGGAGTGAGGTAGTTCTTCCTTACTTTCCTCACCAAGCTATTATGCTATAGGCGGAACATGTCCATGTAAGGGGAGCATAATGAACCTACGACTAACACTTTTCTTAGCAATCCATTAGAAGAGCCCTAAATCAGTGCCATAATTAATCATTCATGCCTCAGTAGCTTTTATGCCATCACAGCCATGGATAACAGTGTGCCAAACTTTACATGAAAGACACATTTTTCTATTCTTATTCAAAAGACAAATTAGAGGTATTCCATTCAACAAGTAATACTAGTTGGAACATTCTTACCAAATCTATCAGTAATTACGGCTCATAATTTATCCCTAAAATTTATAGGCCTATTTCAAAGAATCTTCACCCGGTATTGCTTACAATAAGTATGAAAAAGCAGTTACACACGGTCATTTATGATTTGCGTGGTGAAATTTTCTTCGTGGCATTTCTACATTGAACAGACAGCAGATATGAACTTCGCTTGGAAGTAAGTGCGTTGGAATTGAGAAAGTATTGTATTGTATGTATAAGTACATACAATCCATTGTAGTTAATGTGTTTTACTTTATGTTTTATAGTACAATAGTATTTGTATTATAAAACATAAATTTAAGTAATAAAATAGTATTAGTATTGTATTTCTTGTTTACAGTGATGTTATTCTTAATTAATTGAAAATGCAATACTCTTTTGCGAACGTACTTTTGTTTGTAAAACTGTAGTACGGCAGGGGTTTGTAAAGTTGAAACCCATGGCGTTGAATCCCTATGAGGGATTTGGCCTGGCGACATTTGCTGACACGGTCAATTAGCACGTGTCACCCGCAGTTCATATTTTGACAGTAGCAGCCGAGGCATTTAATTTAATTATCGACAAATGAGTTATCAGTCGGTCGGTCCCGAAGCATTCGCAGAAACAAAACTTAATAAAATTACCGTAAACTGGAACAAAATGCTTCTTTCTTTGGCGAGCGAAGAAATTGTGGATAGACTGCCAGTTGCCACTACCTTTATGGGAACTGAGCATATTCTTGGGGTTCCCAATGGGAACTTCTCATCATCGCAACTGTGATTTGTAGAGATTAAGGATTAATAAAGCCTCAATGATAAGGTTCAAGTATTTTGCTGTGATACGACTGCATAAAACGCAGGGGGAATGAATCATCAGCATTGTCTTGTTTTATTGGAGAAAAAAACTTGAAAAGGATCTCCCATTTTTATCATGCACGCCCCAGTTACATACAATTGTTTAATGAGCGTATTTGATGGAAAATTTGGGAGCTCCAAAAATCACCTCTTAATCGAGACTATCGAGAGCTCCTTGAGCTTACTGCTATATACTAATTTTTTTGGAAAGAGTTGTGCGATGCGACTCGTCTTTTCTTCATCCGATTTGAATAATATTTCACACAACTTATTTTCCAAACAACTTATTTTCCAACCAAATGGAACAACTTTAGGGGGTGTCCCGAAAGAAATTCTCAAAAATAATTTTTCCCCTATAAACAAGGACCACCCTAGTGGTTTCGACTCACACGCCGCCTTATTACCTTTTCTGGAACGGACCTCAAAGATTGGAATGATGAAATCGAACAATGTACTGTAGAGGTCTCATATATGTGTCAGGTGTATGCTTTTGTTTTCTTCTCCCGTCATTGAGTTGTCCTCCAATTCCATTTGAATTTATCCTTCTGCGTTGCAGCCGTTCCAACGGTCTTACCGTCAAAGCATTGGTTGAGAAGATATTCCTCCTTCATTTCTTTTTCTATACTTCCCAGTGCTTAAATAATGTTATATCCCTGACTTCGTACATCTAAATTGCTAAATAATTGTACACCATAATTAGTCCATTTTGCATACTTTGCCTTTACCGATTCACAAATCACTCTAAAATATTTCTTCTCTCCAGTCTTTTTCTCCTTTGAAACAATGCCAAAATTAAATATAAATTTAGAATTGTACTTGTGAATTCTATTATATTTACTCATCATTGATTATTTTAATACCTTAGCTTATAACCATATTTTGACTTCATATTTTGTCAAGTTCTCTTCTTATACTACTTTATGGTTAACCGAAACCATATATCCTTCATCTTGAAGTTAATCCTTTCTTTGGAATTTTCATTTCTGAATCACCAAGTTTTACTTCCTACTTTTAATTTCGTATGTTTTAGGTTTCTAGTGTTATATTAATAAGTGCAGTTATTGGGTAAACTATTTTAATACATTCCAATAATTTGAGTACTTTAACAGAAGTTTCCTGGTTTAATTTAGACCATTTTCAATTAAGAAATTGACATACTATGTTGTACATACTATTGGTGATAAATTTAAGTAACCTTTACCTTTGTGCCACATAACTCATGTTGACTTATGTCACATTTGTTCTTTATTTTCACCTGTGTTCATGGTCACTGTATTTATCTGCACAAATTCCTTAGGAACGCAAACAGTTCCTGAATATATATAGAATATGTTTTGAAATTTTTGTTGATTTTGAATCAAGTACAGAGGGCTCTAATAAAAATTGCAGTTGCTATTAAAGTAAAATTTACGGGATTATTTTTTTATTTGGAATCTTTTTCCAGTATGCTAAAGGCGCGTGTTTATGTTTGACCTCAAGAAGATCACCCTGTTAATGTTTCTCACGAGGCTGCATAAATGCCGTCCACGCACCTAAATCATTCACGTGATTCTTTCGAGGCCCAAATGCCAGTTTGCAATCGATGGCGAATTGATATCAAAACACCGCCAAACAAACAGCGTCCCGCACTTTAGAGTATCCGATGCCGTGTTTGCGTGTTGTCCTTCGGAAGGAAAGGACCGAATTAAACGCACCGATATAAAAGCCCACCCAAAGGCCCGAACCCGCAACTGCGCAAATAAAAGAACGTTCCAATAAACAAAGTCTTCCCGAAAACGTCGAAATGCATCGTCTCGCATGGGTGCATATCTCACTGTTACATCCCGGACCAGCTTAAAACGGTGCCTCGGTAAATCCATTTGGGTCGCAACCCACGTGCAGAATTGGATCATGGGAAAGAGCGGTTTGCTTCGAGCTCATCCTTGGGATCATCCTCGCTGACCTGTCTTCGCCTTGCAATGGGTGTTTTTTAGGAACCACACACGTCTGAATTGCGATTTAAACCCGACCGCACTAAAGGAAACCGAATAATATGAGAATGGGATAACGAATACGGCTACCACACTCGGACCACCGTTTTTTACCGGAGCTTTGTGTATATTTTCGCGAAATTTCTCGTCGGGATTTGCTACTGGTTGAGGGCGCTTTGACATGGGCTGCTTTGGTGGGTTTGGCGGAGTGGAAAGGTTCTCGAATCGAAAATAAGCGTGGATTAAGGTCATCCCAAGATGGCTGCAAGCAGTTGCTCCAGGCACCGCTTTGCTCGTTATAGAAGACATTATCCATTTATGCTCATTTATTTCTGACGTGTTTTGTATCAATATTTATGTCACGGGACATTTATGCGTAATATAATCAATCTTATATGAGTTGACCTGACTTCGATGAACGCCATTTAACAAGTAAAACTAAACTAGAATTCATTCAGAATTATTTATTGAGTAGCATATTTACCACAAATTATTTATTATCGACAACCAATAGTCGCGATGAAATATATATTTTGGGGAATGGCTGATTTAAGAGTTTCTACTTCAATGAAATCCAAATTTATTACTGCTTTACTTGCTTTGTGGCATGGTTATTTCTTGCCGTGGAAAACACTTTGGCGATTAAAAAAAAATGTTTTGCGATTGCGATTTTTCATTCTCGGGATATTTTATTATATACGTCCAATTTTTATGACTGACCGAGAATTCATGTTTGATTTCACAATCACGACTTTGAAAGCAACTACTCAAGAAATATTCTGTAAAATGTTTTCCGTAACCTACTCGCAATGGGAAATTGAAAAAAAATATCTTTAGAAACGAGGGCTTCCTTATTTTTTTAATAATATTTATTTTTTACTATTCCGATAGGATCGATGTCAATATAAATGCCAACATTTCCTCACAAGATGCTTAATCGAAATTACTGAAAATATTCAGCACTCGACCATTTACACTTCTCTTATTTACATGATTTTTATCTTAGTATTGATACAAAATATCGGGCACCAATTTTGTTTATTTTTGAAGGTCTAAATAAAAATTTCTTATCAATTTACGGGTACAATGAAGTACTTCGGAATTTGGTGTATCTTGGGTTTCTTCGGAGGATTTCTCTTTTACATTGAGCAATTAACTGCCTCACTGGCAACTTACTTCGTGTTTTCCCTCTATTTACAAATTCTAAAATTTAACTTTCCGTAGCCAATAACATTGATTAATTATTTTCAAACAAGTATTGCATCACGTTATCAGGTCTAATTGATTTAGTATTCACGAATATAACTATACGTATGGAGTAATATGAATCCACTGCTGTTTAGCCTTGTAAATACCTACTTTCAGTGAATGTATGCAATGATTATTGCTTCACGAATCTGTCACAAATCTGAATCTGAATTTGTCACAAAAAGGGGTGTAACAGTTAATCGGATGGTTCCATCTTTGTATGGTATTCACAGTTAAAGTTCGAAAAATGTAGATGTTTCCGTAAGTCTTTCAAGTATTTGAATGAAAAATATCTCGAAATATAGAACTGATATTACGATAAATAGAAACTTTTGGGTACATATCGATCATTATATCTATTAGAAATACAAATCCTTAGTCAATAGATGTATCGGAGTCATTGAATCTGAAGACCAAAAGCGGCGACTCGAATTCATCGAATGTTTTTTAATTTGAATTCGGCCGACCGTTGATTCAATGCCAAAAATCGAACGAAATAATTTGGCGTTTTATAAATTAGTAATGCGCGGCTCACCGTCATATTTATCTTGTACATCTCTTTGATGACATTGTTAGAGGACGATAATCAGCTGCCGAGGGACAAATAAATAAATGGACGCAATTATAACAGCGCAAACACTCGCAATCCATATAACCTGGGCGCCATGCTTTGCCCCAACCGTCCTCTGGAAAATTAAACAGCCCATATTTGTTTTCTTTAGAAATGACGGAAAGCATTGGTTTTCGCTTCGTCAGTTTGCGATTGTTTAGTCCGCGACCGGCCCGTAAACTTTGTCTTCCTCAACAGTCTCCAAATCCTGCAATGAGTATGTTTTAAAGGCGTAATTGTGGCGCGGAGCTGTCACGGAATTGCCTCTTCACTTGTTTGTCGACGACACAACACGGATTCCTCATATTTTAGCGGGCGACAAATGAGACATTTTGAGCGGTGCGGAGTTTACTTTGTTCCGGCGTATCGATTGGCCGTTGATGGCGGACGGTTTTTTAGTTGGGCACATTTTTCAGGCGAGTGCTTCGTCCATTGGTGCTAGTTGTGACGGTTTACTTCCCTGAAAAATCCAGTTGGAGAGAAAAGGTGCCATTTTGATGTTTTCTCATTGTGGAAAGCTTCAGTCTGGGATTGAATCGGAATATATTCTGCCATTTCGGTTCGTTTAAATAACTGGCAAGACAAAATGAAGCATTCTGAAACAGTTTCTTACCACAAACTAGATTGGATGTTATATCGAAGAGATGGCGTTTTTTATTACTCCTGCTCATGTTAGTAATACATGTTATAATGTGCCGACGTCGGCTATTAAACATTGAGGTCCTAGGTTCGAGTCTCGGCTAACATGATTTTTTTGGAAGTAGGGCATGGGTGTTTGTGCTTGTTGCTTATAGAACGGTAGTTGAAATAATTAAAACGTTGTTTCCGTTAAAAAATAATAGTTATGCATCTTATGTTTTACATAATTTTTTTTATATTTATTTTTTCCTTGTGTCACCAAGCACTCTTTATTTACTACTTATTTACGCTGTATTTTAAGGTGATGATACACTGTAAATAGAAGGCTGTTATTAAATTATTACCATAAGTTGTGTTCCTCATACTTTTATATGTGTATCCTTCTTATAAGCTCATACGGATCGAGTTCTTATTTATTTCAGATATTATTGTCGATAACTAACACGGGTGTTTCCAATTTCGTGCTTTTAATTTATCTATTCTGGAATGTTATTGAAATATTTAATAATCTATCATTTCTCTTACATACATATTGCTGTTTTCTACCAGTGTAACCTTTTGAGGGAACTTGTGTTTTTCTCGTCCGATCACCTAACCTCTTTCTTTTTGTTAATTATTTTATTTTTATTATTCTGTGCAAATTCTCCGCAGCTTTTAAAAAAACTCAAGGTCATTTCTCCATATCATCCCATCGTCGACTCTCAAAGTTATATTCGTTTATTTTTATATCGATTTACTGTCTGATTTGTATATTTCTTTCATCCCCTTTCATTAAATGTCGTATTTAATTATGATATTGTATAAAATTTACATAATAGTGCAAATTCTCCAGGTATCTATGATGATGCTATTAAGAGTGAATTTCTTCCGAATTGGTGATTTATGCTTTTCATTGCATGTATTTTTCTCTCTAGAGTTCTATCTGCAGTTTATTTCTTCATTAGATGATATGATTATATACATATTATCTAATAATTATTATATAAGTTACATATCCATAATTAAAGGAATAGTGGAGGGCAAAAAAAAGAGGAAGGCCAAGATTAGAATATATACATCTGTACAACGCAACTTAGTGGGTTATCCTGTTTATGCTATAGACATAAATAAATAAATATGAGTCAGATAATGGAGGATATGGGATGTGGAAGTTATTTAAAATTGAAGAGGATGGGAGAAAATAGAGAAAGATGGAAAACTGTCGCCAACCAATCCTGAGGGATTATCCTGAGGGATTATAAATATCCCTTGCTGTGACATAGTAAGGGATATTTATGCTCTATCTTCAGTTTGCCAAATGTAGCAACATTGCCACCAAAGTTGGCAAATCTGATTTTATCGGGAGAGAATACCGATCCAAGGGATGTATGATATTCACTCTTGGTGATTTTGCAATATAAACAACTTGATTAGGAGTACATATAACGTTAGTTATCAATACATCAATGAATTCATCTCTACTGCTGCTTTATTAGGGGATGAGAAGTATCAATAATTAAAATCTAATAGTAAAAGGTTTTAACTTAATATTTGTTGGCATTTTCAGGATAATATGGCATTTTAATAGCTTTTTGGAAATATGTACAGCTTTGACATTATCGTTATTTTAAGTACGGTTTTAACAATAAAAGTTCCATCCTTTCACAAGTTTCTAGATCTGCTCTAACGTAGGTTGTAAGTTTGAAGGACCTTTGCAAAATTATAAGAACAAGAGGAAGGTAAAAGGCCTGAATGCCTACAATTAGATCAAACCAATTGTAGAATGACCAAGGGATGTTTTTTAGCCATTGCTCTCCAAACTTTCGTAAGTCACGTCATCGAGTGTTCATTTTGTTCTCATAGTTATTTTGCCTTTCTTTACTATCGTTTCTATCACTTACTCTTTATTATTGTAGCACTATAGTATTCACTTTTATTCATGTTTTCTATTCACACACATTTTAAGACTCAGTTCCGTTTGATGCATTTACTATGGAAGGTTTTAGATATATTCTGTTCGAAGCTCCTACTGTCATGTCATGATTAATGGAATATATTTCATTGTGATTTGGTGGGGTGGAGAATACTGTATCTTTACTCTACTTCGTTCATGATTTTGATGATTTGAAAGTTACCGAGGCACGACTGTTGCTGAACAATGGCATTTATCGTGGTCTCTCCTTATGGAATGCTAAGGAAATTGTTACTTGTAGAGTCACTCTGCTTAACTTACGTATACTTTTTCCCCTTATAGCATTATGGCTTGGTGAGGAGAGCAAGGGTAAACTAACTCACTCCTCATGTTAACAAGTAAGCCTCATTCCCTTTTACTAATTCTTGACATATTAGAGGTGAGATCCCAACCTCCCTCCGGGTCGAATACTTTATTGGCAGTCCAGCTAAAATTGGTACCTAACTAGCTAATCCGAGTTGAAGTTCTGCGATAAGAACATAAAAAAATCGACTGTCTGAGCCATTAATTGATGGTATTCCATGACAAGAGAAGCAAGCTGACAAGGGAATAATTTATTTATACATTAACACCACAAAGAATCAACTGTCGACCCGGGTTTCGATGCATTTCATCATCCTCAGGTGCAAACCATATATAGGAGAGAAAAAGGGGGAGTGGAGTAAAAGGAAGTGCGGGGCAGGATAGGAGTCAATGTAGGTAAAGACAATTTATTGGACGTGGTGGAAGAAAGTGGGGAGAGGGGGAACCAGCGTTGAGGATAGGTGAATGGTTCTCAAAGACATATTCGTTAAAAATATTAAAATCAGCGTTATTTAAGTACTTCTAACTGCTCCAAGGTGTGATTAAAAGTTTGCCTTTCGTTGCTAAATGACTTCTTCCTTTTACTACATTCCCCCCCAAAATTTAACTAAATTATTCCCTTGTCAGCTTGCTCCATTTGTATGTACCAAAGAGTTTACATGTGTATTTTAAAATGTTGGAACTTCCACTGTTTGAGTGGCTGTCTCCTTTCTGAAATTGCTATTTCGCTCTCGGCAATTTGTGAAGCAATTCATTCTTTTTTTTAGAATACACCTAAAAGACTCCTTAGTCCGTGACTTCTTCTACATCTACATCCCTTCGAGTCGCCTTTCGGCAATTGGCAAGGGGTGTAAACACCAGTTGATCTAAACTACTTCTCGGTTATTGTCGCGTATCGTTCGCGGAAAGAATGAAGTTTTAAAACGACTCGTCCTAGCATCAATTTCTCTTAAATTACGTTGATTATCGGATCGACCGAGGTAGCCTTATTTTACGGAAATCGACCTCATTTTGTATTTCCTTTCTCATCGTTTCACTTTCCCGTATCAATCGATGAAATTTCATTTCTTTCCCTCCGATGTAAGTGACTGCCGTGACTCTGCGCTCTCGTGACTCGGGAAGCACTTTGCACCGCCAGTCACGTAGATCGCCCTCCTAAATATTTAATTGCCCGTTTCGTGAGCGCTATTGCAATCTGTCCCTTTGCATCCGATTTACACCTCTTTCGCCCGTCTACAGGTGAGCTGCCCATTGCATTGTTCCCAAGCAGTAAATCACGCCCTTTCTCGTGTCTTCACATCTGCCTTTCATCTGCTTTTCCGTGAGGTAGCGTCAGACAGACCGCTTCAGGGCATGACAATGAACAAGGCAGCAGTAGCTAATGTTTGTATGTACGAACTTTGTGCTGTTCCCGATCCTAGTAAGCACGCTTATAGTGTCTTCTTCACTCAGTAATACTGCATGAATTGCTGTCCATTATTGAGACATGCATACGCCTTTTCGTGCGTTCACTTTTATCCTTCTTCTTATTTAAATTCCTCCACATCAGCTTGTCTTCCACCGCATTCAGCCAAATATTGCACGCTTTTGATATCCCTTTTGGTTACTTTATGTTGATAAAGTACCATCTAACATGAAAGGAAAGCAGTCAAAGTCAGTTTATAAATAAAATTAATCACTACTAAAGAAATAAGACACTCTCGATAATTTCCGCAAAATAACTTTCTTTTGAAAATGTGGCTAGTTACGTCTAAACAATGGACATCTCCTGGCCCATTTTCAAAATAAATATACTATGCTGTAAATTATCGAGTGTTTCTTGCTTCTTCACTTAAGGCCCCATTAACAAAGTTGAGCTTATTAAGTAATTAATTGCTGTTATTCTTTTGCCAGCATAGGTCAACATCATAACCTAAAATCACATATTTTAATAAAAAAACAATTACAATCCTTTGCTTTTTAAATTTTGAATTGCGAAAGAGTTACATATAATTTTATTAAATCTATATCGGCTGTATCCATAGCTGTTTATGTGCATTTCTTAAAATAATTGGGCTGAACGAAAAGGTGTTTTCATTCATTCTCCAGAAGAATACGAAGTGACTGAAATTCTTTTTCTATCGATGTATTATAGCTTCAATTTATTGTCTTAGATTTCTGTCTTTTTTATGCCAATAAAATTATATTTGGTTGCCTTTTCGTTTTCAAAATAATCTATCTTATGAGGGTGCAAAAGAATTGGTGAGCTAGCCTTGATGGTTACGGCCTTCACTTGGTGGAAGATCATTATAAAAATGAAAAGGATAGTGGATCTAATATTTTAATGTTTACACAACCACAAAATACATACACTAACGACAAAGACAAGGTATATTATCATTATTATGGCACCAACTGCAGGTAGGCCGTAAGCCTGGTGGCAGTTTTTTCCTATATACATACATTTGTACCAGTTTTAGCATAATTAATATAAAATACATACATAGTATACTTAAATGCCCAGCAAATGATTAAATACATGTATAATATTAATTTAAAACTAAATAATACATGAATAATGTATATATAGTCACCACTCAGGGGAGGGAACAAAAAAAGAGAGGGTAAGGGGGGAATGCAACATTGTATGTTGGGACAACGAATGGGCGACGTTAGTGGTTGTTAGTGTATGTATTTTGTGGCTGTGCATACATAAAAATATTCTTTTTATTTCTATAGTGAGTGTTGATTTACTCAGAATGAAATCGTGACCTATTCATTCCGTCCTTCAGTTGATACGACACAGATCGTAATGGTGTGAGGAATATTCTCAGTAATATAAAGAGGATAATGTAAATGAATATGAAGGAATTACGTATGTGAGCAAATGTGGAGTAATTGCTAGGTAACAATAACTTATGTAATATGTAAGCATAGAGAATGGGTTAGATATTTATTTAGCGGAATCATTAAACTGATGATTTTTAAAATAATAATAAAAACTCTTTATTTGGCGAGGTTAGGCCCATTAGGACCTCTCCTACACCCGTTAAGGGTATCTAATATTAATTACAAACGAGGTGGAAAAAAAATATATATATATAAAGAAAAAAAGGGGAAGAGGTAAAAATAAAAGAATTTGGGATGTGAGGAAAAACTCCTCGGCTGAAGGCTTTAGGAGAAAAACCCACTGTGCGGGAAAACGCTCACACAAGAAGGGGAACGAAAAAAAAAACCGCAAAAACGCAGATGGAAATAAATACAAACAGATATATCACTAGTTGCATAATTGTTGTCCAATAATGTCGTGTAACTTTCTTGGTGGTTGACTGCGGATGTCAGTTACCTGAAAAGAAAGAAGAAGAGTAGAAGAAGAAGATTTTAGGTATAATATATGCTTATTCAAAACTTTACCCCATAAAAAGCTCCAAGGAAATGATGATGATAATGATAAAGGTTAAAGAAAAATACGCAAAATAATAGGAAAGCAAGCTGTCATCTAAGCCAACTAACAATGTCAACTCTGAGTTATCAAATATGAAGTTTATGTTTGCCTTGTCTTTTCGCTATTTTTTCTCATTTATTTTGCAATCAACACCTCAGAGCCTCCTTTTACCTGAATTAAAAAACCTGATTTTCACCTTGGAGATATTTTATAGGTCCCTTAATAAAGAAATACCCGGAAATTGACTTGTCCTTGGTCATAAATCAGTGTCCGAAGTGAGATTACATCGATGACCATATGTTCCTCAAGATGAACGCCGCTTGAGTTAGTCACTGACTCTCATTGATCATTCGAGCGCACCTGATATTTGTAGTTCGAGCCCGTGACTCGATTTATGCTGCCCATAATTTGTGTCCGACTCGTATTCGTGCACAAGTAATGATCACGATATTCTCCTGCATCGCCTCCAAGTGGTTGTCGTTTGTGCAAATAATGCATGGACATATAACTGGACCATTTTCTCGAATAAAAATAAAACCGCATATGGTGCCATATGCGGTTCCCGTTAGTTTATAATACGCAATAGCAAGGTGAATTGCTGAAAGAGTTATTATATTGTTAAATAATAAATATTATAACGACTCCAAAATATTTACTTACATTGGGAAAAATACAAGCTGACTAGAGTGATCCCTCTTCGACAACAATGTTGTATTATGAAAACATGATTAAAATCATTCGAGTCGTCAGAGATGTACTGAAATTCACTTTTGTTATCTGGAATGTTTATAGTGTATGTATTCCACATGTCAAAGGCTTTGAGTAACTGTTCATCCTCTTTTTTCCGTCCCTCTGCGGAAGACAACTCATTTTGAGTTGAATACTTCTTTTGCTAGTCTAGTGCCCAACCAGTGTATGAATCAACAGATAGTATATGATTGATGATATATATATATTAACACATAAAAACCTCTCACCACAATATGAATAAAAGACCATGAGTCAGGTATAATATTCCTATATACTACAATAGCCATAGTAAACAAAATTTAGAAATTACTGTTCCCATCCTTTTTAATTACAAACCAAACGACTTACAATCATTAGAATAAAATTCAATAGTCAAAAAGGAAGTGAAAAAATGGTTACTGAAACTAGATTGATATAAATTAAGTTATTCTATTTTTCAATTCAGGCACCTGCTGACAAGTCCTATGCATGGACTGTCTATATGTATATATTACAAAATTTATAGTACTTAATGTTATTTCGTGCTGTAAAATATTTGAATGTTTATATTATGTAAATATAGATGATAAATGTGTCATTCAAAGGTAGATAAATATTGTCTTTTCAATTAGTATTTAATTGTGTTTACTTGTATGATTTTAATATATCCTTGTTAATTATTACTTCTTTGTATAAAATACATCTGCTGGCAAGCCATTTCAGGCATAGCAGGACCTATAATACTAATTTTTAAATTGCTTTTAACTATTGCGTAATTTTTAAAATTCCATATGCAATCTGTTTATCATATAACTTGTTGATTATAAAGTGAAAGATAAATTTTTTGCCGTATATTTAATCATAATGTATATTCAGTATTGTAAAATTTGTTCACTTAATAAAAAAATGTATTATTTATGACGAAAAAATCCACCATTTTATATAACGCTATCCGAAAATGATCTGCTACCACGTTGTGAGTCGGGTAGGGTTTGGTTGAATTATAAATCATAATTCTTAAAGTAAACATAGGTGGACACTATAGTGTAATTCATACAACATACAGTAATTCATACAACAATACAGTTCTCTAGTTCTTAGTCAGTGGGTTGTGAGTGGAAGATTGCACGTTGGTATTAAAAGTGTGCGGTAGCTCAGGTATTAGATTGGTACTACTATTACTAATTTTACTTCTTCGAAGAATCCCAGTTTTTTTTGTGATAATGCTACTGGATGCTTATTTGAACTTTGTGGTGTCTGTAAGATGAAACTATTCGCCTAAGAAATATTTTCGATGAGAGATAATAATTCCTTTTCTTTGCAGGTATGACACAAGTATCACAATGTTAAGATCGAACATATCAGAGTTATCTCTTAATAAACTCAAGGTGATTTTTCCTAACTTTGTGGAACGCCATTTAAATTAAAAACAACACAACTGGAAAATACTAAGTTATATTATCTATTATATATAGATGCTTCTCCGGATTCATTCATATATATAGGGATATAGATAGATAGGATATTAATTCACAGCCTAAACTACAAGCGTCATTGATCTGAAATTTTTTCGACATATTGGCCATAACGTGTAATCGCCAGAAAAATTGCGATATTGAACCTCAGTGTCATGGGTTCGATTCCAGAGGGCCCCAAAGTCCCGATTTTTCCCGTTTAAATGCATTGCTTTGATTTTCGGGAATTTTTAAAAAATACTTCCCGGATTGGTAGAGAATCAAAATTCAAGGAGCCTTTATATATGGTCATGATCTATCGAAAACATAAATGAGTTTTACGGAAAATAACGTGGGTTCGATGCTAGGTCGATGCAAAAATCTGCCGTTTAAAATGCATTGTGGCGATTTTTATGATTTTTTTTGGACCCTTTTCCAATGGCATAGAAACATGAAATTTGGTATGAGGTTAGATACCATAAAAATATATCATAATCGAATTTTACATATTCGCAGATGGTCCTTGGTTCGATCCCAGAGGGACATTTATATTCCTCAATGCATTTCTTACGGAGATAACGGAGACAAATTTTAGGTACTTCCCGGCATGCTATCGACTTAAAACTTAGCATGATAGAAGAACCAGTCTTAACAAATCAAACTATGCATTCATAGCTATCAATGTGTCCTGGGTTCGACACCAGGTGTCTCTGCAATCAGAAGTTGATCCGATTTTTAGGAATTATTTTGAAACCTTTCCCAATAATATAGAAACTTGAAATTTGGCATACAGATTGAGATCATTAATAACTTTCAGAAACATTTTTAAATTTCCAAGATCGTCCTTGGTTCGAGTCCCGAGAGCCATTTACATTCGTGAACATTAGAGCGTCTTTTGAGGCAGTTGTAGCCAATATTTCTGCTTGAATTTTCACACATAGTTAGAGGTGGTGATCTTCTATTGTGTTTCATAGTAGGTTTTCCAGTAAGACCCGGGTTCGATGCCAGACGATGAAATTTCAGCGAATTTTAAGAAAAAATTAAATCCTTTTTTTACTTATGAGGACCGTCCCGATGTGATACCGATATGAAATTAGTATTGCCGATCTGCTTGCAGTATGCAAGCTACATTTTACTCGTATAATATATATAACAAAAGAGTTTATACGTAATACAAGTAGAGTAAATTTGGCCAAGCTATATCGGAAATATAGATTGGGATATCGTTGATTTTCATTAGTTTCAAAAGAAGGAAGTTAGATGCGTATGGAAATGTTCAGTGCTATAAATTTTATCATTTAAGTGTATGGCTGAAGATGATCGTGAACATTAAAAGCAGCGTCTATAAATTCTAATTTAAATACTATTTTTTTGTTTTTAATTCATTCTCAATAATTTATAATAATTAATTTATTCATCCAGGCGATGACGCTACTCGTCGAAACCTAGGTATGATAATAAATTATTCCAGTGGTTAAAGTCTTACCTTTTCATTTCTTTACGTTAATTTATTCATGATGAAGAATATAAGAAGCTTCCACGAAGTGAAATCTGAAGTAATCCATTACGTAATTAATTTATTTCTCAATAGTAATAAATCCAAGTAATCCAGAATCTCACATTACTAGAAGCACCCTATGATAGGG
Source organism: Sympetrum striolatum (assembly GCA_947579665.1). Lineage (NCBI taxonomy): Eukaryota > Metazoa > Arthropoda > Insecta > Odonata > Libellulidae > Sympetrum > Sympetrum striolatum. Next base: position 43,625,432 of record OX388351.1, on the reverse strand, counting down.
AAGGTATAATATCCCGGATTGAAGTTTATAGTTTCAGAGTTTCTGAATACTTCAGGGCAATATCAAGGGAGATTATGACGTGGTCAGGCTAGTAAAAGTCGGGGCAGGACGAAGTAGCGAAAGGTAGGGAAAGGAGCGTGGAATCGCGTTGGCTGCGATAACAGCGCGTGGAGAATTAAACGTGTGGCCTATTTGAAAGATCCTCTTCTTAGCCATTCTCCCCACAGAGAAGAATATTTTATCGCTCAATTCTGCGGCCGATGAATTGCCAACCGCATTATTAATGTCCTTTGTTTGATCGGCCACGCTTCATCACCTCTGCACTCCCCCACACGTCCATTGTGAGCGAAATTGCATCCCCGCCCTTTTTCCGATCAATATCTATTTACATCGCTCTTCTCCACCCACCGGTAATCTAGCGAAGAAGATGCGTTATTATGTCCTGCTTGAGAATCTCGTTTGTTATGCAAGCGATGCTTTGGAGATTCATCTTCTTGCGTTGCATTACCTGACTTGTCTTCCTCTACCGAAAATTCTCGGAGAATTCTTTTGGAGGAGGTTGTTACGGTATATGATTGGAGAGCTCAAAATGAGATATTACTAAAATCGTTACAATTCGACAAAAGATGAAATATTTAAACGATCTTAGGCTTTCCTGGTGGATAATGCGTAAAAATGATTCTCGGATTTCCAACCCGATTAGATTTGGATTTCTTAATCTAATTCCGAGAGTCCTTTTTACTCAAAATATTTTGTTGGGAATGACGAGGATATTACGACAGATATGCAGAAAACTCCGCTTGGAGATCCAATGTTAATTCTAAGAGTGGGATAAGGAATACTAATAAAATAATGTATTTATTAAAGTCCTGTGGCGGAAAGCCACCTAAGGACAAATTGAAGTGTGCAAAATCTCGGAAAAGCAATCGCAGCAAAAATACAAACAGCAGTCACAAAATTTTAGAATTATACGATATAAATATATGATCAAGTTACAAAAATATAATTCAATATACACACATCCAAATTACAAGGTTCGAAGATGCTCAAATAATTTGCACTTAAACAGTGACAATCTCTGCACATTAGACTGATTGGTAAAGTACTCCAAAAATTGATGGCAGAAACAGTAAAAGATCTCTGAAATGTGGCTGTTTTATATAGAATATTGAGAAATACCGCGATTGTGCTATAACTGATACCTAATAATAACTTGGAGGTTTATCATCACTGTTACCAACATCCGACCAAAGTTGAACAGCCCCTGACTGATGGAATCCTCAAACCCTCAACCATTAGCTATCAAAAGCTTCGGAGATGGAATGTAACATACTTAACGAGGAAGGAGGAATGATTGAATTAATATCCATTACCATTATTATAATTGCCATGGGTTTCTATTTTAATGAATAATACTGTAAATATGACAAATACTGCGCTGTTAACCTACGCGTAAACTGTTAATAGTATTTAACAAGGAGCATAGACTTCTTAAACTGTCATACATTAGTAGCTTTATTTCCATCTCATCCATGAGGAAGGCTAAGGCAATATCAAATGGTGAGTTTTACTTATTTCCATATTCTACAAAAGACATGAGAAATATCGTCCTTAGAGCGAAACTTGGGCTAAAATGTGATAGTTAAAGCGCGCACTACATTTTCTGAAAATTCCTGTCATGTAAATGAGTAGCATAAATTTTCTGTTTCGATTATCAATGATTTTCCATGAAGTCAGGCCAATTTACAGCAATTACTCTGGATTTAAGTTTATCATGAGTTCATGAGTTGAGGGTGATTAAATTTATGGAAAACGTAGTAGATTTTATAAATTCCACTGCTAATATTTAACAGTTGGATATAGTACACTGAAAAAGATTGATTTTTTCCGCAAACGGTACTCGTCAGTGACCGACTGGGAAAAGAGAATGGATGCATGTATAATTTACATTGTACATGTACCTCACGCAAGTTCCACATATTGATAGTGATGCAGATGATGAACGAAATGAAACAACGAGGGTTTGATGCCTACATCTACTAAGTGATTAGAAACATCTTGTAAATAATGACTGTTAATGTAAATACATATGAACAGGGAATGTCTTTATTTTAGAGGTAGTCGCCCCACTGAATTGAATTTACAAAACATTTAGTATTTCATTTTCCTTTCTAAAGTTTGTGTGACTAAGAATACGCACGGGTTTGACCTGCATTTTTTCTCGTGAAATATATGTACTCTCTATAGTTACTACAAGAAAAAAGTAGTTCAAATCTATTAGTATTTTGGCCGATAGAAAAGTATTTAGCAGGAATTGTGCTGCAAGTGTTCCAAACGTGTCCGTAGATCTATCTGCTAACCTATTACCATCTATCCCTATTCCTTTTTGTGGTCTGCACGATGTTATACGTAGATTTAAAAATTTGCTATAAATAGAAATGAATTCGCTATCGTATGTTTATAAAATTCTGCTATTATTTTTTCTCGTAAAAAATATACCAATAAATTGTAAGGAAGTATATTTTCACAAATTTTGTTCATCTGCGAGAAACGCTCTGAAAAATATTATGAATCGTTTCGGAACTGTATAAATCATAAAACTGCCGTTTCGGGAGTGTTAAAAATTATTCCCAGAAGAAGCGAATGGGATCCTGTTGAATTTTGTATCTTCCAACTCTCAGCAGTGGGGACGCCGTCGTGAATTAAGCATGGCGGGTTAAATTGGCCGCGGATATTGGCAATGAATATTGATTGTGGCCTTTTTGACGTCCTTTGGGATTAGGGGACCGCATGATGGCGAGAATGCACACAATGGACTCTTCTGTTAACTTGCAGTTGCAGGAGCCACGCGTACTCTCCCAGTACATGTATTGATTTTAATTAAGAATCGCACATAGAAAGGAAAATACTGGCTCTATTAACACATTGCATAGACGAATTTTCCTCATGGGAATTTTTCTCCTCGTAGTACGTAGTATAGGAGCATGTACGGAGGGAATAACCAGCGAGACTTGACCCGGTATTATAATGTATAGTTAAAATGGAGTTTAACTTAATATTTGCTTTAATCCTAATGCATTAAATTAAAATAACATTGCAATTCCTAACCAAAACTTCACAGGTATTTGATGTACTCTTTGACGTTTGATTCAGATTGATTGAGTTTCAAATCCTAAAATAATGATGAAGCTTAATATTATATACTCCTTATTCCTAATTTGCATTAAATTTTATCTTCAGATTAGTTGGATTATAGGAATGATAAGTAAATGAAATAGTTAAAAATATCATCATATCGACCTCTGTTGCAAAGCATACACAATAACCATACATTCATACTTTACTTATAAGTATAATAAATGTATACTTGTATGAATCATATTAACAAATATGTTCTCTGAATGACAGATTACTAAGAATTACTTCTAAATAGCTATAATAGGTAATGCAAGAATTCCCTTTCTATTCTTCAAATTGTGTATGAGATTATTACAAGAAATGCGTATTGACATTTCGCATTGCTGTGTACGGAGAGAATATCCACATCACTTTAAATTATTATTCCCTTTTCATTATTATATTAAACACTTCCTCATTCTTCACTGCGCATGTAAAAGGTCTTTTCACGGTGTACGCTAGTTTATATCGAAACGAATAATCATCAGTTAGATCATAAAGGCAGAATGGAAAGACGCATGGTCCTAGAAGAAGCCCCTGGGGTACACTGCGCTGACCCGCAGTGCGATCATCGTAGCTACGTGAATGAGAGGAAAAAAAAGTTGAAGGTGTTCGATGAAAACTCTTTTGAAGGGCCACTCCGCCGAAAAAAAGCGTCTTTTTATGATTTTATAAGAATGAGGAAAACACAACACATACCTACGTTGTTCCGTTTTCCGCGAGAGCCCTCTGTCCCCGGCCGCACGCAGCTTCGAGTGGTCTCCACTCTAATTGCTCTCTTCTCTCCATGCACATTCGTCCCTCTTTCCCTACTGCGTTTATCGCCCTCTCGCCTTCGCTGTATCCTCGCGCCGGAATAAACTTTACCAAACATTTCACATGCCCTTCGCTATGGAGCGTTTAAATACTACAAAGATTATTGTTTAATTATATTTATTTACAACGAACATTCTTTTACTTTTCGGGGAATGCCATCCACCAGCTTCGTTTCATAAAGTATTTCTTGATACTCTCTATTCTTTGGGTACATGTTTCGCTATATACCGAGCAAATTTTCCTCCAATCCTTACATTTAGTTCTCTCCAGGATTTTATTTTTTCATTCGACCATTTTTGTCTTCCTTTCCTTTCCGTATCAACGTAAACAAACATACATGAATTTCAATTCTCACATTAGAGACCCGAGAACTTAAAAGAGCCGCACCCACAGTTTTATTCTTAAACTTTGAGAACCTCTTATCATGATTAATCATTATCATCGTTAAGATGTGTGCTGTCTACGGGAGGTTTTTTACGGGTTTCCCATCGTTGGGCGAATGCCGGACGGATTGTATTGTTATATCCCCCTCAACCATTGCCACCTGGTATTAATACCAACTTGCAGCGTTTAGATTAATAAACAAATAAATAAAAATGAAGTGAACAGGCTGAGTAATTAACGAAGTCTTTAGAAGGGTAAAAGAAGAGAGAAATATATGAAAAATGTTTGAAAAAATACGTAAAATAAAAAGACAAACTTTGTGGCTGGATTTATTTATTTCCCTTTCATACACATAAACAGCACTTGGCCTTTTTGATGGATTGTCCTCTTAAAGCCTATTGAGAGGACCGGGCGATTTAGACATCCTATAGGAGAACCTAGGTATGATTATGAGAAAGTCAAAGTTAGGCACTATGAATGGTTAGGAGAGATGTGGAAATGCAATTTTCAGTGTTTTTGCTCCTAATGTTGATGTTTATGCTAAAATTAATAGTTAAATTTGCCACAGATATTAAGATAACGAAAGATTCGAATTTAATGTAGACATTTGCCCTTTATGTAAGCTTCCATTAATTGTAATATTTTTATTGCATGGAAGATTCTGTAATCTCTAAGGATAAAATGAAATGTTGTCATAACCTAATTTACATTAATGGTAATGAATCATCGAAAAAATTGTGCGTAATCATTATTGTGACTGGGCATTCTGCAACTAACAATCGTTTTTCTATCATAATAAATCCTGCATTATCAGGGAAGCGTAAAATCCCAGATTGGTCCATCTCCATTTCATGGACGTTTGGATGGACGAGAGAAAGGATAGGGTACGATGGGGTGGAAACGGTGTTTATATGTGCCCCGGAGCGGGTAATTGGCCGAACCGAATTGATACATCATTTCAGAGGCCGTCTTCCGCTTCGCCACCCCCTCCTGCCGCATTTGTGCACGCGTCAAGCCAAGTGCGCTGGCCAACAATCAACTGCCGATGTAACGAATGGCGTAGACATGGCTGGATCGAAACCAACACGTACGTTTAAGTCGAGCTTTCAATGACAGTCTGAAGAACAACCCCCAGTACAAGTGCGTAACAATTTACATTCTTGGGCCGTCCAACATCATGAGGTGGGGGCGCTGAAGAACTTCTGTCTATGATGCGGTCCTACAAGTAGACTTATCTTCTTCCACGAAAGTATTTCGTGTAATGTATTACTTATTTTTATGTTGCTTATAAAATCGAGGATATTTATAAATATTTTTTTAGAAGTATTATATGGGTAAAATGGACGGTTTACATGAATGGTTGTTAATAAAGTGGAATGCAGAATGAAATTCTAGTTGAACTTAATGAACGATATGCGAACGAATCGACTTGTTAGAATAAAAAAAGAAGAAAAGGTGTATGAAAGTATGGATGCGAAGTTATCATTTAGCTTTTTAATACGGAAGAGTAATTCTGTTCTGGTCTAAACAGAATTATGGAGGGAATATGCTGAAAGCTCATCTTAGATGAATCGATTGATACTTTTTTACGATTTCGAATTTCTCGGCAAAAATTTGGATAGATTTAATCCTTCATCCAAATTAATGCTGTCAATCCAGGAATTCTATTATTCTTTGGATGTTTCTGTACAATATCAGATGAATTCCTCCACAACAATCACCAGGGTTCAGGTAGATACAGATATTTATACATTTTTACACCACTAATACCTAAGTTTATTTAGTACCAGTTCCCCCATGGTCGTTACAGCTGTTTATAATATTTAATGGTGCTTTCTACCTCCAGCATAAGCTGATAATTCCTATAGACTATCTCCCGTTCTTTGCTATACAAGTTAGTAATATATTTAATCTGGAGCGTCTAGTTATACCTACCTGTTTTGATCCACCGAGGAGCACAACTTGCTGAGTGAAAGTTTAACTCCTGAGGTACATACAATAGAAGAGAAGCCATTTGGCCTAACCTCGTCGTAAGAGTAAAATAATATTTTTTTTTACTTTTAAATAAATGATTTGTTATTTTGTTAAATATTGGTTTGAAATTGAAAACAAATGCCTTTGGTCCCGATTCAAAGATACTTTATTATGGATTCAAATATCTTTATTATGGCTTGGTCATGTTTAGACTGAATAATTACAATCTATTCTTTCTTCCGTCTAGTCAAACCATGATTGGATTTTTGTCTCCTCCTTTGCCTCTTGTACACTTAGTTAAATTATCCATACCCAAACGTAAATAACGAGAAGAAATGTTTCTTCTCCATTGCATAAAGTATCGCGGATGCTCGTCAGAATCTGTAGAAGGTGACGCTGGGGTTTTACGCCTGTCTGTATTGTATACAGCATGAATGCTGGTCGGTCGAAAACTCCCCCTTTTCTGACATTAACCATCAAATGCTAGTAGAGGGAAATGAATTGATATGAGAATCGAGATAGTCTGCCCTGATCCAGAATGATTTAAGCGGAACTTTGCATATGAAGCGTAATAACTCTGTGAGTAAAACTTTGCTTAGAATTCCAAGAGGAGAGACTTAATCAATGCCATCATTTACCATCAATTATACCATTGTTGCTTTAATCTCATCACAGCCATGAGCATGAATGAGACAAAAGTTCACGAAAGACACATTGTTCTCTATCCTGTACCAAAAGACAAACCAAAAATGTTTCATTCAACAAGGTATGGCAATTTTTATGCAACACAAAAGAAATAGCAATACATCCTCATTCTTGAAATCTGAATGCTCAGGCGTTACTTCGTGGAAAGCCATTGAAGTAATGAAGAAATAAAACTTTGAAAATTTTCCACCCGAGAAGATGCTACTCCGGTAGCGAAACCGGTCGTCGAAAAAAAATATCATGTGGAAAATTTGCAAAGTTTTATTTCTTCATTACTGCATACTCATTCATTACTTCTTTTATCATCTCCTTGGTAATTATAACAGAAGAAGCAATTATACTTTACTTTCTTTTAGACCACAACCAATTGCTTTCTTCATGGTTAAGTAGGAATTTTTGAGTTATTTCAGGGGTATATAGTATGCATTTTTCACTCTTCCGCACGAAGATACAAATGAAATTCTATTCAACAAGATATGTTAATTTAAACTAGTCTTCCATCTATTCCAACCCTGTTAGAGTTTTTAACTCCCTGTTTGCTTTTTTATTCTCACACAAATCATCAATATCCTAACTTAAATAACAAGTAAAATATTTTCCTCCTTATGGCATAAGTATCATGGATAGGTACTCGGAATGTGTAGAAAGCAAAGCATGGGCTTAAATGTAGACAGAGATTATTTGTAGCGAGGGGAAAACGCACGGAAAGAGAAGGACGAGATGCGGAGTGTTATCCCGAAGTACGTGTAAGGCGAAAATGCAGTGGAGTGATTTGAGAGAGCGTTCGATGCATCGGAAAAATGGTCGGCGGACATTGTCGCCGAGTGAACAAGTGGCGAGCGTTTTCCGCAAGAGCGATGGACGCCCCATCTTCATTTAGCCACTCGCCAACATCAGCCGATCACTTCAGCCCACCGCACTCCAATCCCTCCCACACGTCACGTGGAGCTCTCACGTCCATCTCCCGCTCCCGAAGTTTTGCGACGCGTAAAATTCGCCGATAGTTATACGCTAATGCACGATCGCAAGCGAGGCTAATCCGGGGTTAATCACGAGGATTTTTTACTCAAAAGTAAATTTGAATTGACGTAATGTTTAATTCTCCGCTGCTGCGGTTCACCGGTTCGAATGGGATCCCCGCGCCTGACGTTGGCGAACTCTTTTAAACAAATGAAAATTACCTTGTAATATCCCCTGAAATTATAAAATAATTAATATTATGGTTTACACAGTATCGGGTATCGTTAGACTCAACTAGTTGCCTAAAATATATATTTGCAAAAATCGCAAGGGTGGTTTTATTTGTCTAATACGGCACCTTTCGCCAAAGTTTAGGTATGGCAGATCAGTTTTATACAGGTGAATTCAGTGTCAACTTAATTTTATTTATGGATCTATAGTTAATTTAAAAGTTTGTTACTGTCATATTTGTGATAAATTTTAACGTTGTAAATTTATAAAATATTAATTTTATAAATAGCTGATAAATTTAATTGTAAACGCAAGGAAATGTATGAAAAATGTAGTTTAAAAAATACGACGCTCTAAAATACACTCAAAACCGATCAATTTCGTTTAATTAATCTTAAAATGAATTTACAAAAAAATTATCGGTACAAAAAAAAACAGGTTAAAGTTACGCATACGAGTACAACGAACGAAGAATGACAATTTTGGTGCTGTTGAATCTGTGACACAATATGAACTACATTTTCTGAGCTTGTCCGATATTCACATACTTGTAAGTAGATGCTTACCATAGCACTGTGTTGGAGATTTAGGTAGTTAATCATATTCATTATCTCCCTTCCATATTAAGATTCAATTGGTTTTCAATACATTGTGTGTCTCTCAAACTACGCCACTCTAACGTATGGTTAAACATAACGGGAGCTTCGGTCTCGTTTACAAATGTTTTTCATCTAAATGTGACGCTCAATTTTATTTGGTCCTATCATTGCTGCATTTGTCGGGTGTCTTAACTGCATACAGTCGATAAGCCCTAGCAAACAATAGGATTAACCGAAACGAAAACACGGAAGAAATAAAAAGAAAGCTTAAGAAAACCCATCTTTTGGTAAACCACGTAACCACGTAATATTCATAGGATTTCTAAGTTTCTGGACCGGAGTTCACAGTTGGAGGATTCACGGAGGATGACAGTTTTTCATTGAAGATTTATTCCAAATTTGTTTTAATTTGTTTTCGAAAGTAGCTAAACTGTGCTGAAATTCTTTTGGTACACTAAAAATGCGTTAATACTAAAATGGCTTTAATGCTAATTTGGATTTTTTTTATCAGCTTTGCTATATAGTAGAACTTAATGTTATCACAAAGATGGTCCATAAACTACGTAAGAAATGACAATTTGTTGATCATAATGTGGCTCGCAAATTATTTTAAGCCAACGCGCCGCCCTCTATAAATTTTCAGAAAAAATAACACTCTCGTAGAGGTATCCATAGATAATGTAGTGTTCTTTTTCTCTCAACTGACGCTATCGCCAATGCAAGTCATACCTCCATGGGTAACAATTATTGTAATTAATTTCTTATTAATCTATTTGGCTCTCCGTTATAATTGTAATTTGTTTTACTTACACGCACTTGTTGGCGTTAACAATATGTGTGATCACGGTAATGCGAAAATACCATTTAATTATGCGGAGCTGAGTGGTTGTATATTCTACGTAAGAGGCCTAGCTGGCAATCAGGACAAAGCTAATGGTTTTCCAGTTCAGTCCTTTGATCAAGAAGGTTGTAACACCCTTATTTGCATGGTTTATTCGGAGCCTGTGCATAGTATTCGTTTTTTGAGAGAGATATTTTAAAGCTTTACTTTTCTCCTGAGTTGAAAAAGAATACTATAAAAATTCAGATAAAATTTATTTGGTAATTTTTATGGTATTTATTGGAACTTAAGGAGAGCTTCCAATAATCTTTCTACCACAATAATAGAATGAAGGGGGAATTGTCAGAATCTTTGGAAATAAGATGAATCTTTGATGAAGATTTTTTCTTGTTAATTATTGGCTCTTCATGCAAGAAAGAATCCGATGGAGAATTAAATATTTTTAAAATTTTATATTTCTCTGTACTCAACTCATATTTAACGATCATCATTTTTATTAATTTTTTATTTACTAAACTAAAATAAGGCCTCGCCAAGTGAATATGTCATAATATGATAGCCTTTAAGCAGATACATTTTGATTTGAACGCCATTTTACTACAATTTTAGTATTTCCGAAGTTGGATGATATTAGATTAGCTCCAATTTTTGATGAAAAATTTCTTATTTCTGTAAAATTAGATTTTAGATTTTGCAGTTTATTTTTGACAGAGAGATAAAATTTTACAAATGTTAAAATGCTTAATGTTATAACATAGAAAAATGATTTATTTACTAAGTATACCACAAGATAAATATGGGGAACATGGCTCCAATGGCTGTCGCCATCATCAAAATGTATATATATAGTACAATATAGTACAACGTACTATATTGTACTATATATACCTTATAAGTACATATATAGTACAACGAAAGGCGATACGACTTGTAAAGAATTGCCACAATAAAACAGCGAGTTTTACTCAGATAATTGAGGACGCGGGATCGGAAGTATTAAAAGATAGAAGACTAATTCAAATGATAAATTTACTAATTAAGTTCCCAGATGATGTAACCAATAAAAGGCGACCCTCCTGTTCTATGGGTCGTTCTGATACTGCGAGAAAGAATAGGGAAATAGATGCTAGAACGAATCGTTTCAAGAATTCATTTTTTCCGCGAACTATGCGCGAAAGAAATCGATTCGGGAAATGGAGTCAAGGTGCCTGCACCCTCTGCCACACGCCGAAAGGCGGCTTGCAGGGTTCTTACATAGACGTAGATAATTATTGACCAACTCTATGTTGGATTACTACCATGCGTATGCTATCCATTCCTATCCATATTTAAGTAAGATTTTTAGATATTAGTTTCTTTTGTCCATTCCTGGAACTGATAGATTTTATTAAAGTAACGTGCTGTAAAATTTCAGTTTCCAATAAATTTATCTCCGACATTTTATATTCGCCCATCCCCGGATAATCGTGTTGACATCATCGTGGTTTACTCTCTCTCCGAATTTTCCTGAGGTAATTCATTTTCACATTCTCCTTTTTCGGAAAGAAGGTCCCACTTTTATCAATCCACTCCTCTAATGACACTTTTTAAAATCTCCCTGTGAAAACAATATCCTCCGAAATCAATACGTGGCTCCGAAGTTTCGCAGCTGCTTTTTTAATGGACGAAATGTATTTGTGCTCTCCCCACGTTTCCTGCTCATACTGTACGGAGTGGCCGGCCTAATTGCCTTCTCCCTCCTAACCAAACTCTGCCCTGGGATTTGTTTGCGTTGGATAGAGTGTCGCCATTTAGAGCTGCCCTCCCTCGAGGGCCGGCTTCGATGCCAGACACTTTGGTGGTCTCCAGGTGAATACCTGCATTAGTTCAATACCGGCGTCATATGTGGTCAGCTTTTTGGGAAGATGATGTTGCATGAAAGGAAATTGCGAAGTAACGTCTTACTGTATACTGCACTGGATATGTGTTGGGAAGTCTTGCGAAGAGGTTAGAATGGAACCTTTATTATCTACGTAGTCTATGCATTAGTATCTCCATCCTCGTAGTATTTGTGTCGGAAGGCTCAAATTTCGAGCATCTATTTCTTATAGTATCACAAAGGGAAATATGTAAATTCGAATCCAATTATTGATAAAATCCCGGTCGATGAAAAGAATCGATAAATGTTTAACTGAATTAAAGACGACGTGCAGTTTATATGTGCTCATATAGTGAAATATAATTATAACATGAAATACGTGTATATATTATATTTATAGTATATGTATTTCATGATGTTAACTGCTTATGCTGGCTTGCTCTGATATGTAAGAGTTTGTAAGATCTATTCTATATGGTCTTGATGACCTTCACTAGTTGCTATGTCCGCAGGTGCGATGTATAGGTATATTTCTTAAACCATTTTGACTAAACATTTATTCTTTCGCACTGCTGCCAACTTATATCAAGATACTGTATATTACTCGAGGAAAAGGGCGTCCTTGTTAATACAAAAACATAAAATAAGATATATACCAAAATGGTCCTAAAACATTTATATATATGGCTCAATGCAATGGGAATTGATTTCGCGTTAAAATCAGCACATGATACGAAAGCAGTTGTGCATTGTTATTTTAATAACGTAATTGTTCTCTTTGCAAAGACTGCGCTGAATAAAAAATGAAATTAGATATGAATTACTGATATGTTTCTATTAGGAGCTTCCACTTTCGAAACTTTGACATAGTAATTTCAAGTTCTGAGATGTATAAATATGCATTTATTTGGAGTAGACTACATAGAAAAATTTAATGTTATGATATCAACTGCGTATATTGCCTGTAAATGATTTTCTAGCGTGTATGATCTACATTGTTTCCTTTGTCTGTGATTTATTTTTTCTATCAATTCTTTTGAAATACACTCGGGAAACATCAGTGTTTTTTCCGAGATCACAATTAATCTTTCCTTCCTCAAAATTAAATATAGGAAAATATTTAGTCTTTGCCCTCGGCATTAATCTTTTTCTGAGTATTTATTTATGAAAGTGAGTCCGCTGTGTAAGTGAGTGTACTTCCTTGTTTCACTCAAGAAAGCCGTTTGCAATGCATTTCGTTTATGAGAGGTTTTGGGTTAGATCGTGGGGTTTATATTGTGTGTTCTTTTAATGTCTCAATTAAAGGAGCGAATCTTTCGCTGCGAAAAGCAATCGATTGTGTGGGATTTAAGCGGTGATTCCCGGAAGAGACACACCCTTATCCTCGAGTGCTTCGTGTGTTGTCTCGACTTATTCAAACAATCGATTTTGCATCCAAACAAGGAAAAGTCGCCCCCTTGTCTCACCAGGTAAAAGAAGAGAGATCCGCATTTTATGTCGTAATCAATAGACAAATTTGACACATTTTTCTGCTAACAGATTTGAAGTTAGTATAAAACGTACTTTGATAAAAAGTGGTAAGGTTACTCATAGATGAATTTGGGCTTGGATAACTCAGGGAATAACTCTCTGACTTGAACCGTTCCTCTCAGGAAAGGTTTTTGTCCCTGGTAACTGGTTAGGAGCTACAGCTATTATTTAAGGAACAGCCGTAGAAATTGAAGTAATGGTAAATGGTAATGGTAATTTTGGTGTCGAGTCCATCTCATCGGGGAGGCATTGCCTGGTGGTAACATCCATGGGTGACAGTACATATGTCTGCTAGAACCCGCTATCTATTAATTCTGATAACTTCCCAATATTTTTATGATTTTAGATCAATACCATGGCCACCACTAGTGATAGAACCCGGGACTGTTTTTGCCGAAAGTGAACTCAATACTCACTTGGTTATCCGGGGACCAAAGGAAAAAATTTTACGTTTTGAAAATTTTTAAGTGAATAAGAAACCTGATGTATACTGTTATGTATAAAAAGCAGGTCATCATTATCACGACGGGCCATAATTTAAATAAAAAGTTTTAAGATAATAATATCGGATTAAAAAATTTGTTGGTGTAATGATTTATATTAGCGTTAACTATCTTAGAATTTAAGCTATAAAAGTAAAGATGAATGAACAAAAATTATGTAATGAAGTCTTTATTGTATTTTTCTGGGAATACATTAGATTGACGTCAAGGATCGCGTCGGTCTAAAATTGGACGACTCCCTATTGACAAAAATTTTGGATAACTCATAGAAAATGCCACAATTTCCAATCGGTAACTTAATTTCACGATCTAAAAGTTTTTGCATCGATTTTTCCCTTATTGCCCTTGTCCCGAATTACTAAGATTTTGATGGTTTTTGAAGCCAGATAGGGACAGATTGTTGAGTTTATTTTATGGATTCGTTTATAATTGCTTTTAGTCGAACTCGAAACCTACTTCCTTCCGTATTGCCGAGGTCAGGTATGTCATATGTTTGAAGTCAATGAGATATAGTAATGGTCTACATTCGCATAGATATTCCGACAGATATACATTCATCCTTTTTCCCATTATTCACCAGCGATAACGACTATTCTCTGCCCGCACATTGCGTATCTAGCTACCAGTCGATAATTCCAGTCAGAACAGGCAGCGACAGAGTTACTACATACATACAGATAAGCTTAACCTAATTTGTAAATACAGGATGTCCGGGTTAATCATAGTAATACAATATGCAATAATTAGATAAGTAATAGTAATAGCGGTTTGCTTCAACCAGTTTGGTAACTGAAAATGTTTTCTATGTTTGCTTGATGATGGTGTACTTTGCCATTATGCAGTAATTGTGAGGGATTTCTTGGATAATGAGTTCCCAGATCGCTGGATTGGGAGAGTCCATCGATTGCTTGGTCCCCTAAAAACCCAGACATGAGTCCACTTGATTATTTTCTGTGGATGTTTATCAAGAATCAAGTGTACCAGACACCAGTTCGTGATCTACTAGAACTGTGCTATCGAATTCCTGCAGTTATTGCAAATGTTACGCCTGCAATGCTGCAAAACACTTCAAGAGAGCAAAATACAAATTAGATGTCTTTCTGCCACTAATGGTGCACATATCGAGGTGTATTAACTGTGTAAAAAACATTTTGAGTTACGATAATTTTACAAACAGACCGTCAATAAATATCTTAATTAAATCTCAAGTTATCACAATTTATATTATTATACCTTTCAACCGGACACCCTGTACAGTATAATTCAATTTTCTCAGAATGTTTATATTCTCAGTCGGTGATTTAGTCAGTGTTTATACGATTTAGAACCAAGTACCGCATACACTCGTGCATAAGCCGAGTTTTTTAGCACATTTATAATACTAAAATAGTCCCTCCCGGCTTACACTCGAGGGAGGTTACCTACTCTCCAGTGGAAAAATTCCTCTGTGACGGTTTGCAAATTCCTCACTTTCGCAATTGACAATTCGTTGTAAATTTTCTCCGAAATCGCTTTCCACCCGTAATTACTATAATTTTATTGGTATCTATTTTATTTTGAAATTTAAAAGTAGCTGCTGCATTTCCCCCTATAGACTTATACCCGTGTTTCTTACTTTTTCCAGTTTTAGCAATAAAATCAGGTGCTTAGGTTTACGTTCGGGTCAGCTCATACTAGAGTATCTACTTAAGTAGGAACCATAGTAAGAAAATAATGTTATTATGATCTTACGGAAATATATGTTTTAAAAGTTGTTCACTAAGTAAAAGCGAAATGAGCTTGCTGAGAAACTTTCCTATCCAACATATATTTGAGAAGAATTGCTTTCTTTCGAAAACGGAATCAATATTCCTATGAGTATCTTTGAGCCCTTTCCAAATAATTGTAAAGAAATGAAGAAGACCCTGAAGCATATTTGTTAGTCATAGTATTTTTGTATCCACTGCCACCAGCTCTTGCACTTATTTGGAGTATTTGAATGGGAATTATTACAATGGATTTAATTGCTACTTAAAAACGAATTTAACTGCATTTCTACAGTCCACGAAGGAATATCTGCTTCTGGAGTAATTTCAATTTAACATATTGAAGTAAGCGAGACAGGGGTACAAAGCTGTTACAATACATGAATTTGTCACAATAAGTCAATGAAGGGCCGCGTAGACCGCGGGTGTAGGCCGCATACGGCTCGGAGACCGCAGCAATCCCACCTCTACCATGAAAAAATGACTTCTCGCCTTTTGGTCATCGAATATAATAATCCCGAAATGGAACCAGCGGTGTTTCCAGTATTTTTCAATAGGGGGCAGATGAAAACCAGAGGAAATAAAATTCGCAATCGGAAGAAGGGGATTGAAGCCGCAGCCGGCGAGTTAAAATAAATTCCGCGGATAAAAAATGCCGAGAGAATTGCGATGAGAGGGTCGGTGCAAAAAAGGCGATAAGGTCGGTCGGATTTATGGCGGATTTTCATATCGGATACCCTGTCAATGCTCCTTCCCGCCAAATTACGGTTTCGGTCCTTATCACTTGGGACAGATGTCGTAAATAAGGAACGCAATTCCACTGTCGAATTTTTGCAGCGTCGAAAAGATGGCGTTGCTGTGCATTTTTGAGCGAAAGATCATTGTTAGTGCCTTATTTCCCATACATTCATCTTATCGTCTGTGCATTAGGTAATATTTAAATATATGCTCCGTGCATTGCACTGATCATGGTTCATCGCGAATTACTTTGTTTGAATTGTGACATCTACATTAAATTTTATTTTATTTTTCTATGCATTATAAAAGAGAGTCTTCCATTTGTTTTGAACGTATTTTTTTCTAATGGCACTTTCATCTGTTTTGACTAAATTCATTGAATATTTATGAGAAGTAAATGCTCGAAGGAAATGTTTTCATACAATTTCAAATTGTAAATTTTACTTATAGATAGCCAGATAAGATTAAATTATTTAATATTTTGGCTATCACTATAATTACATATACTTTTAGATATTTACTTTTATACTTCTTTGAGAATATTATTTTTTGTAAATTATATAACCCTAATAAATAAATAAAAATATAATAAAATTAGTATGAAATGATGTATAGATCTTTGCCATATCTATAGTATAAAACGGGCTGAAAAACAGCAGAAGAGCTAATTAAGGTATAAAATGTTTTCATATTTTTAACTTAGTTGTTGTAACTAATACTGCTAATATCATCATTAACGTCCCTTTTTAATTAGTGTAGATCAGGTAGGCCCTTGCTTTGAATAATAACTTATGTTTACGAAAACATTTGATGTTAAATACAAAGTTTATGCCAAAAATTGTTGCTCTAGCACAATTTATTTCAAGCAAAAATGTTTCTTGCTCGGGTTTTAATCAAATTTTCCTATTTTTATTTTGCAGGAATATGCGCCTTGATATTCTTAGTAATTTGGAAAGTACTGAAATTTTTTTCTAGCTTCTTTAATTTTCGCTTGCCATGTATTTTGTGTAAGCACAGTATAAATATCGCTAAAAATGTTAAGAAATTTCGTTCAAATTTATCCCTACAAACTACTTAAAAGAATATTTTTATTTTAATTTGTCATAATTAAAAAAACCATGTTTTGGATGATTGTTGGAATTGTCGATTGTTTTAGTCATTTAGTCACGATTATCTGTACTACTTTCGATAGAATATTTTTATTCTTTTATGAGGTTCTGAGTCGTTTCTAGTACGATTCCCTTTTAGTACATCGATTATTAAATAGTTTTATTAAATAATTGCTGCCATTTAGAACCATTCACATAATTTGAATTCATTGTTGAACAGTTGGCAAAAAGTAATTATTAAAAGAATCAATGCACGGATCATATTGTCCACATAAAATAAAAATTCATTCCAGTACTCTCGTGTACTTTCTGAGTTACAGAGTAAAATTGTTTTACTAAGCTCTTCCATTAAGTGCTTCCGCTCTTATCCCATTTCCCTGGGGTCACTTCTATCTGGAGATTATTCCAGGTGGCACTTTAGCCTTAGCATTAGGATCTGTATCCAAGCCAATTACAGAAAGAGTTGCAGCCAAGAAATTAGCTTTTTCTAAGTCTTGTTGCAACTTGGCCAACGGCGGACATTCGAGAACAACTACCAGTGCACTATGTAATGTCTTGAATAGAAAAAAGTATATGAATTAAAACCAAATGCAGAAATGGGCTGCGGGACAATAGCTAAATACTTAAGGTGTGTAATAATTTCCTAAGTATAGTGTATTTACTGGCAATTTTTTTAGATAATAGACAACTCATATATAAGCAAAAGCTAAATATATAAGCTTGATACAATTGATATGTTGTAAAATTTCAAATTAGGACAATGTATCAGAGGCAGGGTACGAATAATCATTTTAGGTGTTTGCATTATTTAAAATATCTAAATGAACTTTCTAAATCTGGAAGTAAATTCATTTAAGCTAAAATAGTGCCGATAGCGAAAATTCATAAGTTTACCTAATTCTCCAACTTTATAAGAGCAGCAAAAAATTTGAAAATATCATTAATAAGGATTTTATAGCACTTATTTATGATGTAGTTAGGCATACGAGTTTATCGTCTTTAAGGAATTTTAGGTAGGAACATAATTGGAGGAGGTTGGGGCTTTTTCCACAAGATCGGAGTCACTTATTTTTTCAGCATATAATTCAGAAAGTGCATCATCGCCTGACGTGCAGCAGAGCGTGACCGCGATTGTTCCCTCCGAATTTAAGCTCCTCTCTATCGACTGCTCGTGCGAAACGTGATTTAATGATGTTTACTTGTTTTGTGCCGAACCGTTTTTCGCATAGGGCCCCGCTGACAACTGAATTGTTACGTAGATGTTTGCAAATGGGTCAGTTTGAGGCAAACGAAGGCCCGTTGATGACCGCTTTTATTGACGATTGCAGACATTTTGCGTCACTCCCCGCAATCCCAAGTTTTTCGACCGAAAAGCTCTGAACTGGGAGACCGAAATGAGATGCATTTTTCTTCAGCTATCGACAGAGTGATCCGGCAGCGGGTTTCATCTCGAGTTCTTTGAATCAAAAATCAATTGGGCGGAGTTTTTTTCCTCTTCCTCGAATTAAAGTTTTCAAGCTTTCGACGAAATCATTTCCTTTTACAGGAAGGAATATTTAAGTAGAGGTATAAAGATCCGTTTTTATATAAAGAAAAGAAGTATTTATTCAAAAAAGTTGACATTAGAAGATTAATTTTGAAAGAAAAAGTTTGTAATGGATGTATGCATAATTTAAAATATGGTTTCCCCCGTTCAATAAATACGTGAAATTCATCCAAGCTATATATTCGAAAATAATATATATTTTCTATATTTTATTTGGGTAACTAAAGCTGTTCACAAAGGTATGCCACCCTCTCGCTTTTGTGTTTTTTTACCGTTTGATACTTGGCTATTTCTCCTAGCGACATCAGTAAATATGTTTCATATTAGAGAGTCTTCTTTCTTATCAATCACGTAAAACTATGAGCTTTGGAAAATAATAGTTTCTTATGGAATCATAGTTGGGATGTTATGTTATAGCAATTTTATTCCAGCTCATATGTCAGTAGATACAGATGCATAGCAGGAGGGATCAGGAAGTTTTTCCTTGCATTCTGGATTGAGGATTAGTGACAGGAAAGTTGACTTGCTCGCTTTGTCTACGGCCTGCCCTAATATTACTTATATACTTTTAGCTATATTTTACTCAGCTTTAGGGAAAGTTAAAACTTATCGAAACCAATGAGGGATTTACATTGTTGAGCGCCCGATTATATGAGATTCCTAGGTAAAATGGTTGTTTTATTAAACATATATTTCCATGTCGTATTGATGAACCAGATGTTGCAAGGACATGGTACAGTATAGTACTCGCTGCTATTATTTAATTCTACCAACTTAAATTCTCCACTAACATTGTCATAGCGTAATTTGTGTGATGAGCGTATAATTATTTCGTTAGATCTATAATGAGATTGAATTATTTTGCGCTAGGTCCTCCTGAAATAGAGATTTGAAAATTTTCTCAGAGCCGTCTTTGTCAGCTTTCTGTGTTTGCATTGTCATTAGTTCCGAATTACTCATTTTCTGGAATCTTCTAATGTAGTTTCAAAATCTTGGCTACCATCCTCAGAGACAGAAAAAATCTTCCTCGAGAGGGTTTGTAAAACTCTAATTCATGAACCGAGGTATTCCTATTTCTTACTTTACATTCTCTTTGATGTATCAAAGGAACTTTTTTCAAGTCCGTTTATCCTTGGAAATTATCGTGCACGACCTTATGTGCAAAGTTACCTTAACTGTTTTCCTTGTATCACCTTAACCATTTTCCTTTTCAAGGGAGTCGTGAGATTGGTAGTGGTCTCTGGATCCATGCAGCTAACACTGCAAATCTCCCCACCAGACAGTATCTTTTTTGTGTCATCCCCTGCAGGCTTACACCTCAGGCATTTAAATTTTAATAACGATTTTAGGAAGGCTCATGGTTTTTGGGAAATACTTTGGAAATCAACCCAAGTACCATTTTTTCGACCTCTTAGTTTAAAAACTGGAATTAACGTTCCAATTAGCTTCTGCGTTCCCGGACTTTGCTCGAAGAAAAACCTGGCTCTTATCCGCCCGGGAATTCATAGAGGGAAACCAAATTTGCGACAGTCCGTTGTCTGGCAGAATTTCATTACGCGTTGATTTTAGAGTCAGGAGAGAAGTCAAAACAGCGTAATGCACAAAGGGAAGTATTGGAGGCGTGCTTCAAAGCCTCGTCACGGAATTAATTATCGCCCCGATTTGCGGGAATTCGAAGGTGACCAATCGGCTAGCGATAACAAGGAAATCCGCTTCTTTTTTTCTTTTTAAATCCCTCGGCTGCATCGGCACTCCGTATTCCCGGGGGAACGATTGTGTGCCTGCAACGACACGGGTCGCTTTGTGAATCACGTCCGGTTACGCTCGTGCATGCGGACGCGCGAATATTTGCGTGTGGTTAGCGAAAATCCCTTTGACGAACCGGTGTCGCCCTCTTCGGACGCCGAAAAAAAAAAGAATTCCGAATCGCGCAGCTTTGTGATGTCGGTCGCTCGGAAGGGGAGGGCCGAATGCGGTTGTGTGCTCACCGCTGCACCCCGTTGCACCCCGCACCACGCGGCATTGTGTGCACCGCGTGATGACGCTGCCTCCACAATGCGATGGCCCCGCTTCCTTTTTTCGCCGGTGGCAGCGCTACGTGCGCGTTGCAAAAGGCCCATCCGCCCGCCATGTTTGTCTTTCATTTCCCTCTCCCGCGATCTTGTTTTTTCCTCGCTTTTCCTCATTTTTTACATTCGGACGAGTTTTTTGATTAACGCATGCGCCGGCCGGTGGAAAGAGGACGTGTTTGTCCACTGTAAATTTTCGCTTAGTCCACGCGCTCGAGTTTTAAAGCGTGAAATGTAATCGAGCGTATGAGCGGGGAATATCGAAAAATAGATTTTTGGGGAAATTGCTCGCGCGAAAACGAATTGCGGGCGAGTTTTTCCCTCCCTTTCCTCCCTCTCCTCGAGCTTTGTTTTTTGAAGTGATTTATCTTCGGTTTACTCTCCTCCGGAAGGTGTGGGATAGTCTACGGTGAACCGTTAACAATATATCCGATTGGCCTTTGGAAATAAAAACAGCGGATCCGTAATTCGTTCTTTTGGGCTCAGTCGTGAGTTTCCTCGTGAATCGGTAAACGTGTTTATTTGCGACATCAACAGGAAAGGTTGGTTGAATTTTGAGAGGAACGGGAAATAAAAAGATACGTATGATATTCGCAGCCATCTTCTAAATTAAAATCCTGTCTTGTCAATCGTGTCGACTAAAAATGCGAAAATTCGTCGATATTTTTTGTTGGAAATGTAAAATTCGACGGTTATGAAGCGGAAACTTGACATTCAGGAGAATACCGATGGGTTTTTTCTTGCCGTTTTCGAGACCTTGTAAATGATTTGACGGAGAAAAAAATTTTAATTAGGTGTACGTTTTTATCGAAATAACATTAGGAAAAACATATCTATAACTTTTTTGTTAGCCGTTTTATATTTTGCGGTTGAATTAAAATGACAATTCTTTAATGCATACTCATAAAAAATTTTCGCTGTGAAAAATGGTTGAAAGACGCGTTAAAATTTTCTTTCACTTCCTCAACTTGCTATTTTTAAATTTTATTTTTCACTTGTTCTTCCATAGCCTTTAATTCATAATGATAATGGGGTGGCTGATGGTAATGAAGATGGTCATAAAATTGTATATTGATTGTAATGTTTACATCGGATTCCCAAGCTGTGAGCCACCTGTTTCTGAGAAATTGTCCTCTCACAAGCATCGAACTCATGACCACTTTTGATATACCTTAGCCACCGACTAGGCTAAACGGAAGCCCTTTTTATAAAAGTTTCACTATATAATAAAATTAAAGAACACTGCTAAACGTAGGACTCATTTCTATTACGTAACGAGATAACTCTCACTTTTACGGTGTAGTGCAGAATTCTTTAACATACGGTTAGCAGTCCAGAATGTAACCCGCTTAACGGCACCCCAATCTTATCAGAGCTATTGGAATTATTTTAGATGTCAACAACTTTTCCTGTATGAAACAGGCGTAAACTATGCAATACCGGGCACACTAGTGCGTTGAAATAAGTCTACATCTAATTAAGATTTGAAGGCCGATCTCGTCTTATTAAAATGATAAACAACAATGATATTAAGGTAAATGGCATGTTAGTCATTATTTGTGCATGATTTTAAATATATAAATAAATATTTGCTTTAGTGTATGATAACTAAATGCGCAAAAATTCAGCCCAGTTGTTTGATGAAATTTCTAGTAGTTCTTGTGATTTCCGCGGTCGAAAAGGTTGGACAACCCTAAAGCATTCGGTGCGAAGGTAAGTTGGAGCCTCATCCTCTCTAAATACCCTTGCTTTCCTCAAAAAAATTGATCTACCGCCATGAAAGCACTATTATAAATGCACTGACTTATGTATCTCTAGAAATAATAATTCGAGCGATGTTGATAAATTTGAAAAAAATAGTTAATACATTGGTCATAATATTTCAGTATTGAGTGAAAATTATGTAAGACATGATAATTTAAGAAAAATACGTGAAAAGTTACTTTTAAAAGAAATCCGGAATTTCGTTCGTTTTTTTTTAATTTAATTTTCTTAACTTTAATTCTCTTAACTCTAGAATTGGTATTTTTTAACATCAAATTCTGCTGAAAATTTTTCTTTTTCGTTTGTGCTATTACTTTCACAGGAAACAGTGTTTTAGACAAGTTCTTAGTAAAAATAAGTGGAAAAGTAGAGATTTTTTTGCAAACGGCATTGAAAAACATAGTCAAAAATAGTCATAGTAATAAGTTTTCTCCTGATTTCCGTCAAATTCGCCCACGAAAAAACTTCCAGCGAGAAAGTTACTAGTGCAGAAACAATGGATTTAATTTCTTGTACGAGTCCAAATCACTAACGTTTATAAATAACTTAAAAAAAGGTTCTTCTGTACACAAATTAAAATTTATTTATTATCACGTTTATAGTTTATGATAACTTGCTACCGTTCAAGAGTTCATTGATTTGGTTATTAACCTAAGAGGAAATATGGTATACATTTGATATTAGGATCTTGAATGATATTTCATTACGATTCAGCGAATACCCTACAGAAATGATTCTGGAATATAACGAGACTCATTGTAGTGCTTGGAAGCCATGTGATTGGAAATTATTCCGCGAGAAAAACCATATTTGGCGAGTTTTTTGAATTTCTGGAAACAAAAGAGCTCAGATTGAGTTTTTTTCAATGCAAATGAAGCGGCGCTTATTTTAATATCATACGATCAATAGAAATCGCAGCTATTTTGTTTCCTCGGGTGCCTTGGCGGTCGCAAACACGAGTGCCAAATATTTGAACGTGCTTTTTCTCACGGGCTATGGAACTCGGTGCTCGTTGAAAGTATCGGGACGAAAGAGCAAGACAAAATAAGGAATCCGAATTCGAATGAAAAGAGTTGTGACTACGATCAGCCACGGGCTGAATAATTCGGGTGACGAAACTCGGTATTCATTCCTTTATTTTGGTGGAAATTATTTCCGTTTTTTTTCGCGGAATTTTGAAATGACGTTTTCTTGTCCAGATAAAAATTGCTTTTATTATAAGTTTTATATCGACTCAGAGGCGATATACGAATATTTTTATTCCGAAACTTTTTTGTTTCAAGTTAAGGATTTCTATTCAGCAATCGCTGCACTAACTCGTAAAGTATATCTAAGGGAAGCAATAAATAATAAAAATAACAACTTTTAAATTCACAATTTGCTATACTCACTTATTTTATTCCTATTTGCTTATGATTATAATGATAGATCACAGTGAGAGTAATTTATATTTTTGCTTCTAAATTACTATGTAATATAGAATGTATATTGATACCTTTCCTTGTGCCAATCTGTTGCGCGAATAATAGTAATAATTATTATATTGCATCACATAACATTCAACAAAAACAGCAAAAATCTGTCATGGATTGGTGACAAGTCATGCAGTAATTAAGTGATAACACATTAACCAAAGAGAATATGAAAAGTTTTTTAAATCAATTTTACATAGATTCCACCTCTACAAGCATATATTCCTTGACAATTTTTCATTGTAATTCACAAATATTCACCAGAATCACATTAAAATTATTCACAATTATAATTTTTACAATTAAAAGAAAACTCTGATTACAGAAATATACATAAACCAAAAAGTATTTTACAAATCTACGTACAAGCTTAAAGCATATTTGCATATCCACTTACAAACTATTATCATTCAAAATTCTTCTACGGAATAGTAGCAGTTTTTGGGTAGTAATTTTTTTAGTTTTTCTTTAAATGTTTTTGTATTTTTTTCATTCTTTTCTTTGAATTTTTTTGGAATCTTATTATACAATTTATGCACATGTAGTATGGAGTATGGAGTAGTATGGAGTGGTATGTATTCTCATATAATGACAGTCTATGTTTTGGAAAACTGGTATTTTTCCTTCCTCCTGTATTATAATTGTGCTTGTGATTGTGCTCAAAATATTTTATATTTAAATGAACATACTTTAATACTTCATACATGTATATACAAGGTAATGTCCAAATACCATATTTTATTAATAGCGGCTTACACGAGTCTTTATATTTGGAGAAGGAAGAATACCAAACTCCTATCTGGATTGAATCTTGGACCCCTTCCACCACATGCGTTCTTGCACTTAATTAGGCGGATCCCGGATTGCCAAATAGGTAGTGCATTCGTTTGCAGTGAAAGTGATACCGGGTTCGAGTCCCGGTGCTGGTCCGTATGAACGAAATGAAATAACCTCAGTTGTCGAAGCATTTTCAAAATATGCTACTATATTAAATTGGTCAGGGTTGGCAACTATATTCATGATTCTCCACGTGCCAAATATTTAAAGAATGAAAAATGCATATACCGGGATGTCCCTGCCGCTGAAAGGTGTTCGTTAAATAAAAGAAATATAAAATTGACATTGACTTGTTTCTAAAACCAGTCGTGATTAAGAGTCACGTAATCTTGAAATAAAGAAATCAAATTTAAAATAACAATTCACTAAATAATTAATGTTTGTTAATTAAGAGGTGGTTGGGTTCGAATTTATTGATTTAATTCAGTTTATTTAGTCGCAGACTTAGTATATAAATTACTGCCGAAAAATAATAAACGAACTACGGAATAAAGACTCTATCCGCGCTTTTTGTTCATTTATTAGGCTCATTAAGGTTATACTTTTCAATTTTCATCAGTTGAATTATTGAATTTGAATTATTTTCAAATTTTCTTATCCAACCCATTTCCTTATAGAATTAAAATATTACCGGAAAATTGTGGCTAATTGCAAGACGGATGAACAGTGTAATATTCACCGCCGATAATGCTCCGCCTAATACGTATCCTATTCTGAAACGTATGAAACTTCAATGTATGATGATGAGTTTCTTGAATTTACAGTAATGATGTACGTGGTGCATTCAAGTTATAACACCTCCGATTGTTTTCCTCAGGACTGCCTACTGATAGAAACAAGTAATTTGTTTTAAAACACGCGCACCCACATTTTTAATGCGTGATAGAGATTTCAACACTCTATGGTACATACATAGAATTTTTGTGGCAGCGGAGATAGTTAGGGCTGTTATTGATACTAAAAATGGCGACTTTCTCAGTGTAAGAACAGCGTGTTATCATTCGTTTTCTCCGTTTGCGTGGTGTGCCGCCGATTGAAATTGAAGAATAGATTTGAAGATTGATATTCAGGTGTAGATAAAGTCTGCAGTTTCATCAAAGCATTGCACAATGTTTTTGACAATGAAACAGAAATCTTGATTGACAATAATCTAAAATTTAGGTTAATTCGGAACTCTTTTGATGAATTTGATCATAAGCTTGGAAAAGTCCATCCATTACAGAAAGTGTTCAGCATATTTCAGGAATGTTTTGTCAGTGAACAACTGATAGAATTTCTCCTTAGTTGTGATTCTCATGGTGATTTCTCAATACATATTTTAATGCAATGTGGTCCATATACGCAAACGGTGAAATTTATGAAAGTAATGGGGAATATTTTGAAAGAAAATTATATCATGAAACAGTTCTTAAGGAATAAAGATAAAAACTTAAAAAATGCACCTCATTTAGCTGCTTTAAAAGAGGATATTAGTTTTGCCTAACATCAACTATAAAACTGGATGGATCAAAAAGTGTTCATAAAATCCAGAGCAGCATGAAGAGCCTGAAGTCAAGTGCTGAAATCCTCCATTTGCGATTTCCTGAAAATGAATGATGAAAAGTACTAGTTTATATTCCGCGGTTATAAATTTTAAGCCATTTAAAGAATTAGAGGTGGTTACAGAAGTAGAATCTTCGTAAGATTTGCTGTGACTAAAAGGTTAACCTTTCCTAGGTGGTCTTTGACTGGATAAGAGTTATTGTGGTAGAAAAATTTAAAATTAGAATAAATTTGATGCATCAGTTTAAACAGTACGTTTCTAGCAATGCGTAGGATGTATTATGAGCCGGTTAATTTTGTTATCTAGTAACGTTGAGTTGAGAAAGTATTCGACCTGAGGAAATTTCAATGTTCTCCACCTAAAATACTTTTATCCTCAATTAGATAGTAGTAACTTATTAAGCATTTCATTACATCGCCCATTTCATTATTATTATTTTCAATCGAAAATTTAGAATGTGATGAACACATTCGTAACCTGTTTGTGTGCATTGTATTAACAATGTATTTACCTATTTAATTACCCACGAAGGCTTTTAGACGTAAATCGTGATTAATGTAAATTTTTATCCACGAGCATCAATCGTATAAATGGAAACGAAAAACGTAAATACAAAACAGAAAAGTGGATGTCTTATTGAACCGCTCTCTGCTGGTATTCTTGGTCGATAACATTTCCGTTGAGGCCCTCCGGTCCTGAACAACTCGATGGAACCTCGAGTAAAACATCGGAGGTGCACCGTAGAGCTAGCCCATCCGAAGTTTCACCTTTTCAGCAAGCGGTGCGTTGTAGAATCGGCCTAAATAGGTGGTGCACCCCCTGCCGTAAGCAGCTAGACGCGGTGCAGATGCCTCTCGAAAACAAAAGAGGCATCAGCTAAAAGCCTCCATATAAGGATCCATCACTCATCCGATGGACCACTTAGCCCCATGAGATCCATGTTTTCTCAGAGGAGTGCTCCGACCTCCTCTGTTTGCTCTGTCCAGGGACACTCGGCTGATTTCCTGCTCTCTCTCTCATCCTTGGCTTTCCCACAAATCTCCTAAATAATTTCCCATGGCGACCTTTTCTGGCGGTCGCCTCCAATTCCAATCGGATGGATGTGCATAAAGTCTCACACGTATAAATACTTACGTATTGGGGCGACGTGGGGAGCATTGGCACCCAAGCCAAAGTTCATATTATGCAGGCACACCATGTCTAATCATCTTCAAAAAAGAACATCTTCAAAAGACAAAGAATAATTTATTGTGTATATTATTATAAATTCATTCATGAGTGGGATAGCCAAAGGCGCGAGTAGGGATAGCCAAAAGAGGATAAACGGATAACGTAACCATGTATGGAAGTAAGAAGGAGCTGTCGTTTATCCTCAGTAAATGATAATACATAAGTAGAGGAAATAATAGAGTAAGCAAATATGTAGAAAATAGATTAAAATAAATGGAGCAGGAATTAGACAATAGAAAGGGGGATAGAATTTATAGATAAATTAGAAACATAAGTGATAGAGACAACAAACCAAACGCGGAATATTTGAAAAGGGATTTTCAATGCTGCTATTCAATGTGCAAAATGGAAAAGCAGGACATTTCGAAGTAAATACATACATGCAAGAGTGTTTTACCTTTTGGTAAGTTCATGTTCACTCAAAAATCCCTACCAAGCGGCATCTCCTTCATTTCCTTATAATTAAACCCACCTCTTAAGTGATCCAACATATTCTGTCTTTGTTTTTTTATCAAACATTAATTCCAATATAATTAGGGAACCCCTTCATAATTAAGAGGCTTCAAAAATCACATTTTCAAAATACAAGAAATAATTTCTCGTGTACATAACTATCAATTTCAACCATTAGTTTCAATGTGATTAGGGAACCGTTCCATTCTGAAACTACCTCAAAAATCACATTTTTAAAAGAAGAAATAATTTCAATTATATATTAACATTAATTTCACCAATATCATTAATCAAGATCATTGTTTTACTATTACTCACTATCACTTTAATATTGACATTGATCTACAATATAGAAGCTACTTTAAATCAGCAATTACACAAAAACTAAGGAAGCAGATCCAGTAATAAAATGCGTATGCATTGTGAGTCCCGGCATTATAATGTATTGTTGAAGTGAAGTTTATTATCTTTAGATTTTAAAGTATGACTACCCTATGCCGTGAAACCTTCAGACCGACTTCCCTACATGGTGGCTTGCTTTTTAAATTTAACTTAATGTAAATATAATGTAAACCATAAATTATTAGTAACTTGACTTGACTTGGGTTTTATTTTACCTGTGGGTATGGAACAAAACGGCTCTCTCTTCCGGCTCCCTCAGTCATAGTGAAGTAGTGATGCATTTTAATGCGTTTTAGAGGCCATTATTTTCATAAGAGATTGAAATTAGATTAGACTGGCTTAAATTTAAGAAACGCATGTATTGCCAAGAATATGCAGTAAAAGGGTGGTGTTCCTCACAGCCTATGTTTGTGTCCTCCACTGTAACTGAGATGCTCGTATACATCTCAAACACTTACTGCATGCATTTAACACCATTTAAGTCACGAATATCGCTACTTAAGTTCATTGCTGGCAATGGAGGTCATCTTAATTACGAATTTTAATCAAATAGAACCTGTTTTATTTGTGGTTCATGGACAAATAATCTCTAACGTTAGGAAAGGTCGATGAACTACCAAAGATATGCAATTCCCTTGCTGGGCCTATATTAGAATAAATATATTTGCATTATTTAAAACACTTCCTAGAAAATGATAGCGCCTTATACGGCTCTTCCATTCACTAAAAACGTCGCAAATGGAGAAATTCCATCCTCCGATTTTCCGCCGAAGCAGATGCGGTTCCAAGAAATGCCGGTTTTTTGTGTGGGCGACTTCCGCTCGTTGGATTGCGTCAGAGGGCAAACATCGGTTCCCACGAATCGACTGGTCCATTGAGGACGAGATGAATCTGCTAATCTCTGCTTTCTTCAATGGAATCGAGGAATGTCACGAATACTCGGATTGTTTTTTGCGGGAGATAATCTAAATGATCCTCGGGGTCTCACAGATGATGAATCGTTCTTCGGGTGTAAAAATTCTGTTGCGATCCGCAAAAATGGAAATAATTTCGACAAAGGAGAAAAATAAGTATGATATACGGCTACGTAAGTGAAAGTAAACAGCAGGAAAACACTCCCCGGTAAATTTGCCGTTTCAAATTAGTTATATTATCGTTACCTCGTAATTTAGTTGAGTTGTAGTTCGTTTATTTCCTATACGTGAATAAATAACGTTTATAGTAGCTGGAATTCTTACTTTCCTCAAGATTTTAAAATCAAGGGCTGATTTCGGCCTTGCAGCCATCAACCGGTTATGATGATAATTGCAAAGCTAGTTTCAGTTTTCCACTTTTTATTTATTGAATGACGTGTTTCGCCAGCTCAGGTTGATTGCAAGTTAATAACGTATTTATTTACTATATTTAACGTGTCTTTTGTGTATTTTATTATAATATTATTTTACTTACGTGTATCATAAATAAAATTATAATAAAAATTCAATGTTTGTTTTTTTTATTTTGGCTTTATTCTTTGTTTATTTGGATCTCTACAGCATATTATTAATTTTTTATGTGGGTCAAAAGCTCCTTTTTTGTTGTTTGGTATTATATTTATTTTTATATTTCTTTGCTGTAATTGTGGATATCCGTCTTGTCGACAGGCCATTAGTCTGACACGGCGTCATTGTTCTCAATAAATAAATAAAAACAACGTAGCGTATTTTTCACCAAATAAAGTTACCTCTTTCCCTTAATTTCACTTTCGTCAACTCATTCCCGTCTCTGACATTAAAATTTAGAATACAGCTCAGTTGTATACAAATGCTGAAAATTATTTTGTCCAAACAATACATTGCTTGTGAAAGTAAATCCGAAGAATTTTGACCTAAGACTAAAAACTTTTTTTTTAGTGCTTGAGAATTCCGTTAGCAAAGTTGTATACCTTTTGTTAAATTTGGGATAATCCGTATTTATCCTTCAATAGCTACTTCTAGTTAACAAGATATAAGAGAATTATGATGGAGCTTTTATCAAATGGTAATGGGGAATTTCTCAAATGTGATTATACATACAGTTGAAGAACTACTCTTGGTGAAGAATTCGACTAAAATGTCTCGACTCGGCTCTACTAAATCATCCTGATGGTGGCATTTCCCCATATTCTATGTAGCTTCAAAATTAAGCCGGAAATATTCTCCGAGGAGGAATTTCCGCCGCTTTTTTTCCTGTTGAACTTTAACTATCAGCTTCATGGAAAATTGCGGTTGCGCTAAAAATAATCTCTATAATTATGTATTCCAGACTAATTCTTCCTTTTATTAGTCATGATTCAATGAGTATTTCTAATTTACCCTCTATGTTCCCATTCAAGAGGATAACACCTAATTTATTATCGAGTAATTTTTATTTCTGACGTTTAAAATCCTTGTAAAATCCTTAATATCTCTCAAATCACTTGCCTGAAAATATCGAAACATTTATTAATAAATGTTTTAATATATATTGGTAATGCTGGGAATTTTTACTGAAGTGGTGAAGTTTCTGGAAGTATTAGGGATAGCTTGACAGGGCGATGTACGTTGGGGATTCAACTGGTAATCCTAGCCAAAAAGGCCTGTTACGAACCCCAAAAACCAGAAAAAGAAAATTACATATTAGGAAATGTGACGTCACGAGATGATTTTTCTTGAAATAAAGTCTTTACTTTCCGAAAAACTCTTTATTTCCGTATCTTCAACATTCACATCGCATTTCTTCTCCAATCCTTTTCGTTCTTACCAAACGTTGAACAATCCCTTATTTATCAACACAAAATGACAACCAACAAACGTTAAGAAATCAACATTTCAAAACCCACATAATCTAGCTATTTTAAACAAACAAACAGCATTAAAAGAAAAAATAATAACACATAAAGAAATACAATTTAAGAATTAATTAGAAAATGGCACGACGTTGCAGAATTATTATGAATATAACGGGTATACTTTACTCATGTATACAAGAGTTTATTTATCAATTGGGTGTTGTGTATATCAATGGGCTTAGGAATAGACTACCACCAAGCGTGCAGCCTACCTACTTTACTTATTATCATAATGATATTTCTAAGTTAGTTGTAATTTATTTTATGTTTCTATTTATTATAATTCCTTTATTTTTTCATCCCATAGAAGTAGGCTCCAGCTTTCCGAGTTACGCCTTTAATTAACTTCATTTAATAGTATTCACGTCTTCCATACTTTAATTCAAATGAGTATCTTAAATGGCAATGCCGTAACTTCCGCACAACCTCATCCGCATAATTTTGTTTCCTCCCAAAAAAAGTTCGTTGATGTTGTTTGCCGTCGCGGAAAATTAACCATTTCGCGTATATTTAATATGTATTCATCGCCTTCGCAAATATTTATGCTGCTTTCTGTCCTCGACCTCTTCATTTGAGACATCCTCAACCGTTACTCTTTAATGGCCGTTTTAAAGTTGAATTCGATAAATTTGTTTCTACGAATATTGAACGAAACGTCATTGCTAGTTTGGTGCTCCTTGCCAAAAGAAATTTTAAACATTGCATCCAACGTTGGAGGCACATGATAAACGACTACCTATTCATATAGTTAGTCAGTCTCTCAGCTGGATTTGTTATCTATCTTTCTTTATATCCTTATATTCTTTATATCAGCTTATCAGGCTTTCTGTCTGGACTGGGACGGGACATACGTATTGTCCCGTTTTCCCGGGATTTCCGTGGGAGGCATTAGAAATGCCCTGTATTTATGTTAACGTAAGCGCTTATTTTTGTTTTCGTGCGATATGCTACTTCAATACATTTGTATTACTCTCTTCAGTTAGCCCTTTCTAAAATACCACCTCAGGTCTTTACTATGGAATATAAGATTTTTATCGCCCTTAATAGAAATAAAAACAAATATCTGATATAAATACATACAATATACAAATAGAATAAAAATAAAGCACTGATATTGAAACTTGGCTCCATCAGTAAGTTATCGAAGTCAACTATAGACACAGCAATTATTCCTTACAACCAGAAAGCTTAGTATGCTCCCGTGAATTCTATTGCGTAGTGATCAACTACCTCGTTGAATATTTTTCAACGTAAGCATAGTAATATGATGAAAGCATTAAAACACTGGATGAATTGGATTACAAAATTATTCTGATGACGGACACTATGATGTTTACGCTTGTTGGAGAATCCAAGTTTAGGCTTTATATCGTTTTCAAGCATCTCATTCGGAAACGTTTTTTGTTCCATAAATAATAAAAATATCACATAAGTAAGCAGTAATAATCCGATAAATTGCTCAAGTTAAGAAACAGATGCTAGGGCAAATCGTTTTAAACATTAATTTTTCCGCAATCAATACGCGATTATAAGATAATCAGTTTGATTTCCTGCTGTTAACCCCTTTGCCACAGGCCGAAAGCCAGCTTTAAGGGTGTTAATGTAGATGCAACATAGAACTTTCTTTCACTAAGTAGAGGCAAATGAGATTTACAGGTATTTGCACTTATTGGCATCAAATTCCATTTCTGTGTATCATCCTGCAGCTACTTTGACGGCGTATGGATCACATAGAAACATAGATTACATAGATGGATTAATAGGAATCCAAGGTTTTATCCTTGGATATGTCATGGTTATTTCTGTTGATTGTTATTCTTAAAACAGTTATTCAAAACATAAATTCGCCTAATTAAGACGTAATAATTTTTTTTCCTGCTTAACTACTGTTGTCCTTTATCGGTGAAGTTCCCCTAAGCTCTGATGAACTTAACAGTGGGTGCTTCATCGAGGCAACAGCAACAACGAACACACAACCATTCCCTCATCGGAAAAGTCCGATCAGCCGGGATCCGAATCCGGGACCTTGGAATTGAAGCGATATCGTAGCCGGAATGCTATCCACTCGGCCACCGGTTGGCCTATTTATTGGTTGGTTATTATGTCTACTGTTAATTTAATCTGATTTTAATTTGAGAGACATGAGGTCTGTATTAAGGAGAGATTGAGACTAAAAAGTTTCTTCTTCCATATTACCTTCCGTCAATGGTATGAAAACATTATTATTATTATTATTTGGAAAATAACAAAATTTGTACTTTTTCCACAGTATTTATTATAAACAATAAATGGAAACAAGACACGACTAGTTTCAGAGATTGATCAGTCAAAGTGATGTCAACTTGATGATGGAGATCAATCTCTGAGACTAGTCGTGTCTTGTTTCCATTTATTGTTTGTAATAAATACTGTGGAAAAAGTACAAATTTTTTTATTTTCATCATGACGAATTTCCACAAGACGTCGCCTGGTTGATTTTATTATTATTTTAATTACACTACAAGTTGATTAAAAATCTGGTGTCAGTTGTTCAACATTACATATTATCCAAGCGTCAATTCATACAGTCATGGTCATCATTCATGGTCAAGCAATATGTAGAAAGTCGGTGTAAATTGAGGGATAAACACTATACGTGTCAGGCATTCACCCACAGAGGGAGGGAAACCCCTCGGAAAACCTCCCTCTGATAGAAGTCAAGACTTATACATAATACAAAATTTACAAATATTATCCCATCCCATTAAAAGAAAACATTAACAGAATTTAATTAACAGCTGTTACAGTGTATTTAACTTCGCCTTAAAGGTACGCACTTGAGAAGGAAATGGCTCAAATTTACCTGCGAGGAGAGAGTTCCATTGATCTATTTTTTTATTAAGGAAGGAGAATTTAGCAATGTTAGCCCTTTGAGATGGAGGTTCAATTTTATAACTACGTTCTTTCCTGCTTAAGTAAGCGGGGTTTCTAATTCTTCTCTTAATATCTGCCTATGTTAAGTATCTTCCCTCATAAGTAGAGTGTAAGTGAATAGAGATGGAGAGAAAAAGTAGGCGTGTACGTAAAAAATATCTAATAATAAGGTAATATCTTAGGAAAATAGGTCCATTGCAGATAAAAATCTAAAAAGAAGAGGGTTGTTTAAAACCTGAGCAAACCAACTAATATATACTGAAACTGGCTATAAGATGTAAGGGAAAGCATTGAAAAATGTTTAAATCACTAAAGCTGCACTATAGCAAAATTGCAAAAATAAAATCTAAATCTAAAATTGAAATTAAACAAAATAATACATTAAAAAGTTAAAATCGGTTAGGAAATTAAACATATTAAAACATATTGAACATAAAGCAAGATCGTTCCGTAAACTCGTTTTTATGCAATCTACACGTTTTAGCAGTTGAGGTCTTCCCCTGTTATCAGCCTTCGTAACCACCTCGTAAGGTACAAATGGAGTTGTAGATATTTGGTTCAAACCTCCGAAATGCCATAGCCGTAGCGTAGACATCCACACCATTATAAAAGGTTTGACGGAGTGCGTTCCTCCTCTCGAAAAAGGACCACCAACGCCGTTTCTCTGTTTTTTCTTTGTCTCCGCTTCCTCTCATTAAAACCGCCTCGAGTCCTTTCTTTGCTCAGCATAAGTGGACTCCTCCCAATGGACGCAAACAGGCACATCTCAGGTGACACACTTGAAGCGAATGCCAAAATGGACAGCCCAAAGTGCCCCTCCATTACAACTATCCACGTCTTTTGTCGCGGCCCTCCATTGTTCGATATTGCCTCCACAAATTCACGTTTTTCTAATCAGGGAAAGAAAATAAATCTTATCCTGTGGGGTCTGCAGGAAGATGGGAGAAGCTCAAGGAAGATTGATAACAATTTAAGCCGGATAAAAACTAGCCGTAAATCTAATAATTTTAAAGAGTACAATTTCGCCGCGTGGGAATGTTGATCACAAAATTTAAAACTATTCAGTAATAAAAAGATAGCCCGCAAAATAAATTTTGATTCCGTGAGCTTTTATTGTTACACATTTGTCATCCGCATAACAGTAACTTTGTTTTCGTTTTTTATCTGTCTGTCTGTATGGTCTTCAGCCAAAAGACCTGTTCGAACCTCATTCCTTCCACTATTATAGTCATGGACAGGGGATGAGGAAATTGAATAAAGCGAGGAGTGAGGTGAACTAGGTTGCTATAAAAATCTGAGTAGCCTGTATTGGAAACTGTAGGGTTGGAGAGCTAGCTCGCTAGCCATTCTGCCACCGCAGCTGGTAAAAAAAGTTCCCATGCCGGGGATCGAACCCGGGGCTTCTGGGTGAAAGCCAGATATCCTGGCCACTAGACCACGTGGGATATTAACATTTTGATTATCGGTTGGTTCCACTATCTTATGACTCAAAATTACCATCTCCAAGGAATCAGTTCGATATTTTCTTACTTTCCGAGTCACCAATCCTCAAGTTTCAATTCCCTCATAATTCGTAGCATTCAGATTCGCCAGAATATTTCTCTCTCGCAATTCACCTGTACTCTACCTAAATAATTCATATATATTATTGTTATCCACTCCAGTACTGTTCTCGGAATTATATGGAGTCCCAATCCATGCCTATCAATAAATTGAATTAATATTTCCTCTTTTTAACGTTTCCCATAGACTTTTCATTCCCTCCTCGCAGAATTTTCCTGTCATATACTCCTACTTCGTACGAAGGGAAACTTCGTTTAAGATATGATTACTTCCTCGATAAATAAAAACGCTTATGATGAAATAGAGGGTTAAGTTTATTTGTGGTCCTCTGATAATCATGAAAAGGCGTAAGCAATAATTATGGCATCTTAATGCATAAAGAACTGTGATGGAAATTCCATCAATTAGGATTCTTAACGATCCCCTGGGTCATTTATGAGAGTCGTGGAACTATTTTTCCTCATAAAAATAATAGTTTCCTTTGTTTTATCCCTGAAATTTCAAATTTTCAGTCGCCTAAATTTAATTTCTGGAGGAGACGTCTTTGATGCATCATCAAATTGCGTCACAAAGGTATCATTAAAAGCTACCAAAGCCTGGAACGCGTTTATTTACAGTAGTAGAGATCTCGTTTGATAAATAAGCACTTAAGATACCATCTGATATGAGAGTTTTTCTCTCTTATCTGAACTTCCGTGTACGAATTAAGAAATCGAAAGAACTCAACGTGAAAAAGAAATAAGTTACTTGGTTATTACAATCTTAATAATTAGAGAAGAGAAGAAAACTTTGTAACATTCACATAGGGTTTATTATTACGACCGGTTTCGGCTTCGAAGCCACTTCGTGGATATTTCTGTTTTCTTCACTCTCTCAGAATGTCCGGCCGGACACATAACGTAGTATCTATTTATTTAATTCGAAATACTTATTTAAAAAATGAATAAAGTTCAGCTTTCTCCAATGCGATGGCTAACAGGCAGGTAGAGAGTTTTAATTTAGTATTCCTTGATTCCTGAGTTTGGAGTATCTCCATTGAGAACCTTATGCTTGTACTGTTAGTTTAAATATTTGAGTTAAATTACAATGTTTACTTCCTTGATAAGGTCGGAACGACAGATACAGGGAAACAAAGTCATTTAAGTTGTAATAAATCAGGCATATATAAGCTTTAGCTTCCAGATTTTAAATTAGTCGTCTTTGCTCCCAGAAATAGTTCATGGACCGTTAATAGTGAATTTAGCAGTAGTTAAATTAATAACAATATTATTTTAAATAATCATTGAAATTCATTAAATCATTAAATAATCATTGAATGTCACTATGTAACATTTAAATGAGAATATCTTTTCATATAGATTACAAAAAAAAACAAGAAAAATAATTTTCGCCTCGGTTATCAAGTTTTTGTATGCAAAATATTCGATGCTATCAAGAATGAGAAAGAGATAGCTTGTGGTTCGCATCTAATTGTTGAAAGGTCCGCGGGGTTTACACCGATGGAACCAAAGGGAGAGAAAGATTTAGGTTAAAAGATTATTGGAGTAGGAAACTCCGAAGAGAAGGGATTTATACTGTTTGAAAAGGAAATTAAAATGAAGGTGTACCTGAAACGAGGGATGTATTTTTAGACAGGAAAGAATGTGGGAGTATTATCAATACAAGAGGCACCCATCTCGCTTGAACCGGAAGATAATAGCGTGATTATTTTGTTTGTTTAAGACATTAAAGATAATGATTTAAAATTCCTATGTCCTCTTTTTTCATCACAGAATATGAATATTTTTATAAGATCGTGTATTATCGATTCACTATTGCGAATGTGGAAGTTTTACTGCATAATAGTTCTTTGTTTGTGGCTCACGTTTATTATTCACAAACTATTTTCTATCTCATTTGTTTTAATTGCTCTATGTAACTATTATACCTCTGTCCTTGTTATATTTTAAAATGACAAAGATTTGAGATTTTGTATGTACTCTCAATCTCGCCCAAGATAAAATCTATTCCATATATTTACACTGAAGTCATTTTCTTATTTCTGTTAGAGTGCAATGATATGCACTAAAACTCGGCGATAATTCAAGGTATACAAAAGTATTATTTGGTGTTCACCTGGACTAAAATGACCGAGTTTCATTCGCTGATTAAGGTTAGGGATTAAGAAAAGTGGTGCTCGTATAGTTATTATGCTTCACCTATATGTCCTCTAACAGCATTATGGCTTGTTAAGGAAAGCAGAGACGAACTGCCACACTCCACGTCTTTCCTGGTAAGCCTCATTCCCTATAGTACACCCTGTTAGTTCTTAGCTATGGTAACGGGAGTGAAATTCGACATTCGGGCTGAAATATTAACAATAATATAGGTAGAAGTAATCTGAGTTGTTATTGATCAAACATTTGAATTCTTGTAATTGATAATTAGTATTGTGTATGTTATTTAATAGGTAATATAATGTATTATTATTGCATAGGGTTGTAACATGCAATGTATCTTACCTAGTATCGTTAAACTAAATAGATCAAATAAATAAAATTTAGTTACTTTCACTAGAATATATATTCTGTATCTATATTATTCTAGTTAATGTTACTACATGTTGTTTATTTGATCTATTTAGTATGGCTTCCTAACAAAAAGTTGAGCTTGACCATATTATATTTAGTGTCGTTAAGTTGCCAACAGAATATTAGCGTATTTGTAATGTATACAATAATAGTAAGGTTTTATGATATCAGTTCACTGTATGCCCTTGCAACATGGGCCGATCCAACAATGAACTAGGGAGCGTAAGCATTTCTTGACAGAATATGTGGCAGTTGAAGAAGTTGTTCACCCAGAAAGGGTGACGTTATAGTGGTGTATGTATGTATTGAGTGCCATCTCCTTGTTATCCACTGATTCGAACTTTTGTAAAGATAAATCCTAGGCCTTCAATCCCTTACCTAAATCAATTAAAGATTTAAAACTTAGATGTTTTAAAATATTATGATGGCCTAATCGCAGCGTAATTTGAATAAATAAATAAATTATAAAAAGTATTGGAAGAGGGTTTGGGATATTGTTGTTACGAAATTGTTAAATGAGTAGTATGTTTGTTGTTAAATACGTGACCTTATCCTCTTAGACAATATAATCATGTAATTTAGGAATTTTGAATGTAATAATATAAGTGTAAAAGGGTTTATCAATTAATGATTGTTGGATATTTTTTAGAATGTAATGATTTCTGGTTATTATGGCAGACGAAATGTAATGAGGTACAGTTAGGGATGGAATTGCTTTGACGTTCCCACCGGATCGTTGTCCAATTGCAAAGTATGTATGTAATAATAATAATAATTGATTTTATTCCTCCGCACACGGCAATGGTAAGGGCGCCGAGAATGTGCCGCTCCGTCCAATGCTGCACCACGTGCGGAGCGATTCTCTTGGGCCGCTCGATTCGGCTCGCTCAGCCATTTCTTCTCCTCCCTCTGGATCAATAGGAGGAGCGACTCCCCCGCGCCTCTCCATTGGCTCTTCGCCCTTATCTCCCATCCCAACACGCGGAATCTGCCGACACCCAACGATCCTCCCCGAGCCGCATTAAACATGTCTATCGCCAAGGAAACCATTTTTCATGCTACGAAAACGTTTTCCCACCCTCTCCGCGAACGACTCCCCGTCTGCTGCCCCAGGTTCGAGTCCCGTACCCAATGAGTCGATCGCCTTTAAAAAAGGGTTCCTTTTTTGGTTTGAATACCACGTATTTATGCACAAGGCGCTTCTCGACGGCTGCATCCACTG
The DNA here is from genome assembly GCA_947579665.1 of Sympetrum striolatum. Lineage (NCBI taxonomy): Eukaryota > Metazoa > Arthropoda > Insecta > Odonata > Libellulidae > Sympetrum > Sympetrum striolatum. Next base: position 43,585,830 of record OX388351.1, on the reverse strand, counting down.
CCGAGAATATTCGATTTTCCAGAGCACACAACTTGAGGGGGAAATATCTTTCGCGACCGTGATATCTTGGGCCGGGGAAAACACTTCTTTCCTCGCGTTCTTGGTTTACAGACCGCTCTTACTTCTCGATGTGCCGCTTGGTCATTTCAGATTTCGTTTAGATTTTCACCGTAAAGTTCCTCCCGTTGGGTATACGACTGCTTTTGTGGGATACCTCTTACGTCCTTTCGCTACGTTTCAACTCGTAAGTTTTTCTACAGGTATATCTACATGTATATCACAAATATAGTCCTCCAGCATCAATATATCGCATTATAGTCATCGATCACTCCATTTGATCATTTTAATTTGTCGATTTTTTTATACTTTTTACGAATCTTAGTTCGTTCTGCTCCATTTCTAACTAGAAGAATGAAATGTCTCTTTCTTTTTGGGAAACGTTATAGGAAAGTAAATATTTCGTACATTTCTGTCAGTCTTGTTTGTGGCTGTGATAATAGGAAAGTTTCTCAGCTATACGTGATACTGACTAGTGGCATTCATTTTGGTTGTTCAGGAGTGAGTGAAAAATCGAATCAACTTTTCCTTTTTTATTGGATAGAGGAAAATTTAACCTTCGTTTACCAAGGAAATAGGGTAAGTTAATTTTGCACGAGATGGCCCATGTTAGAAAGTCTCCCGAATAGCTTGAGAGAATGCTCTGGCACAATAGCTCAACAGAAAGAGCACCTGACCGTCATTCGGGAGACCCGGGTTCGATTCCTGGTCCCAGTGAACTTTTTTCAAGTCTATTTTTCCTTGGGATCTTTCGTTTGCATTTCAGTCATTCAAGTACAAATCTCTATGTAAACGCATGAGGCATTCGTGGTGCTAAATCCTGCTATTCATTTTTGTCTTTCTTTCTTGTTAAAGTGACATCTGTATAGTCACAATGCTGCATTGTGTGGCCGTTTACCAAGCATCTTGGAACTAATAAATAATCAAGGAAAAACTACCTCACTCCTGATCTTGCTTATTAAGTCTCATTCCATCCTCAAAGCTCTTGATAGCTAATAGGGTTGATAATCCAATCTGAACTGATAACTACCTTTACAAGGATTATGATTTTATTCTATTTTATTCATTCTCTTCGTAATAAATCCTTAATTTCTTCGTTTTTTCTTTTATTTTCATTTCCGAGTCTTTAATCTCAAAATCTCTTCTACAGTTAGCCTCTTTATTTTTTGTTATCCTTAATTTCCATATGACAGCCGAAGAAATTTTCTGTAAAATTCCACTATCAATTATTTTCTTGTTTGCATATGAGAGTAAGGTCGTCTTTAGCGTTTCCTATACAGCAAGTAGGGATTGGTGCAGTAAGGTATTGGGATATTAATTGCAGAAGTGTTTTCTTTTCCTTCTAATTTTCCAAATGGCTGGTTTATTTGAAGAATAGGCAGTATGTTCCTTATGAATTTTTTAAATAATAAATTACAACACTTGCGAAGAACTGAGAGTAGGTTCGTTTACTTTTTGTAGAAGTATGTGTGTCTTTAAAGAATGTTAAGAGGAAACTATGAATTTTGATGTTTGTCAGGAAAGGTTATTAAAGTGTAGGTATCCTAAGTTAGAGGTATGAGGAATTTTACCGGTAGGAACTATTTTTTTGGGCTCTTTAGGCTCTCTTATCTGTCCCTGGAATGAGACATGGCTATACTTCACACTATCCCAACTCGTTCGTTCAATCCCTGGCTAACGCACTCTTCCATCTAACATTTCCCACGTTCCGAGTGAGGATTTTTAAAAATTGTGACTTCGCAAAATTTTCTTGATTGTCTATGGGGATTCGGTTCCGATTGCTCGCAAAATATATGTTGTGAAGATAGCATCGAGGATCATATTCTAAGATAAATTTTCGGTTTCCTTTGTATACTTTAATGGTTTTGTCTATATTTCCTTCTCCTGAGACTGCGGATAAATTATATTTCGCAAATAGTAACAAATATTCGATTAGAGCGATGGCTTACTAGTGATATGAATATATTATGAGAAAGCTGTACTCCATGGAACGCCATGACAGCTGAATCAAGTAACTAGACTTTTGTATGTTACACAATAAGTATATTTTTATTTCACATCAGGTCACCTGATGATGACCAAAACCGGTTGAAATATTAAAATATTGTGTGGAACATACGAAGTCTAGTTTCCTGATTCAGTTAACTTGTAATGAGAGAATTGGTATTTTCAGGCAAAGGCTGAAAATACTGGCTGGCTGGCTGTTCATTCTTTAGAATGAACCAAGTAAATTATTCCATTATGAATTATTAGGCATACTATACAACGTATGGTATTTCGTGAAAAAATAAGTATATACTTTGCAACTTTAAGAAAAAGGATGCTTCAGCACCACTTGATCGTAAACTCAAAAACCGGTACATTAATTGTAGTCACACGTCACCATTGTCGTTATTTTTTACGATTTCGATACGTATTTCAAGTCTCGCGGTTGACGAGAATCGTCCGAGAGTGTATACGAAAGAAGCAGGTGGCGTAGCGTGGCTCGTTTTATTTCCGAACTTTCGCTAGCACGAGTCGTAAATTACTACTTAGCGGATATCATCGGAACGAAAGACGTCTTTTTATTTCATTCCGCTATCGAGCCATTCGACGCGTCCGCCACCTGCGGTGGAAATTAGGTACTGCTCATAATGGAGGGAGACGCACTATATATGGATCGACAATGGAGACAGGTGCGATATCATTGTTGTTGCCTCAAGTGGTGCCGCCATGTTGGAAGAAGGCAACATATGGGCCCCAGGGCTCTGTTTGCCGGACGAGTTTACGCAAATGATTTCTGGTAATGGAGGATGTGTAACAAAGCCGCGGTGTGCGGCTGACATTTCGCGAGGCATCGGTCGCGTGTCTTCTCAGCCGAGCGATTCCTTCTGCAGCCCTCTGTTTGGCTGACTATGGTGACGGGTATCGGAGGATATGCAGAGCGGTCTAACATAGCGATGCCATCCGTTGCACGAGAGGAAAGGATGAATTTTGAAAGTGTACGGAGACAGGCGAGATGTTGCAGAAATCCACTGCAAAAAATGAAAATAATAATAAATCGTCTTTATTTGGGACTTAAAAGTCTCTTCTTCCATCTAACCTATCGTCATTAATTATTAAATTAGAAGTAGAAAAAAATAGAAGAATTGTGGATCTAGAAAACCTAAGAGATTCTTAGGAAAAAAAATCCACTGCAGGAAAACACCCACAAAGAAGGGGGGTGTGAAATAATGGATACTTTTTATATAATTTTTATATAATAAATTTTTTATTCATTAATAATTATTGATCCATTGCAAAAAATGAAAATAATGGATACTTTTCAACCATTTTTTTTGTAAAAATTTTGTTATGACGATTTTTATTCAGGTGAAGTCTTGATTAATATTGATGCTGAAACGTTGCTCTGGGTGATATAAAGACTGGAAGGATACTATTTATTTCATTTCAAATAAGCATAGGTCCTTAAATGAAGAGATATTTAACTTTAAACTAAAAGTGAAATCTAGGAATCCCAGAAGGAATCCTTCAGTAGAGATCTGTCAGATTAAATAAGAGGCGTGTTGAAAGTCAAACAAAACAAATACAATTTAAGGTAAACAATGAAAAAATGTGCTCGCAGTTAATAATGTAGAAACATGCAGAGATAAATGGAAAAAGGAACAAATATTTACTTTAGTATCACTTATAGGAAAAAGCAATTCCTCCAGTCTTCAAAAAAACACTCTTTCTTTGGGTGCAGGTACACCAATTGGTAACAATAAAAATAATTCAGGTACCATGTATGTGATATAGATAGACTGATAGACCTCCATATAGGGTTTGGGTGTTTCTAAACAGAAATTATTTCTTAAATTTGATAAAAATTAATTACTGAAAACTTCTTCAAAAATTTTACAAAGTCCCATAGAATCATAGAGTATAATTTTTTGTCTTAAAATTTTTTTTCGCTGTCGAGTGTGTATGTAATAACATGTGAAAATAGGGGTGTGCTTTTAGAACAAACTTCTGGAAAGGTCAATGAATGAGCTGATGCATTAAAGTCGACATAGCTCGAGCTCCCTCCTTCCGGTCTCCGGAAGGATGCTCTAGTTTGCAAACATTTGAGGAGCACGAAATTGTAGCTGATTAAGGGAGGAAAGATTGTTTTTTGTGGAACAAAAACTTTGTTGCATAGAGATAAATATACAATGGTGTATAACTGACAAAAATATGAGAACTGTAACGAACAATCAAATGCCTCTCGAATGGTGTCAGAATCGAAAACTCTTTCACCTAATTTTCAATTTCAAAATTGATTCCTATGAATGCTTTGTTTAAAGCTCAATCTTCCATTTCTTACTCTTACGACAAGTGGATAACTTCGTCTTCATTTAGACGAAAGTATTTTTACTAACTAGCAATCACGCTATATGATAATTCGGTTAAGGAAGGAAAACACTTTATCAGAACCCAAATGTAAAGCAATTAGAATCGGATTAAAATTTCCACCAAAAAATATATAAATTCAGAATAAAGAAAACATAAATCATTAGAGATGTTGATTAAGAATATTTGAAATTTAAACTGGAAAGGATGAGGTTAGAATAACGATGCCTAAGATTTCAGGATCATGTTTTACTAAGTTTATACTTATATTGCTGTGAGTGCGTGTGTAGCAGTGGTTAAAAGCGAGTCATGTTCTCGTTTGTAGTGTAATATATAATATGTTCTTATTAGCATTACGTAATGTCCAAGCTACATTGAGCATGCGTGGGTTACTCTTTAAGTTGGTAAATAGCTCATCATGGTAATGGTTGTGCCTTACATTCAATTATAAACAGATAGCATGACTCAACACACACTAGACTTTCAGTGACAAGAAAATTTGATTTTAAAAGTAAGTGCTTTTCTGATAAAACTACCGATTGACAGAAGATTATCACGTGGTGGAATTTATCCGTAAATTTCGCTAAATCAGTGTCGATTTTACCCTTCTTTGATACCCCTCTAATTAATTCAAGTCCCTCTTATTCCTAAATCCGCAATATCGTTGTTCATTCTCCTAATGAGAGACATTCATGATTCCGATGTGCTGGTAAAACACTGAGAATTCGAGTTTGCAATGATCGTGTTTGCGTAAAACGTATCCGTATTGTGAGATACAAACTCATGGCACGATTCTAATGAAGCCAAACTCACACCCATTCTCAGTAGATAACGAAGGTTTAGATTTGCTGTGAGCCTCGTAAATGTTAAGTTTCCAAATAAGTGATCTCTATTCGAGTAATGGTTTATTCATGAGCGGATTGCTTTCCTGTCTAGGTAGAATGCTGGTTAGATCCCCATCATTAGATGATGAAACCTTTGCAAAGAAATGAGTCGTATCAATTATTAATTAAATGTGTAACACTTGTACTTCATCACATCATTGTATTTTCCATCAACACTGAATATATTAACTAACAGTTCTAAAGATTTAACGAATTAAAAGAAGAATTCCTGCATCACGTCCAAATTTTAAATGTAATGATGCTATTGTTAAAGTATTGAGATCCTATGGTTCAGACTCCATGACCCTTATTGGAATATACGAGTACTATTTGGAGTCATTTGTATGACTTAATATTTTATTTTTTGTCTAAGTTGTTGTAAAAATTTCTTCAAATCTCATCTTCTATTTATATGATTTTTATTTTTTTATTTTGAGCCGTCTGTGATTCTGGTATGGGATAGCAGATTTAGGTTTACGCAAATGATAGATGCGTTAATAAATATGTAGTCACTATCTTTACTGTGAAGTGTGCTTGATGTTTTCTATACTAGAACATTGTTGTTGCTGTTACTTCTTAAAATTTCTTTGGCAGCTTAGGTCATTCCGCACATTTGCTCCCTCCTAGCACATAGGGTATACAAATTTCTGCATGCAATGGTGCACGTTTGCGCTCAGTTACTATTTAATGTCACATTTTAAATCGTTCCAAGCAGAAGATGAAATAGCTTGAGTTTTAAGGGCATCTTAATTCACCATATCCAACTTTCCATCGAATTATTAGAATGAAATGAAAGTAGACAGATGTTCACTTTTCCACAGTAACAGTGACTGTTTGGTGAAAATTTGGTTTGTGTTGACCTGATGATGGTGGAGTTCCACCGAAACCGGTAGTCGTCTTTTTTTAAATAAAGCCTGTGGAAAAGTGAACATGTCTACTTTCATTAAAATGGATTTCCACAACATCACGGCCGCCTCCGTCGAATTATTAGAAGTTTTTTCCTCCGAGAATTGAGCACCTTATAAATAAGTATCTTGTGAGCTACCCTATAGGATTTCTCTTTTTCTAAGCTCACGAGTCGTTCTTACTAACAGACATATATCTAGAAGTAAAAGAAAATTTGAGATTTGTTTGCGGGCGAATTCACCGCAACGGTATTTTGAAGAGGGGAAATTCGCTCTTTGTGAGAAATCACCCGCATTTGAAAAAAGGAAAATAAACCTTAATTTGATGGTTTCGTCCTCGACCTTCCGACGTTCCATTTTTAATCTCCAACGATAACTTAAAACTCTTATGACGTTCATGTAAGTTGAAATTATTTATTTTATAAATAACGTATCATCATGTGGTTTGGCGCAGTCAAAAAGATTTTTATGTCTTTATTTGTAACAAAAATACTTAACATAAAAACTGACACGGAGGTGCTGAAGATGGTGATTTGAGGGCTTTAGTTGAAGTAATTAGACATCGACAGAAGAAATGGGTGGGTCAAGTATTGAGGGGAGAGGGATTGGTGAAGGCTGTAATTGAGGGTAGGATTCAGGGGAAAAACAGAGAGAAAGACAGGGACAAAAGTTGGATGACATAAGGGGTGGGGTTAACTATAGGGAAATAAAGAAGATGACGCTTAGTAGGGATTTTTGATTGTGCATGAACCTACCGAAAGGTAGAGCACTCATGAATAAATTCATATAAATAACGAATAAAAACTCTTCTCTGTGGTATTACTGACTTGCCAGAAAAATTAGGTGATTGTAGAAACTATAGATTATTAGTGTAGAAACATACAAGTTTAAGACGTTGTCACACAGCGAGATACATAAGACATATAAGCTTTCATAATTTTCATCTTAAACTTTTTCAGTTTATAGCTCTCCCTGCATGACATGTTCTTTTGCTTGATCACCTCCAGGTCTTTTCGCTTCTTTTGGTATTTATCATATGAGCATATAGCATGGAGTTTTATCGTTCATATTTTATCTTGAATAGGTTAAGATAAGTCACTGCTCTGTTTAGTGCTGCAGTCGGTAGTTGACTGATTATTCTACAGAAAATACCTCTCATGCATTTTTTTCTTTGCGCAAAGCCAATTTTTACATTCAGTAGGTTTCGCAGATTTTTCACACCTCCCGTCTTGAGGATGTTTTTCTGCTGTGGATATTTCTTTCGGTAGTATTATTTTTTTCTTTTATTCTCTAGCCATCATTGAGGCATCAGTTAGCTAATAGAAGAAACGATTTCTATCCACGTGAAGCTCTTTACTTCATTCGCCTTTGCTAAATATTAGATATACCTATCATTTGAATTTAGAGTATTGTTTATTTATTTACATAATCAATCTTAAAAATAGAAAAAAATTCAGGTGGTAAGATTTAAACAGACACAAACACATTATAATACCTTATAGTAAGTTAAAACATGTATTCCTAAAGTCTTTTTTTGCTTTTCGGGTAGGGTTTGAGATTTCTATTTGGTAGGCTAGGGTTTGGTATTACTATTCGCCTGAAATAAATTTCGCAATTTACCTAGTCGTTTGTTATTTACACACGCAAGGAATATGCACGAATATGGGAGACTAAGGATTTGATTTAATTCAATTCCTTCTGGTAATTTATGATTGAATTTTGTATTGTATTTTCCTTCAGCGTGTTATTGCAGGCGTGTCATCCCTCTTAGCTGCTGGCATTTTACTGTAAGGCGAGCTTTTATAATTTTTAACCACCAGCTGATCGTCCCACTATCTATTCTTTCTGCCTTATTAATTTTATGAAATATATTCAGACAAAACACTAGTTTGCGTTTGAAAAAATCTAATCCCTCATCCTCGAGAACGTTTTCTTTTCTTTTGCCATGCCGATCATTGATGACTTCCCCCATCTGGAAAACTATTGATAATATATAGTAATATTCGTTTCTTGCAAGAACTATTTTGTATAAATACCGTTGTCATAATTCTTTAGTTCACCAGAATCCCCATCTGTAGTTCCCTAAGGGTTCATTCTCTTTGCTTCCGTTCAGCCAATGTTGATTTTTAGATTTTTCCTGAATATTCTCAATGGCAAATTCACCTATTGAATTTAATTTTTCTTCTTTCCTTAGATTAAAAACCTTATTCCACTAATCTACTAAGTCTAGCTATCACCATCCGTTCGTTCATCAATCGCCTGCACTTGTATTTTGAATTATATATTCTGTACCATTCTGTAGAACCGTAACATGCATCCTTTGTTCCATCCGCAGATGTATTTCTGTACCATATTGTTTTTCCTTCCGTTTTCCTGTGTAATTAATTAGTGCAATGTTCGTTCTTGTTGGTTTTATATTTATTTATCTGTCATTATATCTATCGTAGAGACCATGTATGGAGTATCTTTGATTTACTCATTCCAGGACTGTTCATGGTTTTGATGACATGAAAAATACATAAACATGAGTGATGTTGAATGATTACATTGATTAGGGTATCCCCTTAATTTCCGAAAAACGTTACTCGTAGAGTCATTGAGCTTTACTTAAACGGAAACGTTACGCTGATAAATGTTCTGGCTTGGTGAGGAAAGCAAGAGCAAACTTCCTTATCCCTCACCCTGCTTAGTAAGTCTCATTTCCCTGACAACCTCTTCACGACATGTGAATGAAAAAGTTAGGACTGAATTCTTCGCAGATAATATTCAAGCGCTGTTTTGAGATTTCTTTAAAATGATAAATAATCTGGTCAATCCAATCTCAATGGAATGAAATAATATCATTACGTATCAGCGAAATAGTTACATGACGCAAACTTAAGGGTATATTCTATGCAACGTTATGAGTAAAATTACGAAATTCCGAAATACGAGTCGCAGGATGCGTCGTTGCGGCTGTCAAGGGAAGGCGTACGGAGGACGGTTTTCAACAAAAGCGTCGGCAATTAGCGTTGAAGAGGGCGTTCGAAGAGGCGGACACTAATCTCGATCACGCATGCGCACAACTTGTCCTCGTTCCGCCATCGTCAACCGACTCCCACGCCTCCGCACCTCACGCTTACGACGCTAATCTTGCAGGAATTAGCCTCGCTCTCCACGTGTTTTCCTCCTTCCATCTACCACTCTGTCACACGTGGGATGTGCGATCCTCTAATTTGAAAGTACTGTGTATGAGCTAGCGCTATCGACGTTGTTAAACAGGATCAGAAGTTACTCTATGAAATATTGATAAAATAGAACGATTCAGCTCCAGACGTAGTTATAACGTTATGTCATGCGTCTCTGGTAATGTCTAACTTTACAACCCAAGGTTAATTATTTCTAAATCAAATTATTTTCCCTACCCTACCGCGGTTTCCAATCCTATTTATTTAAACTCTGCTGTAAAATTTTGTTTATATGGAACGGAAATTCTATGATATAATTTTTTATCCCTGCCTTCGTGTATGTTTTAAGTAATATTACTTTAAGTTCAATCCCATTAAAATACTTAAATTGCACCTCAATCATAAATTCTATTCTTTATTGCTTCAGTATAATTCATCTGAGTTAGAAGCTTGCCTTGGAGGCAATTTTCGTTGTGGCGGCTTGGCTGTAGCGGTTAAAAACATCGAAGGAAATCTCGTAATCTTGCTGCTAATAATGAAACAAATATCGGGGTGTATTTTCTTTTATGTTTTTAGAGTTGGTTCACTCTTGATTTCCTTATCTGTTCCGAAGCTTTTATATCGCTTTCGATTTGTGCATTTGGTTCGCTTCTAAAATCTTTAGCAATACGATACAAGTGCCCTTATATTTTATTCTTGTAAAAGTAGCGGTTCTTGTGCTATATTATATTACGAATAAAAATAACACTGAAGAGTCGTTCTATACCCCATGAATACAGTGCAGATCATCAAACGATACGCATCTAAACGCCTTGGCAGTTACACAGAATGTTACCTCAAGTGTGTTTTACGAAACTAAACATTTTTGTCTTTACAAAAACACCTTTACATACATAAACTACACTTTCTGAATTAAAAATAGGGAAAGAATGTACACATGTACAAATATATTTTGTAATTATTTCGTGATGACATAAATGCAGGAAGCATTGAAATTTGGCTTCAGTAATATATAAATGCCAGGTGAAAATGACCTTAGGTTATTCGCTACAAACATCTTATTATTATTATTAAGGTCTTTATTAAAGGCGATATCGATACTGAAAAGTATCTTCTTCCATCTAACCTTTCGTCAATGGTATTATATACATAAAAACTTGTGTGTAACTTTAGAAGGAGTGGAAGTAAAAAAAATCTATCAGATTTAGGCATCAACTTACGGAAACCAATCCAGTAAATTTTCTCTACATTAATTTGTAGGTAATCGACTGTATACCTCGTCTATCGATCGCACCGACTTAGTAATCCTCTTTAAGTTACTCTCCGAAAGTTCTTCCTCTACCAAGTCGAAATCGAGAGAATTCTCGCCTTTCGGAAACTTTTTAATTGGTTATCCTCGTGAGATCGAGTCTCAATCCGATATAATTAAATAAAAATGCGGTGAAATAAAGTTGAGGATCTTGGCATTCCGTCGCAGAATTATGGATTATCTCAACCAGACAGCTTTTGGCATTCTGAAGTAAACCATGTTGTCTCTTCGAATGGATAGCTATTTATCTACAACTCATCAGTGTCACGCAAAATTTTAAGGTTATCAACATTTATGGCGGTCAGAAGGTTTTACAACTAATCTGAATGCAATTGTTTCGTCTTTCGCCAGTCTCATATCTTTACAAATCAAAATATAATAATTTTTCATTGGAGGTAATCCCTAAATACCCCAAAAAATTGAAAAACACAAAAGTCCTCAACTAAAATAAATTAAGTACATAAATACAGGTACATAATACTGTACATTGTAAGCTGTTAAGAGCATTAAACATACTTCGTTTCAGGGATCTAAGGACATCATTGACAGTATCACACTCTTTTACTCTTACTTGCAGCAACTTTTATTAACATCAGCCCTTTCGTTTTAATAGGCGCAATACGCTATAACAGATATTAGGATGTTTCCTAAATTTCCCTCTTGAATAAAATATCATTAAAAAATTGGAAACTTTCTGTTTACTTCAGCAAAGAAAAAACGCAATCAGTGAGGAAAATACTCAAAATATGAGACACAATGAGATTTAATATGAATGTTTTTACTGTTTGCCTGATGATGATTCCACGTACCGAAACCATGGTAGTCAAGTGTATTTCCTATGCTAAGAATAAATTTTATAATCTTTCATAAATGTGTACTGTAGACTGCCATAAAATTAAGATCGGAACCGTAAACCATGTAAAATGATACCATTGGGAACCAAATTCAAAAGAGAATAAGTAAGCATACTGATGTTGGTACAAGAATTTGTATTATTCGGTTTGGTTTAAATTCCCATTCCGAGAAAATAACGTTTTCTTCCGTTTCAATGTTCTGTTTTTAATAAATGAAAAGAACAACTTTGTTGAGTCCACAAATTTTAATAATCACAATCACGACCTAGGTTTCGTTACTGCGTAACATCCTCAAGTGAGGATGTTACGCAGTAACGAAACCTCAAGTGAGGATGTTACGCAGTAACGGTTACGCATCCTCACTTGAGGATGTTACGCAGTAACGAAACCTAGGTCGTGATTGTGATTATTAAAATTTGTGGACTCAACAAAGTTGTTCTTTTCATTTATTATGAAGGAGTTCCACAGGATAACACCAAAAACCGTCTCATTCGTTCTGTTTTTATTTTTGGTTAGGTTCGATATCCAGATTTATATAAATTAGGGGTTTCCAGATAGCCATTTGGGCAGCGTTTTCGGGTTTATTGTATCTAAGTAAATTGTATTTCGTGTAATATCGTATATTACACGAATATTTCGTATAATTATATCGTATAACCGGCCGTGGTGGCGGAGTGGTTAACGTGCTAGCGTGTTAACGCTCCAACCTAACGGTCCCGGGTTCGAATCCCGGCTAATCGGATTTTTCTGGTTAGGGAATGGTTGTCTGTGTGTGTGTGTGTGTGTATGTGTGAGAGATATTAATAAAAAAGTGCAAAAAAAGGAATAAAAATAATAAAAAGGGCTTAATTGGAGGAATAGCCTTCCTAGGCTAAAATTCGCCCAAAAAATAAGACGGCATTTTTATTATTATTATAATATAAATCGAAGATTGATCAATGCGGGTACGGGTTTCAAATGTTTTCACTGCCGCGTTCCTTACCATCTACTCCTTAGGTTGACTAATTTTCGAGAAATTTATCAAAATTGGAAAAATGTGGATGGAACATTTTCACGAAATGGAGATTTGTTTGGAAAGATTGAGTGCCAAGAGCGAGTCCGCGAGTTTTATTAAATAACGTCCACTAATTAGTCTCCTCAGCAAACCTCTCCTCCTTTCGTCAAACACACTTATCAAGTGTTGCACACAAACACTTTGGACTGCTCTAAAACGTGTTCTTTGTTTCTCCTTTGTTCCGATTCTCCTTTCATTACACCCCTCATTCTACGCAATCCTTCTCACTTTCTTCTCTGCACTCGTTCCGCTTCAACTTTTCCCACCCTACGAATCTACCGCATGAAACTTAGTGTGTGTCATTTATTTCATCCACTTATCATATGTTTGTAATAGATCCGAAATGTATTTATTTATAAATATACTGCAAATAGAATTTCTTCCGGTGGCAGCTCCAACCATTGTTTATGTAAAACTTATTTGTAACCCCAATCCCTACATTCAAACAAATATTCTAAAGCTAAGATCACTACTCACAGACAGTATTCAAACACCGCAACACAATGACAAAAATTTACATACATCTCCCCGGTACCCCTCCAAAGCATGTACTCAACATTTATCCTCAATCAGAAGAACTTCATTTCAAAGTTTATATGTAATGTATAAAATTCACAGAATCGGGCGAGATATGGTGGAAATCCATCATCCAAAATGTAGGAGATAATTGGTCCTTTTTCCACAAAATTTTTTGCGGAAACTGAAAACAAATTAAAATGAACTTAAGCCTTGTCTCATATCCTGTTTTCTTTTATTCTTAAATTTTTATAATATCCCAATATGTAGGTAAATATTTATATATTAAATATGTTTATACATTAAATGTATGTTTACATATATACATATGTATTAAAAATGCATTTATAATTATGTATACTTTGTATGTGTCTGAGATATAGAACCGATTAATATAATTATATTTGAAAAATTTTCAATCAATTCCTGTTAATCTGAGCTGGAGAAAAATCATAAATCTAAAGATATAAAAACGAAAAATTGTTATTCCGTACACCACTGAAATTTATTAATCCGTATTGGTAGCTTAAGAAGTATTACATTATATTTATTATTGCCTGATCAGTGTAGATAAACAGCAGAGATCAGATTCAGAGCTTGGATTTGTCTGGGATTATTTAGGTTTAGTCCTAAATTAACAGAAGCGGTAAAGTATAGTCTTATGAGTTACTGCCTGCGTTGTTCTAGGATTCATATGCAATTTGAGATAATTATACGGAGATTACTTCTGAAGCAAAAGGGATTCACGAGTATTGGGAAGTATGGAAGAGGATTAGTTGTAGGAATACATGCACATCATTCAATTTGCTATCCTTTGTCGGGGTAAGCTCATTATTTATCGTATTTATTTCTAATACTCACCTGTACTTTCGAACATCTTCGTTAGCATCTTTCCTTTCATTTATTTTTAAATAGTTCCCATCTTGGTCACCTTGTATAACGAACCGTATTAACCTCATTCGCCCCTTTACACATTCTACTTCCAACCATCGTTTCCGTTTATCCAAACCAACCTAAATGCCCCTTCATACAGGTCCCGCAGCTTTTCCTTCTCTCCACACTCATTCATTTACCATTCTGTAGAGTCTCCCGTTTCTGCCACTAATCCTCATTTGTCTAATCTAACCGCATTCAGTGGTTTCTCTTATGTTTCACCCCACATACACAAGTTACTAGTCTATGACCTGACTGATATCATTTATGAAAATAGATGTAAATAAATTAGATGGACGGTATTTTTGAACAGCTGAAAGGGGTATTTTAAGATTAAGTAGTGCTCTTAGGAAAATTCCCGTGGATGATCGAACATGAAACAAGTCTGACGGAATCGGGACTCGATCCCGGATCTTCCTATACTTATGGATATTTTCCCTACATCTACTTTTTGTTTATTTCTTTTAAATTGCCTTTTAAAAATATGGAATCCATTATACCATACCCTGTGCAAAAACATTTCATGTTTATGCCTTTATTTTGCTTTTTATAAGATAAACTACCATGGTTAGTAAAAAATATCCTGATTATGGCGTACTCGAGTCTAGTATAAGTTCTTTCATCGCCATATTTAGGGGAAAATAATTGCTTAGGTAAATATAAAAACGTTCCCTTTGGTGGAAAAGGAATGTCGTTAAATATTAGCTTCCAAAAAATAGTGCTCAAGGGTTTGACTTCCTCTAAGGATTGGTATCTCGTTAGAAGCGAGAATGTATTGGATTGGAAAAGAGCCAACCTCTCGTGGAGAGAAAACAGAAAGTGAAGGGTCTTGGAGAATGTGTGACAAAAAAATTTTCACAGGTTATCATGGGTCGGACGAGTGTAAATAGAAAATTAAGACGATTAGCTCAAAATATAACTGCAAATTGGCTATATTTTTGGAGCATATTTATGATATTTTCTAATGAGCTTGAAATTGTAAAAGGACGCTTATGGGAGTGGACCGAGCAATTTACCGGACTGAAAACCCCATCACTAGCTCATTATCGGTGACATTTACTACAAAATGAACTTATTCCACTTTATTGCCCTCGTATTAAGTGGTAGTTCGCCTGCATATCACGATATTTACACAAACATAATGACCCCGGAAGCCACCGATGGCGTGTGACCTATATCCCTAACTTTAATTGCTATTAATTTCTCTAATGCTTCGTGGGAAGAACGAGCAGAGGTCACTATCTGTCTTTGCAATTATCTTCTTACATCGATTCATTTTTTTATGAATCTTGCTAAAGTTATTGACTGGAAAAGCAAAATCAATAGTAGCGATGAGGTCTGGATTTGTATTTTTTTCGAATAGCTCTTGTCGGTAGTCATATTATAGTTAAACCCACCCAAGGTACTCTATTATTACACTTCATTATTAAACACTGCTGTCGAACCTTAACTTTCATTTAGGCAACGTAACTGCTCTACGTTCGATGTATTGAAATCTTAATGAATTTTTGATCTTATATGAAATGTTAGTCATTTTACTAGTAAAAGTAATCTATTTCCTCGATGTTGCTGTACGTTAATCAGGCCTCATTTATGAGGTTAAGTACGCATGCGTAAGTATTGTTTGGAATCCTGCAGAAAATCGCTGTATTCCCGAATTAGAAAAAATCCAACGTAAGGAAAAAGGTAGTGTAAGGAACTTCTACAAATAACAAATAATTAAGCGTGGCTTTAGATTGCAGAATGGGAATCTTTAGATGATAGAAGAGTTTTAAACGAGGCATCGTTTACTCAATAAATTCAGAGAAAGTTTTTTTATATAGTCGTTTCTGTTGCTGCGAGCAGAATCAGAGAAAAAGATGCTTCAAGAAGTTACTTCAAGAATATTTTTTTAGAAAAGTGAAAGTAATTGATTATGTAAGTAGGGTCATCGAGCTAGGTACTTCCTACTACATGCTGAAAGGCAGCTTGCGAGATATATATATATTTAAATGTGATTATCTTCTGAATAGTTTGTTTACTTGTTTAATTATATTTTAATACTCATTTACATCGATTTTTTTTTCTCGTGGAGATAATTAATCTACATAGATGTAGCTGCGTATAATTGCGTAACATACAATTACTTATACGACTGATAGAGACTGATACAGAAAAAAAGACTTTTCAAATCTAAGTGCTCTCGGAAGGCTAGTGGTCCTACTCACCGTATTTCTATTGTTTACTTACATTAGTTTGTTTATAAGTTGTTTAAATCTCTACAGGAGCAGATTGATGTGTAATACAGCTACAAATGGAAAACAAACAAGTAATTCTCGATTCCGTTCAGAATGCCTTCCTCTGGAAATACCTTATCTCGGCAATGAAAAAGTCGAAAAATCAGAGCCTCAATTTGTGCAATCGGCCATTGAGGTGCGAAGAGCCTGAGGCAAGCGAAGAGGAGTGACCCGCAACAGGTGCGCTGTGGAACCCCTTGATTATGCCCCTTGCGGAAAAAAATGAACGCCATGCGGGCTTCGTCACTATTTTATTTGATCCCTCTCTTTTTGATCTTTTTTCAATCCGATGACGTATTGGGCTTTGCCTCTCCATTTCCTCCTCAACTGACACTTCCCTCGACTCCGAGGCAATCATTTCGGCATTTTTTGGTAAGTCCTCACATCATGAAGGCTGAATTATCTAAATCGTTTGTGATAAAGTTCGGCTGCCTTTAGATTACACTAAAGCTCGAGAGTCAGAGATCGAACAGCTTTCGAATTTGCGTATTACTGTATCTATATATTGGTATGATAATATGATTCTCTCTATATTTTCCATAACAACCTAGGCTGTACTCTAGGCCATTCAGAAGTATTATCAGTGGTTAGCAATCATAAGATTGGTTTGTTATTGTAATCAGAGATATCCTTTTCCAAAAAAACTTGAATTACTCACTCATTGAAATTTTGTTTTCTGTTTCCTTCTGCTTCAACTAATTTAACTTATTGCTTTATAGTTTGAGTATCTTTTCATAATTTTAATGTATTTTCAGTGATGCGCCAACATCTGAACAGGGTGTCCGGATTAAGCATATAATAATACAAAATTTAATAAGTTGAGAAGTAATTGAGATATTTATTAGCGGTTTGCTTCTACTAGTTTGGTAACTCAAAATGTTATTATGTTTATGATATTATATATGTATTATGTTTGCTTGATGATGGTGGACCAAGCCATTTTACAGTAATTGTGAGAAATATCGTTGCTAATGAGTTCCCAGATCGCTACATTGGGAGAGGTAGTCCATACATCGATTGCTTGCCCCCCTAGAAACCCAGACATGAATTCACTTGATTATTTTCTGTGGTTGTTCATCAAGAATCAAACGTACCAAGCACCAGTTCGTGATCTACTAGACCTGTGCCATCGAATTCCTGCAGTTATTGCAAATGTTACGCCTGCAATGCTGCAAAACACTAGGAGAGAGTAAAATACAGACTAGATGTATTTGTTTCACTATATATAGGTGTACTATTTGTATAAAAACATTTTGAGTTACCATACTTCTAGAAATAAACCACCAATAAATATCTTAATTAACTTTCAAGTTATTACAATTTGTATAATTATACGTTTAACCCGAACACCCTGTATTTACTGCGTTACCTTGCAGACGTGCGTGGCGGCTAACTTTAGCTTCCGTTCAATATTTTCTTTCTCGCCTTTGGATCATTGAAGATTGGTTTTCCTCTTCTTCATCTTCTTCAGTGGCTTTCGTTTTTCAATGGAATCGTTTTTTTGGTAAGTCTCCATTTTCCTAGCTCTATTTCTTCTCTCATTTCACAAACTTCTCTAATTTCTCCTCTACTTTTTCAAAAGTATTTTCCATACTCTATTTTACCGAGATTTTCTTATCTAATGACTATTCATTTAGTCGACTTTCTTCTGCACATCAATGTTTTATCAGTCCAAATACTTTAAATTAGCGTATCATTTAATATTCTTCATCATTCTCTTGGTCAACATCACAAACGCTGCCAATCCTTTCACCTTAATTTTCTATCATTTTAGAACTTAGAATTTGCATAGAAGGATATTGAGAAACATGAAACTTATTTTTATAACTTTTTAAGTGTGTTTAGAATAAATTTTACGTTAAAACTCCACATTCTTTTGGAATTAATGAGGAAGGATGTTTTGAAAATTTAACTGATTACTCTAGCAATTATTAGGATGTTTATATTCGTAGCCCGACAATTGACCGCGTAACAACTGATCACGTCTCGTTTTTAGGAAGCATTGAAGGAACGAAATTTTTATTTACACTTTGGAGCCCTGGTTGGGTTGGGTTAGTAAGATTCCTGCTCAAAACTGTTATCTATAAGAATGCGTCGTAAAAACATTTATTGATTTAAGTATCTAATCTAGTTTAACCGCTGTTCGGTAAAATGATTATCGCTCTATTGTTCCCACAAATTTCCTACGTTTCATATTATTTTGTGTACTGTCCTTCTATAAATACTTCCTGAAAACGAGACGCGATCAGTTGTCGTAGCGCTCAGTTGTCACGTGGTCAGTTGTCGTGGAACCGTTTAGATTTAATATATGGTACGTTTTGATGGTATGCTTTTATGTTTTCACTCGCGAACAAAAATTCCTGGTTCAGCATTGCCTATAAATTGTCCACCATCATGACTTGACATGACATGACACCATCACTTATAAATGCATTGATGTTTATATCTCTTACGGAAGCAGTTCAAGCGCTGTTGCCACATCTGCGTCGGAATATAAGGTTTGTCAAATTTGTTTAAAGAATTTTTGGTGTTGCGTAAAATTGTTTCCGGATGTATCTCTGATTTTTAGTTTAGGCTGATTTTTCTCGAAATATTTTACCAAATTTGACTAACTCTTTATTTTTACGGTGATACCATCTATTGGGACCCAAAAATAAGATTTCTCAGTGGAAAATAAGACAAAATCGATAAAGCAGTTTTATTTGCAATATTTCGCATTGTCGATGATTTCCTCCAGCAATTCTTTGTTTTTCGAAAGCAGTTCATGCACCTCACCGCAGGTCATGTTGAAATTTATATACGGGAGGAATTATCCTTTACACTACAGCAGTAAATTGTCACGACTATCTGTCGCGACAATCTTGCGAGTTTAAACTCCCTCAAGTTCTCTCACAGGCGCTTCTTATTACATACTAGCGGAGTGCCCGTTGATTCTCAACGGAAAAATGAATGTAAATCGAAAGTAATGAAATTTACATATGAAAAAATTTAGATATGAGAACTCTTAAATTTATGAAAAAACAATACTTCTCTTCATCCTATGTGTCTTACGAAATCACAAAAACAGCTACACAAATGTAAATCACAGAATAAACTAATGCACCAGTCGCTACAACAAATAGAGGAAACCACTGAGTACCAAATGAATGGAGACGAAATCACAAAAATAGCCACACAAATCTTGTAAACCACAAACGAAAACGAATGAACCAGTCGCTTAGCACGTCCAATATGTCCGTTACACAGCGAGTCAGTGAAATCATCGCAACTATCAAATAAACGAATTAACAAATAAACGCCGCAAATTAATGACGATATATAGTAGTTAATCTAATTAGAACTCGTCCTTTTATGAATAAACACCTAATTTATCCTTAAGATGGCGTCGGCTGTTCTTTAATTTAATTACTTAACACTTAATAAATAACCCTCTGCTGTTTAATTGACTGTATGAATTGTGTAGAATTTTTTTATCCTATTGATAATGTAAGCGGCGCATCTGTTTATTTATATCGCAATAATAATTTGACCTTTATGTTGCAAAATCAGAGTGAACTCTTACCTCTTCTCTTGAATAGGATTTAATTTAATTTCAATGTTTTTAGATACCGTTGACGAAAAATATTGTCTTCCGATATTTTTATAAACGTGGAATGAAGAGGAGGTGGAATTTTCAAGTCCGTTTTTCCTTGGGAATTTTCCTGGGTGCACGCCCTTATGTGAAATGTCACCTTAACCCTTTCCTTATTCAAAGATGATATTTTCATGTATAGAGTAATATAACTGAAAAAAGTTCCCGAGTTTAATATTGGACTGAAGGAAAACCATATACCAGCAATACTTCATTCTAGAGGGAATTTCTATAGTATATATAACTGAAAATGAGAAGTAAATTAACGAAAAAGACTTCGAAAGTGAAATATCTTTTTAGAGGTCATACTTCGAAATGATGCTTATTCGACTAAATTCTTATTCAGTTTATCCAATTTGCCCTTGCCTAGACATGGAATCTATTAGTTACAGCAATGAAAATAATACAGGTATATTTTATCTCCTTCGATACTTGTCTAGAGTCCGTAAAATGAATACTACTTTGATTTTTTGGAATAATTAAACCCTGCAACATACAACATACATATTGAGGCGTATTTCTAATGATAATATTTGAGCAGCCAGCATAGAACCGAAACATAAAAATAAAGGATAGCCGCCCATAATCTGAGAGAGGTGTTCCATATTTTATAGTCTAAAAAACTTAATAACGTATCGGCAATCGCCTAACACGAACATTTAAACATATTATTTAAGATATAACAAAATACCAATATGTATGATTATCACTATCAAGAAAAGATATAGGTGGATAGTACCTATACTTAAACACACCAATAGATGATCCACTAAAACATATCTTGGTTTAATTTCCAATTCTATATCTAAAATCACAAAATCCGTTTACCTTTCCAGTACGGCATAAAAGGATTGAG
The DNA here is from genome assembly GCA_947579665.1 of Sympetrum striolatum. Lineage (NCBI taxonomy): Eukaryota > Metazoa > Arthropoda > Insecta > Odonata > Libellulidae > Sympetrum > Sympetrum striolatum. The sequence continues at coordinate 43,565,038 of OX388351.1, read as the reverse complement.
ATTCCTGGCTGCTTAAATTCCAATTCTTTACACTTCAAAGAAAGCAATCACTGAATTCCTGGGTATTTCAACGATCTTGATTGATTCATTAAATGCACAGCGGGACGCTATATGAAACAATTAGTATTTAGATTGGAAATTAAGAATGAGAAAGTTATCAACTTACCAAGCTAAGAAGATATAATTACTTTATATGAGAAAAGAAGATTCATTTAATACGACGATAAACATTAATTTCACGTAAATAATCAATACATATTGGCGTTGCTATAAACAAAGCTTGTTTGTTGCAGTCGCGCGTATGCTAACGAATTTGAATTCAAATTTAAAGATATCGAGTAGGTGGATGTAGGTGGACAGTAACTATACTTAAACACACCAATAGATGATCCAATAAAACATTTCTTGGTTTAATTTCCCATTCTATATCTAAAAGTACAAAATTCGTTTACCTTTCAAGTCAGCCATAAAAGGCTTGTCATTCCTTGATGCTTATTAAGCTCAATTATTGATACTTCAATGGAAGCAATCACTGTATTCAGGGATATTTCAAATATCTTGATTGATTTATTCTTCAGCGTTAAAGATTAAATTCACAGCGGGACGCTAAATAAAACGATTATTATTTAGAGCGGAAAATAAGAATGAGAAAGTTATCAACTTACCAAGCTAAGAAGATATAATTACTTTATATGAGGAAAGAAGATTAATTTAAGTAGTAGTTGTAATTATGAAGGTGCCTCGACAGCTGTCATTTCGCACCTTTTCCTTTTGATTCATTTAATACGAAGATAAACATCAATTTCACGTAAAGATTCTAAAGAATCAACAAACACTGGTGTTGCTATAAACAAAGCTTGGTTGTCGATGATGCGCTAGTGCTAACGAATTTGAATTTAAAGATATTGAGATTGGCCTTGACGACGGGTTGTTTAGAATATCAGATTCTCATAAAATTTTCGTATTTAACTTACTAATTCTCACAACTACGAAGTGAAAGCAATATTCTACGACCAAAATGAAAAACTTTATTCTATTTCCTTTGTTTTGGTGTTAGTTTTAGTTTCAAGGGACCTTTATTTCTAATTTAATTTTGTTAAAAAAAAGTTTCGTGCAAATGATAAAAATGTCTTCCCATGTATTTCTTATGGAAACTATTCGACCCTCTGGAGTCGAACCGAGTACAGTTGGGTCAACGAAAATTAGCCTATCATTTGCGCTAGGGAGACTTTTAATATTGTACAAATTTTGAAATTTTATAAATAATTAACTTTAAGAGTTATAGCGTGAAATAGATTTTTGACCCCAACTGGGGACGAACTGGGGACAGCTAGGTGGATAAAAGGTAGCCTATGTCACTCCCCGGATGACAAATGACCATCATACCAAATTTCATCAAAATCGGTTGGATAGTTTTTGAGTGATGCTGTAACAGACAGACATCCAGACAGACAGACAGACAGACAGACAGACAGACAGACAGACAGACAGACAGACATGAAAATTTCTAAAACGTGTTTCGGACTCGGGAACAACCCTAGTATCCAGCAATACAACTTTTTTTGAAATCGGATCAATGTACAGACACGACCACCTCTACAGATTTATTATATAATATAGATAATGTGAATGTGGCCATTCGGTTGTCTTCGATCTGTATCAAATAAAACAAAATAAGCATGCACTATGCAAAATAAGCACATTTCTTAGAAATAACACAATTTCAATTTCTAAGATTTCCTCCTTTAAAATAAGCACGATTCTTATAAATAAGCACGTCACGGCAGCCGTGGTTATAAGAGATACGTATACCAACGCATTTGAAATGGTGCCTTCATGGCAGTGGGCCATATAGTATCGTTAGAATAAATTTAAAGTTTTAACTCCAAATTTTCGCTGACCAAGGAGAACCCACGGATAAACGAAACTGAGAAGTATAGACGTGACTTTCGAACAGCTCAGATGCGCTAAATTGCATCACTTTGAGCTTCGGGAAAGGACTGACCGTCGAATGCAATGCGGAATCACGTGCACGCTTAGGAAGGAATCCGAGACTCGATTGCGCCGGCATTCGAGTCTGGATTCAGCGGAGTCGATGGAGCGCCGCCTTATCTCTGGATTCGGAAAGGGCCCCTTAACCTCCGAGGAAAAAAGGCAGATAACTAGTAAGTACACATCCCATCTTGGCGTCACTTCCTGTCCCTTGGATTCAAAGGGCATTGATCCTCCCGCTCCTGTTTGCCTCTCTTTATCTTTCCTCGAATGAATATCCAGAGGTAGGAGCAAATACCCTTATCGCGGGCGCCCTCTGTTTGCCCTATCACAGATAAGGCGCATTCCGAGAGCACCCACTTAACGTCCTCCATTATGGCTGCGGAGAAAGTGGTGTCCCTGCTTCGATCAGAAACAGAAATAAATATCGTCGTCATTGTTTATTTTTTTCGCGATGAAAGGCAAAATATGATACTGTCTGTAAAATTAATGACACAGAATCAGGTGTAAATCTGTGGTACTTATTAATGCAAACAATCTGCATTAGAGAAAACGTTTACTAAGCCGCAAAAATATTACAATACAGTGGTACCTCGAGATACGAGCAGCCTAACATACGAGGTTTTTGAGGTACGAGCCGGAGCTCGGGCCATATTTTCGTTCAAGATACGAGCCCAAATCCGAGATACGAGCCGTGTTTCCACGCCAAGTGCAGCCAAGAAGGCAAACACAAGTGATAATTAAATTTACGTAAATGTTAAGCTTAGTTTAACTTTAAAGTTAAGTGCATTGTTTTAAGTTTTTTCTTTCATTCGAAATAAGGAAAGTGTAATTTTAAAGTTACGAAAATAGTTTTAAGTTCTGAAAAAGCGCCGGTTACGTACGTGTCTAGAGTGCCTGCATCCCTTCCCCCCTCCCTCCTCCTCGTCGTTCACCTCCGTTAGCCGCACTCGTCTGTCTCCAAAGTAAGACTATTATGCTAAATAACTCTTTTATTTCTTTATTTCATATTTTGTTATGTATTTGTTAGTTATACATGTTTATTTGTTATTTAAAAAAATATCTTTATTCATAATTTACAATGGTTTGGGGATTTTTCATAGGTCCGGAACGGATTAAATCGAATTCAGTTATTTTAAATGGGAGAAATTCGTTTGAGATACGAGCCGATTGACTTACGAGCTCGGTTCTGGAACGAATTAAACTCGTATCTCGAGGTACCACTGTACACGGCCATGTTTTCATAGCGAAGGATGATGTAGCGACGCTGCGATACCATGGTCGTGTGTTGTAATATTCTTGTGTGAACTTTTTATTTCTGTCTGTAAAATATTCAGTCCGAAGGCCGGTCGGTACACCCCATTCCCTCTAACATTAGCTACCAAGAGATTGTAAGGCGGGATGAAGCTTACTATACTCTATTAAAGTTAACTTCGTGGCTGGCGGGGGCAGCAAGAAAAGTAAAATCTTTAGGGTATGGGGAGGTAGACAAATCAAAGGTGAATATTATGCTCTCCACATTGGAATGAAATAATTGTAATTTTTGAGGCGCTCATTATCTCCTTAGAGTTCTGCATTTTGTCAGTCGCTCTCAAATCTGTGTTAGAATGAATAAAACCCCGCTTTTATTTGTTTTTAAGTAATAAATAAACCCCAAGGAAGAACGGACATGAAAAATGTCTGACAAGACTTTTTTGTCCGGACCTCCCGATTGCTGGTCAGTTGCTCTACCAATTAAGCCATTCAGTCAGAACATTGTAGCATGCCTTTCGGGAGACTTTGTAAGCAAAGGCGTTGTTGTCTCGACGCCTTTTCCTTCTAAGTCTCCCGAACCGGAGTAAATAAGTAAATTTAAATTTTCCCATTGACCGCCAATTGACTCCTAAGTTCCTAACTCCTAATAATGACAGTTAGCCCTTAGAAGTAAGTAAGAAAGTAAGTAGGTACGATATAGTAAGAAAAGCAGAACCTATATCAAAAGTGAAAACAAACATGAGAGAGGCTGAAATGGAGCGCATGGGAAGTTATGAGAATCTCCGAATTTACAAGTAAGTAGTTTTAATTTGCTAAACTTTGATTGTTCCCCTTCCCATGCATTAAAAATCGTCGTTTTTCTTGTTTCACCTTCTCATCCGTGAATATAATAGTAATAATAAATGTATTGCGGGTATCAAACCCATTTACATAATACAAAATCAATATAAAATATTTGAATAATAAAAATATAATACATAGGTCAGTAATCATTTGTGGATTAAACGATGTCTATTTTGATTAAATACAACCGTCACCAAGTATCACCTTTTTCCTGAGTCATTCCCCCTTGCTGTCAATTGTTAACCTGCTCCCTTACGCAAACCCTTATTCCTCCATTGTCAATTGATTTTCTCACTTAAGTTCCTGTTTGGCTTTCTTTAAAGTTTTTTTTTAGCTTCTACTTTTTATATCTAAACAAATAGTATACTATTTTCTGGGCGAGAAATGTTAAGTTTCAGTTCACGCAAAAATAATTATCACGGGCGATTGTATGAGTTGTTTGAGAAGTCACGCCTGCTTGACTTCGGATTCAAGTTTCTGAGATCAACGTTTATTTGCAAAGCTTTGGGAAGATTGGTGGGACGATTTAAAGGCTAATGGGGACCAATTGAAGACTGTATGTCTAACTGTCGTGGTTCCGTTGAAAACTTAGATAGCTGCATGACTAAAAGTTATATTGTCTTATTTTCATTTCTAACTCACAGAACTGTCTGCTTAGTTGATGAGTATTTGATGGTATATAGATGTACTAATTATGTTTTTTTTTTAAAGATTAAGGTTCACAGGAATATGTAGTGTCGTATCATGTAGAACGAAAAAAAGGCATTTCATCTTACTAAAGCAATTATTTGTGTGAAAAAGTATATATTGATGTATAAATGATCGTTTCCATTCCTAGCAATCGAGCCATGTAGGGAAATCGTACTTAAAATAGTTAAGAAAGGTTTACTCTTTTAAATGTAAAAGTTGCACAAATATAGGGATCTTTGTTATGAGTGTGTAAATTCTTTTATCTTTCGGAACTACACAACAACAATTTCTTTTGTTAATGTGTAGTTTGGAATAGTCACAAGGTATTTTCTTCTTTTGATTAGTTTTGGAAGAGTTAATATGATTAATTTTCCTTTGAAGATTTAAGAAGCTGTCAATTAATTTACGGATGATATGGCTAAATTAAGATGATACGTATTTAGGATGCTTATATAATCTTATTACGTAACATTGATGTTATGTTTCGGTGTATATTCTCATATTTAAGCAATAAAGTGAAATCATAAAAATTATGATTGCAGGAATTGTGAATAATTATAAGGCTTCAAATAAAAAAGACTCTTCCAAAACGCTGAGGAAGTTATCGCAGCAATAAAGTGCTAGAAGATTACCATCTTATAAAGTGAGATAATTGTCATCTCCAACGTCGCTTTTGTGCTTCTCGAGTAAAGCTTTAATTATATTTTGTTCCAAGTTATGTTTTGTTCCCATTTTTTGCTTAACTCCAGTGATTCTGTTAATTCAGGTATTCTCTACGAGGTCACCCATTACCAGAAACGTTCTTCTTGTCATGGTTCTTCTAACCTCTTTGATCTCTTTTCTTTACCGCTTATCAAAAGCCCGTGCTATTCTTCTCAGTTCCCGGTCCTTCCCATAGCAGGAGGAACTGGAGTTGGCCGTTCTAGTTTTTGCTTATCTTAATATTTAAAGATTTAGTTCCAACCTTTCGCAAGGAAACATTCAGCACTGGAAGTTTTCAACCGCCCATGCAGATTTCCATTTATTATCGTAGTCAGCTTATTTCCTGCCCTACCTATTCTTAGCATTGTACTTATCTACATTCTCTCTCCATCTTACTTCCTTTGTCATATATTTAGTTCATCGACCTTATCTTGAAAATCCATTTCCGCCTTAACTATTCTTATGGTTTTCCAAGCATTGACCTGATGTGGAAACCATTTCCCTATCGTTGCCAACTCATATCGTTGTTTTCAAATCTTCTCCGCAAATTATTTTCATGTCATAAAATTTAATTTCGTTCCTATGATTCATCTCTATATTTTGTAGATTTTGTTATTTTTTTTGGTGGATATTTTTTTTGAGAATTTGATAGTTGATCCATATATTTAGTTCTAGGTTATGATGTGGGTATCTTTTTACCATCTTCCAGTTCTTTCATTAGTAGGTTTGTATAGGTTTTTTTTCACATTCCCTTCTTTGTGTGTTTTTTTTCTGCTGTGAAAAGTGTTTTTTAAACTTTACTTATTTTTCTTGAACCCGCAACTACATTTTTTCTATACACTATTAGTTTAAATAAGTTTTACGTTAACATCACTTTGTGTTACCAGTGCCTCAAGGAGGTCGTCGCCGCGGACGATGCCAGTTAGTAACTCTTAGTAAACCGCATCCCACGTTAACATCGGCCGAAATAGCTCAGTTGGGAGAGCGTTAGACTGAAGATCTAAAGGTCCCTGGTTCAATCCCGGGTTTCGGCAATTTTTTATTTTTGGTTAAGCAACCTCCCGGGTAAAGGAAGACCGCTGCAGCGCGCTGGTTCTATTCTCGGGCCCATCGGATTTTTACTGGGTGCACGCTCTTATGTTAGAAGGTACCTCAAACCTTTTCCCTAAATGAGTTTAACTTTAATTTACCTATTAGATCATTTTAAATTGACGATGGTTTCAATGGAAGAGGAAAAGTCTTAATAATTTTGCCTAAAATAAAGATGTTACTTAATTAAGTATTTTTATGTCGGAGTTGCCCATTCCTTCAAATGACGTACGGAATGGTAATTTTTAGAAATGCTAAAAGCTCGGTTGAATGATATGTATTAGTGTTGTGGTAAATACTAGCTTTGATTATGAATCCGTTGAATCAACTATTTCCATTCCCATTTCAATCGGATATGAGTGCAGTTCGATGTTAAGATGGTAGAGTTTATTGTTATGATTCGCTACATGCATTGTTAACAATCACCGACCCATGTTTCACACAATAATCTCTACAAAATAGAAGGGTATTCAGTTTACCACTTAGTGTTGCATTATATTTCAGGCTATTTTCGTTATGGATACCTAATTACCCTGTATACGAAATAACGTTTTTCTTTGTGAATTTTTTATATCCTTGTTATTATCTTTTCCTGCAATTTCCATTTCGCAGTCATAAAACAGCCTGCAGGCACGAACAAATCAAAGAAACATGAGGTGGATGGTAAAATGCTTTTGAATATTAACTGAGAAAATCCGTTATTAAATATTTATTAACGCTCTGTCAGAGATATGTGAATATGATCCTGAATGTATAAACACATGCCACAGATTCGGTTCTCTATTAAATATATCGTCAGATTTTAACACATAATCAACTGCTTTTAATGATATAATTTAATTTAATTATACATATAATTTAATTTAATAATCAAATCCTTTTACGTAGTCACACATTTTTTGCGTATTGTACTTCTTGCATTACTCGGAGTTTTGGGAGATCCTAGCCTCTCTGGTGTAGGAGTTTTACTACTAAGTGATATACTAGTCCTTGACCTTTACTTGAAAGGTTCTTTCCACATAAGGCAACTATTTCTCTTGTGTTTTTAATGTCAAAGTTGTGTATAAATTTCATATAGGGACTTAGATGAGAGAGGTTAACTTTCCTAGATTCTTTCAGCCTTTTTATTGGAATCCTTCAATTTATTTAGTTCAAATACTTCCAAATTCATAACCACCTTTCTGAGAAACACCCAATGTTCATTTCAGTGGTACTACTTCATTCCTGATGATTGTACTACTCTATTCCACCGCTATGTAAATTGAGTGTTTCTTATAATTGTCTTAATCAGGGCCTTGTTTGTTGTTTCCGAAAACTGGTGGCAACAAGATACGAAGCGCGGACAAAGACGGCTATTCAAGATTTTAATCTTCTCTATTATTTTTTATTTAATCGTGTAACATTTATTTAGCTTACTCTCGTTGTATGCGATTAACTTTCAAAATGTATTAAAGATCCGTTATTTTTCTGTTAAAAGAAAGGAATTTATGAAGGCCAAAATTTATCCAAGTATCTTAAAGCATTGAAATAAAAAGAATCTAAGTTCGAGGAATCAGAATTGACTCAAGACTGTTCAAAATAATCTTTTTTCGACTTTTCTAATGGAAACCATAATGATTGTGGTTTAAAATAAACAGTTATTCCTAGCTAACCTTAGGGGTTTATATCCTGAAATATGTTGTAAAGCCAACAAAAGACGGGTGTTTTGTAAAATTAATGAGAAGAATATGTTTTTCTGTAATTCCTAGAGATAAAAAGATAAAATAATTTAAAATTGATTACAGAGAATATCTGTATGGTCCTTATATCTATATGGTCCTTGTATTTGAGACATACAACATTTCTAATTTATTTCGAATACGAATTTTCTCCTCTGATCAAATGCTGAAAAGGTAGATAAGGTTAATTATAGTAATTTGCTCTAATGCTATGTATAAACACCGTACGTCGCATTGCAATGCTACATGCGAATAGTATAATAATATTCTATCATTTCTTCACAGTAAATAAATTTGCCAATCTTTACAGGTAGGAAAATTTCCATTCAAAGAAAATTAAATTATCTTTAATTTTATATAAAGAAAGTAACAATATGTTTAACCAGAAGCCTGCAGAAAATTCCCAAGTGGTACATTTTATATCCGACAGCAGTTCAGATAACGGGTGGCTCGAGGCCCCAGACATTTTCCCTAATGCTAGTACGTTATATTGAGGATATATCTTATTGTAGAGTTTGCAGGGTAGTGATTATAACATTTGATTGAAAATTGTGAGGACTTTGCTCCTGGATATCCTAGCATACTCAAAATGAATTTTCGGGTTTAAAAAACTGCGTTGGTTACAATGAAGTGCGTTTTACGAGGGATTATTGAATTGAAATAAAAGCACCACCGTCTCTGCGTTAAGTGAGAGGCAGTTATCCACTGACAACGTAGTGGCGCATGAAGTTCTCAATACTTAACATACGAGAGTGTTGCATGAAAGGCGCCCTCCATTCCACGAATTCCCCTGCTGCGGTGCCTCCAAGCACCAATAAAGTCATTACGGCCAACAAGCCTTTCAATATCAAAAACCTTTCATACGACGATCCACTGCAGAACGGAAATTAGCGTCAGTTTGTCCACGCAATATCCTCCTGTCTCAACCCACGGGGATATTTATTAGCAAACATGGCGGCGCGGCGTGTCAACATGACTCCTTTTCCTCCTTCCCCTGCCTACGTCATCTCCGCAAGGACCCGCCCCTTCATCTTCTCCATTTCGCAACTCTTTTGTTTCTACACCAATAAGCGGCTGTGTTTTTGTTGCGGAGAATTCGGAGTTCCCTGTAGTATACAGTCTGCTGTAGCGTCGTGGTCCGCTGTAATAATTACAATAATTAAATGAAAGTTGTGCGTATTGGAACTAACTTATTTTCACGCATGGCCATCCTGCCTCTCGGTTGCTAATAACTTGATTTTCCGTACATGTAGGTTGAAATATCTCTATTTTCCTGTTGTAAAATTACTTCGCCCTTTATTTTATATAACAGTGAATTTCTTTACAACAAAGATTGATTCATTGAATCATATCTTTTATAGCAATGTAATTATTTACCAAATTAATTTGTTGACAACTCCATGGTTATTTACAACAACATTCTTAACTATACTAATATTTAACATCTTCAAGGGCTAAATAAAGACATTTTAGAGTATAATTTTCAAACAATTCATGCGTGATCGAACAGAATTGTCGGAATGTGATCAATTACGCTTCTGTTTCTTTCAACGATGCAACAGTATGGATGCTTCATGGTGTAAACAACTCGACTCTCTGTGAACTCTCTTTTCCAAGACATACATTTTGAGTTTGAATTAATTCTGGCTTCTAACAACAATCCAACGCTATCGGTGGAAGAATTTCCAAGATTTCAGCATTTTGTTATCCCAGGTAAAGTAGAATCTTATAATTCTTGTGAATTACGTAGGCCAATATTTCACTCACTCAATTACTCTTTTGAATACCAATAAACTCATCAGGAAATGGTTTATTCCTTTACATGTCCATATTTTCAGTATATCTGATAAATTAATATTTTATGAAAAAAGAAAGTATTGAGATAGCTGAAGTCAAAACTATCGCTTGAATTAGGGATATGATATATTATTCTGTGTAAATTATTTTCTGTGAGTATTTAGTGAGAAAACAAGAGAGATGCATCATTACCTTATATACCTTACTTATTACGTTGTTTAAAGATTTTCTAGTTATTACGCTGTTACCTATTTACAATTGATATTCTGAAGTAGGGATTTATGCGTCAGACGGTCCTAGATAGATGATAGCCGAAACTTGATAATTTTAGTGCATCTCTTCCTCGAACCTTGACTAGGAACTGAATTACTTAATTTCATTAAAACTTACACATAAATGTAGAGTTGTCTCTTCTAAGTTTCTATAATACTTAGGAAACCAAAGCTGTTCCAATATAGGTAGGACAATCTCGCTTTTACACCAGTGCAGTCATGTCCTAATTTTGCTTAAGTCCCGGAATTTAAAGTAAGAATATTACAGTTACCAATGGACCATGCTTTAGTTAAATTGCTACCATCTGCCACCTGTCTAAGTTGTCCTTGGGAAGTCATCCTAAGTGATTTGGTGTCCCCAATCACCTACAGGTTGATTTCGGCGATTGCTTTACGGCTTTGCGTGCTCTTTGTGTAGTATTCAGCCCAAAGTCCGGTTTGAACCTCATCTCGTCTAACATCAGATACCAAGAAATGTTAGACAGCTAACGTTGCTTTCCTCAGCAAGCCAGAATGTGGTGAGCAAAACATCCCCAAGTATGGGAAGTTAGTGACTCTACACTTTTTTCGCATGCTCTCTATGTACCTACATTTATATTGCCTACACCTTCGGGGATATTACGAAGTCACGCATTGACTAACCTGATATCAGGTCATCATAGTTATACCATAAGGTTTCTAACGGATTATTTCCCGCAGTTTAATATGCTGACGATACAACTTCTAGTAATTAGAAAGAGTGAGTGGTTGGCTTGTTTCTATGTGTACGGTGAGAGATTCCAACTTTCCTATGGGAGGCGTTAAAAGAAGGGAGATAGCTTCCATCTCGGAAGAACCTACTTTTCGGAATGTTCGTTCTCGCCGCTTCCTCTCTATCCTTTCGCATTTCCGTTCGCAAATTCCCTCATCCGGTTTCCCCAATCACGAAATCTATTTTTTCCGTGGTGCTCCGGCAAGTTCAAACTCTCCACCGATGAATTTCGTAACCTTCGGGAGATATCTCGGGAATCTGCTTCAAATTTCCGCCTAAATCATCTAGTTTTTTTCGACGCCACGGCCTCGGGGCGTCTTCATCATCAGACCCGGCTTCGCGTTTGGACTATCTCTCCTTCACTCTCTCCAACAATATCCCGAGATTCCTTATTTCTTTTGTTTTTCGCTCCGAGCCCTCAAATCTCATTTCCCCATCCTTCATTTGGCCTTCCACTTCGAGCAAACAGCCCTTCGCTAATAAAAAAGCCCTTCGTTTGCGAGTACGAGGCGCAAATTGGTCCCCCATTCGCTGCGGATTTTCCTCCTCCAACTTTTCCTATTGTAGTACGTCGTCATATCCTCACGCAGGCTAGCTAGGGCTCTCCCTTTAGTCCCACGGGAACGGTGCTTGTTTTAATCTCCTGTCCCGGTGAAGTTCTCCGACACTTCTGAAAAAGAAAAATAAATGCTCGATTTCAATCACATCAGCTTTCACATCGTGGAATCCGGCAGTCGTGTATTATTAGAGTAATGATACAAAGTTTTAAACAATATTTTGTTTTTTTTTGTAAACTAAATATATTCACAATGATACCCTCCTACTTTTACCACAGTTTTTTTTACGCATTCTTCGATCAAGATTTCATGAAAAAACAGCTTGGTTACAGGTAGAAGTGTATACGAAGTGTATTTAACAATATTTTGTTATTTTTAGTGGTAAATTAAATGTATTCACAATGAAATCTTCATCGCAGCTGTTACGCATTTGTAAACCAAGATTCAATGAAGAAATCAGTTTTAGTAATTGTAGATTTTTATTTCATGTTGCTGCGTGTATTCTTCATGGTGGAGAACTGCAAATCCTCAGAGAGTAGTATTCAAATGTCTTACTATAGAATTCATTATTTATTTATGTATTCTTATAAATTCTGTTAATCTCAAAACTTTTAGACACAATAACAACATCATAACGGTAGTGTCAGAACACACCCAAAGTGTGTTTGTTTGTGTTTGGACCCAAAGAATTCTAATGATTTGAACCAATACTTTTCCCGTATTTCGATTTATTGTGATTACAACTTTAGTGCACCTCATGTGATACTAACACTTAAATTGTAAAGCACGTCTTTAAGCTTAATTAAATTTTGATTTCATTGCTTTTATACACGAGTTTAGCTATGTATGAGCGAGAGTTTTCATTAAATACTATTTTACTATTGGATTTGAAAATAATTGCTTATAGGCAGAAAAAGTGCATTTAGTGAAAATGCATAGTTTTAATTTTATCCTTTATCAAGGAAAGCACTTGAATTTGAAAAGTATTCTGCAATCAATGTGTAAATTAGACGATCTTAGCTTAACATTATCATTAACAATGTATAAAAATTGGGGATTTCAGTGGGTAGTTGAAAGTATTAGCGTGGAGCTCAGTGCTGAGAAAAAAGCTAATATAAAGTAAGGTAGTGCGAATAACTAAGTTATCCACCCAAGATTATGGAGAAAAGGTGGTCTAGTCCCCATAGTTAGATACAATGGAACGATATATTTTGAGAGGGAAGACGTCCTATGTAGCATTTTGAAAAGATGTAATGCGATGATAAGTCGAATCCTTTGCGTTTTGCTAAGCATGACTGAAGCATGGCCCCTCTCAAGCGAATGTTCTAAAATTATTTATTATAAGCTGTTTGGGTGTTAGTGTGGTACACACTGAGAGAAAAAAGCTGGGTATTTAGCAAAAACAAACGGGAAAGGTGGAAGATAGAAGAAAAAACAAAGGCAGAAGAAGTGATGATAGGAAATGATAAGTTGGCAATGTATTTGAAGTTAGGATTGTAGGGAAAAGACAAGGGGTAAAAATGTATAAGTGTGGTTGGTTTTACCGTAGAGAATAGTTAGAGGTTTTAATCTCCAATAGCCGTCTTTGTGGGTGTTCATCGTCTCATTCACCGGTATTCGGAGAAAACTCACAGGTTGTTTTTAAGCCTCGTAAGAACTGCCATAACAATTTAGGAATCCAGAAACTATAGATAATTTTAGAACGAATTGAATTAATGTTAATTAAAATGATGTTATGTAGCTACGGCACTTTTTTCTCGTCGAGTTCATTTCATTAGCAACATTTTTCGGAAACTTGGACTTTGGGAAAAGAGAAAGAAGATAAAATATTGGCTGCTGAAATGTGGATTTGGAGGAATATCTATCTAAAGGAAATCAAGCGAAGATGTAATGAATAAATTACCCAAAATTGAACTTGTGTAGATAGAATTAATGGGAGGAAAACGAAGATTATCGACCTTTCAATCAGAAAAATGGAGCTACTGCAACATTTTTGCATAAAATACATATACTGCTGAGATATTGTGGATCTCTATTGCAACAAGTGAATAATTTTCCATTATTTCTCAATTTTTTTTATTTCTTAGGGTAAAATCTTAGGTAAGAGAACGATAGGTAGGGTTTGGGATGCTATATACCGGTAAACTACATCATTCCGTGTAATTAAAAAGTTGGAGAGGGATAGTGAAAAATGGTTGGAAGCCACGAAAACACACATATTTTTTGCTAGATTATGATGATTATTTTCGATTTCGAAAATCAGGCAAAACGGGATACTACTTTAAATCATTCTGAAAATTGGAAAATTTTCTCTATGTAGTTAACTGAGAATAAAAAGTCAAGTGGAAAAGATGGTAAGGAAATAAATTATGGCATGGCGGTTAATGAATTAGAGGTTGAAAAACTCTCCAAAGAGCATGGCCATTGATAGGTATGTATTTAAATTGTTTTTTATTTGATCAGTACGGTTTCCCTTTGTTTCCGCAATCGCTAGAAACGCGGTACGGAATGACTTTGTAGAGTTTTTAAATCTGTAATGGATAGGATTAGTAGATGCTGTATGGCTGAATTCTATCTTTCCTCGAGTATTGCATTTTCTTACGTTACCAAAACATTTATCGGAACTTTAAGAGCATCGTAAGAGTTTAAAGCGTACATAATCTGGGTAATGGTGTGAAAGAAAAGTGTGGACGTCGCGTGTTCCTCGGTGATGATTCCAACAGGTATGAAACATATTGGACTGAAAGGAAAGGCGCACGGCGTCCCGACGCCGCAGCGTCGAATGGCGCCGCTCGGATCACAAGGGTGCTTTTCTTAGGGGTGCAGTGTTTGGGCAGTGACTCAACAGCGGACGAGTTGTTTTTGACCTCTCGAATGGGGAGAGGATGTGTACTCTTCCCCGTTGCATAGACGCGCGCCCCCCCATCTGCCCCTCCCCCTATTCCTCCTCCTCCCCAATCTCCTCCCCCGGGATCCGACTGATTCACTCCGCCTGCGACTACATTGCCTCTTTTAATTGCGCTCTCCACAACCGTCGAATACCACCTTTTGAATCAACCGCCAAGGAAGTGGAAAAATGTCCATTTCCGAGATGTTTGTTGCTCGGGAAACAGATTGTAAACAATGTTAAATTCCGCTTCAAACTGATTGATTTTATTACTTTTGTTATTAACAGAATCTGCTACTTGGGCCGTGACTTTGTCGTAAGTCTCCATGAGGAGCAAATAAAACGATTAACTTTTACTTACCACAAGAAATTTTTTGGGATATTATTTTTTTTGGTTTTCGAACAATTTCTTGTGGTTTGTAAAAGTTAATCATATAAGTTTTTCCAATTGTTATAAATTTTTATTTTCCACAGTATACACATTTATCATATCCGTCACGTGAATTCAATAAGATAATAATTCCATACCAATACATAATTATTATCATTACAATTAATTCCTCCCGTTACTCTCTCGGATCTTTTATAACTTTGTTATTCAATACTTTTGGGAACCTACCGACAAGTACTTTTCTGCTTAGCAGGACCAAAAATCTTATTGTATACATTCAGATTAAACGGCTTATATCTTATGTGCCTTTAAATAATTTGCCTATGTAATCAAAATTACATTATGAAGACCAATGTCTCCATTTTACATTTTATATAAGGTTGGATCTTGAATTTTTAGATTCTTGAAAATATGTTCACTAATATTTACACCAACAAATTGAACTAAAATACATTACAAATTTTATCACATCATACATATGCGCAAAATGGATAGTTGATCTTTCATCGATTATAGATATGTTTGTGACGTAATCTACAGTTACAGCCATCAGCGGGAACCTTTGGATATAGATATGTTTGTACGTAATCATTCGATGGCCTTAAAATATACTGATTCTTATGAATTTTCTCTGATTACTTATTAGTGTGTAGAAAGAAGGTCTTGTGGTGCAGTGCTAACATTCTTAAATCACACAAAAAAAAACTTGAGGTTTTTGAAGATATCTAGACTATGAAGTGCAGTTATAAGAATGTTGCTTTGAGAGAATCAATAATATCTATGTGTAAAGATTCCTTGTGGTGCAAGAGTTTGTACTTGAATTACTTAGAGTGTTTTTTATACGATCGGCAGTAACTGGGAAATTGCTTAAATTCCAAAAATGGGTTTTTGTACAGAACTATTCAAATTAGGAGTATTTTATGGAATATCGTTCAAGTATTTTAGTTAATACCATCCTTATTTCACCAAGATGTCCCCAACGAGGTCAAGTTTATTTACTAAGTTTTCCTTGAATTACTCTATATATCTTAAGTAGACAGAGCATTTTTGAAACGAACGATCGAAGTTTTGAAGCTATCAAATGGTAAATGTAACCTTGCGATAAGTTACTTAGATACTACATTATTAAAATCGTCTTAATCATCACCGGTGACTCCCTTATGCAGGAATAAATTAATGGTATTTTTCTAATTTTCAAGCTAATTCTATTTTTCTGTATTTCTGCATGCTTGCGTCAGATATTTTCTATATGCGCGTGTATCTCAAACGCTTTAGTAAAATAATCACTCAGTTTTCTTAAGAGATGATCAAATGGGAAGTTTTTCTTCTACTTCCCCACACTTGCCTTTCCATATGTATGTACTATGTACGCCGATTTCTTGTTTATTCCTATAATTTCATTCATTGTTAATTCTGAATGTTTTTATTTTCCTCAGTCTTTGAACATGGACTTCTCCTTTCTTCATTCGACTCGAACATAAATAAGCATGAAAAAATGTTTTATTCGTGCAATTATTGTCAGAACGAATTTCGATAATGAACGAGTAAGAGTAAATGTGGGATAGAATATTTCATCTCGTATTAAAGTTGCGTATCAGGCAATGTAGGTGGTCAGGGTCTTAGGCAGGGATATCGAATATCTCGTTCGCATCCAGTCTGATAGCACTTTGCCATTTAGCATTTCGTATTCCCTTTCATTCCTAAATAAAACCCCCTGACGTCACTTCCGGCGGTGCCCGAACACTTCCGCCACGCGCGTCACTCATCTTCCCATTATCGGACGACGTCAAAGAAGAGGAAGACACCCCAAAAAAGGCGAATTTCGACCGAAAATGAGATAATAGGCGACTGTCACGTGAATCATTTAAGAATCGTGAATTCTCTCACGCCAAGGACTTTCATCCTTCCCGCCCCATAATTGATACACCTTCTATGACGCAACACATCTCATTATTCATTTAATTCTCCCGCTTAATATTTGACGCTATTTTATGAAAGCCTCACCGCGTCAGCACGAAAATGGTCGTTATACTCGGGTCGGTATGGACTCGGTTTACAACAGAGCTCTTGCTGTTAAAACTTCACTGTTGATCAAGTGAAGATTGAAGCTGTTTCTTTCCGATAATTTTCACTTATTACCTGGAAATTTCATAATGTGGTATTCATAATGTGCTCTTCTATCTATCCTAGAGCATTAACCGACAATTCCCTAGAAGTATGATTGCACCAAGGGGATTTCCTCTTCTTGCAGGAAGTCCACTTATTGTCATTGCTAATGAATTGAGTTACATTTATAAATTTATTGATTATAAATTAGAGCAACGAATTATGCAACTTGATGCACAAATTAATTATTAAGTAAATGATGCTCGCTAGAAACATTAATAAATAATAGGATATATATAAATGAATAACTACTGAATACTAAACATTTGCTGACATAAACTTCTGCTCCACATCCATTGAAAAATTTTATCAGAAGCTGATGAATTAACATTAATTTCGGTGGTACGAAGCTCAGGAAACTCATGAAATACCATGGGCGTCGAGTTTTATTTATTTAAGTTTGCCCATAAAATAACTGTCTTGTAGAATGGGGAACAATTCCTTTGTATCGTATTATGTCATGTATTGCAGGCAAGTGAAATTTATTCCTTTCTCTAAAACTCGATTGAATTTTTAATTTAATTGAAAATAAGAGCGAGTAACTTTTACTACAGAACCGTTACCGTCAAAATATCTTTCGACTCGACGTCTATTTGGGCTACCTCTTTGTATATATTCCTTCTACAACTTCAGCATACTATCTTAGAATGTATACACCTCTTTTGGCGTTCCTTAAAAATAGTAATAATAATGGTGGTTAACTAATTACTGGTTATATTAGTTGAGAGTAAAATTAATTAATTAATTTCTGTTGTGCGCTAGCGGTTGCACTGTAAGTGAGGATATTAATGAATCAACTAAAGTGTTTTTAATACGAGTGTTTTTAATCTTAACTCTTTCACTACTATGAGCACATTTTGATGTAATTATGTTTACGTGTCCATGTGCTATGAGTGAGGATACTATGTATTAACTCAAGTTTTTTTTAGTATTTAGTTTGAAGACGACTTCTTGTGGGTAGAAAAAACTTACCTGCAAAGAATAAGTTTATGTTTAAACTAAACTTAGAGAGTTATCTAATTCGATCTTTCCTCTTATATGTACTTCCGTCTTGCGTTCGGAGACTTAACGTAATAACTTGAATTTCATCGCTTTCTTTTCGATTCCAATCCGGCTGACACTTTTGGAAAAATTGAAAACGTGAGTGAAAGATTTGCTTGCAATCTTAAGCCCTGTACTTGTGTCATTATTTTCGCTTCAAAATCTTTGAACTGCATTCTCTGCTCGCGCAGTAGCAGAGATTCACGCTGTGTGTATAAATGTGATTTTTTTATCAAATCGACGGTCTTTTATACTATATCTACGAAATAACGATTTATTCTATAATATCGCGATTTGTCTATATATGTCGTGCTTCATGAAAATTTAAGCTGCTTTGAGGAGAGAAGCGGAATTGCGCCTACTCGAAGTGCAGGGAATGCACCGCACCGAAGCGCCGACTGCATAGTGGCGCTACCCCGCCAAAGCACGTCTCTCCGCGCGATAAGAAACTTAGTAATGCCCTGTCGTGAGAAGATCTTGTACTTGGGGTCAAAGCGCCCTTACTTGATGTTATGATTGGTCGGAATGTGTATTTCGAAATGACATCTTCACTCAGTGGAATGGAATCGTCGATTAGTAAGCAAGTCAGGAATACAAGTAAATATAGTAGATTCAGAGTTCAAATACCTCTAGACCACCCCCACAAAAAAATACTACTGCAGCAGGTATATCCTAAAGAAATAAATAAATTAATTAAATTTTAAAAAACTGGGAAACATGAAGCGAATACCGTGCCGTCTACATCCCTATCGACAATCCGTGGTCCAATGATCACTGATGATCTGTCGCTTTTGGTGATTCATAGAGACATTTTGGCACTGTTTGCATTATATTTAATTTTTACTTTTCGTAATATTCTGAATCCTCTACGTGTCAGCTATGCATGATTATTAACCGACTTATATCGCATTACATCAACGAAAACATATAGAAGTTGTACAAGAAAACATGTAGTTATTTTATACATGGAAATGATTGATTTTGTGACTTAGCAGGACTGTGAAGTAGCAAAGAGGTGCTAAAAATCCTAAGGATTGGGAAAGTCTGACAGTCCGGAGGTTATTAAACCATTTCTATCTTTCATGTCTTCCAACGAGTGAGAGGTTATGGGTTAATTCCTGGTTCTGTCAGACAAAAAGTCTGACAGGATGTCTTATTTTTCATATTATTCCATCTATATTTGTACAGTATCAAAATATTTACATATAATGTTTCTGCAATACTGTTTTCAGTTGTCCGTAAGGTACGAATAGTTGGTGATCATTTCTACAAGTGTACTTGGCCACTCCTGAAAAATACGGCATGTGTATATGAGGATGAATCCTATATCCATATAATCGAGAAAGCGTAGCACATATATTTGTCAAAGAGTATAAATCGGAAGCATTACGAAAATACTCTCTGACACAGGCTGGGAATCCTTAAACTAAAACAGAAAAGAAGCAAGTTGGAATTGCTATAAGTATTAATACAGGTGAAGTTTGTCTACAGATGAAATAGGGCGCCCGGTGAATTGGTCCGGAGGGAAATCGTACGCGGGGAATTGATCTCCCGACAGATTGGTACGCGGGGAATTGATCCGCCTTTGCTGATGTTGTACTACCAACCCAATTCAACCCCCCGGTTAATTTATTTATAACATTAACCAATAATCAGGGCGTGTAGATTAACATAAGACTGAATAACAGTAGTTCAACATTAGCACGGGGATCAATTCCCCGCGTATCAATATGTCGGGAGATTAATTCCCCGCGTACGAATTCCCCGCGTAAGAATTTCCCCCGGACTAACTCACCAGCCACGATGAAATAGGTATGGTGGAACCACTCCACCACTTTGGCCGATCTGACAACGAGTGCAAAATAATGAAATTAGACATGATTCAAATCTTTTTGGGACTCATTCTTTCTACTAAGGATCCGTCATAGTAATAATCGATACCTTGGAATCTACGTATATAAGTTCTAGATCTAAGAAAAGGCATATAAGTCTCAATCTCGCCCTAATAAAAGACTTTTATTATTATCATCATCCATCCATTACCACACGTTTAATTGCCTTATATTATTGTAGACGTTAAAAACCTGCAATTCGGCTGCTCATATTTTTTGTCCTCTGTAAGCTGATCATATTCTTTTTGACGGACGTGAAGTACGGTTTTTCACCTCCTCTTTTTAAATCTTCCCAGAGGCTTCATAATGTAGTTGGAGCGAGATATATGCATTTTCCCAAATTCACCTCATTTTCCCTCTTCTCAATTTCTAGCGGAAAATCCCTTAATCCTCTCTTTTCCATAAATCTCTTGAGCAGAGGTAATTCCAATCAAGGATCCTTCCCATTTAATCGCCCACTTCATCATACCCTTTCGCCGATCCTCTTAACCTATCATTCCCAATCCCTGTTTCTTTTTTCATAATCTCCTGCGTTTTCTCTCTCAATCGTCTCTTTCCTTTACTTTATTAAGTTTACAAAAAAGGAGAAAATTCCGATGCCTTACCCGTGTTTTTTCTAGAACTTTTTTTGGAAGGACTCGAAATATTTTCATTTTAATCGTGTCGTCGCGATGGGATGTGGAAAGATTGGGGGGAAAAAGAGGGGATAATCTCCAAACTGAAGATACCTTCAACCTTCGTTGGATTGGAAATGGTCGGTTGAGATCTAAACTGATTGCTGATAGAAACAGAAAATTTTCTAGAGAAAGATAATTTATCACTAACGATTATTGGTACAAATTGCTAAGGGAATATTCATAAATAAGAGAATCGATGAAACATTGGAGTAACCTTCACGAGTAACTTAACACGAGGTACTCACATCCGCAATACTCTTATATTGCTTCAGCTCATTACTTGGTGATGAAGCGACACGTCGAAACCTAGGCAGCAAAATAAACTTTTCCAGTGGTACGGGTGGAAGTCTTATCTTTTAATTTCTTTACCTATGTATAATATTTGTGGACGGGTACTTAAAAAATTCGGCTTAGTGAAGAAAAACTGCTGCATTTGTGAATTTTATAATTTTCAACAATAAAGCATTACAATTTATGAAGAATGACTACGAAAAATCAGTGTCTGTTACTGAGATTCTTCAGGAAGCTGGGTGGTAATTTTTAGAAGAGGAAAGATTTTAATAGATACTGTTATAAAATGAGTTTAAAAATTCAGAGAAAGTGCGTTCTCATGAGATGTAGCCGATATTATGGGTTCTGTTACGTAGACCGTTCAGACTATACGAGGAAGATCAGGAAAATAGATGCAAGAACAAGTCAAAATAATAATTCAATTTTTTTTAGAACGATAAGCTTAAGTATTCGATTAGGGAAGTAGTCATAATGAATACAACCCCTGCCACGCGACTAAAGACAGCTTTCTGGGTATATATGTAGATGTAGATTTACTCTGAAGAGGTGGTGTGTACGACTACAAATATGTCGGTCAAGTATGGCGAGAAAATCAGAGAAACAGGCGCCAAAACTTGTTTCTCTGATTGGGTGAGGCGGGTGACTGGCGACTTTTTTTTAACACGTGACACACATGCACTTACTTGAGTTGTTATACCCCAACTCCTCAATTTTTTTAATAATAAAATGAAAAATATTCTACGTAGGTTTATTTTTCGATTAATTTCACCACCATTCCTTGAATATCCTTGTTAAATTTTTGGAACGGTCAGTGAGTCTCTCAAGCGTAGCCTGGCGGTTTTACAACCTTGTTTCCTTCTACGAGTGAATCGAACATACATGCGGCCTGCCAGCGAATTAAATTACCCCAACCTTGCGGCAGGAAAAATGTAGCGAGATTCAGAGATCACTACTAACTTTTATCTTCATGTGCCTTGCTAATGATGCATAGCCAATAAAACTTGAAAATAGCCTCTTTTGCTTACTTTTTAAACTGCCAAGCACGTTTTTATTCGTAATTGCGTTTTTCTGTCCTTATATGCATAATCTTAGATATTTATGACCAAGTGTTTGAATTTTAATGTTATTCTGCCATTAATTTTGCGAACAACTTCTTGTAGTCGGAAACAAAGTTTCTGCATGGACTAGAAAGTGATAATACTCATGTTATCTCTTAATACATAAATTACTTGAAATTGGATAATTATTAAGCAGTTAAAGGATTAACTTGGCTAACATATTATATGTCTTTTCTTACGGTTTTCATATTGAACTATTTGAATGCATTCAATATTCCGTCCAAGTGCAGCTTGATGGCTTCAAATGCGGTATCCGCTGTATTCCAGTGTAGGAATATATGCCACTTATTTGAATGGACCAGTGAAATCAAAAGAGAAGGAAAACAAGCTGAACGTTGTGTGTACCCCCAAAGGCCCGCCAATAGACTGCTGAACAATTTACGTATGTAAATTTCGGTGTAATGAGGAACTCCCTTACCACTGTCACAAACACTTTTGAGGGAATTATCAAATATGCTAACTTAACAAGATTCTCCGGCCCATATTGGCTCGAGAGAATAGCATGAGTATTTTAATGGAAGTTGTTATTTAGTCGATTTCATCCTTTTCATTGCTGAGAATTCTATTGTTTTAGCATCTCAGAATGTGTGAATATAAAATCCAATCCAATGATACGGAGCCATCTTCAAGAACGCTGTTACTCAAAATAATTAACTGGAAAAACTTCCAGTATTCTCACTTCCTAAGTTCGATCGATAAGCTAAGTTCGGCTTCTTCGATGAGGAGTCTACGAATACCTTTACCGTGGCCGGTGAATTGGTCCGGGGGGAATTCGTACGCGGGGAATTCGTCCGCGGGGAATGATCTCCTGACAGTTTGGTACACGGGGAATTAATCCCCCGCGCTGATGTTATTCAGTCTTATGTTAATAACTACGGTTATTCAGTCTTATATTAATCTACACGCCCTGGTTATTGTTGTAAATAAATTAACCTTAATTAAATAAATTAAATTAAAAGGGGGGTTGGGTTGGGTGGGGTTGGGTTGGTTTGGTAGTACAAAATCAGCGGGAGATCAATTCCCCTTGGACGAATTCCCTGCGTACGAATTCCCCGTGTACGAGTTCCCCCGGATCAATTCACCGGGCGCCTACTTTTACATCATCCGAACTTTACAATTCTAGAAATTTCCTTTGAAAGATATGACGGAATTCTGTTATGGATCGATCATTATATTGGCTATGCATCATTAGCGAGACACCATGAGAAAAAGTTCATGGTGATTTGTGATGCTCGCTACTTTATTTCATCAACTGAAAACATATTCATTACCGCACCTCTCTGCGGCAGAATTGGAGTATTTTTATCACTAGGAATTCCTCCTATTAGATAGGTGTTGATTATGATGGTAAAATTTGCCAAAAAGTAATAAAAGAGATTTAGATGGTCAAAATCTCCAATAGCCGTCTTTGTCGGCGTTCTTCGTCTCATTCACCGGTATTTGGAGAAAACAAGAAAGGACACCGTACTTTTTAAAAGCTCATTATGTATTTCCAAAGCGATGCTTTCATTTCCAGGAGTGAATAGTTGCCTACTTAACTACCTGGTACCTAATCGCTCCTGAAGATGTAAGCATCACTTTCGCTATACGTATTGAGAGTTCTTAAAAAGTGCGGTGTCGTTTCTTTTTTTCTCCAAATACCGGTGAATTAGACGAGAAACGCCGACAAAGACGGCTATTGGAGATGTCAAACTTCTAATTCCTTTAACATACGTGCTCCAACTTTTATTTTTTATAAATAAACTTTGCCACCTTAGAATAATACCAAATTGCAGCGATTACATCAAATACATTAAATAAATAAAAGAGAGACTATAGCCACACACCGGCTTATTCCATCACCGTTCTCACCTATGTTTTCTTCTTCCATTTCTCCTCACAACATCCGTCACAGTCCCATGCGCTGTTTTCGTTATCTGCCTCTTTTCTTTCGTCCCCAGCGCAGTGTGCAAATCATCCATTATGCAGCGAATAGCGATTCGACAAACAGTCATTAGTTCTGCCGCCGCCGCCTTGGAGGGGGTGGCGCTGGGGTGGCGATAAGGGGGACGCTTGTTTGCTCGCGGAGTGGTCGGCTCAAGATAGCCAAGGAAATGGATTTCAGCGAGCAATTTTAAATTCGCATGATTATTAGGGAGCATTAGGTTTTACATCCGCACGCCTACCCTAAAAATGGGGATAGAAAGGCGGGAAGAAATGCCGGTGAGGAATGGTCTGAGGTGACGTCACAGAAGTGCTGAACACGGATCTGACGTCACCTAATAGTGCCGACTACTGAAAATTGGTCATCTGATCGAAAAAGAAGAGTATTTGATTAGTATGAATGGCAAAAACAGGGGAGGCAGTCAATCACGACTGGATAATGAGTAAACTTGGACTAAATGAAATGCTATGTGACCAGTAAGATAAGTATAGCTTACGTTGAGCAATGATAGTTTTGATGGGTATTAAAGGCAGAAAAATATCTAGAAAAAATTCCATTTTTACACATGTCAACCGTAAGTTTTGTTATTTTTATAATAATAATTATTGGTGAGTGGCAGGGGTGAGCATACAACTCACAGGAATGGAAATTATGGAAAGTATTACTAATATACGGAGTAAGTAATGTACTTATCCAGAAAGGGAATAGATTAAGATATGTACAGATATTTATGTATTTCCAAATAAATTCTTATTCCAAAAAGTTTTAATTTTTCGTGATGTTAGACAAAAGTATAGCCCTTAATTTCGGAGGTCTCTCGTTTCCGAATGAATACTTATGTGGACGAAGTGGCTTCAAAAATATAAAGCTAGTAATTATATCAAGGCACTCTGTTTAGCGATCAGTTTCACTATATGATTATGGCGAAATAATTGCAAAGCAAGATGATTAAGTGACCTTCCACAAAATTACGTCGTAGGTCATGTCGTTGTGAGCTTAATATGATTTGCTTACTTAACAGTATCCAACTATACAAGTTTTTGTCCATTTAAGTCTCTGTAGGAATTTTCCCTAAGAATTGTTTGTGTACGGCTCTAGAAGTTTCTATGAACTAACATTTCCAAATTTTTTTTCAGCTAACGACTTGAGTTGGATTCTAAAGACGCGAAGTTTTATCGTACGTTAGGTACGTTATTTACTTCACATGAAGCTAATAAGCAAGTAATATATTTCCTTTACTGTTATAATTGTTTTGCGTTTCTCTTCTAGTGATGCCTTGTCCAAAATTTGTGTAAATAAGTACATTAATAAAATTAAAAAATAGGTATCTTAAGACATGATAAGAAAATATGTCGCATTATGGGGAAAAGTTAAAACAACTAAGTAGACACTTTCACTTTTCTTTGTCAAAATTAGATTAACGAGGGAAAGTTAAGAGGAGTTTAGATTATTCCTCAGTTGTAGCAAGAAGCGACTCGTAAAAATCCGACCGTAAAGTTGACCACTCTTACGAAGCTACATCCTTCTAGAAAGTTTATTCTTTTGTAAATTGTTGTCTTTCGTTATCTAAATATTCAAAATGTTTAGAATATACTCTCAAAATTTCATGGCGATATCTGTAAAATTGACGAAGTTATAGAGATCTGAATAAATGTAGTTCGAGTATTTTTCCTCCGTGTACTTCTGTATCCTTTGGCGAATTATTGTAAAGGTATATCGGTTTTTTGTTTTCCCTTACATATTTATTGTATGCGCTATTGCATTGACGACTAATAAAAATGCTAAAATTGATTTACTTAACTATGATCGAGTTGTACTCGACACTTCAGACGCTTTTTTCTCAAAATACTGTTTTGTATAATGGTGGACATAATATCCCGATAATCTTTCGGTAAATGTTCTACAACTGTATTCAATTGGTTAAATAATATTAAAAGGTCGTTGATGATTTCATATTTTCAAAATACATCTTCAGATTTTAGAAAAAGAGCAATTACTAAAATGTTTTCCTTACATTTTCCATACTCGAAATGAAATTCGTTGTCATTTCCTGAAAAAGGTCGATCAATGAAACTTTGCGAGAAACAATGATTCTTGTATTTCGTTGGAGTGAACAATCAATTTTTATTTTTTATTTCGAAGAGATCGTTTGAGCAGAAGAATTTGAACCGTCGAGCGCTTTTTAAAAAAACATGATCTTCCGTCAGCCATTTTCATTTGCTTCACTATATTTTCCAAGGGCATTTAAAAAATCATGCAGATATGCATATATAATTCCTGTAATTTTTTTCTCATTTGCACCATTCCCTTCCAAGCAAAACATTCTTGAACCTTACCATATATTTCGTACCACTAGGCGGACGATGCCACTTGAATAACGTTCAAAACTAAAACATTCATAACTAAAACTTGCTTGCATAGCAGTTTTAGTAGATGTTAATCTAGACGATTTTTATTCACGTATATTAGAAAATTATATTATATAATAGATATATTACATACTTTTACCATCCCATTTTCAGTTTGGATTCCCACTCAAATAGACATACGCGCCTGACACGTTTCGCTCCAAGCTAATTAACTTATGATTTTCTCCTTCTTTGATTTATTCATAACATCTCAATTTTCGTGGTTTAATTTAATTAATTTTTAAAAATTTTGAAATAGTTCTTCAAGTTAGTTAATTGCACATACCAGAATCGTTGTTTTGAAAGCATCTCCGTGAAGTATTAATCCTCCACTATTGTACATAAAGTTTGTTAGTCAAATGAGGCAGTCATGAAGTTGAATCAGCCCCATGATTAAAAATAATACAACCTTTTCATCGTAATTAAAGGACTAGTTTCACTTTAGCATCCGATTAATCGTAATATTTATCATGTCCTCATTATGCCCTTGCGGATGTTTTATTTTCTCTCGAAGCGTTTTGCTCCTCTTAATTTCTCATCTCGAAGCGTATTGGTTATCATTCGCATAGGATGCCGCAGTAACTTCCGGAAACACTCGCTAGACTGCGCCACAAAACGCGTTTCCAAGTTGCCTGCGAATTTTCCTGTTTGCCTAAGGCAAATAACTTGGCTTTAATTTGTGGGTTGACTCATAATTACCTTGGGGACTGATATAGCGCGGGTCTCCCTTCGGATGACGTACACCACCAAAGATGCTTTTTGTGTTCGGATGGAAAAATAAAGGAATCTACAGCGTAAAGAATTATTGATTTAATATGTTTTTACATGAAAAGATTGATTGATAACTTCGTATCAATCGTTACAAGAAATGAAGAAGTATCGTCTTCTCGTTAAATCCGTTACTTTTCTCTTACGAAGTCCCCATTACTCTTGGCCATAATATTAGTAAAATACAAATGTATGGAGGTTATGCATATATCAACAGGGTAACAGACAGAAAATGAACTATGTACACCAATCGTACTGACAAAAATCCTAGCAAAGGTCAAATTAAGATGTAGAATTTTCTCTCGAAGTAACCCGGGCTTATAAAATTTTGAGATTGGCCAAAAAAGCACACATTTATTATTTATTCTATTCGTAGCCCGTTCCATTTATCGCGTGAAATAGTTCCACTTTAACCTTTCTTATTTTCTAAATCAAAATTTATTCATGACTCCATCTTGCAAATCATTGAAAATAGTTCGTCCATCTAATCTAGCTTTTCTCCAATATTTTAGCTTAGTTTCAGTTTAATGAATTTAGCGAACTGATATATGGTGGATGTATTAGTTTGTAGTTAACATAAAATTTGTAGTTACCTAAAACATACCATTTTTTTATGTATCTTTACATTTAATATTTCTAATATTTATCATGCGTTCCTACATTTATGAACATTTATTCGTTTTCAGATTTTGATGCTAGCGGACAAGACGGTGTTGGATGGTGGATTCATATCTCCAAGGGTAAGTAATCATTTTTCCTTTTTATAATCTATGCTTAATGGTCCATCTAAGTTGCATTTACCTGTAGTGTATCGTGTATCAAACTACATATTTAGTATGCAATAGGAAGGAATAGGAATGGTAAATAACTAGTAGAACCTTGAGGGGATGCTCATCGAGAGTCATAGAAACAGATTATTTTTCTCTTATTCGACCTTATTCAGAATGCTGAATGTTGTACCGCATGAAGTAGGTTTAATCTACGATTTAGAGATGTTGCAACGTAGCTCATTTCGTCAGAGGAAATGGGTTGTAATAGAGGTAATATCTAGTCTACCTTGAACTATGGTTTCAGAATGAAAGTATAACTCATGATGTCATCCTCACTGGGCTGCAGAACCTGTGAGGACTACCTTCAGCTTGGCTCTGCCTTACTTATATTTATAAAATATTGACCTTCCTGGCGTGGATGACCCTACCAGAGAACAGGTTCCAGCCAGATCAACTCTTTTGGTCTCACAAATAGTATCAAACAAATCTCATTCTTCGACATTCATCCTATGGCTACAATTATCTCTAACAGTCTTCAATTATTATTTGGTTAGGATACGCTTAAATCATACTAAATGTATATATTTTCTTAACTTATGTAAATATTATTCTTGCTAGTAATTGTATTTATTTTCGATTTAACCATGTTAATTGCATTTTTTTTCAAAATAATTTTATTTCATATTCTATCAATTTTTCTTTCTCAAAATCATAGCTTATAACATATTTTACTGTTTATATTTTTACAACCGCTCTTTGCTGTGTGAATTATCA
The DNA here is from genome assembly GCA_947579665.1 of Sympetrum striolatum. Lineage (NCBI taxonomy): Eukaryota > Metazoa > Arthropoda > Insecta > Odonata > Libellulidae > Sympetrum > Sympetrum striolatum. The sequence continues at coordinate 43,536,266 of OX388351.1, read as the reverse complement.
TTCAGGTCGTTTCCCAATCCTAGAGATTTTGAGAAGATTATCGGCATTTCCACATTCTTGCGCTTATTTTATTAGTGTGTTATTAAATTATCGAGCTCAAAAGTAGTTTGTAGTTATAAATAAATGTTTTTGCGGCATTTTTATTTACAATATATATAATTGCTTATGAGCAAGCTTCACTTTTGCAAAAATTTCTGAATCTAAAATTTTATATCGAAGCTTACCCTCACACTCCCCGAAGCCTGGAACCCTTTCCCAATCCACTATCATTTTCTCCTCGTAAACCCTAAAAAAAACGGGAAACATCGACGCGATACAGAATTAGGTATCTTTCCGAGCCCCGGCGCAGAAACTTTGTCAGACGCAAACACTCCACGGCTCCCTTTTAAATATCGGATGCAACTTTTCAGGGGCAAAGTGCATCGGTGACACACATTCTCCTCAATTATTCTACTCTATTTTTTCCTCTTTCCTAAACACTCTCCCCCTTTGGGCCTCCGCAAACACCTCTCCGGGCGACCTCATTTACCTATTCGTCACAATTTAATGTCAACACTTAACATCGACTACAAATATTTGCAATTTCTCATGAGGCAAATATATGGAATGTTTGCCGTCAAACCTAGCCACTTAATACGGCTGAATCCGAACGCCAAACACGCAACTCCCGACGGTTGCGCGTTGCTCCTTGCGCACGCCCTCGCTTCCTTACGCATCCACTCATCCCCGCGTTTAATTGCGTAATTATTATTATTATCATTAATATTAAGAGGTAGCGAAACATCCTCGGGCAGTCACGTGCAAGAAATATTCAGAGGGTTGGTTGGTTGGGATATGAATGGGTGTGAAATGGGTCGAAAACCTCTTCATCAGTAAATATCCTTGTATCATAGATTGATAGCAATACTAATATTTTGTCATTTATTTAGTTTATTTCATTCATTTCTATAATAAGAATTCTTTAAAATTTCGACAATGCAAAGTAATAAAAAAGTCGTGTCGAATATATCCTTGCGTGGATTGAATACGAATATCATTTAAGATTTGCCTGAACAGGCTCACAGTGTTTTGATCAATGAAAAATAGATAGTAATTGACACAGCAAAAAGGATGTACTATGAATTAAAATTTGAAAATTTAAAAATGAAACTATGTACTCAAAATAATAATAATTATTTATTTGACTCATAAAGGAAAAATCCCCAACCAAATGTGTTATAATAAATAGAAAAAGTAAGAATAAAAAATAAAAACACGAACGTTATAAAATATTTTTTCTCTGAGCCTTATATATTCCCATGATGTGTTATTCCCATAATGTGATGATGTGCCCGAAGCTACCTTGTATAGTGCCCGCCAAGCTACGGAAAAAAAGATTTTTTTATTTGCTACAACAATATTTCTTGAGATTGCACTAGCGGGTATATAGTGGAGGTTTAGCGGGGAAAGGGTCAGAAACTTGGTTGGCCTGGTCTTGAGTTTCGTAAACATTTCACCGCTCTTATCGCCTATGCCCAGATTAACAAGACGCGTATCTATGTCACATTTAGTTCATTATGCGAATGCGAAGATTCAGCTCAGCTGAGCTCAGGCTCAGCTTATTAATATATCAAACTCCTCGTAATCAACGACTGCTGCTTTCCGGAACGCAGCGGTGCACATGCAGCGAAAACCTTCATACCAGATGCATTCCCCGTTCCCCTTCGGAGATAAAGACTTTCTCACATGAGAGATGTGAGGTTGTGATGAAATTATATACGATGTAATATTATGGATCTTATTTATCTTGGAACGTTTTTTTCAAGTGATAATACAGCCAAAGGATGGCCTGAATATCACCATGGACGGAAATGTTAGGTGGTGCCCGCTTCGCTTACGGAAGCGCCCTTAGGTGCCCGGGCGCCAAAAAAGGTTGAGTACCCCGGGTCTATACTGAATAATTGCATTTATCTTATTATCCAGCCGCGTGGGGGAGTGGTTATCACGCTTGCATGATAACGCTTCAAAGTCCCGGGTTCGAATCCTGGCAAACCGAAAAAAATCCAGTAAGCCGGGATTCCGGATGTAATTCCGGTCGTATGTGTTCGCCTATTGTTGTGTGTTTGTGATGTATATTATAAGTCAACTTTGTTGGCATGACCTGTTTGAGTAAAACAAATAAACTATATAAATCCTAATGCGCATAATTTGTCGTAAGGATCTCTTCGTATATTTCTTCTATTTTTCTCGTTCAATCTTCTTCAAAATCATATCTGTGTTATAAGTTACGGTTGATAAGATGTAAGAGAAAACGGTAGTTATCTGGGGGTTATACCTTTACTTTTTTTCAGGTAGAAATTTGGAGGGTCTCCATCCTAATCCGGACCCTTAGCTAGCCTTCGAAGCTCAGGAGCGCCCGGCCTCCACAGCAGGGGGGACCATAAAAAAAACTGACCGCGTGGAATACGATTTAAAAAGTTATAAACAATTAAAATGAGCAACAATTTATTATCTTTGTCGTCTTACTAGTCCAAAGAGATGTACAAGCGTCTTTTGATCGACGTTCTACGATGAAAATTAAGATTTTTCGTGATTTTGCTAGAAATGACCCGTTGACGCACGGCAACGTTGCCCCGGGGATGGGTTGGGTTGGGGGGAGGGATTTCTAGCAAAAATCTAGAAATCTAGAAATCCTTCCCTGATAACTATCATTAACCGAGAAAACATTTCAACTCAAACTCAACAAATAAATAGGCTTTATGATTATAACCTTTGAATTCTATGAAAAGTGATATTTCTAGAATCTGTTTTCCTCGATTCTGTAGTTTTTGCGCTGATAGCATTCTGGCGCAATGAGAAAAGCAAATTCTTAATACTTCATTTTTCAAATATCTTTTTGAACTTTATTCTCTCCCCAAAAATTGATTGGTAGAATCCAACCATACAGAGTGAATATTAATATATTAATATTATTAACTCCTCGAAAGAAGTACAGAAGTGACGTTTTCCGATGATTTTGGCTCATGGGGAGGATTTACGACAACAGAATGTCTGAAATGCTGTGTGAGGAGATTCTGAGTAGCACAAAAGGGAGAGGAAGACAGAGCATTTTGGGTGTATGCGATGAATCAATTGCTGGAGATAAAATGTTCATAGATTTAAGAATATAAGGGAATATTTAACGGGATGATAGAATGTGCTTCAGACGAAAGATGCGGTTATAGAAGTTCGAAGGAATATTCAGGCTAAAGAGACGAATGGAATAATCCATAAAGAGATTAGAATGAGGGTTATTTATGAAAGAAAGACTTTTTGGTCTTTGAAGAGCAAATCAGTTTTAATAAATAAAAACCCTGCATGTACTTCCGTATGCACCGCATTAGATGCTTTAGGCGTAGGAAGGGGATGAAGGGCCCGTGTAATATATTCTAGTAGTCGAGGGGTTACCAATCTTTCTGATACCCGCTGCCTCTAGGCCTTGTGCATCCGTATTCCATGTTCTTCATAATAAGAAATACAGTTTTATTAAATCAATATGCCAACATTTATTTAAAAAAATAATGGGCGATGTTACAAAAATATAATTTTTGATACTTTAAATCGGTAACCAATAAGAGGTTTAAAATCTCCAATAGTCGTTCTTGTCGGCGTTCCTCTTCTCATTTCCAGGTATTCCGAGAAAACAAGACAGGACACCGCACTTATTGACAGCACTCAATACTTATTTCGAATGAGATGCATTCTTCGTCAGGAGTTATTAGATACAAATTCTAATAGATCTAAGTATCTAATTTCTAGTGTCCCATCTTTCCTTTCTTTTCATTGGTATCCAAGACGTATCGTTCGCGGAAATATAAAATTTTTTAAGCTACCAAGTATTATCTCTAATTCTAGGGTCTATTTTACTGATTTTTTGCAGTAGGTGATCTACCTCAGAAACGAGTTGATATTTACTGCATCTTCGAGAAGATATCATTTAAATTTTTTCGCGCAAATTAAACCAAAATTATGATTTTCTTCCATCTTTCGGTTCCCAGAATACACCAAGAAGTATTTTTGGAAGGCCTTCCGACTAATTATAAATCTTAAGTTAACGGACATTTCTCTTAAAACGCTTGCAAGCAATTGATTGTTTTACATAAATATGTACGTAATAGAGTAAAAACTGCATCAGTAATTTCCAACATATTTTTACGCGTCCTCTTGCTTGGATATTAGCCAAAACTGCGAAACACAATACCGTGATTTTACGGTTGCAAGCAGTAAAATATAGGAATAAAAGCGCATGATGTGTAGAAAGAAATCTTTTCGTATGATCCAAGGCACATATGATTGTATGCACGTATGATGATTTCCAGTGGACACTGGTTAGGAAGCATTTGATTGTTTCATATTTTCTTTGACGAATGTGGGGAGTATATATTGTAGAGATGTTAATTTTTATGTGAGAGTTGTCACTTAAATGTTCAAGAAATTATAAAATCTGTATACATCACGAGTATTTGCTAGTAAGGTTGTTTAATTAGTATTTGTTAACAATTTTAAGAAATAAGTCGATCGCAATGTAACTGATGAAAACATGTGTCAATTACGACTAATAATGTCTTGTTGTAGTTCTTATTCGTCACTTGTGACTTGTAGTGGTCAAGTGATCTAATTAAATCTGAGGTCCAGTATTATAATAAACCAAAAGCTAAAATGGATTTTAACTATAACCTTCACTCAAATAAATCGTATAATAGTCGATGGTTAAACCTACACTTATATTTAATTTTATGATTAATATTGACAGATTGAGTGAGCCCTTAATCTTAGAGTAATGCTTCGTTATAATTTACCCGATGCCACCAATTTGCTGCTAAGCTTAATCTTAAGATTAACTGAGAAGTTGATATAACTAAACATAATAATTCCGGGTCTGAATTCGGTACTTACTTATACTTACGTTTGTGAGTTAATTTAAATGATCAATGGTATTTCCTCCAAATATTTCTTTCCCAGATTATACAGCATAAATAAGATACTTATTTCTGAGAGAAAATCCGGTAAACAGGTTTCCCTTCTCGTATGCCCGTTCAAAAACGATGTTCGCTAAAGTTAAATACCCTCATCTTGACTTATAAGCTTAAACGCGAAGGACTGCGTTGACTCGATTTTTCTTCAATACGAAATCATATTCAAGATTATGTGTGTGCAGAAGACTTTGGGAACGGTGTTTACTCAATCGAAAGGAGATTAAATGGAATGAAGAAAGATGAACTGGTAATCGCCGATTAATCTGTTTCAGTCGGCGCCAAATGCGCAATCGTCGAAAATTCGCTCTCCCAATTAATAGCGCAGCCGTTGTAGTTAATTCGCTATAAGAAACTTATATATGCTCTACACGCTTCAAATATTTGTCGGTTTACTCTTGCTACAAATCTGGTGATGAGCAAATTTGTTTTAACCTCTTTGGATAATTTATTTCCGTTGGTCGCCGATTCTTCCCAAACATTAGTACTAAGCTCGGCGCTCTGTAAATACGAGAGGGCCATATTATTTCCTTAGTTTTCGGAAAAAAAACCTCGCACATTCCTAATTAATAAAAAATATTGATTTGTCCCCCCAAACGTAGTTCAAATTTGCTCAAGCAACTTAAATTGTTTACCGAATGTGTTTGAGTTTCAGTTCCCTGTTTTTTCTCTCCGTAGTGTGTAATTTAAGTCAGCCAAAGCATCTGAGCCGCTGCCCGCCGACCGAAATGAGTTTATCGTTTTCCATTGTAAAGATGTTGAGGCTTTTGTGCTGAAGAGAGAAAGTTGTGCATAAATTGGGTTATTGAACAGGTGGTCGATTTTGTGTAATTGGGTTCAATGTGCTCTCTGACGATTAAAGCGTAGATTTGTTTCAAATGCTCTTAGGTCGCATTGATGCGAAATGTTAGGAAAGAGAATGGATATGAGGATATATATGTACCGAAGCAAAGGCCATTATGATGTTGATTAGTATGAATCAATCTAGGCTGATTAGTGCTATATCTTCAAACGTGTATAGACCTGGAAGTGTCCACATTGATAACGCCAAAGAAACATTAAGTATATTATACGCGCATTTTTCATATATAATTTAGAATGCAGCGTTGTCGTGTGTTTTTGAATGATTTCTTCCATTTTATTATACTCCTTCTCAGAGTTTTCTTCATTTTCTTACAAATATGACATATTTTTTAACCGAATATTAGAGAGGATGTCTTCAAACGTGCATAGACCTGGAAGTGTCCACTTCGATAATGCCAAAAAACGTTAAGTATATTATACGAGCACTCTCACTCACACTATATAATTTAGAATGCAGCATTGTAGTGTGTTTTTGAATGGTTTCTCCCATTTAATTATACTCCTTCTCATAGTTTTCATTATTCTCATACATATCGGACCGTTTTTATAACCGGAATATTAGAGAGGATGTCCTCAAACTTGCGAAGTCCGAGAAATATCCACTTCCATATCGCCAAAGAAACATTAAGTTTTTATATAGAAATAATGAATATAGGATTAGTAGAATCTGTTAATTCGGCTTCGACTTTGCGGCAGTTCTCCATAATAAATCTTGACAAAAATGGATGATCACCGGAGGACGATCTTATTGATTGAAACTATGGTCATGTGTTAATAAAGTAACTGTTTTAAAGGCATTATTGTTTTTTTAATCTCGAGATTTAGCATCTAGGATTGCCATATCCTTTAAAAGTACTATTCAGAAAAGGTGATGAAAAATTTAAAAAGAATTTCCATTTCGTTGAAAGTAAAATGAGTGAAATGTGACTTACTACGTATTATAATACGACAAAGTTAATAGGTTTTAGTTAAGTTCTAGCACATATTGACACAGTTCTAGCACATAGCACCTGTATATTTTTCATTTATAACATCCCACTGATTTAACTCAGTGTCCGCATGATTAGCTCAATGGTAGGTATCAAAGTCTTTGTCGTACGTTTCCAGTTAGGATAATCAGGAAGTTACCGTTCAACTTGTATCCTCAAAAGGTATTTCGTCTCTTCAAGCGAGGAGTGTTTGAGGGACTGGTAATTTATTACTATTTTTGTCTGGAATTGCAACCCTTTTAACAAGTGATTGAATAGTATTGCTCGATAACATTGAAATGCTAAAATTTTCATTTGACTAATTTTATGGAGGGTTAATTGTCAAATATACAGCATTGAAAAAAAGTCTACTTATATACTAGTTAGAGTCTATGATTTGAATCGTGGGTTGTGTACGGTTATTTGTTACCATGATTTTTTACATTTTACTACCTCTTACAATTTTTCATAGTTTTTTATAGCTATAAAACACCTATTAGTACACAGTAAAAGAAACTGAGTGCTTCAAAGCATTATATTGCAATTCACATTGATGTACCGCATTGTTCATGTTTATATTCACATTGTGGTGAAGATAGAACACTGATCAGTGTTTTATCGGTACCACAACGAATTTTAATCAGCTTGTTGTTAAGCAGAGATTTTGTGGTAGAACTCGACATTTTTCTATTTTATAAATCACTTTCGAAGTCAAAGTTTCTCCATCGTTAATCGCAAGACTACAATTTTAACTCTACATTGTTATTGTTATGACTACTACCTGGCCTGGTGCCTAATAGTTGTCCTTAAGAATAAATAAATGAGAATTTTATTCCTCCAATTAACTCACCGACGCATTATTTTTTTTAATGCCAATTGATAGCGATTTCAAATTGTGAATCGCTTAAGGATTACAGAGAAATAATCGCCATGATGAATTTTATTTTATGTATGTACCCCGAGAGCAGTAATTGGCGTAATGTAGGTGGTGAATTAACAACAATATCCTTACCCACATAACTTATCCATCCAACACCAGCATAAACCACCCTGGTAGCTTTTCTTATTGTCTACGGAAAGAACAACCAAAAGTGACTATCTGCTTTTGCTAATTACATAATTATGTTTAGGTGTCCTTGCGCTATGAGTGAGGATATCAATGTATCAACTAATTTGTTTTACTACGAGTGTTTTTAATCTTAACTCTTTCACTACCATGCGAATATTTTGACGTAATCATGTATAAGTATCCTTGCGCTATGAGTATATTAATGTATTAACTAAAGTTTTTTAGTATTCAATTTGAAAACGATTTCTAATAGGTAGAAAAAACTTAATTGCAAAGAATAAGTTTATGTTTAAACTAAACTTAGAGGTTTATCTAATTAGATCTATCCTCTTATCAAAGACTTAACGTAATAACTTGAATTTCATCGCTTTCTCTTCGATTCTAATCTGACTGACACTTCTGGAAAAATTGAAAACGTGAATGAAAGATTTGCTTGCAATCTTGAGCCCTGTACTTCTGAATCTTCCAGGTTTTTCCAGCAGACAATTAGAAAAGCTAACAAATTTTAGCTAGATAAGGATGGTAGTGTAAATGCATCATCTGCCACGCGCTACTACCGACTTGCTGGGTAAATATATAAAGGGCCTAATCCTTTAGCCTGGCCTGTAATCGCAGCGGGTACATTGCTTTTTCATCACAGTTTAAACCGATGTTGTCGTTTGCCAAAGAGAAGCAGGTAAGAGGCGAAAATCTTCGCCTCGGACTGCGAAATCTGCGTCTCATGTCTCCGAGGCAACCTCAGTCAGGATTCCTCACGTTCCCTTTCACAAGACTTCCGGAAAGTCGCTCCTAAACACGAGCCCGCGAACAATACGACGGACGCCTTTAGCATTCGATACAAAGGATTAGCGACATTTTAAAAGGCGGGGAGACCACCCGCAGCGGGGCGACCACCGGATGCCCACAGCTGAAAAAACCTCCTCAATGGCCAACTCAACCTGTTTGTTCAAGTAGTCACTCAAAAAAGTATCTCAAGTATCGACTTCCAAACTTAAACAGCGACAACTGGCGAATTCTTTGGATACCATCTCGAGGTTTGTTTTCTTTTCGTCTCTTTTTTCGACGTCGGGTCAATATTTACGGGGGCCGTTGGCTTTTCCACCGTCGCACCCTTGTTCTGTTTGTGTTTTTGGCGCCCTGTCGTCCCAACGGATTAACGCCGACAACGGGATTCGAACCCACGCCATTGTCGGTTGTTTGCGAGCTCATTGTGACGGCAATTTATTCGCTTTTCATGGAAAAGTCGAGCGGACCTCAACCCTTTATTGGTGGGGAATTCGGGAGTTTTAAGGATTACCTCTCAATTTGAGTTTGTTCTTTGGACTGCGAGAATTCGAGCCCTACGATTTAAACCGTGGGTGGTCGTTTGGATGTTATAGATCTTCCGGTGTTATGATATGCACTTTATTTTTGCTTGCAAGGTTCTGTTTTGCATAAACGGAATTGTGCTTTCGTATGAATAGTTAGTTAGGGTATCCAGAGGTCGGTCGTGCAAAAACGGAAAATTTACTACGTCAAGGATGGAAAATCCGGGACTGTCGGGACACAACAGGAAATCCACCGGGACGATACCGGGATAATGTTCTAATTCAGTCATTATCGTAGTTAGGAGTATTAAAATACTTTTAATTAGCTCTTTGCTTACATTATTCATTACTTCTAACAAAATGGATTTTTTTGAGATTGATTTCCATGAAAATTTTATGGTGTATTATTATAAATATATTAATTAAAATTAAATAAAAATATCTTATTTTATATATATAATTAAGCTGGAAAAATTGTCACAACAGAAATAAAATTGAAGAGAGAGAAATAGCATAAGAAATAGTATATAGTATTTTTATTAATCTATGTATATACAAAGTTAATTAGTTACATGTGACAAAATTGAACAAAAAATTTCACTTGAAGGTATTGATTTCCCTTTTGGTCCTCCTGAGCCAATAATTGGCTCGTCAGGAGACGCACAAATAAACAGACAACCAGAAAATATAAAATACTTAAGAATTACAGAAATATAACTTACTTCTAAAAATTTTAGGAATACTCAGTCATTAACAATCATAAGTTTTACACAAAACAACACGTTATATCTATATACACATCTTATCAAAAATAGATTATAAAATAATAATTTAAAAATTATATTGTCTCAATGTGTAGTAGGAATTTTTTCATGCTTTTTTAAACGTCGCTTTATGATGTTAAATACAGCAGATGTGTTGGCAATTTATTAAAGATATTTGGTACAACACTACAAATAGAATAAAATATAATAAAAATTGTACAACATTAGAAATAGAAATAGTAGCGTAAGGAAATCCTACAGGCTTTTAATAAAATGATAAAAAAATACAAGATAGAAAAACATTGAATTATGGATCAATAGCGCTCGAACCATGTTCATTGATGAACAAAGATTTTAAAGTTTAGTGATTAAAAAAATACCTCAGTTGATTAATAGAAACTAATGTGGTAGAAATTTCCAAAATATTCGGGACCTAGGGGTGCCCGAAAATGTATATCGAACACTGGGTGTAATGGTTAAAATACGGACAAATTCCGAAACATCGGGACGTCCGGAAACTAAATTTATAATGTACTGTGTTACATATACACTTGTTTAAAAAATGTTGTCAGGGGCATTAAAATCTTCGAAATCTATTGAAGGTTTCAATTAAAATTTTAATAAATAAGTGGAAATATGATTAAAATGATAGATAGAAACGATAGATATCTAAACGCACATTCATAGGAAAATATTCTTAAAAGATCATTGAGAAAATACGGAGTAATTTTCATTGTGTTTTTGAAAAAATCGATGATGAATTTCTACTGAGATACAAATTTTGCTATTTACTGAAAATAAAGATTCGCCTGTTTATTGTTACTTAGATTTTCTCTCGCCTTAATTATTTGTATTCACGCATCGTTGCAGATAGACTGCGAAGGTAAGATTTGTAATTAAAGTTAATGGAACTAATATTTGAGTTTAAAATGTCACCTATTCCACGTAACCCATCATGAAATATATCCTAAATATGTACTTGTATGCTGTATTGCAAAATATAAAATTAACGCAAATATCCTTGCAATCGGCTGGATAAATCGCGATTCTACTTACTCTTCTTCTTAATTACTTTGGAGGTAGATTGCTTTATAACGTAACTATAAACAGCCTAAACAATGGATTGTATTATATTTATCCAGCCAAATTACGAGGAAATCATTGTTATGGCCCAGTCCAGCATTTGCCCCAGTTGGGAAAAAAATCTCTCGTAGATAGTTTTATTGCATATGTGTACCCATATTCTCTCTCAACACGTTTTTATTCTCAATTTCATATGAGTATTTCAAATCATTTCCATAAACTTATAAACGATGTTCCCATTGGTTTACATTACATCCCGCAAGAATTGTATTACACTTTACAGAACCTTTATGATTTTTTACGATTAGGTAAAAACCTCAGGCGACTCTTTAAGAGGGAAAAGTTGATATTAAGGTATTTATTTTTTGATATTCAATCCTTCGTGAGAGATTATTAATTCACGTTTGCAATCGCTTAGATATCTCATCTCATGATTTCAAAACGAATGAGTCAAGTTAAAACTAAAATATCCCTTATTACATTAAGCCTCAGTCGACAAAGCGCCTCGAGTGTCTTCCCATAAGTATAATTAAATTAATCCCTTTCGTAATTGTCACGCGAGATTTTTAAGGATCTTGATAGCCCTCCACGTCCGCCATAGTGGTCCCAAGAGCAATTCCCCAATGTTGTTTCAACTTCAGAGCCATTCCCCTAGTACTCTTGCAATGCGTCAACAACAGGCTCACACATCCTAGAATGTTTGGTCCTGTCTTTCCATCCCCTGATAGATTCCTACGGCGAAACAAAAATAAAGACCACTTGCAATGTTCGTCATGTTCGAAACTGTAGGGAGTACTCACAGAAATTTGATTTTGGGCGTGTGTATTAATTCTAGACAAAAAATATCGAACTAAAGTAAATAGTAAAACCTTATCAAGGGGAAAGAGGAAGGCAAGAATTCATATTACCGTTTTTTGTGTGAAAGCGGTGGATGATCCTGGATAGGAACCGTTTTGGGGACTACCAGATTAATTTATCGGAATTTGGACAAAGTTCAGTATTAATTTTCGTTGTCATCTATGTATTTTATTTTTCATGTTTCCATAATTAATAATATTCAGCCTATCTACATTATCCTAACTTTGTAAAACAGAAACTAAGGGAACAACTTACAATATTCTGTTAAATTTAGTTTTTTGATGTTTAATATATTTTTATTATTTTAATAATAATTTTTTTATATTTAATATTTTTAATATTTAAAACAATGTATATAAAAAAACCGTGCACCAACTCCAATTGCAAAACCGACCTTAATCGATTGCTAACTCTTTAAATAATTATTTTGCTAATATTTATATTATAAAATTATGTAATAACATACATTAAGTTGGGATTCAGGTTCTTTTCTACAGGTATTGTATGTATACAAATGTATTATTGGCGAGTCGCTTGTTGCGTATTTGCGATAATATTCTCTATAGCGCACATTAATTGGGGGCAAAATTTACATCAATTGTCGCCGAGTCATACCGGACGATGGAATTTATTTCTCACATACGTGTCCTCACCAGGAACCGCACTGGGACGCTTTCACCAAAAGCGAACGCGCTGCCCACTTTGCTATCCGGGACCGAATGAGTACTAAATAAGAATGTTTGGGCGATTCGGAAGTGGAAATTCGCCTCTACATCAATGATTGTTGACTTCTGCATCCTCTGAGTCCAATAGGTGGGTCAAACAAACCGGGGCACTTCCTGCGGATCCGTAGTTTTTGAATTGGCGCGATGTTTCCTCCGGAGTACAAGTTTACCAGAAGCTTTCTTCTCTCTTTTCACGCCCGGGAGTAATAGAAAGAGCAATCAATCAGCCGTAACATAGCCTCAGTGTTGTCGCACACAATGGCAACGCTTTCTCTGTTTGCAGACAATTGGTCACACCCACTTCCGACCCGCCCCTGCCGCGCTCCCACAATGCACTGCGAAGCGGAACATACCCAACGCAAATTATGCCTCGTCAAAGGAAATATGGAAACAGTAAGCGTGCCGGTTGACGTTTGAAACGGAATTATAATGATATCTTGAGAGAAAAGGGTTCCAGAAGGCGGGGTTATTGCCATCGACCGAAAATGTATGACGAAGCGCCCGCCGACCTAGGGGTTTGTGGTCTCCCGTATGGGTCATGAAGATACAGTGTTGACTTTGAGTGACAACTACCTGTGGGGGCTGTTATGAAGGTGTGGCCTCACTGAGGCGGAAGGATCTCGTCCTCTATTATTATCCCCGATGTTATATTTAGCTGTCAGATAAATTCATTCATGAATATAAAATAGATGAAATGATAATATATTGCGTTACAACCCTATGAGGGTCAATGCGCAGCCAAGCGGAATGGATCGTGGATGATACCTATTCAAAAGGTTACGTATCACTGGGCAACTGACCCCAGCATCCCGCCGTCTTATTGACTCTTTGAATCTAGTATTGACTCGTTAACCTACTGATTCGGGTAGATTCTACTTTTAGGTATCATCTTCCATGGATCGAACCAATGAACAGATCCCCAAAGGAGAATGTGTTTACAATGGCGGCGAAATACACGATGAGTATAATGTACCAGATTTAGGCTGAGGTTGCTTTACTTATTTGGATAAGTGATTGACGCTGTATAATTCTCCACAACATACATGAATGAATTCTCTTTTATATATGAATACATTTTCTTCAGGCGTCAATTTTTTAATTATAATCTAAAGTGTACATTTGCCAATTGGGGGTGGGTGGTTTGAGGGTGTTTATTTTATATTTAAAATGTTAATTTTTTATTTAAATATTAAAAGTAACAATGAGGTAAATGCCTTAATTCTCGCCAAGTCAAAATGCAAAATTGTTGTGAAGCATCCTGTGTAGGTAAATTTCACGCGGAAACATCTATTATTTTTAGATTGAGATATTCGCCATACCTCAAGTTGTTTTTCAAAATCAACATGGGATCGATTGTTCTCTCGGCATCTAACCATGATTCTCATACTATATTTTGTAATTTTAAATTGGGCACATCAATGGGTGTGTTACATTTAAATAAGCCATTTGAGATTAAATATAAAGTACAATTTCTGAATTTCCCGTTTTTTTTGATACATTAAATATTTTTCTTTATTCCCCTTATATTTATCTCTTATAGTTGCTGCCTTTTTGTCTCACCTTAAGGTTCAGTTCCCACATAGGAACATCGCTAAAGCTATTCCTAAACTTTATTTCGGATAAGCAGAGTTTTATTTGAAATCCTCGAGTGATGGAGTGAAATTGTATGTAGTTGTTGCTATTAAAGTATGTTTACTCTTTCAGTTAACGCTTCTTTTTCTAAATATTTTACTGTTAGCTTTTTAAGAAAAATAGTTGCAACAACCTTGCTTTCCCCAAGAGAGAGTAGCATCATAATATTTAGTTTTTTTCTGTTATTATAAACTTAATATTCTCACTAAATAATCCTGGCCCTGAGGTAGCAGTTATCCTATATTAAGGTTAAATCTGTAGAAAACAAAAATTGAGATGATTTATCTCAAAGCAACCCTCACATTCCTTAATTTTTTTGTTGTTTTCCTGCGGTGGAAATATATTTTTTGTGATCAAAATTACCTCTTTTTGATAAGCTTCATAATATTATTTCTTCTTTCCGTATCTCCTTTCTATGGTCACGTATTTGGTTGAAACCCCGTTAAAATTTTAGTTTAGATTACTATTTAAAGGCTGTATTTATTTTCTTTACGTTGTATTCGTTTAGAGATAAATGGAATAATGGGACTTCCTAGTCTCAATTTTGCTCAATAAAGACATTTTTATGCATTTGCATGTATGTATACACCGAAACAATACCATTTCCAAGTTTAAACTCTTCGCCCCTCATACACACATGAACTCTAACGTTCCAGCATGTTCAACCCACGTACGCACGTATCTATGGACTTCAATTCATTCGCCAGCTCACATTATTATATATATATCCGTTCGTAGAAGCGGAAATTCGGACACTTTCTCACGAGCATCTTGCCCCCGACGACAGAGAGGCACCGCCCAGAAATTCACTCTAACACATTGGGGACCCCATAGAATTCTCCCCTCGCACATTCATCTCTCCCCGTATCTGTTCGGGGCAGAAAGGCCCCCACAATGGGACGTGGCAGTGACCCGCCCACAGGATTAGCAGCGCACTTGGGAAGGCGTGACCTTTCGACCCTTCTCGCATCAATTCACCCCTACAAAACGCGCAAATTCATTGGCCTTTGCTTAAGGGAAGCCCGCTATTGCTTTTTTGTCAATGGACCCGTGGGAGCGTACGGGGAATTAATAAGGATTCGCAGTCCCTGGCTTTAGGGATAAATAACCATAGGGATTTAAGGGTTCGATTATTTTTCGCGCTAAGGTTTCTCTCGAATGCCCGCTCTGTTTGCGATTATCTTCTTACCGAGAAAGAAATATGTCCATTATTTGAGGGAAAGGGATGTGGGAGGGAAGCCCCGTTCCATTAGCACATCAGTGGCCTTGTATATTAGTGGTGCATTAGCAGGATGGAGTATCAGTTTCCATCTCAAGAGGGGCTGCATCTTTGATAATGTTCCCTATGGAAGTAGGAAGATAAACTTGGACCTGATATTTATTTGGTGATTGTTTGTCCTTTCCTATTATCAAGGATCCATCTTAAAAGTGGCAGCTTAGTGTTTATAATGATAAAATGAGAATATTTTATGATATTTATAGATTGTATCAGCAATGTATTCAGCCTGAAGGCTGGTAGAAACCTCACCCTCTTCAGCATTGGCTACCAAGAGAAATTAGAGGGAAATTAGGTTTTCTAGACAGGATGATGGGTGAGGTAGTTTTGACTTGTTTTTCTCAAAGAAAAAGAGTGATATTAGTGATACATGTTCATGAAAGTGGGGCACAATAACTCTACGAGTTATATTTTCTTAGCATTCTATATTATTCAGCATCATTCATAACGCAGTAGCTCTCCTGCCATGACACCCAAAAACAAATCGTGTAAATAGATTGGTATTCAGAACGTTCTCTTTAATACCTGCCTTTCATTTGTTTGTTCATAATAACTTTTTTCCTTATTTATGATCATCGGCATTAAGATTGTCTGGAAAATGAAATTTAGGCAGTATTTTCGCACCGTTACAACTTTTGTATTTGATGAGCATTTTCAAAGTCTAACTAAACAATATTATATAATTGTCACTGATTTATACAATGCCATATTATATACACTCACTCACTACATTGGTTTCAATGTTTAACATCATCATAATTTACTTTCATTTTTGGTTTAAATTACTTTTTAATCGTTTCTTTATCTCATTGTCAGTTCTCCCCAATGTCAGCTTCTCGTTAAATAATTCGTTTAAGTTATGTTTCAAGGATGATTCCAATGGCTCTCAATAGGAAGAAGGACTTATTCATTCTCGTGCAAGTCAACAGACAAATATCTTTAGTTCAATAAAGTAGGTGATGACTTATTTAGAATAACTGCTGTGTGTTGATATAATCCTCCATAACCAATTCCCCTGGCTTTCATATACTAAAAAGACGTAGGTAAACATTAGCAGACTTGTAAGGGACCAACAAAAGTCAACAAGTACGTGTTAAGCACATAGCGATAAAAAATAGTGGAAGCTAACCAGAGGGAAAATCGCAGTATATAGAATTAATAAACGTTCTTAATCACTAGAAGCAAGGTGAGAGAGTATTGCGCTTATGGAAGGTAAAGGTATGAAGTTTCTGAGAAACAAGAAGTGCCTGTAAATGACGTTTTTGGCCTTTCACATCCCGTTTCCATTTTAAAAGTAATTTTTTGTCGTTCTTGTCAAATCTCCCAATCGGCTTTCTGCGTCATTCTCCCATTTCCAAAATGCGCGACATATCGGATATTACGGCGTTTCCTCCCATAAATCTCCGACGATGAAATAAATCGGAGAGGAAACGCGTTATGGAGTGCATCGACTAATCCCCGTCCCGTCATTCAGCACGGGGTCGCTAATCCCATCGTCGTCTGTGGCGGAGACAACCTTTTCCCTCCGCATCCTGTGGCCCTGCGGTGATTGATACCGGCCCGGAAGGGTCCAACCTCAGGGCCCCTTTTCAAGACCTCTCTCACCTTTCATTTCGCGCCGGAAATGCCTTTGCGACCCTTTATCGCGTACACTTCCGAACCCGACTTTCCCACACCTCACAATCTCAGCCCTTATTGTCACTTTTTTGCTCAAAGACGGCGCTTTCTGCCGTCGCCCGAGCGTCGATGTGACTTCCGATGATCGACTCGAGAGTCACGTTTCCCCCAGAAGAAGGGATTTTTCTTTCCAGTTGAGTTTCTTCTCCTTGTAAGGACAAATTCTAACTTGTATATTGTCTTATAACTAAGTAATACTTGGTATGAACGCATGGGGTAAACATTCGTGGAATAGGTTAGATAGTGATATATTTTCAAAGATCCGTTCCGATATTTACAGTGTTTATGTCGACGCAAATTTTGGTATAGATCCGCTCTTGCTTTTACTTTCCTACGCACATAACGCCCTTTGTTTTATTTCACTGTGAATTACGTAACGAATGGTAGAAAATATATAACGAACTTACCAATGTCACGAAGTTACTGTTATTTACCCGATAGTGGAATTCCTTTATGTAATCAAATATTATATTTAAATTTGCTCCACAAAACCATTTTTTTATTTTTTCGCATAACTTGCTAAAAAAATATGTATACACCATTGATTAGATTCTCACTTTAGATGTTTTATATATAGGTTATATTTTTGTTTGTACTCGATAAATGTGTAAGCACTCGACTTCAAGTCCTATGTGCGCAGAGAATTTGCCTTCCAATAGCGTGGACTCTGAAAAACATAAATCTGTTTTCTTCTAAAATTTTAACATTTTGAAATTTGTAGAATTTTAGAACTTTATACATAATATACCGGAACATTAACACGGCGGAAGATAAAAGTACGTTGAATTTCCTCTGATTTTCTCCTTGCAAATAGTTTTTTATATTGCCCCTGTGTTTTAGTGGTTTTTTCTGATCCCCTTCTTGTGTGGGCTTTTTACCGCACCTTGGGTTTTTTTTCTGTGAGCCTTAAGTTTAGGAGTTTTTTTCCCCACAGCCAAAAACTTTCTGTGGTTACTATATCTATTTCTAATTTGTATCTACTATGTTGTATTTATTTCACTGGCTAGTTTTTCATTTAGTTTACATCTATCAGACCGGTATCAAATAGATAGTACCTACTATTGGTATGTTATTTTGCAAGTATTGATTTATTATTCTAGTTTCAAGTTAGCTCTAGGAAATGATTTTTTAATTTAACAGAGTAGAATGTTCATGTAATATGCCATAGATTATTTGGCTCTCTCTTTCCTCGTAAGAGTAAAATTTATACTAATAAAAATAATATAATATTTATATTTCATGGCGTCTCCACTTATCGATGACATTTAGTAATTAAAAATTCTGTGACGCTACCTTATAATACTACCCATTTTTTGCATCGTTTACCGATTCGTAATACTTTTTCTGTTACTTGGAAGGTAAATTTTATTTCCGCAATTTTTCAATCGATTTCTCTATAATTATTTATTTGTGGATAATTGTGGTAATTGTGTTCTTAACTCAGTCGGAGCAAATCCGCCTTTTTTCGTTAACACTTAAATGGAGATTAATATCAATAATAATGTGATTAGAAATAATTAACAGAATCATTATCTTTCTAGAAAAAGTAACCCTTGGAGTAATCCAATTAAACTTTGATAAGTGCTATTAGAATTATATAGTGTCATCAAATAATAGACAATTAAAAAAAAGACTATCAAATGCACTAAAATGGACTTAAATACTGCTGGAAGGTACGCGTAACGCGCACACTGCAAATATTTGTTACGTTAATGTATGTGTTATGGAGCAAAGTCCCGAAAGTATTTGCTTTTCACAAACTTCTAGTCCAGTGGTCCCTGCTAGGGTAAACTTAGCCCCTGGGATATGCATTAGGGGTCAATGGTACCTGGAAACAGTTAATGACTGCTGAAAAGTCAGCCGTGCCTTCCTTTGGTGCGGTGGGTGCGTATCACCTGGGTGTCAACTTAGACCCATGCATTTCACACGTACAACCATATTCGAGGAAAGGTCTTACATCCAGGCGCTAAGCGTAGGTTACGAGAATAAGATAGCTCATAACAAATTTAATGTAAAATGTATATTGAATAGTAGATCATAAGGGGCATAGTTTAGGAAAGGAGCAGTGGAAAGTGGTTATACGCATGTTATATTTATATAAATCCATAAACTGCATAAGGATTTTACAATGGACTGAAAAAAAGTACAATTTGTTACAAGAAGTTTAACAAATACAATTTGAAAAATAAATAAATACAAATGTAAAACATTATAAAGAAAGCGCAAAACTAAACTTACTTCTTCATTATTATTTCAAGTATATTATCAGTACAATAGTTAAAAAATAGGCCAAAGACGAGGCATGCTATATAAATGAATCTGAAGGAGGATGTGAGAGTACACTATTCTCCGAGAGGCATCGACGAAGCGTTATAGGGAAGTAATCGCAAGGACGGATAATTACTTTTGGTCGATTTTTCCCCAGGCTATTAGAGGTGCTAATAGGGATTGAATGATTAATGGTGGTGTATTACACCCCCTGCCATACGCCTCTGGCGGCTCGCGGGGTATATATCTAAATCTAAAAATCTAAATTTATTGTACAGATCTGGCAGGACGGGAAGGCACACGAAAGGAAAAGAGAGAGGCATTCGTCCTGTAATTAACCTTAACTATTTGCTGGAAGAAATTGAGGTCATTGCGGGTTAGACCCTCATTGAGAGATGGTATCTGTTAGGTTGATATTTTCTAGTTTGAGAAAAGACCAGCGATAATACTAAATAGCTTTAGCAATCCAGGTACTGGGATTTCATATCAATTTTCATATCCTGTTGAAGCATTATCGATACCCCCATACAGTCTTGCTCTCGGGTTCTCGCCATCATGCCTGCGACTATGAATTTTGGAGGATTTGTAGATATGTCATTTCATTATCACCTGCGTTGTTGGAATTTATTCCGCCGCCTGGTGCGTGGCCCGTGCGTCTATTGTTACCGCTGTGCGTGCGACTGCCGCCTTTTCCAACTTAAGCGGATTGCCCGCGTCATTTGTCAGGAGACTTTAACGACTGACCCTCTCAATGTCCTGCGGACGCATACATCCCAATGCAAACGTTTATTCGTTCCTTCCAACTTTATGGCTGTCAAGAGGGGGCGCTCGGGCTTCCGATATTCACCAAATTTGGACGCAACTTCGTAAATAAAATTGATGTATCTACGTTCTAAGAGAAGTATAAAAATAGGAATATGAGATACATGCATGAATCCACCTCCACCTCTTGGTATACTTCCCAAAAATTACCTGAATTATCGCTCTTTTTAGTACGTACTTAGTTACCAGCGCGTTTCTTTATTCACGCAATAACTATAATTTCCTTCGTGTTTACCGTACCTCGTCTTTCATTTCTCCTCTATTTGCATACCATCGAAATTCATCCACATTATTATCTGACCCGTACATTTTTTTGCATAAGTTATATTTCTTCAGCCATAATATTTTCCTCCTACGCCATATACTCCGATTATTTCCGTTTACAGTACAATACACTATTTTGTTTCTATGTCCACTCAATATGATCAATAGCTTTGGAAACGATAGTTTCATACGATATTGCACGTGAATTCGAAAAACGACACAGACCAAATCGCGCCGGTGGCTGTATTTGTACATGTACATGCCTTCCCATATTTGTATAGATTCATGTTTTACATAATTATTGTGGCTTGTGGTTATGTTATCTGACGGGTAGGGTCATAATGACCCGGAACTTAAAATTGCTTTTTATATGTGATAATCCGTTGAACTCCCAGAGAATTGCATGGTCAACCTATATGATCTGCAAGCTATAAAAATAACGAGTTTTACGAACAAAATACACATTTAAATGTTTTAATTCTTAGGTTTTTCACCATTGGGCATTTAAACGAAATTTGGTATTATTTTTTAGTTGTACCAGTTCTTCCATCTATAGCAATATCCCTACATGTAGCCGTTTTTTATTGTCAAATATCTCTCTATATTTAGCTATTATCGGAATAGTCCACTTTGCAAATAATTGCCGTCATTACTAATGAATTCATTTTAAGTTAAATATAAAGGTACTCATATATTAAGGTTTCCTAAACTATGTTCTGCGGAATGCTTGTGCTCCACGAAAAGCTTAAATTAGTGCTCCGCGAAAGTTTTTTAAAGATCGAGATTGCTCATATAATCCTCGATGCTGCATGAAATTAAAATATGACATCACGGATATGATATGAAATCACGGGCACCTCATACTGCGTGTAAATGTTGATATCTATAAAATTTTAGCTCTTACTTGCAACAATTCATCATGTATTACCAATATTTACCTACGCTACAGGTAACTCGAGTTATTCGTTAATATCTTAGAATAGTCGAAATGTTCCGCCGTATGAAAAGTTTAACACTGTGTTAGGGTATAGGGATAGTACATATGTGAGATTATCAATTTCGATTATATATGATCATTTAATATTTTAATTGACTTCGAAGACTGACGTAACTTCCGTTTTCTATTGAACGTAGTAAACCAAATATTTTCAAGCTCGACGTAGTGTAATGGTGCCATACGTGAGAATAAACGAAGTTATTGTTATTAACTATGGAAATTACCAATTTGTTATACTCTTTTTAAGTAGGGAACGTAGTTATTAGTTACCCATTTACAGACATACACAGGATTTGTGCTGGAAATTTATTACCACATTTTAGATGTAAAATGTTGATCTGAATGCTCAGTTTGAATTGATCATTATATAATTTATATCTTGTCAAACACAAATTTGTAGATATGATGGCAAACATCACCCTTACATGGTATAATATGTTAGTTTCTCTTGCTCTAGGCTGAAGTAGGAGATTTTCCTTATTTTTTTGTGGGAAGGTCGAAAAGCGTTTGCTGGCGAAATATAATGTAAAGAAATAAAGGCATTTTTTGTCCCTCTCTTGAACTCCTTCGATCGGTGTAATCTTCGCATTGAGGTTTAGAATTTTTTCTCCATTGGTACGGTGTTTGTAGTGCAATCAGTCCTCATCTTCTTTAGCAATCCAGGATACTTTTCAAAGGCTTTCTTATCCGTTTTGCCATCGCAGCCACGAGATGTCCTCGTTTAACCATCTCCCGCAGTGCGTGCCGCCGATTCCTCCTTTTCCCTAATCCCCTGTGTTATCCTTGCCGTTGAAAAGTGTCCCAAGGCGATAGTAAAAAAGAGGCGAAAGCCGATTGTGTCGTGCCGAGGATTTTCGGGGAGCGATTTCAAAGGAATACATTTCGGCGGACGCGGATTTGGGCATTGTGTGGCAAATGTCGGGAAGGGATTTGAGTTTCTTCGGATTTCGATTCACAAGTCGCAGATGTTGCTCTCAATGAAATGCCTTCCGCCATCTACTTTCCGAACCACGAAACACGTCGAATGAAACAAGCACCATCGCGATGTTGCGTTTTTTGGGGAAGATCTAAGTTTCCCTGTGCGCCATCTTTATCTCGATATCTTTAAATCCGTAGCAGTAATCTAAGATGCGCTCTCCATCTCTTTGATGAGATTCCGTAGGTTGTTTTGGACCGATGGTATAGGTTGCAGTCGCCATTCGCTCTGCCATAATTCCATGGAATTACGCAATGGTATTATAATGTAAATGTAACTTGAGAAACCGTGTTCGAAAATTGACCGCGCTTTCCTTATTCGTATCCTATAATCGTATGCGGTTTTCCCTGAAATATTTCCCTAGAAAAATGTATCAGATTTTATTCCCATGAGATGTATATCTAACTGCAATTCATCCACCACAAAGAGAACATTTTGTATTTGCAGGGATTTCAATGAAAGTAATAATATTATCAAAGATGATAATTTGCTATCACACAATGTTCAATTCTATCCCCTATTTTATATGAGAACTCAGTTATTTGTGCTCGAAATTTTTAATCAATATGAGGAATCACGTCTATACTACAATGCGTAACCTTCTCTGGATATGTTGGGAGTATCCCTCAAAAAGGCATTGTCTCCTTTCTGCCTTATCAAAACTGCACGTTGAAGCCCGAATTTTAAGCGGAATTAACAGATAGGATAATGAATGGGAAAAACAGCGTTCGGAAGCTCTCTCCTGCTCTTTAGGAAGCAACAAACTTGTATGCGTGAATGGCAAGGAATGCTGTAACACACCGCTAGCATTTCTGTCACTTTATTCGAAGAATTTCTACAGTATATTTGTTCGGAAAATATTGAAAGATAATATCTAGAGAATTCAAAAATATGCTAGGTATATTTCTGTGGTAGTTTCCTCAAACGGCGATGAATATTATGAAAAGTAATCTCTCTTTTAAAATGCTTTAGAGCTGAGATGAAGCAACTGCGTCCTCCAGCTTTAAGTCCTTTTTTATACGATCAGTACGGCCTTTTCTTCATTTAGAAGGATTAATTCTGATACTTAAATTATTTTCTTGTTGTTATTCAAGCGAGAGAATTCATATTTTTTTGTATGATTACTTAATAATAATTAATAATTACTTAAATTATTTTCTTTTAGTTATTCAAGCGAGAGAATTCATATTTTTTTGTATGATTTCGATATCAATATAAATGAATCTATGCAATTCACTCAAAAGCGGTCTCATGGTTTCATTTACATTTTAAAAAGGAACAAATCCAGCGAAACTTGGTGGAATTTCATGTTAAATAACGTTAAAAATATAAAACTTGTACAATTCCACAAAATATATATTTCACACAGTTTACCGGTTTCGGCGTCTATGACGCCATCCTCAGAACTGGTCTGAACAGAACAGTTCTGAGGATGGCGTCATAGACGCCGAAACCGGTAAACTGTGTGAAATATATATTTTGTGGAATTGTACAAGTTTTATATTTTTAACGTTATTTACATTCTATCAGTTTTACAGGAGGCTAAGGGTAGGTATTCAATACAATATAAATGTTTTGATTGGGCAAAATGGTAATAAGCGGCCCTCCAATGAAATACAAATCCTCTTTTTCTTGATCTAGGTTCTAAAATTGAGCCAAACACTCTGAGAATTTTGTGATGAACGTTGTTTTACTATTTATTATTGATATTAAAATAACTGAGTGAGTAATTCTCATAAAGTTCTGGAATATTTCTGATTATGAATTATTTCCTGTTATAAGTCGATCCTTGTATAATAGAATACGTTTATATCAATGATACTGTAGAATCTCTACGAATCAGCTCACATTCATATACTACTCAAGAATGTAATTATGTATTTTAAATAACATTTAATATAAATATCGTTTAATACTTTAAATAAGCAGTAATAGATATTATTTGATGTTTTTATCATTTAAATGAAGTGTTTTTAGACCATGATGATTTGGAAAATTGATTTATTGTCTCTTGACTTGAATGAGCCACACAACTTCTTGAGTCCATTTCAATAATTTCTGGTTACAAATGCTAAATATTGCTTGATTTTATAATTACTCCTCTCCTCAATATAAATGGAAATCTGGTTGTAACCAAGAAAGTAATGGTATAAACTTATTAAAAAAACACATTGGGTGGAGCTGTTCTAGTTTTGTTGCCTTAGATGTGATAGACAATGAGATCGATTATAAATATCTAGTCCCAATTCGTATTAAGAGAACGAAATACGAATAATACGAGTTGTGGTTTTCCTTTACCTTCCAGAACGGATTTTCTTTTAAGATGATTAGGTGAGGTTATGGCTGAGATTGACTCGATGGATCCTAGGCTGGAATCCGGCCAAGAAATGAATTGTTCCATTTATGACGCTTTTCTAAAGCCTCAGACATACACTTCCAGTTGAATATCTCGAGGAAGGAAGTGAAATTCTTGGATCCCCTGACCTACTTCCTGAAATTTCTTTCCCACGCGAATCCTGCGCAAAGGTATTTCGCTTTACTTCTGCAGATAATATCATCCAAGACCTTTTCTCCCTCAGCTATCGGTTCCATACCTTTTACATCCACAAAACGTCGCAGGTTTTCCTTTCTGTTTATCCAACAGCCTCCTCGAACTCGGCCCCTTTGAATAGCCTCTCACGCCCTTTCCTTTCAGGAAATCTTCGAAAGGTCTTGGCTAAATCTGCGATTCAATTGGAGTGTGTATGTTTTTCTATGGTGACCATCATCTACGGCGACCTGCCTCCATCTTCCCACATAATCCTCTTTTGTTTGTTTTGACGACGTGTCGCGTAGATGTCGCGAAGGTGCATTCCCATGATCACATTGTCCGACGACGGAAGGTGACTTTCACTTGTCTGCATCGGGAAGAGCGTACGTCCATCGTATTTCTTAAGGAAAACATGGCCTTTTCAGCCTCAAAACCCGTGTCATTCATCGGGTAACTCCTCCGCGACCGCACCTTCCGGAAGCGGTAACATTTCCGGTGATTCGGAAGGAGGGGTTTTGGTCCTTTCTTTTGAGATGTTCGACCTCGGTGTCGCGCAAGGAGTTATTGTATTCCCGTTAGAAAGAATTGTGAAGTGACCGACTCCATTCACAGTACACACAATCAAGATGGGAGGGAAAATGGTTGCGCGACACAAACCTTACCTTGATAAAATATAGCGAAATTTTGTTGAGATTCTTCTCTTATTAACCCTTATTGGACTTCACTTTATTATGATTAATATGAATTGTATAATTTGGTAATGTTTGTAATGTTAATTGTATCGATAAGGTTTTTCTTTTTATGTTGCATACTCTTCCAAAAGAAAACTGATACGTCTAAGCTCAATTTTGTGGAAGGGAGCCATACCACAGAAGTAAAACACTTGGTAATTTCCACAGACTGTTATGTAAAAAAATGCATTTTCTGTGGAAATTACTTTATTTTTTACTTATTTTGTTGCATACAATGTTTTTTGCATGTTGTTCTCGCTCATAGTGTGATTGCTGTCTTCTTCAACCTTCAGTTCAGAAGATGTTTTACCACAAACCCTATATTTTGGGTTCTTGTTCCATTCTTTCTTACGATTCATCATGTGTATTAAAAATTTATTTATTGACGACTTAATTGGGCGAAATTAGGACTAAAAAGTCCCATCTTCCATTTAACCCTTGTACATATACATACATACATTGCAATGGTTATGAAATTACAAATAATTTTTAAATAACTAAATGATGAAATTACTAATATTTACAACATGAAATCGCTAAATAATACAAATATATATACAGGAAGTTAATTGAGGTTAGAAATAAGAGAGGGCAACTTGGGCCTAACATCCTTTGGTCAAGGTATAATACAATCATTCCTTCATTCGTCATCGCAGCTGATACGAGTATTGTAATCAAGTTTGTTTAATCTCTCTTTGTTCGGCTACGTTTCCATTGGAAAAAGATTTTGTAAGGAATAAACTGCGGTAGAAAGGTTAGTCATTATCGCAAAACTAGTGTCCAGACATTTTACGTTAAAAACTCATTTTTTATAAAACTAATTTTTGCTCAATATTCAGAGCACAAACTCTGTGGAAGATAATGTTATTTAATTTGAATAGTAGCTACAAAGCTGACAGGTATAAATTGGATAACTGTTTGGAAAAAAAATTGAATTTGTATCATCAATAGCTGAAGAAAAGCTTTATGTGCAATTAAGCTCAGATGAAATGTATGGATTCTCTTCCCTATGCTATACCAACACGGCTAATTTCCTTTTAACTTTCTTCCTTCTTTATGGCCATTTATCCATTGGGAATTGATGGGTATTTCTACTACTATTTCATTTAATGTTGGTGCACATTTCGATAGTGAACCATTTAAAGAAGAATAAGTTAAATGAATAAATAGAGGATGTACCAAATTGCTTGATAATTTATGAAATAATCGAAGGCTAGAATACGTGGTCTGCAGAAAATTTCAGCTCTTGGCGAAAACAAGTGAAGAATTCAATGTACGTATAAAACTTAAAATGCATTTAATGCATTATCTTCGAGAGAAAGAGATAGTGATGTGATTACTAGAAAATCGAATTTGGTGTTAACCTTTTAAGGAGCAAGAGAAAAACGATTAATTTCAATTCCAATTACTTTCGAAGTATCTAAATACAGTACTCACTTGTGTTATTTTTTCCGGCCTGTTACCAACTGTTACTCTGATTTCTCAAATGTTAACAAGTAACATAAATGATTATCACACATTGGTGGTGGTGTAAGAATATCGTAGACATATTGTTCTGACTCTCTACTATCAATATTATATTATGAAGCTCCACCAGAGAATATCGAAATTTGTGAAGGTTAAAGTAAGTAATATTTATAATCCTTTATCGCCTTATGAATGTGATAACCAGTCGGATTAATTAGACTTTGAAAGTTCGTGAATCAGCTCAGCTTTATTACCATCATTCTTGATCCATTTCAGCTGTCATATATCGAACCATGCTTTGAAATATTTAACAGTGTCCCCATTATTTTCTTCTTTGCTTCATTTAATAACGATTCTAAATATTAAATTAGTCTTAAAATCTATTAATTACCCTTTTCAAAAATGTATTGCTTATGATGTTACCTCCAGGTGGTATGCGATATCTAGAGACATTTATGTAAACAAAATCCACTATTTCAGCCTAGACTAAAGGGTAGCTTTCCATACTAGAGATAAAACCAGTATTTGTGCCTGTTCCCTGTTAATAAGAATAAGATAATTAACATTTGTGGCAATAGGTAAAAGTTGTCCTTTTTCTCACTCTTCGTGTAAATTTTAATCTCCAGTAATTTCTTTGCTTAATTCTTCCAGACCCGTGTCCAATATATTAGACACTATTTTCAGTACTTATTATTTCTATTAATTTAATACTTATTTTTTGCATTCTTTTATGGTTTAGTTTTTTTTTTATTTTAGTATTATGTCAATCCTATATCAAAGTAAGTCTCATAGTAAGATTTTAGAGCTTATTAAATAACGGAATGTCATGGGTTTTTCTTTAAGAATTTCGGAGGGTAATTTATGTTTCCATGTTTACTCTTATTTTAACTTTTTATATTCATCATTGAACATATGTTGTTTTAGTCTTATATATGTGTTATTTAATATCAAACATAGTTTTAGTTCCTAACTTTATCATTAGTGACGGTTTAAAATACGTGTCCAAAATATTCGATATCACATAAATTGTAGACTAAATTATGGATTTCAAAGTTTATTAGTGAAATAAGTATGAATATTTATAAAAAAGACATATATATTCGAAAATATATTTTTTCTTGTAAAAAAATTCAGGTCTGAAAGGGTTAAGTGAATTCCTGATTCATGAAAATTTCTCGGGATTAGAAGTTCAAAGCTCGATAATTGACATAAACCAAGGAAACCGGTAATCACTGAGGAGCAATTTAGGTGGAAGAATTCTACGAGAAGCCAAATCATCCCATCGCCTCATTCCATGACGAAATTTTTTGTGCTCACGAACGTTAGGAACATATATTTCGATTGGTTAGCGAAAGCATTTCTCCTCGAAAAAGTCCCCGAAGGTATCACCCGCTCTCCAAACAAACTCTCCATTTTTCATGGACACTTGAAAAAAAAGGAGTTAAGGAAGCGTGGCCGCTCTTTCGCCACTGTTTGTGTTCTTCATAAATTAGGGCTGCAAAACTCCTCCGGACCGCAGGGCGAAAGAAAGCCTTTCTGCGGAAAAAGGGACTGATTAATTGAGGTAAAAATCACAGGCGACTGTTTGCCAGTCCACACAGCTTTCCTTTGGATGACCTCAAGTGTAGATGGATGTAAATGACTACGCTTTGACATCTCGGATACAGACCTCGTCTTTCCCCGTGATTACCTTTGCAATTTGCATCTCTTCCGAGCGTATTGTGGTTCGTACGTTTGAGTCTTCGCACTTTTCCCACTGTTGGTTTTTCTTCTCCCTTGGCTTTTTACGTGGTCGCAGTTTTGTGTTGTACCTCTCCACACTCTTCCCGACCATTATCTTTCAAACACCTTTCTAACATGACCACGCCGGTATATGATTGTCATCTTAATTACTGTCCCTTATATTACGTAGTTTATTATGTCCCTTACATTCTCAAGGCTTACAGTTCTACGAGTACTAATCATTGAGGTATATTTATTTCCGTCATTATTTTTATTTATCTGTACTATTCTAGTATTATAGAAGGATTATTTAAAAAAACCCTTACAAGTACACTTAGATTTTGTATGTCTCGATTTCAAAGTTTATCTTTCCATATCAGCTTCAGACTTTTTCCCATGTAGTGCAACTCTAACACTATTTTTTAATTTATTATAATTTTCGTCAAAGCCCTTATTTCTTCCTCTAGTCATGAATTCCTATTTTTAAATTGGTAATTCATCCTATTTCATTGGTCTAGGATTTGGCTTCATGTATCACAAGGAGTTTGTCATTTCCTAATCATATTAAATATTATTTATTATCGTTATTTATATGTATTATTTATTATATTAGTTCAGATGTCATCTAAAATTAAAAATGCACAACTAAAAAGTATATCAACTCCTTACATTGCAGTGCATACTTCTTATTGTATATTTTATGCATAAAGATGAACCAGATTTCACTGCTCGGCTGTCCGAATTTTAGTTTAATATCGGCAAGAAAAAATCGCAATAATAGACGTAAAGTTTAATCAATCTTCAATGCTATTTGAAAGATGAATGGTATATTAATGTAGCCTATACGTATGGAATTGTTTATAACAACGATCCACAATTACTAATATATATGACTTAACTTATTTTGCTCAGGGATGCCTATATTTCACTCAACTAATTGTATTTATTTTCTGTTATTACTTAGTTCCTGAGTGGAATACATTATTATATTATTATTACATTGATATAAGACAAATATTATGTTATTACATGTTATTTTATATTATTAATACATTGTATTTTATACTAAATTTATTGCCTTAATTTAAATGTTTAAGGTATACTTTTAAATTATAAGTTTTACTTTTTCCTTCCTACTAAGACGTAGAATGTTGATCTTTCAAAAGGTATTTACTTTTTTGGGGTTTTCATATTATTTTTATACTTTAGAAGATGTCTAATTATGTATCCTATGGAGTTGTTTTTTATATTTTTTTTCTGAGTCTCAAAGTACTTTTTTTCCTTTCTTAAACTGAATATGCTCATCTTATTATTGAAAAATAGTTGTACTTCTCCACTTTACGGTGACACCAACTGAAGCATATTAACATTGAGAATTGGTTTCATATTTGTTTTCACTCTTGCTTGACTTTCTATGGTGCATACATGCAATTTTGTTTATGTTAATCTATTTTAAATTTTTTTTCCTTTTTTTTCTTACGTTTTTTAAATAATTTTTTTCATTATTGAAGGTTTCTAATTTTGTTTCTAAAGATGTTTTTTTTCTTTTTTGTCCTTTTCTAAGGTATATTTTTCTCTCTTCTAAAGGTAAAATGTACTGGGCTAAATTTGATTATAGAAAAATTTGTTCAGATTTACTGATTTCAGTGTTAATTTTCTTATTTTTTCATATTCTTTGTATTTCTTGTCACTGTAGCACTGGTTGTTTGTTGATTATTTTTATGCGGTGAGCTCCGAGCTGTTTTCAAAATGCATTTTATAACATTTTTTGATATCATTCGTTTGTGCTATCGACGTTCTGTCGACAGATCTTAGTCTGATAGAACGCACTTTTGTTGAATTAAACAATAATAATATAAAATAAGCACCTTCTTTAATTTGACCCTGAATATCAAATTGGGTTTATTCTTACGGGCACTTCCAATATTACTGTGGGAGACAAAAGGCATTGGGGAAAGCAAACAGACCGCTTCCCGTGACGCGTACTTGGGCCATAAACCGCACGGATGCGGCAATTACATATTTATTTTAGAGTTTGGAAGCAGCGAGCGATATTTTCTCCGAGTTTACAGTTGACGAGGAAAGCGTCGTTTTAAAGGAGGGAATAAGCACACGCCTCACTTACCGCGGTTCGCATACCCGCGGGCTTAATTTGTCCCTTCCCGTGGGGATGCCCTCGTAGAAATATCTTCACTCCATCTCTTTCTCGTATTTACTCAATTACCTCTCAAAACCTCGCATCCAATGTTCATTAATATTATTGCCGTGGCTCCAGAAAACCGCACACAAAGAACACGCCTCCTGGAAAATTGTCCCCGTTTATTTATTTTTTTCGCTCGTCTCGTTTGAGTCGCTCTCTTTTTTTCGTTTGAAACACTTTTGGAATCCGTGCGTTAAATCACACAGGGAAACCTTTGCGGTGGAAATGCGTAGATTCGGGCGCTGCGCCCGGATCAGGCTTACCAGGGGAATTACTCTGGCCCAGAGTTAATTTCTGGGGGATTTTTATAAATTATCGTAGTCGAAGTTGTATCTGCGCTATTCTATGCATGTACTTTTTTCTTTTTTGTTTGTTTTATGTTATTTTGCATATTGCTATCTGTTTTTAATGTGAACTGATCCTTATTTATGTATCGCATGTAAGTACTTATTGGCATTGTATGTATTTCTTTATTTTTTAATGTTTTTTCTTATCTTTTAGCTATTACTATTGGTGGGTTTGCGCAGGTTTTTCACACACCCCTTCCTTGTGGGTGTTTTCTGGACTGCGGGGGATTTTTTTCCTAGGAATATCTTAGGATTTTTACATCCAAAATTCTTCTAATTGTTTCTACTTTTCATTTAATCATTAATGACGATGGGTTAGATGGAAGAAGAGACTTTTTAGTTTCAATCTTGCCCAAATAAAGACGATGTATTATTATTATACTAGATGACATATGCGCGAATTTGCGGATAAATTGAAGTACTTGTTGATATTTGTTTTTGTTGTCGCTGAAATGTATTATTTTTAATTTAACCATTACTAGGTGAGATATGGCAGGATTATCTTAAAATTAACCTTATGTGTAATCTATGCATAATTACGTAAATGTGTAGGAAGAATAAAAATAGAGAGAAAAAAATAACAAAAGAAAAAGTTTTATGAGGAAAAATCTCCAAAACTGAAGGTTGATAGAGAAAAAGTCCACGTTAAGGGGAAATTCCGGCACAAGGATGGGGGTGAATAATACGCACGATAACCCAGAAAGTAATAAAGTAGCAGCAAATTAAATTATATAATTTTTAAAAAGGAGTGATAAAACTAAAAATGATAACTTAGATAACCAGCAGGCAATTTCGGTTCGCAGCATGTATCAGCCTTACTTGATCGCTTTTGTAGTAGCTTTAGTTGTGTAGTGAAATTGTTTTTTATAGATATTCGCATTGTGATGGGAAAGTTACGTTCCTGAAAATTACACCCCAGTAAAACTCTTCTTTTGGAGGAATAAAACTCTTGCATAAGATATTGGTAATTCTTTTAATTTGAAGAAAAAGTCGAACAAGACCAGGACTCGAAACCTGAATCATTCATTTTTGGTGATTTAGCCTATTAAAATATCTTGCTACAACATAATCAGATATTAGATATTTCGTTGTAGTTCTGGTATTTTTAATTGATTTGGAAAAACTAGGTTAATATCCTCTTAACTACTTAAAACAGTTAATGGTGTAATTTACTCCTGATGTGCTGTTTTAGAATTCATATACTGAATACATGTAGAAAACTTCCGTTTCATCCAATGTTTTTTTGAACTAATTTACACAGTTATATTTTAATTTTGCGTCGTAGTTCATGTTTTAACTCAGACTTCATCTGCTAATTGGTGTCAAAGGTGAGACCAGAATAATAAAATCTACAAAGAAGCGAATAAACAAGGCAAGAGTTTATGAGTACCTCATTTTAATCATCGAAATATTGTAAACAACGTTACTCTTGAAGTACTCTTTGGAATGGAAACATGGATGTGCATTTACCCGGAGGAAATTTTTCCAAGGGGATTTCTGTAAGTCAGTCGGTGGAGACATAAATCAAAAGCTGGGGAATAATATTTGAAGTTATGAAGAAACGTAGTTTTTTGAGAGTTTTTTTTGGAAGGACTGCAGAATTTCACGCATGATGAAGACAGTGTGTCTTAAAACTTTCGGGTAAGAGACGTCAAAGTATAAGTTATAAAAACCAATCAATGGTGGATTAATCTTTATTAAATTGTAGGGGAATATTTATTGGGATCAAAGTAAACGGTTTGCTCTGTGTGAGCTACTGGATACATGAATATTACTTATTATTAGAGGTTTCAAATCTCCAAAAGCCGTCTTTGTCGGCGTTCATCCTCTTACTTCCCGTTAGTCAGATAAAGCAAGAAGGGAATGGTGCAATACAATTGTACCCTAAGCACTTTTCAATAGCAATGCTACCGTCCTCAGGGGTCATAAAGAAGTGCTTTGGGTACAATTATAGTACGGCATTCCTTTCTTACTTTATCCGACTACCGGGAAGTAAGAGGATGAACTTCGACAAAGACGGCTTTTGGAGATTTTGAACCTCTAATTCGTTAAAAAGCGTGCTCCAATATTTCTTTCTTTACGTGAGCATTACTGACCTGAGTATTCTATTTACTCAATTGTTATGAGTGATGTACGAATAGTGAATATTAAAATTTTGTTTTATTGAAATTCATTTGGACTCTCTTACGAGGTATAATTAAGTTTTAGCACTTCAAGAGAGTAAAATGGTTTATAACCTACTATAATGAGTATAATGGTTTATTACTTACGTAATTGCCATAAAGAATTGTGATAAATTTTCGTGCTATTATCCATGAACCACTAAATTACTACATATACATGAATATGGGCGAGTACATCCGTAATTTAATGTATGCGTATTAGTTAGTATGTGAAACATACATAAGCAGTATATACATAAGTGCTGGGGAGGCACATAGATGAAGCACCAGGAGGGTTTAATTAATGGAGTCTTTTCGCCGAGCGCCATTCATCTTTTTTGTGGAGGCAGTTCGCCGCCGTGTTGGGACAGAATAATTAATTTAATGCCAAACAGAGTGTGGGATTCCGTACCCGAGCGCTTTTTCTAAAGGCGGATGAATATAAGGAAAAGGGTTCGTTGGAAGGTAAATAAGACTCGCTGGCTCGAGCATCTCCCGATTCCCATTCCTTAAATTTATCGCAAAATGAAACGGTTTACGCTCGAAAGCGGGAATTTCCGGGAGAAATGGCGGGGTCGGGTAATGCCGCCGGAAAAACGCAAATTCTCGTGAAAATTTTATGAAAATTCGCGGTTTAGTACCTATTTATTTAGCCCAGCTTGGCACTCTCGTGGCTTGTCAGGTTTAATGCTTTCATACGAAAGATGGGCTTTAGTCAGTAATTGAAGTTTATGTCTTGCGTAGCGAAGTCCTCGATTATTTTAATGTTTCACTCGAAAGTTAGAAAATTTGTTATGGGTATATATATGTATGTACGGACCCTTACTATTTCTCGCGTTAAGCTCATTAGCAGACAATGTTTTGCTTTCATCGATGTATTTCGACCATTTAGACCTCAATGATTCTTGACACTTTTTCTTGGACTGTTGTTATAATTAACGTTTACAATCCTTTAAGATATTGGTTGATAACCAACGGATTTACTAAAGTTTGGATTAATATCAAATAGAAAAGTATTTCTTCCCAACAAATATAATATTGGAAAGATCTGCAGGATGTATCATTTGTTTCTTGGGAGAAATTTTTATATTCTAATAATTAGAGCTATTCTCTTTTATTATGATTACTAGTGAATTCCCCAGTCAAAAATGACGGAATTTTAATTAAATTTAGTTACCAAAAATATGCTATATAGTTATCGGGTTATATTCTCCCACTAATAAACATACAGTGTGTTTTCCCAAGAATATTCTTGGCTCCTCTCCAGAAAACTTGGTTTGTATTTTATGTAAATACTTCGCACTGTAACTAAGTAAAACAGATATTATGTAGCAATTTTTATTTGCCTTAATTCCTTAAACTATATGAAAAATTATGTAGTATGTATAGTAGTATCTAGCTAATATTGAACTTAATATTTTTTATTACGATCGGTCCCTTTGATTCATGAGGAATTTATTGCATTAGGGTACCATAAATCGGTTTTATTAGTGCTATATCGTACGTAGGTAGTGCTGTTTCCATTCGCATAAAAATGTATTTTATTTAGGAATGTATTTAATGGTAGAAATAGAATGGTAATGATAAAATAGAATTATTAGTTAAATAAATAACGCAAAAATGTAATGTTCTGTGTATTGTTACAAAGTAAGCTTCAGTTATTGGACGACCCTAACATTTTTACCTATTCAAATACATCTCCCGATACTTCTCTTAGCTTTCGAATCGGATACGGTTCCCGATTCTGATTTCCACAATTCTCAAAACAAATTATTATAAGTTAAGGAGAGACCTAGAGGAACGATTATTTGAGTTCATTTTCATTTTACACAATAATTTTAAAATAAATTCCTCCTGAATGTACGAGAACTGAGTATAAATTGGAACATTTCATTTCTTTATTCTAGATTAAGTTGAGTAAATCTACATCAAATGCCATGTTTACACCTATTTAATATCTCTAGATATTATTATTAGTGACAGCTAAAACCCAAAGGTGCATATTTCATTTGTGCAATAAACTAAATATTCACTTTTGCATAAAATAGTCTTTGAAATCGTTTTTGTAAAAGGAAATCGGGCCACAAATTCTCTCATTCCGATACCCACGAAGAGTACTAGAATGGAGTAGATTTACGATTAAATAAGTATGTACATAGGTGTAATATTGTATACAATGCGAAGTATTTCCACCTCGCTTCTTCTCTCTTACAATATTTCGTTATAATAATGGAGAATTCATCTCATCGCTTCAAATTCGCCCATTAAACGTGCGTAATGAAGAAGCATGCTCATGTTAGCGAAATCAGAATTTATTGGGGTGTATAAAAGTGGGAGAAGGTTACGAAAATGTAGGACGGAAATGGGAGCTTCATTAGTGCGTATTTATCCATTGCCAGATGAGGAGGCGGAGTGTTTGAATTTCATCCCTCGTCACTTCCGAAGCGGAGGAATCCTCCAGAAATATATAATGAGCAGAATACGGAGTGGAGGATATTTAAATTCTCGAATGTTTCGCATATTATATTCTTTCATCATCGGTGGCAATTTTCTTGATGCCGCCATTTGAAATAACAGCGAAATTGTTTCACCAGAGAAATAATGAATAAACGAGTAATTAAACTAATGAAAAAGTGATGATAGATAATTGAACAAAAAAGAAACAAGGGAGTGTTTTATTTTCGTGCTTAGCAACTATTGCCCTTTAACGGTGAAGTCCTCCTAAGGTCTGATGAACTTATCAGAAGGTGCTACATCGAGGCAACAGTAAAAACGATCACATACAGACGTTCCCTGATCGGAAAAGTCCAATCAACCGGTATTCGAACCTGGGACCTTGGGGTAGGAGCGATAGCTTAGATGGCATGCTATCCACTCGGCCGCCGAGGTGGCCGGCGGCCCAGTGAATATTTAGCAATTTGCAGAAAGAAGATGATAATGATTCTTCTTAAATGTTGTTTGGACGTAAAACCTTTTATTTCCCACGAAAAAAATGTATATTTAAACGGAACTACAAAATTAGCCATAATTAGGTATTAATAAGACGTTCTGTAAGCGAAATGTATAAAAATTGGTTGTATGGCTATCGTAATTTTTAATAGAAATTGAAGTGTAGTAATTTATGCGTTCGGTTGGAAAGGAAGTGGCAAGTTATCACCTGTTATATACCTACTCGTAACTCTGTATAGTGATAAAAATAATAATTTAGAATTATTTAAGAATATAATGTAATTTTAGTTTAAAGTAATTTGTTTACGTTTATTTTTCAATTAAATTGTCATTGGAACTCAAATATATAGGATATTGAAACGTTAAGTTAATAAGTAAATAAGACTATATTTAAATATAATGGTTCTGAATTCTAGAAAGCACGAAAGTGAAGTATTAGAGGACAAGAAATTTTAAGCCATCTTAAAACGAAATTAAAATTATTCTTGTTAGATGAAAATTAAAATCATCACTTTAAATTAGTCTATTTTCTTAAATTTATTTCCAAAAATTGCATGGAAAAGTTGGGAAATTGCTTTAAACTATTCTCTTTCCATCGTGTCATACTTATTTCACTATTTCAGTCTATTTCTTCAGTAAATATATCTCTTATAGTTCTTCTTTTCCATTTTTATTCATCCAAATACTGAAATTTGTTCTTCATGCTATTTCTGTGCCTTGCAAAGAGAATGTGTTATTTCTTGTCAAACAACACTTTTAAATATCAGGATATCCAGCAAAAGTTTACACCATCATTCAGTCCTACATTTGTGCTACGTAAAATTAATTATTATAGTATTTATTACAGTGATGATTTCAATTAAATTACCAATAAGTTTATTAATTCAATTCCAATTTCAAATATACATTCAACAATGCTGGACTTGGCTTGTGAAATGAATCAATATCCCAAAAGTCGTGTATTTTGGTGTAAGCAATCCTTAGCTATTTAATCTGTAGCAGCTAACGTAATTTTACATCGTGAAAGAGTAAAGAATCTCAGAAACGAAAAATAATATCATATTTACATTAAGTAGCTACATTAAGTAGCTTGCGTCGAAGTAAGCTGACAAGTTCCATAAATGCCCATGTAAAATTCAGATAAGGAAAATATTAAAACACGCCATAAGTAAATTATGAGTTATGTTTACTCATTTCTCCAATTCCATTGCGTTTAAATTTATTAAGTTCACTAAAAAATCTTTATATTTCATGATTCATAAAAATCCTGGATTTCACGATATATTCTGCGTGTTCAGTACGATAATCCAGCAGCATTTATGCTTTATGATACTAAGGGCAGCAAAATAGGAATGTAAATACATAAACAGATTGATTACCCCTTTTGCATCGCTCCCCCAACCTCTCTTTCCGTCCGCATCTCACAAGTGCTTCACCCTCGCGAATCAAATGAAATATTAATCCAACATTCGGAATTTCTCTGGTAGTTAGGAAAGTACATTCCGTCGGTCGCATGTGAGACGTATCGTAGCGAATTAATTGGAAATTGCCTTCAATTGATGGTCGGGATGAAAGACGGAGGGCTCGCCTTTTAAAATTTTCATCGAATCAAGGGCGGAAAATTTCCGCCGGAATTGTTTGAGAGAGGAACGAGAGGTGTATGTGGAAAGGAAGGAGTTTCGGAATAAAAAAGTACTCGACGTTTATCATGGGAACTCCCACTTACAATTTTCTCACGTCCACTGACTTCCGCTGGAAATTCGAAATTTGCGCAGCTCCGTTGTTTGCACAAGAGGGGGTCTCGTTTTTGATCATTATTAATGCCCTTCGTTTCATTTTATCCCTTCCAATACTCTCTCCTTAATTACATCGCTCCCTAATTAACGAGCGTGACAGGCGTCGATGTCACTGCGACTCCATTTCAGGAGTATTACCGCTTCCTTATTTGGGAAGTGATTGACCTTGAGGAGCAATGCTAACTGAGGACCGACCAGAGACATGAAGTACTGAAGGCTGCTCTTTCAGAGTGAAAAATGTTCGAATCTTCATATTTCGCTCGGAAATATATCGCAAAGGAGGAGAGGAAATGTTTGTTCAGGTCTGAAATATTTCTGTATTCTGTCAAAGGCGTACGAAGCTTCTGTAATTTATCGGAAGCTGGAGTTTTTCCATTTTAATTTAATCTAGAAGAAATAAATGGCATTGAATTGGGAATATTGAGGCAAATGAACCCATCGAAGGGTAGAAAGCTTAGGTATGTAAATGGGTCAAAGATTTTATTCATTTTATGTAGCCTGTCAGATTTTAAATATAATTTTCGTTGATGGCAATGATTAATCAGAAATATACGAGGGTTGGCTGTAAAGTAATGCTTTCATCTTCGTAACTTGGGTTTGGATGCGAATATTTTTACATTCTCCCTATACGTAGTATAGAGGAAGTATTGTATTCCCAAAAAAGATCGACCTCCAGATTTCAAAGGAAATAAATGTTTTGGGGCCCATAGAGTTCGTTTTCGCTATTTTCCCGAACATGTCTGTCTGTGTCTGTGTGTGTGCCTGTCTGTGGTAAAAAAGTTTGTGGGCGCTCTATCTTAAAAAGTAATTATCCGATCATTTCCAAAATTCATATTTAGAATTTTCCTAACAATGCCAAGAGTTGATTAGTTTTTGATGAATATTGCTTAACCGGAATTTGCGGTTTATCCGGAAAAAAAATTTGTTTCTTAAATATATCTGTCAGAATGCAATGTAGGGGTATACAATTATTTACAAAATTTATAGATAATGTACCGTACTACAACCTTTGTTTGAAACATTTTTTCGTAACACTAATTGTTTAGGAGTTATTGGTGAATACTCACTAAACGTAAGTTGCTTTTTATCCAAAAATTGTTGGTTTTCTTAAATATCTCTGACAGAATGTGATGTATTTATATACAATTTGTACAAAAGTTATAGATAATTTATTTTACTACAACTTTACAAAAGTTATAGATAATTTATTTTACTACAACTTTACAAAAGTTATAGATAATTTATTTTACTACAACTTTACAAAAGTTATAGATAATTTATTTTACTACAACTTTACAAAAGTTATAGATAATTTATTTTACTACAACTTTTGTTTTAAACATTTTTTCTGTAAAACTCATTGTTTTGGAGTTATTTATATATTTCCGGCACAGTGAAGAGAAAAATAAGCTTCTGTTTTCAATAAATATGGAAAAAGTCATGCTGACCACATGTTGGCCACATCAGATTTTTATAAATCGAAATAGAAATAATTCTTAGAATGTGCTCTTTAATATACGATATTCACTTTTTCACATTATGACCAGATACTTGTAAACTCTCTGCCAGAGATGAACAAGTTTTCTGAAGCCGTTACTAAAGAAGTCGACATTCAGTTTCCGCAACCAGCCTCTCATTGCTCTCTTAACTTCTTCATCAGTTGCCTGTTATAATAAATAATAAAAGGACGTTATTATTTTCCAGATTGAGACTAGGAAGTCTCTTCTCACATCTAACCCTTCATTGTATGAGAAATGAATGGAAAGAGATAGCTTGTAAAGGTAAAATGAAGAAAACTACGTGGCGGATTGAAAAACCGAAGGTAAGAGCTTAGGAAAAATTTTCACTGTAGAAAAACACTCACTAGAAGGGGAGTGTGAAAAACCTGCAAAGTCTACAGATAGATAGCTAAATTTGATGATGAAAGTAGGTTAAAAGAGTTATAAAAGACAAGAAGAAATATCAATAGAGGTATACAGAAAATAAAGTACAAGTGATGACATATTTACATAAAAATCAGTATCTCACAAATTGAAACTAATTACGAGATGAGTTTAACCTTTCATTGACTGTGCCTAGAAAACGTCCAAAAACAGCGGTACGGGGTACTCGGGTACCCCAATGCTTTTTTCACGTAAGGTAACTCAAATAACGCTGCAGTTCACTATACCCTTCTCCTTAGAAATTGTGTACGTTCGGATGAAGAAATTACTTTGATATTACGGTTCCTTCTATTTTGAATTATCACGGGTATTTCAGGTGAGATAATCGTTTCTGTGCCAACTCAGAGTGCGACAACTCATTGGACCCGACAACTCACCATACGAAAACTGACCGGGTGACAGCTCATCGCGCGATGTATTATTATTATTATTACTATATATAAAGCTGCAATCCTGACTCATTGATACAAACTGTTTGGCTATTTCCAATCTAGCTAGAAGGCTGAAATTTTCAGGAGTGGTTTATAATTCACACTCAACCCGGGGAAAAATCGAAAATTTCCAGATTTTGACCTAGAATTGAGCCCAGAGACGATAATATTTTTCAATGTATTTAAACGGGAAAAACGAAAAATGGCCATGCAGAGCAAATTTCTTTCGTTAATTAAAATTTGAAAACGTAATCGTTAAGTAGCGAGGCTTGGTCTATATTGCGTCTAAAAGATCAAAGTTTACTTTTCTTGCGGCCGATTTTAACATTCCTGCACGAAATTTGCAAAATTTTAGTTTGATCGCCAATTTTTTACGTTTTTTTCTCCTCATTTTGAAAATTAAAACTATGGCAACAACCATTGTTTGAATCGAAAACAAGTTTGTTTACGATCCTATTTTCATACGCCATGATAAAGGTTTGTTGCATTTTTAATTATTTTAAATGTTTCTTTCGGTATATCTTATTACTGAATGCTGAAAAATGTAAATTTCGTCAAAATAGACAGTGAATATCTGCATAGTCAATGAATTATTCGTGAATACATACTGTGATAATATAAGTTTATGTAGAGGATACGATAACATTTATCGACGAAGATAATCGGAAAAGTCATGTAAGTAGTGAGATTATTTGAGAATGAAGTACATAGATGTTAATATAAATTAATAAATAGGGATATTAATGTAAATTAAAAGGTTTAACGAGAATCTTTAGAAATAGCACAACTACAAGCATTACGAATCATTAGTTTCACGAACACTATAGTTTAGTAATATTTTATTTCATAGCTCACTTAACCAAATACATTTATCATATACTGAACTCAGACGAAAACATCTACTCAAGAATTACATGGTATCATTGAACGATGCTAGGATATCGTTGTTCTACGTATATGGTGGATTGCTTTTCGTGGGTGAGTTTCTGTGCTTTTTATTATATGCCTATTATATTTCTTCTTTTCTATTTTAATTACATATAATTATTGTATCATCCTCTCCAGAGAGAATTTTAAATTAAGTTCTTTTTCTACGTTTTTTAATTAATACGTAGTACACAATTAGTACGTAGTATATTACGTAATTCAACTTTCATCAAAATGAAAAACAGAAATCTACACATAAAATACACTGATTTCCTTCAACGACCTTCTGATTACGTTGTTCTCCGCTGGATAATTCTTGGTTAGTAAAAACAATTTTCGCATGTATCATTGTATGAATATTATTTCCCCATCTTCTCGAAACGGGCTTTAGAATAAAGTTATTTAAAACTATTTACATAATTACGTTGCCTATTGTCTATTTGTTTATTTAATTAGAAACGGAGCTCATTGTTGTGGTAGACACCATTTAATGAACATAGGATTCAATTGCAGTATGTCTTGCACTGAACCGAATACTACACAGGTAATCGTCTATTTATTTTCCGCATTTTTATCTTAGGCTGATTTTTATTCTAACTTTACTATGTTTGGCGTATTTCCTAAATATAATTTTACGAATGCGTATTCATTAAAGGCTCCCGTGTCACATAAACGTGAAAGGCTTTCGAAATAATTATTTTACTATCATATTATTTGTTGAATCTCGATCTCACTCATTTGAAAATTATGTTATAGAATAGACAGTGGTATAATTAAAAAAACTTTTCTTTCCATATATGTTATTACTCAAGGTTGAAAAGAGTAACTTTCATCAAAATGGACAGCGAAAATCTGCAGGGTCAATGAATTATTCGGGAATACATACTGTGATAACATAAGTTTATGTAGAGGATGGGAGACCGTGTATCAACGAAGATAATCGGAAAAGTCATGTAAGTAGTGAGATTATTCGAGGATGAAGTTGAAAAATCTACACTGAATCTATTTAGGGGGAATAGGAAAGCAATTAGCTCATAAGTTCTCATTAGTTACTGCCGAAGTAAGTAATATACGGGATCAAGTCTACTTATACCTGAGTAAAAGTAAGTACAACTGTAATTTACATAATCCTAAAATATTAATTTCTGAATATTAATGTAAATTAATAGTTTTAACAACAATCTTTAGAAATAATATTAATACAAACAATACGAATCATTAGCATCAAGACCACTACAGTATAGTGATATTTTACTTCATTCTCACTTAATCAAATGCATTTATCATATACTGAATTATGTCTAAAAAGTACCTTTGTCATGACCTTTTCCGATTCCTAATTTATGGCGTTGCATTAATATGCTTCGTCTTTCCTATTTTAATTGCATATAATCATTCTGTCAGCCTCTCCAATTCACCTCAAATTATTTTCCCATCTTCTGCAAACGGGCTTTAGAATCATGTTCCTTTTCTACGTTCTTCAAAATTATTTAAATAGTAGCGTTGCCTACTGTCTATTTGTTTATTATTATTCTTACTTTACGTACCAAATAAACGTTAAAGGCTTTCGAAATAATTATTCTATTATTATATTATTTGATGAATCTCGATCTCGAATTTCAAAATTATACATACGATTGACAGTGGTATAATTAAAAAGAAACGTAAATGTAACAAATATACCGATAAC
Organism: Sympetrum striolatum; assembly: GCA_947579665.1. Taxonomy (NCBI): domain Eukaryota; kingdom Metazoa; phylum Arthropoda; class Insecta; order Odonata; family Libellulidae; genus Sympetrum; species Sympetrum striolatum. The sequence goes on along the minus strand of OX388351.1, from coordinate 43,492,830 downwards.
TCAGGGTAGCATCCCTTAATGATTTGCTTTGCTTGCAGTTTGCAAGCACCCATTTACTAGTTTATATATATAATTGAAATTCTGTGAGTATGTTTGTGGGTGTGTTTGTCTTAGATTGGAGGCCCCACTGTTCGTCGTATATTCCGTATTCCTGGAAGGAATCACTGTCGCCTTTTTATGCAACAATTTTATGGGGTTCGAACCCAGATCGCTCAGATTGAGTTCTCTATAAAGAATACACGTAAAACTCATTTTCATCGAATACAGGGTTTACTTCTTTTGCAAAATTAAATTAGAAGTAATAGTCGCACGTTAGAGAGACAAACGTCGAAAGAAAGAAAATTGAATAAAGATTTTTATTTTATTCGTGGAATCTTACTTTATATTCGAATTTGCAAGAATATCGGCGAAATATACGAAATTTTTGTAAAAATTCGAGGTTGTTAACAACTCATCTCCCTGACGACCGATTCCCTTGTTGAATCCATGCATTTTCATGTGTAGAAGGAAGAACCTGGGATTTTAGATGTGCATACTAAAGGGCATATAGTCTCTGCACGACCGACAACTTGAAGTTAATCTACTTTTATGATCCCCGTTGAGAATCAACAGGCACTTCAGCTAGTTAAATATATTATTAAAGACTCAACTATTTTAATCACTAATCGGTAGAAAGACTACCGATCAATTGTTTTAACGTTCAAAATTTGGTATTATTTCAATTGTCGTAGCGATCTGTTGTTTGCGCAATGAACTATCATCCGGTCAGTTGTCGCACTCCGAGTTGTCGGTTCAAGGAAATAATCTTATGCTGCTCAAACCGCACGTGAGAGATGCATGAATGAATAAAAAACCTAAAATGAGTATTTCATCCCATAATCGCCATAATTTCAGCTTCGTCCATCTGAGCCCCTTTATTTGTCCTTTCCAAAGTAAACGAACGGAAAATAATCTAATAAAGGAGTGCATTAAAAAAGCAGGGGGTCCTCGGTGCGATCCGAAAATGATAGACCCATACGCGAAATAAAATAGAATGAAACGGGAATTCTGCAAATATGCTTTTCCCTCGGAAAAATCTTCTCGCAGCTGTGGAAAGAGATTCTATTCATCTTTGCGCTCCATTCATTTCCACACAATATCCGCAGAGGATCTCTCCGAAGCATCGCATCCCACGCCAAATCCTTCCATTTCCCAAATTCTTCTCAAACATGGCGTGTGTTGCGACGTTGCCATTTGGGCGCTAGGATTGGGACCGTTTCTAGTGTATTTTTGAAAAATTGGCAACGCAGGCGGAAACTAGAATTAGGTATGAGAGCTAAATTAAAATAGATATAATACGTCTTTATTTCGGTGGGATTTAAACTGAAACAGTCCTATTCCAACAAACCTCTTGTCATAATTTTTACGGTATTTAATTTAAATCGATAGTATTAGAAAAAATGGCTGAATTGGTGATTAAAAAAAGCGACGGGGATTTTTAGTGAATCAATTATCCTCTGCAGGATAGCATTCACGAAGAAGAGGGGTATGAAAAATCTTTGCAAACCTATCACCAGTAATAGCTAAATGATGAGAAGGAATATGACAAAATCATAATCAATAAGTACGAGGTTTAAAATCTCCAATGGCCGTTTTTGTCGGCGTTCCTCTTCTCATTTCCCGGTATTCCGAGAAAACAAAACAGGACACCGCACTTTTTGAGATGATTCCTCCTCAGGAGTGACACTCCTGATGAGGATTACATCGCATTCGAAATACGTAAGGTCTCTCAAAAAGTATCCTGTTCCGCATAAACGTATATGCATTATCTGAATCAAATATTTTTTGTGGAATTTGCATAGCATAGATATTAGAGGTTTAATATCTCCGATAGCGGATTTTGTCGGCGTCCCTCTTCTCATTCCCCGGTATTCCGAGAAAACAAGACAGGACACCGCACTTTTTGAGATCACTCAAAACTATTTTCTCAGAATACCGGGGAATGAGAAGAGGAACGCCGACAAAAACGGTCATTAGAAATTTTAAACCTCTAACCTAATCAATAAGTATATGATTCTTATACATCAGTCGGAGTAGTCAAGTTTATAAATTATTATATTCATAATATATAAAAATTGTATTATTTACAATAAAAATAATTGGTGTATGTAGTTGTAGTTATACTTGAAGTGGTAGAATAGATTCCAAAATTTTCAAAGAGCAATAAATATGAGCAAAACAATTTACAGAAATTCTTTTTTTTATCTTATTTAAAATTACATCTAATTAATTATTTAATCCAATCTATTGTATCTAATTAAATAATTTCTAATTTTTAATCTATTTTATCTAATTTGATCTAATTTATTTGTATTTTATTTTGTTAATGGCGTCAGGCAAATGGCAGCCAAAGTCAGATGTATTGCCTAAGCCGTTCTTTTAAATTTTGTATATCTCTCTCGCACATATTTGGAAGAATGGCAACAATTTCGTTTGATGGATTTAAACCAGTGAACTTAACCAAAAACCTTTCTACAAACCTCTTCCCGCTGTCTGGCGTTGTATATCCATTTTAGGTGTGGTAAGACTTTCGGAACGCTCGAAACATTTCTTGTCATAGCTTGTCGTAGTTGCGTCTTGCGTAACTTGTCATAATAAGTCATTACTTGTAAATCTTGATCATTAATTTTGAATTTGTAACTTCCCTATATTTGAATAAATGTCAACGAAATAGACCAGATCAACTTTATAAGTGTTCTTTGTAAATGGGCGGTACCTCCTGCACTGACCTTAAAGCTATACGAGTATGCTATCCATCCCTAGAATTATGTGCTGCAATAGCCAACCGCGGAAAAGCTACTTCGCCTCTACATGAGGCCATTCATGTCTCTTCTTTTCAGAATCTCGTTTATCTACAGTTACATTTTGTAACGGTCTACCTCGCCTAAACGTACACACCGATCAAACTTCAGCGTGTTCCTGCGCCATTGTCACGCTCGTAATTGTCGCTAAATTTTCGCTAAATTGAAATGAATTGTCAGAGAAGTTTAAGGTAAAGACTGATTTGGAGATTATGGATATTAATATTATTTCGCAAAACATGGATCTCAAATACGTTTGGATGGACATTGGATGTATGGGAAGGGTAGACGAAGGCAGGGGAACCGAAAGGTTTTTTGAGGCGAGAGTGAATTGCTTTAAAAGGAAGCTAAGCTAGTTGGTTACAGAGATAAGTAGCTAACTAGTATACAGTTAGTCATATATATAAAAATTAAATGATGTGCGTGAGGTCGTCTAAAACTCGAAAACGGCTCGACCGATTGGATTTTTTTTTGTTTTGTTCGCCTCGGTAAGGAGGAGGTTTGGGAAAAAATAAAATTAGGAAAAACCTAAAAGGAATAAACGAAAAAGCATTTCCATAAGAAATGCACGTCAAGTTCATTTTTCTCGCTTCAGGCTTTATTTAATTTGAAAATTTCAATTCGAAATAATAGTCGTACAAAGTCGAATCAAGCACCAAAAGAAGGGGAATAGAATAAAGATTCTTATTTTGGTCGTGAAATATCGTTTACGAATCGAAATTTTGAGAATTTTGATGAAATGCGTGAATATTTTATCAAAATTTTGAGGTTGTAAACAACCCATCCACCTTGACAACGGAGTCGATTGTTGATTCCAAGTTCATGTATTTATCCATAAAAATAAATTAAGAATACAAGTCAAGTTAAAATTAATCCTGATAATAAGTGATACACTTTATGAAGAAAAAGAAATTGCATGAGATAACATTTGCTGTTACGAACAATATCCTGTGAAAAATTGGATTGATAATCGCTTACGAAGTGTTACAATCAAATAAATTTTAGGTGGTACGAAGTTCACCAGGTCATCTATTTTATTATAATTATTAAGATGCACAGTTGAAATAGTTCTTGGTGAAATTATAAATTAAAGAGTATGAGGAGACGTGTGGATGTGTCTAATGCCAGAAATCTCGACTGAGTAGGAAAGTAAGACGATTTTGGTTATAAATGTGGTAGATTATATGCTATTCCCGGTAGAGAGTAGTGCTCGTGACAAATAAGCATTTATTTGATAAATTCTTTAATAAAATGTGGTGGTTTGTTGCGAAGTATCTATTATTCCACTGCTTCTTCTAGTAGCATTTCAAAGGCGTCTTTGTGATATTAAAAGCGAGGTCCAAATTGATTAATTGTCGATTTTCTCGATTATAATTTGTGTAAATAAATGCTTCCTCTTCGACACTTATACACGATAAACTGAATTGGTAGATGTTGCGCCTTATCACTTAATACAAATACTAGATAGTTCAATATCTGATTTACAGGTTAGATGGAAGAGGAGACTATTTAGTCTCAATCTCGCCTAATAAAGACCCCTAATAATAATAATAATAATAATAATATTTACTAAGTAAATATTGTTTCTAAGATGTATACTTTTCTGTTTCAACTAAGTGTGCTGAGGTCATAGTTCTCAGAAGCATAACATTTATTAAATTTGGCTATGTAACCAAGTGTTGAAGTCGTTACTTCGTGAAATAACGTCACGGAGAACAAGATAACTTTACACAAATATTTTAGAGATTGATGATGAGTCAAAATATATCGCTCGAATAAATTTGTTTTGTGAAACTCTACAGCGTATCATGTCAATCTTATGTGAGATGTATTCCCCTTCTCCATATACTCGTAGAGAATGTAATTTATGTAAAATGGAAATAATAATTACGTAAGTCCCATTTAAGTAGCACGCATCACACTCCTTAAAATAATTTATTTGTTTGGTAGTTTTTTCGTAGCATTATTTTTAGTCATTATAGGTTTTGCAGAAAAATAAAGTCTTTGATTTGAGTACTGTGCATTCCACAAATGTTATTTTCGCACATTACCAAATTTCAGTAAACCCCTTAGAGTTAGGACACATCAATGTACTTAGGAGTTTCGTCTAGCACTAATTTATCGTCCAAAGAACATATTTGAGATTATGTAGAAAAGACAAAAAGAATTCAGAGATTATCACGTAGAACCATGGAACCATGAGGTCACACAATTTTTTTAGCTTAGTTATCTCTCTTTCAATTATGATTTGCGTAAAGCGCTTCTTACCTTTTGTAACAGCTGTATATCTAATATTTTTAATATTTATAGTGAATTTATACATTTATGAACATTTCTTAATTTTCAGACTGATGCCAGCCTTTTATGGAACAAGATGCTGTAGGATGGCCCATTCGCCGTTCATCATCTCTACGAGTAAGTAAGCATTTTTCTCTATTCTTATCTATACTGTCTAATTTACCTAGAACTTATGTTTAGCAGTAGTTTATCTGTTGATAATCATGTTATAGATACAATCAGCAATGTGAATGGCATGTAATGTTTACAAGTAGAACGCTGAGGGGATGCTCATCTCAAAGGAACAGCTTATTTTTCACTTATTCGATATATTCTCGAAATCTGCCTCACGATTTGGGATTCATATGATGAAGGCCAGATTTAGAGGTGGTCCAACGTAGAGCAGCTCGTTTCGTCAGAGGAGAATTCAGTTTCGACATTAGCGTTACTGCTAAGATAGAATCCCACATTTACATATAATGCCCTCCCTATAGGAATCGAAGCCGTGGCCACTTTCATCATAAGCAAACGCACCCACCTTAGCTTTTTGGGAATCTAGCATATCTATCTTTCGCTTCATATATATCCATAAATAATCTCATTTGATTTCTTAAGTTAAGTTAATTTCTTGAATTCAGCATCTTATGAATCTCAGTCAACCATTTGGACAATTTCATTAAGAACACCTCTTCAATATAACTCTAATATCTATTTCTGGCATGGTAAATGCAGTAGACATATCTTGATCGTGGTAACACTTCATCGCCAGGTTTTAATTCAACCTACTTGTCAATTCCTAAACGAATTAATAGCCGTGCCGAGTAATCGAGGAGTGGTGATTGGTGTGAATCAGTCCTTACATTCACCCTGGTTTTCACTGCATTCCTCTCCATTGAGAATCTTGTACCCCTACTCTCTATTTTATCTATTATGCATCCATCTATTATTTATGAACGTCCATTCGACTTATAACACGCCTCCAATACTGACCATGCACTATTCCTTTAGGATTCACACCTTTATTTTTCATTCACAACTTACGCTGTCTCTTGCTTTTTTATTTTAATCTTATGCTTTCCATGCGATCCATGGCTGCAAGTGCTTACAGTTATCTAGTGTGTTCATATTTACACACCAAACTCTCGCTTCCGGGTAGCAAATCATTTCCATATTATCAAACAAAAGGAATTAAACTCAAAAGGGTCACCTAACCCACCTTCTTCACTGCCGAACGTAGAAATTTGAGTAAACACGCAATATAAAGTTTTTGTTTCATCGGGCGCCGATTATACTTAGTTTTGCCCCATTGTTGTTTCTCTGCTGCGCGCTAATCCAGAATTTGTAGCTGCATCATTGTTTGTGAGGCAGGCATTAGAAGTGCCGAAGGAACTGGTTATTTGTTGCGAATGGAAGGACCTCTGTTGGGAGACTCATCAAAATCCCCCTTCTTTCCACCCGCCTCTTCTATATCCCTCTGTTTACTCATTTTATTACAACGCAACAATGAAGAGGAGGGGGAATCGAGGATGTGTGCTTCGCTCCCCTCCCTTCTTTTGTCGTCGCCATCACCAGTGCCATCTACCGCTCGCCTCCCTCAATAAACATTTTCTCACAGCTTTTGTCAGTTATTCGGCGTCCACGGAATGCGATCGAGGCCCCAATTTATTTACGCCTCGGTTTTTCTTGCAAGGATTCCCCGCATGGCACGGGCCTCCTTTTCTTCGATCTTTTATAGTTTAAATGGGAAAGTTCGAAGACAGGCCGTTTACAACAATACAATCGATGTGTTAAGGCATAGATTCCCAAACTTTATCCCAGAGACCCCTTTTAATTTTCCTTGGACCCCCTTAGTTTCCCTAATGTTGAATTTTCCTGTTGAAAAAGTCATATCTGGTTGCCATTTGATTATATCATCTTTTTAAAACGGGTTCTTTGTCTTCCAGAAACTGTAGAACACTCGCAGAAATCGAAATGAATCTTGTACTCTAGTGTTTTTCTCCCTTACATGGACCACTTTGAGAACCTATGTATTAAGGCGTTACTTTGAAGGTCATAGCAACAATCAACATACACAGTAAAAAACTTTGTACATATTTTGTATAACTGACTATTATTTAGCTACATATTACCGAGTAGTTATTGGTTAGTTAAGTGTCGGATATAAGATTCAGATGACATTCACTGATATCTCATTCCTTTTAAAGCAAGAGCTCAATGTTCCGTTGTTTTGTTGACCAAAATACGAGTCCAAATTCTTGCATTATCTTCATCCATGCATATAAGCAAACATAGAAGATATTCAAATGGGAAGCATAGAACATCATTTACCTATCATTTTTATTTTCGGATCTAGGAGAATGTATAGACGGAGAATGAATATTTATCGGGAACCTAAAATAGGAAAAAACAATCACACATATTGTGCATCTATATCGGCTGCATTTCACAAGAAATCAGTGAAGTGGTGAGCTCATTTAGTGACTAAAATGATTTACTTTCCCCAAATCAATACACTCACACATGTTTCTGCTACAGAAATGGCCAAAATTTTCTAATGGTGCTACGATCTGCTTTTTCATCCACCTTATTCTTCAGATATTCTTCAGATTCTTCCCCTTGCGACTACTTTCTATTCGTAAACTTGAATAACCGGCTCTATGGGAGAAAATTCTCTTCCAATGAAGAGATCATAGCCGAAGCAAACTCATAGTCAGCAGATCCCCAAATTTCGAATGTTTTGTAAAGTTTACATAGGATAATAAAACTTTGAACAGAGTGCTTTAAGCTACAAAAAGACAGTGTTGAGAAGTAGAATGGATTTAACTTAGATTTTTCTCATTTAACTGTCGCTGACTCATCAGACGCCACCCATATAGAAGGATTAGCGTACTTTAGAAAATACTCATAACATCGCGGTAAGAACTCTTATTTCTTCCTTTGCTTAGTGCTTAAGATCGTTTGGCCATAGATGTTACAGCGAATAAAATATAAACGAGAAGAAAAAGATTTTCTACACTCTGAAACGTTAATCTTATTTCATAGTTTGGTAACTCAAAACTTTTTATTCAGGATTTACTTACTATGATGAGACTCAAAAATGCTGAATCATTGGGTGGAGCCCTTAAAATTGAGCACCGTTTTAATTTAATGTGAAATATTGCCAATATATACAATGAGGATTTTTAGAAGAATAAGATCATTTGCCAGCGATACCGTTGTTAACTTCGCCGCATCTATTTAGAGATCCCACAAGTTTCGAGGCCCAACAAGTTTCATTTTAATTAGCGAAGATAACCAATGCCGGCATATGATTTTGGGAAGTAATGTACAACTAGTGATGCACGACTTTCTTTCTCTCGTATTTTATATTCGAACAGATATGTGTGATCGCCAACAGAGGATGGCTGCCCTCTAGGCTAGGATGACCACGTTTCGGAATAGGGATATTATAATGGCCCCCGAAAGATACGCAACTTGCAGTGTCTTCTGATTTAACTGTAAGCCTAATTTACATATAAACGCTGTGCTCGATACGGCCTTTATCATTGGACCGGGGATATGAGATGCTAGAGATTTCACTCAGCAAGTATACTATCTCTATGCTGTTGATGAATATGCTGAAAAAATTTATTTAATATATCAGATATAAAAGTGTGTACTTTCTAAGAACTTTCCCGGTCGTCCTAGCAAAGTTTGGGAAGGGAATTCCCACATAAGCAGAATAGCATTTATGAACACTCCTGGCCAAAATTAACGCAGCACCTCCCTAGCGATCCTTACGGCTGGTGCTGCGTTAATTTTGGCCAGGACTGTACTTAAGAAAATTTCCAAGGAAAAAAGGATATTAATAAAGTCGTGCAACATGAAAAAAGGAAGGAACTCGAGCCCAGATCTTTCACTTCTTCAGGTAAGGAGAGAAAGTCATGGACGATACCAATTAGTCGAACGAACCATTCCTTGTCCCTAAACAGTATTCCGTAACGACTTGTCTGAACGTTATAGCAAGATGGCTCATTTGTTAGAAGTCTGTCTTTCATCCGGGAAGTGAAAGATCTTGACTCAATTTCTGTTGCTTCCAGCCTTTTCTGATGTGTACTTTTCCTTGGGAATCACCCCACGTGTAGACCTCGACATGAATAGTCATCTTTAACTCTTTCTCTTGTTGCTCTGAGAATTTATTATGGAGACACTGTTTGTAAGAGGATAGCTCCACAAAGAGGTTCTTATAGTAAGAGGAAAGATGCTATCAATAGCGATCAATCTATTGGATGTCAAAAGGTTTGTTCGAGCAAGAAGATCAGTCTTTTCTAATTTCCGTTGGTAGCAGAAATGCTATGCAAAAGCTAAACAACTAGGAATATAACCTTCATGTTAGATAACGGTTTCTTGAATCCTGATAATAATCTATTCCCGGAATATGAAGGGGATGAAAGTAAACTTAAATTTTAGAATCGTCTGATTCTCCCTTAATTCTAAATTATTTGGCGGGAATTGGTGGAAATAAATTCTCAGGGCGTAAAGAAAAAATTTGTAATAACCACACAGTTTATTTATTCGATTGAACAGCCATTATCAGAACAATTTTCCTAAAGTTATTCTTATTAAGGAGTAGCTTACCACCAAGTATTTCTCTACGCCATCGGTTCAATACATTGAAAATTTTCTAGTATTCCTAAAAAAACGTTTGCGTCTTATTAATAATTTATTATTTACTAAAGTACTAATGACTTTCAGGACCTGGAGACTGAGGGAATCATAATTTATTTTCCTCATGAAGGACACCAAATTAATATATACCGTGCATAAATATCTTAATTGACATATTGCAGAAGTTTTGAGATCTTTCCCAAATTTTATATCTACAATTCGATCCTTGAGGAGCTTTCGATGCTTGGTCATCCAATAAAATGTCCTAAGGAAAAGTTACCACTGTTACGGAGTCTTAAAATAGCTATCTTCTCGTTAAAATATTATTATATAGCTTAATAAACAGTTTATTTAAAACGAAATTTTCAGTATGATAAGTTTGACATTTTGAATGTAGTGTGACCTATGAAAAGCTTACTGTATCCACATCAATTATGAACTTCTGTCGTACCTCTGCGCTTACTCCCCAGGGTGCAGACGTGACGTGGATTTATATGCGCGTGGAAATAAATTCAGGAATAAGTTTGAGGGAAAAAAAGCAAATAATCAAAGCTGGATTAAGAGAGAGTAAGAGAAGAGAGAGAGAATTTCTCTGTAAGAGAGAATGTTGGTGGCGCCGCAGCGGAAAATAGGCAAACCAATGGGTGTCAAACTTAATAGCGATGGGAAAAAGGGAGTGCTCATGTCATCAATAAGCTTTCGGATGTTTGCTCAGTTGTTCCCTTGGGGAATTTGGACGGCAAATGAAGGATCACAATCATATCTGCGGAGACTGGTCGGCGGGTTTTAGCGCAGATGTGCTATTGTTAATAGAAAGGAACGGTGATTCCTACGCGTAAACAATTTGTTAGGAGATTCCAGTTTTAATTTTGAGAGGGTTATACGATATGTCTACGTTTCAACATATTCTACAGTAATTATTATTATTATTATTATTATTATTATTATTATTATTGTTATTATTGTAAAATGCTACAAGTGGACTAATCGTCCGGTGGTAACACATATACATATATTACACATATTATTATAAATCCAATCTACATTTTTTAATTATAAAAAAATATATATATATTTATTCACTGCATATGTACTCGTTAACGTCAGTCTCACTCGTCCTTAATATTTTTACCCAATCTTTTTACAAACTCCCTATGATATTTTGGGAAGGGCTCCAAGACTCCTGCAGGCAAATCATTCCAATCCGTAACAGCACGATTTAGAAAAGAGAATTTACTAATGTTCGTTCGCTGTTTTATTGATTTAACTTTATGTTTATGGTCTTTTCTGCCACGAAATTTTGCCATAGTGACTTTGTTTGATAATTCCTCAAACGATTTAACTCCTGTGTATACTTTAAAAAATATAGCTAACCTTTTCTTGAATCTCCGCTCCTCTAAACTTTCCCAATCTAATTCTTTTAGCATCTGAATAACGCTATCAAGCCTTGCATATCTGCCTAAGACGAATCTTGCTGCCTTTCTCTGTACCTTTTCTACTTTTCGCTTTAAACCTACCTCATGCGGGTCCCATAGGCATTCCCCGTATTCCAAGATTGGCCTAACAAATGATTTGTACGCAGCCTCCTTAACATCCTCATTTGATTTATTAAGAGTACGCACTAGGAAGTTTAATACTTTGTTGGCTTTCAAAACGATTCGCTCTATGTGTTCGTTCCATTTCAAGTCCCTACTGAATGTTAAACCTAAGTATTTTACCGTATACTCACAAGGCAGAATCCCCCCCCCAGATGATATGCGTTTTGATATGACTTTACATTTATTTGTATTAATTTCTAATTTATTAGACGAAACCCAGCTATTTAAGGCAGTTAAATCCTCTTGAAGTCCTAAGCAATCGTTCTCGTTTTTTATATTCCTATGTATAAATCAATCGTCTGCGAATAAACGAATTTTTGATTTTATTCCCGTTGGTAAGTCATTAATAAATATTAAAAAGAGTAAAGGCCCCAGCACGCTACATTGAGCTACGCCTGATGTTACTGTGATTTCATCAGATAACATATTTCCAATTTTTATTCTCTGTTTCTTACTTTTGATAAAAGAATCTATCCATCTTATTACTCTTGGATCTAAGTTCATTGTGCTCACTTTTTGTAATAAAATGTCATGGTCTAAAACGTCAAACGCTTTTGCTAAATCAATATCTACTGCATCGACCTGTTCTCCCATTTCCTGAGCATTAACTAAATCGTGTTGTAATCCCAACATCTGCGATTTACACGAAAAACCATTTCTAAAACCGTGTTGAAATTGGTTAATCCATCCCTCTTTTTCCTAAACATCCTTTAGATAATCGGCAACTATTTTTTCGAAGATTTTACAGATTACGCTCGTTGGACTTATTGGTCCTTGATTCTTTATTAGTTTTTTACTGTCCTCTTTTTGTATGGGAACCACTGTAGCTGATTTCAAATCATCCGGAATTTGACTGTTGTTTATACTTGCATTAAAATTTCTTTTTAAATATGGTACTATTTCATGTCCACCCAATTTTATGGCTTCGCAGCGTATTCCGTCTGGTCCTTGGGATTTGTTATCTTTTAGTTTGGAAATTTTCTTTAGAATGTCTTTGCTAGTTATGTTGAAAACCGGAAAATTCACTTCTATACTATTAGTTACTTTTTCATTGTTTTGAACCGACTTTTTGTAAGTACTTGAAAAGTAAGACCCAAATTCATTTGCTATTTGCGAACGATCGGTTAAAGTTTTGCCCTTCATGTTTTCTATTTTATCTATCTCGTTTTCTCCTTTTCTTACTCGCTTCACGTATTTATAATTACAATCTTTGCCATTTTTTGTTATCAAATTCTCTAAGCATTTATTTTTAGCCTCCTTCTTTTTACGGTTCAACAACGCGGTACTTGTATTTAATTTGTAATTGAGAATATGACAATCATAAGTGAATGAAATGCATGACTAGGTTAATGATTATTAAAATAACAATTCCTCGCCAATATTTGCTGCCGGAGGACATGTTTTCAGAAGTAGATTGAATCATCAATATTATGGATCATATAGAAACTATTAATGTATGATATCTATGTATATTTGGGTGTCGCAAAAAAATTGAAGTCATTTTTTTCGAACGCATACCCTCTATTTTTTCTATTTGGCCTTATTAACTTAACTAATAAATATTATTGTGATTGAATTATGGTAACCCGTGCCGACTCGATGCCAAACAATTTCGAAAAATGAAAATTTGTACCGACAAGGGAAATTCACTTTTATTATATTATGCGAATTTAGATTAGATATTTATTAGATAATTATGCGAATCAAATTCTACACAGAATATAACGATATATTTTGGTGAAATGAAGTTCGCGATTTTTAGAAGGTTTAGAGATATTCTTGTGTTACCTTTGCTGATTCTGCCTTTACTAAAAACGATTATAATTGATTCCTTCGAAGAAGATATGATCGAATCAATTTCTTTGGGCGCTATGTAAATATGTGTATAATCGAATTTCTGTTACCTCATTTTGGAAGATGTGCTTAGGTGATTGCTGGAGACATGGAATTTCTGAGAATGAAGCAATGCATCTCTTATAATACATCAGAAAAGAGAGCGTTATCGTTATGTAGGCAGTCAGTGGAGAAGGAATTAAAAAATGCAACTTCACTCGAGTCTCGTTGCTCACCTTCAGCTTCTTGAGGAAGCAAACAAATCTAATCAGATGCATTACAGTCGGTGCGTATTAGCTGGGCAAACGGCCTCTTATCTGGGTCTCATTCCGTAGACACTCTTTCTCTCTCTCTCTCTGGGGATCTTCTTAAGGAGGAAGAGGGAGAGTGTAGTTTTGTTTAGGAAAAGGGGAAAGCACATTCTTCTGTCCATGTCTTGCTTATTTCCAACGCATTCAAGTAGGATCTTTCACATTTGTGTGTTTACATATTGCGGGTCTCAAATACAGCAAGAAAATTTATGAATGTATACTGTATAATGTAAATCCATTGCCACCTGATAATTTTTCCACTTACAATTATTCTGTTTTGAATGAATAAACTTTGTTGAGGTAAGATTAGGGTCTATTTGATCTCTCTTCCGCCTAACCTCAATTGTTAATGTATACGTGAGTGAACGTAGGGTATTTTGAAGCACATATATTATACTAATGAATATTAATTAATTATTTTAAATTTATATCTTATATGATAAATGTTATTCATTATTTAATTCAAGTTCGGACTATCTACATTGCATGAGTGGATACGTTTTTTAGAACGCTGTTTACATTTGTCCTACAAACTGAAAATCAAAAAATGGCAAGTACATTCTGAAGAAGGAAAGCGGATGTTGTTCAAAAGAGTTTTCAAAAGGGTTTTCGTACGCAACTAGGAATAATCGTCGATTTTCCGGAGCCTGGATTTGGCAGCACTAATGATGGGAACACAGCTCGGCGCTTTTTCAAAAATTCGAGTATGCCCGGTATGACAACGGGAGTCAACGAAAAATTGATCACGCGCTTTTACGTTCTTCTGCAGGCTGTTTCGAGTGGAAATAAGATCAATTCCGACAAATTTCAAGAATATGCGGTAGAAACTGCACGACTATTTAACAAACTTCACCCGTGGTGTTTTTTTACTTTTTGTCTTTTTAATTTGTTTAGACCATTTTTCATTAATTGTTTATTAACTAGTATACTTATCAGTCTATTATGTACCTACTTACCTGTAAATGTGTATCTTTTTGTTCTTTTTTTAATTCTTGTATGATACTATTGGTACGTCTTATTGTCTTTAAATTAAATTTAATCTGATTTCATCACTAAATATAGTTTTCCTATCTGTAGGTTTCGCAGGTTTTTCACACCCCCCTTCGTGTGGGTGTTCTCCTGCAGTGGCTTCTTATCCTAAGCTCTTTGCTTAGATAAAGTCCTTTAAAGTCCTAAATAAAGTCATTTTATTATTATTATTATTGTTATATGCTTACCTCGGTGCACAAACTTCTCATCCATAATCCACAAATAATAGCTCATGCAGTATTACCAATCGGCCAACCTTCCGAAGATGCTCAAGAAGCTCGGAACAAGGACATCAAAAGTATCCGAAATAACTTATCACGAAATTGTTCGAGATCCTAAACAAAAGGAGATATTTGGAATCGGCTCATGGTAACATCTGATCCGTATATTTGCAGTATCCATAAGTAGCCGCAGAAAAAAATAAGTAGTTTCTAAGACGCAAGAAGTATACAGGAAGGGAAAGAAATCGGTAAAAGAGATGCAGAAGTCGATTAGGGAGTGCATGGAGTAAGTACAAGGAGGAATCAGGTGGTGTGGACGGAGGGACCCTTAAGATGCAAACAAGAAGGATAGGGTTCTAAGAAGCTAAAGCAGTGAGTTATGTGGGGTTTTTGGAAAGGGGTCTTAAGTTGGGTTGGCTTTTAATTGGCTACCGAAAATCGCAGAAGTCCCGCGTTCTTGTTTGCCTTGTTCCCATGGAGATATCGCAAGAGATCTTGAGATGCCGAAGAAACCGTCTGGAAGGAAATTGTACCGCCGCAGTTAATTTTCCCCGTCCTCACGTTTCTCATTCGTGTAATCTGCATTTTAGGATGACGAAGGAGGGAATGGATAAGTTGGATATCGCACCGTTAGCGTCTGCTTGGTGTTACTTTTAGAACAAATTCCCCCATAAGCGGGTTTTAATATTGGATTCATTTTGTTTATGCTGGCAGTTGTTGCGGAATAAAGTTTCTAAGGTTACATAAAAAATGAAATTCACAAACGTTTATATGCACCACCATGTATTTTATTTTAATACCAATGTTTCGAAACTTTACAACATCATCAAGCTTATGTCTTTAACGTCATTGAGTCTTACCACAAATTCGTGACTGAAGTATTTAATATATGTCCCAAGTACGGAAGGAAAATTTGGAACACGGCTATTAATAATTTAGAGGTTTGAATTCTCCAATAGCCTTCTTTTCCGGCTTTCCTCGTCTCATTTTCCGGTATTCGGAGAAAACAAGTAAGGAATACCGTACTTTTAAGTTATCCGAAGCGCTTTTCGAGAGCTAAGCTATCCTCGTCAGGGGTAATGTATTTTGTGGTGATTTAGTGACTCTTTCAGTCTTCGTTTATTCATTACCTAGTCTTTATTGCCTCTTCACATCCTGTTTTTGCTTCACATACTCCTCATGTAGCCCTTCACAACCGCATTGAATTTCCTCATTCCCTTTGCCTTAATCTTAACCTCATAATCATGTCGGTAAACAGTTATTTTGCAATAAAATTTCAAAATTCCACAAAACAATTAAAAATAATAATAAATAAAAACAAATGAAATTTTGTTTTGTGGAATTTTGAAATTTTATTTAATATGATCCCGATTACCGAGTTCCACCAAGTTAAGGCTTCTTCGATTGAAGATATTTTGCAGTTAAACTCACTTTTCTTATTTTATTTATCATTGATATAAAATCATGATCGAAGCATTTTGACGACGCTCATTTGGTTAATCACTTTTGTTTCGAAAAATTTATCGGCAAAGTAAATGAAAGTATAACGATACAGGGAAGTGATCGCAAAGACGGATAGTTTTTTCTGTTCGTTATTTCCGCGGTCTATTAGAGGTGCTAATTAAGGTAAATTAGGTAAGGCAAAGCCAATAAAATTATAACTATAGAAGGAATCGATTGCAAAGGCGTATCGTTACTTCTGGTCATTCTTTCCGCAGTCTATTAGAGGTGCTAATTAGGGTAGATTGGGCAAGAATGCTGATGATAATTCGCTCCCTGCCATGTACCATTGGTGGCTCGTGGGGTGTATGTACAAATGTAATATCTAAAACATGTTTTTGATTGGTCTTAATATGACCCACCGCGAATGGTAGCGTTATAATTTGGGATTAATTTAGTGCTAAGATCCTATTCCATTCTATTAGGTTATTATTCTCTTTATGGAAAAGGGACGACTCAAAGTCCATGTCATCTCTCGGCTCAGCCAAAAACCATTCATATTTCCTCCGGATTTATAGCAATGCGCCCGATCGAGGGCTCTCTTTAACCCGAGCCTTATCAGGCTTTTTTTGTTTGTCCTCTCTCCCGCTAGATGGAACACTTAACTACCATGATCTCCTGAAAGCTTTGCTTTCCTTTAAGATGTTTGTTTGAGAAAGGCAATCGAAAGCTTATCCTTTGTTCGTTTCTCAACTGTTTACATGGCACAAACTAAGTTTACATAATCAAATTCCATCGATTCGTCCCCTTTTATTTTTTCGCAAACATTTTAACTTCTTATATCGACTTGCAGCTGTTGCCCTCTGTTTGCGGAAAGAGGAATTAATTCTTTGCGGTGCTAAACGAGCTCGCGACGTCTTTGTCTTCGAGGATAACGTAATGGAACATATTTCTCCAGCGAAAATATTTATTTACCATTCTGCCTTTTATATCTTTATTTGTTGCCATTCCGAACGATTGCGGGATCGCGCGAGTTCTAAGAGAATTCGGAGAAGTTAGGTGATATTTAGCGACTCTTGTTCCGTTTCGATTTTATCTTTTCTAAATATTATAAATGTCTCCCATTCATTATAGCTGTGATTCACAACCATTTGACTTATATTGACATAATTTTTCCAAACTTCGCAGGACGCTGAACCAAAGGTTTGTGAGTTTGTCTTAGCTCAAACTGAAAAAGAAAAAATCTGATGTGACCAGCACATGACTTTCTCCATATATGTATAAGATGTAAATATTTATGTACGACAGTATTTTCGAACTCTATATTCAATCTAAACTTGGTAGATAAGTGATTAATTTATATCATATTATCTTTTACGTCACAAACATTATAAATAATGTTTTTCAGGACATGCTCGATGAAAAATGATGAAATTGACCTTTCACCCACAGCGCCCAGAGCACCCACAAAGTACACTCCTGGCCAAAATTAACGCAGCACCTCCCATGCGATCCTTACGGCCGGTGCTGCGTTAATTTTGGCCAGGACTGTACATAATCGGCAACCTCCGGTTTATCAGTATTTCACGAATAACTCCTAAACAATCAGTTATAAAAAATATGTCTCATACAAAGCTTATAGTAAATTCCATTTTCTAAAACTTTTATAGATAATTGAATATACATAAATGTCATATTTATGGAGATAGTTTGCAAAAACTGAAATTTGCTTCGAAGAATAAAGCTTGACTTCCGGTTAACCGATTTACTCCAAAAACTAATCAACTCTGATAGCACTCACCACAGTGCTATATATGAAGTTTGGTATTGATACGGCTAATAGTTTTTACGTTAGAGTGCCCACAAGCACACACACACATACACACATGCACACATACACGCAGACATCATTCCAAAAATCTGATGTGGCCAGCACATGACTTTCTCCATATATATAAGATGTAAATATTTATCTACCGCAATAATTTCGAACTCTATATTCCATCTAAACTTGGAATTTGAGTTATTAATATTATATATTATCTTTGATGCCAAAAACAGGATAAATAATTTTTACGGGACATGATCGATGAAAAACGATGAAATTGACCTTTCGCCCATAGAGCCCAGAGCGCCCACAAAGTACATAATCAGCAACTTCCGGTTTATCAGTATTTCATGAATAACTCCTACACAATCAGTGATACAAAAATGTTTCTTCCAAAAGTTATAGTACATTACTTTTTCTAAAACTTTTACAAATAATAGTATATACCTAAATACCATATTTATGGAGATATTTTGAAAACCGGAAATTAGCTTTGAAGAATTAAGCTCAACTTCCGGTTAACCGATTCACTCCAAAAACTAATCAACTGTAATGACTGTAATAGAAGTACTACATATGAAATTTGGTGTTGATCCGCCAAATAGTTTTCATGTTAGAGCGCCCACAAAGTACATAACAGCTACTTCCCGGGTTATCGGTATTGCACGAATAACTATTAATCAACCGGTGATACAAAAATATATTAAATACAAAAGTTATAGTAAATTATATTATCTAAAACTTTTATAAGGAATACAACATACCAATATATCATATTTATGGATATATTTTGAAAACCAAAAATGAGCTTTACACAACGTACATAATCAGCAACTTCCGGTTTATCAGTATTTCATGGATAACTCCTAAACAATCAGTGATGCAAAAATGTTTCATACAAAAGGTATAGTAAAATAAATTTTCTACAACATTTATAAAAAATAGTATATACCTAAATATCATATTAATGGAGATATTTTGAAAACCGGAAATGAGCTTTGAAGAATGAAGCTCGACTTCCGGTAAGCCGATTTACTCCAAAAACTAATCAACTCTAACGACTGTAATAAAAGTACTATGTATGAAATTTGGTGTTGATCCGACAAATAGTGTTCATGTTAGAGCGCCCACAAAGTACATAATCATCTTTTTCCGGTTTATCAGTATTTCACGAATAACTCCTAATCAACCGGTGATACAAAAATATGTTAAATACAAAAGTTATAGTAAATTATACTATCTAAAACTTTTATAAGTAATACAATAGACGTATATATCATATTTATGGAGATATTTTGAAAACCGGAAATGAGCTTTAATGAATAATGCTCGACTTCCGGTTAACGGATTTACTCCAAAATCTAATCAACTCTGACAGCACACACAACAGTACTATATATGAAGTTTGGTATTGATACGACTTTTAGTTTTCGAGCTATAACGCCCATTATCACACACACACATACACACACACACACACTCACACACACACACACACACACACACACACACACACACACATACACACAGACATCATTCCGAAAATGGTCAAAACGTGTTCTAGGGACCCCAAAACATGTATTTCCGTTGAAATCTCGAAGTCGAATTTTTTCATGAAAACAATACTTTCTCTATACTTCGTATATGGAGAAAGTAAAAATGGTCAAAAGGTATTCTAGGGACCCCAAAACATGTATTTCCGTTGAAATCTCGAAGTCGATTGTTTTCATGATATGATTTCATTCATAAAAGTTTTAGAAAATGTAATTTACTATCACTTTTGTAATCATTATATTTTTGTATCACTGATTTTTACTTTCTCCCTATACGTAGTATAGAGAAAGTATTGTATTCGCAAAAAAATTCGAACTCCAGATTTCGACGGAAATATATGTTTTGGGGCCCATAGAGCATGTTTTAGCTATTTTCCCGAACATGTCTGTCTGTGTGTCTGTCTGTCTGTCCGTCTGTCTGTCTGTCTGTCTGTGGTTAAAAAGTTTGTGGGCACTCTATCCTAAAAAGTAATTATCCGATCATTTTCAAAATTTATATTTAGAATTTTCCT
Source organism: Sympetrum striolatum (assembly GCA_947579665.1). NCBI lineage: Eukaryota > Metazoa > Arthropoda > Insecta > Odonata > Libellulidae > Sympetrum > Sympetrum striolatum. The sequence goes on along the minus strand of OX388351.1, from coordinate 43,472,741 downwards.
AACAATGCCAAGAGTTGATTAGTTTTTGGAGAATATCGCTTAACCGGAAGTTACGGTTTATCCGGAACGAAATTTTGTTTCTTAAATATCTCTGTAAGAATGCAATATAGGTATATACATTTACACACAAAAGTTGTATATTATGTACTTTACTACAACTTTTGTACAAAACATTTTTTCTTAACACTGATTGTTTAGGAGTTATTCTTCAATAATGGTTAACCGGAAGTTGTTTTTCACCCAGAAAAGGAAGTTTTTCATACATATCTCTGTCAGAATGCAATATAGTTATATACATTGACACACAAAAGTTGTAGATAATGTATTTTACTACAACTTTTGCATGAAGCATTTTTTCGTAACACTGATTGTTTAGGAGTTATTCCCCAATAATGGTTAACCGGAAGTTGTTGTTAATCCAGAAATGGAAGTTTTTCATACATATCTCAGTCAAAATGCAATGTAGGTATATACAATTATGAACAAAACTTATTGATAATTAATTTTACTACAACTTTTGTATGAAACATTTTTTCGTAACACTGATTGTTTAGGAGTTATTCTTCAATAATGGTTAACCGGAAGTTGTTGTTTACCCAGAAAAGGAAGTTTTTCATACATATCTCTGTCAGAATGCAATTTAGGTATGTACATTTACATACAAAAGTTATAGATAATGTATTTTACTACAACTTTTGAATGAAACATTTTTTCGTAACTCTGATTGTTTAGGAGTTATTCTTCAATAATGGTTAACCGGAAGTTATTGTTTACCCAGAAATTGAAGTTTTTCATACTTATCTCTGTCAGAATGCAATGTAGGTACATACAATTGTGTACCAAAGTTGTAGATAATGTTTTTTTCTACAAAGCTTGTATGAAACATTTTCCTGTAGCACTCATTGTTTTGGAGTTATTTATATATTACCGGCATAGGCTTGTGTTTTCAATAAATACGGAGAAAGTCATGTGTTGGCCACATCAGATTTTTTAGGAGTTATTTTTGAAATACTGATAAACCGGAAGTTGCTGACTATGTACTTTGTGGGCGCTCTAACATGAAAAATATTTGTTGTATCAACACCAAATTTCATGTATAGCAATTTAGTTGGTGTCGTTAGAGTTGATTAGGTTTTGAAGTAAATCGGTAAACCGAAAGTTGAGCTTTATTCGATTTTGCAAAATATCTCCATTAATCTTATATTTAGGTATATACTATTATTTATAAGAGCTTTTGGAAATGTAATTACTATAAATTTTGAAATAAATATATTTTTGTATAACTGATTGTTTAGAAGTTATTCATTAAATACTGATGAACCAGAAGTTGCTGATTATGTACTTTGTGGTTGCTGTGGGAGAAAGGCCAATTTCAACGTTTTTCATCGCACAAGTCCCAAAAAACATTATTTATAATGTTTGTGACGTAAAAGATAATATGATATATATTAATCACTTATCTACCAAGTTTATATTGAATATAGAGTTCGAAAATACTGTCGTAGATAAATATTTACATCTTATACATATATGGAGAAAGTCATGTGCTGGTTACATCAGGTTTTTAATTAATCACATTACAGTCTGGAAAGATCTATTATTACACTTCGTTCATTAATAGTTATAAATCGTTGTGTCATATTAATTTGTAGCTTGATTCTAAGGGTAGAATTAAATATAAAACCAAAATAAATAAATAAAAATAATTAGCTGGGAAATGTCATTTCATATGAATCTGTCGAGAAGAAGGAGTTTTATATATGTAGCTTTGTCTAAATTAAATCGATAGTGGAATATGTAGCATTTTAGTTTATTCTGTTCTAATAAATCCTCACCAAGCCTTTATGTTCCAGGTTCACCGGCCCGCAGCTGAGAATTCAAGAATAATTCTAATGTTCCCTAGCATAAGTTCGCTCCCGCGCGGGTTGAGGTCAGCTTAAGATCCGTCTCAAAGAGAATTCTGTTTGCGGAGCCATAAAGGGTAACTAAGATGGTTGGCCCACCCAAAAGCGTTAATTGGTCGCATCTGCAAGGAGCCATAATTCAGCAGAAGTATCCCAGCATCTTACAAGGAGGCTACTATAAGCATTACTTTCTCTGAGAAAGCCACCTGGAGCGGAACCAAGTTATAAGTACAAGATCAAATGTGCTTGAGGTGTAAGACAGATTAACTGTTACTCTTAATAGCTAAATTCTACTCCCTTGAATCCTGTAACGCAAACTATATAATGAATTCTTAGTTTGAAATCATTATTTTATATTTGGATATTCACCAAGAAGGTCTTGTGAGTGTTAATGATGGTGGATAAAGGTGGTCGAAAGGTATCAGCGTCATAAAAGATGTCCTAGTAGGGCATTGTAAGAGGATTACGAAGTTCTATTCTGGTAGAAGCAGATGTTAGCTTTTTATAATAAACTTTTTTTTTCTTCCAAATTCTTGAAGTTTAGGTTTTTATCCACCAGAGTGGTAGCTAATTCTGAAACAGCAACTAGAATTTGTCCAAGCCGGATCCATGCAAGCCGCCTTTCGGCGTGTGGCAGGGGATGCAAGCACCTTGACACTATTTCCCCAATCGAATGCTTTCGCGCATCGTTCGCCGAAAAAATGAATTCTTGGAACAATTCGATTCCAGCATCTATCCCAGAAAACATATTAAGTTTAAGGAGAAAATATTTAAAATAATGAATAACTATTAACGGAGAACATTATTGGCCAGCTCCTAAATTATTTCATTAAACTTCATTTTGTATCGGTGTTGACTTATACATGTGTTATTGTATTTACAGAGCAGCGATATTCATTTTATTTTACATTAAGTTGTTGTATTGTAAATAATGCGTCAAGATTAATCTCGTATTTAATTTTGTTGTGCTTTAAATAATATCTAAATGCTACCACATGGCTTTTGCTTACAGGCAAGTAACATACGTAATAATAATGCTAGATAATATTTAATCTAAGAAAGAAAATAATCAGAATTTTATGGTAATTTAAGAAAGAAGGAAAAGCAAGATATTTAGCAGAATTAAAGAGCTTTCCCTACCCAAAAGAATTAATTTTTTGCTCTTATTTCCCAGTCGTGAAGATGAATTTAAGAAATACAGTCATTTACCGTCGAAAATTGGACCCGGCATCTGCCCTACGTACCGTTAAGGGCTTAGGAGAGAAAAACACGGGTCCTAGCATCATCCCGGGCCTAGTATTAATTTGCGAACAGCACAGATGGAGTTTCATCGTAGAAATTCGCTCTTTTTCAAATCTGGGAGAGATGGTTGGCTACTGCATGTTTCGCATTTCTGACCGAAAACAAAAAAAATTGAATGTCGGCCGTATGATGTCGTGGACCGTGCGTGTTGCGGGCGGAAAAAAATTGACGATCAGGTCGCGTCGCTGTTTGCGGTGAGGATTTGGAGCTCTCGTCGTTATATTTCTTTTTGCAGTCGAACGGACGAAATAAAAAGATTCGGCCGATTCGCTATTGTTTGCTCTGCGATGTTTTCGCATCCAGCAGTCCCGATTCATTGTTCCCCGCATTCCATCAGCGCCATGCGGAGGATTATTTAATTATTCCTTTTGCGCGATATTCATCGCCGACGACCTTTATGTCCGGGGAATAACTTATTTCGAGAGAAATTGCGAACCCCCGAGTGTTGCTTAGTTTTCGGATGGCCCCAAAACTCACTGTGGATGTCGAAATGTCAAATGTCGATGTTGATAAACGTAATAAAAATTAGAATGTATTTGTTTATTTTATTGAAGTGCTACGACAGCTGAGGTAATTTCGTCCCCTGGGAATCGAACCCAGGACAGCTTTTACTGAAGGATAATGCGTTACTCACTTGGCCATCCGAGTAGAAGCGATTTTCAGCCTAAGGATAACTTTAAGGCCTTTATTATCGGAAAGTGGGAGACCTGGTTTCGAGTGCCAGTCATGTCGCAATTTTTCAATTCTTACGTAGTGTCTGGTCTTTCTAATATGTTCGTAAATTATCTGATGGAGAATATCCTTGCCATACACCGAATAACAATTAGTATGTTACTCCGGCGGCCCGGAGAGTACGTTTATAGATTTAGATCCTATTGACATCCTTAGGGAGTTTCTTGCGATATTAAGCTTTAAATTTTGAATAATACCCAGATCCAAGAGCATACGAAGTTGACTCTATGTCTGGACGAATATCAACGCTTCTTATGATTTCCACAATATTAAAAGAAAAAGATAATTTTACTGTAGAGTTAGAACCGCAGTAAAATGCACCTTTACTGTGGCTCGTGGTATATGTTCATATTAATTATTCTTATGTGGTGGTATATACGTATTCATATTGATATTAATATTATTCTTTCCTGATTAAATATATTTTTCATTAAAACATTTTTCTATATTGTAATATGTTTTTAAGTAAAAATATTTTCAATTTTTTCCAAATTTAACCTTATTGATATCTTTAATAGGGCCTGGAAACTATATAAATGATTATTGCCATCACCTCAAAGTTTCTCCCAGTTAAACGAAGTATATGGAGTGTGGTCCTCAAGTCATCTCATCCTCTTGTTAAATGCCCATCCTTCTGTAGGCAACTGGTATATGCAAATACAGGCAATTATGGAGCATTGCGTACTAAAGAATACTTTAACGCATTTACTCGAATAGGGAAGATTGGGAAATTATTTATGAATGCTCTTAAGCAAGGGAACGATTAATGGATTTAGTTTCGAGTGTTGGATCGATGGGGCATATCAAAGAAGGATTGAACTGTCAGTTCGGGGCTCCATATAGGGGAGTGATTCGCTATGAATACTGCATGCGCTCCTTTGTTCGACGGGGAGCAGGTGCTTCGACCAACGCGATCTTTTACACTTCGAAAGGAGACGGAAAGATGCATGTCTAATACTCTGGCCTTCAAAGTGAATTTAACGAGTTAAACTTCAAAGTTGACTTGCGTCTGATTCTAAGTATACCAACAAGAAGTATCAGTTGCGTGTGTAGGACCCAAATATACACTAATAATAATTAATAGCATTTACATTGTAAGTGCTACGAGCAATTATTTGGAAACCTTTCCCAATAATATAGAAATTTGAAATTCGGCATATAGATAGAGATTATAAATAGCTTTCAGAAACATCTTTTAGATTTCCAAGTTCGTCCTTGGTTCGAATCCAGAGAGCCATTTACATTCGTGAAAATTATAACGTCTTTTGAGGCAGTTGTAGCCAATATTTCTGCTTGAATTTTCACACATGGCTAGAGATGGTGATCTTCTATTGTGCTGCATAGTAAGTTCACCAGTAAGACCCGGGTTCGATGCTAGACGATGAAATTTCAGCGAATTTTAAGGAAATTTCAATCCTTTTTTTTTTCTTTTGAGGACCGTCCCGATATGATGCCGATATGAAATTAGTATTGCCGATCTGCTTGCAGTATGCAAGCTACATTTTACTCGTATACTATATTTATTGTTGTCTTGATAAAAGGTTGAAAAAATGAAGTACAAGTGCATTAATAATGAAGTATAAGTTTCTCAGTAATTTAATTAAAATAAAACAAGCCACTGGGCACTTTTTCGACATTAAATATATGTTTCTAAAAAATATAGGACTAATGGTACGCCAATATTACTAAAAATTTCAAGTGGTACGCAGTTACTAAAAGATTGGGAACCCCTCTATTAAGTTAACAAATAACTAAACTATAAAATTACCATGTTCATCAGTTCCTTTGATCATAAAATTATTATAAGGTGCATTATTACATGCAGGAAAGCCGTTAATGAATCGAAGGTGTCGGAAGCCAATTTTATGACTCGTTTTACATCGAACACGGCCTTTCGACCCCTTACTCCATCGCCCCGCAAATTGACCGTCGAAAAAGTGAGACCCGCCCATTCTTACCCAGAGTGCCACGCGAGTGCGTCCACGCGACCCATAATGTACCGGAATAGCTTCCGGTCGCGCGTTAGGGTATTCCCTATTTGCCCCTTTTCATGTTTTACGGGTCTCATTTCTGTTATTATGCTCCATTTCGGAGAATGGGGAATTTTTCCTCACGGCCCTCCTCACGTATTTATAAATCATGAGTTTTGTAGATGCGTTTAACTCTGACTGGGGTCGGCTTGTCCGCGGTCATAGATTACGTTCGTGTCGCCATATCTCATTGTCTTTGTTGCACAACGACTCAGGAATTACTCTTGGGTCACGTGCCGCGGACACCTCTTTAACGAATTACGATGAAATATGTTCTTTTTCGCTGTGAAGTGAAATGGGCCGTACCACGAATGCCACCCGATGAGGTAAGCTTACGAATTTTCGTATTCCAAAAGTAAAATAGTCACATTTATTTTTTTACTTATTGCTAGTGTGTACAGTACAAGTTTTTTATCAAGTAGGGTGCATTGCGCTGCAAATAGTGTACTTATTTCTATTTTAAATCAGTAATTGATGCAACATGATCTGTTCCTCTGGTTTATTTATTAAATATTGTAAATTACATTAAATTTCTCAGGATTGTTTAAGAGTAGCTGGATCGAAGATTCTTTGCTGGAATTAATTTACCTCTTTGCACGTTTACTTCCGCTTCCTTTACTTTGGGGAAGCCTTTCCTTGACGGTACTTGGTGACTCGCACTATAGTTCCTTGAATAGAAATTTCAGTGAAACAGTTGTATTTAAAGTTTTTCATTACGGAATAATTTGCGTAAAATTTTCAAATTAAGAGTGTATCTTTTGAGCGATTTTCATATTTCTTTCTTTAATTTTTCCAGTTTAGGCGTTTTAATCTATTAAATTCAACCCCTCTAATGATTATGCTCAAATTAAATACTGATATCGCTCTTTCGAAAATCTGTAGAATTTCCTTTATTTTTTATTAGTATCTTATAATCTCATGAACCAATTGTATCATTTTGCTTACATCCGTCTTTCTTCTTTTCCCAGATCCATAGAAATCTCATAAAGTATTGTCATTTCACTTTTCAATTAGTTCACCTTTACTTAGACCTAGTCCTACCATACGTTCGGCACACATAATGTTTCATATAATTTCCAATAGTATTCAATTGACTCGTATATTTTTATTAACCAACCTATCTTTTCATAACATACAGCGACCCATCCCAAGCAGTAGCAGAATTTTAAACCATAGTTTTACAAGTAACGCAACCAAGACGGCTTAGACCATTTCGCACATGGGTTCCACCGGGAATCGAACCCGGGACCGCTTTCACCAAAGCTGAATGTACTGCATTTATTCATGCACCGATCATATATCATGTACAAATAGTTGTAGCATTACTTATAAATACTCCAAATAGAAGGAGAAAAAGTCTGCCGCAGCCAGGACATTTTCTCCTTCATTTCTTCTCAAATATCAAGCATGTGTATCTAGCGTATTTTCATCGCTTACATACTCCTAATAGTTTAAGAATTACTCAAGATTTATACTGTAAATATTTTCCTTGCTGCGATATAAGTTAGCACCACCGATAAAACTGATAGTTAAATGCAACAACGAGCGCTGAGCTGTAAAATAATTTGGATAGCTTGTTTTCCTCTTTATTTAATTACCGGTGATTTGAAGTTTGATTCTGAAATTGCCATATAAATACTGAGTTTCGTGGAAGGAAGCGTATTTTACTACAATACAAAACCCTGACATTGAAATCCTTATTTCAGCTAAGTTGTAGAATTATAATTGACAGCAGCATTCAGTGCCGTCTCCTTGTAAGGAGCCCCACGCAAAGAGATTAAAAGGGGGAATCAATCTGTATTGGACATGGATCAAAAGGAAATGGAAGTGGAATGGCTGAATAATTGATGCAAGGGCGCAGGTGGCGAGCGGTGACCTGGGGTTAAGAGAGCACGCGCCTCCAACTCGAGCCGGAAGTTACGTCACGAGAACACGCGACTCATGTGACATGCCACTTCCGTCTTCGATCCACTCTCTCGCCTTTTTAATGAAATTTACGTGCGTTTTTGCATCTTGACTTTGATGTACATCGTTTCCGTTCGTCCGTAAGGGTTGTATAATTTCCATTGCTAAGCGGAAATTCTTTCCGTTCCCTTGAAGAATATTTGTGGTAAGAATACTACGATACAAATACCGATTGACTCTTAACTATCGATTAATTCAAAGAAAACGTTAGATGGCATGTAATCTTATCATTTCTATTAGGACGGCATATAATGCTCTTTCTAATATCTTAGAACTCTCAATTCCATTGCTATAACAATTATTTTCTTTTGATTATGGTGGTGGTTGGTGCCACTACGTGGAGCACCATTACCTTGAACATAAAAGACTCCATTTACAGAAGTGAAAATGATGTGGCTCGGTAGTTTAGCTGGTAAGAACATCTGTCTGGTAAGTGGCAAACCTGGGTTCGAGTCCTAGTTAAGTCATTGTTTTTCACTTCTTTTATATCCTTGGTTGCACGCTTTCCTGTGCTATGCTAAAGCTTAATCCTATCATTTGTAAAATGTCCTAGAGGGCTAATTTACTATTTTTCACTTCTTGTATGATTATCTGTAGTTATATTTATTCTATTGTAAATTTAACCTTCGAACGTGTACTGTAAAATTTACATTATTGTCATTTTTTACTGTTTACTCGTTGGTTTTTTTCACCCACTTCTATCTTGGTGTTTTCCCGAGACGTGGGTTTTTCTTTGTTAACCTTCAGTTGCAAAGATTTCTTCCTACACTATTCTTTTTGTTTTGTTTCATATTTGTACATACTATAGCGACATTCGAAGTTAGGTAGAGGAGGGACCCACAAAGGAACCTCGCCAATTAAGGTTCTTCGCATTAGGAATATAAATGAAGTATACAATCAGCAAATAAAAAAGAAAGGAATAAGTTGTTGCCTGAACTTTTTTGACTTATACAGATATGACAGATGGCAGTTATACAGATATCTTCGCTTTTTCGGAATGACTTGGTCTCTCCGGGAAAAGATACCTGTCTATCTTGTTGACGCTTTTACTTTCAACAATTTCGGCGTCAATTATCATTTCATAACACTATTTTATACTGGAAACGCACAAATTCTTCATTGTCTATAACTGTTTCTAAAGTTTACATTTATTGCGACATTTGCTATTCGTTGTTTCATTTGCTTTGCCCAATTTATGTCTACCACAAACATCTCATTCGTTTAATTATATTAAGTAGATTATTTTACATTTTATATTTTTACTTGGAAGTGTTTGTATATATGTACTAAGTCCTAATATTTAATATTGGTACCCGACAATAGATAAATAGATAAAAGTTGGCCAAATATTTTAAAAGTAAATTTTCAGACTGTATTTTGAAACTACATTTGTTAACTCTGGAATTGATTATGAAAGAAATATATGTCTGGTATTGTGCATCTAAATTGCACAAGGAATCAAAGTCGACCAAATATTACTAAAAATGCCAGTCTTCAATTTCCAGTCAATTTCTCTAACTCCAGGTCGATGCCGAGCACATCAGAAAAAATCACCCAGCTTTATATGAGCGTCTTTCAAATTATTCCTTCATTTTTACTACTAAATTATTTTAACTGCCGCGGTTGAATATTTCTATACTTTATTAAATAAAGCGGCGGACCCTCATTTTAGAGCAAATTTTCACATAGATCGGGTAACATAATGAAATCCGCGTCCAAATACATGAGCTGAGTTCTTCCACATGATTCTTCGAAGTTTTCAGAAGGAGAATATGAAGTTAAACGTAGTGAAAATGTGCGACACTGAGAGATAAATGGAATTTAAGGCATGGCTGTAAGGGCGAAATCCGTGCATCAGAGACCGGCTTTCCATAACGACCTCGGTGTTAGAATTACTGCAGAACAGCTCGCTTCCCAATGGTACTTAAGTTTCGAGAATTATTCGTATATGCAGAAGCGAACTTCCATTCTAGTTTTAGACGGAGAACTTATAAGATAAATAAGACATGTGAAGGTTAATTGCGTTCTTGTGCTCTTTCCATGACACTTAGTATTCGAGAAATCGCAAAGTTTTAAAGGTTTCTACATATCCTGTTAGAATTTTTGATGAACTGAATTGCTAAAAATGAATTTCAGATAAAATATATCTGCTTTTTCCTACTTTCTTTAGAAAATCCAAAATCTACAGTTGAACTAGATATAGTATCCCTTGCTGTGATATGAAAATTGCTCATAGTTCTTTGACCCAGTCTGTTCTTTTTTTTTTCGTGAATTTTATGCTTTGGAAAAGATGGATGTTCATAGAATTTCTTTGGCATTTTATCAGATTGGAAAATTTGATGTAGAACATGTCCAGTACTGTTATCCGCCAACGTTATAATGTAACATAATACATAAGTATTACAGGGTACAACAAAGAATGATTCAGTTCTAGAGGAGCTAATTAATTATCCCCTCATAAGAAGTAGAGTTTAATGCATTTCTCGTATAAGAAATTAATTCAATGGATTCGAAGTAGGGTGCTCCAGTTAAGCACTCTTAGTGCTTAACTGGAAATAGTGCTTTGCAAAAAAATGATGCAACCGGAAGAATTACTAACAATCGGAGGAAAAAATTTCATGTAATCATTTTGATTAAAATTTTAGTGGGGCTTATTCAACATGAAGAAATAATGCTTCAGCAATTATAATTATTTGTTTAGAATTTAGAGCGAGAGATCGAGGATTAAAAAAAAAAGTAATTTATCTTGATGAAAATTTTAATTTGAAAGGAAAATGAGAATAGATTCACCTTTTATCTTTCTTTTTTATAAATTATTCTAAATCTTTACGATCACATGCAAAAGTGTGATAAAAGAAAAGAAAATAAAATTTGGTACCAATCAGTTATAGACGATTAGTTGTAGGTTGTAGATAAGCTGAAATCGGGACAAATTAGACAATTTATTATTATTTTTTATAAAGGAATGCCTATATAGGAGTACAAGAAGTACGTTAAGGTAAGGAGTAAGTTTCCGTTGGCAAGATTTTCAATTCCATGCAAGTATGTATTAATGCAAATGTGTACATCGATTCACTCGGATATTTGGATTTCTAATACACTTGAGGCAATGATGTACCAACTCAATTCAGTTTACAATATATGATATGGGTGTTCAGATTCGGCTCAATTTATCGTCAAAGGGTATGGCTCGGTTCGACCAATTAATCCATATTAAATGACTCATTGGAGTGAATGAGATGCTGCAGAAGATGGAAATGCTTCTGAGGGAGTTGGACATCGCTCGTCCATCTTGTGTGTAAGGTAGCTGACAGCCATCCCCGGTCTCTCCCGTAGGCTCTAAATTGAGGATCATCATCTCTGAGCTCAGAGGTTGGCTTCAATACTCTCGAGTGGGAACAATTTCATGATATTATCCTAAAGATAGCTAACTGCTAATGATTATAGTGTATAGTTTTATTTCCTATGCAAGCATTATTTTTATTAAAGATCAAAAATGCAAATTCATCAAAAAGTGATCCTCACAGCGATCGATTCTTCGAATGAAAAATTCTTCGAAAATGAAGACCTCTAATGAGTATGCAGTTATCCAAAAATTTTTTTTGAAAAAGAATCGATTCGGAAATGAAATCTATTCAGTAAATTGTCGGAAATGGGTTGGGTATGGTAGGGCTAGGTTTCTATGTCTAGTAGTTCTATTTCGAATAATTTGTCATTCGAAGAATTGATCTTTCGAGGAGGTCGTTTTCGAAGAATTTGCTTTAAATGAACAAAAGAATAACAGTAATAATAGTGAGAAAGTAAAATACTCATCATTACTATCAAAGAAATTACAAACAACAAACTTAATAATATCAACAAATAAAAATACATTTTATTTGTAGATATTACTAAGTTTGTTGTTTGTCATTTCTAATGTCTTTCAACAAAGTGCGGATACAGAATCTAAATATTTTTTACAATTTAGGAAAATAAATTGGTAATCATAATCATATATATATTTCATTAATACAATTAATTTTTAAATAAAATATACCATGGTAAGTGATACAAGATTTTTCAGGATTATCCTATCCGTTACCCCATTTTTCTGACTTCTTCGCAAGTTTGAGCATCGAGTACCCGCGTACTATAATGCACTCGGAGTTTCATCCCATTTTATTTTCGTGACTTATTTCCTTCAAAAAAGTATCGAAGGAACATCACGCTTTTTCCGCGCGACATATTTAAACCCTCCGCCTATTTCCCTACATTCGGAAGCCTTACCGTAATTGGAGTAGCGATTTCCAAACGCTTTCCTCGTGAATTATTAAAAAAATCGGCGCAAAACTCCGGAGCGATCCTTAATTAATGTGAGAGGATTTTCCCCGACTCGCTCGGAGCAGAGGTTTGCTCAAATACGGCATAAACATCAAATATGCAGCCGATAAAATTCCTTTTCCTCAGCGAAACGAACCCCCGAAGACTGCGCTCCTTACCGTTTATTCGAGCTTAAAGGTCTCTTGTTAATAGACACCCCACGGCTGTTTGGCCTCTTGTTTTTTCTCCCTGTAATTCCCCTGAATTTTCTTTCGCGCGCTGATATCGCTTTCCGTAAGGCCATTGTTACGTTTCCTCTCTCTCGCGAGCGCTGCTTTTCATTTAGACTTTTTACTTTTCGGTTCCTCTTTCTTGTTTGCTCTCCATTTTTCTAGGGCGAAGGGGTTATTTGATTAACGCCGTGCCTTCTCTCGTCAAATGATCGATGGGACTCCCTCGTTTTTGCCGCTACGCTTCCATCTTTTCCTTCCGAATTTACAATATCCTCGAGCGATTTCAACTATTTCCTCCCGAGACGGAATTCCCGTTCTCTGAGTTGATACAAACAGAGAGGGTGGTTACATTCGTATTCCCCTATAATTTTTTATTCTTTGGACGGAAAGAAAATAATAGCAGCCGTTCGAATGACGGTAATGAGATAATGCTATCTGAAAGTGGATTATTGAAATTTTTCTTGCATATAATGAGTATCACTGAGCGATACGTGGTGGAATTTAATTGTAAAAGAGTCTTTGGTATCAACACTTGTACAAAATCAACAAGAATACGACAATTTGTAATTAACACGTAAACCGGCTTAATTTTATTGTGGATAAGTTTTGCTACTAAATATTATTCTTATTAATACATTATTACAATTAACTTGAAATTGCTTTTTAGTTGTGTATGTGGGTCCTTAGTATTACAAAAATGTTAATACACAAAAGATCTTACAGTTAAAAATATGAGAAAATATGCAGTTGACAATTGAAGAAGCCATCCATAGCTACCAGAAATAAATATATCTCACCCACTGCTCTATTTTACTTGAATAAACATTACCGATATTAAAACATAATAGTTGTCTATGTCTATGTCTATGTAAGAACCCTGCAAGCCGCCTTTCGGCGTGTGGCAGGGGGTGCAAGCACCTTGACTCTATTTTCCTAAACGGTTGCATTCGCGTATACTTCGCGGAAAAAATGAATTTTCGAAACGATTCGTTCTAGCATCTATTTCCCTAATCTTTCGGGCAGTATCAGAACGGCCCATTTAACAGGGGGGTCGCATTATATCGGTTACATCATCTGAAAACGTAATTTCTCTGAACTTATTTAATAAATTTATCCTTTGAATTTTTCTTCTATCTTCTTATGATTCCCATCCCGCGTCCTGTAACATCTGAGTAACACTCGCTGTTTTATCGTAGCAATTTTTTACAAATCGTATCGCCTTTCGTTGTACTTTTTCTAAATCCCGAATATGACATTTCTCGGCGGGGTCCCATAGTTATATCAGAGTCATACATTTTAAGGGAAGGCTATATTTTATATTATTACTATGACTGGGACTGGGGAAATTCATGGTTGCCATTTTCACTCGTGTTTAACCTTTTTATAAGGTCACTCCTATAATTATAAAAAACCTCCTTTGGCTCAATTTTCAAATTTAAAGCTACGAATCCATAGAGGCTATTTGGAAAGTAATTATTAAAATAATGGTCCAAGATAAATTGTCAAAATTCTAATTTTTTTTGCTGCAAATACCAAGGAAATGGTGGAAAAATTAATGGATAAGGTATTCAAATTTTTGATTTTTTCCTTTGATTGATCCTATATCTCCCAACTAACCCTAATTAATCTATCTTATTATTACGATTTTAATTTTTTACGGTGAATTTAATCTTCCAATCGCCATTTACATCTAAACTCATCGCGTATTTCTTTCTGTTTTCTATTATTGCCAAGACAACCGTCATTGCTGTCTCAGACTCAATTTCTTCAAATAAGCCCTTGAAGTGTTTATATTTGTAATATTTGTTAAAGCTTTCGTAGCAACCAAATTTGTTGGTGTGTTTGCACAATAAGAGTCTCATAAGGGACACTTAAAAGTATTCAGAGGAATGACGAGCAGAACTGTAAATTGATATAGGTTAATGGAATTTATTGTAGTTCAGTGAGTAAATAGAATAAAATTTTAACAATATTAACATATTCTTTTTGAACTTCCTCAAATGGATTTCAGCAAAGCAACGTACACGTGTGCGGATAATCCACTATTTGTTCAACGCAGTTATATTCATCTGCGAATGTTGTAATGTATTCCATAAGTTGAATAAATACTTTAAATATTTATAATAGCTACAATTCAGAAGGTTTAAATAGCTACAAACTTTTAGTACGTAATTTTTCATTTGAGAGAAAAAACTTTTGGAATTTAAAGTCAAACGTGCTCATTGCTGCTATAAACTTTTCATTCGTGTAACTGAAAGTAGATTAGAATCTGAAATTTACTACTGATAAATCATGCAGAAGGTCTTTTGATCGGTTGTAAATCGAAGTAGTTGATGTTTGATAGATTGCGGATGGTAAATATAAGATTTATGAGTAGTTGTTGAAGGCACAGATTTAGAAATATTTCATAAATGAATATTTCGCGTGTCAAATTGAAGTGTTTCACATTTTATTCACAAGAAAATATTAGTATGTTTTGGCAGTAATTAATTATTAAAAGCAACGATTATAATTGTTTTTGTAAAATGTATCCGTTATCGGGATATAGCATGACATTTCTAAGGATAATGTCATGCTATATCCCTACTTCCATTTGGTTAAGTTGACGATATTCTTACAAAGACTTTTTTCTATCCGTTTAACGAAAAAACCTTCGCAAGATTTCCGTAGGACAGTTTTATGATTTCCAAGTAAATATTAGTTGAATGAATATTGGTCTTTTTTTAAGATGTAGTTGATATTAACCAGAGTAAGAAGGAGCCTTAATGCATATGTTAAAACGAGGTTAAGGATCTATATACTTAAAAATTGTTAAATTGCTGACTTTTGATGAATGAGTTTTCACCAGTAGCTAATTAGCATTGATTACTGGTAAAAAGTGAGAGTAATATTTAATATATAAATTATGAGTAAAGCGCAATGGAATATGGCTTTAGAATGCCACGATGTTGATTCGTGGAGCTTTGTTTGGTCGTATACTTCGGTTAATATCGAAGTGACACAAATTTGGTTTAAGTTAATGTATTCATCCCAAACATGGGAAGTAATGTCAACGGTATCCATGTTTCCTTTATAGTGATCTATTAAAACATTAATTAGAAGCATCATACATCATTCCAGTTATGTTTCAATGAGTTATTCGCTATCATTATACTGTTTTACACTTAGTTATCTATTGGCGTACTCAGAGGGGATATCGATAAAATATAATAATAATAAACATTTTCTAGGAAGTGTCGTATTTGATAAAAGAAAAGATGAGTGTTCCAACTTGGCTCCAAACTATGGAAAAGATGTTGACGTGATATATGATATCATGTTAATGATTGGTTCAGATGTTACTTTCGACAAAAACCATTGCTGATTCATCAAATTCGTAATAGTCAACTTTGAAGTTTATGCTTAAAAAAATACAGAAATGAACGCGCCTCAAGCGTGACACGTGCCAAAAGAGTTCTCCCGCATCCCACTTTCTGCACGCGTGACATAGATTTACTTCCGACCTAGTTGGAGAAATGTAAACACGGCTTTTAAATTCTACGATTACTATACATCTACATTCTATGATATACTATCTATATATTTGATATACTATATAGTTGAAAACTATTTGCAGTTGAGAACTAAGACTACGATATTCTTAAAATAAACGGAGATTATTGAAACTTAAGAACAGTGATACCTAAACTTTTTCTGAGAGAGCGGGTGGCACATTACCACAGTGCCAAAGTAACGAATCTGCATTTAAGATAATTCAATTTTGCGAAAATTCTTTCATTATTAACTCATTTCATTTATGAAGTTTAACTTACAGGATTGAATCAATTAGATGATAGGAAAGCACCATGGGAAAAAGTATAATGTATAAAATTTTCAAATCCTAGAATTCATGCTACAAATACCTTTGCAGGCAGAATTCGGCCCATGGGACGAAGGTTTTGCACCCCTGGCTTAGGATGAGATGGGAGTTAATCTGAAATCGCCCCCTCCCTTCGCCACGTTTCTATACCCTCCCCTGTCTTTTGCTACCCTTGGGAATACGAAATTTAATTGACTATGGGATTACTACGTGTTATAAAAATTCAGGTCGGAAGATTCGGAAATTGGACTGTCATATATAGAGAGGACGATGTTTATGGTCAGCTGGTGGAATGCATACATACTGACTTCATTCGAGCCATATTGAGAGTATTCGTTCATGGAAATCGTAATTGGGGATAGAAGTATTGTAAAAAGTGCTTAGACAGCCTAGGTTATTTCGCACATGGGCCCTCACCGGGAATCGAACCAAGAACCTGTTTAGCAATCAAATATAAAAAAATATCCAAAAGACTGTAAATATTCACCCATCAATTTTTGATAGTGGTTACGCTTATACTATTGCTTTCATTTTATCTAGGTTTATTGTTTCATTTTAGTATTTGGTTTCAATTTTAAAGTATAGACGTGTTTAGAAGTTGTCTATTTATATTGCATGTAATCATAGGAACTGATTTAGTATTCTGATTAAT
This sequence comes from Sympetrum striolatum, assembly GCA_947579665.1. Lineage (NCBI taxonomy): Eukaryota > Metazoa > Arthropoda > Insecta > Odonata > Libellulidae > Sympetrum > Sympetrum striolatum. The sequence continues at coordinate 43,455,765 of OX388351.1, read as the reverse complement.
GTTTGTAAGGGCCTACTAATTCTAGAAAGATTTTGTGGAAAAGTGTTTTCACCCCTTTTATGGAAATAGCAAATTATAGAGCGGTGACTCTTGACTTATTGCCACATTTTTTATCTCTTCAGCAATTTTTGCATATTTGTTTAATTTATCGCCATATGGCTGCTGCAAATTTCAGCTCCGCACAGCCCTACACTCCAAACGAATATTTTAATATAATTCTTACTGTACAAGGTATATTATTACTATTATTATTACAAGTCCCCACCGTACATCACCCTACCAGGCAATCCTCTACTCGACCTGTACTCGTCAACGTCAAGCTCACTCGTCCTTAATATTTTTACCCAATCTTTATACAAACTCCCTATGATGTATTGGGAAGGACTCCTGCAGGAAAGTTATATACGGGTTGTTTTAGATTTCAGCAATAAATTGGATCACCAAGACTTAATTAGGGTGGAAAAACAAAAGAAAGGGTTGGTTTATGGGGAAAAAATCTCCACAGCTGAAGGTCCGAAAAGAAAAATTGTATACCGAGAGAAATGCCAGATCGAACCAAACTTACGGATCCGTCCATCCGATAGATTTAAATCGTAGTAAACTTTCTTTCATCTACACTTCTTGTAGCGGGATTTCATTTTCTCAACTTTTGAGAAACGCTCTCTCCATCCTCTATGGAGCCGAGCGTTAGCACTGATAATCGAGAGAGGTCCGTATACGCTCTTCTCCGTTCAATTTTCTCTCCCATTGTTCCCACGACGCCTCATTTGCAGAAAAAATCCCGGCGCCTTGTTACCCTTCCTCTGATATTATTCCGGATGGAGTCTTCACCCCCTTCCTGGGAAAAAGAGAAGATCCGCCGCTCTATTTTCCCTGTGTGCTTTTAATTTTCAACTCGCAAACCACCTTCTCTCCGGACAAATATTTGCTCGCTCTATATTTGTTCGCTTCATAATTCAAACAGATACGATATTTGCCAAAGAGCAATCATTTTAATATTGTACAATCCTTACTTCAAACATCCTGCCATCACTCAACTCCCTCTCGCTGAACTAACTCCATCTATCCTTTTTTACCCTTTCCTTCCGTCTTGGCCGCGTAAAACAACGGAAAAAGCTCTGTCTTTCTCCCAACCCACATCCCCGCGATTAATGCATGTATATATTGTGAGAACATCATATTTATGCGTTGTAAAAATATGCCGATGCAGGGTCTTCGCGGCTAATTTTTCCGCCCGAGGCGTGGTGAAAAACGGCCTTTTATTTAATTCCCTTTTCGTTTTCTTTTAATCTAATCAAAAGAGATAAATTCGAAAATGAATTGAGAAATAAACATCTTCTTATTGAAATTCTGTGGCCAAAATTCAATCTTTTAACAATACTCTACACTGTTAAAGACTCTCTCTGACGTGCTCTCTGATGTGGCTAATTAGGCCACACGTTCGTAACTTCAGCAATAAAAAAATGATATTACAATTAAATAATGTAATAGCCGATTGTATCTGTGTTGATGAAGATGTTTGTATATTGTTTATTTGACTTGTTTGACATATTGTACAAATTGAGCCTATTGCTATTGCTAAGATGTGTACTGTCCACGGGAGGTTTATGGAGAGGTTTCCCTCCCTTCTTTGGGCAAATGCCGGACAGATTGTATTGTTATATCCCTCTCCACTGTTGCCACCTGATAATCATAATTGCAGCGAACAAATTAAATAAATAAATTTGCCTTTAAGAAGAGTAGCTATAAGAGGTGTTCGATTGTAGAATCGTTAGTTAGTTAGTTTGACCCTTTATTGGCGAGGTTAGGCCCAGGTGGGCCTCTCTTCCACCTAACCTCGAATGTCGTTAAAATATGTATAATATATATAATAATTACAATAACTACATGTTAATCTAAATAAAAGTTGCTAAAATTGCCAATGTTTATGCCGCGTTGATAGTATGTTCGATGAATTGAACACAACGTACCATAAATCATGTCCTACATAAAAATTTGGAACAAATATTGATTCCCGTGAACATTCAGGTGAAAACAGATTTATTTAATTTAACAATGACCCAAGTTAAGAAAGGGAGATCTCCGCTCCGCAAAGCCGATAACCCGCTTTCTGAATGTTATTAATAAGCAAACAATTTGAAGCATATGACTTAACATGACCATTCTGCACTATTCAAAATTAATATAAATACATTATTATATCACTTATGTGGCGTAATCACACACTAAGGACACGCAAATCTCGGTACGTGGATGCTTCGACTGGCAACTTGAGAGGAAACGACACCTCTGAACCTTTCGGCCACTTCGGGCCGAAGATGCTGAAAGCTACGGCGTATTCGACATACCGAAGAAGCGCTTAAAAGTCCCCCGTTCGCCTTTTTGGCGAACGTGACGTATTTTCCATTCGGCATGCCGATTCGGCTAGCCGAAGGAGATCCCCAATCAGCCCCCAGATAATGACGCTTAGAAGTTGTAACCGGTCGTGTGTTGTATGTTTTTAATTCTGTGGAATATAGACTTAGTTAACTTATTCTTTTATTTATTTATTTATATAACAATAAAGTATTGACAGTTATAAAACGACATAAATTACAAATTAATAAATTTACAGAATATAAAAAAACTGAATATAAGAAAATATGACCATTGCTATTTTTAAAGGAAAAAAATGAAAACAAAGTTTAAAAATCAAAGTTTGCGATCGTATAATAATTAGTAGTAGTGTCTAATTGTGAGAACAAGGATAGGGAGACAACAACGACCGGAATATAATCTTGCAACAGACAGAAATGCCATTTTTCTGAAAATGTCGCGAACTGTATCTATACACACAACTTAAAAATTTAAATAAATTGTCATGGAGACTGTGCTTCGATTAAATGATGGATGTTGACTGAATCTTGATATATTTTCAAATTTTGCGTGACTTGGATCAGAATATATTCAAATCATTTTCTATCTTACTGTTTTTTTAATATAATTCTTGTTTTTTTCACACAGTATATATGAATGTACATTCATCAGATACATAATTAGAGGGTTCGGTGTTCTCACACTCTGCCTAACACCATGACTCTGATTGAGCAGTTTCATTGTAAATGTAGATTTAAAAGTTCTTTGTGGTCTTCTTCTTAATTTTATGCGGACGAAAAAGGGGCAAATAAACTCGAATTCAACCGTAGTATCGTTTGTAAAGGCTCTAGTGATGGAAATAAGGAGCAATGATAAGGGGTCGTACACAATTTACGTAACTCAAAATTCTCCAATTTTCGACCCCCCTCCCCCCATGTAGCAGGACCCCCCGCTCCGTTAGCTGACGAGTGCTTTGTGAAAAGTTTTTAGCTTATATTCAGGAAAGAAAGATTTTTAGTTCCCAATAATTATTCAATTTTTAATAAACAATTTCAATTTTAAAGGCCATTCATATATTTCACCTAGATTCGATGCTATGACCTGTTGATAATTAGCATCGCACAAAACACAGCAAGGGGAATACCCGTGCAACCTACCATACTCCACTCACACTCTGACTACTTCCGTTCGACACTCGTGCTCGCTCGGATCAGGGCTGCCCCGGTAAATTGCGAGCGAGGCCTAGCCGGAACCTCTCCTTCCCCCAAATTGTGTTACGTAATTTGTGTACGGCCCCTAACGTTTTTGCGTTCACTGCCATCAAATGTCGTAATTTTCAAAGCCTTAAGTAGTATAAGACAATAATCTTCATCGAATAGTTGAAACAAATTACACTTTTTTAAATTTGATTTTACACATAAAATACAATACAATGATCTCAAATAACATTGCCCATTAGTAAACAGATATATGGTCTTTTATTTAATATACTTCCTTCATCGCTCGTTTAACTAATCCCGATGCAATGGACGATAAACGCTAAAATGTTTCAACCGTACCCACTCTCCCCTACTCGTAATCACACTTATCTCGTTCTTGCAAAGTTTATAAGTGAGATAAATATACTCTGACGGCAATGAAAACGGATTATATACTTATTAATTATGGGGGCACATCTGAAAGGCCTTGCTTCGAACCTTGGGAGATTTTGTAGATAGGTGATGGAGTATCATATTATATGCATAGTATCGATATTTTATGGTGTACTGAATTTTATAGCCGAGCGACCCCTATTTCACGAGTAAAAGGTAAACAAGCACAGGTCCACGAACTGAATTATGTATATTAAGACGACTGGAAGAGCAGCTGAAATACCGCGCCAGGAGGGATATGGTTTACCCAGTCAAATAAATCGAAATTTTCGGTTTCGAAGAATAGCTGTACACTTTCAGAATAAGCTGCTATTGGAATGTGGCAAGGGAAAAAGGCCATCGGCATGTGCCGGTATCTTCCACCCACAAGATCTTAATTTCCCCTTCTGACGGTCTTTTCTATGCTTCTTCAGAAGGAACCCCTGATTTTTTATCTTCCAAATATCACGCAGATATGGTCTTTGTCTTCCTACGTATTTTCCCTTGAGCACTGCCTACTCTTTCTCATTAGAGCAGTCAATCTCTTCCCAATATTTCATCCACCCACGTTTTGCTTCCGTAATGTTCGTCTTCATTTGTTTTTTTTCGCGGAAGGAACTGACTTCATCCGGTCTGCGCAGCACTCAATTCTCAATGCTCCTCTATCTCCCTCTATCTTCAGGCATGTAAAATATAACTATGTGAACTGAGTATTTCACGAGTCTTTTTAGTTATCTTCCCCAAGGCCCTTCAACATCTGTTACCATAGTTTCACAAAGCTGCTTTACTTTCATCTGTTTACATTCTAATTGCGACTATATGTTACTAATTTCTACACTGAAATGAAGTTTGTTTATTATGTGTGATCGTATCTCCTAATATCTTTCATTGGTATTTCATCTCATTAACTTACAGTCGAACATCACGTCGTATTCAAAGGGATCTGAAAATAATTCGATTTACGGAGTTTACGAGTTACGGAAAATGGTTTAATAGGTGCTATTAAATTAATCTTTAATGTTCTTCAATGTTAACTTTCATTTAATTTTTATAGCTAAAGTTTATAATGATCTATCTTGTACCTTAATTATCTGGTTGTCGTTATGTAATTTATTTTTATGCAGATTTATTTGTATTGATTCAACTTAAATCCTATTGCCCTATTTCACCGATGGTTTCATTCAAAATGCGTCAGCAACTAGAAACAATGGCGCAATACTATTGCTGCAATTATAAGAGGTAGGGATGTACGTATGGGGAATAAAGACATTCACCAGATACGGGAAACGTGCCATACAGCTGTATGGCTCTCCTCCTCTACTTCTCCGGAAGTTAATTTAACCAGTGAATACATCCCTTAAATTTCTACATCCAGTATCCATAAGTATAGTAGAAGAGAAATTTACGCGATAAGATTATTTAATTTTTAAAATACTCGCCTGGAAAGTGGGAAACCAGGATTCTAGTTATGGTTCTCTACTTTCACTTCTGTTTATCTTGGAGTTCAAGGCTCATTACTCTTCGTGCTAAGTTAGCCATCTTTTCATCATTTTTGTTTGAGGTCAAAGGAAGAATTATAGAGGTGATAAAAAAGCCAAATAGGGTTTCGAATTAGCATTAAATGAGCAGCAAAGGATTGAAACACCTAACTGCGACGACAAGGCGTGGGATTCAAAAAATAGGTAAATACTTAAAACAATTTGATACGGACCAAATCCTCTTTGTTGTGAAGTTATCGTAATTGAAAACTCCCCCTTCTGCCAACAAAATCAACCTCCATGGGGAATATAATTTGAAGAGGATGAAGCCCTATGTGCTCTAATTCTCTAAGTAATTTTAAAAGCACTTCCTCTCTTCTATAACGTTTTCGATTTGCTTCCCTCTCTGATAAAAGACTGGAGTCCACGCATATTTAACTTTGCAGCATGTTCTGAACTTCCTTAAGGATTCCCAATAGATTATCTTTTTAATAATTTACTACTAAATGGAGGGGTGATGCCGTTTATGCTAGAAATAGAACACGACGATCTTCCAGATGTTCCCTTGGTACTTACGCAGTTCTATCCTTTATCACTACTATTAAAACAATCGACGCCAGGAACAGTTATTTTCTTCCGTTCTTATATAGATAACTTCATCTTTTGCGGTGTTCACAACCATTGGGGAATTCCCTTCTTCGATGAATTCCAATTTCGGGTGCGTTGCCATTCTGAATCAACAATATCTGACGTCTTGATAGGTCACTGTTTCTTTTCCGACTCATAAATATGGACATCAGTCGTTGTTACATAACACAGCAATGGTTTCAACAGTCAATGTCTAATTTTTATTTTATTCGTGTCAAGTGCAACATTATATCAATGGTAAATGTACTAAATGGTAAAGCAAGAGAGTCTCGGATGAAAATAGACGGTAGTAAGAATAATCTGGTGGCGTTTGTTTAAAGGAAATAGAGCTAAGTTGACGATAAAGGTGGATAGGGAAAACTGGAACAGATGGAAAAATTCTTTTACTTGGGAAGGTGCAAAGATGAGATTCCAAATAGAATAGCATTGGCCAAGGAAGCCTTTATGAAGCAGATAGAATTGATGACCAAAGGTAAAGGAATCAGGTTAAGATCGCCGAAATTCTAGGTGTAGAGTTTTTTGCCATATGGGTCTGAAACGTGGACCTTAAGAAAACATTAGATCATTAGATTAGATCTTTGAAATGTAAATGTAGCGTAGAATGGAAAAAGTAAGATGGATGAAAAGGAAAACAAACACGGATGTGCTGGAGATGGTTGGGGAGGAAAGGACTTTAATGGAAGTGATTAAGCATCGACAGAAGAAATGGGTCGAACATTCAGAGGAGAAGGATTGCTAAAGAAAGTGATTGAGGGAAAAAACAGAGGGGAAGACAAAAGCAAGGATTGAATAGGAAACATTAAGATCCATGAACCTACCGAATGGTTGAGCACCTATGTTATCTCAGAAATTTTGTAAGGGCTAAGAGCGCCAAGTATCGTTTACGCCATCACAGCAACATTCCGAAACATAATTTTCCTTGAGCTAATTAACTGAGAGGGTCTCCGTTTGCCTACCTCAACAGTGACCTTAATGTGACACCTTTGCTCTTTGAATGGCCTCGGGAAAAATAGTGGAAAGCTTTAGAAGTTTCCTATTCTTGTAAGGACGCTGCGTGAACCTATCAGTCGTTTGGACCACATCAACTAATATCTCTATCATTGGTGACCCTACCTGGAATAGGGTCCCAGTAAATTTAGCTCACTCAGTCTTATAAACATACAAGCTCTTCTACCACGACTGAGCCTGAGTCCCGCGAAGGATAAAATAAGTCGTAGAAAGCATGATAATGCTGTGGTCAATTACAATTTATCAGCATATAGTTCAATGTATTGTTTTCGCAGTCTAGCAGTTCTGCTGGATATAATCCTTCATATTATACTCTTCAGCTTTGATTTCTCAGTGAAATTGTGCTCTTCAGCTTAGATTCCTCAAGAGCAAAATTTCCTCTGAAATACATATACATCACTCAATAGCATACCATAGACGATTTGAGTGCTAGAATAACTGCAGTGAAGCAAAATTCTCCCTCTACCCAGTAGCAATGAAATCGAGTCTTTGATTTAATGGCGAAGAAACGGCCAAAAAAGACGACACATTAAACTTTTCAAAAATCTCGCAATAGGATATCGAGAGGCATTGGAGAGAAATAACAAGCGAGATTCGAAAGGAGAATGACAACATGGAACAACCCGAGTGGCCTCGAGAGAATTCTCGTTTGTGTCAACAGAGGGCAGAGTTGTGGAAAGGACTCCAACGGCGTGGTGAATTGTTTATGCGGACGTGTTTTTTTGTCGGTCAATGAAGGAGAAGTAAATGAACGGCGCTATAGTTCGAAGGAGAAAATGCGAATGAAACAGGTGGAATAAACGAGTGGATGAGTAGAAGAATAAACAACACTTAGAGGGAGATCAAATTGATATGTTTCGTGTGATATATTATAACTCCTTGTATTGTTAAACACCATCAGTTGGTGAGTGTACCCAAGCGTCGTTGAAAAATTTATTAATGAGTGAGTCACCAATTTATTTTCACAACCTAGAACAAAATATTTATAGCACCTACTCCACAATCCAAAATCCTAACCTTTGTCACCTTCCTATTTGAATACCTGCAAACCTTATTATGCTGAACCTATCCTAAACCTAAATCCCCTCTTAATTTCCATTCACCAGAGTTAGCTCTCATCTTACGTCTGCTTTCAACAAGTATCACCTGTCTTGCCCAACGTATCACCGCCTATAAAAGCCCATTGCAGAGCTAGATAGGCTCAGATTTTGCACAGTATCACCGGCACAGTTAATGCCGTCGCCTTGTCAATGCGCAGGGTTATTAACGGAGGTTGTAGGCAAGGCACAGACCAGGTTCTAGCTGGTAAAGATGGTCAACAAAATCTCCTGTCAAGAAGTGCAGGTTGCCACCTGCCACACGCCGATAAGCGGCTTTCAGGATACATACGCAGTTGTAGTACCCACCTGTAGGAATGTCTGATGAATTATTTACAATTTATGCTATCTGTTATTTCAACATTTATTGAGTTTTGAAATGTTAACGTGTCCTGACTCATAATAACCACCCGTTCGGATGTCCAGGATTATAGAAGTTCATAGTGAAGAGAATTTCCATCATGAGAGACTACCATGATTCACTTCGCTGCTTACAACTTTTGCAACTTGATAAGCAAAGATCGAGTCCTGGAACTACTGAATGAAGCAGAGTATAAAGATTAGGATATTATTGGACTCGGTGAAGTTCTTCCAGCTGAAAACCAGAAGAACTGGAAGAGATGGAGGAATGAAATATAGATAACTAAATGGAGCGCTTAAAATTGGTTTCATGCTTGAAGATGGAAGCAAGCGTGGTCAAAATGAAAGAAAAATAGAAAGATTTCCTGATGGAACCAAGGAATACATTCTCCATTCTTCAAGAACACGAACCGTAAGCCAAACTCATGGAAGTCGTGAACAGAGCGGCGGAAACGTGTATGGCACACTAATAAAGGTGGAGTTCAGTTTAACTGAAAAGAAGATTAAGTTAAAGTATGAAACACAGAAATTAATTGAAGAATTCAGGTTCACCAATTAATTATATTGATTTCGTCGAATGTATCCTATATAAATACTCCCCTTAAATTTTTGCTTAGAAAACTCATACCTGCGCATACTAGTAATTTTAAGGAAGATCACCAGGAATTATGAAGTGAACAGAAAAATTCAACCTTCTGAATCCATGTTTTTGACGTGAATTTGAAAAAAACGTAAGTTTTTGCGTATTTTCTCCAAGATATTAGCAAATATCAGGCGTCCATAGCGGCAGAATTTTTACTACTTAAAGAAATAATTTCAGCTGTTTTTGGTGAATTTAAAAACTCGGTTCATTTCAGTGTATCTTCGATAGATGCAATGAAATCGAAGAGCACAATGCTACAATTCTTGAGCCAGGTCTCACTTATTGTTTGGAGAGTATGAAAGAGATTGTATGGAGAGAGAAATTGGGGTGTTTTTCTTTCCTATTTTTTTCGGAGACTCCGGTTCATTTCCGGATTTCCTCTATTACTTTCCGGTTTCAGGATGTTTTCATACTTAGGGGTACCTTGGGTACCCCTAATTTCTGTCGGACTCGAAAATGTAACTTTATGAAACAGCATTTGTTTGAAAAGGTTTTCGTCGCATGTTTGACAAGCATAAACAGCTATATAGTAAAAATGTTACGTATTCCAAATTATGTTCGTTTTTTAATTATTTTTTGGCTGAATGGGATTTTGGAACTCTTTCCACAAGTCTTCCAGTTTAACGTATTCCATTTTGAACATAGCAAGAAAATAAACGTATTACTATATAGAATAGAATTCAACTCTGGCAAGATGACGGCAATGCCTGTGAAAGTATAGTAACTACTCGAATTTGCAAGTTATGTTATCACTTAAGTAAGGGTATAACCAAATTAAGAATGTGATTAAATGTTGTCTAATTGGGAACTAGGATCAATAAAAATACAATTTTTTGAGAAAATCGAACAATTGAAATTTTAGCCCCTAACTGAAATTAATTATAATATAAAGAAAATAAATCAGTAACTCCAAATGAATTTATTTCCATATCAATGGCTTCATAAATCAAACAAAATCTCTTTTCCCACGGAATTCCTTTGCAGCTAGCTAATATCGTTTCATTCTTTATTTAGTAGCTATCCAGTTTATTTTTTTTGAGTGTATGTTTTCTAATATTTGTTAGCCATTTTAAATTGAGCCGAAAGCTATCGTCAAGCGTGTAATTTCCATGTGTTTTCCTTATAGAACTGGGTTTGGAGTACAGAATCCTTCAGAAACGCTTTGCCTGTAATCTCCATGAGCTTGTTGATTTCCGGTTTCTAAATTAAACGACCTTCTAGTTTATATATTTTTCAATCTAATTGTCTGAAAAGATTAAAAGTTTCATCGAATGTGTAGCATGGTCAGATTCAGGTGTTCTTTCCATATGGCTTTGGAATGTAATTGACTAAGTCTCCGCCGAGAGAGGAAAATTAAGAACTATGCAACTCCACGTTCATGTGAGTCGGGGTATCCAAGGTATAACAAGGTATAAGGTAACTTTGACAAAATTTCGGTATGTTGTTTAAAAGTTTGCGTGGCTCGGAACGAAATCTGTAATCAACGGTGAAAAATAAGAATTAATTGTAAATTTTCTTCTCCAATGACATTTGTCTCGACTTCGCTGTTTAACATATACCAATTTCTATCGATTCTAATGATAGTATCTCAAATGTGTGTACCCTTGATGATGATAGCATCGCTTTTGGTGGTTTTAGGAAGTTGGAAATGCGGGCCTTCCTTTTGTTTCCGAATAATGGTAGCGACAGACAGACAGTCTGCATTTGTCAGTCCGATCGTGTGAGCCAAAATTTAGTCTTGAATCAACAGTGACGCCCAAATCAGTAAATGATGAGAAATACTCAACAGAGACGCCATAAATGCAGTAATCGTATTTAACAATATTTCTTTCAGAGGAAAATAGACAATTTTACATTTATAAATATTTGGATACAGATTCCATTTGTAACACCAATTGATAAGTTTGTGTAAGTAATTTTGCAAGACCACACAATCATTAAAAGACCTTACTACCATTGGCATTTTACAGTGATCTGCATACATTAAACAGTCACAATCAAAAATACTCGGCAGGTATTTTTTCCTTCCCTTACATTCTTTCAACTTTCCTTTCCTTATATTTGACTAGTATGACATCGAGCCTTTCGGTCTCAATCTCGCCTTAATAAAGACCTAACTGTACTAAGCAACGTAATTTCAGTAAATACCCCATCATAAACTTCACAGTCCTGTCATAAACCTTGGTTCTTGGACGCTTCCTATATCAAATCGTTTTGAAAAGTGGATTTGAAATATTCGGGAAGTGACGGGCATATACGTTACCTAACTTGTCCAATAAAGGCAGGTAATCCTTGGGAAAGTATGTTTCTTAAATCTATTCGAACTGATAATGGAAACTAGTCACTCACAGGGTCAAAGAGAATTCAAGCTTTTGAATATTTTCATAAAAATTATTTAATAGAGCATCTCCATTGAATCGCAAGCCAAGTTTTTCAGCAAATTTTCTGTTGAAAATGCTCCCCTCGGATTATACCTGAGTGATACTTACCTAAGGTAAAACGGACCTGAAGAAAGTCTAGCGGGGCCGGGAATTGAACCCAGGAGTTTTCTCTATCCGGAAGGCTGCCCTAACCATCTTGGCTACCCGTCCACTACATAATTGTTCTGTTCTGATTGAACAATCAGAAAAGATAGCCTAGATGGTTAAGGCAGACTATATCGTTATGGCAGCCTTCCGGAAAATGGAAGATCCCGGGTTCGATTCCCGACCCCACAAGTCTTTTTTTGAAGTCCATTTTTCTTGAATTTTTTCCTGAATCACGCCCTTATGCGCGAAGAACCTTAACTCTAACACTTTCCTTGTTATACTTACCTGTTTTTCGGTGGAAAAAGTCTGACGTAACTGAAAATTGGCTTGTAAATTCCTCACATGCCCAATTAACAATTCGTAATCAAAATTCTCCTTCTAACCTATGATGCCTCAGTTACAGTAATTTTATTTGGTACCAATTTTAATTTTTAAATATGCAAGTAGCTACTGATTTCCCACTCTAGACTTATGCTCGAGTCAATTAGTGATCCCTGTTTTTGACTTATGGGCCTCGGCTTATATTCGGTTGGGCCCAATTACTTATTGGGCTTGCCAATTCTTTAAGTATCCTTTTTTATTTTGTTACTGCTGATTTGTTTCTAGATCATGCTTTCATGCAAAGCTACTATAAATATTTTATGCATGAGTATTGTCGACTTGAATTCACTCTAAAATTGTACGCAAATCATAATTTAGAATGTTATTTATTTTCACTGAGATGGATTTTGAATTCAAATAGATCGCATGGAAGTGTCCATGATTATTCCAAAGAATCTCTTGGAGAACTTAACGAAGTCCCAAGTTCTGACTGTGGCGCCTATGATTTCCATTTTCTTACACTTCCATAAAAGATTTCCCTACGGATGACCAATAATTGACCCTATAAATTATTAAAACAATTCAATAATCATTAAATGTTGAAGGTAAGGAAGAGTTACTCGCTACCACACTCCGGCCGTGGCACAGAGAGTGTATAAATATACTTTCATGAGTGTTCTACCTTTCGATAGGTTCATGTGCACTCATAAATCCCTGTTTAGAGCCATCTCCTTCATTTCCTTATAATTAACTCCATCCTTTATGTCATCCAACATCTTCTGTCTCAGTCTTCTCCTCTATTTTTTCCCCAGAATTCTATCCTCAACTACATTCTTTAGCATCCCCTTCCCTCTCAATATTTGATGCACCCATTTCTTCTGTCGATACTTAATCTCTTTGTATTAATATACAGTATAGCATGCACGGTACAAAACAGAACTATGAAACAGGGAACCCACCAACAAATCTCTGTCCATGTTTTCCTGAATGAAAACGCCATAGTGAATCAACCACTGACGAGGATATCTGCTTCAGTTTTCCGACATCTCGGACGAGTATTTCCGTCATCTTCTGGCAGAACAGTCGCCTCTCGTAATCGCTTGTACCCTGGAAAGTGCCAATTCGAGACTCCTCAAAACATTCGCATAAGAGCAAAAATAGGCGCACACAAATTAATGAGAGAGCGCAGCTGTTTGTCGTCTTCTGTTTGCCTTGGAGGAATGCTTCAGGGGCCTTCAAAGGGCTCTCAGTCCTCGACCACCCACGAACACCGCCACAAGTGCCTTTTTTGTTCTCACCTGTATTCCCACCCCTTCTTTACCCTCGGATGCTTAGATAGCACATTTCTTCTTCCGATGCTCTTCTGTCCACCGGATTTTGATTTTGGAGGGAAGGAGCGCTGTGACTCTTAAACCAATGCAGTTCTCTGTATTAAGGCTTCTTTATGGATTATTTCCACCCTAAACGGTCATTTGCGGCCGGGGAAATTGTTTACCGGACAATTGCGTTCCACAGATGAGTTTTCGCTTTGTGGTCGATTAAATTAATGCAAACAAAAATAAAATTTAGAACATACCCTAAGTACTAGTGTATAAAACGAGTTTTTCAGTATTTTTACGCTGTTAAAGCCCCCCTCGGCTTATACTCGAGTGAGGGTCCCACTTACCTGTTCTCCGGGGGAAAAGTATACCGTAGCCGGAAATCGGTTTGTAAATTGTGAATTACTGACCCTCTTTTCCTCTTACGGAGCTTAATTACTGATTGTCTTTAAAAGAAATATTCAAAAATATTTAACCTGCTGATGTTTCAATCACTGTTATTTTATTGGTATCTAATTTTATTTGGAAATTTCCCGGTAGCTGCTACATTTCCCGCCCTAGGCTTATATTTGTCCTGAATACTCTTGTCCATGGTGCTTGCCGTTGGACCACTTCTACGCATGCAATGTTATTTTTGCTGTGCTAGTCGTCAACGTTCTCAAGGCATTTAATGTGTCATACCTAGTATTTCATTTATTGATTTTAGTCACTACTTTCGTACGGAAACGATATTTGAAACGGTTTGTCTATAGCGATGGTAGATTTCTAAAAAGACGAAATGGGCGTTATCTGAGGGCTTCGTCCTATTAGAGATCTCGATGAAGAAACTCCTAAGACACTCTTAATAACATTCATTTTCAATTGCATATGTATGCTAATTCTATTAGAACTGTTTGGAAAATTTGGATTGATTTATTCAGGAGAACATCACAACATGCATGCAAAATAATCCAGATGTATTGCACCCTGATGTAATTTTGATTTCCTTGGTTTATTTCATACGTAAAGAATGATTTTTATTTATCTTCCATGTACTTATTGCTATCGATAAAACTAAGGCATAATTTCGTGTTATTTAATCGATTTGTTTTAATTTTTTATAATTTCAATTGAATTGTTGGTATGGTATAGCAATTAAAATTTCTCTGGCACGTATTTCGTAACAAACTTGTGTTTTTAATAGTATAGACTATGCGATGGTTTCAAAAGCTGGCCCTCAAACCGATCTTTGCACTTTGGGTCTCAGATGATGTAAAGTCGTTCATGTCTGGAGAAGAATCTGCCGGAGCTGTTTTCGGAATGGTAATCATGCAGGCGCTCCTTTCATATAGATAATTCTAAATCCCCCTGATTGAAAAGCTTGCTCACTTTTTAGTGAAAAAATTTTCTTTTTATTGGAATTAACATGAAATTAAAATTTTCCAAGAAAATACAATTGTGGGTGCTCAAATTATGAATTGATCAATCACATATTTAAATTCAAGGAAATAGATGGATCAACAGAAAGCATAACAAACAGGGACGGATCCAGGGGGGTGGTCCTGGGGGTCCGGACCCCCCCCGAAATATCACTTGTGCCTATTTTTCGAAAATGAAACTCAAATAACGCAAATAAACACACAATTTAATAAGCAATCACTAGCGAAAATATTCGAATTTGTCTAACACAATTCTAACGTCACGTTTTGTGAAAGCCGAAATGTCTTTTATTTTTAAATTTTGTGATCGGACCCCCCCCCAAAATTTTTCTCTAGATCCGTTCCTGATAACAAACGTCCATTATTTGATGCTATAGATGTTATACCTACTACACTTTTATCCTAAATTAATTCACAGATATTTTCCAAGAAAAATCGTTATAGAACACATGAATACATCTGTGTTCAAATTCAATCACTTCAGCCTTCACTTGGAGGGAAATCATCTTAACAGAAATGATAAGATAAACTTTACTTTATTCCACAAATACCATTCATAGTGTGCATGATATTTGTGGAATAAAGTTAATTTGTACATCTCTGCATCACTGTTACATCTGTGTACAGCCAAATATTTATTATTAAGAATCCTTAATAATAAATAATATGAATTTGTAGTAGGATTCATTAATATACCTCCAAAAATTCTTGGATGAATAGTAAATCTGTTTTTTAATGAAAATCAAACATTGCCAATATTTCCGAGAGCATTATTTTTAGGGAGAATAAATAAAGCAATAAAAATACAGTTCTAACTGAAACAAAGATACAGAAAGGAGTATGATAAGAGTGCCCTCTATCTCTCTTCATATCTACTCAATCGGTACATCAAAGAATCAACAGGTAAAATTGAACTGAACTAAAGGGCTCAATATGAATGAAACCTAGGATATATTGTATTAGATTTGCTCCAGATGATGATAATAATCAAGTCAGAAATAGCAACTAACTAATTGTTAAAATTTTATACGAATACTTGAATAAAGAAAAACTAAGCATCAGCATTAAGAAAACAAGTAAACAAGAACAGAGCAGTAACAAAAACAGATATTGAAATAGACAACCAGATTTTCAAACAATTCAAGCAATTTTACTACATAAGATACATAATTACTTATGATAATATATTCTTGGCATAATTTAAAAGGACTACCTTGACTAAAATAGCTTCCCATGGCAAGAATAATCTTCTAACCAGCCCACATAAATGCTTGGGAATAAGGTATTTTTTTCTGCTGAAGCATCTTTCTTTATGAATACAAATGGTACAAATTGGACAAAGATAGAGAGCTTGTCTAAAACCAGCAAAAAATTGGATGCAGAGAGATAAGAATTGGTTGGATGGAAAGAAACAAGGACCTTGAAATCATGAAACAAGTGCACAAAGAGAGACATACTGATAAATGCGATGAAGCAAACGAGTTAATTTTTATTTGGTAATTTAGTGTTACTTAACAGGCTGATTGAAGTTGTTTAAGAGGGTAAATTGTTAGGGAAAAAAGGAAGAAGAGACTAAGAAGAAAGTACTGAGATAATATCCAGCCAATATTAAGGATGGATTCATGCAAAGACCTCTAGAAAATGGTAGAAGGCAATAGCTCTTTGATGTAGCAGCAATACTATAAAAGATGAATGAATAATAATGTTTGAACATATAACAGAATTCATCAGCCCTATTTTACAACTGTTCTAATACAGTCTTCTAAAAAAATGCCTTTAATTAAGGATAATGGTTAGTTATTAAAAAAAGAAGAAGAGGAAACTTTGAGGTTTTAAAGATGGTTAAGTGGAAGTACTTTTATAGGCGCCTACTTTCAAAATCATAAATTACAAAGTAAATTGTATAAAGAGCACATTTTCATACTGAATTCTGCATATTCACCAAACATATCTAATCCAATATTATCTAGGACTGAGAGATTGAAATTTACTCCTTCGCACTTTTGGCTAGGTAAATTTTTAAGGAATGATATTTATTTCTTTATTTGTTTTGTCATTCCTTCTTATTTTAGGAATATTTTGCAAACTCAATAGTATTTCAACCATCCAATGATTAGTATTTGTGTCATCTTATATCATATCCTCCTCTTGTGTGTGATAAATGGAATATTAATCTCTTTTGGTGCTGGAGGTAGAAAAATATATCCTTTATTTACATTTTTTCAATCCTATTAATGGCTGTGTTAATATGGAAGGCACCAAGGTGTGGGTGATGCTGAATAAGGCCATTCATTTTTGATTCCTTATTGAATGCTTAGAGTAGTCATTCATTCTATTATTTTCCCATTCATTTTATATAGGCTGAGTAAAAATCCAAATACCCCATTCCCCATACTACCTATCAATAGGCTCATTAATAGCACTTAATGGAATGCAGGCTTGATGTTAGGTAATTCATCGAAGGAGAAAATGTAGAGTAAAGTGATGATGTGATGTAGAGACTCAAATCAAGATCTCCCACTTGTTGGATGAGTGCTATTTTCACGGTACACATTTTTATCTAGAGGTGTAAACAACCAAATGAAAATAATGAAATGATTCAATTGTTCCCTTCTATAGAATAAACCGTAAAACACATTTTGGTTGCGAATGTTTCAACCAAATGATTTCTTTTTTTTTATTCGGTTTGCCATTCTGTTCATGCCATGATTAAACCAAATACTTCATTTAATGTGTTGGATGTTTCATTGGTTTAGTAAAAGAAAGAAAATTAAATTAATAACTAGTATGTAAAATTGATTTTTAACTTATAAATTCAATTCAATCAATTCATTTTTGTTGTACTCTGATTCATTACTCTGTTTTCCTTTGCTGGATGTAATATTTTTAACATAGCGTTATAGAAGTGAGTTTATCTTTTACCCTTCATGAAGTGCTAAGAATGTACAAACATTATTGGCTTCTCGCAATAATTTCCAAGACACAATGACAAATTATCAAAATGGATACAATGGACTATCCAAGTAATCCATTTTCAAGTCCAATCAAGCGAATTCGTTTGAATTAAAACAATCAAATTATTATTTGAATGCTTTTGTCAACCAATTGTCCCATAACTATTTTTAACTTTTTTGGATTCCTACTGAAGATATTCAGATATTGAAATTCATGAAATTCAACTATAAAATTTGCAACTTAGCCCAAGATGTAACTAAGTATATTCAAATTCCGGGCCTTTGCAGGGAATTATAATTTTGTTGGCAATGAAAGTTTTTTTATAAATTCTATTAAATGTCTTAGGATATAATCTTAAGGATTCTGAAACTTTGTCAATCTTATATAGGCTTGACTTTTTTCATACAATGAATTCCTTTAAATACACATATGGCTTACATTTCCATTTACCCTCTGTGATGTGCCTATTATCAAAATAAATTGTAAAGGAGCAAGTTAAAGATCATATCTAAATTGAGATTTTATTTTTGCCTTCTTTTATGTCACTATATTAGTAGTGGCAATAAATATCTTAAAATAGAAAAATATATTTTAATACTTACATATTTTCTTAAAAATAAAAATTACTCACTTTTAACAAATGGATTTAATGTAAATCTACATATTTTCCAGAACTGAACTATGAAACTTTGCTTTTAACATTTAATTTTTTGTATGAAAATTAAAAACGTGGCATAAGATAGAAATGTATCTAATTTATCATGCTAAATGTGAAAAGTTTAAATTGTTGCATGTGTAAGTTTTTGAGTTGAATTCAGTTCAAGGGAAAACAAAAACTATTTAACTAGTAAAATAAATGGCTCTGTGTTAGTGCAGTCTCATGGTAAGTCACTCAGACAATCAAATAGTCAACCAACTAAAAATGCATGTCAGTGTGTAGCCTCAGTAACGAGTGGTGCTGGACTTTGTTTGCAAAAGCATGAACTATTATAAACTACAAGGGATGTCAATTGTCTAGCCAGTTGAAGATCTTCCCAGAACATACTTGAAATAAGTAGATGAGGATTCTCATTATTACTCCTTTCTTTGAAATCAACCTCTCCATGATCAATTCTCTGGTTATTCATTTATCAATATGGGCTATATAAATCAATAGTTAATTGACATTCTCAAACGCTAAATCAACAAAATTTCTCCACTTACCATCTGAGCAATAATAATAATATTTGAATATTCCACTTTGTCAGTAGAAAACATAGTTATCTTGACTTTTTATACATCATGGTCAAATTTTTAACTAGTATTCAAAGTTAATGGTAATAATTGAGATTATGCTATTGTAGCATGTCTATTGTAATCCATAATTGAAATAATTACCATGAATGAATTATTGGAGCTATCTTAGCATTATTCTAATATGTAAAACCAAAATAAATTTAATTTGATGAAACAGAGCTTGAAAATGGAAATTAATCCCTAAATTAGAGGTTGAATTGAGAAAAGAAATTGAAGATTGGTCAGCAAGAATGGCAGCTGCATATTGGGATCAACCAAATCTGAGTGTCAAAGTGTATTGTTTACAATTAAAAGAACTTTGAATTCCAATCCCTTTTTGTCTAAGTATAATATGATTCTTGGGAAAAACATTTGCCAAACAATGCTTTCATATTATG
This sequence comes from Sympetrum striolatum, assembly GCA_947579665.1. Lineage (NCBI taxonomy): Eukaryota > Metazoa > Arthropoda > Insecta > Odonata > Libellulidae > Sympetrum > Sympetrum striolatum. The sequence continues at coordinate 43,436,331 of OX388351.1, read as the reverse complement.
TAATAGAATGGTTCTATTTTATACTGAATAGTATATTTATTGTAGCAGGTATCCATTTTCTTCAATTAGCTTGGGATGCTTTTTTGATAATTGTTTAGTAGCCTTGTCATCTCAAGATTCCTTTTTAGCTTCAAATTACTTGTTTGCACTTGTTTCAATACACTTTTTTTAGTAATTTTTTCCCTTAAAAATCAGGTTGTGTCTTAGATTTGCTGGCATCTTAGATTTGCAGGTTAAGATTGGATGTAAGAACAGACAAGAGATACCATATGCAACCCACCTAATTGCATATTACTCCTGGACATCATAGTGCCGTGCTGGTATACATGTTGGCCTATTGCAAGGAGGTGTACTGAAATGAAACAGACATCTTAGTGATTGATTGCAAAAGAAACTTTAGTAAAAGCACAACAATGGAAAAGTTGGTACAAAGTAATGCCATTGTTTAGGTTGCTACGATTGGTTGTTTTGATGCAATGTTAGGTAACCTACTGAAACATTGGTCACCATTTAATGTAGTTGATTCTAACCTAGGGTTGTATATTATTTGTTATAGCTAAGGGAACCCTGAGAGCCAATGTCTGTTTGAGCCCAAAATGCTGCTTCTTAGAATTTCCTGTTAACTTTTTTTGGTTTTAGGATATGAAAAATTGGGTGTTAGATTTGCGGGCATCTTAGATTCACAGGCGTCTTAGATTCAAAGAAATACAATTACTGTAAACTTTGGGTACAGCTCTGGAATAATATTACTGTTTATCAGAGACTAATAGGTCCTGTGAAAGAGAATGCCAATTATAACCATGAAAGTCATAATAGGATATTTATACAACAAATTTTCAAATCATGCTAAAGTTAATGCATGCAAAATTAATCTGTGTAAAAAAATTAGGTGTATATTCTTTTCTGTTGTACAGAATTTAATTTATATTTTTTACTACTGAAGCAAGCTCAATTTTGTTCAATAAATTCCATATTCAAATTAATTCCTAATAGTGTTATCATACTGAGAAATTTCTGGAAATTGAATTGTTTTCATGAATGAATATATAGATTTTTATTCTACCAGGTATTGATTCGTCCAATCATTAGGTCATTTAGCCTCTTAATAATGGTAAAGGAGAAATTGTACAGTATAGCTGTGAAATCCTTAGGAATATTGATTGCATTTTATTCTGCTGTAAAAAATCAGTCTAAGATATAAAATCATTTCCCTTTCTTCCATAGCACTCTCATTTCAAATGTCTCTCTAATTACTCTCTTTCTCAAATCTTTTAGTATCCTTATTAGTAAAATAAGTAAAAACTTTTAAAATTAACTGGATATAATGATGTGAAAAGATTTAAAGAAAATATGATAGTACATATCTAACTGTAAAATATAAATTGAAAATGGAATTCAGTACAATAAAGTTTATTGATTGTTTTACTGAGAAAAATCTGTATGGAGATTTATCAATGCATGGAATATGAAACAGAATTGTGCAAATTTTACCTTATAATAAGCATCTTAAATAGAATTTAAGAAAAGGTGATTTAACCTGTTCACTATGGCAGCCATATTGGCAATCCTTATTCATTTATAATGATATAGCCCATATATATGTTTGAGAATGTAATCCTTCATGGTTAACAGCAGACTAAAGGAAAACCTTTCCAAGTATCAGGAGCATTCCCCCTCTCATTTAAAACTGATGGGCCGGAGTGTTCAAGCACGCTCTCTGTCCCTCAGTAAGGGACCAGAGAGTGTGCCGGCATGCTTACCATAGTGAAAGGGTTAAGGAAATTTTGAATTCTCAGTGCTATTCTTGTAAAGTTAAATATCACAAAAAATCCACTTTTATTATATATCTGTGAAATATTACTTCTTTTCTATCTAAATGGGATGAATTATAATTTCTTGTCTTTTCTTTGTTGCTGAAAGAATCAGAGATTTCTTGGAATTTATCATTTCTTTGACAATATTCACTACAATTACTTCAATTTTCTTTGCAAAAGATCCTGCTTAAGAATAAATTTGGAAAGATGAAATAGCACTGAGTAATGTTATTTCAAACAGAGATTCCTCATTGATAGGTAAATTAAAATGATTAGTGTCATTCCTGCTACTGTCTATGAATCATCTTGAAAGGGAAATAAGTTAATAGGAAAGCATGAAAAAGCAGGAAAAACATCCATTCCTCTGGAAATCTGCTCTAATAAAGTACAGACATATTGGAATTCTTGACATTGGTTTTGGAGAATAATTTCTTGTCAGCTTCCCATCATAAATAAATAAATAATTACTCACAATGCAGGGCATTTCATTCAATAAAATATGACAAACTTCAATGTTGCTTCTCTTTCACATTTAGTAAATATTTTTGATGGTCCCATCCATGTTTGTATACAAACAAAGTATTATTTTCTTTTTTATAATTATTGATTTTAATAGTATTATTTTTCTATTTTCATTGAAACTTGATAAAATTAACAACTTGCATTTAGTGAAAAATGAACCACTTCTTTTAAAAATAAATCCTCCTTTAAATGAAAAACCAATTATAGCAGTGCAAAAACATTAATGAAGCAAATTAACTAAAATATTGTCTAAAAAATGTAACTAACTGCATTATGTTATTATTATTTTATTTATAGCATATATTCAACCTTGGATAAAGTCCTATATAATGCCACGTCACCATGTTTGTTTTTCATTAGACAATGAATTTAAGATTGCTTCCCAAATTCATAGTAAACAGTATCAAAGGGAAAAAAGGGGTTAATATTTTTTTCCAAAATATATGGCTAATACTGGGATGTATTTTATACGCCCATGTGTCTTATAAGCACAAAAATATGGAACCTCATTTGCCAACATAAAAGATGCAGTCCATTTTTGTTCACATTTATATGGAAAAATAAGGATAGTTTATTATTATTATAACTATTAAACTGTAGAGTTCATTATAATTTTATTATACTTGCAGATATATTGCACATTATTAATTTACTGTTAGAAAATACTGGGTGATTCGAAAGTCTTATTATGATTAAGGAAAATCTGAACTTTTTTAATTTTTCAACATAGATACATGAAAAGCATGAAACTAACAACTAACTAACATGAACTAATGCGTGGTTGCCTATACTCAGATTATCGATTTTCAATTAATTATTGCAAAAAAACTAAGGCCCATTCAGACGAACGGCAATACAGTTTTTCATTACTCCACTTCCTGCATCACCACAAAAAGTTTCATCAAAATCCCCAGACAAAAGTGAGAGTCTCCCCTTGTAAGATTAAAATGTTACAAAATACATCAAGTTTTATTTCTTATCACTACAAATGTTCAATACAACCTCAATGCAGGTGATAAAAAGAAAATAGTTGAATTCTGCAATTTCATCATCACAAAGGCAGAAGAAGAGAAATTGCTATCCCATTTCATTTTTAGTAATGAAGCCACATTACATCTCTCAGGTATTGTGAACTGCTATAACATGCGAATTTGGGGTAAAGAACACCCTCATTACACCATAGAGCAAGAATGGGATTCGCCAAAAGTCAATGTTTTCTTGTGCTGTATCACATGAAAAGATTTAGGGACCATTATTCTCCGATGGACACATGTTGAATGGTGATGCCTACCTACAAATGCTACAGTATTGGCTTTATCCCCAGCTACTAGCCGACAGAGAAGATTTTACCTTTCAGCAAGACAGAGCACCTACAAATTGGCATTTGTCAGTCCATAGGTCCCTCAATAAAAGCTACCTGTTGGGTCGGTTGTTGAGGTGCTACAGATCTGGCACTTCATTACTGGCCTCCTTGCTCCCCAGCCTTAACTGTGTGTCATATCTATTTTTGTCTTAAGGACGCAGTATATGCCCCTCCCTTACCTACTAATGTTCCAGAGTTAAAAGTATAAATCACAACTGCACTGAAAGCGATTACTAGGGACGTGCTACTCAACATCTGGGTTGAATTCTCCTATCCTGCAGATGTCTGCCGTGCTTCAAATGGAGTGATACTGTCATCTCCAGATGTTATTTCATCTTTGATCATTTGCTTATGGGACTCATATAGCTATAAACTTCCAGTAGGGCTCTCAGTTTGCCAAGTGGGCAATGCTTTTGGGTTTAGTGAAAGCAGACCCAGGTTCCACTTCCAGTAGGAGACAATGTGCGAAATTACCTAATCTGTCGTACCACTTTTAAGAAACAACAACTTCCAGTAGAGCTCTGGCATAATTGTATTGTTTGCCATTTCCTCTGAACTCCAGCTCTTGAATATATCATTTTGTGGTGAAAGTGGTAACTGGTGCATTATAAAAATTATTTCCTCCGTTTACATGTTATGTTATCGCTTCATGTTTCATAACCCTATTGGGTTTTACATCTTGATATCAATTTTTGATTCAGAATTGTGATGTCGGGAAATTTGCGGAACACATTCACGTACGAAATAAATCCAAAGAAGCTACCAAAGCAAATGAAAGTTTTTAAATCTTTAGTAGATATTATTAAATATAATTAATAGAATGGAAAATAATAAATTTGAGGCCCTCCTTTGTTTGAGGAATAATTGAGGTACTTGCGTCAATTTAATTTACGAAATATATAAGTAATAATCAAAAGTTTCTCATTTACACTTTAATCAGTTCAAATCATTGCCTTTTATAGAACTAATTTACTGTGCCCCGTTTTCTTGATATTCATTATAGAATAAATCTTAGTAAAATGTTTTCATCCTGCAAATTTTATATTTGTTTACTAGTAAAAAAAGGCGAGACGATGGCAATCATTCATCGATACCGCTCGTGTGTTTGTTATTGTTTGACAAAAATAGCAAAAAGTACAAATTACTTAGATTCTACGATATTTCTGTTTGTAAGCTGCATCTGCACATTATTAACTCCTGGATGTTTGATAAAATTTGATATTCCAAATTTTCATGTTTTTAAAGAAAAATAATGTAGTTCTTGCAATCGACTTCGGTTTATATAAAGATAGAGTCTAGTTTTATGGCATTTATAATATTGTTTTCTATGGATGTATGCTTATATCTACTTCCTTCATTCATAAATGATAATTAAATACCATTTAAGATTTTAAATTTGTTTCCACGATCTTCCTTCCATATCGTGGACGTCACGGTGCCATTGGAAAGTAGGAGAGAAAGAAGCAAGCAGAAGTGGCTCAGCGTCTCCAGGAGCAGAAGCTTAACCAGAAGCCGTGGAAGTCGTGGAAATCGGCATCTTCGTTACAACAGACAACGTCCAAAGTATGATTGTTTCCGCGCAAATGGAGAACCAGACGGCGAACCCCTAAAGCTATACTTGACTACGGAATATGAATATAAAGCGAAATCCTTTACTCCGAGCCAAAATATATTTTCGATTATGTATAGTATAACACTTGTAAGGCCGGAACATGTATAGCTTACGATGAATACATATGTTAATAATATGCATATTAAAAAATGACTCAGGGCCCTTAGCCACACTATCTACTACAGAATGTATAGAGTACTTACGATGTGTAAGGCGGGCTTTGTATAATTTAAATGTTTTGTAATGCTCGATTCTATTGCTCGTATTTCCAACATGTCTCATTGGGTTGGTGGGAAAAAACATCTTATTCCGAGCCAAAATGTTTTTTCAACTATCTATAGTATAGAAATATTGTAAGCCCGGAATTTTTACAGTTTACGATGACTAGGAATGTAAATATTATGAATATAAAACAAAAATGACTTTGCGCCCTAAGCCACACTATTACAGAATGTATAGATATCTTATGATATTTGAGAGGCGTGGCTATGTATAATTTAATTAATCTGTAACTTTTAATTCCATTGCTCCTATTTTTCAACATTTCGCCTTGGGTTAGCGGGTGGAAATGGATTAAGTCACGTAATGACATGACGACTCACCTTCGCGAGATTTCCAAGTAGTGCCTTTGCCTCATTGTCTTCATTTTTTGCCATTTATTATTCAAAGTTAGTCGTGATAAAAACAGTTGTGTAGAATGTCAATATAATACACTGGGAGATAGTTACAAACAAGATTGTTTGATAGCGGAATATCAGACGTTAAAATGAACATTTTGAGGTATTATTTCGCGAATCAAAGGTCTAAATACTAGATTTGTGATGGAATAGAATTCTTGAAAAGAGAATTCAACACTTAAAATTCAAATTCAGAAACCACTACGATGTGTCCTATTCTTACCTTTCTATTTTCTCTCGAGCAGTGTAGTTTTCTACTTCATAAGGTATTAAAAATATCCTTTCGATAAATCTAATCTGATCTGTGTGTTGAAGGAGTTCAACTTTTCCAAGAGCTTTTTAGCATTTAACGTTTTGACAGGAATTTTCATCACTATTATTAGCTTTTAAATAGTGGAATCGGTAATCAACAATTTTCAGCTCTATCAGGCTATATGTAATAGGGAGTAATATTTGTGTAATAAAAAATGGTGTTTCTCATGAGACATCAATGCACTTTAATCATTCTGACTGAAAAGAATATAATAAATTGCAACGGTATCACATCTCTAAAGATGTTTCATTCATCACACAACTCATACGATTCTCCTCATCAGTGAGTGTATTACTCTACAACAGATATTTTCAAATTAATTTATCCAGAGTTATAATATATTTGACTTATGAGCTTGAATGCATTCATAATCTGGTTCCATAATATTCAGACAGTTGGAAAATTAATTGTAAGTCAAAACCGATGATTCAATTGTCGTTTATAACCATTAGATATGCCATTATCGCCTCTTGAAGTAAACATACCTACACATTTACAATGATAAACATGTGCACCACAGATTTACCGCTGTGGAACGGAGCAAACTTCAGAAAGTATTTACTGAAGCAAGGTTTTAACTTGTGTATAGTTTCCAAGAGGCCGGTATTCACTTTTTGGCGGGATACGTGGGACGTATTCACTTCCACTACTCTCTTGCACAGCCGCCAGTTGGAGAAGAAAGCCTGCGAGAAGGCGGCGGCGTCGTAGTGTTTCCCTCTCTCGCTCCTCGCGCCACCCCGTGGCAGAGGCCGAGGACAGTCGCAACGCAGCGCCCGGCACGGCCGCTGCGCGGCAGTTCTGACCGCTACATCACCCCCCTGGCAGTAGTTAACTGTAGGGATGGTAAAAAGAAAATTTATTAGGCGACAAAATCTCTTAAATGAGGGGGGAAATGAACTTGTCGGCCGCTTCTCGTCCTGGTTCCTCTTTCTGCTGCAGGTGGATCAGGGATGCTTGGAGTGAGTTGAGCTGGAGCAGGAGCATTTTCTGTCTCAGGTGTTGAAGCTTCCGCCGCCACATACGCTGGTTTCAGCCGGTTGATTGCCACTCGAACATCACGATGTCCTAGCTGTATCAAGAAGTTCTTATCATTGCGCTCGAGCACTTTGTAGGGGCCGTTGTATGGAGCCTGTAGGGGCCTGCGGACCTCACCGTTCCGTATGAATACATGGGAACATGTTGCCAAGTCTTTGAAAACGAACGTTTGTCGTCTGCCGTGGCGCGAAGCAGGTCGGGGGCATGACTTCCGGAAATGATTCCTCAGCCGTTCGACGAATGCAGACTGATCCTCCAGCGGGGGATCTGCGGATGGTGCGAGGAATTCGCCTGGGAGTCGTAATGGGGCGCCGTACACCAGTTCTGCTGCGGTTGATCCCAGATCTTCTCGCCAAGCTGCCCGTAAACCTAAAAGAACTGCGGGGAGAACGTCGACCCAGTCCTCAGTAGCATGGCATCGAATGGCAGCTTTTAATTGTCTATGAGTTCGCTCAACCATCCCATTTGCCGCCGGGTTATAAGCGACTGTACGCAAATGGGACGTTCCCGTAAGCTGGGAAAGCTTACGGAACAAGTTGCTTTCGAACTGCCTTCCCTGGTCCGTCGTCACACGTAGAGGTGTTCCGAAACGCGCCATCCAACATCCGAAGAACGCTCGTGCTACTGTCTCTGCGGAGATGTCCGCGATAGGGATGGCCTCCAACCATCGCGTGTACCTGTCGATACAAGTCAAACAGTATCGGTATCCCTGGGATGACGGAAGGGGGCCGATAATGTCCATGTGGACATGCTCGAACCTAGCGTTTGGAAGAGGAAAATTTCCAACTGGTGAGTTTACATGGCGTGTGAACTTGCAGCGTTGGCATGCGGTGCATTCCTTCGTCCATTGTCGGCAATCTCTCTGCAAGGAGGGCCACACGTAGCGCGCCGCAACCAGCTTCGCCGTCGCCCTCACTCCGGGATGGGCGAGGTTATGCAGCGAAAGGAAGACTTGCTTCCTGAGGGCCGCTGGGACGTAAGGGCGGACTGCCTGCGTTGATATGTCGCAGTACAGCTCTACTTGGTTATCTGCAAAAGAAACTTTTCGAAAAATTAAAGAAGAGGCATTGTTACAATTAATCAACAAGCGCAACTCCTCGTCGACTTTTTGCTCGTTGGCCAACGCTCGGCGCGTTACGGCCTCTGAAATTTCTGCACAGCGAGACAGGGCGTCGGCGACGATATTGTCTTTTCCAGCCACATAGCGTATGTCAGTTGAAAACTGTGCGATAAAGTCTAACCACCGAAACTGTCGAGGTGTGCACTTCTCCGGTTTCTGCCGGAACGCAAACGTTAATGGCTTATGATCGGTGAATAGCGTAAAATGTCTTGCTTCTACCATATGGTGGAATCGTTGGATTGCCCTATACAGTGCCAACAACTCCCTATCATACGCACTATACTTCTTCTCCGTTGGGGTCAATGTCTTTGAAAAAAATGCTAATGGTTGCCAACCTTCCGGAGTGCGTTGTTGTAGAGCGGCTCCTATGGTATCAGCAGATGCGTCTGCCATAATGGCGAGTTCGGAATTGCTATCTGGATGCGCGAGTAATGCTGCTCGCGCGAGAGCATTTTTGCAATTATTAAACGCACATTCTAAGGGAGGCGTCCACACAATGGGTGTGTTGCCTTTCACTTTTTGTCCACACAACAAAGAATTAAATGGTGCCTGTATGGAGGCTGCCTCAGGTAAAAACCGTCTGTAGAAGTTAAACATTCCTAAGAATTGTCTCAGCTCCTTTACCGTCTTAGGATTTTCAAAGTTAAGAATAGCCTCCACTTTTTTAGGTTAAGGGCTTTGTACCCTCCCCCGACACTAAGTAGCTGAGGAATTCGACTTCTGATTTCTCGAACACGTACTTTCGCGGGTTTATCACATCACCGAATGTCTCGAGTCTCCGGAATAATTCGCGGAGGTGCTGCTTGTGCTCCTCTTCGGTAGAAGAGGCCACAAGAATGTCGTCTATATAGGCATAGCAAAAGTCCAAACCCCGTAACGTTTCGTCCATGAATCTTTGAAAAGTTTTTGCTGCGCTATTCAACCGAAAAGTAATGAATTTAAAGTTCTGACCGGTACAACTTCACTACTTTCTCCGTAGCGATGAATAAAATTTTCCGCTACCAATTTGATCATATTGATTTCCGTATGTTAAAATACTTCCAAAGGCTACTTAGATCCATATATTAGGCGCCATACCCAGCTTTTATTCGCTGATTTTACTAAACTTTGCGTGCACTTTACGTACTCTTCCGAAACACTCCCACCCCACCCTCTCCCTCCATGAAGACCGTAGTTTTAGTGTCGTTTACTACGTAGTTTAGCGGTTTAGATGAGAGCGAATATACACCGACAAAGTTATTCTTTAATTCAGCTGTAGAAATAGTTACTAACACCCACTTAAATAGGCAAAAGGGTATGCATGAGCTTAGCCCCAAAAAATAGAAAAATTGCAATGGTGAAAAAGAAAAATTCATTTAAGAAAAGATAAAGGTTATTCGAAAAAGGAAACCATGTTTTAATGTGCAAACTGAGAGATCTAAAGATAGTAGATAGATCTAAATAGTGAATTGCAAGAGCTTGCGTAATAAACAGGCGGAATTCTTTAACATTACGATGAGAACTTGCGCGGATATCATACTAGGAAGAGAGTTGCTTAAGCGAAGATATTACTCTAAGCGAGATATTTCCCCCGATTATATGACATACCGATATTGCGTCCCGCATAAAATCGGTTCCCAAGACAATACTATGCGGTAAACCCGGTAGGACGTCAAAATGGGTTTCGGAGACATTACTCCCCAATTGCACCGGCAATGTCACAGACTTCGATACCGCGATCCTACTCCCGTCAGCCATTTCTAATCGAGAGAGGTTCGGGCGCATTCGAACGCCGCGATCTTCGAGCCACCGCTCGACAGAGGTGCTTAGCACGGAGCGTGTAGCCCCCGAATCTAAAAGAGCAGGCCACTTTCTCCCATAAATGCAAACCCCCACAATAATTTTCTTCGCCTCGACAGGATAAACCGGAGGAGCAGGCCGTGACATGAAACTCCTAACGGTTCCCAACCAATCTCGCCATTTATTCTCTATTCCGGGCGGCTTGCAGGCCCGTACGGAACGCCTTCGACCCGGTTTGACGGCGAACCTCTCGCGTTTCCCGCACACTTACAGTTCTGGGCTAATTGACCCTTCTCCCCGCAGCGATGACAAAAGCGCGTGGACGCGACGTTACAGTCGCGAAATAAATGTCCGATAGAACCACAGTTCCAACATTTCCTAGTTACAGCCCCGCGAACGCCGGTAACCGTAGGCGTGGCCACCAAAACAGAAGCGTCTCTTCCCTGGTCCTTAAAAGAAAACCCGAACTCCGGTTCAGTCATGGCGGAAGGCCTCGGTGGCGGTTGGTAGAAATCCGCTATAGCGCGTTGTCCTTCTACCGATCGCCCAAAGAGCAATAACTCCCTCAAGGACTCGAAAGGACGCGTGGGGACTCTAACTAAATAATCGGGGTTAAGGTTGCCGCTGGCCAGTTCGACTAGTTCATTTTCCGGGAGAGGACGCGTTAAGCGATTGTTCATGGCCGAGACGCAAGTGAGGAAGTCCACGACTTTCTCTCCAATCCCTTGGGTTCTGACGAACAGATCCTTCCTCATCCTAATGTCGTAATCCAGTGGTTGATATGACTCCTTCAGACCCCCCTTCAACTCACTAAACGTTCTAAACAAAGCTCTGTTCACGCGGAACCAGAGCAACGCCTTCCCTTTTAATAATTCGGGCGCCAGCCTCAACATGTCCTCCTCCGTTGCGCCATTTGAGGTCCGGAATTCCTCGCATTCCTCGAGGAAGGAGGTCACGCTCTCCCCTTCCTCTCCCGAAAACGAGAGCCCCTTTCTGCCCGCACACTTTGCTAGGTCGCCGGCGTTTGACCGTCGGCTAGCATTGCCAGCGGTCAGATCCCCGATACGCCGTAATAACTGTTCCAACAATTTATTTTCTTCCACTACCTCGGGAGTGGCTTCGGAAGGTAGCTGCTTAACGTACTCCCTTAGTCGGGACCGGAGCTGGTCAAGTGTCCTTTAGATACCAACCCAAACCTCTCGCAATAAGACTCCGCCTGCGATTTGGACAAATCTTGGATCCAAGCGGTTCCAGGCTTCAACGGACCGGTCGCCATCACTAATGTCAAAAGGGAAAGGTACAAAAAGGTTCTACCTCTTCTCTTCCCGAGGTCCGCCGGGAAATTTACTACGGGAAATAGGTTGGACCCTGGTAAGGTTAGACGAACGGGATGGAGACAACAACGTTGTTCCTACCTCAACACTTCCGAGACCGACCGCGATCAAGATTCTGTAATCAGGCCCCACGTTGGGCGCCAGATTCTGTGACCTCTTTGGGTCCCCGGGCTGGCTCTAGCGTGGGTTCGCAAAAATATGATGGTTTGGGCGCCAGTGCGGGAGAATAAATGAAAATGAAGAGCAGGGGGCAAGCCTCCGCCCGCACTCGGAGGGGGTTAGGTATGTAAGAGAGAAAAAAAAAGGAAAGTTTTAGGGAAATAGGTAATTTCCTCAGCCTCGGGGCGCGGATCATTCACTCAATGATTCCGACGCCGATCATCACAGGAAACGGGGTAATAGGATGGTGGTAGAGGTAAGGGTTACGAATAGGGAAAAAGGGAAGAAGAAAAAGGGAAAAACGAAAAAGAACGAACAACAAAACTACCCTTGACGGCGAAGAAAATCGAAAACCAAAGAAAAAAAAAGGGAAGAGAAACTAAACTGGTACTTATCTAATTGAACGCAAGAACACGAAACGCAAAGATTTTATCGCGCCTGACGGAACGCTCCTCACTCGAGGACTCCCAACGCAAAAATTCCTCCTCGGCCGTCCGACACCGGACCTAAATACCCTCCGCCCTACCCCCCTCCGCGACCCGCGAAGGAAACAAAAGCGAAAGGAAAGGGCGGAGTAAACAAGCCGGAGGCGCAAAACGTCACACTCTCGCCTGAGATATTTGAGAAGGCGATTCAAGATTGATAGTTTTCCGGATTAATGCCCTGGATTCTTCTTCACTAAAGATGTCGAGATATATCTCCTTTATATCTCCCCAAGTGCAATCACGTGAAGTGATAAGCGAATAGTGTTTGCTTTCTAACGGGAATTTAGGAAGGAATTTGCGAATGCCCCAGTTTCCCTCCTCCTTGTTCCCCAACTTCCTTGCATCGTCGAAAACAAAAAGGCATCTTTTTCCTCGAAGAAAATCGTAAACATCACTAACAATGATGTCCGTACTCTTCACATTTCCGTTGACGTTTTCTTGGCGGATTCTCAACTTGTCACAGGCCAGTGTACGAAACGAGTCACCCATTGTATGGTAACTCTCGGCGTTGATCCAAATTAAGTTGTCATAATCACCGCTGTGTTGGTAAATGTATTTCCTCGCTAGCTCTGTCTTTCCGACTCCAGCGGTACCAGTGATCACCACGGATTGAGACATGAATGCAGCGAGTTTATTACTGTTGTCTTCTTTGAGTGCATTATGCAGATCAATCAGTTCTTTTTCCCTGCCGGTGAAGTTCGTCGATGGATGCATAACTCTAAACCGGACGGATGTCAACATTTCTCTTTTCAAATCCTGAAAGAAAATGCTGCATTCTTCGTGCGACATTTCTCGTCCTTTGAGGTCTATCATCCATTCAAAAGTTTTCACAAGGAGCCTCGCATGAACGTTTTCGGTTTCGACTGTGTTGAATTCCTTCAAAAGCTCCCCCTTTATTAGGCCGTCCAGTTCTGTCTCGCTGGGCTGGTCAACCGCGAAGGCTAGCTTCTCCAGGAAAGATTCTACTATTTCGTCGCTGGGAAGATTCGGCAATGTGGGTGTCTCTTCGAAGTTTATAATTTCGAACTGAAACTGACTAATGCTGGTGAACTCTATGCCCCTTTTCTGCACTTCATGCATGAGTTGTTTCCTGAACTTTGGGATATTTCCCGCAAGGTTATTCCCGGACATGAATTCCGGACTGAAGCGTATCCCTCCCTCCATGTTTCTCACAAGGACATTTTCAGCCAATACCTTTACGTTTCTTGCTATTACACTTCTGCAATCGGTCACCATTACGATTTTCCGATCCCCTTCCTTTCTCATCAAACTTGCTAGCTTCTCGGCCACCTTAGGAAGCGAATCAATTTCATTTCGTTTAACCTTCTCAATTACTTTTACTTTCAAGTTAATCATTTCCTTCTTAAAAGCACTCTCGTCGCCATAATGTTTGCTGAATGTTACGCTGCATAAAACGTCTCGAAAGTGCCTGGCTTCCGGTGTCAGATTCACTCCTTCGATGAAAGCAGAATGAAACGATTCTTCTTTTAGATCTACAACTTCCTTCAATAGTACCTCACCGTATATTTCGGAGGCTCCGGAAAGATTCTTCTCCAATTCAAAAGCTTTTCCCTGAAATACACTCTCAGCAAAGCTCTTAGGGATCTGCACTAATGCATTTTTTAGATGTGACACCAGGAATGACCTTCCCTTGAAATGCTTTTTAAAGCGAAACAAGACAGTCTTTAAGAATTCGTCCTCTTTATCTACACCGCCTTCCAACCTTTCCTTTTCGAAGATGTCCTCCCTTAACTCAAAATCACAGAAACGTTTTTTGTATTCAAAACCCTTGTTCGTGACCAGAATTATGTCCTTGATTTGCTTATTCTTGCCGCAAAACCTTGGGTTGGCTTGGATCTTTAGGTAGGACTCCATGTACATTGGCAAACAAAAGTCTCCTCCTAGAATTAAATTACTTGCCGTGATTATGTCCCTACATTTCCCTACGCTGTGCTTTGCTTGTAACAACTTAAAGATTTCACCATCTCCGATGGACTGCGTGATTACCACGTCGTCAAACTTTCCCGCCTCCTCCATTTCTGTCGCCACGCGAAACCGCAGGTTGTTTCTTAGGCCGCGTACAATGTATAGCATTAACAGTTTCATTTGGTAGCTGGAGCCGTGTAATGTCAGCCTCCCACCATGAGCACGATGCCTTTCTCCTGGCGATCCATTTACGTCTTGGGTAGCCATCCTTTACCATCAATAAAAAGTAATCGAGGATTAGAGGAAGTGAGCTGGTTGGTTGAAGGGCTTTAGGCTAGCCTACTCAACATACGACCTGCAATGGTTTTTAATAACTACTTAGATATATAAGCTTATGGTATATATACTTAGCATAGAAATTTCATTCTACTCTTACATTTTTATTCCCTCATTCTCCTCTACCCTTATTACATCCTAACACGGGTTGGGTGAAAATTTGGCTCTTTAAGAATATAGGCTTCTCACTTTAATTTGAATCACCTAGAGATTGTCAGTGAAAATGTTTTAAAATGGCGTTCTATTCCTCACGATATGCACAAAAAACTAGCTCAGTGATTACCAAATGCATAGCTTCTTGAATAAGTCGAGTTTGACGAGTCAATGCCAAGACAACTTTCTATCCCATGTACTGAAAATCACAGAACTTTTATTTACGGATAGAAAAGAATACGTAACCTCCAGATAAATTTTGAGCTGGTTGCACAAGATCTAAAGGTGTTGAAACTAATATTAATGAGTGTTAATAATTTTTTATAATGCCTATAAATTTTACCATAAATGTGAATTGGTACATTAATTAGTTAAGTCAATCATTCAATGAAAATAATCGATTATAATAATAGAATTCAAAAATTCATAACGGCGTGGATTAATGCTTGATAAACTTAAATTAATCGTTTTTATTCTGTCTAATCTTCTATAAAACATGAATGATTGTCTAACAACACCCGAAAATATATTGTCAATAACAGACAAACCATATGAGAATTAAGAGCCAGTAAAGCAAACTGGCTTAAATTACTGACTCATAATAACATCAAATAAAATTGTGAAAATTTTTAATAGTTCGTTTTTCCAATGAAAAAGTGGGTACTATAATATACTATATATAGCAATAGAAATCAGTCAATTTTAGTCTCAATCTCGCCTAATAAAGACCCTAATAATAATAATAAATCAGCAAGCCACAATCGGCACGAAAAATTATGGGTTCTAGAAGCCAATCGGCCCTATGTGTCCATTTGATTGCAAATAATAGAAAATTCTTACGCTGATTTAAAAACAAGACCAAACCCAAAAGAATTTCACTGAAAAATTTTGCAGGTATAATATTATATTATTGCAAATATATTCAACCAAACTCACCCTTCAGCGAAGATCTGACAGCTTTGCATTTCGGCACTGACAAAAAGTTAGTTTATAGCAATTGGATGGATAGTTACGCAGTGAATCTCATTGATATCTTGGGAAGATAAAAGGAATAAGATAAGAACGACAATGATAAAATATCTCATTGGTTTTTTATAACATGACAATGAAGTTTTTATTGACAATGCTAAAAAAACAAAGTGCTTTCTTTGAGTGGGAAAAAAATCTATAATGCAGTAGGAAGCTTTTACAGAGAATGAAGAAAATTATATTATTTTGTTTTGGTTCTAACAAAAACAAAATTCGAGCTAACCACGATTTTTTTCGCAGTTCAGTAAAAGCTACCGACCATAGAAAAGTTTAGAATTATGGAGACTCGAATTATCCCAGTTCCTAAGTATAATGACATATTTCCAAACATTCACAAAGATTTACTCCGAGCGTCTGGGACATTTTATCTAATCGGAGAACTCTGACTCTTTCTCGGTATTAACATTTTTAACATTGTAATGAAAAGTTACTTTGGAAATTGGTGTTCAATACTGATGCATAAGGTAGAGCAATAGTCAAATGTATGTTCTTTACAAATAATGGGTTCATATTTTTTTAAAATTTACTTGTTTTCCTTTCATTCCTAAGCGGGTACTACTTTCTGGATGTACCACGTATATCTTTAGGTCATTTAATTAATTTGTAATTAAAAAATACTTCTGTGGGTCTAAATCAAACTTCGTCATTCACAAGAGTTGAATATATATATATACATATATTTTAGGATTTATCGTACAGCTAGGGGCACATTTCAATTTTAGTGGAAAATGTTATGTCATTAATAGTTCGTTGGTTGTTTTCGTTCAAATTAAAATCACTTTCTGATTCAGAGACAGAAAAATTGGAAGATGTTAGGATTTTGGAAATAAAATTCACCTCCATACCCATCGCTAAGACTCTACCGTGAGTTAAGCCATAACATTAACTTCCACCTCAACAATAACAGATCGAGTAAATAAAAATATAACACCTCTTGAAATCATCGGCATAAATTCGAATCGCATTACCATTCGTAACATGTAAGTTTGAGAAGCAATGACTTCATGTCATTCCTGGTCGTACCTATCCTACGTCGGACTATCGCGCATTACCTAATTATCATTTGAACAGGGATACCATTGATAAACAGGTTCCTTCTCGGCTGCCCTAAGTTCAAAGTGGAAATCCTCGGCACCCAGAAATTTTTCACGCTTATATGTTAAGTGGATCGTTTATATCTCTTTTCAAGTGAAATATTTATATCATTGGTCCTCACGGATTAGAAGATGATAATCTTATCAACCAAACAAGATATTTAATCTCTCTGTGTATCATGCTGCAGTTTTCCTTAAAAACCGCTATCTATAAATATTATCTGTTTTGTTTTCACTTCGGCGAGCATCAGTGAACCGATTTAAACCTTGATTTTTCAAACTAACTCGAAATTTTAAGGAAGCCTAATAGACAAAGATGGTTTGAAGTCGAATGAAACATGTATTTAAGAAGAAATATTTTTAAAAGAATTAATACATCAAAATTAATGATTCTATGAATGAAGTCTATATTATTTGAGATTCAGCTGATATTACACAGGGTGTCCACATGAAAGGTATTCAAAATAAAATATTTATATCTTGTAAAGTATTTATAATAAACATTTCCGGGGTTGAGTTTCGGAAGGTGTGTCCCCATTAGTTCCGAGTTAGTTCCGAGTCTAATCATCTAGGTGGCAGCAGCGTTAGTTTACTTACGTCCTGCGACTTTTTCGGCGCGACTTCGTAAGACGATTTAATTATAGGAATCCCGCCCACCCAACCCACAACCCATCGGCGTTCAACCAAAGTTATCTTTAAGTGCAGGGATTGTGAAAACAATTATAGACGATTTAATTAAAGGAATCTTGCCCACCCAACCCACAACCCATCGGCGTTCAGCCAAAGTTATCTTTAAGTGCCAAGTAAAAAGCAATGCCACTAACGCTTCTGCCACCTAGATGGTTAGACTCGGAACTAACTAGGAACTAATGGGGACACACCTTCCAAAACTCGGCCCATTTCCGGTTTTCAGCATTAAAGTGGAAAATTCTGAAAGTTTTGTTATTCACTTAATTTATTTCAATGTGGGTGCCCTTGGTGGCACGACAAACATCCAGGCGATACAGAAGCATGGCGGGTGTTACCGTAGCCACTGCGTCCACTATGCGGGTTTTCAGGTGCTCAATGTTGTCAATATTCATCTGATACACAAAGTTCTTAACATAAACTCACAGGGCAAGAACTAAAGGGGTTAAATCTGGTGACCTACGTGGCCAAGCAATCGGCACGTCTTGGCCGATCCACCTCCCAGGCATATCGTAGTTCTCAGTTTGTTGTCATACAACCGGATGCTTTTGCTTGTTCAAGGTTCACATCCATATTGAGTTCTAAAATGTCTCTTAATAGCCATCACAGACTTTAATTCGGCAAGCCGCAACACGCATGCAACCTTCTCCTGCGGTGCCGCTATTGTTACCTCGTATCCCAACAATGGGCAGGTTTCAGTGCATGCGCTGAAATCTGCTCATTGTTGGGGTGGAATGTACATGTGAAAAAACTTGGAGAGATTTCCTTTCAATTAATATTAGTTATCTGGGGGTTTCACCGTTCCATTTTGCAGGTAGAAATTTGGAGGATCGGAAAATTGGATTCATGAAAAATTATTTCAGATGGCCAGGGCAATAGATCCTATTCCTATTGCACAACCGGTTGCCTTTACAAAATAAATAATTTCTCTTTTGTAGATTTAAATTTGTATATCCTGCCAGCCACCTGTGGCGTATGAAAGGGGTTT
The DNA here is from genome assembly GCA_947579665.1 of Sympetrum striolatum. NCBI lineage: Eukaryota > Metazoa > Arthropoda > Insecta > Odonata > Libellulidae > Sympetrum > Sympetrum striolatum. The sequence continues at coordinate 43,417,905 of OX388351.1, read as the reverse complement.
AATAACACCAACCATCCCTAATTAATCTACCCTATTTTCTTCTCTAATAGACAGCGGAATGAAAGACCAAAAGTAATATCCGTTTCTGCGATTAATTATCAATAACGACACGTCGATGCTTCTCAGATATCGCATCCATTCTTTAACGGAGCTAAAATTTCATTCACTTCTTTTAAAAGTTCTAAGCCGATAAATTTTTCGAAAAGCCTCCACTAAGTAATCAAATCCTCTCACCTGGAGCAAATTTCACCTGAAGCATTCTATCCTAACCACAACGCTACTGTAAGACCAGAAATCTTCTTTAACAAAATGAGCTTATCTACGTTGGACCATCTCTAAATCTGAGGTTAAACCTACTTCATAGTGATCCCAAATCGTGCAGCCGTGTTCGAGCTTAAGTCGTATAAGAGAAAAATAAGCTAATTCTTTCATTGTAGATGGGTATCCTCTCAGTTTTCTACCAGTAAATCTTTACATTCTGTTCCCCTTTCCTATTGCATCTCTTATATGTTCCTTGAAGTCTACAATAAATAGTGTGAAGTTACATCGATCAATCCATGTTCTTGCCTACAAACGTTTATTTTTCTTATTTAAGCTACTCTAGCTACAGCACCAGCTATAACGTCTTTATCCGTACCTATACCTAACTAATATTTTATAGATATTTTATATAATCTTTTCCTATTGTGAAAAGTCATTCCTATGATCATGAAATTTCTTATTTAATCGCATTTATTCAAAGTAATGTGAAATTTAATGACAGATATTTGCCTAGGAACTTTTATAGTAGTAATGCTAGCCAGAGATCGTATTTAGCTGCCCGCTATTAATTCTTGGTGCATGTATTTGACGTTTTAAGATATTTTCTCTAGTGACTCCACTGGTCGCAATATTCCCTGGAATATTTTGTCGCGATATATCCCTTAGATAGTGTCATTGGTTATCTGCACTATTGTCTAGTACTTTATCTCATCTATAATCATTTTCTTATATTTTATCCAATTGTAATCATCAATAAGAATAAATGAGATTTATATCAATTATTATAGATTTAAAAGAACGATGGTTATCTTCTTGAGAGTCCTCCGTGGCACATTATTAACTGAAAATCAACTTTGTGTTTCCCGGTAATTAATATACTAGTATGCATATCGCACTTTTAAGGAAGTTGGGGTTGGTTAAGGGATGGGATGGGAAGGGAGGGGGAGGGTAAGGATGGGAAGGGAGTGGTTGAGTTAGACGGTGGGTAGGGATGGTGTGGGTAAGGGGTTGGGTGAAGGGCTGGTAAGGTAGGGGGTGGGTTAAAGGTTGGAAAGGAAGTGGGAGGGTTGGGGGGTGTGTTGAGGGGTGCGAAGGAAGGGGGTAGGTTAGAGGGTGTGATGGGATGGGGTGGGATATCGGGTGGAAAAGAAGGGGGTGTGTTAGGGTGGGATGGGAGTGGGAAGGTTATGGGGTGGGAAAAGGATGGGGTGGGAAGGGAGCGGGAGGGATAGGGGGTAGGGAATGGGTTGGGATGGGAATGGGAGGGTTAGGGGGTGGGATAGGGGTTTGGAATGGGAGTGGCAGAGTTAGTGGGTGGGATGGGAGTGGGAGGTTTTTGGGTTGGGTTAAGTAAGCGAAGGAAGGGGTAGGTTTGGGTACAAAGTGAGTAGGTGGATTCGAGGTTGGGAAGGGATGGGATGGGTTAGAGGTGTGTTAAGTGGTCGGAATAAAGGGGGTAGGTTTCGGTACGAAGGTAGAGGGTGGGTTCAGGGGAAGTGGGAAGGGACTGTGTGAGTGGTTACAGGATGGGAAAGGATGGGTGGGTTAAGATGTAGGAATGAAGGGATTAGGTTTGGGTTAGTGAGTGGGTTAGGGGTAGGAAAGGGAGGGGGTGGGTTAGGTGGTCGGTTAAGGTGTTAGGTAAGGAAGGGGGTTGTTGGTAAAGGGGTGGGAAGGTAATGGATTTTTTTTCGTTTTGGAAGGGACTGTTTGCGTTAGGGAATGATTGGGTCTCTTTGAGGTGGTTAGGGAGTGGATTACATATTTATTTTATGTAAAGTGGTCATACGCAAATTACGTAACGCAAAATTCTCCAATTTTTTTTTATTTTAATTTTTTTATTTTAATTCTTCCTCCATGTAACAGGGCCGTAACTCTAAGCCGCACGCCAATTTCTCCTTACAAGTTTACAAGAGCAAACAGTAAAGCGAAATATAATAAGACGTTTGCAGGAGTTATTTCAGTTATCTGTATATATATATGTATATATATTATATACATATCAAAGAACTCGATTGAAAACATAAATTATTTTTATACTTTTCCAAAATTCTGAGGTTGAAATTTCTCAGAGTAAGGAAAAAAAACTGCTAGGGCAAATCAAAATCTCCCTGCATTGCCTCTTTCGTTCCTTCACACAAACAGTAACCGCCTCTTATGTGAACACGTTAAAAATTCCATGAATAACTTCAATAAGAAAATCGAAATATTGGTACTTAGCATTTTCGCGCCATATGATCATTCCACATCCTAAGAAATATTATCGTCCATTCTAGAAATGATTGAAAATACTTGCTCATCACCTTCGTCCGAAACCAACTTATGACCAGTATATATACGTTAGCTATACTAACCAATCCCGTACTCGCTTCGGTGGTACTTATCATAAAATTGGAACGACCCAGAGAAGATTAGCATGGCGCAAGGATGACATATAAATCGTGAAGCGTTCCACATTTTTTGCATTCTGTTCTGATTTTTTAATAGAACCTAGAATCCTACCAAACTGAGTGCTTCATCTGATTTTTAATCATTGCCTAAGGAAGGAAACATGCCCTCTTTTTTACTTTTAATCAGGGCTACCATCGATTTGAATCCAAAAATAAATATAAATATAAATAAAATAAAAATAAAATTCGGACCGAAAAATAAGATTTCTCACCGGAAAATGATACACAATTGGTAAAGTAGTTTAATTTAAAATATTTCGCATTGCCAATGATTTTCTCCAGCAATTATTTGTCTTTTGAAAGCAGTTCATGCACCTCACCGCTGGTCATGTTGAGAATTATAAAGAAGGAATTATACTTTACACTAAATGCAATAAATACGACTATCCGTCGCGACAATTTTGAGAGCTCCCTCCCTCTATCAAGAACTCCCTCAAGTTCTCGCACTTGTACTTCTTATTACATACAGTGTGAGAGACCATTCGATTTTCTTCGATCTGAATGAAATAAGCACTTATTAATTTTTAAGATTTTCTTGTTTAAAATAAGCACCTTATGGCAGCCCTGCTTTTAATTGTTACTTTTTGCTAAGCATTCTCAATCGTTCTGATGAAAATGAAAATACTCATTCTAGAAGTGGAACATGTTCACATAAGTGTAGCTCAATGACGCTATGAGAAACACTTCTCTAGGCATTCCATATGGTGGGATCATAATTAGTGCCACTATTTAGCGTATCCATTGCAGCTTACATGTCATCATAGGAAAGACCAAATGTGACAAAAGTAAATGAAAGATATATTTCTCTTCATCCTGTATCAAATGATAATCGAAAAATATCACGTGCGATACACACTAATGTTTTGATGCCACGTAAACTCGATGTGTTTCTGGAGAAAAATGCTTAGGGTGAAGTGGACAGATAGAATTAGAAACGAGGAAGTTTTATTGAGAATAGAAGAGGAAAGAAAACTGCTAAGGGTGATCAAAAAGAGGAAGACAACTTTTTTGGGGAATATTCTACGCCAAAATTGCCTAATTAGAAGAGAAATTGAAGGTAAAATAGAAGGAAGGCGAGGAAGGGGAGGAAGAAGAATAGGATTGCTCGATGGCATAAAAACGACCGAAGTTACAGGCAAATGATGGAACACAGGACCGACTTTGATGGAGGGTTTCCAGTTGAAAGCTGTCGGAAGACAGACTCCACTAAAAACTTGTAAGAAGAAGAAACTCGAAGATAGAGCGACAATGAATTTCAAAGTTAGATACAGGAAGATACAATATTTATTTTATATATCCAGGGCAATCCGGTACCAGACTGTATGTAAATAAGTAAAATACAAAATTACAATCCACCGTCAAGTTTTACAATATCATTCATCATAAGTTGGAAAATTAAATTCTTCTTTAAATTTGTCTGTGAACCGACAACCGTTCAAATTGCAGTCCAACAAAATAGATAAATACCAACTCCGACACTGTAATCTATAAAAAGAATAAATTTACGTAAGAATATTTCGAGAAAATTAAATAAGATTTTTTCAGAAACTACAGGCCTTTAAAGCATTAAAGTATGCATTTAATTGGGTATTTTCTGAGGCTATCGGTGAATATACCAGCCCGGTTTCACTGAAATCCGTCACATATCAATGAGGTGTCACAATCCAAATACAGCGTCGTTATCCAAAACATTTTTTGATCACGGACACTCGTCTTCAACCAAGTACCTCGTTAACCAAGGCACTATTTTACTCAGAAACAATTTCACCTTTGTATCAACATTTCTTCGTCATTATATCCTCAGATATCAACACTTTTTATCAACGGCTCAACTTATCAGGTATCAAATACCCCGTAGTAAATAACTAAATGCAGCGGTGCACATGCAGCGAAAACTTTCGCACGAGATGTATTCCCCGTAATCAAATCTTCTTAACGAATAATTCATTTTTTCCGCGAATGAACGCAATATTTTAATGCAACACTCCCATTTCCTGGTTTAGATGGAAGAGGAGACTTTTAGTCTCAATCTCGCCCGAATAAAGCCGTTTTATTATTATTATTATTTCCCACAGTGCAAGGTACCGTATACATTATTAAAATATTCTCGATACATCTGATTCCAATCTGCCAATGCTTACGCTTTCTTTAAAATTATTTTTATGAGTTTACGTGTCGGTTGATTCATGTGAGCTAAGTTTTTCTAAAATGAAACGGTAAAAAAATTATATAAAGTCAAATACGAGACAATCAAGATTATCGGATCTTGCAATATTATCAATAGAAAGCAAATCTGCCAAAGAAATAGAATTTGATGAAATAATTAATAAACCTGCCGCTTTAATAGTTAGAAAAGGAAAGTTATAATATAACGTGTTATCAACTTAAATTCATTTCCTTTCTAACTTAATGTATTTGTATGTACTATTTTGAGTGTTATATAAATCATAATTCAAACGAATTTTAAAACGTATCTATAAAATTGAGGGGGTGACACTATGAACCACCGCACCGGGTGACAGTAATGCTAGGTACGCCACTGCCTTTCCATTTTATAAAGGATGTCGTACAGCCGTATCATAGAAGATAAATACTTATGCACAATTATTTCAGATGGCCGGGGAAATAGATCCTACTCCAGTTGCACAACCGGTCGCCTTTATAAATTATATTGATGTATACAAATAATTTCTCTTTCGTAGATTTAGATTTAAATATGTATATCGTGCGAGCCACCTGCGGTGTATGAATAGGGTTCAATAACACCAACCATTCCTAGTTAATCTACCATATTTGCTTCTCTAATAGACAATGGAATCAAAGACTAAAAGTAATATCTGTTTCTGCGATAAATTATTAGTAATGACACGTCGATGCTTCTTGGATATCGCATTCGTTCTTTATCGGCGCTAAAATTTCATTTACTTCTTTTAAAAGTACTAAAGCGATGAATTTTTCGAAAAGCCTCTATCAAGCAATCAAATATTCTCACCTGGAGCGAATTTCACTTGAGGGATTCTATTCTAACCACAACGCTACTGTCAACCCTGAAATCATCTCTAACAAAACGAGCTTATATACGTTGGACCATCTCTAAATCTGAGGCTAAACCTACTTCATAGTGATCCCAAATCGTGCAGCCGTGTTCGAGCTTAGGTCGAATAATAGAAAAATTAGCTAATTCTTGGATTGTAGATGGGTATCCCCTCAGCTTTGTACCAGTAAATCTTCACACTCTGTTCCTCTTCCCTATTGAATCTCGAATATGTTCCTTGAAGTGTACAATAAATAGTATGACGTAACATCGATCAATCCATGGTTTTGCCTACAAACGTTTATTTTTCTTATTTCTTTTCTCCATTAAAGCTTCTATGATAGTTATTGTTAAAGCTACTCTAGCTACAGCACCAGCTATAACGTCTTTATCCGTACCTATAACTAACTAATATTTTATAAATGTTTTATAAAATCTTTTTCCTAGTGGGAAAAGCCATTTTACGGTCATGATATTTCTTATTCAATCGCATTTATTCAAAGTAATGTGAAATTTCATCACAGATCTTTGCCAAGGAACCTTTATAGTAGTAATGCTAGCCATAGATTGTATTTAGTACTCGCTATTAATTATTGGTGCTTATATTCGACGTTTTAAGGCATCTTCCCTAGTGTCTCCTCTAGTCGCAATATTAACTGGGATATTTTGTCGCGATATATCCCTTGGATAATGTCATTGGTTATCTGCACTATCGAATAATACTTTATCTGATATATAATCATTTTCTTATATTTTATCCTAATGTAATCATTAATAAGAATAAATGAGATTTAAATAAATTAAGATAGATTTCAAAAATGATGGTTATCTTCTTGAGAGTCCTCCGTGGCACAATAGTAACTGAAAATCAACTTTGTGTTTCCCGGTAAGTAATATACCAGTATATCCAAGTCCAAGTAGATCCAAGTATATCGCTCTTCTATTGTTTCAAACAGCGCATGCGGTGGCGCGACACTTGTCAGAACAATGTGACTGCTGGTTGAGAGCAGCTGCTAAACAGTATGTTGCCTGTAAGTAATGTGTATTGTTGATTTCTTATTTTTACAATGGAAATATGTTTAAAAATCCCTGGTGTACTGTAGAATCAAACTTTTCGTAGATCGTAAATAAGATTATCGAGGGATCGCAGCTGAAATAATAAGAAATCTTTGATTAAAGATAGAGAAACCTTGCATTTGATTTTTTGGACATTGCACATGATTCATAATGTTTATACCAAATTATTGTCAACAGACTAAATGCTGTTCCGGTAAAATTTCACTCATCCTTTATCTATAACTTGGTGTATGTTTCGTCAAAATATAATCATTATTAAGGGAGTTATTCAATTTCTCCCAAACAGTACCAAAGTGAAATTTTACCGCTGTTCCCTTAAACCGATATTTCCACCTCAATGTCTTTAATGATTAAAGCAGTATTATTAATTGATCATTTTAGCACATACTAAGAATGTCGTGTTGCATGAGAACGATTAAGTGTCTGTTTCTCTCTGAAATGTGTGGATGAATTTTACTTGCGGATTTAATCTTTCAATATATGGTCAGTCAAGTATATCATTAATGCTTCTTAAATCAACATAATAGATACTGTATGTATGCAGTGGCGGATCTAGGATCGAGCTGTGGGGGGGGCTTGAGAGTTGGGATTAAAGATTCATTTTCTATTTATCGATTTTTGTAAGAAATTTTGTAAAATTAAACTCAGTATTCATATTTGAATTATGCTTATTGTTATCTATCGTTTTAAATAAACAATATTTCCTTCACATCTCAATAGTATGAACGATGATACATTTATGTAATTATTCTTCATATTGACTTCTGGGGGGGGGCTACAGCCCCCATACCCTCCCCCCTGGATCCGCCAGTGTATGTATGGATAATTTTTGAAAGGTATTTGTCCGTAATGAATTATTATTTATTAATTCATTATGTTTTTTGCCCTTTCCATTAGCTGATTTGCTGTCAGCGGCTGGGTGTTGGTGGAACAAGTGGATGAAGTGTTACGGCTTTTGAGGTTAGAGCCGGATGACCCAGTCTAGTGCTCGTAAAGGTCCAGTCAACTGCCTAGGGAGAACACCTGTGAGCACGCTGTATGTTAGTAAATAATTTTGATTTCTTAAAATTCCTCTGGTCTTTCATGTCAGTTTATAGAAAGGAATCTCTTCTCAGAACTTGTGAAATGTACATCGCAGGATGCTAGCAGAAATCGGTTTTTCAAATACAATAATATGTCCTGTTTCAATATTTTTAATTTTATGAAGTATTTGTGAAAATATTCATTTAAGTGTTAACTAGTTAAGCAAATCATTAAGCTTGATTCATTTCTCCTAAAATACTTTCAATTCCTCCACGATCGAAAAATATTTCAAGGAACTGGTCTCATTGAGTTTAACACTTCAAAGTTATTTTTCATTTTTTGCATTGTCAAAGCACATTTCAAGCACCTTGTCTTGCTAAGTTTCACCTTGCTGATCCAGTATAAGTTACTCTGTAAGCATCATTTTTAGATTTCTCTAATAGATTTGCATAATTGATTAATAAATTCATAAAATTCATACACTTCTGTCTTTCCATCAGTTTCGTCAGTTGCTTATATATGTATTTGCCATAGTTATCAGATAATTCATCTCAACTTAATCTTGTGGTTCATTTTCAAATAGAAGGCTAACATCAACTTATTTTTCATGCTTCAATTGGTAATGATACCAACACTCACAAAACATTATAATTCTTTAGATATATTCTTTTTTCGATTTAATATAATCAATCTCATCTATTTCATGGAATTCAAAGTTAGGGAGTTACATTTCTGGAATAAAGAATTTCATCCTCTAACTGAACTCGTCTGGTTTGGTGTACAATTCTTGTGTGTGGCTTTTCTCATTCTAGTTCATTGATCATCCGTGAATTGCACTTACAAATTTAATATCTTTGTTCAGTATTCCTTGCATCTTTTCTTAGTCTCTTCTTCATTATGCTGGTTCTTTATTGGTTAAGTCTCACATGTTTTCAACTCTATTCTTCTGTGTATTGAATTCTCAAATTTTCCTCAGACACTCTCAAAATATCACCTCCACTATCCATTCCCATTAATTACCTGGGAATTCATGAGAAAATAGTTTGAACTTCTTTTAGATAGGAAAAGTATTTGAAAATAAATATCTTGTGATAAGTGAGACCTTACATGGATTGAATTTTGCATGGCTTATTAATACTTAATTTGAATTTCTAAAATACAGTGTTTAATTATTGTTCATTTTGGGCAGTATTTGACGTTCTCCTTGTGAAAACATTTTATGTATTCTCTTGAGAAATTAAGCTCCAAATAAGTTAATAACGTTGAGGACTTTATATATTTAAGCTTTCAGATGGCTATACATGCATTATCATTTCTTTACTACTTATAAAATCTTTTAAAATTAAATACTCATTTTCATACGTATAATGGAGCTCTTAAACTTTATCAAGCAGAACTTTAATTATGTTTATCATGAAGTATTCATTTGAAGTTTACAGTGGTCTGGCTTAAACATTTCTTGATTACCTTCATTTATGAAATAGAACTTGGAATTTGTTCAACCTATGACAGCTGTTAGAGAGAAAGGGTTTCATAGGATTTGATGAGCCTCTTATGGATTGAGTTCTTTTGTGTGGCTGTATGATAATTAAGATTTCTATAGCATTTCTTTGTTCATTACTAAGTATTGTATAGTATATTTTGTGAACTAGTTGAAGTGCTCCAAGTGCAAAGTTTTCAGTGAGTGCAAAAGATTCTGGAAGTAATTACCTTTTGGGAACTTAGGCCCCAAATAGGCAAATGACCTTGAGGACTTAGAATATTTGGCTTCCTAATCGCAGACTACAAACACACCGTAATTTCTTTTCTTATTATAATATTTATTCAATTAATTACATTATCATATATTTCTTGGAGTTTTATCAAGTTGGACTTTAATTCTTGGATGAAATTTTTCACAATTTTGCATACTCATTTAATTTTTGAGAAATCTCATGAAGACATTTCAAAAATGTGTAGGCATATGGTGATTTATTTAGGTTTTTCTTTTATGTGAAGTTTTATTTTTTATTTCAAGATTAAATACACTGGGATATGGTACGTTGGATTACTATGTATCTCCAGTTAATTAATTTTGTTCTTTTGATTAGATAAGTTGGAGAGATTACTTCCTTTATTTATTCACAAATACCTATCATTCCTTCATATATTAAAAATTTATTATGAAAATGATTTTTTACCTTTTAACAATTCTTAATTATATCAGCTTTAGTGGTTTCTAAGAAAAGATCTCCTATTTATTCTACATTTTACGCTATTTTGAGCCAAAGTGCTCAGTGTGAATCTGAAATTGACAATGAAATTTTCAATGTGTACTTGTTATTTTTAAAGCAGCTAGAATCACCCAATCCACACAAATTTCAAATAAATAAATGAACCTTGGATAGTTTATGCTTAGAAATAATATCCCTCATTCCATTCTTTCTTTTCTTCTTATTATGTTTTATTTCATTATCCTTCTTTACAAGATCCTATGGAGTACAACAAAATGATTCAGAGGAATACAAAGTTAGGAAGTTGCTGGTTTCTTGTACAGTTCATGTGTGTGAATTAACCTAAATAACATGTCTTTGAAAAGCAATTTGAACATGTTCGTATCTACTTCTTCATCATTTCAGTATTCTTTCGTTGCTTTAAATTATTCCATTTTTTTTCCTGGATTTTATTTTAATCTCTTGCATTTCCCATTGTATGATTTCAAAGTTTAGTTGCATATAATATACTTGTTTTTCCTGAAGGAAGATAGAATTATTGTTTCTTTGGTTGCTCTTTGGGTGTCAAGTTGTCGTCTAGCTTTATTAATTACATGGAATTCATCTCACTTCAAACATTATATTCGCTGCATCTTACAAACTGATGAATATCTTCGTAAATATTTTCAAAATTTTGTAGTTGCTTTTTAACTGATTATGCTCAGATTTCATTTTAATGTCCATAAATGTTTGTCAATAGTTTCCACACATTCCATTCTCTGTTTTGTAGATTTTGGGGAAGTTTTCTGGAAACACTAGGCCCATTTAGAACCAAATGATATTGCTTTTAATTTTATAAAGGATTTTCTCAGCCTCGTAAGTGGAAATGGCATATTCTTTTAAAATATATGAGTCTTCATGTAGAAGTGTCATTTTATTTTGTTAGGTTTGGTGTTAATTCATTTAATGTTCACTTTATTGTAGGTAAAACAGTTCTTAACAGCATTTATTTTGAGGAAATAGTTTGTACTCCTTTTACATAGGACAAGTCTCTGAGAGTAAGGTTTTCTTTCTTAGGGATTGAATTTTGTGTGACTATAATAATCTGCATTTCTACAATTCAGTGCTTAATTATTGTTAATTTTGTGAACGATTTGAAGTTTTCATAGAGCAAAATGTTTAGTGAGTGGGGTTCATTGAGTAGGTATCGTTTGGGAACTCGCTCTCCAAAGAAGTGAATAATCTTGAACACCTAACTTACACAAGGAAAGTAACCATAAGGCTTTTGTCAAGTTTGATTAGTATATCTTGATGCATGTTCTGCATTATATTTGTTACATATTACACTCTGATATTTATCTGCTTGTTTTAACAAGTCTTAAATAGTTGCTATTCAATGTTTTTTTAATCTTCTTGAAATTTGTCTCAGTTTCCCAGTCACATTAAATGTAATGGCGTTAAAGAAAGGTGTTTGAACAAGTTCTAGTCTCATCGAATTCCTGATGGAAGAGGTTGTTATTTGTGTTGGACATTCTCATTTCATCTGTCTGTCTCACAACTATTTTCTGTATTTTTATTTGAAAATTATGGCCCTTCATTTACATTTTAAATCCCAGGTGTTAGTCATCTGAATTTAACATCCTTCCGGGTTTAAAATTTCTTGGCTACATTTACATTTAAGAAAAAGAACTTGGAATTTCTATAAGCTAGGACGTCAGTTTGAGAGAAAGTGTTTGGTTGCATTTAAAGAGCCTCTTATATAATGACTACCTGCTTTATTCTAATTAGGATTTCTGAATCATTGTATTGTTTATTTAGTGAACTAATTACAGTCCTCCTTGTAAAAAGTGTTTAGCGGAGGCAAGTGGTTCCTTTCATTTTTAATTTTTTTTTTTTTTTAATTTTCGATAAATAATACTTAGGCTCCAAATAAGCAGATGACCTTGAGGACTTCAAATAGTTTTGCTTTTAGATGTGTACACAATGATTTCGTGTGACATTTAGGGACTTTATTTTCGTACCCAAAGGTCTGCATGTATATATTATATTGGATTGCTATTTATTTACATATCTTCTGGATTATGTTGTTTTCATTAGATAAGTTGCCTGATTAATTTCCTCAAGAACTTTTTCTTAATGTATGAAAGATATATAATGGAATTTTTTATGATGTGACGATTCTTAATTATTTTAACATCAGTTATTTTAATAGTTCGAACATATCTCTTATTTGATCATTGATCTCTCAAAGAGTGATTTTTATGAGTATCTATAACTATTTCAGCATATTGATTCCCAAAAAACAAAGAGGAATTAAATAACACTGTGAAAATTAGATAGTCTTTCCTTAGAAATCATATCACTCATTCCTTTCCTTCTCTTTTTATTATAATATTTTTTGAATGTAATTCTTCTTTCCAAATACTTATGGGGTTCAATATTTTAAAATTATACAGAGGAATACAACTTGAGGGAGTTGCTGGTTTTGGTGTACAGTTCTTGTGTTTGACTCTCACTTTTCATGTCTGTGAATTGCATTTCTTAATATTTTGCCTTTGGAGAATTGTCTTTACATATTTCCTTAGTCACTTTTTCAGTGCTTCAATATCTTTTTATTGGTTTCAAATTACTTCTTTATTTGATTGAGTTTTATTTGGTTTTCTTGCATTTCTCATTATATGGCTTCACAGTTTAAGTGCATTAGGTACTTTTTATTCTTGATTGTTTCTCATATTCTTATATTGTTACTCAGATTGTTCTTAGAGTGTCAAGTTGTCTAGGTTTATTAACCCTCCAAGGACGAGAATTATTTTTTCTTAAAAATTACCCTAATTTTAGTGTATTGGTATTCAGATGACCTAAATTAACAACAGAAAATTGTTTAAAAAAAGTTAACAATAATAGTTTCGTTGCAAATGCCCGTTCCCATATGGGCACGTCAGTTCTTCCCACTACTACTATTACGCGCGCCATGATGAAATTAAAAAAAAGCATTTTATTGAAAAAAATCATATTTATTTCAAAAAATATTGTATGAAATGGTTTTTCTTGGAAGATATAAGTATTTGTTTTGGAATTATGTTGTTAAATACTTTGTAAAACATTTAACACAGAGCCCAACATCGCACTTTTTACGCATTGTTCTCCCACGACTATCGCACTCTTCATATGCGCAGCGTTTTCCCTTGTTCTGCGGTATGTCACCAATTACACCGATTAATTGATTATACCATAACTCTTGCGTGGAGCCAGTTTTTGACGTGGAAGCCTTGCTGAGTCGTCCACCGGGTGGTTTTTATTCCGTCTTGTACCGAGTAAAGTACACCTGAGCAATCTTCCGTCTAAACTCTAATTTTGTCCTTGGATCTGAGGATTTCCTTTTATTATTACTATTATTCGATTGTCTGAGTTGCAAATGATTTATATAAATCATATCTTACCAATATGCAGTGAATTTACATGAATTTGGTCAGTTCCACCCATATGCTTATTATACTGGGATATGAAGTAGGGTTATGGAAGCTGAATAATTTTCTTTTGTTTCCTATAAAACCTTTTAGCTTTCATCAACGGCGTAACTCCATACGCTGTTGAAGCTGCCACAATTACCAAATTGTTCAGCCATATAGTGATTCCTATTCCTTCACATGTAGAAATAGCTGTGATGCTCTTTCCACTCTCCTCCTTTTTTAGATCATTTTTTGGTGGTAGCGGACAATCTTTCGGAATCCGGTTCTTTCTGATTCGCCCAGTTCCATTGTAGCCACATCCTTTCAAATGTGGCAATAAATTCTTTCGTATAAATTATATATTGAGCTAAATAAATTAATGCTATTATATTATTTCACATACCACTTCAAATTATAATAACCGAATCTTATCGATTTACCTCTACTACATCGCTTGCAGCTGTGTCTTCCGTAGTATCTTATCATCTCTTCTTCACAATCTAAGAACTGGGAAGGCACCAAATGCTGCAAACTACTCTGTGTAATCTTTTTCATCGTAGGCCAGACTTTGTAGAACCCATCGCTTGACTGTCTAACTTAGTATTATCCGCTAAGTGTAAACATTTCATTATTTGGATGAATCAGTCCCTCCTCATCGCTCTACTAACCAATTCAATATGTACATCCTTTTTCGCGTCCCAGTAATATTTTTTTCCAGGAGAATGTTGTACCCGGATACAATCAAAATGCCAATGACGGCTCGCATCTCCTCTGCTGTAATTTGTGGACTGGGGAAATTAAAAATCGGACGTAATTCTCACTTTGTTCCACTATGAATGCGACGAAATCGTCATCGATGAAGAGCTCTAGCAATTAGATGCAGCTAAGTTTAGAGTATGAAAAGTAATCTGCTTCAGAAAAACTTCCCGTACACTCAATGCTGCCCTTTATCCATTTTCTCCGCACAGATTTTTTTGCCCCATCGTATTCTCCAGCACCGATACTTTCGTTGGTTGCCAACCGAATTTCGGCGTGTGCCCTCATTTGCTTGCCAGTAAAATTGTCAACCAATCTTTCTTCATCATCAGCCAATGCTTCATCAGTTCGCTCATTTTCTTCTGTTGGAGAAGTGAAGAAATCGGTAACATCTACCTCACTCTCTTCATCCTCGTCAAGGATTCGGAGAGCCTCCTTCAGTGAGGTCGACTCATGAAAACTTACGTTTTTCCTGAATAGAAACTATAACACCTCTAATGATATAATTTTTATGTGAAGCTAATAAAATTTGAAAGGATTTGTATATCTAGTACAATAATCATTTGCTAATATATGTTGTTGCCGCTTCTACTATATAAATTTAGGTTTTTCGAGGTTTAGTTCATAAATATGCATAATAATTGCCATAGTCTTCTTGTCACAACTTAAAAGTAAAATGATTCTAAACTTAATTGCACCAAAAATAATGTATTATGTCGCAAAATATTCTTTTATATACTATATATAGCTTTCCTTGACAGCCATCGGCAAGGAAATCGCGTAGTAGTGGGAAGGCCTGACGTGCCCATATGGGAATGCAGCGATAAACAACGTTATAACAACAACAAATAACCTCAAACTCTGCTCTATTTAATTTCTTTCGATTATTAGAACATCATACTAAAGGTATACAAGCAAAAGACTACTTTAAATTAAAAACAGTAAAACTTATAAAAATTAGTTGCCAGAAGGATCCATCTCAAAATTTCCCTGTTTTTCGAAAAATCACAAGAAATATTTCCCTTGACTTAAATGCACCAAAACTCAAATGAAACTAAGCTTTGGACCCTCTCAGCTCACAAAATATCGTTTACTGACCATTTTATGACACTCAAGATATTGTTTAGCTACCTTGAGAACCCAGCTGCAGTCCGTTCCCATATGGGAACGTCAGTCCTTTAAGGGTTAATATCATGGATTTCATCTCATTTCAAGCAAGATCTTCATCACATGTTATAAACAGCTGAATATCTTTATGTAATTGTTCAAAATCTTCTCTAGTTGCTTTATAATGAATATTCTCAAATTTAATTTAAATTTATTTATCTCTCAACATTTCATTCTGTTATTTTGATATTAGGAAAGTATTTCAACAAACAATAGGTTCATAGTGTAAACTCTCATTTTGGCATTGGTCAATAGCTTCTATTTGCTTCTTATTTTACAATTCAAGACACTTTCTTTATCAATGTCGGTATTATGCAATGTTAGGTTTTAATTCATTTAAATTTTACTTTATTGGGTGTACAAGAATATTTAACAATTTATTTATGAATTAGTTTGAATTCCTTTTACTTGGGACAACTGTTTGGGAGAAAAGGTGTTTCAAGATTTTAATTATTTATCCAATGAATTTTGCATGAATTTACATTCAGAAATTAAAATTATTACAATGATTAATTATTGAGCATCTAGGGAAATATTTCAGAGGGTGCAGGTGATTCATTAGGTAAGTTATCTTCTGAGAGTTTTAACTCCAAAGATGCAAATGACCTTTAGAACATTGAATATTTTTTCTTCTGTTCTTGTTATTTAGAAAATTTTGATTTTTAATTGACAAATGCTTATTTTTAGATTTGTAAACATCAGCAATGTTAAATTTTCATTGATGTTTTCATAAGTGGGTTGAAATTACCTACTCTTCATAGCACTCAGTGGAATAGGTTTTTCAGTTGCGTTCTTGATCTTCAAATGAAACTATAAATTGAATACTTGTCGTTATCATTGCTATTTGCAACGGTGGCCTGAGTAGAATTTTATGAGGGTTTCCTTCCATGTTCATTAACATAAAGCTTTATTTATTGAATATTTAAGAATAGTTGTCAACTTAATAATATGGGTCTCTTTATTGTAACGAAAATGATATAGAATTTGTTATTTCCTCATAAAATAAGTCAATTTATAAATATTTTGATCTTAATAATATTTAGTAGTATTATTATTGATTATTTAGACATTTTTTAAAGCCAGTAGGTTGTTTGATAATTAGTTGACCATAGATGCATTTCTAATAAAAAAATATTTGAATGCTTTTCAGTATTTCTCTTACTTGCTGTTGAAGACTGAATTTTTCAGTATTCACTTCATGATAAAAAAAGATCATAGCAATGCTACTTTGAATTTGAATAGTGCTGTTTTTTTATTTGTGTGCGATTTTCTCTGAGATATTTTCATAAGCGAATTATAATTGCATGATATAATGATAGAATTGCAAGTTGATCGGTCACATTATTAGTTGTTGTATCCTGGGAAAAGAATACTTTCAATTATTGAGGCTATGTATTCCAATGTCTTAAATTTAGAAATTGAATTTTTTTGACTTTAAATGTTAGAAATTTAATTTTTATCTTCATAAAGGTTTGATGTTTTAAAATCAATTGAAAGTCTGATTAAAAGTTTTTTTATTGTAATTGAATTTGTTTATTGTATTTAAGATTAAAGATTTTTCAACATGACTATTATTCAAACTTTATTTTGTTGTTAATTCACTTAGTGTATATTATATTATTACAGTCTAAATGTTATAAAAATGGACGAAGATTCATGTAATCAGTCAGTTAGCAAAGATTTTTAAATTTATTGATTAATATTTGGTTTTAATATACATTCCCTTTGATGTTTGTTGAATTGTACTGGTTGTCATGAGTTTATTGGGGTTTCAATTTAGTAGAATGTAACTGCAGTTGCTAAAAAGATTTTTAAAGCATTCACAGATTAAATTTTGGAGCATTTACTTTGAATTTTATTAAGTCTTTTTTTTAGATTTTAAGCATTTTTCACCATTGCCACAAAGAAATAGTATTTGCTGAGAAATTTTTAGAAGTGAGTTTTAATTTAATGACAATGATAAGATAAATAATAGTTGATCATTCCCATTATTTAGTGCTGTATCTTGAAAAGTGATTACTTTTAATTAGAGATGTGATTGTCTTGAGAATAAGTAAGAACTTTTTTAAAAGTTTTATTGATGCAAATGATTTTTGATAGCGACTTGTTATTTTATGCTTTGAATCCATAGAGTAAGGGTAGGGAAAACAACATACATCTAGTAAAGTTGCCATTACCAGCAAGAGAAATTGAAATTTTGTAGTAACCAGTCTATTCTTTGTATATGCACTTATAATATGCAGCCATGATAGTTTTCAAACTTGGTATTTTTAATTTGTTTTGAGAAAACTTGCAGATTGTAAGAAATTCTTGGTGTTGCATTATCCAAATTGAGGACAAAACTTTAAAGTTAATTCTGAGATTGTTTGCTGCTGCTTTTCAGTTCTTTCATTAGTTTCATTACAGTTTAGATACAAACTTGCACCTTGGAAGATGTTGCATTAATAATCTCAATTATTTTCTTATGCATAGGAATGATGAATACAATGTGCTATATGAGCAAATGATTTCCCATGGAAAAAATGTATATTTTGATCCAATTTAGCATAATTATTTTTCAGTCAGTGTTTTTTATGTTTGCATGTTATTTATTTTTAGATTGTTAAAGTAAATTTATTTTTATTTGCAGTTTTGTGATTATTTGAATCTTACATTGTAAGTTGAAATATAATTTTAAATTTAAAATATTTAGTTTGAATTCAAATGATGAACTTAAAATTTTAATGTCTTCAGTTAATTTCAGAACTTTGAATTTTATTAACTTGAAATATTACAATTTTTTAAATTGAATTAATTTGTTTGTTTTCTTAAAATATTTGATGGGAAAATTTGATTTTATTGAAGCTATTGTATAATCAATTGAAATGTTCTATAAAATTTTCAAAATTGTATGTATCTCTCTTCATCAATGAGAATATACTAAATTAAAATTTCAAACTTGTTTAGAAGTGCAATTAACATCACAGTAAACTGATCCTAAAAAACAATGCTTAACAGTAATAAAAACAATAGTCACATTTAAAGTTCAATGAGAAATATTAAAATACATTTATCAAAAATGAAAATAAGGAATAAAAATTATTAATTAGAAATATTCATTTAATGAAATTTTTACTTCATTGATTTGAATTAAGAAATTAAGAGTTCAAACTTAGGATGTATGAAGAAAATACTAAAAGGAATTAAAAAAATTCAAGAGTTAGCTGTAATTATAAATCAGAAATGTTCATTTAAGGAAATCTTTACTAAAATGATCTGAATTGAGAAATCATTAATAGAAAATGATAAGTAAGTGCATAGAAGATTACAAAACTGGAAATATGCAAAATAAAGAGAAAGTTAAATTTCAATGCAAATAAGCTGTAAAAATTCACTTTAATTAATATTACATTGAAAGTACAGCTCAGATTAAAAACTTTCCCTGAAGTAAAAATAAATTGCACACATTTATACTACAGCTGGTTTAAGTCTCTGAAAAATTCACAGAAATAAAAATTTCACATTCATGCTCCATTAGATGCAATTCAAGAAGTCTGTTACTGGCACTTTGACACTTCAATTTCACTAATAGTCTGTTGGCACATTTTGCTATTTTTTAATTTTGCAATTTAATTTTCTAATTGAAAAAAATGACGAATAACCTTAAAAATAATTTAAATTTATTATTCCAACTCTGGCAGATTGAAATCTTACCCAAGTTATGCTGCATTGTTTTGGAAAACAAACTAGGATGATCAACAGTATACTTGATTAGATGCACTCAAAGTTTCCATTTCACCAACACTTTTCACTTCACATTGCTTCACTTTACAAGTTACATTTCCAAGAGGAATAAAACATAATAAATAGCAGAAATTAATGACATGGTACAAGTTGAAAAACTCTGAACAATACAAAAAAATCTGAAAAGAAAAACGTAGAAATTGTTCAGTAATTTCAGGTTACTCAATGTGATTTAAATAAAATAAGTGGATTAAGAATTTTAATTTCAATCAAATTTTATTTCACCTAGAGCAAATCAGTTCTTAAAATTGCAAGAATTATATTCCAGATAAATGAAAAATTATCTGAAATGAGATTTAAATGCTTGCAAAATAAAGTTCATAAAGAAATTACATCAAATCAAAGGATTTAATTACTGTCACTTCATTATTTCACTTAGTCCTAGCCAGTTTGTTTCACTTCATATTTCTTCACTTACACTTCACAATCATCAGAAAAGTTTGTCAAAATTAAAACAAGTCAATGATTAGACAAATGTAAAAACATGCTAGCCCTGTAATTTAGTTTTAATTCCAGTCACTTTTCACTATCACTCATCTTTTCACAACACTTCACTAAACATAGTTTGATAAAATGCCTATTTAACCAGTCTATCAAGAATGTCCAAATTCAGTATGCAGTACTTCAACACAAGGAAGAACACTTCATACATAAGACTTTCAAAGATTTTTAAATCTGCTGTGATCCACAGCTTTACATTTGATGAGATTCACAACAAAAATGGAGCATTAAAAAGACGACAAACGGAAGCTTACATTCGGAGCAAGTGTCCTAGACATCTTACACTGAGCAGCAACAGGTAAGTTCGGGATTTAAGTTAGCAAAGTAGTAATTAAAGACCCATTTTTAAATTTCAAAGTATTTTATTGATCCTCAATTTGAAGTGAAAAAAAAGTTTCACGGTATTAATTCACGAGTTTATAACTGCTACGAATTCGGGAAACTAAGATCGAAAATATTTGCAACAATATCCTCCCAACATTTCTGAGAACTTAATTTTTATTTGCTGGAATAGTTTTAGATCATTAACTTTCGATGCAAAGTCATAATGAAATTAGTGAAATAAATTTTAACTATTTTCTTCCTCATCTGGCAAACCTGTCATTGCCCTGTCTTTAAAACCACCAAGTTAAATATCAAACTCCCACAAAATTTTACCAACGGGTGAATTCGGTAGGTAAATTCCACCGACTTAAGTGGATCGAATAAACGAGATAAAGAGTCAAGAAATTTAAGTTAAACCAACAGAAAAATAACATTAATTCCCAGCGAAAATAAGTACGGATAAATATGAAATAGCCTCCATTAAGAACCCAGAGAACAGATTGATTTTTTCCATCTAATAACTCATCACCCTCTCAACTTTTATTCCAAATCTCTTATTTTTCAAAAATATTATGGATGCATTTCAAATTAATACGCTAAAAAAACTTGATGTGCGACCTTGTAAAACAAGTTTTACAAAACATCCCACGCTACATGCTCAAAGGAAATTCAGGAGAAGTTAAGCCGGCCAGACCGTAGTAATTCTAAGCGATAGGAAATGAGCACGAGAATTAAATTTTGTGTATAAACCAGTAAAAGTTACGTGAAATCTTGGCATGTGGCCAAAAACTAATCTATGCTGGATTACAAGAGTTCATTGTAAAAGAAAGAAAACTTACGACCTTAAAGTAATTGCACCATCTAAACCGGTCACGACTGGTCAATTTTAGGTAGCTACTTCATTTAAGTAACATATTGAGTCTCGATACATACACTTTACTACCTCGCATCACAAAAATATTCCCTAAAAGATTCAAAAGTTGGAGTTTAAAAAATCTGCGACACCTAAAAAAAAAATACAAATTTTGTGCAAATTCCTGCAGGCACTACGCGTAATTTAAAAACGAAAAATTTCTTCCAGGTAAGAAAAAAGAAATTCCAGAGAAAGTGGATCTGTAAAACGAGATAAAAGAATCTATAGAATTCAGTTAAGGCTAAATAGAGGAAAAAAATTGAAATTTTGCTAAAATTATCCGTTTTCGTTGCTTTTTTGATCATATCTAGATAAAATTACGAAAATTAAGGCAAAATAGAGGAAAAAATGAAATATCGCTAACATTATCCGTTTTCGCCACTTTTTTCGATCATATCTGGATGAAATAGCGAAAATTAAGGCTAAATAGAGGAAAAAGATTGAAATTTCGGTGTAAAAGTCCATTTTCCGTTGGTTTTTTCATTCAAATGTCGATAAAATGACGAAAATTAAGGCGAAAAACAAGAAAAAATTAAATTTCGTTGAAATTGTAAGTTTACGTAGATTTTTCGATCATATCTTGATGAAATGACCAAAATTAAGGCAAATTAGAGGAAAGACATTGAAATTTCAGTGATATTTTACGTTTTTGTTGCTTTTCTCGTTCATAGATCAAAAAATGACGAATATTAAGGCAAAATAGATGAAAAAAATTGAAATTTCGGTAAAATTATACGTTTTTCGTGTCTTTTATTGTTCATATCTCGATAAAATGACGAAAGTAAGGGTTAAAAAGAGGAAAAAAATTGAAATTTCGGTATAAATTATACCTTTTCTTTGCTTTTATCGATTATATCTCATTAAAATAACATATATTAGGACAAAATAGATGAAAAGATTGATATTTTGCAAAAATTATCAGTTTATGCTGCTTTTTTCGATCATATCTGGATAAAATGTCGAAAATTAAGACAAAATTGAGGAAAAAAATTGAAATTTCGCTAAAATTATCCGTTTTCGTTGCCTTTTTACTCAATCTTATCTCGATGAAATTACGTAAATTAAGGCAAAAGAGATGATATAAATTGAAATTTCGTTGATATTTTACGTTTTTATTGCTTTTCACGTTCATAGATCCAAAAAATGACGAATATTAAGGCAAAATAGATGAAAAAATTGAAATTTCGGTAAAATTATACGTTTTTCGTGTCTTTTTTCGATCGTATCTCGATAAAATGACGAAAATAAGGGCTAAATACAGGAAAAGGATTGACATTTCGGTGAAATTGTCCATTTTCCATTGGTTTTTTCTATCAAATCTCGATAAAATGGCGAAAATTAAGGCGAAAAACAAGAAACAAATTCAAATTTCGTTGAAAATGTAAGTTTACGTTGATTTTCCCGATCATATTTCGATAAAATGACGAAAATTAAGACAAAATTGAGGAAAAAAATTGAAATTTCGCTTAAATTATCCGTTTTCGTTGCCTTTTTACTCAATCTTATCTCGATGAAATTACGTAAATTAAGGCAAAAGAGATTATATAAATTGAAATTTCGTTGATATTTTACGTTTTTATTGCTTTTCACGTTCATAGATCCAAAAAATGACGAATATTAAGGCAAAATAGATGAAAAAAATTGAAATTTCGGTAAAATTATACGTTTTTCGTGTCTTTTTTCGATCGTATCTCGATAAAATGACGAAAATAAGGGCTAAATAAGGGAAAAGGATTGACATTTCGGTGAAATTGTCCATTTTCCATTGGTTTTTTCTATCAAATCTCGATAAAATGGCGAAAATTAAGGCGAAAAACAAGAAACAAATTGAAATTTCGTTGAAAATGTAAGTTTACGTTGATTTTCCCGATCATATTTCGATAAAATGACGAAAATTAAGGCAAAATAGCGGAAAAAGATTGAAATTTCGCTAAAATTATCCGTTTCCGTTGCCTTTTTACTCAATCTTATCTCGATGAAATTACGAAATTTAAGGCAAAATAGAGGAAAGGAATAGAAATTTCGGTGATATTTTACGTTTTTGTTGCTTTTCTCGTTCATAGATCCAAAAAATGACGAATATTAAGGCAAAATAGATGAAAAAATTGAAATTTCGGTAAAATTATACATTTTTCGTGTCTTTTTTCGAACATATCTCGATAAAATGACGAAGATAAGGGCTAAATAGAGGAAAAAGATTGAAATTTCGGTGAAATTGTCCATTTTCCGTTTGTTTTTTCATTCAAATGTCGATAAAATGACGAAAATTAAGGCGAAAAACAAGAAAAAAATTGATATTTCGTTGACATTTTAAGTTTACGTTGATTTTTCCGATCATATTTCGATAAAATGACGAAAATTAAGGCAAAATAGCGGAAAAAGATTGAAATTTCGCTAGAATTATCCATTTTCGCTGCTTTTTCGATCATATCCGGATAAAATGTCGAAAATTAAGGCAAAATAGAGGAAAAAGATTGAAATTTCCCTAAAATTATCCGTTTTCGTTACTTTCTCGGTCTAATCTGGATAAAATGACGAAAATTAAGGCAAAATAGTGGAAAAAATTATAAATTTCACTAAAATAATCCGTTTTCGTTGCTTTTTTCGATCATATTTCGATGAAATGTCGAAAATAAGTTCAAAATAAGGGAAAATATTGAAATTTCGGTGTAATTGTCAATTTTCGTTCGTTTATTCTATCAAATCTCGATAAAATGAAGAACATTTAGGAGAAATAAAAGAAATAAATTGAAATTTTGTTAAAATTGTCCGTTTTATTTGCTTTTTTCGATCATATCTAAATAAAATGACGAAAATAAGGGAAAATTGACACAAAAGATTAAAATTTATCCGTTCCCGTAGCTTTTTGCGATCATAAATCAATATAATGACGAAAATTAAGACGAAATTGAGGAAAAAATCATGAAAAAATTGAAATTTCGTTGAAATTGTCCGTTTTCCGTGTCTTCTTTCGATCATATCTCAATAAAATGACGAAAATAAGGGCTTAATAGAGAAAAAAGATCGAAATTTCAGTGAAATTGTCCATTTTCCGTTGGTTTTTTATCAAATCTCGATAAAATGACGAAAATAAGGGTAAAATATTTGAAAAAAATTGAAATTTCGTTAAAATTGTCCGTTTTCTTTGCTTATTTCGATTATATCTCGACAAAATAACGACAATTAGGGCAAAATAGAAGAAAAAGATTGAAATTTCGCAAAAATTATCAGTTTATGCTGCTTTTTTCGATCATATATGGATAAAATGTCGAAATTAAGGCATAATAGAGAAAAGAAATTGAAATTTAAGTCATATTTTACGTTTTTGTTGCTTTTTTCGTTCATAGATCCGAAAAATAACATTTTTTAAGACAAAATATATGAAAAAAATTGAAATTTAGTTAAAATTATACGTTTTCTTTGCTTTCTTCGATCATATCTCGTTATAAGAACGAAAATTAGGGCAAAATAGATAAAAAAGATTGAAATTTCGCAAATTCTATCAGTTTACGCTCTTTTTTCGATCATATCTGAATAAAATGTCGAAAGTAAAGAGAAAACTGAGGAAAAAAATGAAATTTCGCTAAAATTATCCGTTTTCGTAGTGTTTTTCAATTTTATCTCGATGAAATGACGAAAATTAAGGTAAAATAGAGGAAAGAAATTGAAATTTCGGTGATATTTTACGTTTTTAGTGTCTTTTTTGATCATATGTCGATAAAATGTCAAAAATAAGGGCTAAATAGAGGAAAAAGACTTAAATTTTGGTGTAATTGTCCATTTTCCGTTGGTTTTTTAATTCAAATCACGATAAAATGACGAAAATTAAGGCGAAATACAAGAAACAAATTGAAATTTCGTTGAAATTGTAAGTTTACGTTGATTTTTTCGATCATATCTTGGTGAAATGACCAAAATTAAGGCAAAATTGAGGAATGAAAAAGAAATTTCAGTGATATTTTACGTTTTTGTTGTTTTTCTCGTTCATAGATCCAAAAAATGACGAATATTAAGGCAAAATATAAGAAAAAAATTTGAATTTCGGTAAAATTCTACGTTTTCTTTGCTTTTTTCGATCATTACTCGATAAAATAACATAAATTAGGGCAAAATAGATGAAAAAGATTGAAATTTCGCAAAAATTATCAGTTTTTGTTGCTTTTTACGATCATATCTGGAAAAAAATTTGAAAATTAAGACAAAATTGAGGAAAAAAATTAAATTTCGCTAAAATTATTCGTTTTCGTTGCGTTTTTTAATCTTATCTCAATGAAATGACGAAAATTAAGGCAAAATTGAGTAAAAAAATTGAAATTTCACTAAAATTATCCGTTTTCGCTGCATTTCTCGACCATTTCTCAATAAAAGGACGAAATTGGGGTATCGTAAAAGAAAAAACTTGAAATTTCGGTCCATTTTTGTTGCTTTTTTCAATCATATCTTGATATAATGAGGAAAATTAAGGAAAAAATCATGAAAAAATTGAAATTTCGTTGAAATTATCCGTTTTTCGTGTCCTTTTTCGATCATATCTCAATAAAATGAGGAAAATAAGGGCTAAATAGTGAAAAAAGATTGAAATTTCGGTGAAATTGTCCATTTTCCGTTGTTTTTTTTCTATCAAATCTCGATAAAATGACGAAAATAAGGGTAAAATAGTGAAAAAAAAATTGAAATTTCGTTAAAATTGTCAGTTTTCTTTGCCTATTTCGATTATATCTCGACAAAATAACGAAAATTAGGGCAAAATAGATGAAAAAGATTGAAATTTCGCAAACATTATCAGTTTATGCTGCTTTTTTCGATCATATCTGAAGAAAATGTCGAAAATAAAGGCAAAATAAAGGAAAAATAGAGAAAAGAGATTTTACGTTGATTTTTTCGATCATATCTTGGTGAAATGACCAAAATTAAGGCAAAATTGAGGAATGAAAAAGAAATTTCAGTGATATTTTACGTTTTTGTTGCTTTTCTCGTTCATAGATCCAAAAAATGACGAATATTAAGGCAACATAGATGAAATAAATTGAAATTACGGTAAAATTATACGTTTTTCGTGTCTATTTTCGATCTTATCTCGATAAAATGATGAAAATAAAGGCTAAATAGAGGAGAAAGATTGAAATTTCCATTTTCCGTTAGTTTTTTCATTCAAATCTCGATAAAATGACGAAAATTAAGGCGAAATACAAGAAAAAATTAAAATTTCGATGAAATTGTAGTTTACGTTGATTTTTTCGATCATATCTTGATGAAATGACCAAAATTGAGGCAAAATTGAGGTAAGAAATTGAAATTTCAGTGATATTTTACGTTTTTGTTGCTTTTCTCGTTCATAGATCCAAAAAATTACGAATATTAAGAAAAAATAAATGAAAAAGATTGAATTTCGATAATATTATCCGTTTATACTGCTTTTTTCGATCATGTCTGGATAAAATTCGAAAATTAAGACAATATTGAGGAAAAAAATTGACATTTTGGTAAAATTATCCGTTTTTGTTCTGTCTTTCAATTTTATCTCCATGAAATTACGAAAATTAAGGCAAAATAGAAGAATGAAATTGAAATTACGGTGATATTTTACGTTTTTGTTGCTTTTTACTCAATCTTATCTCGATGAAATTACGAAATTTAAGGCAAAATAGAGGATTGGAATACAAATTTCGGTGATGTTTTACGATTTTGTTGCTTTTCTCGTTCATAGATCCAAAAAATGACGAATATTAAGGCAAAATAGATGAAAAAAATTGAAATTTCGGTAAAATATACGTTTTTCGTGTCTTTTTTCGATCGTATCTCGATAAAATGACGAAAATAAGGGCTAAATAGAGGAAAAGGATTGACATTTCAGTGAAATTGTCCATTTTCCATTGGTTTTTTCTATCAAATCTCGATAAAATGGCGAAAATTAAGGCGAAAAGCAAGAAACAAATTGATATTTCGTTGACATTTTAAGTTTACGTTGATTTTTCCGATCATATTTCGATAAAATGACGAAAATTAAGGCAAAATAGCGGAAAAAGATTGAAATTTCGCTAGAATTATCCATTTTCGCTGCTTTTTCGATCATATCCGGATAAAATGTCGAAAATTAAGGCAAAATAGAGGAAAAAGATTGAAATTTCCCTAAAATTATCCGTTTTCGTTACTTTCTCGGTCTAATCTGGATAAAATGACGAAAATTAAGGCAAAATAGTGGAAAAAATTATAAATTTCACTAAAATAATCCGTTTTCGTTGCTTTTTTCGATCATATTTCGATGAAATGTCGAAAATAAGTGCAAAATAAGGGAAAATATTGAAATTTCGGTGTAATTGTCAATTTTCGTTCGTTTATTCTATCAAATCTCGATAAAATGAAGAACATTTAGGAGAAATAAAAGAAATGAATTGAAATTTTGTTGAAATTGTCCGTTTTATTTGCTTTTTTCGATCATATCTAAATAAAATGACGAAAATAAGGGAAAATTGACACAAAAGATTAAAATTTATCCGTTCCCGTAGCTTTTTGCGATCATAAATCAATATAATGACGAAAATTAAGACGAAATTGAGGAAAAAATCATGAAAAAATTGAAATTTCGTTGAAATTGTCCGTTTTCCGTGTCTTCTTTCGATCATATCTCAATAAAATGACGAAAATAAGGGCTTAATAGTGAAAAAAGATCGAAATTTCAGTGAAATTGTCCATTTTCCGTTGGTTTTTTATCAAATCTCGATAATATGACGAAAATAGGGGTAAAATATTTGAAAAAAATTGAAATTTCGTTAAAATTGTCCGTTTTCTTTGCTTATTTCGATTATATCTCGACAAAATAACGACAATTAGGGCAAAATAGAAGAAAAAGATTGAAATTTCGCAAAAATTATCAGTTTATGCTGCTTTTTTCGATCATATATGGATAAAATGTCGAAATTAAGGCATAATAGAGAAAAGAAATTGAAATTTAAGTCATATTTTACGTTTTTGTTGCTTTTTTCGTTCATAGATCCGAAAAATAACATTTTTTAAGACAAAATATATGAAAAAAATTGAAATTTAGTTAAAATTATACGTTTTCTTTGCTTTCTTCGATCATATCTCGTTATAAGAACGAAAATTAGGGCAAAATAGATAAAAAAGATTGAAATTTCGCAAATTCTATCAGTTTACGCTCTTTTTTCGATCATATCTGAATAAAATGTCGAAAGTAAAGAGAAAACTGAGGAAAAAAATGAAATTTCGCTAAAATTATCCGTTTTCGTAGTGTTTTTCAATTTTATCTCGATGAAATGACGAAAATTAAGGTAAAATAGAGGAAAGAAATTGAAATTTCGGTGATATTTTACGTTTTTAGTGTCTTTTTTGATCATATGTCGATAAAATGTCAAAAATAAGGGCTAAATAGAGGAAAAAGACTTAAATTTTGGTGTAATTGTCCATTTTCCGTTGGTTTTTTAATTCAAATCACGATAAAATGACGAAAATTAGGGCGAAATACAAGAAACAAATTGAAATTTCGTTGAAATTGTAAGTTTACGTTGATTTTTTCGATCATATCTTGGTGAAATGACCAAAATTAAGGCAAAATTGAGGAATGAAAAAGAAATTTCATTGATATTTTACGTTTTTGTTGCTTTTCTCGTTCATAGATCCAAAAAATGACGAATATTAAGGCAAAATATAAGAAAAAAATTTGAATTTCGGTAAAATTCTACGTTTTCTTTGCTTTTTTCGATCATTACTCGATAAAATAACATAAATTAGGGCAAAATAGATGAAAAAGATTGAAATTTTACTAAAATAATCAGTTTTTGCTGCTTTTTACGATCATATCTGGAAAAAAATTTGAAAATTAAGACAAAATTGAGGAAAAAAATTGAAAGTTCGCTAAAATTATTCGTTTTCGTTGAGTTTTTTAATCTTATCTCAATGAAATGACGAAAATTAAGGCAAAATTGAGTAAAAAAATGGAAATTTCACTAAAATTATCAGTTTTCGCTGCATTTCTCGACCATTTCTCAATAAAAGGACGAAATTGGGGTATCGTAAAAGAAAAAACTTGAAATTTCGGTCCATTTTTGTTGCTTTTTTCAATCATATCTTGATATAATGAGGAAAATTAAGGAAAAAATCATGAAAAAATTGAAATTTCGTTGAAATTATCCGTTTTTCGTGTCCTTTTTCGATCATATCTCAATAAAATGACGAAAATAAGGGCTAAATAGTGAAAAAAGATTGAAATTTCGGTGAAATTGTCCATTTTCCGTTGTTTTTTTTCTATCAAATCTCGATAAAATGACGAAAATAAGGGTAAAATAGTGAAAAAAAAATTGAAATTTCGTTAAAATTGTCAGTTTTCTTTGCCTATTTCGATTATATCTCGACAAAATAACGAAAATTAGGGCAAAATAGAAGAAAAAGATTGAAATTTCGCAAACATTATCAGTTTATGCTGCTTTTTTCGATCATATCTGAAGAAAATGTCGAAAATAAAGGCAAAATAAAGGAAAAATAGAGAAAAGAGATTGAAATTTCGGTGATATTTTTCGTTTTTGTTGCTTTTCTCGTTCATAGATCCAAAAAATGACGAATATTAAGGCAAAATAGATGAAATAAATTGAAATTTCGGTAAACTTATACGTTTTTCGTGTCATTTTTCGATCTTATCTCGATAAAATGACGAAAATAAGGGCTAAATAGAGGAGAAAGATTGAAATTTCCATTTTCCGTTAGTTTTTTCATTCAAATCTCGATGAAATGACGAAAATTAAGGCGAAATACAAGAAAAAATTAAAATTTCGATGAAATTGTAGTTTACGTTGATTTTTTCGATCATATCTTGATGAAATGACCAAAATTGAGGCAAAATTGAGGTAAGAAATTGAAATTTCAGTGATATTTTACGTTTTTGTTGCTTTTCTCGTTCATAGATCCAAAAACTGACAAATATTAAGACAAAATAAATGAAAAAATTGAAATATTGGTAAAATTGTACGTTTTTCGTGTCCTTTTTCGATCGTATCTCGATAACATGACAAAAATTAAGGCGAAAAAAAAACAATGGATTTTTCGTTGAAATTGTTAGTTTACGTTGATTTTTCCGATCATATCTCGATAAAATGACGATAATAAGGGTAAAATATTTGAAAAAAAAAATGTAAATTTCGTTAAAATTGTCCGTTTTCTTTGCTTATTTCGATTATATCTCGCTAAAATCACGAAAATTAGGGCTAAACAGAGGAAAAAGATTCAAATTTCGGTGAAACTTCCATTTTCCGTTAGTTTTTTCGTTCAAATCTCGATAAAATGATGAAAAATAAGGCGAAATACAAGAAAAAAATTAAAATTTCGATGAAATTGTAGTTTACGTTGATTTATTCGATCATATCTTGATGAAATGACCAAAATTGAGGCAAAATAGAGTTTAGAAATTGAAATTTCAGTGATATTTTACGTGATTTTCAGTGATGCTTTCTCGTTCATAGATCCAAAAAATTACGAATATTAAGACAAAATAAATGAAAAACATTGAATTTCGTTAATATTATCAGTTTATACTGCTTTTTTCGATCATATCTGGATAAAATCCGAAAATTAAGACAATATTGAGGAGAAAAATTGACATTTCGGTAAAATTATCCGTTTTCATTGTGTTTTCAATTTTATCTCCATGAAATGACGAAAATTAAGGCAAAATAGAAGAAAAAAATTGAAATTTCGGTGATATTTTACGTTTTTGTTGCTTTTCTTGTTCATAGATCCAAAAAATGACGAATATTAAGGCAAAATAGATGAAAAAAATTGAAATTTTGGTAAAATTATACTTTTTCGTGTCTTTTTGCGATCATATCTCGATAAAATGATGAAAATAAGGGTAAAATAGAGGAAAAAGATTGATATATCGTTGAAATTGTAAGATTACGTTGATTTTTCCGATCATATCTCGATAAAATGACGAAAATTCAGGCAAAATAGCGGAAAAAATTAGAAACTTCGCTAAAATTATCCGTTTTCGTTACTTTTTTCGGTATAATCTGGATGAAATGACGAACATTTAGAAGAAATAGAGGAAAATAACAGAAATTTTGTTGAAATTGTCCGTTTTATTTGCTTCATTCGATCATATGTCGGTAAAATGACGAAAATAAGGGCAAATTAGATAAAATAGATTAAAATTTATCTATTCCCGAAGCTTTTCTCGATCATATATCGATAAAATCACAAAAATTAAGACGAAATTGAGGAAAAAAATTGAAATTTCGCTAAAATCATTCGTTTTCGTTGCGTTTTTCAAACTTATTCCGATGAAATTTCGAAAATTAAGGCAAAATTGAGTAAAAAATTTGAAATTTCACTAAAATTATCCGTTTACGCTGCATTTCTCGACCATTTCTCAATAAAATGACGAAAATTGGGGTATAATAAAAGAAAAAAAATTTCGGTCCATTTTTGTTGCTTTTTTCGATCATATCTTGTTAAAATGAGAAAAATTAAGGAAAAAATCATGAAAAAATTGAAATTTCGTTAAAATTGTCAGTTTAAGCTGTTTTTTTCGATCATATCATATCTGGCAAAATAGATGAAAAAATTGAAATATTGGTAAAATTATACGTTTTTCGTGTCCTTTTTCAATCATATGTCGATAAAATGACGAAAATTAAGGCGAAAAAAAAAAACAATGGATTTTTCGTTGAAATTGTTAGATTACAGTGATTTTTCCGATCATATCTCGATAAAATGACGAAAATAAGGGTAAAATATTTGAAAAAAATTGAAATTTCGTTAAAATTGTCCGTTTTCTTTGCTTATTTCAATTATATCTCGCTTAAATACCGAAAATTAGGGCAACATAGATGAAAAAGATTGAAATTTTGGTAAATTTATACGTTTTTCGTGTCTTTTTGCGATCAAATCTCGATAAAATGATGAAAATAAGGGTAAAATAGAGGAAAAAGATTGATATATCGTTGAAATTGTAAGATTACGTTGATTTTTCCGATCATATCTAGATAAAATTACGAAAATTAAGGCAAAATAGAGGAAAAAATGAAATATCGCTAACATTATCCGTTTTCGCCACTTTTTTCGATCATATCTGGATGAAATAGCGAAAATTAAGGCTAAATAGAGGAAAAAGATTGAAATTTCGGTGTAAAAGTCCATTTTCCGTTGGTTTTTTCATTCAAATGTCGATAAAATGACGAAAATTAAGGCGAAAAACAAGAAAAAATTAAATTTCGTTGAAATTGTAAGTTTACGTAGATTTTTCGATCATATCTTGATGAAATGACCAAAATTAAGGCAAATTAGAGGAAAGACATTGAAATTTCAGTGATATTTTACGTTTTTGTTGCTTTTCTCGTTCATAGATCAAAAAATGACGAATATTAAGGCAAAATAGATGAAAAAAATTGAAATTTCGGTAAAATTATACGTTTTTCGTGTCTTTTATTGTTCATATCTCGATAAAATGACGAAAGTAAGGGTTAAAAAGAGGAAAAAAATTGAAATTTCGGTATAAATTATACCTTTTCTTTGCTTTTATCGATTATATCTCATTAAAATAACATATATTAGGACAAAATAGATGAAAAGATTGATATTTTGCAAAAATTATCAGTTTATGCTGCTTTTTTCGATCATATCTGGATAAAATGTCGAAAATTAAGACAAAATTGAGGAAAAAAATTGAAATTTCGCTAAAATTATCCGTTTTCGTTGCCTTTTTACTCAATCTTATCTCGATGAAATTACGTAAATTAAGGCAAAAGAGATGATATAAATTGAAATTTCGTTGATATTTTACGTTTTTATTGCTTTTCACGTTCATAGATCCAAAAAATGACGAATATTAAGGCAAAATAGATGAAAAAATTGAAATTTCGGTAAAATTATACGTTTTTCGTGTCTTTTTTCGATCGTATCTCGATAAAATGACGAAAATAAGGGCTAAATACAGGAAAAGGATTGACATTTCGGTGAAATTGTCCATTTTCCATTGGTTTTTTCTATCAAATCTCGATAAAATGGCGAAAATTAAGGCGAAAAACAAGAAACAAATTCAAATTTCGTTGAAAATGTAAGTTTACGTTGATTTTCCCGATCATATTTCGATAAAATGACGAAAATTAAGACAAAATTGAGGAAAAAAATTGAAATTTCGCTTAAATTATCCGTTTTCGTTGCCTTTTTACTCAATCTTATCTCGATGAAATTACGTAAATTAAGGCAAAAGAGATTATATAAATTGAAATTTCGTTGATATTTTACGTTTTTATTGCTTTTCACGTTCATAGATCCAAAAAATGACGAATATTAAGGCAAAATAGATGAAAAAAATTGAAATTTCGGTAAAATTATACGTTTTTCGTGTCTTTTTTCGATCGTATCTCGATAAAATGACGAAAATAAGGGCTAAATAAGGGAAAAGGATTGACATTTCGGTGAAATTGTCCATTTTCCATTGGTTTTTTCTATCAAATCTCGATAAAATGGCGAAAATTAAGGCGAAAAACAAGAAACAAATTGAAATTTCGTTGAAAATGTAAGTTTACGTTGATTTTCCCGATCATATTTCGATAAAATGACGAAAATTAAGGCAAAATAGCGGAAAAAGATTGAAATTTCGCTAAAATTATCCGTTTCCGTTGCCTTTTTACTCAATCTTATCTCGATGAAATTACGAAATTTAAGGCAAAATAGAGGAAAGGAATAGAAATTTCGGTGATATTTTACGTTTTTGTTGCTTTTCTCGTTCATAGATCCAAAAAATGACGAATATTAAGGCAAAATAGATGAAAAAATTGAAATTTCGGTAAAATTATACATTTTTCGTGTCTTTTTTCGAACATATCTCGATAAAATGACGAAGATAAGGGCTAAATAGAGGAAAAAGATTGAAATTTCGGTGAAATTGTCCATTTTCCGTTTGTTTTTTCATTCAAATGTCGATAAAATGACGAAAATTAAGGCGAAAAACAAGAAAAAAATTGATATTTCGTTGACATTTTAAGTTTACGTTGATTTTTCCGATCATATTTCGATAAAATGACGAAAATTAAGGCAAAATAGCGGAAAAAGATTGAAATTTCGCTAGAATTATCCATTTTCGCTGCTTTTTCGATCATATCCGGATAAAATGTCGAAAATTAAGGCAAAATAGAGGAAAAAGATTGAAATTTCCCTAAAATTATCCGTTTTCGTTACTTTCTCGGTCTAATCTGGATAAAATGACGAAAATTAAGGCAAAATAGTGGAAAAAATTATAAATTTCACTAAAATAATCCGTTTTCGTTGCTTTTTTCGATCATATTTCGATGAAATGTCGAAAATAAGTTCAAAATAAGGGAAAATATTGAAATTTCGGTGTAATTGTCAATTTTCGTTCGTTTATTCTATCAAATCTCGATAAAATGAAGAACATTTAGGAGAAATAAAAGAAATAAATTGAAATTTTGTTAAAATTGTCCGTTTTATTTGCTTTTTTCGATCATATCTAAATAAAATGACGAAAATAAGGGAAAATTGACACAAAAGATTAAAATTTATCCGTTCCCGTAGCTTTTTGCGATCATAAATCAATATAATGACGAAAATTAAGACGAAATTGAGGAAAAAATCATGAAAAAATTGAAATTTCGTTGAAATTGTCCGTTTTCCGTGTCTTCTTTCGATCATATCTCAATAAAATGACGAAAATAAGGGCTTAATAGAGAAAAAAGATCGAAATTTCAGTGAAATTGTCCATTTTCCGTTGGTTTTTTATCAAATCTCGATAAAATGACGAAAATAAGGGTAAAATATTTGAAAAAAATTGAAATTTCGTTAAAATTGTCCGTTTTCTTTGCTTATTTCGATTATATCTCGACAAAATAACGACAATTAGGGCAAAATAGAAGAAAAAGATTGAAATTTCGCAAAAATTATCAGTTTATGCTGCTTTTTTCGATCATATATGGATAAAATGTCGAAATTAAGGCATAATAGAGAAAAGAAATTGAAATTTAAGTCATATTTTACGTTTTTGTTGCTTTTTTCGTTCATAGATCCGAAAAATAACATTTTTTAAGACAAAATATATGAAAAAAATTGAAATTTAGTTAAAATTATACGTTTTCTTTGCTTTCTTCGATCATATCTCGTTATAAGAACGAAAATTAGGGCAAAATAGATAAAAAAGATTGAAATTTCGCAAATTCTATCAGTTTACGCTCTTTTTTCGATCATATCTGAATAAAATGTCGAAAGTAAAGAGAAAACTGAGGAAAAAAATGAAATTTCGCTAAAATTATCCGTTTTCGTAGTGTTTTTCAATTTTATCTCGATGAAATGACGAAAATTAAGGTAAAATAGAGGAAAGAAATTGAAATTTCGGTGATATTTTACGTTTTTAGTGTCTTTTTTGATCATATGTCGATAAAATGTCAAAAATAAGGGCTAAATAGAGGAAAAAGACTTAAATTTTGGTGTAATTGTCCATTTTCCGTTGGTTTTTTAATTCAAATCACGATAAAATGACGAAAATTAAGGCGAAATACAAGAAACAAATTGAAATTTCGTTGAAATTGTAAGTTTACGTTGATTTTTTCGATCATATCTTGGTGAAATGACCAAAATTAAGGCAAAATTGAGGAATGAAAAAGAAATTTCAGTGATATTTTACGTTTTTGTTGTTTTTCTCGTTCATAGATCCAAAAAATGACGAATATTAAGGCAAAATATAAGAAAAAAATTTGAATTTCGGTAAAATTCTACGTTTTCTTTGCTTTTTTCGATCATTACTCGATAAAATAACATAAATTAGGGCAAAATAGATGAAAAAGATTGAAATTTCGCAAAAATTATCAGTTTTTGTTGCTTTTTACGATCATATCTGGAAAAAAATTTGAAAATTAAGACAAAATTGAGGAAAAAAATTAAATTTCGCTAAAATTATTCGTTTTCGTTGCGTTTTTTAATCTTATCTCAATGAAATGACGAAAATTAAGGCAAAATTGAGTAAAAAAATTGAAATTTCACTAAAATTATCCGTTTTCGCTGCATTTCTCGACCATTTCTCAATAAAAGGACGAAATTGGGGTATCGTAAAAGAAAAAACTTGAAATTTCGGTCCATTTTTGTTGCTTTTTTCAATCATATCTTGATATAATGAGGAAAATTAAGGAAAAAATCATGAAAAAATTGAAATTTCGTTGAAATTATCCGTTTTTCGTGTCCTTTTTCGATCATATCTCAATAAAATGAGGAAAATAAGGGCTAAATAGTGAAAAAAGATTGAAATTTCGGTGAAATTGTCCATTTTCCGTTGTTTTTTTTCTATCAAATCTCGATAAAATGACGAAAATAAGGGTAAAATAGTGAAAAAAAAATTGAAATTTCGTTAAAATTGTCAGTTTTCTTTGCCTATTTCGATTATATCTCGACAAAATAACGAAAATTAGGGCAAAATAGATGAAAAAGATTGAAATTTCGCAAACATTATCAGTTTATGCTGCTTTTTTCGATCATATCTGAAGAAAATGTCGAAAATAAAGGCAAAATAAAGGAAAAATAGAGAAAAGAGATTTTACGTTGATTTTTTCGATCATATCTTGGTGAAATGACCAAAATTAAGGCAAAATTGAGGAATGAAAAAGAAATTTCAGTGATATTTTACGTTTTTGTTGCTTTTCTCGTTCATAGATCCAAAAAATGACGAATATTAAGGCAACATAGATGAAATAAATTGAAATTACGGTAAAATTATACGTTTTTCGTGTCTATTTTCGATCTTATCTCGATAAAATGATGAAAATAAAGGCTAAATAGAGGAGAAAGATTGAAATTTCCATTTTCCGTTAGTTTTTTCATTCAAATCTCGATAAAATGACGAAAATTAAGGCGAAATACAAGAAAAAATTAAAATTTCGATGAAATTGTAGTTTACGTTGATTTTTTCGATCATATCTTGATGAAATGACCAAAATTGAGGCAAAATTGAGGTAAGAAATTGAAATTTCAGTGATATTTTACGTTTTTGTTGCTTTTCTCGTTCATAGATCCAAAAAATTACGAATATTAAGAAAAAATAAATGAAAAAGATTGAATTTCGATAATATTATCCGTTTATACTGCTTTTTTCGATCATGTCTGGATAAAATTCGAAAATTAAGACAATATTGAGGAAAAAAATTGACATTTTGGTAAAATTATCCGTTTTTGTTCTGTCTTTCAATTTTATCTCCATGAAATTACGAAAATTAAGGCAAAATAGAAGAATGAAATTGAAATTACGGTGATATTTTACGTTTTTGTTGCTTTTTACTCAATCTTATCTCGATGAAATTACGAAATTTAAGGCAAAATAGAGGATTGGAATACAAATTTCGGTGATGTTTTACGATTTTGTTGCTTTTCTCGTTCATAGATCCAAAAAATGACGAATATTAAGGCAAAATAGATGAAAAAAATTGAAATTTCGGTAAAATATACGTTTTTCGTGTCTTTTTTCGATCGTATCTCGATAAAATGACGAAAATAAGGGCTAAATAGAGGAAAAGGATTGACATTTCAGTGAAATTGTCCATTTTCCATTGGTTTTTTCTATCAAATCTCGATAAAATGGCGAAAATTAAGGCGAAAAGCAAGAAACAAATTGATATTTCGTTGACATTTTAAGTTTACGTTGATTTTTCCGATCATATTTCGATAAAATGACGAAAATTAAGGCAAAATAGCGGAAAAAGATTGAAATTTCGCTAGAATTATCCATTTTCGCTGCTTTTTCGATCATATCCGGATAAAATGTCGAAAATTAAGGCAAAATAGAGGAAAAAGATTGAAATTTCCCTAAAATTATCCGTTTTCGTTACTTTCTCGGTCTAATCTGGATAAAATGACGAAAATTAAGGCAAAATAGTGGAAAAAATTATAAATTTCACTAAAATAATCCGTTTTCGTTGCTTTTTTCGATCATATTTCGATGAAATGTCGAAAATAAGTGCAAAATAAGGGAAAATATTGAAATTTCGGTGTAATTGTCAATTTTCGTTCGTTTATTCTATCAAATCTCGATAAAATGAAGAACATTTAGGAGAAATAAAAGAAATGAAT
This sequence comes from Sympetrum striolatum, assembly GCA_947579665.1. Lineage (NCBI taxonomy): Eukaryota > Metazoa > Arthropoda > Insecta > Odonata > Libellulidae > Sympetrum > Sympetrum striolatum. Next base: position 43,379,899 of record OX388351.1, on the reverse strand, counting down.
TGAAATTTTGTTGAAATTGTCCGTTTTATTTGCTTTTTTCGATCATATCTAAATAAAATGACGAAAATAAGGGAAAATTGACACAAAAGATTAAAATTTATCCGTTCCCGTAGCTTTTTGCGATCATAAATCAATATAATGACGAAAATTAAGACGAAATTGAGGAAAAAATCATGAAAAAATTGAAATTTCGTTGAAATTGTCCGTTTTCCGTGTCTTCTTTCGATCATATCTCAATAAAATGACGAAAATAAGGGCTTAATAGTGAAAAAAGATCGAAATTTCAGTGAAATTGTCCATTTTCCGTTGGTTTTTTATCAAATCTCGATAATATGACGAAAATAGGGGTAAAATATTTGAAAAAAATTGAAATTTCGTTAAAATTGTCCGTTTTCTTTGCTTATTTCGATTATATCTCGACAAAATAACGACAATTAGGGCAAAATAGAAGAAAAAGATTGAAATTTCGCAAAAATTATCAGTTTATGCTGCTTTTTTCGATCATATATGGATAAAATGTCGAAATTAAGGCATAATAGAGAAAAGAAATTGAAATTTAAGTCATATTTTACGTTTTTGTTGCTTTTTTCGTTCATAGATCCGAAAAATAACATTTTTTAAGACAAAATATATGAAAAAAATTGAAATTTAGTTAAAATTATACGTTTTCTTTGCTTTCTTCGATCATATCTCGTTATAAGAACGAAAATTAGGGCAAAATAGATAAAAAAGATTGAAATTTCGCAAATTCTATCAGTTTACGCTCTTTTTTCGATCATATCTGAATAAAATGTCGAAAGTAAAGAGAAAACTGAGGAAAAAAATGAAATTTCGCTAAAATTATCCGTTTTCGTAGTGTTTTTCAATTTTATCTCGATGAAATGACGAAAATTAAGGTAAAATAGAGGAAAGAAATTGAAATTTCGGTGATATTTTACGTTTTTAGTGTCTTTTTTGATCATATGTCGATAAAATGTCAAAAATAAGGGCTAAATAGAGGAAAAAGACTTAAATTTTGGTGTAATTGTCCATTTTCCGTTGGTTTTTTAATTCAAATCACGATAAAATGACGAAAATTAGGGCGAAATACAAGAAACAAATTGAAATTTCGTTGAAATTGTAAGTTTACGTTGATTTTTTCGATCATATCTTGGTGAAATGACCAAAATTAAGGCAAAATTGAGGAATGAAAAAGAAATTTCATTGATATTTTACGTTTTTGTTGCTTTTCTCGTTCATAGATCCAAAAAATGACGAATATTAAGGCAAAATATAAGAAAAAAATTTGAATTTCGGTAAAATTCTACGTTTTCTTTGCTTTTTTCGATCATTACTCGATAAAATAACATAAATTAGGGCAAAATAGATGAAAAAGATTGAAATTTTACTAAAATAATCAGTTTTTGCTGCTTTTTACGATCATATCTGGAAAAAAATTTGAAAATTAAGACAAAATTGAGGAAAAAAATTGAAAGTTCGCTAAAATTATTCGTTTTCGTTGAGTTTTTTAATCTTATCTCAATGAAATGACGAAAATTAAGGCAAAATTGAGTAAAAAAATGGAAATTTCACTAAAATTATCAGTTTTCGCTGCATTTCTCGACCATTTCTCAATAAAAGGACGAAATTGGGGTATCGTAAAAGAAAAAACTTGAAATTTCGGTCCATTTTTGTTGCTTTTTTCAATCATATCTTGATATAATGAGGAAAATTAAGGAAAAAATCATGAAAAAATTGAAATTTCGTTGAAATTATCCGTTTTTCGTGTCCTTTTTCGATCATATCTCAATAAAATGACGAAAATAAGGGCTAAATAGTGAAAAAAGATTGAAATTTCGGTGAAATTGTCCATTTTCCGTTGTTTTTTTTCTATCAAATCTCGATAAAATGACGAAAATAAGGGTAAAATAGTGAAAAAAAAATTGAAATTTCGTTAAAATTGTCAGTTTTCTTTGCCTATTTCGATTATATCTCGACAAAATAACGAAAATTAGGGCAAAATAGAAGAAAAAGATTGAAATTTCGCAAACATTATCAGTTTATGCTGCTTTTTTCGATCATATCTGAAGAAAATGTCGAAAATAAAGGCAAAATAAAGGAAAAATAGAGAAAAGAGATTGAAATTTCGGTGATATTTTTCGTTTTTGTTGCTTTTCTCGTTCATAGATCCAAAAAATGACGAATATTAAGGCAAAATAGATGAAATAAATTGAAATTTCGGTAAACTTATACGTTTTTCGTGTCATTTTTCGATCTTATCTCGATAAAATGACGAAAATAAGGGCTAAATAGAGGAGAAAGATTGAAATTTCCATTTTCCGTTAGTTTTTTCATTCAAATCTCGATGAAATGACGAAAATTAAGGCGAAATACAAGAAAAAATTAAAATTTCGATGAAATTGTAGTTTACGTTGATTTTTTCGATCATATCTTGATGAAATGACCAAAATTGAGGCAAAATTGAGGTAAGAAATTGAAATTTCAGTGATATTTTACGTTTTTGTTGCTTTTCTCGTTCATAGATCCAAAAACTGACAAATATTAAGACAAAATAAATGAAAAAATTGAAATATTGGTAAAATTGTACGTTTTTCGTGTCCTTTTTCGATCGTATCTCGATAACATGACAAAAATTAAGGCGAAAAAAAAACAATGGATTTTTCGTTGAAATTGTTAGTTTACGTTGATTTTTCCGATCATATCTCGATAAAATGACGATAATAAGGGTAAAATATTTGAAAAAAAAAATGTAAATTTCGTTAAAATTGTCCGTTTTCTTTGCTTATTTCGATTATATCTCGCTAAAATCACGAAAATTAGGGCTAAACAGAGGAAAAAGATTCAAATTTCGGTGAAACTTCCATTTTCCGTTAGTTTTTTCGTTCAAATCTCGATAAAATGATGAAAAATAAGGCGAAATACAAGAAAAAAATTAAAATTTCGATGAAATTGTAGTTTACGTTGATTTATTCGATCATATCTTGATGAAATGACCAAAATTGAGGCAAAATAGAGTTTAGAAATTGAAATTTCAGTGATATTTTACGTGATTTTCAGTGATGCTTTCTCGTTCATAGATCCAAAAAATTACGAATATTAAGACAAAATAAATGAAAAACATTGAATTTCGTTAATATTATCAGTTTATACTGCTTTTTTCGATCATATCTGGATAAAATCCGAAAATTAAGACAATATTGAGGAGAAAAATTGACATTTCGGTAAAATTATCCGTTTTCATTGTGTTTTCAATTTTATCTCCATGAAATGACGAAAATTAAGGCAAAATAGAAGAAAAAAATTGAAATTTCGGTGATATTTTACGTTTTTGTTGCTTTTCTTGTTCATAGATCCAAAAAATGACGAATATTAAGGCAAAATAGATGAAAAAAATTGAAATTTTGGTAAAATTATACTTTTTCGTGTCTTTTTGCGATCATATCTCGATAAAATGATGAAAATAAGGGTAAAATAGAGGAAAAAGATTGATATATCGTTGAAATTGTAAGATTACGTTGATTTTTCCGATCATATCTCGATAAAATGACGAAAATTCAGGCAAAATAGCGGAAAAAATTAGAAACTTCGCTAAAATTATCCGTTTTCGTTACTTTTTTCGGTATAATCTGGATGAAATGACGAACATTTAGAAGAAATAGAGGAAAATAACAGAAATTTTGTTGAAATTGTCCGTTTTATTTGCTTCATTCGATCATATGTCGGTAAAATGACGAAAATAAGGGCAAATTAGATAAAATAGATTAAAATTTATCTATTCCCGAAGCTTTTCTCGATCATATATCGATAAAATCACAAAAATTAAGACGAAATTGAGGAAAAAAATTGAAATTTCGCTAAAATCATTCGTTTTCGTTGCGTTTTTCAAACTTATTCCGATGAAATTTCGAAAATTAAGGCAAAATTGAGTAAAAAATTTGAAATTTCACTAAAATTATCCGTTTACGCTGCATTTCTCGACCATTTCTCAATAAAATGACGAAAATTGGGGTATAATAAAAGAAAAAAAATTTCGGTCCATTTTTGTTGCTTTTTTCGATCATATCTTGTTAAAATGAGAAAAATTAAGGAAAAAATCATGAAAAAATTGAAATTTCGTTAAAATTGTCAGTTTAAGCTGTTTTTTTCGATCATATCATATCTGGCAAAATAGATGAAAAAATTGAAATATTGGTAAAATTATACGTTTTTCGTGTCCTTTTTCAATCATATGTCGATAAAATGACGAAAATTAAGGCGAAAAAAAAAAACAATGGATTTTTCGTTGAAATTGTTAGATTACAGTGATTTTTCCGATCATATCTCGATAAAATGACGAAAATAAGGGTAAAATATTTGAAAAAAATTGAAATTTCGTTAAAATTGTCCGTTTTCTTTGCTTATTTCAATTATATCTCGCTTAAATACCGAAAATTAGGGCAACATAGATGAAAAAGATTGAAATTTTGGTAAATTTATACGTTTTTCGTGTCTTTTTGCGATCAAATCTCGATAAAATGATGAAAATAAGGGTAAAATAGAGGAAAAAGATTGATATATCGTTGAAATTGTAAGATTACGTTGATTTTTCCGATCATATCTCGATAAAATGACGAAAATTAAGGCAAAATAGCGGAAAAAAATAGAAACTTCGCTAAAATTATCCGTTTTCGTTACTTTTTTCGGTATAATCTGGATAAAATGACGAACATTTAGAAGAAATAGAGGAAAATAATAGAAATTTTGTTGAAATTGTCCGTTTTTATTGCTTCATTCGATCATATGTCAATAAAATGACGAAAATAAGGGTAAATTAGATAAGATAGATTAAAATTTATCTGTTCCCGAAGCTTTTTTCGATCATATATCGATAAAATTACAAAAATAAGACGAAATTGAGGAAAAAAATTGAAATTTCACTAAAATTATCCGTTTTCGCTGCATTTCTCGACCATTTCTCAATAAAATGACGAAAATTGGGGTATAATAAAAGAAAAAAATTGAAATTTCGGTCCATTTTTGTTGCTTTTTTCGATCATATCTTGATAAAATGAGGAAATTGAAGGAAAAAATCATGAATAGATTGAAATTTCGTTGAAATTGTCCATTTTCCGTTGTTTTTTTCTATCAAATCTCGATAAAATGACGAAAATAAGGGTAAAATAGTTGAAAAAAAATTGAAATTTCGTTAAAATTGTCCGTTTTCTATGCTTATTTCGATTATATCTCGCTAAAATCACGAAAATTAGGGCTAAACAGAGGAAAAAGATTCAAATTTCGGTGAAACTTCCATTTTCCGTTAGTTTATTCGTTCAAATCTCGATAAAATGACGAAAAATAAGGCGAAATACAAAAAAAAATTAAAATTTCGATGAAATTGTAGTTTACGTTGATTTATTCGATCATATCTTGATGAAATGACCAAAATTGAGGCAAAGTAGAGTTTAGAAATTGAAATTTCAGTGATATTTTACGTGATTCTCAGTGATGCTTTCTCGTTCATAGATCCAAAAAATTACGAATATTAAGTCAAAATAAATGAAAAAGATTGAATTTCGTTAATATTATCAGTTTATACTGCTTTTTTCGATCATATCTGGATAAAATTCGAAAATTAAGACAATATTGAGGAAAAAAATTGACATTTTGGTAAAATTATCCGTTTTCAGTCTGTCTTTCAATTTTATCTCCATGAAATGACAAAAATTAAGGCAAAAAAGAAGAAAGAAATTGAAATTATGGTGATATTTTACGTTTTTGTTGCTTTTCTCGTTCTTAGATCCAAAAAATGACGAATATTAAGGCAAAATAGATGAAAAAAAAATGAAATTTTGCTAAAATTATACGTTTTTCGTGTCTTTTTGCGATCATATCTCGATAAAATGATGAAAATAAGGGTAAAATAGAGGAAAAAGATTGATATATCGTTGAAATTGTAAGATTACGTTGATTTTTCCGATCATATCTCGATAAAATGACGAAAATTCAGGCAAAATAGCGGAAAAAATTAGAAACTTCGCTAAAATTATCCGTTTTCGTTACTTTTTTCGGTATAATCTGGATGAAATGACGAACATTTAGAAGAAATAGAGGAAAATAATAGACATTTTGTTGAAATTGTCCGTTTTATTTGCTTCATTCGATCATATGTCGGTAAAATGACGAAAATAAGGGCAAATTAGATAAAATAGATTAAAATTTATCTATTCCCGAAGCTTTTCTCGATCATATATCGATAAAATCACAAAAATTAAGACGAAATAGAGGAAAAAAATTGAAATTTCGCTAAAATCATTCGTTTTCGTTGCGTTTTTCTATCTTATCCCGATGAAATTACGAAAATTAAGGAAAAATTGAGTAAAAAAATTGAAATTTCACTAAAATAATCCGTTTTCGCTGCATTTCTCGCCCATTTTTCAATAAAATGACGAAATTGGGGTATCATAAAAGAAAGAAATTGAAATTTCGGTCCCTATTTGTTGCTTTTTTCGATCATATCTTGATATAATGAGGAAAATTAAGGAAAAAATCATGAAAATTTGAAATTTCGTTGAAATTATCCGTTTTTCGTGTCTTTTTTCGATCATATCTCAATAAAGTGACGAAAATAAGGGCAAAATAAAGGCAAAATAGAGAAAAAAGATTGACATTTCGGTGATATTTTACGTTTTTGTTGCTTTTCTCGTTCATAGATCCAAAAAATGAGGAATATTTAGGCAAAATAGATGAAATAAATTGAAATTTCGGTAAAATTATAGGTTTTTCGTGTCTTTTTTCGATCTTATCTCGATAAAATGACGAAAATAAGGGCTAAATAGAGGAGAAAGATTGAAATTTCGGTGAAATTTCCATTTGCCGTTAGTTTTTTCATTCAAATCTCGATAAAATTACGAAAATTAAGGCGAAATACAAGAAAAAAATTTAAATTTCGATGAAATTGTAGTTTACGTTGATTTTTTCGATCATATCTTGATGAAATGACCAAAATTGAGGCAAAATAGAGGTAAGAAATTGAAATTTCAGCTATATTTTACGCTTTTGTTGCATTACTCGTTCATAAATCCAAAAACTGACAAATATTAAGACAAAATAAATGAAAAAGATTGAATTTCGTAAATATTATCAGTTTGTTCTGCTTTTTTCGATCATATCTGGATAAAATTCGAAAATTAAGACAACATTGAGGAAAAAATTGACATTTCGGTAAAATTATCCCTTTTCGTTGTGTTTTTCAATTTTATCTCCATGAAATGACGAAAATTAAGGCAAAATAGAAGAAAGAAATTGAAATTTCGGTGATATTTTACGTTTTTGTTGCTTTTCTTGTTCATAGATCCAAAAAATGACGAATATTAAGGCAAAATAGATGAAATAAATTGAAATTTCGGTAAAATTATAGGTTTTTCGTGTCTTTTTTCGATCTTATCTCGATAAAATGACGAAAATAAGGGCTAAATAGAGGAGAAAGATTGAAATTTCGGTGAAATTTCCATTTTCCGTTAGTTTTTTCATTCAAATCTCGATAAAATTACGAAAATTAAGGCGAAATACAAGAAAAAAATTTAAATTTCGATGAAATTGTAGTTTACGTTGATTTTTTCGATCATATCTTGATGAAATGACCAAAATTGAGGCAAAATAGAGGTAAGAAATTGAAATTTCAGTTATATTTTACGCTTTTGTTGCATTAATCGTTCATAGATCCAAAAACTGACAAATATTAAGACAAAATAAATGAAAAAGATTGAATTTCGTAAATATTATCAGTTTGTTCTGCTTTTTTCGATCATATCTGGATAAAATTCGAAAATTAAGACAACATTGAGGAAAAAATTGACATTTCGGTAAAATTATCCCTTTTCGTTGTGTTTTTCAATTTTATCTCCATGAAATGACGAAAATTAAGGCAAAATAGAAGAAAGAAATTGAAATTTCGGTGATATTTTACGTTTTTGTTGCTTTTCTTGTTCATAGATCCAAAAAATGACGAATATTAAGGCAAAATAGATGAAAAAATTGAAATATTGGTAAAATTATACGTTTTTCGTGTCCTTATTCGATCATATCTCGATTAAATGACAAAAATTAAGGCGAAAAAAAAACAATGGATTTTTCGTTGAAATTGTTAGTTTACGTTGATTTTTCCGATCATATCTCAATAAAATGACGATAATAAGGGTAAAATATTTGAAAAAAAAATGGAAATTTCGTTAAAATTGTCCGTTTTCTTTTCTATTTTCGATTATATCTCGCTAAGATCACGAAAATTAGGGCAAAATAGAAAAAAAAGATTGAAATTTCGCAAAAATTATCAGTTTATGCTGCTTTTTTCGATCATATCTGAATAAAATGTCATAAATAAAGGCAAAATAGAGGAAAAAAATTGAAATTTCGGTAAAATTATACGTTTTTCGTGTCTTTTTTCGATCTTATCTCGATAAAATGACGAAAATAAGGGCTAAACAGAGAAAAAAGATTGAAATTTTGTTGAAACTTCCATTTGCCGTTAGTTTTTTCATTCAAATCTCGATAAAATGACGAAAATTAAGGCGAAATGCAAGAAAAAAATTAAAATTTCGATGAAATTGTAGTTTACGTTGATTTATTCGATTATATCTTGATGAAATGACCCAAATTGAGGCAAAATATAGTTAAGAAATTGAAATTTCAGTGATATTATACGTTTTTGTTGCTTTTCTCGTTCATAGATCCAAAAAATGACGAATATTAAGACAAAATAAATGAAAAAGATTGAATTTCGTAAATATTATCAGCTTATACTGCTATTTTTGATCATATCTGGATAAAATTCGAAAATTATGACAATATTCAGGAAAAAAATTGACATTTCGGTAAAATTATCCGTTTTCGTTGTGTTTTTCTATTTTATCTCCATGAAATGACGAAAATTAAGGCAAAATAGAAGAAAGAAATTGAAATTTCTGTGATATTTTACGTTTTTGTTACTTTTCTCGTTCATAGATCCAAAAAATGACGAATATTAAGGCAAAATAGATGAAAAAAATTGAAATTTTGGTAAAATTATACTTTTTCGTGTCTTTTTGCGATCATATCTCGATAAAATGATGAAAATAAGGGTAAAATAGAGGAAAAAGATTGATATATCGTTGAAGTTGTAAGATTACGTTGATTTTTCCGATTATATCTCGATAAAATGACGAAAATTAAGGCAAAACAGCAGAAAAAAATAGAAACTTCTCTAAAATTATCCGTTTTCGTTACTTTTTTCGGTATAATCTGGATAAAATGACGAAAAATTAGTAGAAATAGAGGAAAATAATAGAGATGTTGTTTTGTTTGTTGAAATTGTCCGTTTTATTTGCTTCATTCGATCATCTGTCGATAAAATGACGAAGATAAGGGCAAATTAGATAAAAAGATTAAAAATTATCTGTTCCAGAAGATTTTTTCGATCATATATCCATAAAATTACAAAAATTAAGACGAATTTAAGGAAAAAAATTGAAATTTCGCTAAAATCATTCGTTTTCGTTGCGTTTTTCAATCTTATTCCGATGAAATTTCGAAAATTAAGGCAAAATTGAGTAAAAAAATTGAAATTTCACTTAAATTATCCGTTTACGCTGCATTTCTCGACCATATCTCAATAGAATGACGAAAATCGGGGTATAATAAAAGAAAAAAATTGAAATTTCGGTCCATTTTTGTTGCTTTTTTCGATCATATCTTGTCAAAATGAAGAAAATTAAAGAAAAAATCATGAAAAAATTGAAATTTCGTTAAAATAGTCCGTTTTTCGAGTCTTCTTTCGATCATATATCCATAAAAAGACATATATAAGGGCTAAAAAGTGAAAAAAGATTGAAATTTCGGATATATTGTAAATTTTCCGTTGGTTTTTTCTATCAAATCTCGAAAAATGACGAAAAAAAGGGTAAAATAGTTGAAAAAAAAATGAATTTTCGTTAAAATTGTCCGTTTTCTTTGCTTATTTTTAATATATCTCGATAAAATAACGAAAATTAGGGCAAAATAGATGAAAAAGATTGAAATTTCGCAAACATTATCGGTTTATGCTGCTTTTTTCGATCACATCTGAATATAATGTCGAAGATAAAGACAAAATTGAGGAAAACAATAGAAATTTCGCTAAAATAATCCGTTCTCGTAGTGTTCCTCAATTTTATGTCGATGAAATGACGACAATTAAGGTAAAATAGAGGAAAGAAATTGAAATTTCGGTGATATTTTACGTTTTTCGTGTCTTTTTTTGATCATATCTCGATAAAATGACGGAAATAAGGGATAAATAGAGGAAAAAGATTGAAATTTCGGTGTAACTGTCCAATTTCCGTTTGTTTTTTAATTCAAATCACGATAAAATGACGAAAATTAAGGCAAAATACAAGAAAAAAATTGAAATTTTGGTAAAATTACACGTTTTTCGTGTCTTTTTGCGATCATATCTCGATAAAATCATGAAAATAAGGGTAATATAGAGAAAAAAGATTGATATATCGTTGAAATTGTAAGATTACGTTGATTTTTCCGATCATATCTCAATAAAATGACGAAAATTAAGGCAAAATAGCGGAAAAAAATAGAAACTTCGCTAAAATTATCCGTTTTCGTTACTTTTTTCGGTCTAATCTGGATAAAATGACGTACATTTAGGAGAAATAGAGGAAAATAATAGAAATTTTGTTGAAATTGTCCGTTTTTTTTGCTTTTTTCGATTATATCTCGATAAAATAACGAAAATTAGGGCAAAATAGATGAAAAAGATTGGAATTTCGCAAAAATTATCAGTTTATTTTGCTTTTTTCGATCATATCTGAATAAAATGTCGAAAATAAAGGAAAAATAGGGGAAAATGATTGAAATTTCGGTGATATTTTAGGTTTTTGTTGCTTTTCGATGTCATAGATCCAAAAAATGACGAATATTAAGGCAAAATATTTAAAAAAATTGAAATTTCGGTAAAATTATACGTTTTCTTTAATTTTTTTCGATCATTACTCAATAAAATAACATAAATTAGTGCAAAATAGATAAAAAAAAATTGAAAATTCGCTAAAATTATCCCTTTTCGTTGCGTTTTTTAAAACTTATCTCGATGACATGACGAAAATTTAGGAAAAAGTAGGGGAAACAGATTGAAATTCCTGAGATATTGTACCTTTTTGTTGCTTTTCTCGTTCATAGATCCAAAAAATGACGAATATTCAGGCAGAATTGATGAAAAAAAATGAAATTTTGGTAAAATTATACGTTTTTCGTGTCTTTTGTCGTTCATATCTCGATAATATGACGAAAGTAAGGGTAAAAAAGAAGAAAAAAAATTGAAATTTCGTTGAAATTGTCCATTTTAGTTGCGTTTTTCAATCTTATCCCGATGAAATGACGAAAATTGGGGTAAAATAAAAGAAAAAAATTGAAATTTCGTTGAGATTATACGTTCTACGTTTCTTATTTCGAACATTTCTCAATAAAATACCGAAAATTAAGGTAAAAGAGAGAAAAAAAAATAATTTCGCTAATGTTATCCGTTATCGTTCCTTTTTTCGATGATTTCTCGATAAAATGACAAAAATTAGGGTAAAATAGAGGAAAAAAATTGAAATTTCGTTGAAATTCTCCGTTTTCTTTGCTTTTTTCGATCATATCTCGATTAAACAACAAAAATTAGGGGAAAATAGATGAGAAAGATTGACATTTTGCAAAAATTATCAGTTTATGCTGCTTTTTTCGATCATATCTGAATAAAATGACAAAAATTAGGGCAAAATAGAGGAAAAAGATTGAAATTTCGGTGATATTTTACGTTATTGTTGCTTTTCTCGTTCATAGATAAAAAAATGACGAATTTATAAGGCAAAATAGATGAAATAGATTGAAAATTCGGTAAAACTATAAGTTTTTCGTGTCTTTTTTAGATCATATCTCGATAAAATGACGAAAATAAGGGCTAAATAGAGGAAAAAGATTGAAATTTCGGTGAAACTTCCATTTTCCGTTAGTTTTTTCATTCAAATCTCGATAAAATTACGAAAATTAAGGCGAAAAACAAGAAAAAAATTGAAATTTCGTTGAAATTGTAAGTTTACTTTGATTTTTTCAATCAAATTTTGTTGAAATTACCTAAATTAAGGAAAATAGAGAACAGAAATTGAAATTTCAGTGATAATCTACGTTTTTGTTGCTTTTTTCGATCATATCTGGATAAAATTCGAAAATTAAGACAAAATTAAGGAAAAAAATTGAAACTTCGCTAAAATTTTCCGTTTTCGTTGCGTTTTTCAAACTTATCTCGATGAAATGACGAAAATTAAGGCAAAATTGATGAAAAAAATTGAAATTTTGATTATATTATACGTTTTTCGTGTTCCTTTTCGTTCATATCCCGTTAAATGACGAAAGTAAGGGTAAAAAAAAGGAAAAAAATGAAATTTCGTTGTAATTTTCCGTTTTCTTGGCGTTTTTCGATCATATCTCGATAAAATAACATAAATTAGGGCAAAATAGATGAAAAAGATTGAAATTTTGCAAAAATTATCAGTTTATGCTGCTTTTTTCGATCATATCTGGATAAAATGTCAAAAATTAAGACAAAATTGAGGAAAAAAATTGAAATTTCGCTAGAACTATCCGTTTTCGTTGCGTTTTTCAATCCTATCTCAATGAAATGACGAAAATTTAGGCAAAATGGAGGAAAGAAATTGAAATTTCGGTGATATTTTACGTTTTTGTTGCTTTTCTCGTTCATTGGTCAAAAAAATGACGAATATCAAGGTAAAATAGATGAAAAAAATTGACATTTCGGTGAAATTGTCCATTTTCCGTAAGTTTTTTCCATCAAATCTCGATAAAATGACGAAAATTAAGGCGAAAAACAAGAAACAAATTGATTTTTCGTTGAAATTGTTAGTTTACGTTGATTTATCCGATCATATCTCGATAAAATGAGGAAAATTAAGGCAAAATAGAGGAAAAAGATTGAAATTTCGGTAGAATTATCCATTTTCGCTGCGTTTTTCAATCTTATTTCGATAAAAAGGCGAAAATTAAGGCAAAATTGAGGAAAAAAATTGAAATTTCACTCAAATTATCCGTTTTCGGTGCGTTTTTCAATCTTATATTGATAAAATGACGAAAATTAAGGCAAAATTGAGGAAAGAAATTTAAATTTCAGTGATATTTTACTTTTTTGTTGCTTTTCTCGTCCATTTCTCGATAAAATGACGAAAATTGGGGTAATATAGAGAAAAAAAAACAAATTTCGCTAAAGTTATCTATTTTCTTTCCTTTTTTTCGATTATATCTCAACAAAATAAATAAATTAGGGGAAAAAAGATGGAAAAGATTGAAATTTTGCAAACATTATCCGATAATGCTGCTTTTTTCGATCATATCATTATAAAATTCGAAAATTAAGACAAAATTGGGGAAAAAATTGAAATTTCAAGAAAATTATCCGTTTTCGTTGCGTTTTTTAATCTTATCTCGATGAAATGACTAAAATTAAGGCAAAATAGAGGAAAGAAATTGAAATTTCAGTGATATTTTACGTTTTTGTTGCTTTTCTCGTTCATAGATCAAAATAATAACGAATATTAAGGCAAAATAGATGAAATAAATTGAAATTACGGTAAAATTATACGTTTTTCAAGTATTTTTTCGTTCACATCTCGATAAAATGTTAAAAATAAGGGTAAAGTAGAGGAAACAAAAATGAAATTTCCTTAAAATTGTCCGTTTTCTTTGCTTTTTTCGATCATATCTCGGTAAAATAACATAAATTACGGCAAAATATATGAAAAAGATTGAAATTTCGAAAAAATTATCAGTATATGCTGCTTTTTTCGATCATATATAGATAAAATGTCGAGAATAAAGACGAAATTGAGGAAAAAATTGAAATTTCAATAAAATTATCCGTTTTCGTTGCGTTTTTTAATCTTATCTCGGTGAAATGACTAAAATTAAGGCAAAATAGAGAAAAGAAATTGAAATTTCGTTGATATTTTACGTTTTTGTTTCTTTTCTCTTTCATAGATCAAAAAAATTACTAATATTAACGCAAAATAGATGAAAAAAATTGAAATTTCGGTAAAATTATACGTTGTTCGTGTCTTTTTTCGTTCATATCTCGATAAAATCGCGAAAATAATGGTAAAATAAAAGAAAATATTGAAATTCCGGTGAAACTTTACGATTTTATTGCATTTCTCAATCATATCACAATAAAACGACGAATATAAAGAAAAAAAATTGAAATTTTGGTTAAATTATGAGTTTTCGTAGTGTTTTTCAATTTTATCTCGATGAAATGACGAAAATTAAGGCAAAATAGAGGAATGAAATTGAAATCTCAGTGTTATTTTACGTTTTTGTTGCTTTTCTCGTTCTTAGATCCAAAAAATGACGAATATTAAGGCAAAATAGATGAAAAAAATTAAAATTTCGGTAAAATTATACGTTTTTCGTATCTTCTTTAGATCATGTCTCCATAAAATGACGAATATAAGGAATAAATAGCGAAAAAAGATTGAACTTTCGGTTTTTGTCTATTTTTCGTTGGTTTTTTCTATCAAATCTCGATAAAATGACGAAAATAGGGTAAAATAGAGGAAAAAATATTGAAATTTCGTTAAAATTGTCCGTTTTCTTTGCTTTATTCGATCATATTTCGTAAATTGACAAAAACTAGGAAAAAAAATATGAAAAAGATTAATATTTTGCAAAAGTTATTAGTTTATGCTGCTATTTTCGATCATATCTGGATAAAATGTCAAAAATTAAGACAAAATTGAGGAAAAAAATTGAAATTTTGCTAAAATTGTCCGTTTTCATTACGTTTATCAATCTTATCTCGGTGAAATGACGAAAATTAAACCAAAATAGAGGATAGAAATTGAAGGTTCGGTAATATTTTACGTTTTTTTTGCTTTTCTCGTTCATAGATCAAAAAAATGACGAATATTAAGACAAAATAAATGAAAAAGATTCAATTTTGTAAATATTATCAGTTTGTACTGCTTTTTTCGATCATATCTGGATAAAATTCGAAAATTAAGGCAATATTGAGGAAAAAAATTGACATTTCGGTAATATTATCCGTTTCCGTTGTGTTTTTCAATTTTATCTCCATGAAATGACGAAAATTAAGGCAAAATCGGTGAAAGAAATTGAAATTCGGTGATATTTTACGTTTTTGATGCTTTTCTCATTCATAGATCCAAAAAATGACGAATATAAGGGCAAAATAGAAGAAAAAATAGAAACTTTGCTAAAATTATCAGTTTTCGTTACTGTTTTCGGTATAATCTGGATAAAATGACGAACATTTAGAAGAAATAGAGGAAAATAATAGAAATTTTGTTTAAATTGTCCATTTTATTTGCTTCATTCGATCATATGTCGATAAAATGACGAAGATAAGGGCAAATTAGATAAAAAGATTAAAAATTATCTGTTCCCGAAGCTTTTCTCGATCATATATCGATGAAATTTCGAAAAATGAGGCAAAATTGAGTAAAAAAATTGAAATTTCACTAAAATTATCCGTTTTCGCTGCATTTCTCTACCATTACTCAATAAAATGACGAAAATTGGGGTATATTAAAAGAAAAAAATTGAAATTTCGGTCCATTTTTGTTGCTTTTTTCGATCATATCTTGATAAAATGAGGAAAATGAAGGAAAAAATTATGAAAAGATTGAGATTTCGTTGAAATTGTCCGTTTTCGTGACTTCTTTCGATCATATCTCCATAAAAAGACATAAATAAGGGCTAAAAAGTGAAAAAAGATTGAAATTTCGGTGAAATTGTCAATTTTTCGTTGTTTTTTCTATCAAATCTCGATAAAATGACGAAAATAAGGGCAAAATAGATGAAAAAGATTGGAATTTCGCAAAAATTATCAGTTTATGCTGCTTTTTCCGATCATATCTGAATAAAATGTCAAAAATAAAGACAAAATTGAGGAAAGAAATAAAATTTCGCTAAAATTATCTGTTTTCTTAGTGTTTTTCAATTTTATCTCGATGAAATGACGTAATTAAGGTAAAATAGAGGAAAGAAATTGACATTTCAGTGATATTTTACGTTTTTGTTGCTTTTCTCGTTCATAGATCCAAAATATGACGGATATTAAGACAAAAGAAATGAAAAAGATTCAATTTCGTAAATATTATCAGTTTATACTGCTTTTTTCGATCATATCAGGATAAAATTCGAAAATTAAGGCAATATTAAGGAAAAAAATTGACATTTCGGTAATATTATCCGTTTCCGTTGTGTTTTTCAATTTTATCTCCATGAAATGACGAAAATTAAGGCAATATAGGTGAAAGAAATTGAAATTTCGGTGATATTTTACGTTTTCCGTTGTTTTTTTCTATCAAATCTCGATAAAATGACGAAAATAAGGGTAAAATAGTTAAAAAAAATTGAAATTTCGTTAAAATTGTCCGTTTTCTTTGCTTATTTCGATTACATCTCAATAAAATAACGAAAATTAGGGCAAAATAGATGAAAAAAATCGAAATTTCGTTAAAATTGTCCGTTTTCTTTGCTTATTTCGATTATATCTCGATAAAATAACGAAAATTAGGGCAAAATAGATGAAAAAAATTGGAATTTCGCAAAAATTATCAGTTTAAGCTGCTTTTTTCGATCATATCTGAATAAAATGTGGAGAATAAAGACAAAATTGAGGAAAAAAATTGAAATTTCGCAAAACTTATCCAATTCGTATATTTTTTCAATTTTATCTCGATGAAATGACGAAAATTAAGGTAAAATACAGGAAAGAAATTGAAATTTTGGTGACATTTTACGTTTTCGTTTCTTTTTTTGTATCATATCTCAATAAAATGACGAAAATAGGGGCTAAATAGAGGAAAAAGATTGAAATTTCGGTGTAACTGTCCATTTTCCGTTGGTTTTATATTCAAATCACGATAAATGACGAAAATTTAGGCAAAATACAAGAAAAAAATTGAAATTTCGTTGAAATTGTAGTTTGCGTTGATTTTTTCGATCATATCTTGATGAAATGATCAAAATTAAGGAAAAATTGAGTAAAGAAATTGAAATTTCTGTGATATTTTACGTTTTTGTTGCTTTTCTCGTTCATAGATCCAAAAAATGACGAATATAAAGACAAAATATATGAAAAAGATTGCATTTCGTAAATATTATCAGCTTATACTGCTTTTTTCGATCATATCTGGATAAAATTCGAAAATTAAGACAATATTGAGGAGAAAAATTGACATTTCGGTAAAATTATCCGTTTTCATTGTGTTTTCAATTTTATCTCCATGAAATGACGAAAATCAAGGCAAAATAGAAGAAAGAAATTGAAATTTCGGTGATATTTTACGTTTTTGTTGCTTTCTTTTGTTCATAGATCCAAAAAATGACGAATATCAAGGTGAAATAGATGAAAAAAATTGACATTTCGGTGAAATTGTCCATTTTCCGTAAGTTTTTTCCATCATATCTCGATAAATGAGGAAAATTAAGGCAAAATAGAGGAAAAAGATTGAAATTTCGCTAGAATTATCCATTTTAGCTGCGTTTTTCAATCTTATTTCGATAAAAAGACTAAAATTAAGGCAAAATTGAGAAAAAAAATTGAAATTTCACTCAAATTATCTGTTTTCGGTCCGTTTTTCAATCTTATATTGATAAAATGACGGAAATTAAGGCAAAATTAAGGAATAAAATTGAAATTTC
The DNA here is from genome assembly GCA_947579665.1 of Sympetrum striolatum. NCBI lineage: Eukaryota > Metazoa > Arthropoda > Insecta > Odonata > Libellulidae > Sympetrum > Sympetrum striolatum. Next base: position 43,362,175 of record OX388351.1, on the reverse strand, counting down.
AATAAAATTATCCGTTTTCGCTGCATTTCTCGACCATTTCTCGATAAAATGACGAAAATTGGGGTAAAATAGAGAAAAAAAAACAAATTTCGCTAAAGTTATCTATTTTCTTTCCTTTTTTTCGATTATATCTCAACAAAATAAATAAATTAGGGGAAAAAAGATGGAAAAGATTGAAATTTTGCAAACATTATCCGATAATGCTGCTTTTTTCGATCATATCATTATAAAATTCGAAAATTAAGACAAAATTGAGGAAAAAATTGTATTTCAATAAAATTATCCGTTTTCGTTGCGTTATTTAATCTTATCTCGATGAAATGACTAAAATTAATGCAAAATAGAGGAAAGAAATTGAAATTTCAGTGAAATTTTACGTTTTTGTTGCTTTTCTCGTTCATAGATCAAAATAATAACGAATATTAAGGCAAAATAGATGAAATAAATTGAAATTACGGTAAAATTATACGTTTTTCAAGTATTTTCTCGTTCACATCACGATAAAATGTTGAAAATAAGGGTAAAATAGAGGAAACAAAAATGAAATTTCCTTAAAATTGTCCGTTTTCTTTGCTTTATTCGATCATATCTCGGTAAAATAACATAAATTACGGCAAAATATATGAAAAATATTGAAATTTCGCAAACATTATCAGTTTATGCTGCTTTTTTCGATCATATATAGTTAAAATGTCGAGAATTAAGACGATTTGAGGAAAAAATTGAAATTTCAATAAAATTATCGGTTTTCGTTGCGTTTTTTAATCTTATCTCGCTGAAATGACTAAAATTAAGGCAAAATAGAGAAAAGAAATTGAAATTTCGTTGATATTTTACGATTTTGTTTCTTTTCTCGTAAATAGATCAAAAAAATAACGAATATTAACGCAAAATAGATGAAAAAAATTGAAATTTCGGTAAAATTATACGTTTTTCGTGTCTTTTTTCGTTCATATCTCGATAAAATCGCGAAAATAATGGTAAAATAAAAGAAAATATTGAAATTCCGGTGAAACTTTTCGATTTTATTGCATTTCTCAATCATATCACAATAAAACGACGAATATAAAGAAAAAAAATTGAAATTTTGGTTACATTATGCGTTGTTGTAGTGTTTTTCAATTTTATCTCGATGAAATGAAGTAATTAAGGTAAAATAGAGGAAAGAAATTGACATTTCAGTGATATTTTACGTTTTTGTTGCTTTTCTCGTTCATAGATCCAAAAAATGACGAATATTAAGACAAAATAAATGAAAAAGATTGAATTTCGTAAATATAATCAGCTTATACTGCTATTTTCGATCATATCTGGATAAAATTCGAAAATTATGACAATATTGAGGAAAAAAATTGACATTTCGGTAAAATTATACGTTTTTGTTGTGTTTTTCAATTTTATCTCCATGAAATGACGAAAATTAAGGCAAAATAGAAGAAAGAGATTGAAATTTCGGTGAAATTGTACATTTTCCGTTGTTTTTTTCTATCAAATCTCGATAAAATGACGAAAATAAGGGTAAAATAGTTGAAAAAAAATTGAAATTTCGTTAAAATTGTCCGTTTTCTTTGCTTATTTCGATTACATCTCGATAAAATAACGAAAATTAGGGCAAAATAGATGAAAAAAATCGAAATTTCGTTAAAATTGTCCGTTTTCTTTGCTTATTTCGATTATATCTCGATAAAATAACGAAAATTAGGGCAAAATAGATGAAAAAAATTGGAATTTCGCAAAAATTATCAGTTTAAGCTGCTTTTTTTGATCATATCTGAATAAAATGTGGAAAATAAAGACAAAATTGAGGAAAAAAATTGAAATTTCGCAAAAATTATCCAATTCGTAGTGTTTTTCAATTTTATCTCAATAAAATGACGAAAATAGGGGCTAAATAGAGGGAAAAGATTGAAATTTCGGTGTAACTGTCCATTTTCCGTTGTTTTTTTTAATTAAAATCACGATAAAATGACGAAAATTTAGGCAAAATACAAGAAAAAAATTGAAATTTCGTTGAAATTGTAGTTTACGTTGATTTTTTCGATCATATCTTGATGAAATGACCAAAATTAAGGAAAAATTGAGTAAAGAAATTGAAATTTCAGTGATATTTTACGTTTTTGTTGCTTTTCTCGTTCATAGATCCAAAAAATGACGAATATAAAGACAAAATATATGAAAAAGATTGCATTTCGTAAATATTATCAGTTTATACTGCTTTTTACGATCATATCTGGATAAAATCCGAAAATTAAGACAATATTGAGGAGAAAAATTGACATTTCGGTAAAATTATCCGTTTTCATTGTGTTATCAATTTTATCTCCATGAAATGACGAAAATTAAGGCAAAATAGAAGAAAAAAATTGAAATTTCGGTGATATTTTACGTTTTTGTTGCTTTTCTTGTTCATAGATCCAAAAAATGACGAATATTAAGGCAAAATAGATGAAAAAAATTGAAATTTTGGTAAAATTATACTTTTTCGTGTCTTTTTGCGATCATATCTCGATAAAATGATGAAAATAAGGGTAAATTGAGGAAAAAGATTGATATATCGTTGAAATTGTAAGATTACGTTGATTTTTCCGATCATATCTCGATAAAATGACGAAAATTAAGGCAAAATAGCGGAAAAAAATAGAAACTTCGCTAAAATTATCCGTTTTCGTTACTTTTTTTGGTATGATCTGGTTAAAATGACGAACATTTAGAAGAAATAGAGGAAAATAATAGAAATTTTGTTGAAATTGTCCGTTTTATTTGCTTCATTCGATCATATGTCGATAAATAGACGAAAATAAGGGCAAATTAGATAAAAAAGAATAAAATTTATCTGTTCCCGAAGCTTTTTTCGATCATATATCGATAAAATTACAAAAATTAAGACGAAAAAAAATTGAAATTTCGCTAGAGTCATTTGTTATCGTTGCGTTTTTCAATCTTATCCCGAAGAAATTACGAAAATTAAGGCAAAATTGAGTAAACAAATTGAAATTTCACTAAAATTATCCGTTTTCGCTGCATTTCTCGACGAAATGACGAAAATTGGGGTATAATAAAAGAAAGAAATTGAAATTTCGGTCCATTTTTGTTGCTTTCTTCGATCATACCTTGTTAAAATGAGGAAAATTAAGGAAAAAATCATAAAAAATTGAAATTTCGTTACAATTGTCCGTTTTCTTTGCTAATTTCGATTATATATCGATGAAATGACGAAAATTAAGGTAAAATAGAGGAAAGAAATTGAAATTTCGGTGATATTTTACGTTTTTTGTGTCTTTTTTGATCATATCTCGATAAAATGACGAAATTAAGGGCTAAATAGAGGAAAAAGATTGAAATTTCGGTGTAACTGTCCATTTTCCATAGGTTTTTTCATTCAAATCACGATAAAATAACGAAAATTAAGGCAAAATACAAGAAAAAAATTGAAATTTCGTTGAAATTGTAGTTTACGTTGATTTTTTCGATCATATCTTGATGAAATGACCAAAATTGAGGCAAATTAAAGGTAAGAAATTGAAATTTCCGTGATATTTTACGTTTTTGTTGCTTTTCTCGTTCATAGATCAAAAAAATGACGAATATTAAGGCAAAATATAAAAGAAATTGAAATTTCGGTAAAATTAAACGTTTTCTTTAACTTTTTTCGATCATTACTCGATAAAATAACATAAATTAGTGCAAAATAGATGAAAAAAATTGAAATGTCACTAAAATTATCCGTTTTCGTTGCGTTTATTAAAACTTATCTCGATGACATGACTTAAATTTAGGAAAAAGTAGAGAAAACAAATTGAAATTTCTGAGATATTGTACATTTTTGTTGCTTTTCTCGTTCATAGATCCAAAAAATGACGAATATTAAGGCAGAATTGGTGAAAAAAAATGAAATTTTGGTAAAATTATACGTTTTTCGCGTCTTTTGTCGTTCATATCTCGATAATTTGACGAAAGTAATGGTAAAAAAGAAGAAAAAAAATTGAAATTTCGTTGAAATTGTCCATTTTAGTTGCGTTTTTCAATCTTATCCCGATGAAATGACGAAAATTGGGGTAAAATAAAAGAAAAAAATTGAAATTTCGGTGAAATTATACGTTCTACGTTTCTTATTTCGAACATTTCTCTATAAACTACCGAAAATTAGGGTAAAATAGAGAAAAAAAATTGAAATTTCGTTGATTCTCCGTTTTCTTTGCTTTTTTCGATCATATCTCGATTAAACAACAAAAATTAGGAGAAAATAGAGGAAACAAATTGAAATTTCGGTGATATTTTACGTCTTTGTTGCTTTTCTCGATCATGGATGCAAGAAATGACGAATATAAAGGCAAAATTGATGAAAAAAATTGAAATTTCACTCAAATTATCCGTTTTCGGTGCGTTTTTCAATCTTATATTGATAAAATGACGAAAATTAAGGCAAAATTGAGGAATAAAATTGAAATTTCACTAAAAATATCCGTTTTCGCTGCATTTCTCGACCATTTCTCGATAAAATGACGAAAATTGGGGTAAAATAGAGAAAAAAAACAAATTTCGCTAAAGTTATCTATTTTCTTTCCTTTTTTTCGATTATATCTCGACAAAATAAATAAATTAGGGGAAAAAAGATGGAAAAGATTGAAATTTTGCAAAAATTATCCGTTTATGCTGCTTTTTTCGATCATATCATTATAAAATTCGAAAATTAAGACAAATTGAGGAAAAAATTGAAATTTCAATAAAATTATCCGTTTTCGTTGCGTTTTTCAATCTTATCTCGATGAAATGACTAAAATTAAGGCAAAATAGAGGAAAGAAATTGAAATTTCAGTGATATTTTACGATTTTGTTGCTTTTCTCGTTCATAGATCAAAATAATAACGAATATTAAGGCAAAATAGATGAAATAAATTGAAATTACGGTAAAATTATACGTTTTTCAAGTATTTTTTCGTTCACATCTCGATAAAATGTTGAAAATAAGGGTAAAGTAGAGGAAACAAAAATGAAATTTCCTTAAAATTGTCCGTTTTCTTTGCTTTTTTCGATCATATCTCGGTAAAATATCATAAATTACGGCAAAATATATGAAAAATATTGAAATTTCGCAAGAATTATCAGTTTATGCTGCTTTTTTCGATCATATATAGATAAAATGTCGAGAATTAAGACGAAATTGAGGAAAAAATTGAAATTTCAATAAAATTATCGGTTTTCGTTGCGTTTTTTAATCTTATCTCGCTGAAATGACTAAAATTAAGGCAAAATAGAGAAAAGAAATTGAAATTTCGTTAATATTTTACGTTTTTGTTTCTTTTCTCGTTCATAGATCAAAAAAATAACGAATATTAACGCAAAATAGATGAAAAAAATTGAAATTTCGGTAAAATTATACGTTTTTCGTGTCTTTTTTCGTTCATATCTCGATAAAATCGCGAAAATAATGGTAAAATAAAAGAAAATATTGAAATTCCGGTGAAACTTTACGATTTTATTGCATTTCTCAATCATATCACAATAAAACGACGAATATAAAGAAAAAAATTGAAATTTTGGTTAAATTATGAGTTTTCGTAGTGTTTTTCAATTTTATCTCGATGAAATGACGAAAATTAAGGCAAAATAGAGGAATGAAATTGAAATCTCAGTGATATTTTACGTTTTTGTTGCTTTTCTCGTTCTTAGATCCAAAATATGACGAATATTAAGGCAATATAGATGAAAAAAATTGAAATTTCGGTAAAATTATACGTTTTTCGTATCTTCTTTAGATCATGTCTCCATAAAATGACGAAGATAAGGGCTAAATAGCGAAAAAAGATTGAACTTTCGGTGAAATTGTCCATTTTTCGTTGGTTTTTTCTATCAAATCTCGATAAAATGACAAAAATAGGGTAAAATAGAGGAAAAACTATTGAAATTTCGTTAAAATTGTCCGTTTTCTTTGCTTTTTTGGATCATATTTCGTAAATTAACAAAAATTAGGAGAAAAAATATGAAAAAGATTAATATTTTGCAAAAGTTATTAGTTTATGCTGCTATTTTCGATCATATCTGGATAAAATGTCAAAAATTAAGACAAAATTGAGGAAAAAAATTGAAATTTCGCTAAAATTGTCCGTTTTCATTACGTTTATCAATCTTATCTCGATGAAATGACGAAAATTAAACCAAAATTGAGGAAAGAAATTGAAATTTCAGTGATATTATACGTTTTTGTTGCTTTTCTCGTTCATAGATCCAAAAAATGACGCATATAAAGACAAAATATATGAAAAAGATTGCATTTCGTAAATATTATCAGTTTATACTGCTTTTTTCGATCATATCTGGATTAAATTCGAAAATTAAGACAATATTGAGGAGAAAAATTGACATTTCGGTAAAATTATCCGTTTTCATTGTGTTTTCAATTTTATCTCCAAGAAATGACGAAAATTAAGGCAAAATAGAAGAAAGAAATTGAAATTTCGGTGATATTTTACGTTTTTGTTGCTTATCTTGTTCATAGATCCAAAAAATGACGAATATTAAGGCAAAATAGATGAAAAAAATTGAAATTTCGGGGAAATTGTCCATTTTCCGTACGTTTTTCCATCAAATCTCGATAAAATGATGAAAATAAGGGTAAAATAGAGGAAAAAGATTGATATATCGTTGAAATTGTAAGATTACGTTGATTTTTCCGATCATATCTCCATAAAATGACGAAAATTAAGGCAAAATAGCGGAAAAAAATAGAAACTTCGCTAAAATTATCCGTTTTCGTTACTTTTTTCGGTATAATCTGGATAAAATGACGAACATTTAGAAGAAATAAAGGAAAATAATAGAGATTTTGTTGAAATTGTCCGTTTTATTTGCTTCATTCGATCATCTGTCGATAAAATGACGAAAATAAGGGCAAATTAGATAAAAAAGATTTAAATTATATGTTCCCGAAGCTTTTTTTGATCATTTATCGATAAAATTACAAAAATTAAGACGAAATTGTGGAAAAATATTGAACTTTCGCTAGAATTATTCGTTATCGTTGCGTTTTTCAATCTTATCCCGATGAAATTACGAAAATTAAGGCAAAATTGAGTAAAAAAATTGAAATTTCACTAAAATTATCCGTTTTCGCTGCATTTCTCGACCATTTCTCAATATAATGACGAAAATTGGGGTATAATAAAAGAAAAAAATTGAAATTTCGGTCCATTCTTGTTGCTTTTTTCGATCATATCTTGTTAAAATGAGGAAAATTAAGGAAAAAATCATGAAAAAATTGAAATTTCGTTACAATTGTCCGTTTTCTTTGCTTATTTCGATTATATCTCGATGAAATGACGAAAATTAAGGTAAAATAGAGATAAGAAATTGAAATTTCGGTAATATTTTACGTTTTTTGCGTCATTTTTGATCATATCTCGATAAAATGTCGAAATTAAGGGCTAAATAGAGGAAAAAGATTGAAATTTCGGTGTAACTGTCCATTTTCCATTGGTTTTTTCATTCAAATCACGATAAAATGACGAAAATTAAGGCAAAATACAAGAAAAAAATTGAAATTTCGTTGAAATTGTAGTCTACGTTGATTTTTTCGATCATATCTTGATGAAATGACCAAAATTGAGGCAAATTAAAGGTAAGAAATTGAAATTTCAGTGATATTTTACGTTTTTGTTGCATTTCTCGTTCATAGATCGAAAAAATGACGAATATTAAGGCAAAATGGATGAAAAAAATTGAAATTTTGGTAAAATTATACGTTTATCGTGTCTTTTTTCGATCATATCTCGATAAAATGACGAAAATAAGGGTAAAATAGAGGAAAAAGATTGACATATCGTTGAAATTGTAAGTTTACGTAGATTTTTCCGATCATATCTCGATAAAATGACGAAAATTAAAGCAAAATAGCGGAAAAAATAGAAACTTCGCTAAAATTATCCGTTTTCGTTACTTTTTTCGGTCTAATCTGGATAAAATGACGAACATTTAGGAGAAATAGAGGAAAATAATAGAAATATTGTTGAAATTGTCCGTTTTCTTTGCTTATTTCGATTATAGTTCGATAAAATAACGAAAATTAGGGCAAAATAGATGAAAAAAATTGGAATTTCGCAAAAATTATCAGTTTATGCTGCTTTTTTCGATCATATCTGAATGAAATGTCGAAAATAAAGGGAAAATAGAGGAATAAGATTGAAATTTAAGTGATATTATAGGTTTTTGTTGCTTTTCGAAGTCATAGATCCAAAAAATGACGAATATTAAGGCAAAATAGATGAAATAAATTGAAATTTAGGTAAAATTATAAGTTTTTCGTGTCTTTTTTCGATCTTATCTCGATAAAATGACGAAAATAAGGGCTAAATAGGAAAAAGATTGAAATTTCGGTGAAATTTCCATTTTCCGTTAGTTTTTTCATTCAAATCTCGATAAAAAGACGAAAATTTAGGCGAAATACAAGAAAAAAATTTAACTTTCGATGAAATTGTAGTATACGTTGATTTTTAATCTTGATGAAATGACCAAAATTGAAGCAAAATTGAGGTAAGAAATTGAAATTTCAGTGATATTTTACGTTTTTGTTGCTTTTCTCGTTCATAGATCTAAAGAATGACGAAGATTAAGGTAAAATAGAGAAAAAAAACAAATTTCGCTAAAGTTATCCGTTATCGTTCCTTTTTTCGGTAATTTCTCGATAAAATGACAAAAATTAGGGTAAAATAGAGGCAAAAAATTGAAATTTCGTTGAAATTCTCCGTTTTCTTTGCTTTTTTCGATCATATCTCGATTAAACAACAAAAATTAGGGGAAAATAGAGGAGAAAGATAGACATTTTGCAAAAATTATCAGTTTATGCTGCTTTTTTCAATCATATCTGAATAAAATGACAAAAATTAGGGCAAAATAGAGGAAAAAGATTGAAATTTCGGTGATATTTTACGTTTTTGTTGCTTTTCTCGTTCATAGATAAAAAAATGACGAATTTATAAGGCAAAATAGATGAAATAGATTGAAAATTTGGTAAAACTATAAGTTTTTCGTGTCTTTTTTAGATCATATCTCGATAAAATGACGAAAATAAGGGCTAAATAGAGGAAAAAGATTTAAATTTCGGTGAAATTTCCATTTTCTGTTAGTTTTTTCATTCATATCTCGATAAAATGACGAAAATAAGGGCTAAATAGAGGAAAAAGATTGAAATTTCGGTGAAATTTCCATTTTCCGTTAGTTTTTTCATTCAAATCTCGATAAAATTACGAAAATTAAGGCGAAATACAAGAAAAAAATTGAAATTTTGCAAAAATTATCAGTTTATGCTGCTTTATTCGATCATATCTGGATAAAATGTCAAAAATTTTGTTTCAAAAAAATCAAATTTTGTTAAAATTACCAAAATTAAGGAAAAATAGAGAAAAAAAACAAATTTCGCTAATGTTATCCGTTATCGTTCCTTTTTTCGATGATTTCTCGATAAAATGACAAAAATTAGGGTAAAATAGAGGAAAAAAATTGAAATTTCGTTGAAATTCTCCGTTTTCTTTGCTTTTTTCGATCATATCTCGATTAAACAACAAAAATTAGGGGAAAATAGATGAGAAAGATTGACATTTTGCAAAAATTATCAGTTTATGCTGCTTTTTTCGATCATATCTGAATAAAATGACAAAAATTAGGGCAAAATAGAGGAAAAAGATTGAAATTTCGGTGATATTTTACGTTTTTGTTGCTTTTCTCGTTCATAGATAAAAAAATGACGAATTTATAAGGCAAAATAGATGAAATAGATTGAAAATTCGGTAAAACTATAAGTTTTTCGTGTCTTTTTTTAGATCATATCTCGATAAAATGACGAAAATAAGGGCAAAGGGGAAAAAGATTGAAATTTCGGTGAAATTTCCATTTTCCGTTAGTTTTTTCATTCATATCTCGATAAAATGACGAAAATAAGGGCTAAATAGAGGAAAAAAATTGAAATTTTGCAAAAATTATCAGTTTATGCTGCTTTATTCGATCATATCTGGATAAAATGTCAAAAATTTTGTTTCAAAAAAATCAAATTTTGTTAAAATTACCAAAATTAAGGAAAAATAGAGAACAGAAATAGAAATTTCAGTGATAATCTACGTTTTTGTTGCTTTTTTCGATCATATCTGGATAAAATTCAAAAATTAAGACAAAATTGAGGAAAAAAATTGAAACCTCGCAAAACTTTTCCGTTTTCGTTGCGTTTTTCAAACTTATCTCGATGAAATGACGAAAATTAAGGAAAAATAGAGGAAACAAATTGAAATTTCGGTGATATTTTACGTCTTTGTTGCTTTTCTCGATCATGGTAAAAAAAATGACGAATATAAAGGCAAAATTGATGAAAAAAATTGAAATTTTTGTTATATTATACGTTTTTCTTGTCTTTTTTCGTTCATATCTCGATAAAATGACGAAAGTAAGGGTAAAAAAAAGGAAAAAAAATGAAATTTCGTTGAAATTTTCCGTTTTCTTGGCGTTTTTCGATCATATCTCGATAAAATAACATAAATTAGGGCAAAATAGATGAAAAAGATTGAAATTTTGCAAAAATTATCAGTTTATGCTGCTTTTTTCGATCATATCTGGATAAAATGTCAAAAATTAACACAAAATTGAGGAAATATTGAAATTTCGCTAGAACTATCCGTTTTCGTTGCGTTTTTCAATCCTATCTCAATGAAATGACGAAAACTAAGGCAAAATGGAGGAAAGAAATTGAAATTTCGGTGATATTTTACGTATTTGTGGCTTTTCTCGTTCATAGGTCAAAAAAATGACGAATATCAAGGTAAAATAGATGAAAAAAATTGATATTTCGGTAAAATTATACGTTTTTCGTGTCTTTTTTCGATCATATCTCGATAAAATGACGAAAATAAGGGCTAAATAGAGGAAAAAGATTGAAATTTCGGTTAAATTGTCCATTTTCCGTAAGTTTTTTCCATCGAATCTCGATAAAATGTCGAAAATTAAGGCGAAAAAAAAGAAACAAATTGATTTTTCGTTGAAATTGTTAGTTTACGTTGATTTTTCCGATCATATCTCGATAAATTGAGGAAAATTAAGGCAAAATAGAGGAAAAAGATTGCTAATTCGCTAGAATTATCCATTTTCGCTGCGTTTTTCAATGTTATTTCGATAAAAAGACGAAAATTAAGGCAAAATTGAGGAAAAAAATTGAAATTTCACTCAAATTATCCGTTTTCGGTGCGTTTTTCAATCTTATCTTGATAAAAAGACGAAAATTAAGGCTAAATTGAGGAAATATTGAAATTTCGCTAGAACTAAATGTTTTCGTTGCGTACTTCCATCCTATCTCAATGAAATGACGAAAATTAAGGCAAAATGGAGGAAAGAAATTGAAATTTCGGTGATATTTTACGTTTTTGTGGCTTTTCTCGTTCATAGGTCAAAAAAATGACGAATATCAAGGTAAAATAGATGAAAAAAATTGATATTTCGGTAAAATTATACGTTTTTCGTGTCTTTTTTCGATCATATCTCGATAAAATGACGAAAATTGGGGTAAAATAGAGAAAAAAAAAAATCTTGCTAATGTTATCTATTTTCTTTCCTTTTTTTCGATTATATCTCGACAAAATAAATAAATTAGGGGAAAATAGATGGAAAAGATTGAAATTTTGCAAAAATTATCCGTTTATGCTGCTTTTTTCGATCATATCATTATAAAATTCGAAAATTAAGACAAAATTGAGGAAAATTATTGAATTTTCGCTAAAATTATCCGTTTTCGCTGCATTTCTCGACCATTTCTCGATGAAATGACGAAAATTAAGGCAAAATAGAGGAAAGAAATTGAAATTTCGGTAAAATTATGAGTTTATGCTGCTTTTTTCGATCATATATGGATAAAATGTCGAGAATTAAGACAAAATTGAGGAAAAAATTGAAATTTCAATAAAATTATCCGTTTTCGTTGCGTTTTTTAATCTTATCTCTATGAAATGACTAAAATTAAGGCAAAATAGAGGAAAGAAATTGAAATTTCAGTGATATTTTACGTTTTTGTTGCTTTTCTCGTTCATAGATCAAAATAATAACGAATATTAAGGCAAAATAGATGAAATAAATTGAAATTACGGTACAATTATACGTTTTTCAAGTATTTTTTCGTTCATATCTCGATAAAATGTTGAAAATAAGGGTAAAATAGAGGAAACAAAAATGAAATTTCCTTAAAATTGTCCGTTTTCTTTGCTTTTTTCGATCATATCTCGGTAAAATATCATAAATAACGGCAAAATATATGAAAAATATTGAAATTTCGCAAAAATTATCAGTTTATGCTGCTTTTTTCGATCATATGTAGATAAAATGTCGAGAATTAAGACAAAATTGAGGAAAAAATTGAAATTTCAATAAAATTATCCGTTTTCGTTGCGTTTTTTAATCTTATCTCGGTGAAATGACTAATATTAAGGCAAAATAGAGAAAAGAAATTGAAATTTCGTTGATATTTTACGTTTTTGTTTCTTTTCTCGTTCATAGATCAAAAAAATAACGAATATTAACGCAATATAGATGAAAAAAATTGAAATTTCGGTAAAATTATACGTTTTTCGTGTCTTCTTTAGATCATGTCTCGATAAAATGACGAAGATAAGGGCTAAATAGCGAAAAAAGATAGAACTTTCGGTGAAATTGTCCATTTTTCGTTGGTTTTTTCTATCAAATCTCGATAAAATGACGAAAATAAGGGTAAAATAGATGAAAAAAATTGAAATTTCGGTAAAATTATACGTTTTCTTTGCTTTTTTCGATCATATCTCATTAAAAGAATGAAAATTAGGGCAAAATAGATGAAAGAAATTGAAATTTCGGTGATATTTTACGTTTTTCTTGCTTTTCAAGTTCATAGATCCAGAAAATGACGAATATTAAGGCAAAATAGATGAAAAAATTTGAAATTTCGGTAATATTATACGTTTTTCGTGTCTTTTTTCGTTCATATCTCGATAAAATGACAAAAATAAGGGAAAAATAGAGGAAAAAAAATTGAAATTTCGTTGAAATTGTCCGTTTTCTTTGCTTTTTTCGATCATATCTCGATAAAATAACATAAATTAGGGCAAAATAGATGTAAAAGATTGAAATTTCGCAATATTTATCAGTTATGCTCCTTTTTTCGGTCATATCTGGATAAAATGTCGAAAATTAAGGCAAAATTGAGGAAAAAAATTGAAATTTCGCTAAAACTATCCGTTTTCGTTGCGTTTTTCAATCCTATCTCAATGAAATGACGAAAATTAAGGTAAAAAGGAGGAAAGAAATTGAAATTTCGGTGATAATTTACGTTTTTGTTGCTTTTCTCGTTCATAGATCCGAAAAATGACGTATATTAAGGCAAAATGGAGGAAAGAAATTGAAATTTCGGTGATATTTTACGTATTTGTGGCTTTTCTCGTTCATAGGTCAAAAAAATGACGAATATCAAGGTAAAATAGATGAAAAAAATTGATATTTCGGTAAAATTATACGTTTTTCGTGTCTTTTTTCGATTAATATCTCGATAAAATTACGAAAATAAGAGCTAAATAGAGGCAAAAGATTGAAATTTCGATGAAGTTGTCCATTTTCCGTTGGTTTTTTCATTCAAATCTCGATAGAATGACGAAGATTAAGGCGTAATACAAGAAAAAAATTGAAATTTCGTTAAATTTGCAAGTTAACTTTGATTTTTTCGATCATATCTTGATGAAATGACCAAAGTTAAGGCAAAATAGAGGAATGAAATTGAAATTTCAGTGATATTTTACGTTTTTGTTGCTTTTCTCTATAATATAAAAAAATGACGAATATTAAGGCAAAATAGATGAAAAAAATTGACATTTCGGTACAATTGTACGTTTTCCTTACTTTTTTCGCTCATATCTCGTTAAAAGAACGAAATTTAGGGCAAAATAGATGAAAAAGATTGAAATTTCGGTAAAATTATACTTTTTTCGTGTCTTTTTTCGTTCATATCCCGATAAATGACGAAAATAAGGGTAAAATAGAGGAATAAGATTGAAATTTCGGTGAAGGTGTCCATTATCCGTTGGTTTTGTCTATCAAATCTCGATAAAATTACGAAAATTAAGGCAAAATACAAAACAAAATTTGAAATTTCGTTGAAATTTTAGGTTTATGATGATTTTTTCGATCATATCTTGATGAAATGATCAAAATTAAGGCAATATAGAGGAAATAAATTGAAATTTTGGTGATATTTTAAGTTTTTGTTGCTTTTCTCTTTCATAGATCCAATAAATGACGAATATTAAGGCAAAATAGGTGAAACAAATTGAAATTTCGGTAAAATTATACGTTTTTCGTGTCTTTTTTCGTTCATATCTCGATAAAATGACGAAAATAATGGTAAAATAGGGGAAAAAAAACTGAAATTTCGTTGAAATTGTCCGTTTTCTTTGCTTTTTTCTATCATATCTCGATAAAATAACATAAATTTGGGCAAAATAGATGTAAAAGATTGAAATTTCGCAAAAATTGTCAGTTATGCTGCTATTAAAATTAAGACAAAATTGAGGAACAAAATTGAAATTTCGCTAAAATTATCCGTTTTCGTTGCGTTTTTCAATCTTAACTCGATAAAATGACGAAAATTAAGGCAAAATAGAGGAAAGAAATTGAAATTTCGGTGAAATTATACCTTTTCTTTGCTTTTTTTAAACATATCTCGTTAAAAAACCGAAAATTAGGGCAAAATAGATGAAAAAGATTGAAATTTCGCAAATATTATCAGTTTATGCTGCTTTTTTCGGTCATACCTGGATAAAATTCGAAAATTGAGGAAAGAAACTGAAATTTCGCTAAAACTATCCGTTGTCGTTGCGTTTTTCAATCTTATCTCAATGAAATTACGAAAATTAAGGCAAAATAGATGAAAGAAATTTAAATTTCGGTGATCTATTACGTTTTTATTGCTTTTCTCGTTCATAGATCCAAAAAATGACGAATATTTAGGCAAAATAGATGAAAAATATTGAAATTTGTCTAAAATTATCCGTTTTCGTTGCTTTTTTCGATCATTTCTCGATAGAGTCCAAATCCAAAAAAGAAAGAAAACGGATAATTTTACCGAAAATTCTATTTATTTCATCCATTTTGCCTTAACATTCGGTATTTTATCCAGATATGATCAATGAAAACAAAGAAAACGGATACTTTTACCGAAATGTCTATTTATTACGTCGATTATGCATTAATGTTCGTCATTTTATGCAGATAATATCGAAAAAAGCAACGAAAACGGACAATTTTAAAGAAATTTCAATTTTTTTCTTGTTTTTCGCCTTAATTTTCATCATTTCATCGACATATGATTGATAAAAGCAGCGAAAACGGATAATTTTAGCGAAATTTAATTTGTTTCCTCTATTTTGCCTTATTTTTTGTCTTTTCATCGAAAAATGATCGAAACATGCAACGATAACGGAAAATGTTAGCAAAATTTCAATTTATTTTCCTCTATTTTGCCTAAATTTTCGTCTTTTTATCCAGATAAGATCGAAAAAAGCAGTGGAAACGGATAATTTTACTGAAATTTCAATTTTTCCTCTATACTGGACTTATTTTCGTAATTTTATCGAGATATGATCGAAAAAAGGAAGATCACGGAAACTTTTACCGAAATTTCTATCTATTTCATCTATTTTGCCTTAACGTTCGTGATTTTATCCAGATATGATCTAGAAAAGCAAAGAAAACGGTATTGCCCCTGAGAAATTATCGAAAAAAGCAACGAAACGGATAATTATAGCGAAATTTCAATTTTTTCATCTAGCTTGCCTTAATGTTCGTACTTTATCGAGATATGATCAAAATGAATCACCGATGAACGGATAGATTCACCGAAATTTCAATTGTATTCATCTATTTTGCCTTTATATTCGTCATTTTATTGAGATATGATCGAGATATACAACGAAAGCATAAAATTTCACCGAAATTTCAATTTTTTCCTCTATTTTGCATTAATCTTCATCATTTTTTCCAGATATGATAGAAAAAAGCAGCAAAAACGGATAATTTTTGCAAAATTTCAATTTTTTTCATCTATCTTGCCTTAATTTTCGTAATTTATCTAGGTATGATCAAAATAAGCCACGAAGAACGGATTATTTCACCGAACGTTCAATTTTCTTCATCGAATTTGCCTTAATATTCGTCATTTTATCCAGATATGATCAAAGAGCAGCGAAAACGGATAATTTTAGCCAAATTTCAATTTTTTTCCTCTAGTTTGCCTAAATTTTCGTCTTTTTATTGAAATATGATCGAAAAAATTCAACGAAAACGGATACTATTAGTGAAATTTCAATTTTTGTCCTCAATTTTGTCTTAATTTTGGTCATTTTATGGAGATATGATCGAAAAAAGAAACGAAAACGGATAATTTTAATGAAATTTCAATTTTTTCTGTATTTTGCCTTAATTTTCGTCATTTTATGGAGATATGATCGAAAAAAGCAGCGAAAACGGATAATTTTAGCCAAATTTCAATTTTTTTCCTCTAGTTTGCCTTAATTTTCGTCTTTTTATTGAAATATGATCGAAAAAATTCAACGAAAACGGATACTATTAGTGAAATTTCAATTTTTGTCCTCAATTTTGTCTTAATTTTGGTCATTTTATGGAGATATGATCGAAAAAAGAAACGAAAACGGATAATTTTAATGAAATTTCAATTTTTTTCCGTATTTTGCCTTAGTTTTCGTAATTTTATCGAGATATGATAGAAAAAAGAAACGAGAACAGATAATTTCGCCGAAATTTCAATTTTAATCCTCTATTTTGCCTTAATTTTCGTCATTTTATCGAGATACGATCGAAGAAAGCAACGAAAACGGATACTAATAGTTAAATTTCAATTTTTGTCCTCAATTTTGTCTTAATTTTGGTCATTTTATGGAGATATGATCGAAAAAAGAAACGAAAACGGATAATTTTAATGAAATTTCAATTTTTTCTGTATTTTGCCTTAATTTTCGTAATTTTGTCGAGATATGATCGAAATAAGCCACGAAGAACGGATAATTTCACCGAAATTTCAATGTTTTTCATCTTTTTTGCCTTAGTAATCGTCATTTTATTGAGATATAATCGAGAAATGAAACGAAAACGTAAAATACACCAAATGTCAATCTTTTTCCTCTATTTTGCCTATTTTTTCGCCATTTTATCCAGATATAATCGAAAAAAGCAATTTAAACGGACAATTTCAACGAAATTTCAAATATTTTCATTTTTTTTTCGCCTTACTCTTCGACATTTAATCGAGACTTTATAGAAAAAAGCAACGAAAACGGATAATTTTACCGATATATCTATTTGTTTTCACTATTTAACCTAAACGTTCGTCATTTTATCCAGATATGATCGAGAAAAGCAACGAAAACGGACAATTTTAGTGACATTTCTATATTTTATCTCTATTTTGCCTTAATTTTCGTTATTTTATCGAGAAATGATCGAAAAAAGTAACGAAAACTGATGATTTTAACGAAATTTCATTTTTTTCTGTATTTTGTGTTAATTTTCGTTATTTTATCGAGATATGATCGAAATAAGCCACGAAGAACGGATAATGTTAACGAAATTTCAATTTTTTTAATCTATTTTGCCTAAGTAATCGTCATTTAAATGAGATATGATCGAGAATTGCAACGAAAACAGATAATTTTAGTGAAATTTCAATTTTTTCTCCTCAATTTTCTCTTAATTCTCGTCATTTTATCGAGATATGTTCGATAAAAGCAATTATAATGGATAATGTTAGCGATAATTCAATCTTTTTCCTCAATTTTGCCTTAATTTTTGACATTTTATGCAGATATGATCGAAAAAAGCAGCGAAAACGGATAATTCTAGCGAAATTTCAATCTTTTTCCTCTATTTTGCCTTAATTTTTGTCATTTTATGAAGATATGATCGAAAAAAGCAACGTAAACGGACAATTTCAAGGAAATTTCAAATATTTTCATGGTTTTCGCCTTACTCTTCGTCATTTAACAATTCACATAAATTTCAATTTATTTCTGTATTTTGCCTTTACTTTCGTAACTTTATCGAGATATGATTGAAAAATCAACGAAAACGGATAATTTTATCGAAGTTTCAATTTTTTTCCTCTACCTTGCCTTAAATTTCGTCATTTTATTGAGATATGATCTAGAAAATCAACGAAAACCAAAAATTTCACCGAGATTTAAATTTTTTTCTTCTATTTTGCCCTTATTTTCGTCATTTTATCGAGATATGATCGGAAAAAGCAAAGAAAACTGATAATTTCAACAAAATTTCTATTTATTTCCTCTATTTTACATTAATTTTCGTCATTTTATCGAGAATTGGTCGATAAAAGAAACGAAAACGGATAATTTTAACGAAATTTCAAGTTTTTTCTGTATTTTGCCTTAATTTTCGTAATTTTATCGAGATATAATCGAAAAAAAACGAAAACGGATAATTTTAGCGAAATTTCAATTTTTTCATCTATCTTGCCTTAATTTTCGTATTTTATCGAGATTTGATCGAAATAAGCCACGAATAACGCATAATTTCACCGAAATTTCAATTTTTTTATCTTATTTTCCTAAATATTAGTCGCTTTATTGTGATATGATCGAGAAATGCAACGAAAACGTAAAGTTTCACCGAAATTTAAATTTTTTTCCCCTATTTTACCTTAATTTTTGTCATTTCATCGAGAAATGATCAAAAGAAGCAACGAAAACGGATAATTTTAGCCAAATTTCAATCTTTTTCCTCTATTTTGCCTTATTTTTTGTCATTTTATCAAGATATGACGGTATTGCCCCTGAGAAATTATCGAAAAAAGCAACGAAACGGATAATTATAGCGAAATTTCAATTTTTTCATCTATCTTGCCTTTATTTTCGTAATTTATCGAGATTTGATCGAAATAAGCCACGAATAACGCATAATTTCACCGAAATTTCTACATTTTTTTTTCTTTACATTCGTCTTTTATTGTGATATGATTTAGAAATGCAATTAAAACGTAAAGTTTCAGTGAAATTTAAATTTTTTTCCCCTATTTTACCTTAATTCTCGTCATTTCATCGAAATATGAAAGAAAAACGCAACTTAAACGGATAATTTTAGCAAAATTCCAATTTTTTTCCTCTATTTTTGTCATTTTATCGAGAAATGATCGAAAAAAGAAACGAAATCAGATAATTTTAGCGAAATTTCATTTTTTTGTATTGTGCCTGAATTTTCGTTATTTTATCGAGGTATCATCGAAAAAAACAACGATAACGGATAATTTTTGTGAAATTTCAATTTTTTTCCTCTATTTTGCCTAAATTTCCGCCATTTTATCCAGATATGATCGAAAACGTAAAATTTCACCAAGATTTAATTTTTTTTCTTCTATTTTGCCCTTATTATCGTCATTTTATCGAGATATGATCGGAAATAGCAAAGAAAACGGATAATTTTAGCCAAATTTCAATTTTTTTCCTCTATTTTGCCTTAATTTTCGTAATTGTATCGAGATATGATCGATAAAAGCTACGAAAACGGATAATTTTAGCGAAATTTCAATTTTTTTCCTCTATATAGCCTTAACTTAATTCTATAGATACTTTTATCTCGTTTTACTTTCTCTGGAATTTCTTTTTTCTTACCTGGAAGAAATTTTTCGTTTTTAAATTACGCGTAGTGCCTGCAGGAATTTGCGCAAAATTTGTCTTTTTTTTTAGGTGTCGCAGATTTTTTAAACTCCAACTTTTGAATCTTTTAGGGAATATTTTTGTGATGCGAGGTAGTAAAATGTATGTATCGAGACTCAATATGTTACTTAAATGAAGTAGCTACCTAAAATTGACCAGTCGTGACTGGTTTAGATGGTGCAATTACTTTAAGGTCTTAAGTTTTCTTTCTTTTACAATGAACTCTTGTGATCCAGCATAGATTAGTTTTTGGCCACATGCCAAGATTTCACGTAACTTTTACTGGTTTATACACAAAATTTAATTCTCGTGCTCATTTCCTATCGCTTAGAATTACTACGGTCTGGCCGCCTTAACTTCTCCTGAATTTCCTTTGAGCATGTAGCGTGGGATGTTTTGTAGAACTTGTTTTACGCGGTCGCACATCAAGTTTTTTTAGCGTATTAATTTGAAATGCATCCATAATATTTTTGAAAAATAAGAGATTTGAAATAAAAGTTGAGAGGGTGATGAGTTATTAGATGGGAAAAATCAATCTGTTCTCTGGGTTCTTAATGGAGGCTATTTCATATTTATCCGTACTTATTTTCGCTGGGAATTAATGTTATTTTTCTGTTGGTTTAACTTAAATTTCTTGACTCTTTATCTCGTTTATTCGATCCACTTAAGTCGGTGGAATTTACCTACCGAATTCACCCGTTGGTAAAATTTTGTGGGAGTTTGATATTTAACTTGGTGGTTTTAAAGACAGGGCAATGACAGGTTTGCCAGATGAGGAAGAAAATAGTTAAATTGATTTCACTAATTTCATTATGACTTTGCATCGAAAGTTAATGCTCTAAAAATATTCCAGCAAATAAAAATTAAGTTCACAGAAACGTTGGGAGGATATTGTCGCAAATATTTTCGATCTTAGTTTCCCGAATTCGTAGCAGAGTTATAAACTCGTGAATTAATACCAAGAAACTTTTTTTTCACTTCAAATTGAGGCTCAATAAAATACTTTGAAATTTAAAAATGGATCTTTAATTACTACTTTGCTAACTTAAATCCCGAACTTACCTGTTGCTGCTCAGTGTAAGATGTCTAGGACACTTGCTCCGAAGGTAAGCTTCCGTTTGTCGTCTTTTTAATGCTCCATTTTTGTTGTGAATCTCATCAAATGTAAAGCTGTGGATCACAGCAGATTTAAAAAACTTTGAAAGTCTTATGTATGAAGTGTTCTTCCTTGTGTTGAAGTACTGCATACTGAATTTGGACCTTCTTGATAGACTGGTTAAATATGCATTTTATCAAACTATGTTAAGTGAAGTGTTGTGAAAAGATGAGTGATAGTGAAAAGTGACTGGAATTGAAACTAAATTACAGGGCTAGCATGTTTTTACATTTGTCTAATCATTGACTTGTCTTAATTTTGACAAACTTTTCTGATGATTGTGAAGTGTAAGTGAAGAAATATTAAGTGAAACAAACTGGCTAGGACTAAGTGAAAGAATGAAGTGACACTGATTAAATCCTTTGATTTGATGTCATTTCTTTATGAACTTTATTTTGCAAGCATTTAAATCTCATTTCAGATAATTTTTCATTTATCTGGAATATAATTCTTGCAATTTTAAGAACTGATTTGCTCTAGGTGAAATAAAATTAGATTGAAATTAAAATTCTTAATCTACTTATTTTATTTAAATCACATTGAGTAACCTGAAATTACTGAACAATTTCTATGTTTTTCTTTTCAGATTTTTTTGTATTGTTCATAGTTTTTCCACTTGTACCATGTCATTAATTTCTGCTATTTATTATGTTTCATTCCTCTTGGAAATGTAACTTGTAAAGTGAAGCAATGTGAAGTGAAAAGTGTCGGTGAAATGGAAACTTTGAGTGCATCTAATCAAGTATACTGTTGATCATCCTAGTTTGTTTTCCAAAACAATGCAGCATAAATTGGGTAAGATTTCAATCTGCCAGAGTTGGAATATTAAATTTAAATTATTTTTAAGGTTGTCATTTTTTTTCAATTACAAAATTAAATTTTCTTGTATTTGTAATTTACCAATTTCAAATGTCAAATTTCTGCATTTTGAGGAAGACTATGTAGCAAAATGTGCCAACTGACTATTATTGAAATTGAAGTGTCAAAGTGCCCGTAACAGACTTCTTGAATTGCATCTAATGAAGCATGAGTGTGAACATTTTATTTCTGTTAATTTTTTCAGAGACTTCAACCAGCAGTGGTATAAATGTGTGCAATTTATTTTTACTTCAGGTAAAGTTTTTAATCTGAGCTGTACTTTCAATGTAATTTTAATTAAAGTGATTTTTTACAGATTATGTGCATTGAAATTTAACTTTCTCTTTATTTTGCATATTTCCAGTTTTGTAATCTTCCATGCACTTACTTATCATTTTCTATTGATGATTTCTTAATTCAGATCAGTTTAGTAAAGATTTCCTTAAATGGAGATTTCTGATTTATTATTACAGCTAACTCTTGAATTTTTTTAATTCCTTTTAGTATTTTCTTTATAATTTTCATTACAATCAGCAAGTTTTCTCAAAACAAATTAAAAATACCAAGTTTGAAAACTATCATGGCTCCATATTATAAGTGCATATACAAAGAATAGACTGGTTACTACAAAATGTCAATTTCTCTTGCTGGTAATGGCAACTTTACTAGATGTATGTAGTTTTCCCTACCCTTACTCTATGGATACAAAGCATAAAATAACAAGTCGCTATCAAAATCATTTGCATCAATAAAACTTTAAAAAAAGCTCTTAATTATTCTCAAGATAATCAGATCTCAAATTAAAAGTAATCACCTTTCAAGATACAGCACTAAACAATGGAAATGATCAACTATTATTTATTTTATCATTGTCATTAAATTAAAACTCACTTCTAAAAATTTCTCAGCAAATACTATTTCTTTGTGGCAATGGTGAAAAATGCCTAAAATCTAAAAAAAAGACTTAATGATTAAAATTCAAAGTAAATACTCCAAAATTTAATCAGTGAATGCTTTAAAAATCTTTTTAGCAACTGCAGTTACATTCTACTAATTTAAAACAACAATAAACTCATGACAACCAGTACAATTCAACAAATATCAAAGGGAATATATATTAAAACCAAATATTAATCAATAAATTTAAAAATCTTTGCTAACTGACTGATTACATGAATCTTCGTCCATTTTTATAACATTTAGACTGTAATAATATAATATACACTACATGAAAATCAATTAACAACAAAATAAAGTTTGAATAATAGTCTTGTTGAAAAATCTTTAATCTTAACTACAATAAACAAATTCAATTACAATAAAAAACCTTTTATCCAGACTTTCAATTGATTTTAAAACAACAAACCTTTATGAAGATAAAAATTAAATTTCTAACGTTAAAAGGAAAAAAAATTCAATTTCTAAATTTAAGACATTGGAATACATAGCCTCAATAATTGAAAATATTCTTTTCCCAGGATACAACAACTAATAATGTGACCGATCAACTTGCAGTTCTATCATTATATCATGCAATTATAACTCGCATATGAAAATATCTCAGAGAAAAATCACACACAAATAAAAAAAAAACAGCACAATTCAAATTCAAAGTACTTTTCTTCAACAGCAAGTAAGAGAAATACTGAAAAGCATTCAAATTTTTTTTTACTAGAAACACATCTATGGTCAACTAATTATCAAACAACCTACTGGCTTTAAAAAATGTCTAAACAATCAAAAATAATACTACTAAATATTATAAATTAAAATATTTATAAATTGACTTATTTTATGATATCATTTTCGTTACAATAAAAGCCACCCATATTATTAAGTTGACAACTATTCTTAAATATTCAATAAATAAAGCTTTATGTTAATGAACATGGAAGGAAACCCTCATAATATTCTACTCAGGCCACCGTTGCAAATAGCAATGATAACGACAAGTATTCAATTTAAAGTTTCATGTGAAGATCAAGAACGCAAATGACAAACCTATTCCACTGAGTGCTATGAAGAGTAGGTAATTTCAACCCACTTATGAAAACATCAATGAAAATTTAACATTGCTGATGTTTACAAATCTAAAAATAAGCATTTGTCAATTAAAAATCAAAATTTTCTAAATAACAAGAACAGAAGAAAAAAATAGTCTAAAAGCTAAAAAATATTCAATGTTCTAAAGGTCATTTCCATCTTTGGAGTTAAAACTCTCAGAAGATAACTACTTAATGAATCACCTGCAACCTCTCAAATATTTCACTGCATGCTCAATAATTAATCGTTGTAATAATTTTAATTTCTGAATGTAAATTCATGCAAAAGTCATTCGATAAATAATTAAAATCTTGAAAAAAAAATTTAAAACCTTTTTCTCCCAAACAGTTGTCCCAAGTAAAAGGAATTCAAACTAATTCATAAATAAATTGTTAAATATTCTTGTACACCCAATAAAGTAAAATTTAAATGAATTAAAACCTAACATTGCATAATATCGACATTGATAAAGAAAGTGTCTTGAATTGTAAAATAAGAAGCAAATAGTAGCTATTGACCGATGCCAAAATGAGAGTTTGCACTATGAACCTATTGTTTGTTGAAATACTTTCCTAATATCAAAAAAACAGAATGAAATGTTGAGAGATAATTAAATTTAAATTAAATTTGAGAATATTCATTATAAAGCAACTAGAGAAGATTTTGAAAAATTACATAAAGATATTCAGCTGTTTATAACATGTGATGAAGATCTTGCTTGAAATGAGATGAAATCCATGATATTAATAAATCTAGACAACTTCACACTCAAACAACAATCTGAGTAACAATATAAGAATCTGAGAAACAATCAAGAATAAAAAGTACCTAATGCACTTAAACTGTGAAGCCATATAATGAGAAATGCAAGAAAACCAAATAAAATCCAATCAAATAAAGAAGAAATTTGAAACCAATAAAAAGATATTGCAGCACTGAAAAAGTGACTAAGGAAATATGTAAAGACAATTCTCCAAAGGCAAAATATTAAGAAGTGCAATTCACAGACGTGAAAAGTGAGAGTCAAACACAAGAACTGTACCCCAAAACCAGCAACTCCTTCAAGTTGTATTCCTCTGTATAATTTTAACATATTGAACCCGGTAAGTATTTGGAAAGAAGAATTACATCCAAAAAAATATAATAATAAAAAGAGAAGGAAAGGAACGAGTGATATGATTTCTAAGGAATGACTATCTAATTTTCACAGTGTTATTTAATTCCTCTTTGTTTTTTGGGAATCAATATGCTTAAATAGTTATTGATACTCATAAAAATCACTCTTCCAGAGATTAATTACCAAATAAGAGATATGTTCGAACTATCAAAATAACTGATGTTAAAATAATTAAGAATTGTCACATCATAAAAATTCCATAATATCTCTTTCACACATTAAGACAAAAAGTTCTTAAGGTAATTAATCAAGGAAACTAATCTAATGAAAACAACAATATCCAGAAGATATGTAAATAAATAGCATTCCAATATAATATATACATGCAGACCTTTGGGTACGAAAATAAAGTCCCTAAATGTCACACGAAATCATTGTGTACACATCTAAAAGCAAAACTATTTGAAGTCCTCAAGGTCATCTGCTTATTTGGAGCCTAAGTATTATTCACTTTATCTACATAATTAAAAAAAACTTAAAGGAACCACTTGCCTCCACTAAACACTTTTCACAAGGAGGACTGTAATTAGTTCACTAAATACACAATACAATGATTTAGAAATCCTAATTATAATAAAGCAGGTAGTCATTATATAAGAGGCTCTTTAAATGCAACAAAACACTTTCTCTCAAACTGACGTCCTAGCTTATTGAAATTCCAAGTTCTTTTTCTTAAATGTAAATGTAGCCAAGAAATTTTAAACCCGGAAGGATTTTAAATTCAGATGACTAACACCTGGGATTTAAAATGTAAATGAAGGGCCATAATTTTCAAATAAAAATACAGAAAATAGTTGTGAGACAGACAGATGAAATGATAATGTCCAACACAAATAACAACCTCTTCCATCAGGAATTCAATGAGACTAGAACTTGTTCAAACACCTTTCTTTTTCGCCATTACATTTAATGTGACTGGGAAACTGAGACAAATTTCAAGAAGATTAAACAAACATTGAATAGCAACTACTTAAGACTTGTTAAAACAAGCAGATAAATATCAGAGTGTAATATGAAACAAATATATTGCAGAACATGCATCAGGATATACTAATCAAACTTGACAAAAGCCTTATGGTTACTTTCCTTGTGTAAGTTAGGTGTTCAAGATCATTCACTTCTTTGGAGAGCGAGTTCCCAAACGATACCTACTCAATGAACCCCACTCACTAAACATTTTGCTCTATGAAAACTTCAAATCGTTCACAAAATTAACAATAATTAAGCGCTGAATTGTAGGAATGCAGATTATTATAGTCACACAAAATTCAATCCCTAAGAAAGAAAACCTTACTCTCAGAGACTTGTCCTACGTTAAAGGAGCTCAAACTATTTCCTCAAAATAAATGCTGTTAAGAACTGTTTTACCTACAATAAAGTGAACATTAAATGAATTAACACCAAACCTAACAAAATAAAATGACACTTCTACATGAAGACTCATAAATTTTAAAAGAATATGCCATTTCCACTTACGAGGCTGAGAAAATCCTTTATAAAATTAAAAGCAATATCATTTGGTTCTAAATGGGCCTAGTGTATCTAGAAAACTTCCCCAAAATCTACAAAACAGAGAATGGAGTGTGTGGAAACTATTGACAAACATTTATGGACATTAAAATGAAATCTGAGCATAATCAGTTAAAAAGCAACTACAAAATTTTGAAAATATTTACGAAGATATTCATCAGTTTGTAAGATGCAGCGAATATAATGTTTGAAGTGAGATGAATTCCATGTTATTAATAAAGCTAGACGACAACTTGACACCCAAAGAGCAACCAAAGAAACAATAATTCTATCTTCCTTCAGGAAAAACAAGTATATTATATGCAACTAAACTTTGAAATCATACAATGGGAAATGCAAGAAATTCAAATAACATCCAGGAAAAGAAAATGGAATAATTTGAAAGCAACAAAAGAATACTGAAATGATGAAGAAGTAGATACGAACATGTTCAAATTGCTTTCCAAAGACATTTTATTTAGGTTAATTCGCACACATGAACTGTACAAGAAACCAGCAAATTCCTAACTTTGTAATCCTCTGAATCATTTTGTTGTACTCCATAGGATCTTGTAAAGAAGGGTAATGAAATAAAACATAATAAGAAGAAAAGAAAGAATGGAATGAGGGATATTATATCTAAGCATAAACTATCCAAGGTTCATTTATTTATTTGAAATTTGTGTGGATTGCGTGAATCTAGCTGCTTTAAAAATAACAAGTACATATTGAAAATTTCATTGTCAATTAAAGATTCACACTGAGAACTTTGGCTCCAAATAGCGTAAAATGTAGAATAAATAGGAGATCTTTTCTTAGAAACCACTAAAGCTGATATAATTAAGAATTGTTAAAAGGTAAGAAATCATTTCCATAATAAATTTTTTATATATGAAGGAATGATAGGTATTTGAGAATAAATAAATGAAGTAATCTCTCCAACTTATCTAATCAAAATAACAAAATTAATTAACTGGTTATACATAGTAATCCAACGTACCATATCCCAGTGTATTTAATCTTGAAATAAAAAATAAAACTTCAAATAAAAGAAAAACCTAAATAAATCACCATATGCCTACACATTTTTGCAATGTCTTCATGAGATTTCTCAAAAATTAAATGAGTATGTAAAATTGTGAAAAATTTCATCCAAAAATTAAAGTCCAACTTGATAAAACTCCAAGAAATATATGATAATGAGTAATTAATTGAATAAATATTATAATAAGAAGAGAAATTACGGTGTGCGTATAGTCTGCAATTAGGAAGCTAAATATTCTAAGTCCTCAAGGTCATTTGCCTATTTGGAGCCTTAGTTGCCAAAAGGTAATTACTTACAGAATCTTTTGCATTCACTGAAAACTTTGCACTTGGAGCACTTCAACTAGTTCACAAAATATACTATACAATACTTCGTAATGTCAAAGAAATGCTATAGAAATCTTAATTATCATACAGCCACACAAAAGAACTCAATCCATAAGAGGCTCATCAAATCCTATGAAACCCTTTCTCTCTAACAGCTGTCATAGGTTGAACAAATTCCAAGTTCTGTTTCATAAATTAAAGTAATCAAGAAATGTTTAAGCCAGACGGATGCAAACTTCAAATGAATACTTAATGATAAACATAATTAAAGTTCTGCTTGATAAAGTTAAAGAGCTCCATTATACATATGAAAATGAGTATATAATTTTAAAAGATTTCATAAGTAGTACAGAAATGATAATGCATGTAGAGCCATCTGAAAGCTTAAATATATAAAGTCCTCAACGTTATTAACTTATTTGGAGCTTAATTTTTCAAAAGAATACATAAAATGTTTTCACAAGGAGAACATCAAATAGTGCCCAAAATGAACAATAATTAAACACTGTATTTTAGAAATTCAAATTAAGTATTAATAAGCCATGCAAAATTCATTCCATGTAAGGTCTCACTTATCACAAGATATTTATTTTCAAATAATTTTCCTATCTAAAAGAAGTTCAAACTATTTTCTCATGGATTCCCAGGTAATTGAAGGGAATGGATAGTGGAAATGAAATTTTGGAGAAAAAGTCTGAAGAGAATTTGAGAATTCAATAGACAGGAGAATAGTGTTGAAAACATGTGAGACTTAACCAATAAAGAACCAGCATAATGTAGAAGAGGCTTAGAAAAGATGCAAGGAATAAAAACAAAGGCATTAAATTTGTAAGTGCAATTCACGGATGATCAATGAGCAAGAATGAGTAATGCCACGCACAAGAATTGTATTCCAAACCAGACGAGTTCCGTTAAAAGATGAAATTCTTTATTCCGGAAATGTAACTCCCTAACTTTGAATCCCATGAAATAGATGAGATTGATTATATTTAACAGAAAAAAGAAGATATCTAAAGAATTATAATGTTTAGTGAGTGCTGGTATCATTACCAATTGAAGCATGAAAAATAAGTTGATGTTAGCCTTCTATTTGAAAATGAACCACAAGATTAAGTTGAGATGAATTATCTGATAACTATGGCAAATACATATATAAGCAAATGAAGAAACTGATGGAAAGACAGAAGTGTATGAAATTTATGAATTTATTAATCAATTATGCAAATCTATTAGAGAAATCTAAAAATGATGCTTACAGAGTAACTTCAACTGGATTAGCAGGGTGAAAAGATGCAAGACAAGGTGTTTGAAATGTAAGAAATAAAGAAAACGAAAAAATGTGGTGATTAATTACTTAAAAGAATTACATTTACACACAGCAATCTGTGAATACTGATGAAGACAAAACGAACCACTGATTTATTAAATATTGTGAAAGGATAATAGTAGGTAGATAATGCACTGAAATGATACTTTGGAAAATGCAATACAATGGAATACTGCAATCAAACAGGAAAAATTTGAAGTGTTAGATTCTACTGAATAAATAGTAAGAAAGGTAAGTATGGAATATCTTACACTTGTATGATCTGCAAGAATTATTAATTTATTTCTTTAGAGTTTCAATGGCGTGAATAAAGTTGCAAAGAGAAAAAAACATCTTCTCGGAGGAAACTGCCCATTCAAAGATCGATATTGAACCTTTGTACTTAGAAAATGCACGAAAAGAACAATAACTTTGAAGTGTTAAACTCAATGAGACCAGTTCCTTGAAATATTATTCGTACGTGGAGGAATTAAAAGTATTTAAGGAGAAATTAATCAAGCTTGATGATTTGCTTAACTAGTTTACCCTTCAATGAATATTTTCAGAAATACTTTATAAAATTAAAAATATTGAAACAGTTAATATTATTGTATTTGAAAAACTGATTTCAGCTAGCATCGTGCGACGTACATTTCACAAGTTCTGAGAAGATTTTCCTTTCTATAAATAAATATGAAAGACCAGAGGAATTTTAAGAAATCAAAATTATTTACTAACATACAGCGTGCTCACAGGTGTTCTCCCTAGGTGGTGGACTGGACCTTTACGAACACTAGACTGGGTCATCCGGCTAATTCCTCGAAAGCCGGAACACTTCATCCACTTGTTCCACCAACACCCAGCCGCTGACAGCAAATCAGCTAAGGGAAGTGCAAAAAACATAATGTATTAATAAATAATAATTCATTACGGACAAATACCTTTCAAAAATTATCCATACACAGTATCTATCATGTTGATTTAAGAAGCATTAACGATATAATTCACTGACCATATATTGAAAGGTTGGTAAATTTCTAGTTTCAATTTACCGAAAGGTTAAATCGACAAGAAATATTCATCCAAACATTTCTGAGAGAAACAGTCACTTAATCGTTCTCATGCAACACAACATTCTTAGTATGTGCTAAAATGACCAATTATTGATACTACCTTAATCATTAAAGACATTGCGGTGGAAATATCGCTTTAAGGGAACAGCATTTACTCTGTTGACAATAATTTGGTATAAACATTATCAAACACGTGTAATGTCCAAAGAATCAAATGGAAGGTATCTCTATCTTTAATCACAGATTTCTTATTATTTCAGCTGCGATCCCTCGATAATCTTATTTACGATCCACGCAAAGTTTGATTCTACAGTACACCAGGGAGTTTTAAACATATTTCCATTGTAAAAAATAAAAAATCACCAATACATATTACTCACAGACAACATGTTATTTCGCAGCTGCTCTCTACCCATAGAGCTTACGTAAGCTCTATGTCTCTACCAGAAGTAACATGGTTGCATGGTTCTGACAAATGTCGCGCCACCGCATGCGCTTTTTGAAACAATGGAAGAGCGATATACGTGGATCCTAGATCAGTCAGGGAGAGTCATAGAGTAAGGATGGGGTAGAGTGCTGGACAGGCTGCGCAGTAGCCGAGCCGATGTTACAGCATTAAACCACGTGACTTTTCCGTTTTCTAGCGGCAATTCAAATACGCTGTGGAGTTTCATCTTGAAAAATCGAGTTTTTAAGTAACTATGAACTACGTAGTTAATGCGTATATTATTTTAATAGATAGTAGAGTTTCCACTTAAAGTTTTCTTATTATAATAATCAACGTCGGGTATATATTTATCATTGTTTAAGAATATTTAGATACCTCTCGTCGAGTTCTTCGGAACGAGTATCAACTCATCAAGGTTTACTCGAGTAACAAGCAAGATAAATACAAAATAACAAAATTTCAAATAAATTATCAGTTATCGTTGAGTTTTTCGAACATATCCGGAGAAAATTACGTTTAAGTGGAATATTAAGATACTTCTCGTCGAGTTATTAAAAAAGAGAATCATTTCGACTAGGTTTACTCGGATCAAAAGCAAGATCAAGCAAGAAAAGGAAGAGAGCAAAAAAACTGAAAGTTTCGAATAAATTTCCAGTTTTCGTTGATTTTTTCGAACATTTCTGGAAAAAATGACGTTTAAGTGTTGTTAAGTTTAAATTACACATATAGCTAGAGTAACGTTTAAAACTAAGGCAAAATTGGGTTTAAGTGGTCGAATATCACAGTTAACATTTTCTTTTATATTTAAACAATGTGGAACTTTCATGAATAATTTAATAGAAACGCACTCAATTTATTTCAACGAATGAAAGAACAAGATACTTAACTTCCTCCATTCAAAAGTTACGAGTCTTCAAAACGAGAAAGGTTCGTCGATTTTTGCGAATATTTGTAAATTGAATAAATTGGAAACTGTACCTTGATATGCCTCCGGTTGAATCAAATACTGGTATAGGTATAGCTCCAAATAAAGGAAATGATTTAGAATGGAATGAAATTACAGTGGGATTTTTCTAATAATATTTAATAATCACTTCTTTAACAGTTTTAGGAAACATCCTTTTGCCACATCACTGACAACTTCTCACATTAAGAATTCATTCATATTTAAGTATCATTATTTAGATATAAATTATAAATTAATACATATTAAATTCTATGGTATTAGGCCGGACTTCGTGGAAAGCCATAATAAGAAATAAATAAGGCACTTCGTAATTTCCACACTGTGTTATTTATTTAAAAACGACCGGTTTCGGCTAACGCCACCCTCAGGTTTCATTTCTTAGTACTACATATTTTTAAAACAATACAGCTATGTTTACAGAAGGTAAGTGTAAGACAAAGATTCAGAAATTTTAATTTTACGCAACAGGCCATCTCTCCATCCGAGATCTTTTTCACAGATACTTCTAAAACAAGACATGTAAAGGAGTCCATTTCTCTGCTACGTGATACTTCACATTACTACATGTTGTAATTGAATTTAAATTTATTTAAGTTGAAGTTCATTAGTTTATATTTCCTAGCATTGCATTGTAATTTACTTTTAAGAAGCCATACGTGCAATTTTGTAAGGTTAACTTGTAAGGTTAATGCGGTGTAATCTCCAAGGTTTCTACGGTTTTCGTAATTTCTCGAAAAATATTACAATTGACAGCAAATAAAGGGATGTTTGATATAAGAATTTTTGGCAAGTTATTTATGTAAATTAAAATAATTATAGGCAAAATAACGTTATGTAGGGTTCCAGGAAAGTTTTCCATTTTCCAGATTTTAGAGTGTTTAGAGGGCACAAAATCCTTTCTCCTCAAGCTGAGAATCCATATTTTTGTCATTTCATGATCTACTGGGAAGCTATAAAGTCAATATTAATAATTATAAATAACGAGAAAAGCTTGCGACACTTTAATATACTCGAGCGCTCCAATGAACTCGATTCAAGCAATAATATTGAATATGCACCGAAGGGAATAATATTCCTAAACGGAAAAACAAAGTTTATCTTGTTATAATCACCGACAAACAAGAATAAACCGTAAAAACTGCTATGTTCCATTTTTGTCACATGGAATGCTCTGTAGTAATAGCCGCAATCGCCTATTTGCAAGCTACTTCATTACCTTATTACATAATCTGTAAATGGCAAATGAAAGTTAAATGATAAGAAAACAATTCTAAATAAGTATTAAAATCACCATAAACACAAAACTTACGAGTTAAAAGTGATTTCTTTAACGTACTTTTCCTTGCAGTTCCATGCGCAGCATTTCAAAACCATGATTCCCAAGTCCTTTAATCTTTTACGGTTAATTTTCATCCAGATACCGAAAATAAATATTGAGTTACATTAGCCAGACTATAGAGCATCTAAATAAACTCGAATTCAGAGCATCAGCTGTCCGTAAAGGACATAAATACTTAAAAAACCAACTTGAGTACACGAATTTCTCACTTAACTTACCGGCGAGATTTCCGAAAGCGGACCAAAGTCACGTGGTTTCCTACGTTCAATCCTGTAACATGCGCAGAACGCAACACGCGCTCTACCCCATCCTTACTCTATGGGGAGAGTCTACCGCAACCACAGGGAGAGTCTACCGGGAGAAAAGTGAAGCCAAAAATAACGCAACCCGCAGAGCACTGGGTAGCACTTTTCTCCAGCTCCCCTTTAACTACATGTATTTTTGGGGTTTTATTTTCCTCTCATACGGGACTCAGGAGCTTGTCTATCCTATGAAATGGACTCAGATAGTTTAAATGAACCTTTCACTTAACGATTATCTTCGATTTCTTTCTCTAAGTTCTCTTGATTCCTTTTATTATGGAAAATAAAACATGCCTGCAATGTAAACTTCTCGGATGCCGGTGTCGTCTGCTAGAGAAATACAGAGAACGAATCGTCTGCCAATCTCCCGCAAACTCTATCAAAACCTCGTTGATTATTATAATGTTAATTTTACATATATTATAATGCATTAATTCGTCATAGTTTTTAATTGATCAATACCAAGTACGGCATAAAATTCCTTAATAGTCGTTTACCGCAATGAAATAAAGCTACTCTATAATACATTATAATAGCTTATCAGGGTAATTAGAGATTTTTCCGCATGTGCAAATGTTTGTTCTAATTCATAATTGGGGCTTAATGAAGTAAAAGTTGTCAAAATGACGAATACGAGAACTTGTATACCATGCAAGACCTGCAGGTGCAGCCGAGAGCAGAATGAAATGTTCCTTTAAACGCCGTGACTTAATACTGACGTTCGTTCTGCTTCATAGATTTCAGATAATGAATGAAATAATAAAATTAAGGAAGATGCATAGATTCTAGTTCGGAACATTTTGTGGGGGCAGCTGTTCTGATGCGCAGCAATTGACCATGCTGCAGGCAGAAACAGGCCCCTGTTTATTTACCTATAAAACCTTTATAAACGCGAAAATAACAAAATTGCTTCGTGTTACGCATTGCTCAAACTACATTTTGTGTTCCAAAACGTTCGACTTACTCGATCAAACCTTGATAACTCTGTATCAAAGCCGCAAAATCACGAAAAAACAATGTATTGGTATAGGGAGATACGAAAAGTGCTACCCAGCATGGCTAAATGCGCAATCTGCCGCTTTACCCCTGGCTTCACTTTTGGGCGCTAGAGGGAGATAGCAATACTACCCCTGTGAATAGTATATTACTTAGCGGGAAACACAAAGCTGATTTTCTGTTACTTTTGTGCCACAGAGGACTCTCAAGAAGATAACCATAATTCCTTTTAATCTATATTAATTGATTTTAATCTCATTTATTCTAATTAATGAATACAATAGGATAAAATATAAGAAATGATTATATATCAGATAAAGTATTAGTCGATAGTGCAGATAACCAGTGACATTATCCAAGGGATATATCGCGACAAAATATTCCAGGTAATATTGCGACTAGAGGATACACTAGGGAAGATGCCTTAAAACTTTGAATACAAGCACCAATAATTAATAGCGAGTACTAAATACAATCTATGGCTAGCATTACTACTATAAAGGTTCCTTAGCAAAGATATGAAATGAAATTTCACATTATTTTGAATAAATGCGATTAAATAAGAAATGTCATGACCGTAAAATGGCTTTTCCCACTAGGAAAAAGATTTTATAAAACATCTATAAAATATTAGTTAGGCATAGGTACGGATAAAGACGTTATAGCTGGTGCTGTAGCTAGAGTAGCTTTAACAACTATAATAGAAGCTTTAATGGAGAAAAGAAATAAGAAAAATAAACGTTTGTAGGCAAGAACATGGATTGATCGATGTTACTTCATACTATTTATTGTATACTTCAAGGAACATATTCGAGATTCAATAGGGAAGGGGAACAGAATATGAAGATTTACTGGTACAAAGCTGAGGGGATATATCCCCTCAGATTGTATATGGGTATACCCATATACAATCCAAGAATTAGCTAATTTTTCTATTATTCCACCTAAGCTCGAACACGGCTGCACGATTTAGGATCACTATGAAGTAGGTTTAACATCAGATTTAGAGATGGTCCAACGTAGATAAGCTCGTTTTGTTAGAGATGATTTCAGGTTTGACAGTAGCGTTGTGGTTAGGAAAGAATCCCTCAACTAAAATTCGCTCCAGGTGAGAATATTTGCTTGCTTGATAAGAAAAAATTCATTGGTTTAGTACTTTTAAAAGAAGTAAATGAAATTTAAGCGCCGATAAAGAACGAATGCGATATCCAAGAAGCATCGACGTGTCATTACTAATAATTTATCGCAGAAACAGATATTACTTTTGGTCTTTCATTCCACTGTCTATTAGAGAAGCAAATAGGGTAGATTAATTAGGGATGCTTGGTGTTATTAAACCCTTTTCATACGCCACAGGTGGCTCGCACGATATGCATATTTAAATCTACGAAAGAGAAATTATTTGTATACATCCATATAATTTATAAAGGCGACCGGTTGTGCAACTGGAGTAGGATCTATAGCCCCGGCCATTTGTGGCGGATTTCAGTGAAACCTGGCTGGTATATTCACTGAGACCCTCAGAAAATACCCAATTAAAAGCATACCTTAATGCTTTAAAGGCCTGTAGTTTCTGAAAAAATCTTATTTAATCTTCTCAAAATAATCTTATGTAAATTTATTATCTTTATAGATTACAGTGTCGGAGTTGGTATTTATCTATTTTGTTGGACTGCAATTTGAACGGTTGTCGGTTCACAGACAAATTTAAAGAAGATTTTAATTTCCCAACTTATGATGAATGATATTGTAAAACTTGGCGGTGGATTGTAATTTTGTATTTTACTTATTTACATACAGTCTGGTACCGAATTGCCCTGGATATATAAAATAAATATTGTATCTTCCTGTATCTAACTTTGAAATTCATTGTCACTCTATCTTCGAGTTTCTTCTTTTTAGAAGTTGTTAGGGGAGTCTGTCTTCCGACAGGTTTCAACTGGAAACCCTCCATCAAAGTCGGTCCTGTGTTCCATCAATTGCCTGTAACTTCGGCCGTTTTTATGCCATCGAGCAACCCCATTCTACTTCCTCATCTTCCTTCTATTTTACCTTCAATTTCTCTTCTAATTAGGCAATTTTGGCGTAGAATATTCCCCAAAAAAGTTGTCTTCCTCTTTTTGATCATCCTTAGCAGTTTTCTTTCCTCTTCTATTCTCAATATAACAATCTCGTTTCTAATTCTATCTGTCCACTTCACCTTAAGCATTTTTCTCCATAACCACATCGAGTTTACGTGGTATTAAAAACATTAGTGTGTATCGCACGTGATATTTTTCGTTTGTCATTTGATACAGGATGAAGAGAAATATATCTTTCATTTAATTTTGTCACATTTGATATTTCCTATGATGACATGTTAGCTACAATGGGTACGCTATATAGTAGCACTAATTAAGATCCCACCTTATGGAATGTCTAGAGAAGTGTTTCTCATAGAGCAATTGAGCTGCACTTACGTGGACATGTTCCACTTCTAGAATAAGTATTTTCATTTTCATCAGAACTATTGAGAATGCTTAACAAAAAGTTACAATTAAAAGTCTAAAGTAACGATTAAAAGCAGGGCTGCCATAACTTGCTTATATTAAACAAGAATGTCCTAAAAATGTAAGTGTGCTTATTTCATCCAGATCGAAGAAAATCGAATGGTCGAATCGAAAACATTGTATGTTTTTAGTCCCAATTAAGTCGTCAAGAAATAAATAATAAGAAGTACAAGTGCGAGAACTTGAGGGAGGGAGGGACCTCTCAAAATTATCGCGACGTATAGTCGTATTTATTGCATTTAGTGTAAAGGATAATTCCTTCTTTATGAATCTCAACATGACCAGCGGTGAGGAGCATGAACTGCTTTCAAAAGACAAAGAATTGCTGGAGAAAATCATTGGCAATGCGAAATATTTTTAATAAAACTACTTTACCAATTGTGTCTTATTATCTGGTGAGAAATATTATTTTTCGGTCCGAATTTAATTTTGATTTCATTTTATTTATGGCTTCAAATCGATGGTCGCCATGATTAAAAGTAAAAAGGAGGGCATGTTACCTTCCTTAAGCAATGATTAAAAACCATATGAAGCACTCAGTTTGTTAGGATTCTAGGTTCTATTAAAAAATCAGAACAGAATGCAAAAAATGAGGAATGCTTCATGATTTTCTGTGTCATCCTTGCGCCATGCTAATCTTCTTTGGGTCGTTCCAATTTTATAATAAGTACCACCGAAGCGAGAACGGGATTGATCAATATAGCTAACGTTTATACACTGGTCTTAAGTTGGTTTCGGACGAAGGTGATGAGCAAGTATTATCAATCATTTCTAGAAGGGGCGATAATATTTCCTAGGATGTGAAAGGATCATATTGCGCAAAAATGCTAAGAACCAATATTTCGATTTTCTTATTGAAGTTATTTATGGAATTTATAACGTGTTTCATATAAGAGGCGGTTACTGTTGGTGTGAAGGAGCGAGGCAATGCAGGGAGATTTTAATTTGCCCAAGCAGTTTTTTTTCCTTACTCTGAGAAATTTCAACCTCAGAATTTTGGAAAGGTATAAAAATAATTTATGCTTTCAACCGCCTACCCCCTCCTTCGCATCCCTTAACCCACCCTCAAAACCTCCCACTCCCATCCCGCCCCCTGAAACTCCCACCCCCTAACCTACCCCATCTTTTTCCCACCCCATAACCTTCCAACTCCTATCCCACCCTAACCCACCCCCTTCTTTCCCACCAGATATCCAACCCCATCTCATCACACCCTTTAATCTACCCCCTTCCTTCGCACCCCTTAACACACCCCCTAAACCTCCCACTCCCTTTCCAGCCCTTAACCCAACCCCAAACCCATACCACCCCAACCACTTCCTTCCCACCATTCCCATCCCTTAACTAAACCCAATTTCCTTCCCACTCCCTAACCCACCCACTCCTTCCTAACTTCCTAGCATCCGTATCACTAAATCCATTTCCACCCGCTAACCCAAGGGGAAATGTTCAAAAATAGGAGCAATGGAATTAAAAGTTACAGATTAATGAAATTATACATAGCCACGCCTCTCAAATATCATAAGAATTCCATACATTCTGTAATAGTTTGGCTTAGGGCACAAAGTCATTATTGTTTTATATTCATAATTTTTACATTCCTAGTCATCGTAAACTGTAAAAATTCCGGGCTTACAATATTTCTATACTATAGATAGTTGAAAACACATTTTGGCTCGGAATAAGATGTTTTTCCCACCAACCCAATGAGACATGGTGGAAATACGAGCAATAGAATCGAGCATTACAAAATATTTAAATTATACATAGCCCGCCTTACACATCGAAAGTACTATATACATTCTGCAGTAGATAGTGTGGCTAAGGGCCCTGAGTCATTTTTTAATATGCATATGATTAACATTTGTATTCATCGTAAGCTATACATGTTCCGGCCTTACAAGTGTTATACTATACATAATCGAAAATATATTTTGGCTCAGAGTAAAGGATTTCGTTTTTCGCTTTATATTCATATTCCGTAGTCAAGTATAGCTTTAGGAGTTCGCCGTCTGGTTCTCCATTTGCACGGAAACAATCATACTTTGGACGTTGTCTGTTGTAACGAAGATGCCGATTTCCACGACCTCCACGGCTTCTAGTTAAGCTTCTGCTCCTTTCTGCTCCTGGAGATGCTGAGCCACTTCTGCTTGCTTCTTTCTCTCCTACTTTCCAATGGCACCGTGACGTCCATGATATTGAAGGAAGATTGAGGAAACAAATTTAAAATCTTATTTAATTATCATTTATGAATGAAGGAAGTAGATATAAGCATACATCCATAGAAAACAATATTATAAATGCCATAAAACTGGACTCTATCTTTATATAAACCGAAGTCGATTGCAAGAACTACATTATTTTTCTTTAAAAACATGTAAATTTGGAATATCAAATTTTATCAAACATCCAGGAGTTAATAATGTGCAGATGCAGCTTACAAACAGAAATATCATAGAATCTAAGTAATTTGTACTTTTTGCTATTTTTGTCAAACAATAACAAATACACGAGCGGTATCAATGAATGATTGTCATCGACTCGCCTCTTTTTTACTAGTAAACAAATATAAAAATTGCGGGATGAAAACATTTTACTAAGATTTATTCTATAATGAATATCAAGAAAACGGGGCACAGTAAATTAGTTCTATAAAAGGCAATGATTTGAACTGATTAAATTGTAAATGAGAAACTTTTGATTATTACTAATATATTTCGTAAATTAAATTGACGCAAGTACCTCAATTATTCCTCAAACAAAGGAGGGCCTCAAATTTATTATTTTCCATTCTATTAATTATATTTAATAATATCTACTAAAGATTTAAATACTTTCATTTGCTTTGGTAGCTTCTTTGGATTTATTTCGTATGTGAATGTGTTCCGCAAATTTCCCGACATCACAATTCTGAATCAAAAATTGATATCAAGATGTAAAATCCAATAGGGTTATGAAACATGAAGCGATAAAATAACATGCGAACTGAGGAAATAATTTTTATAAATGAAGGGACACATGAATTACATTATTACAATGTAACCTTGAACACAATATTAGTACCCGAATTATTTCTGGAATATTACAATAATATTCAATAATATTCAAAACCCTAAAACGTCTCATAAGTGACTCAGGATTGAATTAAGTTTCGTTAATTAATTATTTACATTTCGTTATTGAAGTGAAATTTTATCTCTAATCCGTCGGCTAAATAAAAGACCGTAAGTTCGTATCATCATGTTGTTGCCGTTATATCAAGTTAAAAGTAGAAAAATGGTAATATCAAAGTGCCTTCTATTGTGATGTATGAAATAAAAATTACTAGAAAAAGTAAATGGAATGGAATCACACATAATACTGCTATTACAAAAAAATGCGTCATAAATTATACTGTGATAAATGTCACGTAAAGATACGGAAACATATCTAGGGATATTTGCTATTAAACTCCTTACCTAAGGAATAATCTTTCGAGAGGGAGTGTAAAAATCTCTTTAATTAACAACAAATTTTCATTATCTGTCGTGTAAAACCTCACAAAGGTAGAGATTTCCATTTGGATAAGAAATTATTTATTGAAGGTATAACTATGCCAAAACGGTTTAAAGTTACGCGTCGGGATATTGTAATTTGCATGGCGTTAAAAACAGAAAAGAGCATGGGAAGGGCCATATATCCAGTCTAACCCATGAAAAACCTTTCACATATATGTGAGGAGCTAGTAGCTTTGAGTTATGAAACACGAAATTACAACTGTAATTTGAGAACCGATATCAAAGAAAAATAAAATCTCACTGCTGATGTTATTGCCTATATGACACAGTGAAGAAACAGGAAAATTAAATTAAAGCTCTTCGTTAAATAAGGAAAGTAAATGACCCCCTGAACAGTTATTCCAAAATGTTCAAGGTTACTGGAACCCCCTTACGGATCTATAATACGTACGCTCTGCGGAATATATTGGAAACAACTTTCAATACCCTGAGAATAACATTACTGACAAAGTAAACACAAAGGAAAGCAAATTAGCGGTTGGCCTTGCGGATATCAGACGGAATTTTCATTTCTACCGACAAAAATTCAAGATACGATGGGAAAGCAAAAGTGTATGATTTTGAATCACAAATCAAGGCAAAAAAGCTTAATGAAAAATAACGTAAACAAAATTGATTCAAATATGATTTTTGGATCATTAATTCCATACAAAATAAAGGTAATAAGTGCACATCGTTAGAACATACATTCATTGTGAGAAGGACTTTAGCTTTCGACCCTGATGAACATAGTAATTAAACAAGAATAGAAGAGAAAAAAGTCTAGAAAAAGAGCAATTTATTGAGAGAATTAAGTCTCTAAAACTAGGAAAAATGTAAAAAATTATTGCTTGATTGACGATAGTAATTTAAGTTGCGATACCTATTACATCCAACTGCCAGGGTCCAAAGTATTCAGCAAATCAACACTCTAGCTGTCTGAATCTGTTAGACCCGAAAAAAAATGGTTATTAACCTAGAAAATAAGAGAGGATGAACATGAAAAATAGCAGTTTATTGAAAGAACTACATTTCAAAAACTATGAAAAATGCAAAAAATAAATGCTTGATTGACCATACTTACGATTCTTTTTATATCCAACTGCCAGGCCAATCTTCGCTCTAGCCTTTAATGGAATCTGTTCGACCCGGAGGAAATATATTAATTAAACTAGAAAGGAAGAGACAAAAGACTAGAATAAGAGCAATTAATTCAGAGAACTAAGTCTCTAAATCTACGAAAAATACAAAACGTTAAATGGTTGATTAACCATACTAATTTAAGATACGATACTTATTATATCAAACGTCCAGGGTCCAATGTTTTCAGCAAATCATCGCTCTAGCCTTCCATGGAATCTGTATGACTGGGTGGAATATACTAATTAAACAAGAAAAGAAGAGAAAAAAAGACTAGAATAAGAGCAATTTATTGAGAGATCTAAATCCCTAAATCTACGAAAAATGCAAAAACTATTGTTTCATTGATGATATTAATTTAAGGTTCGATACTTATTATAACCAAATTCCTGGGTCCACCTTTTTCAGCAAATCATCGCTCTAGCCTTCCGTGAAATCTGTTCGACCCGTAGGAACATGTTAATTAAACTAGAAAATAAGAGATGATAGACATGAAAAAGAACAATTTATTGAGAAAACTAAGTCTCTAAAACCAAGAGAAATGCAGAACATAAATGCTTGATTGACCATACTTATTTTCTATACGATTCATATTACATCCTACTGTCAGGGTCCACCTTTTTCCGCAAATCTTCGCTATACCCTTCAATGGAATCTGTTCAACCCGGAGTAATATAGTAATTAAACTAGAAAGGAAGAGATAGAAGACTAGAATAAGAGCAATTTATTGAGAGAACTAAGTCTCTAAATCTACTAAAAATACAAAACAATGAATGGATGAGTGGCTACACTAATTATATTCATCTGAGAGGACAAATTGTGACCTACTGACACCGGGCAATAAGGTTAATTAGCCCAAATGACTCCAAAGGCCTCAAAGAAAATATTTTGAACTCTCAAAGATGTTGAAGCGAAATCTTGAGTAGGAGAGATACTTATCGCTGCAAACTTGTTTGGTAATATCACAGAGGAGTAGTAAAAGCACAGAAAATGATTCTAGAAATGTGGTGTATTATATGAAATAAAAATGATTTTAATAAAAAAACGAATTGAAATAAATATTTAGGATTCAAGATAACGGAGAGAAATAAAACATTCTTAGTAATTCTCGTTGTTAAGTACACTTAAAGTTAAAATTGAATCACTTCATCAAGGAATAACATCAAAATAAAGCATATAATGATTATCATTCCATTTCGGTCATTAATAAACGATGAGAAATTTAAGAAGTATGAGTAATAAAAATCCAATTCGAGGAAAGTAATCAAGAATTCATAGCCGACTGATGGCAGCAATATTAATCTAGCATTAAGTAAATTCCGAATAATAATAGTAATCCCTGAGATATTCATCCTCGTATCAGGTATTCAAATGTCGTTTCCTGTTCATTACGAAACAAAAGGTGACTCAAGGATATAAAAAACCTTCCACAGTATGATAATTCCACAAATCGAAATCAAAGAGAGACCGACTTAAATTCAGATAATAGGCAAGTCAGTCGTTGGTTTAGATCTTCTCCTAAGGGGCCGCACGTTATCCAAATACGAGGTCATTAACGAAATTCTTATCGACACGCTCAGTAAAAATTTTAAACGTTCCTTGCTTGCGCAAGTGATAACTTAGTTATCTTGTACCAATTTCTTATTACGTATTTGTACATCGTTTGAACAACACAGTCGAATTAACCAACGGAAACGAGCTAATTCAAAGCAATGGCATAAAACTGAAAACAAATTCCGATATGATTAATTGAAATAATGGAGAACAGACATTCAATGCTTCGCACAGATAATACGCAATAGGGAAAGTTGCGATAATATCATGAACTTCCCAAAAAATGTTGAAGTTAATATACTTTTCTATTTACTAAACTTTGAATTCCTCGGATGGCTGCAGCGGATCTCTCATGCCAGTTATTTGTAATGACGATAGGAAAATTTACATTTTTAACGTATTTTTAATACTCGCGAAAACGCGCCTATTGGTAGTCACTGTAAAGAATGAAAAGGGGGTTCAATAAATTATGCTTTTTTGCACAAAACAAATTTAAGGTTGTAATTGACATAAAACGGCATATTTATAAAGTTATCTTGGGCCTATGTTTCATTGCAATTATATTTTGAATAGGATGAGTTCACCTATAGAAACAAACGATACTAAGCAAGGTACATAATGTACACTCCTGGCCAAAATTAACGTAGAACCTCCCTAGCGATCCTTACGGCCGGTGCTGCGTTAATTTTGGCCAGGACTGTACGTACTTACATTAAAAATAAATTTCGATAATAGAGCAAAAAATCGATCACATGCATCAAACGCATCACAGAAGTAGTATTTGGCAAGGAAATATTGCTATAACGAAATGTACTTCTCGAAAAATTGTTATCTTAAAATGCATAAATCATAAATGTTCAGCATTGAGGAACCCGGAATATTAAGAACCATTCGTAGTACCAACAGTTGAAAACCTCGGATGACTGCAGCCGAGCCCTCATTGATCAGCAAAGACAATCGAAAAATTTTAAACTTTAACGACTTTTTTTAAAACGACAAAAAATTACGTAAACTTCACTGAAAATAAGATCCGAGGAATAGTTAAAATTTTGCACATAATGAAGTGAAACAAATGA
The DNA here is from genome assembly GCA_947579665.1 of Sympetrum striolatum. NCBI lineage: Eukaryota > Metazoa > Arthropoda > Insecta > Odonata > Libellulidae > Sympetrum > Sympetrum striolatum. Next base: position 43,318,045 of record OX388351.1, on the reverse strand, counting down.
TTCAGTTACTAGAAAAAAGTCATGTTAATCAATAAAAATATATATACCAATTTCGAAGGCCACTATAGCATCACCAAGTTCAACTAGTACCCGCCATTACGGAAAAGAGAAACGAAATCCAACACCCAAGGCAATATAATTTATAGAATCAAGAGATATGAAAAATAAATAGAATTTGTTACTTATTGACTGTCATAAAAGTGATCATTGAGATAATCCATACCAGCCAAGTCACCAGTCACCAATAATACCAGTAATAACTCGTTTTTTATCCGAACTATTTACTACGAATAACGTCGTTGTCTTTTGCACAACCCACTCTGAACCACACGAAGAAATTCATATAAGAAATCTAACTGATTGAAACTAACTAAAAAGTTATTGAAATTGAGAGCCGGAAATAAATATTTATCGAATTGAACGAACTCAAATAAGATAAAATTTTGGAATTGGACAAAGTTTCCTCCATGCGGTTATAACGTTTTAAACGAAAAGTATTTACTTGGCAAAATTTCGATAAGGTTATGAAAAATTGATAAAACCTCTTATTTTATAAATCTAAATATATGAAAAACCTCGAATAATACATAAAATCCGACTTACCAATTGCTGACAACCCAGGCTGTTATTAGTGAGGATCTAGGTGAGAAGATAGTGATAACGACCACCGATAAATTTAAATTTCATAACGGTTCTTTGAACAATTAAGAAGCAAGACCTCCCTCGACGAGAACTCAGTAGGAACTGAGCGCCAACGCGCATAGATGGCGTGAAAAACAAAACACTGGCTTCTGATTGGCTGATTTAATTTTATATCTACCACTAACCGTACCAAAGAATTAAATAACATTCATATTATTATTAAAAGGAACTTATGTGAATTTATTTAACGTATATTGTGTATTTAAAAATACAAATTATCTTAAACAATAATCTAAGGTAAATATTATTTATTGGTCCTATCCGATTATTGGCGGAAATTTGAAATCCTAAACGATTATGCATTTTTATAGGTGTGGTAACAAAACAAGACAATATTCAAATGTTTTCTTCGGAAATCAGCAAAAACAATGTCAAAGTAAGCACATAATTAAGATAAATATTGATTTTCTAATATGCTATAATTTTATTTGATATCTCATGATGTTTCCCAAAAGGTGGCAGGAGAAAAAGGTTTTCATTTGCACTTCAATAATATTTCTTATTATCTTAGAACCAAAAGCATAATATTTGTGCAATTTTAAAGAGCGTCTTCTCTTTTTAAGAAAATATCTTATATTATATTGAGAAACTGGGTAAAATGGAAAAATAAATTGCATTGCAGCTTAACTGTCTCTACATTAAAGAAAACACAGTATCGATTTTTAGCAAGAATGGTTTGTTAATGAGATGAGAAAAAATATACTATAGAAAGCTAAGAGAACTTTATAAATTACTATAATACAATAAATCGTTCCATATAGCAAGCCTTCTTACATCATTTACTTGAGTAAAACAGAGATTATAGATCCTTTTTCAATATTACAAGCTCTTCTCACGCATTAATGCGATTTTAATTGCTTTCTGCTATTTCTGATTGAGATAAAATATATCTTAATACACAAAAACAAAGAACTGACTCGACAAAAATCCAAGGAATGTTGAGCGTGAAGAAATATTTTTTTCGGAAAGCAGTTACCTAATAAAAGCACATCTAACTTACATAACAAATTTAATGGAAATAATCGAAGAAGTGAAGGGCATTCAATAACTAATTTTTGGATGCAAATTCTATCTACAATCATGAGGAGTGATCGATTGGAAATAGCAACTTGAAATAGTTGAATACTAGAGTATACCGTTTTAAATAAGCAAGTAATTCAAACATTCTTTGATATCCAGGTGGTTCACAAAATAGTGAGGATTTAAGTACAAGTTATCCATGAGTATGAATCTGCTTACTCCAACCTCTGAGGTTTCGAAATCACAGTGTCTTGATCCATATACAATACAGCATATTCAAACGATTCGATTTCACTGTTATATGTTTAGTTTACATTTGAATAAAGTAAAATAGACAATGCACTCATAATATTCAAACGGATAATACGTACCTCTTAAAGGAGTTCCTTGTTATGCTCATTTTATCCATTTTGCGGCACGAATTTCAGAAATGCGTTGAGAAAGAACCAACAGAAGCTGTAATCATACGCCATTTCAAAACCGGAAAGTTTTATGATCTATGAAGCACAGAATGAACACCACATACATAAACGGTTTAAGAAAGATATCGCTCGAAATTGGAATAGTCAAAACTTATGTCACACGAACATGTGGTTGTCATGCACCTCATCATCACTCACATATTCAAAAGAGAACATCTCGATCACCTTTGCAAAGACATATATTGTTATCGAACTTCAGAACGGTCACGATTAAATGTTTCACATTTTCTACACCGACAAAGATTATTTCCATTGGAACATATCTTCACAAAAAAACTCACTTCAGAATCACATGCACTAGTTGTCTCATTAGTATAGTTCCCGCCTCACCAGAAGAACAAGCGCCCTCTGCGAGAAATATCAAGAGTATATGCATGTGGTTTTCAAGGCAAAGTGCCGTTCTTATATCTTATTACGTCTGAGACGAAAAATTGTGACCTTCTGACGCCAGATAATAAGGTTTTCTTGACCAAAGGACTCCAAATGCCTCATAGAAAATATTTCGAATTTCCGAAGGTGTTTACGCGAAACCTTGTGTTGAAGAGATGCCTATCGCTCTAATATGAGTTGATAATATCAAAGAGTAAATGTGCAGGAAATGAAGCTAGATGTATGTTGTATTATGTGAAATTATAATGAATTAAGTAGAAGACAAAATTTAGTAAAATAAATTTGTAGAAATCAAGATAATGGAGAGAAATGAAACATTTTTAGCAATTCTCGTTGTTAAGTACTCTACACTGTGAGATTTCAACAGCTCAGTGTTTAAATTAAATTATTTCGTCCAAGAGTAACGTTAAAATAAATTATTTAGGAATAGTCTTCACAGTATACTTGAACAGTTTAAGCCAATGAGTGTGCATTCACTTTAATTACATTTCCATTTACTACTCTCAGAGGGTATATATATATATATATATATATATATATATATATATATATATATATATATATATATATATATATATATATATATATGCTTCGGTTCCCAAGCAACAGTAAATAAAATCTAGCGAAGCCCCTCTTACAAATAATATCATTACACAACATCTCAATATATGTAACTTTCGATAAAATAATCCAAAAAAAGGTTTGAGTAGTAGAAACCTCTGTAAGCATAGAACTTCCAGCAATATTTGCTATAAATACTCAATGCTACATTGTCATGTTAATCCCTTTTTTCAACATAGTTTTCTTTTACTTACATGCAGTCCATTCCAAAGAGTACACCATACTTATTCCAACATTTCCTGTAACATTTTCCATTCCTCTGAGGGAATAACTCCAATTTTAGTATGATAAGAATCTCTCCATGACCATGAAGTTCTCTCGTAAACAGTCCCAACAATTCCAAAAACTATGTTAGAGTCTTTGGAGTCCTTTAAGAAAACAAAACCTAACTGTGCAGCACGAAGGTCGCAGTCATTTTTCATCACACACGGGTTTACGTACGTCATTTCGCTTTGAAAAAGTACTTGCAAACGCTCTAGATACTTCTAACAGAGGTCACTTCCTTTTATCTTATGGCGGGAACTAATGGGACAACATATTGAAACGGTTCCAAACTACGTTTTTATGTGAAATATATACCAATGGAAATAACTAGTGGATAGGCGGAGAAAATGGAGAAAATATTTAAACGTGGAAATTCAAGTTATTAGTTTGTACATCTTTATGGTGCTAAGGTGACCAAGTTGTCATCTTAAATAGGTGTTAGTGATGACTATGTTGGCGAAGTACAAATCAGCCATTATATTTGAGAAACAGAAGTTTTTGGCCTTCCTAATCTCTAGCGATATCTTTCATAAAGTGATTGTGTGCTGTGAAATCTGTGTTTCAATGATTATAAAGGTTCCCAGCTTTAGAATGGTGCATAATAAGAACTTCTGATGTAAAGAGGGTATTCTTCATCAACGCAACTCTAAATTCTGTGCTCCAACTTTGGTAATGGGAGAAGAGCAAGGACTCCTTAACGAGGTATGTCTTACTCGATAGAATATTATGAAAGGAAAGCGTGTGTCCAAATGCATCAATTCACTGACATTAGAAGTAATAGTATTTAATTCATGGGACATAATGTAAAACCTTAAGTATCAATTATTCTTTACTTAATGAAAATTTAAACCAATCGTATGCACTACGGTGAAATTCCATCGATCGAAGGTGTTGGATTTAATATAAATGACGACATCGTGATTTCAAAACGAGGGACGATAATATCTAAAATATAATGTATCTTAAATAGCAAATTTTGTAATTCCAATTTATTCAATGGTAATCCTCACGATAGAACACAGAATTGGCCTCCTTATTATTGGGTGTACATTTATGCTTCAGTTCTTTCCATTTATCTACTGTTCGTATGTTTATTTTACCTTCGTCATTTCTTCCAGAAAGAGGATCTGTCTCCACGCAAAACAATCGAATATTAAATCCGTTCGAATTTGACTGTATTCAGTTACTTTACTTAATACTTGAATCTGAAAGAAATTAGCACCCATCATCGTGTTAATATGTGAGGTGGAGGAATAGATTTGGTTGGCTTATTTTCATTAAGTGAATGATTTCATGAATTGATGAATTATGTATTTAAATTACTATATGTTATAAATACTTTTCACTTTGTTGCACTCCAAACTTTTAAATAATAATAATAATTAGGATCACATCTCATTAAAAAACCATTTTCATAAAAAGTAGCGAATATATGTCATATTGTGTATACTGGTTCACCAGTAATACAGTCAGTGTTGTATAAGTTTACTCAGCTATCTTTAGGCATCTTAAACGAGGCTAAGCTTTATACGAGCATGATTTTACTATTTCCGCAGGACTTATGATTTGGGATTAAAGTTATATACCATAAACATCATAGACATACGATGAAACCTATTTACCCAGTTAAATAGTTTAGGAATTAGTATGAGAGGTAACGAAAACTAATTGCCATATTAAGGTTAAATTATTTTTCCGTAAATTTCATCCAATTGTTTTGCTCGTTCATTGCTTTCCGAAGAAAATAACTAAATATTATTTTAATTTCCTATAGCTTGTAGATTTAAAATTTGCGCTGTATTTGGATGGTGTTTAATATAACATTTGACACATTTTGTTCCTTAAAATCGTATCTATTTATTAATAAACAATTCCATTTAAATACTTATTTTACATATAAACAATAAATACATTTAAAATAAGATCTTTTAATAAAATTTAGGAAATTATTTTGAATCAGTGGTTTTGATTGGTTGATAATTGATAGAAAATTAAACAGCCGAACGTCAGCCAATCAGAATCATTCACTTTGTTTCTTACGGTATCGAAGGGGACCGTTACTCAGTTACTGTTAAATTTTCATCGAGGAAGGACTGCGATACTAACTTGACTTGCAGTTAAACAAAAACCGTTAAGATTTAAATTTTTGAAATAGAGGCTGCAGAAATAAAAGATCTCTGCTGCGGGATTCTCAAGACTTGGTAAGTTGATTTCTATCAATTACGAAAGCTTCACTCATACTTAATATATTTCAATGATGTATTTTAAGGAAATTTCGTGTTTCTAAGATTTAGTACATCACATAATCGTAGATTTTCCCGATTGGTTATTATTTGTATGTAGCCGAAATTTATATCTATATTTCTAAATTTTTCGGATCACATTTTGAGAAAATATTCCGTAACTTCCAAATCTTGCGTCTTCAAAAACCGGTAAAAGTTTAAATTTTCCGCACGTAATTCCAAATCTATTAGAGTTCCTCTGCGAACATCCTAGATTTACATTATTTGGTAACTCGATTAGTATTAAATACTCTGGCTCATCAATATGGAGAATTTTCAATTAAGGTATTTTAAGGGAAAAATCCCTTTTCTGCGTGGTTCATCACGTTATCGTTAATTTCCAGATTGAGTACTATTTTGTGAAACATCAAATGCATAATATCGATGTATGTTAGATAAATCGAATCAGAAGTTATTTTCAATAATAGTACCGTAATGCTGAATCATTGTTTTCAGATAGATTCGTCCGCATAGTTCAATGTGTATAGACAATTCGGGATAGGAAGTGGATAATGAAGTTATTCTGAACTTGTACAAGTAAGCAACGAATAAGATTTTTATTGAGTCGATAAGGATTTCGTTAGTGAACCCCTTATTTAGATAGCTAGAGTGCCTTAGGATTAGATCTCAACCGTTCTTTGACTTGCCTATTCTCTGAATTTAAGTCAATATTTCTGTAAAGTCGATATGAGGAGCTATTACACGGTCGAAGATTATTTCTTTTTACATGCCCTTGATTCACTTTTCGTTCCTTTAAAGTTATGGAATGAATTGCAACGACCGTTAAAACAGTTGAATAAGTGTTGTGACGATGAATATCTCAGGGAATATAATTATTATTCGTAGCTGAACTAGTACTAGTTTTATATTGGTGCTAATATTCAATTATGAATTTTTGAATACTTTTTTGCAGAATACCCATTGAGATCGAATTCTTATCTTGATTATATATATTATTCATAAATGCTGTATATTTTGTAATTTAAGAAAATAACTTTATTGTCGAGAAGTACCTTACCTCATCGCAACTTAATCATCTTGGATTGATATTCCGTAACTTTAACATCGTTCTTTTTTTCGTGCGTCCATACCTGCGTATCGTAGGACAGTTGCATGAAACTAAGTAACTCGTTATTTGTAAAGATATTAATCGAAACAACTTTTTACTAAAATTGTTGACAAGAGTTCAGATTGTAAAGAAATGAATCGTACATTGCGCGTATCTCTGGATACTATTTAATCAGACCGTTGAGTTGCGTATATTCTGCAATTTATTCAATATTTCTGAAAAATTGATTACTTTTTGCATTAGATTTTTTATAATGTTAGTTTTCTAATTTTCTTAGATCGGGAATACGCAATGGACAAAAAAACGACCGTTAAATATTTGAATACTTGTGCCGAAGATGAATATCTCAGAGAATTCATACATCATTCCCAATGGACTTAAAATAAAATAATATCGATGTGAGTTGTCGGCCAAGATATCTAACGTAACATTGCGTATGGATTCTGTTAATATATAATAGATACTCATGTAAGCGTTATCGTTAAAATTCGTCTCGATTTTGCATTATAATGGCTTAATTATTAACTAAATTTCTCTACATTTGCAGGTGTAGAAACTTCAGAGATAGTGATAACGACGGAGATCATCGCTGAGAAGAGGATTCTGAGAGTGAACTAGGATTTTTTACTCATGTGAGTATACTATGGATTAATATTCAATATTTGATGTGCCTTTTCAGCAATATTTCCTCTGTAGGAACAAAAACAGTTTCTACCCATTTGCCCGATTTCAGAACGATATCAGAAAATGCTATAAAATCAATCATTCGTACTTTGAAAAATTCACTCACACAGATGTCTCTGTTACTGGAAAAAACGAAAGTATGAAACAATATTTTTAACTTTACTTTTTTATAACATGATCGTCGTCTCATTACAATATTATGAAATGTACGAAGTGATATATATATAATACATTCTTAACTTTCAAAAATAACTCTCTTCGTCAAAAAAATTCCCGTGTCATTGGAGGCGATATCCGAGAGTTACATTTACTGAGGACGGAATGTGATTTTCGAAGCCTTTCAATATAAACATTATTTGATATAATACGAAAGAGCTCTGCTTGTATAAGGGAAATGCGCAGACGTTTTATAGGTGATACATAGATGAACTGATGGAAATTATTAATTTTGAAATAATTAAATTCACCAAATGGAAAAATGTTTTGGCCATTCACAATTAGAAGTTGTATAAATGCTAATGTTTGGAATACGTAATTGGCAGAAAAAGCTTCAACAATTATAAAATCGTTACATAAACACTTTTCATGCGAAACATTTTCCCTGCCTTTGCGCTGGTAAAAGCATATTACTCTCATGTAGTTAAGGAAGTTTAAGTAGCTCATATAATATGAAATCCTGGTGAATAGAATAGTACATCTTTTCAATACCAAAAGTATTCTCTCGATTCCCTTAAGCATTTTACGTGATTGATGAAGTAAATAAATGAAATTCGGAAAAGACAGTTAAGGAATTAGATTTTTATATCCCAGCAACTCTGTATAAATCACTTAATAAGTAGTTACAATATCCATGAAACCCATAATCCATAAATTATCGAGACATTTTCCTCGTAGGATATCATTCGCTGTGAAGCTATGAAGCAATTAGTATTATTTTCACTTTCTCCGATCATTGAAAAGGACTTTTCCTTTCATGCCTTGAGAATTTGCTGTGGTTCCAAATATTTTCCCTTTTCGTCATTGAAACTCACTTTCCCTTCCACCTGGAGTCGTTGTTTTTGTTGACAGATGTTTGGAGGTCACTGATAACATCGTTTAGGGGATTTTGAAAGTTGAGAAGGGTATGTTTCAAGGGCGATACCTAATTCTGCTCTTAGTAGTGGTAGTAGTAGTAGTATTGTTAAAAGTGCTTCGACAGCTTAGGTAATTTCGCACATTGGCTCCCACCGGGATTCGAACCCGGGATCGCTTTCACCAATGGCAAACGCGCTGTCCACATGACTATCCGGGAGCCTAATTCTGCTCTTATCTTCACCGAAAAATGGAAAACTGTTGGTCTGAATGAGATGGATTGTCTTTCAATGTTTGGACTAATTGTAAAATTTCTAATTCAGTTTGTTGTGAAGAAAATTATCCTCAAGTATGAATTGCGTGTATCATAATTGTTTTGAGAAAAATCTTATTTTCGAACAATGTGATCAATAAACTTACATATAGCTCCATAGTCATTCCTAATTATAGAATATACTTGAAGTTTTTGTTAATCATTAGTCAGTAAAAAGGAGATTTCATCATAGTGTATCTTTTATTATTTAATTTTTAAATGAAACAGCATCAAGCCTGTCTCGATTTTATCCTAGTATTACTTGCAATAAGTTTCGGAGAAGAATATCTTGAGTGCCATCTACTATCCTCCTTTTTTATTAATATGCTGCTTTATGAATGCTGTACCAAAGGTTGATAGATCATTGATATCGCTTCGCGAAAGATTTCATTGACTACAAAACAATTTATAAGTATATGTAACTAAGGAACCTAATCAAGCAAAGCCTTTCAGAGCTACGATATCATTTTTGAAATAAAAGGACTGGCTATAGAAAGTAAATTGGTGATCGTATTTTTCATATCAAACGATGAAATAATACTTGATAATAATAAGTTAAATTAATATTAATCCTTTGCTTTCATGAAACATCGAAATAAGTTTAAAACAAATATTTTGGGAAGATACTCATTATTTTTTATCATATTTTTAAATGGTCGTACGTGTTAATTTTTTTCACTATAATCTTTAAATAATCGAAAACATATCAGCCAAATTTTATTAAAAACAAAACAGAAAAATAGTATCGCATATCTGTTTATAAAATATGACAATTCATTGAATGATATTTTGATTTTGTAAAAACAAATCCTATGGAAGCTAACAAATATCTTGCTTAAGAGCTTCTTTATTATTGGGATCTTAAATATTCGCCCTACGATTTACATCCTTACAATTAATGAGATTGATAAATTAACGGTTGGAAGTAATGGAAAATTGCTGACGTTCCAGCAAGTCTAAAATGTTGATTCCGCAATCATTCTCAAGCACTAAATATCCATTTCAGGTTTATTGGTACGCTGTCATTATTCCTATATAATGTAAAAAGGAGGTTGACCTATATTTTAATAGATATATTTCCTATGAGGATCGGTTAATTATGCGAAACTATGATGTTAAATACTTGGTTGCTTTTGGTATAACACTCTAAACAATGATTGAAGTGTGCTTGAAGGCAGTTCACTACTTTGTTGAAATTCAATTAATCACCATCAAATCAACTGCTCGACTAGTAAAACACTGTTAAACAGGACTTTGTTTATTATCTTTCCAAGAATAACTTTTTATTTCTAACACAAACTTATCAACTGTGCATTGAACGATTCTTTCGTAAAACAAAAAGGAGTAGAAGATCTACAGACCTCTGATGACTACGAGGATACAAGAGAAATATCAAATGGAAAACAGGTTGGAAGAGGGAGAAAACAGCCTCTCTACTCCAATAGCATAAACATGGAATATCATAATTAAGTATTGAATTATACTATCTATTCCGTTACACATTATTTTGGAATTAATTCCTTTATATTGATAATGCAATTTTCAATTTGTTTGTTTCATCTGGATATACACCGACTATTTCGTAAAAACTAAAGGGGAAGAAGTTGTATATCCCTGATCACTTCAAAAGGGCGGATTATCAAATGAAATAAAGGATGGAAGCCGACACTTAAAGGATCCCTCTGCTACAAAATTGGCAACCTTGTCTGGTAAGTAAGGAATATCTTAATTGAGAATTAAAAAATACTGACTATCTATATAGTTTTACGTATCTTTGGAAATATTTTCATTATATTTTTATTGCGATTTAATTTTTTTCAATTATCTTGAGAAACCTCGAAGACTTCGCAACAACAGAAATATATAAGATAAAGATCCCTCCTCGCCACGAGGAAAACGGTGGGATATCAAAAAGATAAAGGATGGATCCTGAGACTTACATGATACATCTACCAAAAATTGGTAAACTTATGTGGTAAGTATGGAATAAAATATAGTGACAACCGTTAAATTTTCACGTATATTTGAAATTATTTCCTCTATATTTTCAAGCTATTTTGTTTTAGTTTTCATTCATCTAAGGATACATCGACTGCTCTTATCAACAGAATGTGGTAGAAGATACTGTTCCGCTAACTACACGAAGAAAAGGGCGGAATATAAAATTACATAAAGAATGGATGCTGGGACAAGAAGAATACCTCTTCCTAAAAACTGATAACTTTTTTGGGTAAATAGGATTATTTTCATTAAAAATTAAAGCATACTGACTGTCTATTATGTTTCATATATTTTTGGAATTAATTCTTTTATACTGATGATGCGATTCTAATATTTCTTCATTCATCTATAGAATCATCGGCTACTTTGAAACAACAGAATGTGGTAGAAGATACAGTTCCCCTAACTACAAAATGAAAGGGGTTGAATATCGAATGACATAAAGAATGGATGCTGGGACAAGAAGAATACCTAAGCCTAATAATTCTTAACCTTGTAAGGTAAGTAGGATTATTTTGATTAAAATTTAAAACATACTGACTCTCTTTTAGTTTTTATATATATTTGGAAATAATTCCTTTCTTTGTTGATGCGATATTGAATTTTGTTTCATTCATTTGGAGAATCATTGGCTACTTCGTAACAACAGTATGCTTCTACTTACATATATGTGAAAGATTTCTCATGGTTCAGGATTGATATAATGGCCCTTCCCATGCTGTTTTCTGATTTTTACGCCTTGCAAATTACAATCTTCCGACGAGTTGCTTAAAAACAGTTTAGGTATAGTCAAACCTTCAATAAATAATTTTATATTTGAATAGAAATCTCTTCCTTTGGGGGGTGTTGCACGGCAGATAATGGTATGATAATGGTGGATAATATTGTTAAGTAAGGAAATTTTCAAAGTTCCTTTCGGGCGGTTATTCCTTAGGTAAGGAGTTTAATAGCAAATATTCCTAGATATTCCGTATCCTACGTGACATTTATCACACTATAATGTATGATGCATTACTTTTTGTAATAGCAGTAATATATATGATACCATTCCATTTACTTTTTCTAGTAATTTTTAATTTCATATATCACAATAGAAGGCACTTTGATAATACCATTATTCTGCTTTTAACTTTATATAACGGCAATAACCTGATGTTATGAACTTATAGTTTTTAATTTGGCGGACAGATTAGAGATAAAATTTCACTTAAATAACGGAACGAAAATAATTAATTAACGACACTTAATTCAATCCTAAGTCACTTAGGATTGAAAAGGATATATTGTAATATTCCAGAAATCATTCGGGTACCAATATCGTGTTCAAGTTTATATTGTTATAATAAATACATGTGTCCCTTCATTTTATAAAAATTATTTCCTCCGTTTGCATGTTATGTTAGCGCTTCATGTAGCATAATGCAATAGGGTTTTACATCTTAATATCAATTTTTGATTCAGAATTGTGATGTCGGGAAATTTGCGGAACTCATTTACATACAAAATAAATCCAAAGAAGCTTCCAAAGCATAATGAAAGTATTTAAATCTTTATTAGATATTATTAAATATAATTAATAGAATGGAAAATTAAAAAATTAAAGCTCTTCTCTGTTTGGGGAATAATTGAGATACCTTTGTCAATTTAATTTACGAAATATATTAGTAAAATCCAAAGTTATTCATTAACTCTTTAATCAGTTCAAATCATTGCCTTTTCTAGCATTAATTAACTATGGCATTTATAATATTGTTTTCTATGGATGTATGCTTATATCTACTTCCTACATTCATAAATGATAATTAAATACGATTTAAGATTTGTTTCCTTGGTCTTCCTTCCATATCCTGGACATCACGGTGCCATTGGAAAGTAAGAGAGATAGAAATAAGCAGAAGTGGCTCCACGTCTCCAGGAGCAGAAATGAGCAGAAGCTTAATTAGAAGTCGTGGAGGTCGTGGAAATCGGCATCTTCGTTACTGCAAACAACGCCCACCTCTGACGCCTCCAAATATGATTGTTTCCGCGTCCGTGAAATAGTCGCTGGATATCTACATTGATCACATCTCTAGATCACAGTAGTACCGGACAAACAATGCAGGTAGCAGAGCAAATGGAGAACCAGAGGGCGAACCCCTAAAGCAATACTTAACTACGGATCATGAATATAGAGTGAAAAACGAAATCCTTTACTTTATGAGCCAAAATATATTTTCGATTCTGTATAGTATTACACTTGTAAGGCCGGAACATTTATAGTTTACGATGAATACAAATGTTAATAATAAGAATATAAAATATGACTCAGCGCCCTTAGCCACAATATCTATTGCAGAATGTATAGAGTACTTACAATGTGTACGGCAGGGCTATGTATAATTTAAACATTTTGTAACTTTCAATTCTATTGCTCTTATTTCCCTTATGTCTCATTGGGTTGCAGTGAAAATCATTTAGTTCGAGCCAACATATATTTTCAATTATGTTTAGTATAAAAAATGTAAGGCCGGATCTTGTATAGTCTACCATACCTAGAAATGCAAATATTATTAATATAGAACAAAAATTACTTTGCGCCCTTAGCCAAACTATTTATTATAGAATGTATAGATTTCTTGTGATAACTGAGAGGCAGGGCTATGTATATTTTAATCATTTTGTAATGCTCGATTCTTTTGCTCGTATTTTCAACATGTTTCATTGGGTTGGTGGGAAAATCATCTTTTTCCGAGCCAATATATGTTTTTAACTATCAATAGTATAGAAATATTGTAAGCCCGGAACTTTTACAGTTTACGATGACTAGGAATGTAAATATTATGAATATAAAACAAAACTGACTTTGCGCCCTAAGCCAAACTATTGCAGAATGTATAGATTTCATATGATATATGTAAGGCTATGTATAATTTAAATAATCTGTAGCTTTTAATTCTATTGCTCCTAATTTTCAATATTTCGCATTGGGTTAGCGTGTGATTAAGGTTGGAAAGGGAATCGTTAGGAAGGTGTGGGTGGGTTAGGTAGTGAGAAGAGAGTTGTAAGAAAGTTGGGGGTGTAATGGGATGGGGTGGGTTAAGGTGGGAAGGTAGTGGTTTAGTTAGAGGGTGAGAAGGGATGGTGTGGGTTAGAGGGTGAGTTAAGGGGTGGGAATGGAGTGGCTAGATTAGGGGGTGGGTTAAGGGGTGGTAAGGTAGTAGGATGGTTAAGGTATGGGATAAGAGGTAAGAAGGAAGGGGGTAGGTTAGGGGACGAAGGGAGTGGGTGGTTAAGGGGATTGGGAAGGAATTGGGTGTGTGGTTAGAGGATGGAAAGATATGGGTTATGGTATGAGGGTGGCTTTAAGGGGTGGAAATGAAGGTAGTAGTGGAGGGGTAGGGGGAGGTGGATGGGTAGGGGGAGTTCATGGGTAGGGGGAGGGGTAGTGGTTGGGAGGGTTAAGGGTTGGGAGGTTTAGGGGTGGGAGGGTTAGGGGGTGGGAGGGTTTGGGGGTGGGAGGGTTAGGAGGTAGGAGGGTTAGGGGATGGGATGGGTGTACAAATTCAGTGGGAGGGTCAAGGGGTGGTTTAAGGTATGGGAAGGAGGGGTTAAGTTTGGGTACGAAGGTAGTGGGTGGGGTAGAGGGTGGGAAAGGATAGGATGGTTTAGGGGTGTATTAAGTGGTAGGAATAAAGGGGGTAGGTACTCCTTTACCTTTAGGAAAACTTAAACTCTCGAACCCTTTCCCCCAGTACCAGCCCTGTTCCTTGGGTCTCTCCCACCTTACCTCTAATCAAGTACGCTCTTCCCTTCCATGATGCCTTCTTCACTGAACTGCAGGCGTCCTGCCGTTTACAGCAAACAACAATGGCTACCTAGAAGTAGATAATGTTCTTTTCAATCATGAATCATATCAGAAGGATGTAACATTTATAAAATTGATGAATATCATCATAAAAAGTAAGAAAATACAATTTGATGATGTTCATAAAATTGCACTTAAGAATACCTGATGCACGTCTATTATTTTAACCATACATGGTTTTAATTTTAGTAGCCTTCTGCTGTGTTCCCCATGTTAAATCACTCGTGAACTAACTCTATGATTTTCTTGAGATCCTCTGTTGTTACGTTTCCACTTCTTAGACTAAGTTAACGCTAAAGCTGAACATAGCATTGGTTGACTTTAGAAGATATTAACAACAGAAATTCTTTTAATACAAATTCCAACTTATAACCATAGCACTAATTCATAATTCTATCAAAGAATTATATAATCGTAATTCAAATTCCCTGATCTTATTTTCCAGTAAGAATTTCACCAAATCTATATATCTAACACTGCAATGCAATGATTGCCAACAGAAGCAGTTACCAAACTTAATATTTTCAATGCCCAGTTTCTATCTCTTTGAGACCAGCAAGTTCCACCAAACGGAAATTACTGCTGTAATATATTAAATGATTAGAGAATGAAGAGATTGAGAATTAGAGAAATTATTTCCTCCATTTGATGCACAAAATACATAAAATCTAAATTGGTCACAAAATATATTTTAGCTATATACATTTGATGTAGGCAAAATTATTGAAGTATGTTTAGGATCACATAGACTTAACTTTAAGCCAAATTTGAACATAAAATGATATTAGCAAAATTTAGAGGTGTGTTATGGGATGAGATTGGTGGGAGTTTGGTTGTAGGATTAGCAGGTTCTTGGGTGAGGGAGTTGTCAATGAATTTATATGATGCTTGGGGTAGGTATCCTTGTCTGTGGAAGTGTGTGGATCATTCTCCTTTTTTTACCTTTTTGCATAATCACAACTATTGCTATGAACTGAGCTACTGAACGTGTGCAACAAAAATGTATTACTTACAAGATGTTTCTTAGGGTCATGATTATCTTTGTGAGTCTAATTCCCAAATTTCTACAGTCTAATTACAATTTCTGTAATTTGCAATAATCGTTTCATTTTTTTCCCTTTATAATAAAAATGTTATTTATATACATACAACTCTGTATATTTTAAAATGAAAATTAGTAAGAAACATTTTAATAATCCATGTATTTTTATACTGAATATAAATGCAATTGCTAAAAGGTAGGGAACCCTTCCCTTACCATAATATAGTCATACCACATAATCTACTACCTACATGTGAATACAGGTAGACTACTTTAAAGAACTAAAGATGTAATTTTTTCATGGACATTTTGACAAAAATAGTGTATCTTTCAAGAATTCACCTTTTTGTGCCACTGGAATTCTCTCAGATATGCATCCAGATTCTAATACTTTGTGAGAAGCATCTTTACCTATATACTGATAATTTTTAAAAAATTTGTACGGAGATGTAGTAATTAATTCGGTGGTGTGGGCCTTTACCTGGTGGTATTCCATTACAAACTGTAGCCAGGAGAGGGTTGCAAAGAATTTATTTAAATTGTTTGTGGGTTCGTACAAATAAAGTCTTTGCAACTTGCTCTTGGCTACTGGATGTACTAATTATCCTTTAGAACTATTCTCAGGACCATACCCTGACCTCTACAACCACATAGAGAATACTCACTTATTTTGCTTATTAACTACCCATGATTCAGCTTGATTCATATAAAACTAAATGTTATTTTACTTGTTTTGCCAAGGACTTATTTGTGGCCCCTGCTGTTAATATTATCCTCAAATAAGGGCTTGTATTTAGATTACTGTGCAAAACATTTAAAAAACCTTGACTGTTAATATTAACAGGGATGGGTAGTGATTGCAAGATATTAGATAAATTCAATAATTTATCAATATTATTGCTGTGTAATAAAAATGTTATTACTGACAATAGTGGTAAGAAGATAGCTAGGATTGAACTGCAAAATCAATTCAGCTGAAATTCACCTATTACTAGAGTTGTTCTTCTAAATTATCTCCTTACAAATTGATCCAGACTTTTCCTGCCAGCAATACCTTCCACTGATTGGCAACAAATTGTTAGCAAGTTAATTTGTTAGCTCCCACACTTGCTGTAGCATGTGCAGGAGCAAAAAAAATTCCAGATAATTATTTTAAAGTTATTTCTCTCATATCTGTTGATTGACTACTTATCATTACTGAGGAATCTATGTAACGTTTTGCTGCCCAAGATGCAATATCCCTGTCAGAAAAATAAATTTGAAAATTGCAAACAGAGGATTCCCAAGTTCTTGATTCGAAAGATATCCTGCAAGACAGCTATAATAACGAAGAACTTGTTATTTTTAGAATATTTCAGAAAGGATAAGAGGCTTACAGCAAAAGTAGTAATTAATTATCCTTGTAATATGAATGGAATTATTGAATATGTTATAATGAAATCACATCCTCATAGATGCTATAGTTAGGTTTTATATTTTTCCAATAAAAAGTCATATAGAATTATTTTAAAATTTGTAAAATTTTCTTTTTAGGGGATGAATCTTTCCTTAAAATATACAAGTAATAGTTGTATTGTGTCCAAAACGTTAAAGTTGCATGGCTTTGTATTATTAGCTAAGAGTATAGAGTATAAGTCAGAAAATATTTAAACATAATAGTTATAAAGAAAAATTCATCAGAATGGTCCAAGAAACTGCAAAATTTAGTTTAGTTTAGTAGTTATGGTAATCTAAGTTAATATTTCATTTTAAGTAACATGTGGAAGGAAATAACAATTTATCAAAGAAGGAGGTTGAGCTTAATTTATGGTTCCATAGAAAACTAATAATTACCATTTTCTCATTATTTCAATGAATTTCCTTAGTGTGAAAGATAATCTTTTTGCCTCAAGTTCAATGTAAAAGGCAATGAATGCCATATATTCAAATGAAAACATTCACATTACCATATTATTGAGGCCAACAACTCTAAAGCTAATTCATTACCCAAGTTATAAAGTATATATGTACTATAAAAATTTTATTCCTTGGTGAGTAGTAATTATTCATTATTTGAAACCATTTAAAATGGTCTCAACTTAATAATAAGTAATATGTATATCATATGAATATTATTGGTATTACGAGAAACACTATTTCTAGAGAAAACCTGCACTGCAAATACTAAACATACCAAATTAATGAGCTACGACTGTAAATAAGGCTGTGAAAATGCAGATGGCCATGACTTGCTTTAACAAACCCATTTCAATTTCGACCACTTATTCTTACTTACTCTTCTGTCACTCAGCTAGTTAATTGATTCCACTTCAATCAATTTCCCTTGTATTGTAAATTTTTCTTAATTGATTTTCACAAAAATTAATGGTAGAGTTTTCAATTTATATATATTTAGATATCTTATCAACCTTAATTTTCTTTACTTCATACTTTTTGGCTTGACAATTTTATTTTCAAGAATCTTTTTTTGACAATTGTTTCTGCTATATCCTTTTGTAATCTAAAATTTACTGTTAACTGCTTTTAATTCAATAATTAAATGTAACTCTTGAATTTGTTAAATTTCTTTTAGTATTTTCTTCATACATCCTAAGTTTGAACTCTTAATTTCTTAATTCAAATCACTTAAGTAAAAATTTCGTTAAATGAATATTTCTAATTAATAATTTTTATTGCTTATTTTCATTTTTGATAAATGTATTTTAATATTTCTCATTGAACTTTTAATGTGACTATTGTTTTTATAACTGTTAAGCATTGTATTTAGGATATGTTTACTGTGATGTTAATTGCACTTCTAAACAAGTTTGAAATTTAAATTTAGTATATTTTGATTGATATATTTAATTCAGCTTTTTGACAAATGTATTTTATATCACAATCTTGCAATTTTTATTTTATTATATGAATTTTTGGTTGTTTATTCTTTTGCATACATTTTATGTAACTTATTGTAAATTTCCATATTTTAAAAATAAAGCAAATTGAAATAAATGTTTTGTATAATGATTTAGGAACAGTGGAATGCACCCAAAAATGGGTGTGTTCCACTGCTCCGTGGGATAAAAGTGAATACTGGGACAGGGATTATCTCAAGAGATTCAGACTTAGTTCAAGGTCACCTCAAGGTCATGTTAAAGGACATATTTTTCAGGGCTTAGAAATTTTCAACCAGGTACAGGTGTTGGCTCCAGAAAAGCTCCACCGCAACTGCGGTGGAGCTATTCTGAGCCCAGAGCAATGGAATATTTTCCAATGTTTACAATTTGGACTTTGAAAATATTCCACTGCTCTGGACTTTGAATTTTTCCACCTGCAATGAAGAGAGATACATACAACTTCGAAAATTTTATTGAACATTTCAATTGATTATACAATAGCTTCAATAAAATCAAATTTTCCAATCAAATATTTTATGAAAACAAACAAATTAATTCAATATGAAAAATTGTAATATTTCAAGTTAATAAAATTCAAAGTTCTGAAATGAACTGAAGACATTAAAATTTTAAGTTCATCATTTGAATTCAAACTAAATATTTTAAATTTATAATTCTATTTCAACTTTCAATGTTAGATTCAAATAATTACAAAACTGCAAATAAAAATAAATTTACTTTAACAATCTAAAAATAAATAACATGCAAACATAAAAAACACTGACTGAAACTTAATTATGCTAGATTGGAACAAAATATGCATCTTTTTCCATGGGAAATCATTTGCTCATATAGCACATGGTATTCATCATTCCTATGCATAAGAAAATAATTGAGATTATTAATGCAACTACTTCCAAGGTGCAAGTTTGTATTTAAACTGCAATGAAACTTATGAAAGAACTTTAAAGTTAATTTCTGAGATTGTATGATGCTGCTTTTAAGTTTTGTCCTCAATTTGGATAATTCAACACAATGAGAATTTCTTACAATCTGCAAGTTTTCTCAAAACAAATTAAAAATACCAAGTTTGAAAACTATCATGGCTCCATATTATAAGTGCATATACAAAGAATAGACTTTGGTTACTACAATATTTCAATTTCTCTTGCTGGTAATGGCAACTTTACTAGATGTATGTTGTTTTCCCTATCCTTACTCTATGGATTCAAAGCATAAAATAACAAGTCTCTATCAAAAACCATTTGCATCAATACAAACGTTAAAAAAAGCCCTTACTTATTCTCAAGACAATCACATCTCTAATTAAAAGTAATCACTTTTCAAGATAAAGCGCTAAACAATGGGAATGATCAACTATTATTTATTTTATCGTTGACATTAAATTAAAACTCACTTCTAAAAATTTCTCAGCAAATACGATTTCTTTGTGGCAATGGTGAAAAATGCTTAAAATCTTAAAAAAAAAGACTTAATGATTCAAATTCAAAGTAAATGCTCCAAAATGTAATCTGTGAATGCTTTAAAAATCTTTTTAACAACTGCAGTTACATTCTACTACAGTGGTACCTCGAGATACGAGTTTAATTCGTTCCACAACCGAGCTCATAAGTCAATCAGCTCGTATCTCAAACAAATTTCTACCATTTAAAATAACTGAATTCGATTTAATCCGTTCCGGACCTATGAAAAATCCCTAAACCATCGTAAATTATGAATAAAGATATGTTTTTAAATTAGAAATAAACATGTATAATTAACAAATACATAACAAAATATGAAATAAAGAAATAAAGGATTTATTTAGCATAATAGTCTTACTTTGGAGACAGACGAGTGCGGCTAACAAAGGTGAACGGCGAGGAGGAGGGAGGGGGGAATTTCAAATGAAAGAAAAAACTTAAAACAATGCACTTAACTTTAAACTTATTTATTTAATTATCACTTTTTTTGCCTTCTTGGCTGCACTTTCTGTACATTCACTCGCAGCTCTTTTCAATAAAAATGTATCCACAGAACTTTGTTTTTGCCTGCCTTTCAAAATGCTTCGAAAATATGACAAACAAGTGTCATTAAAAAGCGCTGAAGCACGACCAGTTGCCACTTTTTCTGGGTGTTTCTTTTCAATGAAATGTGACAGCTTTTCCCACATTGCCAGCATGTCTTTAATTTCACCTGTAGAAATCACTTCCTCTGGCTCTTCCTCCTCCTCACTTGTGCTAATCTCTTCCAAATCCTTCGTGTGTTGCATCAGCTGCAGCTCCTTCAACTCCTCAGTTGAGAGTTCCTCCTCATGTTCTTCGACGAGTTTGTTGACGTCATCCTCATCTAACTCCAGACCCATCGACTTTCCTAGAGATACAATCTCCTCCAACTCTTCTTGCTTGGTCTCGGGCTCAAACCCTTCGAAATCTCTTTCTGCAACAGCATCAGGCCATAACTTTTTCCATGCAGTGTTCAATGTTCGTCTTGTTACCCCCTGCCATGCCAAGTCAATGATACGTAGACAGATCACGATGTTGTAGTGATCTCTCCAAAACTCTCGGAGGGTTAGATTTGTGTTTTCCGTCACTTCAAAGCAGCAGCAGAACAAGTGCTTCGTGTACAGCTTTTTGAAGTTGGAAATGACCTGCTGATCCATCGGCTG
Source organism: Sympetrum striolatum (assembly GCA_947579665.1). Classification (NCBI taxonomy): domain Eukaryota; kingdom Metazoa; phylum Arthropoda; class Insecta; order Odonata; family Libellulidae; genus Sympetrum; species Sympetrum striolatum. Next base: position 43,296,713 of record OX388351.1, on the reverse strand, counting down.
TAGGATTGAAGTCGTATTGGGTGGGAGGTAGAGAACTTTGATAAACTGGAACTCCTCCAGAATATCATCTTCAAGATCAGGTGGGTGGGCTGGAGCATTATCAAGGATGAGCAATGCTTTCATCGTGAGTTTATTTTCTTGCAGATACGTCTTCACTGCAGGGCCAAAGACGAGATTTACCCAGTCAGTAAAAAACTGCCGCGTAACCCATGCCCTAGCATTGGCACGCCACATAACGTGCAATTTTTCTTTCAGTACCTTGTGCGTCTTGAAGGCTCGAGGATTTTCTGAATGATAAACTAGCAGAGGCTTCACTTTACAATCACCGCTAGCATTTGCACATAATGCAAGGGTCAGACGGTCCTTCACGGATTTATGGCCTGGTATCGTTGTCTCCTCTGCTGTCCTCCGTGGCATTTTTTTCCAAAATAGGCCCGTTTCATCGCAGTTGAACACCTGTTGCGGGATGTAGCCTTCCCTCGCAACAAGCGCAGCGAACTTTTGAATGTACGTATCGGCTGCTTTCACGTCTGCACTCGCAGCTTCGCCATGCTTCACCACTGAATGGATGCCAGTTCTCTTCTTAAAATTATCAAACCAGCCATGGCTTGCCTTAAATGCTTCTTCTGATGCCTCTTTAGAAGTTGATGCTTCTTTATTCACTAAGTCGGCATAAATACTCTGTGCCTTCTTGCATATTACTGTCCCCGTTACTATATCTCCTGCCAACTCCTTCTCTTTCACCCACACGAGCAGAAGCTTCTCCATTTCCTCGTGGATATTTGTCCTTAATTGGGAAAGAATTGTGGCTCCTTTTGCTGGTGTTGCACTCGTGATGGCACCCTTCTGCTTCAATATCGTACAAATTGTCGATGTACTACGGTCATAGATCTTAGCGAGTTCAATCACTCGTACACCACGCTCATGTTTTTCTATTATTTCTTGCTTTAGTTCTATCGACATCATCCTCTTCTTCCTGTCACCATTGTCCTTAGCACTCACTTTCTTCGGCCCCATGATAACACACAAAAAAGTTCAGTGATCACGCAAAAATCAAGCAAAAAAGAGTACAGCGCACAAGATACACTTCAATTCAAGCGAGTAACACATGCAAGTGAGCAAGAGATTCCCTAGGATGATGCTGGACACGGCGCGCCAACTAGCAGGAGGCTCCGGAAACATGGCTCGTATCTCCGATTTGGGCTCGTATCTTGAACGAAAATATGGCCCGAGCTCCGGCTCGTATCTCAAAAAAACTCGTATGCCAAGCTGTTCATATCTCGAGGTACCACTGTAACTTGAAACCCCAATAAACTCATGACAACCAGTACAATTCAACAAATATCAAAGGGAATATATATTAAAACCAAATATTAATCAATAAATTTAAAAATCTTTGCTAACTGACTGATCCCATGAATACTCGTCCATTTTTATAACATTTAGACTGTAATAATATCAATACACTAAGTGAAAATCAATTAACAACAAAATAAAGTTTGAATAATAGTCTTGTTGAAAAATCTTTTATCTTAACTACAGTAAACAAATTCAATTTCAATAAAAAACCTTTCATCCAGACTTTCAATTGACTTTAAAACAACAAACTTTTATGAAGATAAAAATTAAATTTCTAACGTTTAAAGTAAAAAAATCCAATTTCTACATTTAAGACATTGGAATACATAGCCTCAATAATTGAAAGTATTCTTTTCCCAGGGTACAACAACCAATAATGTGACCGATCAACTTGCAATTCTATCATTATATCATGCAATTATAACTTGCTTATGAAAATATCTCAGAGAAAATCACACACAAATAAAAAAAACAGCACTATTCAAATTCAAAGTAGCATTGCTAAAATCTTTGTTTATCATGAAGTAAATACTGAAAAACTCAGTCTTTAACAGCAAGTAAGAGAAATACTGAAAAGCATTCAATTTTTTTTACTAGAAACGCATTGTAATGTTAGTTTTATGGTTAGCGATTTCTAAGGACCTTGTAAAGGCAGGAATGCGCCACACCCTGACCCTGTTTCGACCATCAGAGCATTTCCGGGGTGCGGGTGGTTAACCATGTGTTGACCATCTGCAGAAAGGGAATGGGAAAAGCGTTGGTCCTCAAGATTTGAACAAAGGGTAGTGATTGGATGAGAAAAACCGACGCTAAAGAAGACGCGGACTTCTGGGTGTCCTCTCTTTGGAAAAGGGTAGTCAAAGAATATAGCTTGACCAGAACGGTCCTCAAAAACCCTGGACCCACGTCTGTTGTGTCTTTAGTGTTCCCTCCCTTTGTGTGAATTCGTCCCCCAAATATCGTGTTTTGAGCATTAATATGTGTTCTGTCTGCTAGGGTATTATAGTGTGGTATAAGGTGTATTGGTGGTGGTGTCTTTATGTTTCATTTTCTTCATCTGTGTTTGGTTGGTGTTTTCTTGAGTGGTAATGTGTGTGTCTTTTGGGGGTAGGGTTTTTATTTGTTTGAGGTTTACTTGTCTTATGTTTTCGGATTGAATAGAGTAATATCAATTAAGAGAAATTATGGTTTTTATTTCCTTCGGAAACCGAGAGACCCTGAGTTCATGCATTTCGCGGTAAATTTAACTTGTTTGTTCTTTTGAATATTGGCGCCCAACTTTCGATCTTTTGATCAGTGGTTTAAATCTTTATAACCTTTTACTCCCCGCGCTGCAATTTTATTATTTTATTTAAAAAGTATCGTTACAGCATCTATGGTCAACTAATTATCAAACAACCTACTGGCTTTAAAAAATGTCAAAATAATCAATAATAATACTACTAAATATTATTAAGATCAAAATATTTATAAATTGACTTATTTTATGAGGAAATAACAAATTCTATATCATTTTCATTACAATACAAGCCACCCATATTATTAAGTTAACAACTATTCTTAAATATTCAACAAATAAAGCTTTATATTAATGAACATGAAAGTAAACCCTCATAATATTCTACTCAGGCCACCAATGCAAATAGCAATGATAACGACAGGTATTCAATTTAAGGCATCATTTGAAGATCAAGAACGCAACTGACAAAACTATTCTACCATTGAGAGTAACTTCAACCAACTTATGAAAACGTCAATGAAAATCTATTTATCCTTTAACATTGCTGATGTTTACAAATCTAAAAATAAGCATTTGCCAATAAAAAATCAAAATTTTCTAATAACAAGAACAGAAGAAAACAATAGTCTAAAAGCTAAAAAATATTCAATGTTCTAAAGGTCATTTGCATGTTTGGAATTAAAATTCTCAGAAGATAACTACTTAATGAATCACCTGCTCCCTCTCAAATATTTCCCTATTTGTTCTATAATTAAACATTGTAAAAATTTTAAATTCTGAATGTAATTATGTGAATGAATGTAAGTCATTCGATAAAATAATCGATAAATAATTGAAATCTTGAAAAACCTTTTCTACCATACAGTTGTCCCAAGTAAAAGGAATTCAAACTAATTCATAAATAAATTGTTATATATTCTTGTACACCCAATAAAGTGTACTTTAAATGAATTAAAACTTGACATTGCATAATACTGACATTGTTATGCATAATACTGACATAATACAAGATATTGTTTGAAGTGAGATGAATTCCATGATATTAATAAATCTAGACAACTTGACACTCAAAGAACAATCTGAGTAACAATATAAGAATCTGAGAAACAATCAAGAATAAAAAGTACCTAATGCACTTAAACTGTGAAGCCATATAATTGAAAATGCAAGAAAACCAAATAAAATCCAATCAAATAAAGAAATTTGAAACCAATAAAAAGATATTGAAGCACTGAAAAATTGACTAAGGAAATAATGTAAAGACAATTCTCCAAAGGAGAAGTATTAAGAAGTGCAATTCACAGACGTGAAAAGTGAAAGTCAAACACAAGAACGGTACACCAAAACCAGCAACTCCTTCAAGTGGTATTCCTCTGTATAACTTTAAAATATTGAATTCCATAAGTATTGGAAAGAAGGCTTAAATTCAACAAAATATAATAATAAAAAGAGAAGGAAATGAACGAGTGATATGATTTCTAAGCAATAACTATCTAATTCACACAATGTTATTTTATTCCTCTTTGTTTGTGTGATTCAAGTTGTTCAAATAGTTGTTGATACTCATAAAAATCACTCTTCCAGAGATTAATTACCAAATAAGAGATATGTTCAAACTATCGAAATTACTGATGTTAAAATAATTAAGAATTGTCACATCATAAAAATTCCATGATATATCTTTCACAGATTAAGACAAAAAGTTTTTGAAGTCATTAATCAAGGCCACTAATCTAATGAAAACAACAAAATACCTGAATATATGTAAATAAATAGCAATCCAATGTAATATATACATGCAGACCTTCAGGCAAGAAAATTAAGTGCCTTAAATGTTGGCATTAGAAAATAAAACTTCACGAAATAGGAAAAACAGAAATAAATCACAATGTGATAGTGTTCAAATTCTTTCTTGAGCATTAAATAGAACGTAGGATTAAGAAAACTTTCAAGAAATAAATATACTTCTGCAGAAAACAGTTTAAGAACTCCAGGATATGAGCACTAAACCGAAGAAAATATTTTAATTAGAAAAGAAATTATAGTGTACGCATAGCAACCCAGAAGCAAAACTATTTGGCTTCAAAACTTTAAGTCCTCGAGGTCATCTTCTTATTCGCAGCCTAAGTTCCCAAAGAATCATTAACTTAAAGAATCGCTAGAATCCACTGAACATTTTGCATTTGGAGGACTTCAATTGGTTCACAACTTACACAATACAATGATATAGAAATCCTAATCATTATTAAGCATTCATTCCATAAGAGACTCTTTAAATCCAATGAAACAATTTCTCTCAAACAGACCTCCTAGGTTATAGAAATTTCAAGTTCTTTTTCATAAATATAAATGTAGCCAAGAAATATTAAACTCAGGATGTTAAATTCAGATGATAAACACCTGGGATTCAAAATGCTGACACTTGTAACTGAAGGAAGAAGCTATTAAAGACTTGATAAAACAAACAGATAAATAACAGAGTGTAATATGTAACTAATATATTGCAGAGCATGCATAAAGATATACTAATCAAACTTGACGAAATGGTTATCATTACCTTCCTCGTGTCAGTTAGGTGTCAAAGATCATTCACTTCTTTGGAGTGTAAGTTCCCAAAGGATAACTACTGAATGAACGATAATTTGACACTGAATTATAGAAATGCAGATTATAACAGTCAGACAAAATTCAATCTGTAAGAAAGAAACCCTTACTTTCAAAGACTGTAAAAAGAGCTAAAACTATTTTCTCAAAATAAATGCAGTTAGAAATTGTTTTACCTACAAAAAAGTGAACATTTAATTAATGAACACCAAACCTTACAAAATAAAATGAAATTTCTACATGAAGACTCATGAATTTTAAAAGAATACGCCATTTCCAATTACAAGACTTAGATTATCCAATATAAAATTAATACTAATATCTTTTGGTTCTTAACGGAACTAGTGTTTATAGAAAACTTCCCCAAAATCTACAAAATATAAAAAATCTGAGCATATTCAGTTAAAAAGCAAATACAAAATTTTGAAAAAATATATATGAAGATATTCATCAGTTTGTAAGATGCAAAGAAGATATTGTTTGAAGTGAGATGAATTCCATAAAATTAATAAAGCTACAACACAACCTGGCACCCAAAGAGCAACCAAAGAAACAATAATTCTATCTTCCTTCAGGAATAATAAGAATATTATTCACCTATACTGTGAAATCATAAGATAGAAAATGCAAGACATTCAAATACTATCTAGGAAAAGAAAGTGAAATGATTTGTAAACAACAAAAGAATACTGAAATGATGATGAAGCAGATACGAACATGTTAAAATTGCTTTCCAAAGACATGTTATTTAGCTTCATTCACACATGCGAACTGTACAAGAAACCAGCAACTTCCTAACTTTGTTTTTCTCTGAATCATTTTATAATGTTGTACTCCATGGGAATTTGTAAAGAATTGTAATGAAATTGGATAAAACGTAATAAGTAGAAAAGAAAGAATGGAATGAGAGATATTATTTCTAAGCATAAACTATCCAAGGTTCATTCAAAATTAGATGACTTTGAAAAATTGTGAAAATTTTCAAGCAAATCAATTATTGTCCTACTTGATAAAGCTTAAGAGCTCCATAAAATATACGACAATGAGTATTTAATTGAAGGAAATGTTGTAATTAGAATAGAAATTATGGTGTGTGTATAGTCTGTAATCTGGAACCTAAATATTCTTAGTCCTCAAGGTCATTCGCCTATTTGGAGCCTAATTTCCCAAAGGATAATTACTTCCAGAATCACTCGCACTCACTGAAAACTTTGCATTTGGAGCACTCCAAATAGTTCACAAAATACACTATACAATGCTTTAAAAATCTTAATTATTATAAAGCCACACAAAAGTACTCGATCCATAAGAGGCTCATCAAATCTTATGAAACTCTTTCTCTCAGACAGCTGTCTTAGGTTGAAGAAATTTCAAGTTCTATTTCATAAGTAAAAGTAGTCAAGAAATATAAAATCCTAAAATAGAAGGAAGTAAACTTCAAAATAATACTTCATGATAACAATATTTAAAGTTCTGCTTGATAAAGTTTAAGAACTCCTTGATAGGTATGAAAATGAGTATATAATTTTAAAATATTTTATAAGTAGTAAAGAAATGATGGTGCATGTATAGCCATCTGAAAGCTTAAATATACAAAGTCCTCAACGTTATTAACTTATTTGGAGTGTAATTTCATAAAATATTGCATAAAAGTTTTTCAAAAGGAGCACATCAAATAGTGCACAAAATGAACAACAATTAAACACTGCATTTTAGAAATTCAAATTATGTATTACTAAGCCATGCAAAATTCAATCCATGTAAGGTCTCACTTATCATAAGAAATTTATTTTCAAATACTTTTCCTATCTAAAAGAAGTTAAAACTATTTTCTCATGAATTCCCAGGTAATTGATGGGAATGGATAGTGGAAGTAAAATTTTGGAGAAAAAGTCTGAAGAGAATTTGAGAATTCAATACACAGGAGAATAGTGTTGAAAACATGTGAGACTTAACCAATAAAGAACCAGCATAATGAAGAAGAGGATTAGAAAAGATGCAAGGAATAAAAACAAAGACATCAAATTCGTAAGTGCAATTCACAGATGATCAATGAACAAGGATGAGAAAAGCCACACACAAGAATTGTATTCCAAACCAGACAAGTTCAGTTAGAGGATGAAATTCTTTATTCCAGAAATGTAACTCTCTAACTTTGAATTCCATGAAATAGATGAGATTGATTATATTTAACAGAAAAAAGAAGATATCTAAAGAATTATAATATTTAGTAAGTGTTGGTATCATTACCAATTAAAGCATGAAAAATAAGTTGATGTTAGCCTTCTATTTGAAAATGAACCACAAGATTAAGTTGAGATGAATTATCTAATAACTATGGCAAATACATATATATGCAAATGACAAAACTAATGGAAAGACAGAAGTGTATGAATTTTATGAATTTATTAATCAATTATGCAAATCTATTAGAGAAATCTAAAAACGATGCTTACAGAGTAACTTCAACGGGATCAGCAGGGTGAAAAGTAGCAAGACAAGGTGCTTGAAATGTAAGAAATAAAGAAAACGAAAAAATGTGGTGATTACTAACTACTTAAAAGAATTACATTTGGCCGCAGCAATATGTGAAGACTGATGAAGACAAATCGAACCACTGATTTATTAAATATTGTGAAAGGATAATAGTAGGTAGATAATGCACTGAATTGATACTTTGGAAAATGCAATACAATGGAATACTGCAAACAAAGAGGAAAAATTTGAAGTGTTAGATTCTACTGAATAAATAGTAAGAACGGTAAGTATGGAATATGTTACACTTGAAAGATCTGCAAGAATCATTAATTTATTTCTTTAGAGTTTCAATGACGTGAATAAAGTTACAAAGAAAAATAACTTCTTCTCGGAGGAAACTGCCCATTCAAAGATCGACATAGAGCTTTTGTGCTTTGAAAATGCACGAAATGAAAAATAACTTTGAAGTGTTAAACTCAATGAGACCAGTTCCTTGAAATATTATTCGAACGTGGAGGAATTAAAGGTATTGTAGGAGAAATGAATCAAGCTTGACAATTTGCTTAACTAGTTAACCCTTCAATGAATATTTTCACAAATACTTCATAAAATTAAAAATATTGAAACAGGACTTATTATTGTATTTGAAAACTGATTTCTGTTAGCATCCTGCGACGTACATTTCACAAGTTCTGAGAAGAGTTTCCTTTCCATAAATTGACATGAAAGACAACAAATATACAAATTTTAACACATCAAAATTGGTAAATTTCTAGAAGAGGTCTGTTTGGGCGAATTTCTATATCTCCCTTGCTATTGAAGATAGAACAATGATTTTAACCAAATTATTTACTAACATACAGCGTGCTCACAGGTGTTCTCCCTAGGCGGTGGACTGAACCTTTTCGAACACTAGACCGGGTCATCCGGATATTACCTCGAAAGCTATAACACTTCATCCACTTGTTCCACCAACACCCAGCCGCTGACAGCATATCAGCTAAGGTAAAGTGCAAAAAACATCATGAATTAATAAATAATAATTCATTACGGACAAATGCCTTTCAAAAATTATCCATACATACAGTATCTATCATGTTGATTTAAGAAGCATTAACGATATACTTGACTGACCTTTATATTGAACGGTTAAATCGACAAGTAAAATTCATCCAAACATTTCTGAGAGAACCAGACACTTAATCGTTCTCATGCAACACAACATTCTTAGTATGTGCTAAAATGATCAATTAATAATACTGCTTTAATCATTAAAGACATTGCGGTGGAAGTATCGGTTTAAGGGAACATCATTTACTCTGTTGACAATAATTTGGTATAAACATTATCAAACACGATTAAAGTCCTAAGAATCAAATGCAAGGTATCTCTATCTTTAATCACAGATTTCTTATTATTTCAGCTGCCATCCCTCGATAATCTTATTTACAATCCACGAAAATTTTGATTCTACAGTACACCAGGGATTTTTAGACATATTTCCATTGTAAAAATAAGAAATCAACAATACATATTACTCACAGACAACATGTTATCTATCAGCTGCTCTCTACCAGCAGTCACATTGTTCTGACAAGTGTCGCGCCACCGCATGCGCTGTTTGAAACAATAGAAGAGCGATATACTTGGATATACTGGTACTGGTATATTACTTACGAGTCGTTCTCTTTGCAGAGAAAGGTAACATGAGTGGCATACCTACGTCACCAACCGATTTGGCAACACCGCAGGGAAGCAGAAGGCGTAGCAGACGAACATTATGACGGGAAACAAAACATTCAATGGGAAAACTTATTATATTATTCATAACAGTGGCATATGGCTAAGGGAAAACCTCATGGAATTAGTTAAATTATCTGTAACTTATTTAAAGAAGGGGATAACCTCTTTTCCATGAGAAAACACACATAACCAAAGTTTTGAAAGCAAGGATACCGGCAAAACTCACAAACGCGATGTAAAATCCGATGAATTAATTATTGCTGAAGCGTGGAATTCTGGTTTATCCATTTAGTTTTGAAAAGTAAATTGGTCCCCATCGTTTTGTAATAACAGCAGCTCATTTGCACGAAATATTAACACATATAAACATGGTGAACCATTTGTGAAAGAAAGACAACAAGCTGGGCAAACCTCGTTAGGGTGTTATGGAAATTGATGTATTAAACTCGAAGTATACCACAAAGAAAGTTTTCTATGGTCACTTTTAATTCGCAAAGGCCTAGTTTTCAATTGGATACAGTTGCACGAAGTATTAACATATATAAACATGGTAAACCATTTGCGAAAGAAAGACAAAAACCTGCATACCTTATAAACAGCAATGTCAATTATAGCATTGAGTTATATTTTTTGAAGAAAATAGAGAGGCAGCATGATTGTATACCTCAAGAAATTGATGTAAAATACGCTAAATTAATTAATGTGATGGAATGAATGAATTACAGTGATTAAAACCTTAGTGATGTTAAATAGTAGGTAACATTCTCATATCACTTTGTAATGAAATTCACATATTTAAGCCCATATTTGATTTAATGAATGTCCACAGCTTCGAACAATTTAATTATATACTGAACAAGAATGATAAAATCCTTTTTCTCAGTGTATCCAACATTGATGGTTCAAGAAACTTCTCCAATTCTCAAACCTGATGACCACCACCCACCTCTCTACTTCATATTTTCCTTAAACACTGAAATAACTCCCCTGTAATTGTAAGCCTTCTTATAACTTTTCACAAGCAAATTTACCTGAAAAAAGGAACCATTTCTCTACCTTTAATTGGTCGAGTAATTTGAATGCTATTCTTAGTTTGGTCAGAGATATATTTGATGAAACTATACTCAGTGCAATTGAAACCTATATCCCATAATATATACCTAATTCAAATTTAAGTTTCCCAAAATGGGTTGTCAGGCTGAATTACTGGAATTAATTTCTCTAAAGAAAAAGGTTTTGAATGTGTTCTACTGATAAACTTAAATCATCATTGTTACTCTTCCCTCACAGTGCCATTAACAGTTTTGTTTAACATGTCACTTATGACTGGCTAATTCCCCTCAAATCGAAAGTATAGCTATGTCAACCGATTTAAGTATTAACTACATATATTGTCCTCTAGTCACCATCTCAAAAATACTAAAACTCTTTGAAAAACTTGTTTATAATATCATTCATCTCCAACTCGGAAAGATTATTTCACCACAGCATGGATTCATGAAAGGGCAACCAACTCTTACCTATTTATTTCTTTATAATACTATTCTAGAAGCATTTGATACCAAGAACCAAATTGATGCAAGATATACTGATAGTTCAAAAGCCTTTAATAAAGTTAATCACATAATTTTTATAAGATTAAAGGCTATAGACTAACATTTTGGATTTCTTTCATGAATTAGAGGCTATTTAAATTAAAGATTTATTAATGTTAGAACACATTATTACAATCCCTATTATCAGATTGAAAAACATTTAGAATGTGTTCAAAGGAGATATTTAAAACATTTGTTCTATAAATGACTTTTCCGCAAAGAAGATTGTTCATGTACCCTCATACTTTCCCAATTACAAATTAACTCTCTTAAAACCAGACAGGAGGTTGACTGACCGTTTTAAATAAAAATATTTTATTAGTCCAAAAAGCCATCCAGGAGTAGCAAAGGACCTTCTCAAAAATAAACTTTGGTATACACAAGTACCTCATATATATATATATATAGATTTATGACAGTCATAATATCTTCTGCTTGAAAGATAGGCTTACAGTGTTCTGTGATTTCAGCCCCAGCCAAATTCCTCATTACCTTTTTCTGAATCTACAATATTTTGTTGATTCAGGGGCTATTGCCCCACATACAAATACCATAGCATAGAATACTATGAAATAAGTGTAATTTGTCAAAGAGTATTACATGTATTACACAATCAAAAGCCTTACTTAAATCACATAGAGTAATTTTCATATTGCAATGACATTCAAAAGCAAAATTGGCACCAGAACTCAAGGTGTTTACAGCATCAGAAGCTGATTTCCCTCCACAAAAACCATACTGCACAGAGGAAATAATATTATTATCTTCTAAAAATTTAAACTAGTTTTTTTTATAACTCTTTCAAAATGTTTTAAAATTACTGGGATAACATAAAATATTCCAGGAAGTTCATATCAGCTTTTTTGTTACTTTCAATTTGTCAGGAAATTTTCCTTGGGCTAAACAGCTATTGATACAAGTAGCAATATATAATCACAAATGGTTTACCATGTTTATTTGTGTTAATACTTCGTGCAAATGAACTGTATTTATTTCAAAACGAAGAGTCCCAATTAGTTATTCAAAACTAAATGGATAAACCAGAATTCCACACGTCAATAATAATTAATTCATCGTATTTAACATCGAGTTTGTTAGGTATGCCACGATGTTGCCCTTCTCTTCCTTCAACAAATATGACTGAATATTAGCATTTCCAATGCTGTCGTGTATTCCAATGGAAAACTAGGCATTTGAAAATGAAAATGACGATATAAACCTTTGTTTGTGGTACACTTCGAGATTTATACATCAATTTCCATAATACCATACCGAGGTATGCCCGCTTGTTGCCTTTCTTTCACAAATGGTTCACCATGTTTATATGTGTTAATACTTAGTGCAAATGAGCTGTTGTTATTACAAAACGAAGAGTACCAATTTACTATTCAAAACTAAATGCATAAACCAGAATTCCACACGTCAGCAATAATTAATTCATCGTATTTTACATCGAGTTTGTTAGGTATGCCAATATGTTGCCCTTCTCTTCCTTCAACAAATATGACTCAATGTTAACATTTCCATTGCAGTCGTGTATTCCATAATGAAAACGAAGATATAAACCATTGTTTGTGATACACTTCGTGATTTATACATCAATTTCGATATTGAGATCCACCAAGAGATTCAGCGGAAGAAACAACTCAACTTGCCAATGCAGAGATAGACCCGGAAGTGGCTCATCAGAGCTAGAGCCCGTTACCGCGTTTCTCGAAAATAGCGCGAAAATAGTGCGACACCAGCTCCACCGCTACGTGCAGAACGGCAACACCGCATAGGTAGTCCTTCTATGTTACCTTTCTCTGCAGGGAGAAAAAATCTATTACTTACCGGGAAACACAAAGTTGATTTTCAGTTACTATTGTGCCACGGAGGACTCTCAAGAAGATAACCATCATTTTTGAAATCTATCTTAATTTATTTAAATCTCATTTATTCTTATTAATGATTACAATAGGATAAAATATAAGAAAATGATTATATATCAGATAAAGTATTATTCGATAGTGCAGATAACCAATGACATTATCCAAGGGATATATCGCGACAAAATATCCCAGTTAATATTGCGACTAGAGGAGACACTAGGGAAGATGCCTTAAAACGTCGAATATAAGCACCAATAATTAATAGCGAGTACTAAATACAATCTATGGCTACCATTACTACTATAAAGGTTCCTTGGCAAAGATCTGTGATGAAATTTCACATTACTTTGAATAAATGCGATTGAATAAGAAATGTCATGACCGTAAAATGGCTTTTCCCACTAGGAAAGAGATTTTATAAAACATCTATAAAATATTAGTTAGTTATAGGTACGGATAAAGACGTTATAGCTGGTTGTGTAGCTAGAGTAGCTTTAACAATAACTATCATAGAAGCTTTAATGGAGAAAAGAAATAAGAAAAATAAACGTTTGTAGGCAAAACCATGGATTGATCGATGTTACTTCATACTATTTATTGTACACTTCAAGGAACATATTCGAGATTCAATAGGGAAGAGGAACAGAGTGTGAAGATTTACTGGTACAAAGCTGAGGGGATACCCATCTACAATCCAAGAATTAGCTAATTTTTCTATTATTCGACCTAAGCTCGAACACGGCTGCACGATTTGGGATCACTATGAAGTAGGTTTAGCCTCAGATTTAGAGATGGTCCAACGTATATAAGCTCGTTTTGTTAGAGATGATTTCAGGGTTGACAGTAGCGTTGTGGTTAGAATAGAATCCCTCAAGTGAAATTCGCTCCAGGTGAGAATATTTGATTGCTTGATAGAGGCTTTTCGAAAAATTCATCGCTTTAGTACTTTTAAAAGAAGTAAATGAAATTTTAGCGCCGATAAAGAACGAATGCGATATCCAAGAAGCATCGACGTGTCATTACTAATAATTTATCGCAGAAACAGATATTACTTTTAGTCTTTGATTCCATTGTCTATTAGAGAAGCAAATATGGTAGATTAACTAGGAATGGTTGGTGTTATTGAACCCTATTCATACGCCGCAGGTGGCTCGCACGATATACATATTTAAATCTAAATCTACGAAAGAGAAATTATTTGTATACATCAATATAATTTATAAAGGCGACCGGTTGTGCAACTGGAGTAGGATCTATTTCCCCGGCCATCTGAAATAATTGTGCATAAGTATTTATCTTCTATGATACGGCTGTACGACATCCTTTATAAAATGGAAAGGCAGTGGCGTACCTAGCATTACTGTCACCCGGTGCGGTGGTTCATAGTGTCACCCCCTCAATTTTATAGATACGTTTTAAAATTCGTTTGAATTATGATTTATATAACACTCAAAATAGTACATACAAATACATTAAGTTAGAAAGGAAATGAATTTAAGTTGATAACACGTTATATTATAACTTTCCTTTTCTAACTATTAAAGCGGCAGGTTTATTAATTATTTCATCAAATTCTATTTCTTTGGCAGATTTGCTTTCTATTGATAATATTGCAAGATCCGATAATCTTGATTGTCTCGTATTTGACTTTATATAATTTTTTTACCATTTCATTTTAGAAAAACTTAGCTCACATGAATCAACCGACACGTAAACTCATAAAAATAATTTTAAAGAAAGCGTAAGCATTGGCAGATTGGAATCAGATGTATCGAGAATATTTTAATAATGTATACGGTACCTTGCACTGTGGGAAATAATAATAATAATAAAACGGCTTTATTCGGGCGAGATTGAGACTAAAAGTCTCCTCTTCCATCTAACCCAGGAAATGGGAGTGTTGCATTAAAATATTGCGTTCATTCGCGGAAAAAATGAATTATTCGTTAAGAAGATTTGATTACGGGGAATACATCTCGTGCGAAAGTTTTCGCTGCATGTGCACCGCTGCATTTAGTTATTTACTACGGGGTATTTGATACCTGATAAGTTGAGCCGTTGATAAAAAGTGTTGATATCTGAGGATATAATGACGAAGAAATGTTTATACAAAGGTGAAATTGTTTCTGAGTAAAATAGTGCCTTGGTTAACGAGGTACTTGGTTGAAGACGAGTGTCCGTGATCAAAAAATGTTTTGGATAACGACGCTGTATTTGGATTGTGACACCTCATTGATATGTGGCGGATTTCAGTGAAACCGGGCTGGTATATTCACCGATAGCCTCAGAAAATACCCAATTAAATGCATACTTTAATGCTTTAAAGGCCTGTAGTTTCTGAAAAAATCTTATTTAATTTTCTCGAAATATTCTTACGTAAATTTATTCTTTTTATAGATTACAGTGTCGGAGTTGGTATTTATCTATTTTGTTGGACTGCAATTTGAACGGTTGTCGGTTCACAGACAAATTTAAAGAAGAATTTAATTTTCCAACTTATGATGAATGATATTGTAAAACTTGACGGTGGATTGTAATTTTGTATTTTACTTATTTACATACAGTCTGGTACCGGATTGCCCTGGATATATAAAATAAATATTGTATCTTCCTGTATATAACTTTGAAATTCATTGTCACTCTATCTTCGAGTTTCTTCTTCTTAGAAGTTGTTAGGGGAGTCTGTCTTCCGACAGCTTTCAACTGGAAACACTCCACCACAGTCGGTCCTGTGTTTTATCATTTGCCTGTAACTTCGGTCGTTTTTATGCCATCGAGCAATCCTATTCTTCTTCCTCCCCTTCCTCATTTTCCTTCTATTTTACCTTCAATTTCTCTTCTAATTAGGCAATTTTGGCGTTGAATATTCCCCAAAAAAGTTGTCTTCCTCTTTTTGATCACCCTTAGCAGTTTTCATTCCTCTTCTATTCTCAATAAAACTTCCTCGTTTCTAATTCTATCGGTCAACTTCACCCTAAGCATTTTTCTCCAGAAACACATCGAGTTTACGTGGCATCAAAACATTAGTGTGTATCGCACGTGATATTTTTCGTTTATCATTTGATACAGGATGAAGAGAAATATATCTTTCATTTACTTTTGTCACATTTGGTCTTTCCTATGATGACATGTAAGCTGCAATGGATACGCTAAATAGTGGCACTAATTATGATCCCACCTTATGGAATGCCTAGAGAAGTGTTTCTCATAGCGTCATTGAGCTACACTTATGTTAACATGTTCCACTTCTAGAATGAGTATTTTCATTTTCATCAGAACGATTGAGAATGCTTAACAAAAAGTAACAATTAAAAGCAGGGCTGCCATAAGGTGCTTATTTTAAACAAGAAAATCTTAAAAATTAATATGTGCTTATTTCATTCAGATCGAAGAAAATCGAATGGTCTCTCACACTGTATGTAATAAGAAGTACAAGTGCGAGAACTTGAGGGAGTTCTTGATAGAGGGAGGGAGCTCTCAAAATTGTCGCGACGGATAGTCGTATTTATTGCATTTAGTGTAAAGTATAATTCCTTCTTTATAATTCTCAACATGACCAGCGGTGAGGTGCATGAACTGCTTTCAAAAGACAAATAATTGCTGGAGAAAATCATTGGCAATGCGAAATATTTTAAATTAAACTACTTTACCAATTGTGTATCATTTTCCGGTGAGAAATCTTATTTTTCGGTCCGAATTTTATTTTTATTTTATTTATATTTATATTTATTTTTGGATTCAAATCGATGGTAGCCCTGATTGAAAGTAAAAAAGAGGGCATGTTTCCTTCCTTAGGCAATGATTAAAAATCAGATGAAGCACTCAGTTTGGTAGGATTCTAGGTTCTATTAAAAAATCAGAACAGAATGCAAAAAA
The DNA here is from genome assembly GCA_947579665.1 of Sympetrum striolatum. Lineage (NCBI taxonomy): Eukaryota > Metazoa > Arthropoda > Insecta > Odonata > Libellulidae > Sympetrum > Sympetrum striolatum. Next base: position 43,279,947 of record OX388351.1, on the reverse strand, counting down.
TGTGGAACGCTTCACGATTTATATGTCATCCTTGCGCCATGCTAATCTTCTCTGGGTCGTTCCAATTTTATGATAAGTACCACCGAAGCGAGTACGGGATTGGTTAGTATAGCTAACGTATATATACTGGTCATAAGTTGGTTTCGGACGAAGGTGATGAGCAAGTATTTTCAATCATTTCTAGAATGGACGATAATATTTCTTAGGATGTGGAATGATCATATGGCGCGAAAATGCTAAGTACCAATATTTCGATTTTCTTATTGAAGTTATTTATGGAATTTTTAACATGTTTCATATAAGAGGCGGTTACTGTTGGTGTGAAGGAGCGAGGCATGGCAGGGATATTTTGATTTGCCCTAGCAGTTTTTGTAAAAGTATAAACAATTTTGTAAAAGTATAAAAATAATTTATGTTTTCAACCGTGGTCTTTAAAATATATATATATTACTGAAATAACTCCTGCAAACGTCTTAATATATTTCGCTTTACTGTTTGCTCTTGTAAACTTGTAAGGAGAAATTGGCGTGCGGCTTGGAGTTATGGCCCTGTTACATGGAGGAAGAATTAAAATTAAAATAAAAAAAAATTTGAGAATTTTGCGTTCCGTAATTTGAGGAGGACCACTTTACATAAAATAAATATGTAATCCACTCCCTAACCACCTCAAAGAGACCAAATCATTCCCGTCCCCTAACGCACAGAATCCCTTCCAAAACCAAAAAAAATCCATTACCTTCCCACCCCTTTACCAACAACCCCCTTCCTTACCTAACACCTTAACCGACCACCTAACCCACCCCCTCCCTTTCCTACCCCTAAACCACTCACTCCTTTCGTACCCAAACCTAATCCCTTCATTCCTACATCTTAACCCACCCATCCTTTCCCATCCTGTAACCACTCACACAGTCCCTTCCCACTCCCTGAACCCACCCTCTACCTTCGTACCGAAACCTACCCCTTTTATTCCCACCACTTAACACACCTATAACCCATCCCATCCCTTCCCAACCTCGAATCCACCTACTCACTTTGTACCCAAACCTACCCCTTCCTTCGCTTACTTAACCCAACCCAAAAACCTCCCACTCCCATCCCACCCACTAACTCTGCCACTCCCATTCCAAACCCCTATCCCACCCCCTAACCCTCCCATTCCCATCCCAACCCATTCCCTACCCCCTATCCCTCCCGCTCCCTTCCCACCCCATCCTTTTCCCACCCCATAACCTTCCCACTCCCATCCCACCCTAACACACCCCCTTCTTTTCCACCCGATATCCCACCCCATCCCATCACACCCTCTAACCTACCCCCTTCCTTCGCACCCCTTAACACACCCCCCAACCCTCCCACTTCCTTTCCAACCTTTAACCCACCCCCTACCTTACCAGCCCTTCACCCAACCCCTTACCCACACCATCCCTACCCACCGTCTAACTCAACCACTCCCTTCCCATCCTTACCCTCCCCCTCCCTTCCCATCCCATCCCTTAACCAACCCCAACTTCCTTAAAAGTGCGATATACATACTAGTATATTAATTACCGGGAAACACAAAGTTGATTTTCAGTTAATAATGTGCCACGGAGGACTCTCAAGAAGATAACCATCGTTCTTTTAAATCTATAATAATTGATATAAATCTCATTTATTCTTATTGATGATTACAATTGGATAAAATATAAGAAAATGATTATAGATGAGATAAAGTACTAGACAATAGTGCAGATAACCAATGACACTATCTAAGGGATATATCGCGACAAAATATTCCAGGGAATATTGCGACCAGTGGAGTCACTAGAGAAAATACCTTAAAACGTCAAATACATGCACCAAGAATTAATAGCGGGCAGCTAAATACGATCTCTGGCTAGCATTACTACTATAAAAGTTCCTAGGCAAATATCTGTCATTAAATTTCACATTACTTTGAATAAATGCGATTAAATAAGAAATTTCATGATCATAGGAATGACTTTTCACAATAGGAAAAGATTATATAAAATATCTATAAAATATTAGTTAGGTATAGGTACGGATAAAGACGTTATAGCTGGTGCTGTAGCTAGAGTAGCTTAAATAAGAAAAATAAACGTTTGTAGGCAAGAACATGGATTGATCGATGTAACTTCACACTATTTATTGTAGACTTCAAGGAACATATAAGAGATGCAATAGGAAAGGGGAACAGAATGTAAAGATTTACTGGTAGAAAACTGAGAGGATACCCATCTACAATCCAAGAATTAGCTTATTTTTCTCTTATACGACTTAAGCTCGAACACGGCTGCACGATTTGGGATCACTATGAAGTAGGTTTAACCTCAGATTTAGAGATGGTCCAACGTAGATAAGCTCATTTTGTTAAAGAAGATTTCTGGTCTTACAGTAGCGTTGTGGTTAGGATAGAATGCTTCAGGTGAAATTTGCTCCAGGTGAGAGGATTTGATTACTTAGTGGAGGCTTTTCGAAAAATTTATCGGTTTAGAACTTTTAAAAGAAGTAAATGAAATTTTAGCTCCGTTAAAGAATGGATGCGATATCTGAGAAGCATCGACGTGTCGTTATTGATAATTAATCGCAGAAACGGATATTACTTTTGGTCTTTCATTCCGCTGTCTATTAGAGAAGAAAATAGGGTAGATTAATTAGGGATGGTTGGTGTTATTAAACCCCTTTCATACGCCACAGGTGGCTGGCAGGATATACAAATTTAAATCTACAAAAGAGAAATTATTTATTTTGTAAAGGTAACCGGTTGTGCAATAGGAATAGGATCTATTGCCCTGGTCATCTGAAATAATTTTTCATGAATCCAATTTTCCGATCCTCCAAATTTCTACCTGAAAAATGGAACGGTGAAACCCCCAGATAACTAATATTAATTGAAAGGAAATCTCTCCAAGTTTTTTCACATGTACATTCCACCCCAACAATGAGCAGATTTCAGCGCATGCACTGAAACCTGTCCATTGTTGGGATACGAGGTAACAATAGCGGCACCGCAGGAGAAGGTTGCATGCGTGTTGCGGCTTGCCGAATTAAAGTCTGTGATGGCTATTAAGAGTCATTTTAGAACTCAATATGGATGTGAACCTTGAACAAGCAAAAGCATCCGGTTGTAGGACAACAAACTGAGAACTACGATATGCCTGGGAGGTGGATCGGCCAAGACGTGCCAATTGCTTGGCCACGTAGGTCACCAGATTTAACCCCTTTAGTTCTTGCCCTGTGAGTTTATGTTAAGAACTTTGTGTATCAGATGAATATTGACAACATTGATCACCTGAAAACCCGCATAGTGGACGCAGTGGCTACGGTAACACCCGCCATGCTTCTGTATCGCCTGGATGTTTGTCGTGCCACCAAGGGCACCCACATTGAAATAAATTAAGTGAATAACAAAACTTTCAGAATTTTCCACTTTAACCGGAAATGGGCCGAGTTTTGGAAGGTGTGTCCCCATTAGTTCCTAGTTAGTTCCGAGTCTAACCATCTAGGTAGCAGAAGCGTTAGGGGCATTGCTTTTTACTTGGCACTTAAAGATAACTTTGGCTGAACGCCGATGGGTTGTGGGTTGGGTGGGCGAGATTCCTTTAATTAAATCGTCTATAATTGTTTTCACAATCCCTGCACTTAAAGATAACTTTGGTTGAACGCCGATGGGTTGCGGGTTGGGTGGGCGGGATTCCTATAATTAAATCGTCTTACGAAGTCGCGCCGAAAAAGTCGCAGGACGTAAGTAAACTAACGCTGCTGCCACCTAGATGATTAGACTCGGAACTAACTCGGAACTAATGGGGACACACCTTCCGAAACTCAACCCCGGAAATGTTTATTATAAATACTTTACAAGATATAAATATTTTATTTTGAATACCTTTCATGTGGACACCCTGTGTAATATCAGCTGAATCTCAAATAATATAGACTTCATTCATAGAATCATTAATTTTGATGTATTAATTCTTTTAAAAATATTTCTTCTTAAATACATGTTTCATTCGACTTCAAACCATCTTTGTCTATTAGGCTTCCTTAAAATTTCGAGTTAGTTTGAAAAATCAAGGTTTAAATCGGTTCACTGATGCTCGCCGAAGTGAAAACAAAACAGATAATATTTATAGATAGCGGTTTTTAAGGAAAACTGCAGCATGATATACAGAGAGATTAAATGTCTTGTTTGGTTGATAAGATTATCATCTTCTAATCCGTGAGGACCAATGATATAAATATTTCACTTGAAAAGAGATATAAACGATCCACTTAACATATAAGCGTGAAAAATTTCTGGGTGCCGAGGATTTCCACTTTGAACTTAGGACAGCCGAGAAGGAACCTGTTTATCAATGGTATCCCTGTTCAAATGATAATTAGTTAGTGCGCGATAGTCCGACGTTGGATAGGTACGACCAGGAATGACATGAAGTCATTGCTTCTCAAACTTACATGTTACGAATGGTAATGCGATTCGAATTTATGCCGATGATTTCAAGAGGTGTTATATTTTTATTTACTCGATCTGTTATCGTTGAGGTGGAAGTTAATGTTATGGCTTAACTCACGGTAGAGTCTTAGCGATGGGTATGGAGGTGAATTTTATTTCCAAAATCCTAACATCTTCCAATTTTTCTGTCTCTACAACAGAAAGTGATTTTAATTTGAACGAAAACAACCAACGAACTATTAATGACATAACATTTTCCACTAAAATTGAAATGTGCCCCTAGCTGTACGATAAATCCTAAAATATATGTATATATATATTCAAGTCTTGTGAATGACGAAGTTTGATTTAGACCCACAGAAGTATTTTTTAATTACAAATTAATTAAATTACCTAAAGATATACGTGGTACATCCAGAAAGTAGTACCCGTTTAGGAATGAAAGGAAAACAAGTAAATTTTTAAAAAATATGAACCTATTATTTGTAAAGAACATACATTTGACTATTGCTCTACCTTATGCATCAGTATTGAATACCAATTTCCAAAGTAACTTTTCATTAAAATGTTAAAAATGTTAATACCGAGAAAGAGTCAGAGTTCTCCGATTAGATCAAATGTCCCAGACGCTCGGAGTAAATCTTTGTGAATGTTTTGGAAATATATCATTATACTTAGGAACTGGGATAATTCGAGTCTCCATAATTCTAAACTTTTCTATGGTCGGTAGCTTTTACCGAACTGCGAAAAAAATCGTGGTTAGCTCGAATTTTGTTTTTGTTAGAACCAAAACAAAATAATATAATTTTCTTCATTGTCTGTAAAAGCTTCCTACTGCATTATAGATTTTTTTCCCACGCAAAGAAAGCACTTTGTTTTTTTAGCATTGTCAATAAAAACTTCATTGTCATGTTATTAAAAACCAATGAGATATTTTATCATTGTCGTTCTTATCTTATTCCTTTTATCTCCCCAAGATATCAATGAGATTCACTGCGTAACTATCCATCCAATTGCTATAAACTAACTTTTTGTCAGTGCCGAAATACAAAGCTGTCAGATCTTCGCTGAAGGGTGAGTTTGGTTGAATATATTTGCAATAATATAATATTATACCTGCAAAATTTTTCAGTGAAATTCTTTTGGGTTTGGTCTTGTTTTTAAATCAGCGTAAGAATTTTCTATTATTTGCAATCAAATGGGCACATAGGGCCGATTGGCTTCTAGAACCCATAATTTTTCGTGCCGATTGTGGCTTGCTGATTTCTATTGCTATATATAGTATATTATAGTACCCACTTTTTCATTGGAAAAACGAACTATTAAAAATTTTCACAATTTTATTTGATGTTATTATGAGTCAGTAATTTAAGCCAGTTTGCTTTACTGGCTCTTAATTCTCATATGGTTTGTCTGTTATTGACAATATATTTTCGTGTGTTGTTAGACAATCTTTCATGTTTTATAGAAGATTAGACAGAATAAAAACGATTAATTGAAGTTTATCAAGCATTAATCCACGCCGTTATGAATTTTTGAATTCTATTATTATAATCGATTATTTTCATTGAATGATTGACTTAACTAATTAATGTACCAATTCACATTTACGGTAAAATTTATAGGCATTATAAAAAATTATTAACACTCATTAATATTAGTTTCAACACCTTTAGATCTTGTGCAACCAGCTCAAAATTTATCTGGAGGTTACGTATTCTTTTCTATCCGTAAATAAAAGTTCTGTGATTTTCAGTACATGGGATAGAAAGTTGTCTTGGCATTGACTCGTCAAACTCGACTTATTCAAGAAGCTATGCATTTGGTAATCACTGAGCTAGTTTTTTGTGCATATCGTGAGGAATAGAACGCCATTTTAAAACATTTTCACTGACAATCTCTAGGTGATTCAAATTAAAGTGAGAAGCCTATATTCTTAAAGAGCCAAATTTTCACCCAACCCGTGTTAGGATGTAATAAGGGTAGAGGAGAATGAGGGAATAAAAATGTAAGAGTAGAATGAAATTTCTATGCTAAGTATATATACCATAAGCTTATATATCTAAGTAGTTATTAAAAACCATTGCAGGTCGTATGTTGTGTAGGCTAGCCTAAAGCCCTTCAACCAACCAGCTCACTTCCTCTAATCCTCGATTACTTTTTATTGATCACATTAGATTATTGATGGTAAAGGATGGCTACCCAAGACGTAAATGGATCGCCAGGAGAAAGGCATCGTGCTCATGGTGGGAGGCTGACATTACACGGCTCCAGCTACCAAATGAAACTGTTAATGCTATACATAGTACGCGGCCTAAGAAACAACCTGCGGTTTCGTGTGGCGACAGAAATGGAGGAGGCGGGAAAGTTTGACGACGTGGTAATCACGCAGTCCATCGGAGATGGTGAAATCTTTAAGTTGTTACAAGCAAAGCACAGCGCAGGGAAATGTAGGGACATAATCACGGCACGTAATTTAATTCAAGGAGGAGACTTTTGTTTGCCAATGTACTTCGAGTCCTACCTAAAGATCCAAGCCAACCCAAGGTTTTGCGGCAAGAATAAGCAAATCAAGGACCTAATTCTGTTCACGAACAAGGGTTTTAACTACAAAACACATTTCTGTGATTTTGAGTTAAGGGAGGACATCTTCGAAAAGGAAAGGTTGGAAGGCGGTGTAGATAAAGAGGACGAATTCTTAAAGACTGTCTTGTTTCGCTTTAAAAAGCATTTCAAGGGAAGGTCATTCCTGGTGTCACATCTAAAAAATGCATTAGTGCAGATCCCTAAGAGCTTTGCTGAGAGTGTATTTCAGGGAAAAGCTTTTGAATTGGAGAAGAATCTTTCCGGAGCCTCCGAAATATACGGTGAGGTACTATTGAAGGAAGTTGTAGATCTAAAACAACCGTTTCATTCTGCTTTCATCGAAGGAGTGAATCTGACACCGGAAGCCAGGCACTTTCGAGACGTTTTATGCAGCGTAACATTCAGCAAACATAATGGCCGCGAGCGTGATTTTCAGAAGGAAATGAGTAACTTGAAAGTAAAAAAAATTGGGAAGGTTAAACGAAATGAAATTGATTCGCCTCCTAAGGTGGCCGAGAAGCTAGCAAGTTTGATGAGAAAGGAAGGGGATCGGAAAATCGTAATGGTGACCGATTGCAAAAGTGTAATAGCAAGAAACGTAAAGGTATTGGCTGAAAATGTCCTTGTGAGAAACATGGAGGGAGGGATACGCTTCAGTCCGGAATTCATGTCCGGGAATAACCTTGCGGGAAATATCCCAAAGTTCAGGAAACAACTCATGCATGAAGTGCAGAAAAGGGGCATAGAGTTCACCAGCATTAGTCAGTTTCAGTTCGAAATTATAAACTTCGAAGAGACACCCACATTGCCGAATCTTCCCAGCGACGAAATAGTAGAATCTTTCCTGGAGAAGCTAGCCTTCGCGGTTGACCAGCCCAGCGAGACAGAACTAGACGACCTAATAAAGGGGGAGCTTTTGAAGGAATTCAACACAGTCGAAACCGAAAACGTTCATGCGAGGTTCCTTGTGAAAACTTTTGAATGGATGATAGACCTCAGAGGACGAGAAATGTCGCACGAAGAATGCAGCATTTTCTTTCAGAATTTGAAAAGAGAAATGTTGACATCCGTCCGGTTTAGAGTTATGCATCCGTCGACGAACTTCACCGGCAGGGAAAAAGAACTGATTGATCTGCATAATGCACTCAAAGAAGACAACAGTAATAAACTCGCTGCATTCATGTCTCAATCCGTGGTGATCACTGGTACCGCTGGAGTCGGAAAGACAGAGCTAGCGAGGAAATACATTTACCAACACAGCGGTGATTATGACAACTTAATTTGGATCAACGCCGAGAGTTACCATACAATGGGTGACTCGTTTCGTACACTGGCCTGTGACAAGTTGGGAATCCGCCAAGAAAACGTCAACGGAAATGTGAAGAGTACGGACATCATTGTTAGTGATGTTTACGATTTTCTTCGAGGAAAAAGATGCCTTTTTGTTTTCGACGATGCAAGGAAGTTGGGGAACAAGGAGAAGGGAAACTGGGGCATTCGCAAATTCCTTCCTAAATTCCCGTTTGAAAGCAAACACTATTCGCTTATCACTTCACGTGATTGCACTTGGGGAGATATAAAGGAGATATATCTCGACATCTTTAGTGAAGAAGAATCCAGGGCATTAATCCGGAAAACTATCAATCTTGAATCGCCTTCTCAAATATCTCAGGCGAGAGACCTAGCAAAAGCCCTTCGGTTCAACCCATTAGCCCTGCAACAAGCTCTATCATGCATTGAAGTTAAGAACGAGGAAAATGTCATCTACCAAATTTCTGATTACCTTCAAACACTTAAAGACAGCAGCAGAGATTTGCAAGATTTCCCCTTGGAAATTCGCAGCAGTGACTCGTTCACGAAAAGCACTTACAGAGCTTGGGAGATCACTGTTTCTGATATTAAGGCCGATAAACAAGGAAAATTGCCTTTAAAAATATTGAGCGTCATTTCGTACTTTGCTCCCGATGACATTTCTTTGGAAAATATAGCGATTCTGTTCCCAGTAGAGGATTACCCTAACTTCTCACCTTCTCTTATATTTCTGAAACGATACCATATGATTTCATTTGAGTATGAGAAAGTAAGCATTAACAAACTAGTCCAGTGGTTCATAAGGCTGAAATTACAGAAAGAAAAATTGGAGGAAAAAATGCTAAGAAGACTACTACAGTTTGGGGGGAAATTGGACACTGAGAACTCCATCTCTATATGGGAATATTCCATCAAGTACGATAGTCTGATTAAAGAATTTAGCAATTTGCCTACCAGCATAATTCAAAAGCTTACCGAAAACTTCGAACTGGAGGAGGCACATGGATTTGCCAAGCGAACACTGGATATTCTAGAGGAAAAACTTGGTAAAAAACATGAAAGTTCTCTTTGTGTGAAAGAGAAAATGGCAACCGTAATAAGTCACCAGGATTGTTACGGCGAAGCTTTGAAAATGTACAAGGAAATATATGAAGATCGACTACTGACCCAAAAAGACGACCAACCAGAAGTTTGTATAATAAAATATCACATCGCTAGCACGCTAAACAAGATTGGAAGGTATATGGAAGCTTTAGAATATCATGAAGATGTGCTGACTGTGGTACGCACCCAATTTGGTGAAGACCACATTTATACTCTTTGTATAGAGAACGATTCTGCGAATGTCCTGTATAACTTAGGCTATTACCAAGAGGCGAGATGTTGTTATGAAAAAGTGTACGATACTATGAAAGTTTCCATCGGGGAAGACCATGAAAACGTTCTGAATGTTAAACTGAACCTTGCAAATACTTTGGAAAAGCTAGGTCAGCTCGAAAAGGCACTGTGCTATAACCAGGAAATTTATGAGGTATCTAAAGATTCATTAAATGGAAACCCTCGTATGATTGATGCAAAGTTTAACATGGCTTCCATTTTAGAAAAACTTGGAAAATACAGCGCTTCGTTGGATGCCTACGAACAGGTTCTGAAGAAATACACCGACATTTATGGTGAAGATCATCCGAAAACACTGAATGCCAGGAATCGTATTGGTAACGTCCTATTCAAATTACACGAATATGACAGGGCTTTGAAATCGTACCGGGAGGTTGGAGAGGCGTTTTCAAGAATTTATGGGGAATATCACGGAAAAACTTTGATTTGCAATATCTTTGAGGCGCAAGTCCTTTATAAAAATGAATCTTACAGAGATGCTTTGCACCTATTCCAGGATATACATAAGAAGTTGGTTAAAAATAAAAGGGACAGTCCCAAAATTCTTCTCACGAGACAATATATCGCAAATACCCTTCGGAAGTTGGGACATTATGATAAGGCTCTACAAATTAATAAGGAAAACTATGAAAAAAATCGACAACAATTTGGGGAAAATTGTGTAAGAACTGTATCCTCAAAGCAAAGTATTGCAAACATTTTATTTGACCAAGGTAAATACCGCGAAGCCTACGAAATGTACTCAGATGTATACCAAATTTTGAGTAAGAAAAACGGAGAATTGAACGAAGATACCTTAATAGCGAAACACAACATAGGACGTGCACTAGATAAATTGGGTAAACGTAATGAATCAGTTGTGTACCTAAAAAATGTACTCAAGAAGCAAATAGAACTCCTCGGCGAAGATCATCTTTTGACAATAAACACTGAAGAAGATTTAAGGAATGTTATGTTAAAAATTAAAAATAGGAAATCAGAGGCACCCAATGACCTTAAATATGTTAAATCTTCCGAAAATGTAAGAAATCATGAGGGGGGTGTTGAAATAAGTGCAGAAAATTTTGATGATATCCATTCTGAAAACGATTGCCAACCTCATAGTTATCCCTGCGTTTGTTTGATTTGCTTTTTTCCGCATTGCATCAAATAACTACCATAAGAGGTCGTACAGAATGAATGACGCAAATGCTGTGACACGGTAGGAGGCTATTTTGTTAAAAACGGATAGTACTACATTAGTCAGATATAATCCTCGGCAAAGTCAATGCACCTCTGCCATGTGGCTGGGACTTCCTGGAGGCCTTTGCCAAAACATTCTGTGTGGGATAGGTGCACCACGTACGAACAATTGCATAAAATTTCTCAGAAGTTTGAACATGTTAGCCCCTGACTGCATCCTCCATCTTGTTAGACGAATAAAAGAAAGCTTAGTTCGAAGGGGCCAGATGGAGCTGGTACAGAGGATATCTCAGAGTACTTTCTCATCTCCAATTCTTCATGCACAATCGTCTGCAATGTTCCTCGTGCAGGCCCTGTGTATTCGTGCCTCTCGTTGAATGCTATATGCCTGTTGGCCATGATCGACCCTAACACGGCTGCCACATTTGCTGCTGTAGATGCTGGTCGTTCCGCGCTAACGCCTTTGTCCGAGGTCTCCACTCCACTCCTGAAGTTGGCCAACCAGCGATAGAAGCCTTCTTGCCTTGAGGATTCTTCGTTCCTACTCATGAGTATTCTACCTTTCGGTAGGTTCATATGCAATTCAAAAATCCCTATACAACGTCATCTTCTTCTCTTTCTTGTAGCATACCCCACCCTTTAAGTTATTCAACATCTTCTGTCTTTCTCTTTCCCTCTGTTTTTACCCTTAAATTCTACCCTCGATACAAACTTTAGCATCGCCTCCCCTCTCAATATTTGACCCATGCATTTTCTCTGTAGTCACTTAATCACTTATTTTAAAGCCCTCTCTCCCCATCAGTTTTCAGCACCTCTGTGTTTGTTTTCCAATCCACCCAACTTACTTTTTCCATTCTACTCCAAATCCATATCTCAAAAGCCTCTTAACATTTGACTTCTTCCTTTCCTAATGTCGTTTTGCACCGGAGGCAAAACACCCCACACCAAAGATTTTACCAGTCTTTTCCTGATTCCTTTATCAAGACCTTTGGTCATTAATTCCCTTTGCTTCATGAATGTTTCCTTGGTCAAGATTATTCTTTTACACACTTCATCTTTGCATCTTCTATCCCAAAAAAGAAGACTTCCCAAATAAGAAAATGTATCTACCTACTTTAGTTTCTCTTCACTGACCCTTATTGTTTGTTCCCACACATCGACATTATGCGACAATGGATCTAACTATCCCTTATCTCTTCCTTCCACAGGAACAATGCTGTCCAACGCTGACCCTGATAGTCACCTTCTATTGCTGGTGCACATACTCTCCTTGACAGTGGCAAAAGGGATGGGCGCTATCTTACCCTGTTAGCCTGTGGCCAGTACCATCAATTGAGTATGCATGTAGTGTATTGGACCCCACCGAGAAATGTCATATTCATATCATAGGATTTAGAAAAAGTACAAAGAAAGGCGATGCGATTTGTAAAGAATTGCTGCAATAAAAAAGCGAATGTTACTCAGATGTTACAGGATGTTGGATGGGAATCATTAGAAGATAGAACACTTATTCAAAGGATAAATTTATTAAATAAGTTCAGAGAAATTACATTCTCAGATGATGTAATTGATATAATAAGACCCCACTGTTATATGGGTTGTTCTGATACTGCCAGAAAGATTAGGGAAATAGATGCTCCCCCTGCCACACGCGGCTTGCTGGGTTCTTACATAGACATCCATGCATTTTGCGTAGCTCACACCCCTTCAGCCAATTTTACTGGTTGTCCCTGTTGTATCATGTATACTTTTGTCCTGAGAGCTGTTGTGCCAATCATTTCTGTATTACAATAGCGCACCTTTATCAGTACCAGAGGATGGAGCATTGACAACCTGTCTCTCCTCCCAATACCTCCACCTATGGTATCTCTTCCCTCCATTCTCAGGCAGTGAATCTCTTATATGCACAGCAGTTTTTACAAATTATCTCAATTTATATATATTTCTTAAGTATATACATGACATATTTTGAAGAAAAATAGCGATAGCTGATACCTATAGTGAAGTGAAGGTTGAATTGAGTTGTACACAGGGTCAGGAATTCAAGTGACTGGGGGTATACCCCTACGAGGAGGAAATGCACCAAAATTTTTATGCAGGCTCCCTACTATGCAGTACTATAATACAACCCAAGTAATATGACACATTCTTCCTCTCATTCTCCTCTTTAATCAATAGTCTCTACTGCGTAAAAAGAATAAATTTTATTGAGTTCCACCTATAATTCAACTGCAAAACATTTAATCTATTTATCTATACAAACCTATTTATACTTATGATAAAACTGTTACCGAGTCGAGTCTATAGAAGAGTAAAGAAATTTCAACAAATTGTAGATTTGGTGATTAGAAATTATGATACTAAAACATTAATTATAATTTTTTCTGTCTGTCAGCATGTTTGTGCATTAAGGCGTCATGCTAAACTATTATTTACAACAACAACAAAAAACAGAATATTTGATAGGATGGTGAAGTAAGCTGTGAGGTGAACTTGAAGTTAAAAAATCCATGGAAAGGAAACTTTTACTAGATCACTAATTTATTTCAGAAAAACACGACCCAGGTTTCGCTGCATCGCTACATCTTCCGGTGACCAAATAGGAACACTTCCAAATATATAGGAAAAGGGGAGGGGAAAGAATGTAGCAATTAGGGAAGGAGGAACAAAGGGATCTAGGGGGAGGAAGGTGGAATGTGGGAGGGGGAGGTATGGGATGAGGGAGGTTACACAGCAAAGGTTCTCAATCACAATTTGAAGAATTGCAAGAGTTAGAGTTACAAAGTAAGTAAGAGAGGATGAGTTACAAAGTAAGTAAAGTAAAAGTAAGTTTCATTCTTGACCTGAGTCTCGAAAAGAAAGGACGTGTTTTCTCCGGTGCTCCTGAACGGACCCCCAGAGTGACAAGCCAACGGCCCACCAAGCCCTCATTAACCGGTGTTGTTTTTCAGTTTTGTCCGTCTTAGCAGAGTAGCAGTTTAGTGTTAAGTACAACTAAAGCCCTTACTGTTTATTTATTTTCTGTTTTTCTAGTCATCCCTCTATCGTTTTAGCTGTTTTTAGAGTTTTTGTTTTGCAAAGGTTAGTTTTTGTATTTTTATCCCCTCGTAAACGTATTGTAGGCATATTTATTCTTATTGCGAATTTTATTTTCGTTATTACTTAACCGTCGTATTTCCTTGTTGTTTTATTAGTAACCGGTCTTTATCGTTCCCATAAGTGATACATTCGTCCTTTCAGAGTCTTCTCAAACATATTTGGTCAGTTGCGTATTTCGTCTCAGGTCAAACGCAAGTGTTAGTGTCAGCCTAAGTTAACTCGTTTAATTTGTTTGCGTGTTCTTATTGTCGTTTCTCAAGCATTTTTTTGGGGTTCTCAGTTTTTAGTCATTTAAAGTCAATTGTATAATTAGGTAGGATGGCCTCTCCTAGGACTCCCGTTTCCTCTTTCTTGGGAACTGCTTGTCTCGCGTCCCTTCGGGCCGAGATAGTGGAACTCAGAAAGATGGTTGCGGATCTCAGCTCCAAGGTGGAAAGGTTGGAGGCTTCCTCCTCACGTGTGGAATCCAAGGGTAGCACCCCGAAAGCTCGCTGCGCCAAGTTGGCGGCTCGGGGTTCTCCGAGTGCCAAAGCCAGCCGAGCGATCGAGGGTGCCCCGAAGGTTTCATCGAGGGCGGGGATGTCGACGGCCAAGAAACCTGACGAGTGGAAGGTAGTCTCCATTCGGGGGGACCGCGGGGTGGTTTTGCGGAGGCAGGGAGTTGCAGAAGCTTCAGCTGATGCTCTTCCTGTGAGCAATCGTTTTTCTGTGTTGTCGGAGGACATTGCACCTGCTGCCATCCCCGTAACCCCGGAGGTGGCTGAGCCCGAAGGGGGTCGGGGGGTTTTAGTAATAGGAAGCTCTAATGTCCGGCGGATAATGGATCCATTACGTGCAAGGGCCCGCCGGGAGGGAGTGTGTGAGCGGGTGTTCTCCAGGTGTTTACCGGGAGGTACGGTGCCGAAGGTGACGGAGGAACTAAGAACGTCGGTATCGTCTTCGAACTGCTCCGTGTTGCGAGTGGTGGTGCACGCGGGCACCAACGACGCCTCGAGATTCGGGTCCGAGGAGATTCTAGGTTCTTTTAAGGACCTGATCGCCGAGGCTTCCCGAGTCGAGAGTGAGTCGGGTGTCCGTGTGTCGCTGTCATTTTGCAGCATAGTTCCGCGGTCGGACCGTGGTTCTGAGGTTTGGAGTCGCGTTGTCGGCCTGAACCAAAGACTGCGGGACTTCTGTAGGAGCAACGGGGTCGGGTTCGTCGATTTGAGGCCGGTTCTTGATTCATGTCGGCTACCTCTTAATCGTTCTGGCGTTCATTATACTGCCCGGGCGGCGGAGCTGGTGGCACGTAGGATTTACGAGGTAAATAGGGTTTTTTTAGGTTAGACTATTATCAGAGTTCGCCACCCCAGGTAGTTTTAGAGTCCAATTCTTCCGGTTTAAATGAGAGCGATATCACGCAGATAGATTTGCGAGAGAAAAATTTAAATCTAAGGGGAAATAATAATATTAAGAAAATAAATCCAGCGGTAGGAATTATAGATAACACCCACGTAAATAGGCAAGTAGAAACGCATGATCTTAGTCCCCGAAATAGAAACAGTAGCATTGACAATAAAGAGAAATTCAATTCAAAAATCGTTACGGTTATTCCAAACAGAAATCCAACTTTAAAGCGCGAACTCAGAGATCTAAAAATAATAGTCGTGAATTGCAGAAGCATACGTAATAAGCAGGTGGAATTTCTTAACCTTACAAGGAGCACTTGCGCGGATATCATACTAGGATCTGAGAGTTGGTTAAGCGAAGACATTAATTCAAGCGAGATATTTCCTCCAGATTATGTGATATATCGCAAAGATAGACAGGGTAGAGTAGGCGGTGGAGTTTTTATCGCTGTAAAGAACCATTTGATTAGTCAGCGAGATGAGTTTGTAGAAAATAGCAGGAGCGAAATGATGTGGTGCTCGATTTTAAGACCTAACGGTAGTAAGATTTATGTTTGTTCATTGTATCGTCCTCCCGATGGCGAAATTGATTGTATTGACGATTTATCCGGGACGTTACAGATAATCGGTGAAAAAGTAAAAGATCCCATCATAGTTGTAGGAGGAGATTTTAACCTACCACATATTAATTGGCGGAATTTAACATGCTCCAACTCTAGTAGAGAGAGAAAAGTTTCTCAAAAATTAATCGATACTTTCTCGTCGCATGCGATGGAACAGGTAAACATGACGAAGACTCGAACGACTCGTGCGGGTGAAGGTAACATCCTAGATTTACTAGCCACCACCCACCCACAATTGATAGCTAATCTCGATATAGTTGACGGTATTTCAGACCATGATGTCATAATGGCGGAGATGAAAGCAGTAGCGGTTAAATCTCTTAAACCACCGAGGCAAGTATATGTAATTCGCAAAGCTAATTTTTCGGAGTTTAGGGTTTATATTAACGAGTGCAAGGATGATTTTTTCCGCTCCTTGGGTGCAAATACAGTAAATGATAGTTGGATAGAGTTTCTCCGGATAATCAAAGAGGGTTTAATTAAATTTGTTCCTACTAAGAGCGTGCGTGAGCGTAAAGAGCCACGGTGGACGAAACCTAAATTACGAGCATTACATAGGAAGCAAAGAGTCATTCACTCGCGATGGAGAAAACTCAAAGCATGCGGAACGAACCATGAGCTCGAAGAACAAAACTATAGAGAAGTGCGAAAGTTAGTTAAGGAAGAAGCGCGAAAAGAATACCAGGAATATAGATCTCGAACCCTATTAGAATCATTAGGTGGCGATCAGAAAGAATTTTGGTCATACGTGCGTGAGACCCGTGGAGGTCAGTTTTCTGTGCCTAGCCTCATAAGCGCAGAGGGAATTACCGTAAATAAATCAGAAGATAAAGCTAACTTAATTAACGGGCACTACCAGAAATGCTTCACTGTAGACAATGGTCAAGTTAAGGATTTTACCTCGCGCATTGATTCAGAGATGTGTCCCATCGAGATATCGGTTGATGGAATTGGAAAATTATTGCGAGATATTGATAGGAAAAAGGCGCCAGGACCCGAAGGTATTCCCGCTGTTGTAATAAAAACTTTAGCCGATGAAATTGCTCCGCTTCTACAGATTTTCTATCAGAAATCATTGGATGAGGGAACCGTCCCAATGTCGTGGAAAAAAGCTAATGTCACTCCGGTGCCTAAGAAAGGGCGCGCGTCAAAACCAGATGATTATAGGCCTATTTCATTAACTTCAATTTTTTGCAAAATAATGGAGCATATTATAGCGAGCTCTATCATGCGCTTTCTTTCCGAAAAGGGAGCAATCAGTCAGAGCCAGCACGGATTCCGTAAAGGTAGGTCTTGTGAGACCCAGTTAGCGCTTTTTATGAATGACGTATCTAAAGCAGCAGACGGCGGTGTTAGATCAGACGCAGTTTTCCTAGATTTCAGGAAAGCTTTCGACACAGTTTCTCACGAAAAGCTTATCCAAAAGCTGAGTGCCTACGCGATCGACGAAAAAGTTATCAGATGGACCGAATCTTTTCTAGAAAACAGATCTCAGCGAGTTGCGTTAGATGGAGTTTTATCCGAAGAAATAAGTATCTCATCAGGAGTTCCACAGGGAAGTGTTCTTGGTCCAATCTTATTTCTAATTTACATTAACGACCTCGTAGATAACGTAAAGAGTAAGGTTAGATTATTTGCCGATGATACCCTGATATACAGAGAGATTTTGACAGAAAACGATTGTAATGTGCTTCAAGACGACCTGGACGTAATATCAGGATGGTGTAAAGATTGGCAGCTGGATTTAAATATAAATAAATGCGTTGCCATGAGTTTTACGCGCTCCACAAACATAATTCCCACGCAGTACCAAATCTCAGGTCATCCATTGGAGTTAGTTCACGACAACAAATACCTAGGAGTCACGTTTAGCAGTAACTTATCTTTTAAAGAACATATTCGAGATGCGATAGGAAAAGCGAATAGAATGCAAAGATTAACTGGTAGAACGTTGAGAGGATGCTCATCGAGAGTCAAAGAAATAGCTTACTTTTCTCTTATTCGTCCGAGTCTTGAATACTGCTGTGCGGTTTGGGACCCACACGAAGTAGGTTTAGTCTCAGATTTAGAGATGGTCCAGCGTAGAGCAGCCCGATTCGTTTGCGGGGATTTCAGGTTTGATAGCAGCGTTACGGCAATGATAGAGTCCCTCAGTTGGAATTCACTACAGATGAGAAGATCTGAATATCGACGGAAACTTTTCGAAAAGTTCAATCGTTCAGAATTTATAGACGAAGTAAGTGAAATGTTAGTGCCAGTAAGGAGCGAACGCGATCTCCGAGAGTCATCGACGAAGCGTTATAGGGAAGTAATCGCAAGGACGGATAATTACTTTTGGTCGTTTTTTCCCCAAGCTATTAGAGATGCTAATAGGTAGGAATGAATAATGGTGGTGTATTACACCCCCTGCCATACGCCTCTGGCGGCTCGCGGGGTATATATCTAAATCTAAATCTAAATCTAAAGGCATGGCCATAAAATTCACTAAATCCATTCAAAAACCAAAGAAGATGCAACGAGTTGGGAAGAACAAGGGGGAGAGGACACAAGGGGCGGGATGTTAGGAAAGGTGCGTGGAAATTAAGGAATGAGGGTTTTTAATATTGGAGAAGGGTTAGGAAACAGGAATTCGTTGGCAATATTCGACGAGGAGTTCCTCGTGATTTCTGAAGTCTCCAAAGCGTTAAGTCTCTCACTTTTGTCACATAGGTGGAACACCATCATATCAAATTCACTTGTATGCCCTCTTTCAAGTAAATGCTGGCTGAAGTGAGAGGCAGACGGATTGTTATTGATAAAAGCACGTTTATGTTCTTTTTTCCATTCTGAGAAACATCTTCTGGTTTGTACAATATATAAACAATCACAATCATTACAATTTAATCCATAAACATCACTTCTGTTAAACTTGAAGTTACTTTGCATAGTGATAATTGGTATTCAATTTGTAAATGGATCTTTATATTCTGTTATTCTTACATTGTAGAGCGAAGAGTAAGATAGGTAGGAGATGGTTTCCTCTGAAACCTGTACACTTTAACCAAACTAAAAAAATTTCCAAGTATTGAGATTGTTGGAATATGAAATCTCTTCTCTACACAGCCAATAGGTATAAAGACTACTTTAAATGATCATTCAGTCACTTGCTTGATCCTAGAATCCAACCACTTCCACTAAAAAGCAGGTGAATTGTACAGATTTTAGTTTAAGGCAATTATTAATTAATCTGGAAAACTTGAATTGCATTCTCAAATATCTCAGGCGAAGGACCTAGCAAAAGCCCTATGGTTCAACCCATTAGCCCTGCAACAAGCTCTATCATGCATTGAAGTTAAGAACGAGGAAAATTTCATCTACCAAATTTCTGATTACCTTCAAACACTAAAAGACAGCAGCAGAAATTTGCAAGATTCTTCCATTGTTGTGTAGGTCACCACTAGTGGTGCTTCAGGATGAAACATTTATGTTTTACTTGATGGAAGGTCAAGTTGGGCTACAGATATGCTATTTACGTTGTTACTAATTTACTGTAAATTATTTGATTGGCAAATTTGATCAGACACTTGCTTTCCATAGAAGATGGTTGAAATTCTGAGTGACTAGAGAGCAGAGGTTGTGCTTATCTGTTTTACCCTTTAAATTTCTTGTGCTTAGTGCTTACAGTAGGGAAGTAAATTGGAAGACAACTGCTGATGAAATAAATGTTTAAATACTCTCCAATTGCTGGCTTTATCAGTATTCCTCACCTTGTTGCTACTAATTCTAGAAACAACTGAACGGCCCATATAACTGATCTTCTAAGAAGCACTTAATGTACAGTGGCGGAAAAAATTATCGCAACACTTTGCGAGCGCACCAGTGGCTTTCACAGAAACTATTTGGTTTTCTGCTTTCTGTGACTGACTGGTAACACCGAGGAAAGCCTCGAAAAGCGGTAATATTTGAGTCGGAGCCTAGAACTTACACAAACTTCCTCTCTTTCGAACTCTTCTTAGAGCCTTCGCGCGATCTCTCCCCGAGTTCGTCATGTTTATTTCGGCGTTTCTCTTTCACAGATAATTATCGTATTTATAGAACGATAGGTTAAATATATATTTATTCCAATTTCAATCTTAAATGCAATAAAATACATGGACAATAATTGAAATTTAATTCTAAATAATGTGAAGAATGCTATTCGGTTTTAATAATGCGTAGCAATAAGGAATAAGTGGGATTGGAGTAGGAATACGCGATGTGGTGATTCTCACCTTTAGAGAACAAGAATTTTGGAGTCTAGAGGAAAATGATGTTTTGCGAGATTATAGCGTGAACAGATGGCCTATAATGGTTTCTTTTTCTGGATAATTTGTGCGCTAATAAGGCGTTATTTTGGTAGTTTGGTTTCTCACTCGAACATACGTCTTACGGCTGCCTGCTGGGTATTAATGTAAATGTAATTCTTCAAACGTCCAGTTCAAACCTAGGATATTCATTATTTGTGATAAACATTCCAAGGAGGATTTTTGATTACCACTCTTATGTTTTCAATTCAGCAATTAGAATTCGATAAGTCGTTAAACCGATTACTGAGTTACTAACTATGACACAATGTAAAGTTTGTATTTGTCTACGGAATATAATTTTTCGCCAACTTAATCAAGCAGACGAAGGAAATTCGTAATATAAATTTATAAACACCATTTGTCACCTAGAATACAGGAAATCATTGTCCGTCCAGAGTTAAAAGGAAAAATACCAATTCCAAAGTTAAAACTAACATAATTTCATAAAAACCGAACAATTTCTGCGCATATATCAGACTTGTCTTACATTTTGTAACAGGGAGCTCGGTGACCTTGGTCATTAGTCAATTGTGTTGCCTTCGCGCGGAGAACTTCACGTAGTAATGCATTAAGGCTTTGATAATTCGCGAGGGAAGTCTTTAACCACAAGTTGATCCCTTCAAAGTATTGCAGGCACCAATACAAAACAAACGTTGAAATGCATTACCTCGCGCGGAAAAGCTTTAACCATATGTCGAGCACTTTCAAAGCAAGTATTGCAGGTGCCAGGTATATTTTTCCTTTTCGTGCCTATGTCAGCTAGACTCAGGACCCTCGTTTTACAGTCGCCCAGTAGAAACTATCCTCTGGCTAATTCAAAGCTCCTTCCTCACCATGGTGCTAAGGAAATTAGATGTTATTGCACTCGTAAAAATATTCCCAAATAATATTATTATATTAGCGTATTTTAGTAAACAAAGACTTCCTAATAAACAACCCAAGTTTTTATCACTGATACTTTTTTTACGAACGTCTGACTTTATAAAGTTAATTAACGAGGATTATGCTGCCATAATAAAGTTATTAATAAGCTGCTAAAATGGACTTCTCAGTTTGTTGGGAAGTGTCATAAATATAACTAGTTGCTAATTAAGAGGTGATTTTGCAGCTGTCTGACACATGTTATTGGCATAGGAAGGGCACGAGCTCGAATTCCGCTTAAGTTAAATGAGTTTTTATCTTAAATTTCTCTTGTTCGGGAAATGAACGAATGTAAGATATGGTTTCCACATATATTTATACGCTCCAGTGATGAATATATATATTTACCAGAGAAATGCAATTCATTATGGAAAAATAACCATTGGACATGAAAGATTCGGAACCGATTCATCACCAATTGTCGGTCAAGAACCTGTTTCGTGTGTTAGTGGAAATTCCTCTTCTACCAAGGATTCGAGGTCGCTCGCTGAAAGACAATATCCTTTGACTCATTTTCCAGGTATTTGACAGGGCCTCCTGATTTCTGGAAGCACGATGAACCTTTCGCTTTCAGTGCAGCGGATTTTCGAAAGCCTATGCGTCACTCGCAACAACAAACCGGTCGTAAGGCAAGGAGCTCAGGCTTACTTACTCAGACTTATTGGCGACTATTTCTTCATTTAGTTCTTCACGACGATAGACGGACAACCAGCGGACCGCGCAAGCAAATCTTTTTCATTTTCACGCTTTAAAAAAATCCTTGAGAACTATTGACATTTTTATGCATATTATTATTCATTGTTCGTCTACAACCAGGACAATTCGCGGGTTCACAATTTACTATTTTCTCGGCGGTAGTTCCAAACCAATTATATAGATTTAGATTGAGATATATACCCCGTGAGCCGCCAGATGGGTATAGCAGGGGTTGTAATAACACCATCATCACGTAATCTACTCTATCAGCCTCTCTTATTGTCCGGGGAAAAAAGCGACCAAAAGTAATAAAGTTTTGTGATTACCTCCCTGTAACGCTTTCTCGATACTTCTCGGAGATCGCGATTAGGTCTTTAGTTGCACTAAAATTTCATCTACTTCGTCTTTAGGTTCTGAACCGATAAAGCTTTCGAAGAGCTTCCGTCGGTTATTAGATCTTCTCACCTGGAGCGAATTCCAATAAAGAAGTGGTTAACTCTATGTCTATGAGGCTGAATCATACAGAGGAGAATAGATATATTATTAATCATTCTATATTTCTCTTGATTCCAATGAAATTCTCGATTATAAATCATAGTGCATATGTGCACATTGTTACCGAGTCTGAGAGAAATACGAATACATATAAATATTTTCCACTACATCTAAATTATGTTAAATAGTCTCCTTCTCTTAAAAACATGAAAATTGAGTAACAATACGGGGATTGAGGTCAATGGCGGAGCTGACATTTTTTCATAATCCTCTATTTGTAAGAATCTACGGATTCTATCGAATGTGGACATGAATATACTGATGATAATTAATGATTGCTTTGTCGCAGGGGCGCAGCCAGGATTTGTCTATGGGGGAGAGGGTCATAGACAGTAGAAAGAGCAAAAACATTTCTACATTTCAGGGCCGGTATATTCATGCACGCTACATGATAGAAGATATGTTAAATTCTTAAAAAAAACTAAAATGCACAAAAAACTAGGATATGTTCACGGTTATGTGGCAAAATTAAAACCTTTTTGAGATTTTAGTTTGTAAAATGAATAATTGAATAATAATGATGAATAATAATCCTCAATGATATTTGGATTTCCAGTTTTGATAGGGCCAATTTCTCTTACATTGTCATTATTTCTCTAGGTGCAAGGTTTTTATCATTGTAAAGATTAATTTCGAGTGCCTTTGAGAGTTTTTTGAAATCAAAGGAAGGTTAATTAAACTTTCCTTTAACTTTTAGTGAATGTGAGAAGAAATAAATTAGTAGTAGTGATTTAGGAGATGATATTGAAACGTAAGTATTTTGGACGTAGCACTACAATTTGGACAACCCTGTTACTTTGAAGGAAACCGAAGACCAATCGTAGCGGAGACGGATGATTTTTTCCTCTTAAATTATATGTTGTTTTATAAATACGATATATTCTGATTATTGAGTTAAAATGTCGACAGCACAAAAACACCATAAAAATATGTCCATGTAAGAACCCTTCAATCCGCCTTTCGGCGTGTGGCAGGGGTACAGGCACCTTAGCTCTATTTTCCTAATCAATTTCTTTCGCGTGTCATGCGCGGAAAACATGAATTCTTGATACGATTCCTTTTAGCATTTATTTCTCTAATCTTCTTCGCAGTATCAGAGCGGCCCACATCAACAGGGAGGTTGCATTATATCGATTGCATAATTTGAGAACCTAATTCTTCTGAACTTACTTAGTAAATTTATCCTTTGAAGTAGTCTTCTATCTCTTAATGATTACCATCCCGAGTGCTGCATCATCTAAGTAACACTCACCGTTTTATCATGGCAATTCTGTACAAATTGTATCGTATACAACCAATCAAACAAATGCCGTACACGAACTTTAATATAAAAGTAATAATCAGTGTAATCGCGAAACAGTATTTTCTCGTTTTTCTAGGTTGAATAAGAGGAATATGAGTTTTTTTTCTTTGAAACACGATGAGTATCCCCTCAACGATCTACTTGTTAATCTTTGCATTCTATTCACTTTTACTATCGCATCTCCAATATGTTCTTTCAAAGATAAACTACAGCTAAACGTGACTCTTAGGTATTTTGTGTGGCGCACTATCACTAAGTGTTGTCGCGAAATTTGTTGCTGCGTGGAAATGACGTTTTTGGATGATATCTAACATCCTTACGCTTTATATACATCATTCACAAGAACTAACTGGTGCGTCTTATAAGATTTACCTTTATGGAATCCGTGTTGGATCCGAATGATTCCTATCTTTACGGTAACAAACTGAATAATAGAGCTTGCTAAAATATGCTCCATTATTTTGCAGAAATTCGAACTTAACGAAAAGTACCCATAATAATCTGATCATTCTTAGGCCCCGGAGTGACATTTAATTTTTTCCACGACATTGGGACATTATCCTCATTAATTGATTTCTGATAGAATTTCTTATCAATCTGTTGCAATGAATTTCCACTCGCATCAACTTATATCTCTATGGAAATCATCTCCGAATCAATGCGCGAGCTAAAATTGTTAACTCGACCATCATCTAATGAGAAACATTTCTGGAAGTACGGGTTAAGTACGTTAGCTATTTCTGCCGATTTATTTAAGGGAATTCCCTATTCGCTTATAAAGCTAGGCATTGAAAACTGACCACCACGAGTCTCACGCACTTATGACCAAAATTCTTTCTAATCGCCAACTAGTGATTTAACAGGGTTCGAGATCTATATTCCTGGTATTCTGTTCGTGATCCTTCCTCAAATAGCTTTTGCACTTCTCTATAGTTTTGATCACCAAGCTCACCGCAAGGTTTAAGTTTTCTCAATCGCGAGTGAATGACTCCTATGCAACGATTCAAACTTCTTCCTTGTCTCACCTACTGCTTGGACGGAACATATTTAACTAAATCTACTTTGATTATCCGTAGAAACTCTACCCAACTATCATTTACTGTATTTTCACCCGGAAAGCGTAAACAATTATCCAAGCCTTTGTTCAAATAAAACCTTAAACTCAGAAATAATTGCTTTGCAAATTACATATATTTGGCTCACCGGCTTAAGAGATCTAACCGCTACTACTTTCATCCCTGCCATTATGACATCATGATCTGACTGTGCCGTCAACTAAAGCGAGGTTAGTTATTATTTGTGGGTGGGAAGTAGCTAGTAAATCTAAATTGGTACATTGCCTCGCAAGATTCTTTCGAGTTTTCGTCATATTTACCTGATCTAAAGCATGCAACGAAAAAGTAAGATGTATTTCGTGATTTTTTTCTCCCACTGCTAGTGCTGGAGAATTTTAGATTATCCCAATTAATATGCGGTAGGTAAAAATCTCCTCCTACGGCGATGATTGGATCTTTTATTTTCTCACCATTTTAGATTTTAGATATATAGATATATACCCCGCGAGCCGCCAGAGGCGTATGGCAGGGGGGAAATTTCTCATTTCTCTATAGGCCTCGTATAAATCAACAATACAACCTATTTTTTCATCGGGAGGACGACACAAAGAACAAACATTAATCTTACTTCCGTTTTGTCTTTGAATCGAGCACCAAATCATTTCGCTCCTGCTATTTTCTACGAACTCATCGCGCTCACTAATTAAATGAGTCCATACTGCTATAAAAACTCTACCGCTAGATCAGCATAGTCAGATTTTCGGTATGTCATATAATCGGGGGAAATATCTCGCTTAAGGCCGCCATACACGGGGAAATATTTCCAGAAAACATTTCCAGTTATGGCCGACACTCTTTCCTGATTGGTCGAAAATAGAACATGTTCTATTTTCTACAGATTTCCAGTCCGCCATAACTGGAAATATTTGACTATCCTGCCACCTTGGCATCAGCACGGAGAACTTGTTGAGTAAGTAGAAATGATGACTTATGTATCGAGCATTCCCATTGGCCACTGTCGACTTCCGCCTAGAAAACGCCAATAGGGAAGAATTGAGGTAGGGCAGGGACGCTGTCTTCTGCTGTCCTCACTGATTTGTTTACGTTTTGAGTGTTTGTTGATTTCAAGCTTTCGGTTTCGTTCTCGATCCAAATCACACGGACAAGTTTGCGAAATGTAAAACCGACGAATAGATATGCAATAAAACGGTATGTAGATATGAAAACCGCTTATGATAATAAATGAAATCAATCGAGATTGACCATCATCTTAAAAGGATATACTGAAAATGAGCACCGTCGATGGAATAACACGTTTTACTACCTAGTGTATACTGTAAAAGTTAAACGGAGTACAAGTAATACAACTCTTTAATGCATATTATTCTTACTCGTAAGTTTACACAGTTTAACCTTTTAAAATTGTTCACGAGAATCATACTCACGTGTGATAAGAACTTGGAATATTTTTATCAAATTTTGGACCATTTATATTTACTAGTGGTCGAAATTCAACCGTAATTCATTGAATTTTTATGTCTGAACTTTACTGAGGTTCTTTTTCAAAGAGTATACCTATATAATCATTGCTTATATATTTTTTCATTATTATTCTATTGTCAGCTGTGAGAGTGTACAATTAGGTCAGTTACTCAGGGTGTGTTGTTAGCCTTCTTCGATACCTACTAAATTTAAAATTTGAATGTTAGTAACAATAAAAAGGACAATTACAGCCTGCAGTTTCATTAATTTCTTTATACAATTCACTGTCGCAGTTTTCATTTTCTAGGTTTATTTCCAAAAAACTCCGTAAAATCGCCGTAATTTTATCCCTATTATTTATGAATCAGTTAGTAAATGTTGGCATCTCAGTTAATTGCCACCTTTTTATAATTTTTGTCATAAGTCCCTCCGTTAATTTGGTATGGAGATAAAATCCCCCTATATTCTAAATGGAATAACACTTTTTACTACCTAATAGCTATAGGGTGTACTGTAAAAGTAAAACGAAGTACACGTAATACTGGCAAAACAACTATTTAATGCATATTATTCTTACTCGTAAGTTTACACGGTTTAACCTTCGAAAATTGTTCACGAGAATCTTACGTGTGATAAGAATTAAGAATATTTTTATCGCATTTTGGATCATTTATATTTACTAGTGATCGCTCAGCAGTCGACATTCGACCGTAATTCATTGAATTTTTAAGTCTGAACTTTACTGAGGCTCTTTTGTCAATGAGTATACCTATGTAATCATTGCTTATATATTTTTTAATTATCTTTCTATTACGTCAGCTGTGAGCGTGTACAAATACGTTATTAGGGTGTGTTGTTAGCCTTAATTCCCTTCGATACCTAGGAAATTTAAAATATGAATGTTAGTAACAATATGAAAGACAATTACAGCTTGTAGTTTCATTAATTTTTGATACAATTCATTGTCGCAGTTTTAATTTTGTAGATTTATTTCCAAAAAACTCCTTAAATCGCCGTAATTTTATCCCTATTGTTTATGAATCAGTTTGCAAATGTTGGCATCTTAGTTAATTGCCATCTTTTATAATATTTGTAATGAGAAAACGCATAAGCTCGGATTCAACAATCGCCTTGGTCGTAAACTTCCGTTCATTTTGCACTAGTTCTCGTCATTTCGACCCGAATACAATATACTACGACCAAAATAAGAGTCTCTATTCAATTTCCTTTCTTTTGGTACTGATCTCGATTTCGTACGACTATTATTTCTCATTTAATTCTGCAAAAGAAAAAATGTCTGCAATTGCGCTTAAGAAAGACCAAAACGTCGCGGATCCGCCATAACTGGGAATATTTCCTGGAAATATACCCAGGAAAATTTCCCCGTGTATGGCCGATCCACCATGTTGGATTTTTTGGAAACATTTCCAGGAAAGATTTCCTGGAAACATTTCCCCGTGTATGGCCGCCTTTAGAATAATATCTTCGCTTAAGCAACTCTCTTCCTAGTATGATATCCGCGCAAGTTCTCATCGTAATGTTAAAGAATTCCGCCTGTTTATTACGCAAGCTCTTGCAATTCACTATTTAGATCTATCTACTATCTTTAGATCTCTCAGTTTGCACATTAAAACATGGTTTCCTTTTTCGAATAACCTTTATCTTTTCTTAAATGAATTTTTCTTTTTCACCATTGCAATTTTTCTATTTTTTGGGGCTAAGCTCATGCATACCCTTTTGCCTATTTAAGTGGGTGTTAGTAACTATTTCTACAGCTGAATTAAAGAATAACTTTGTCTGTGTATATTCGCTCTCATCTAAACCGCTAAACCACGTAGTAAACGACACTAAAACTACGGTCTTCATGGAGGGAGAGGGTGGGGTGGGAGTGTTTCGGAAGAGTACGTAAAGTGCACACAAAGTTTAGTAAAATCAGCGAATAAAAGCTGGGTATGGCGCCTAATATATGGATCTAAGTAGCCTTTGGAAGTATTTTAACATACGGAAATCAATATGATCAAATTGGTAGTGGAAAATTTTATTCATCGCTACGGAGAAAGTAGTGAAGTTGTAGCGGTCAGAACTTTAAATTCATGACTTTAGGGTTAAAAAACGCAGCACAAACTTTTCAAAGATTCATGGACGATACGTTACGGGGTTTGGACTTTTGCTATGCCTATATAGATGACATTCTTGTGGCCTCTTCTACCGAGGAGGAGCATAAGCAGCACCTCCGCGAATTATTCCGGAGACTCGAGACATTCGGTGATGTGATATACCCGCGAAAGTGCGTGTTCGAGAAATCAGAAGTCGAATTCCTCGGCTACTTAGTGTCAGGGGAGGGTACAAAGCCCTTGCCTAAAAAAGTGGAGGCTATTCTTAACTTTGAAAATCCTAAGACGGTAAAGGAGCTGAGACAATTCTTAGGAATGTTTAACTTCTACAGACGGTTTTTACCTGAGGCAGCCTCCATACAGGCACCATTTAATTCTTTGTTGTGTGGACAAAAAGTGAAAGGCGACACACCCATTGTGTGGACGCCTCCCTTAGAATGTGCGTTTAAGAATTGCAAAAATGCTCTCGCGCGAGCAGCATTACTCGCGCATCCAGATAGCAATTCCGAACTCGCCATTATGGCAGACGCATCTGCTGATACCATAGGAGCCGCTCTACAACAACGCACTCCGGAAGGTTGGCAACCATTAGCATTTTTTTCAAAGACATTGACCCCAACGGAGAAGAAGTATAGTGCATATGATAGGGAGTTGTTGGCACTGTATTGGGCAATCCAACGATTCCGCCATATGGTAGAAGCAAGACATTTTACGCTATTCACCGATCATAAGCCATTAACGTTTGCGTTCCGGCAGAAACCGGAGAAGTGCACACCTCGACAGTTTCGGTGGTTAGACTTTATCGCACAGTTTTCAACTGACATTCGCTATGTGGCTGGAAAAGACAATATCGTCGCCGACGCCCTGTCTCGCTGTGCAGAAATTTCAGAGGCCGTAACGCGCCGAGCGTTGGCCAACGAGCAAAAAGTCGACGAGGAGTTGCGCTTGTTGATTAATTGTAACAATGCCTCTTCTTTAATTTTTCGAAAAGTTTCTTTTGCAGATAACCAAGTAGAGCTGTACTGCGACATATCAACGCAGGCAGTCCGCCCTTACGTCCCAGCGGCCCTCAGGAAGCAAGTCTTCCATTCGCTGCATAACCTCGCCCATCCCGGAGTGAGGGCGACGGCGAAGCTGGTTGCGGCGCGCTACGTGTGGCCCTCCTTGCAGAGAGATTACCGACAATGGACGAAGGAATGCACCGCATGCCAACGCTGCAAGTTCACACGCCATGTTAACTCACCAGTTGGAAATTTTCCTCTTCCAAACGCTAGGTTCGAACATGGACATTATCGGCCCCCTTCCGTCATCCCAGGGATACCGGTACTGTTTGACTTGTATCGACAGGTACACGCGATGGTTGGAGGCCATCCCTATCGCGGACATCTCCGCAGAGACAGTAGCACGAGCGTTCTTCGGATGTTGGATGGCGCGTTTCGGAACACCTCTACGTGTGACGACGGACCAGGGAAGGCAGTTCGAAAGCAACTTGTTCCGTAAGCTTTCCCAGCTTACGGGAACGTCCCATTTGCGTACAGTCGCTTATAACCCGGCGGCAAATGGGATGGTTGAGCGAACTCATAGACAATTAAAAGCTGCCATTCGATGCCATGCTACTGAGGACTGGGTCGACGTTCTCCCCGCAGTTCTTTTAGGTTTACGGGCAGCTTGGCGAGAAGATCTGGGATCAACCGCAGCAGAACTGGTGTACGGCGCCCCATTACGACTCCCAGGCGAATTCCTCGCACCATCCGCAGATCCCCCGCTGGAGGATCAGTCTGCATTCGTCGAACGGCTGAGGAATCATTTCCGGAAGTCATGCCCCCGACCTGCTTCGCGCCACGGCAGACGACAAACGTTCGTTTTCAAAGACTTGGCAACATGTTCCCATGTATTCATACGGAACGATGAGGTCCGCAGGCCCCTACAGGCTCCATACAACGGCCCCTACAAAGTGCTCGAGCGCAATGATAAGAACTTCTTGATACAGCTAGGACATCATGATGTTCGAGTGGCAATCAACCGGCTGAAACCAGCGTATGTGGCGGCGGAAGCTTCAACACCTGAGACAGAAAATGCTCCTGCTCCAGCTCAACTCACTCCAAGCATCCCTGATCCACCTGCAGCAGAAAGAGGAACCAGGACGAGAAGCGGCCGACAAGTTCATTTCCCCCCTCATTTAAGAGATTTTGTCGCCTAATAAATTTTCTTTTTACCATCCCTACAGTTAACTACTGCCAGGGGGGTGATGTAGCGGTCAGAACTGCCGCGCAGCGGCCGTGTCGGGCGCTGCGTTGCGACTGTCCTCGGCCTCTGCCACGGGGTAGCGCGAGGAGCGAGAGAGGGAAACACTACGACGCCGCCGCCTTCTCGCAGGCTTTCTTCTCCAACTGGCGGCTGTGCAAGAGTGTAGTGGAAGTGAACACGTCCTGCGTATCCCGCCAAAAAGTGAATACCGGCCTCTTGGAAACTATACACAAGTTAAAACCTTGCTTCAGTAAATACTTTCTGAAGTTTGCTCCGTTCCACAGCGGTAAATCTGTGGTGCACATGTTTATCATTGTAAATGTGTAGGTATGTTTACTTCAAGAGGCGATAATGGCATATCTAATGGTTATAAACGACAATCGAATCATCGGTTTTGACTTACAATTAATTTTCCAACTGTCTGAATATTATGGAACCAGATTATGAATGCATTCAAGCTCATAAGTCAAATATATTATAACTGTGCATAAATTAATTTGAAAATATCTGTTGTAGAGTAATACACTCACTGATGAGGAGAATCGTATGAGTTGTGTGATGAATGAAACATCTTTAGAGATGTGATACCGTTGCAATTTATTATATTCTTTTCAGTCAGAATGATTAAAGTGCATTGATGTCTCATGAGAAACACCATTTGTTATTACACAAATATTACTCCCTATTACATATAGCCTGATAGAGCTGAAAATTGTTGATTACCGATTCCACTATTTAAAAGCTAATAATAGTGATGAAAATTCCTGTCAAAACGTTAAATGCTAAAAAGCTCTTGGAAAAGTTGAACTCCTTCAACACACAGATCAGATTAGATTTATCGAAAGGATATTTTTAATACCTTATGAAGTAGAAAACTACACTGCTCGAGAGAAAATAGAAAGGTAAGAATAGGACACATCGTAGTGGTTTCTGAATTTGAATTTTAAGTATTGAATTCTCTTTTCAAGAATTCTATTCCATCACAAATCTAGTATTTAGACCTTTGATTCGCGAAATAATACCTCAAAATGTTCATTTTAACGTCTGATATTCCGCTATCAAACAATCTTGTTTGTAACTATCTCCCAGTGTATTATATTGACATTCTACGCAACTGTTTTTATCACGACTAACTTTGAATAATAAATGGCAAAAAATGAAGACAATGAGGCAAAGGCACTTCTTGGAAATCTCGCGAAGGTGAGTCTTAAATGTCTGCCTATATATACGATACTATAAGTCTATTTTCCATTCGTAAGGACTTTGAATATTGCCGGTTTTACTGCCTCTATACAGAGTTGCCGAATTGTCGGAGTTAGAGTGATTTCAGTTAGTTTCCACGTAATCCGCACTCTGACGCCAACTGGTGTTGCAATAATTGTTTCCGCCACTGTACATCTGGTTTAGATATGTATAAATAAGAAGAAATGAATAAAATAGAGAATGATAGAGCATATGAACCTGTAAAAAATAAGTCAACTTATGGTGATGATAGTGAAAATATTACATCAATTTTATGGGCTACCTACTCATGATCTGTAGTCAAACTCTGGCTTGGATCCATTATTACTTGAGCTAGCAAGTTTCAGTCAGGCATTGTATCATCTTTGCCGATGAACTAATTAACTAAATACTAACTAATAATAACTACTTAATAACTTTATATTATTTTGAAATTTACTGGATTTAAATATTATTTTAAATGAATTCCATTGAATAAAGTGTAAAAAAATATGAATAATTATGCATGAACTTTTCTCTTGATGATTCATAATAAATCATTTGATTTTATCTTAATCCTTCTTTCGCCTTCAACTAAAGTAACTTTTTTGTATTCTAACTTATCTCATAAATTGATTTCAATCTGTTTCAATGTATTATTGTCCTACTTTAGGTCTTTCCTGGTTAGATATCTTTGGGCATTTCCCTTGAATCAAGTCATATCAATCAATCCATCAAATATAAATTATCTGTTCCTTTCATGCTTTTCTGACTAATCCTCTATTGTTAGCCAGGTATTCAAGATATTGAGAATCTCTCTGACAGCAATATCAACTTCATGGCTAAATTTCTCCAAATGCTTATCATGATATCTCTCCACTGGATCTCTTTCATACTCCCCCGTATTTCCCAGGATCTCCTGTATTTGACCATATTTTTTCATGATCTCCCGGCTCCTGTATCTTCTGTCTCTTTAAGTGAATTTCTCCTGTATTTTCTCATCAAGTAATATCATTCAGTTTCAATTATTTAAATTTTGCACACACAGTCAATATTCTTCAAAATCTACATGTAAAAGCAATTTCATTGATTTTTATGACACTTTGTATTCTTACATGATTAACAAATTTGATCTAAGTTAAAGTGTTTAATACCGCTATTTCTTAAAAGGGAATGGCATACATGACATTGTAGTGTGTATCGAATTGGATTTTGTGAATGTATATGAATTGTATGAGGAATTTTGCAGTTGTAAGGATGCAATAAAATGAGCTGTGTCTTTAGAGGGTAACTCTAACCAGACTATGAGTGCGGGTTTTCAGCACTTAAAGTTGAGCAATATAACTTCTGAAAACTTAGTAGGCTATGTTATGAGCATACCAGGCAAAATGCTCATACAGATAGAATCTCTTATGAATTAAAAGTGGACAGATGTTAAGAATAGGAGCAGTACAAAGCTGATCAAATCAGAACTGCAAGTAGCTATGAACTTCAGGTATTCTTGTTTGTTCACATTCTAAATCTCCCTTATTCTTGGCCCAGAATATAGAAATCTCCCTTATTTTCTTCAAAAATAGTTGCTCACCCTACTTTCATCTTATTTTTCTCACTGCTAACCAGATCTGATGTAATTTAAATATATATTACTAATAGAAAATGTAGACATTTGGTGCATAATCTATCAATTATTTGTAATTGGCACTATCAAAATGTCTTGTTCATATTGTCATACTAGTCACTCATGAAATGACTACATTTTGTATACATTTTAATTCATGTCATAATTTCTATCACACATTTTAAACCTCATTCTATATACTTGTTTAATAAAAGCATTATTACTAATGGCTGCCTTTTCTTCTGAACTCCACACATTTTCATAGTTCTTTGCATGGATAATTGGATGGGGTTATATAAGGAATTGTTAGCCCTAAGAAATTTGTACGTCTTCTATGGAATCCCATTGACTAATCTTTGCTTGATTGCCTGACTACTCAATTGACCAGCAGCTCAGTTAACTGAGGGCTTGATTGAACGACATCCATCTTTACTAAACTCATTAACAATAATATTTAACTTCTGTGGCATGTATATTTGCAATGGAACTAAGTCTAGATGTAATTCAATCAAGTGGTTGGTCTGTAGAGCCGTTGGTCAATCAAGCAGTCAGAAAGTTGAGGTACGGTCTATTTCTCCAAGAATAGCTCCAACTGTTTTATTTTAAAATTACTTTTCTCTTGAATGCAGTCACATCAGGCCATTTAATCAACAGCCATCAAGGTCACCTATCTCTTTGGCACATACTTGAATATGTACTCAGGTTTCTATTAAGTTAAGGGTGTCCTTAATGCATTTGTTTATGCTATAATGGAATATAATGTTTGATTTCTGCTATCTGGTTAATCTAATCCATGCCTTTATTTTGTCAAATGCCTAGACAACAAAAGAATCACCATTTGATTTCTTGAGGTCTGCCAAATGATGGTAAATTAATTCAGAATTGGGGTTGAAACTGGGTTTCTTCTTTCATTTGAAATAAAAACATCTCCCTGGGAGGATTTTTGATATTTTTCAGATGTCTCCAAGTATTGTTATCTTCTTTCTGATCATTTCTATGTATTTTAAAAGGAATGATGACTCTTCCAGATCATTCAATTGGTTTGACTAAACATAATGCAACTCTTTTACTTCGATCTTTTCAAGATATTGAGAAACTTCCCAACATGTACTTCCTAGATTATTTTGTCACCTGAAGATGTAGCGAGGCTACGAAACCTGGGTCGTGTTATTCTGAAATAAATAGAGGTCTAGTAAAAGTTTTTTTGCCATAGATTTTTTATGTACTTCCTCTTCATCCAACTATCCACTTATAGAAAATTCCCTAATAGGAAAATTTAGAAAATTTATTATTATATTAATCAAATTATATGCTCTGAGAAGGAATAGGAAAAGGTATTTCTGAAATATAAGATACAAAACATTATTCCAATTGCACTTTAAATATAAGTTCAAAATACTTCTCTGTTAAGTATTTAAAACTCATATTTTAAAGTAGTATTCAAAATTCTTTTGGATACATTTGCATTCAGAATCTAAAGGGCACAAGAGATTACAAACTTAATTACATCAGACCTGGTGAAAAGATTAAAGCTTATGTGGATGCAGATTTTAATAATTCTGGAGATAGAATATGCATCACTGGCTATGTAGTATTGTTTGCAGGTGCTGCTATTTCTTGGAGGAGTAACAAGCAAAGCTGCACTGGCACCTCAACAACTCACTCTTGTATGTATAAGCATCTACCAAAATGGCAAGGCTTAAACATTTTTTCAGGAATTAGGAGTAGGAGAATTTGTGGAGAGTTCGATGAAAATTTCTGTTGATAACATTAAATTAAATTGGCTAAGGGGATAAATATGTCAGAAAGGACAAAGCACTTAAGACCTAAGTTCCATTACGTTAAAGAATTAGTTCAAGAAGGAACAATAAGTTTAGAATATGTTCAATCAGCTGATCTCTTGTAAGCTAGCTAGGTCAAAATTTGGAAATCTTATAATAGCTACAAGTTTACACCTACAAGATGATACATCACAAACAATTTGAAATCATCACAGTTACTATTTGCATTAATTTCAGCTTACAGCATAAAAGACAAAAGAAAATAAAATAGAGCCATATTAACATAAAATTCAGAAGTGCTTGATGCACAGGTATAGGAGAGAAAAGGAATATTTAGAAGCAATATTGAAGGAGGAAGGCAGTTACTCAATAGACTTGGCACAAGAAACTTCTTATGCAAATGCAAAATTTCATTTGAGAGCAATTGATTCTTCCTTCAATTCAGAAAAAGAAATATGCTCCAACCTACTTCTCAATTCTGGCATAAAAAGATCATGACCACTATAAATTCCAGGACAAAGTATCTACTTGTTTACATATAGTTGTTTAAATTTACTTGTTTAATACTACCCTCTTATCTCTAATGTGAAGTTCATATTTCCCAACAACTTATTTATCCATTCTCCCCCAATGCTCACAAGCAAGTCACTTCATTCAATGAAATAATATAAAATCATTGGCATTATCAAGCAATAATTGTTAGCCAAATTTTTATTGGATAGCTCATTGGATAAAAGAGATAACCTATTTTAAGGCCAGCTCAGAAAATTCCCCACAAAATTCAAGAGAATAATACAATAGCAACAAAAATTGGGAAATATTGAATTAAATTCCTTAGGAGGGGAAGGTAAATAATGTTTAAGGGGAACCACACTACAAATGTTACGTCAATTTATTGTAAGAAAACTTTTGCTGCCATCCAACATGGAAGTGAATAAAGAATCCAAATCATAAAACAACAGCAGCACTCCACTATAACTTAGAATTGCATCTGAAGAACTCACTGAAGAAACTGCAAAAAGAATATTGGGAAAAGTGGAATGCATACTCTAATTCAGAGGTTCCCCGAAGTGTGGTCCGCGACAATATTTTAGGGGGTCTGCAGACACTTTGACAAAAAATTTTTCATATTAAATATCACATTGTTTTACAATCATATTATAATTTTTCAGATGAAATTATTTTTTCTGAGCAAATGTCTTAAACTTTATTTTTTCCTTTGAATTAGAAAACAATAAATATATGAGTTTGTAATATTATTGTTTGGTTCATGCCAAATCTGAGAATGAGTTTCTTTCCTCTTTCAAGGGGTACACAGACTGGAAAGTTTGGGAACCACTGCTCTAATTTAAACTGAAATAATGATAATGTGCAGCATAAAATCCTCAAGTTTCATAATTTATTTCCTGGAATACACAAACATAACACATAATTGGATTAATGCTGAAATAAAACCTTCAAAAAAGAAGAGATACTAGGAATGTTTAGGTAATATTTATTGTGCAATATTTTACCATTGAAAATTAGTAGTGTGTGGTTAATTTCATTTCACTGGAGAAATAAGGAAGTTGTTCCTAAATTTTGCTCTCAAAATGTGGAAGCATTTCATGTTACGGCAGAAAGTACAGTTGGCTTTTGCTTAAAAGCTATTGGACGCAAAGAGAATTTCAAACATTTACACAAGATGCTTCCATTTCTCAAAGAAAAACCAAGTACTCTGCTAGAAGTCTCTAAGGAATTTGAAAGAACTCTCCCTCAGCTTCTTTTGGAAATGGAGTGTTGCAGTTACCATGATACACATTAATCTTTCCTTCGCACTTGAAATATCTATCAAATACATCTCCGTAACCAGCTTTGTCTCCCCACCACGTGCAAAGTTGACGATTCCAAGTACATGGCAAAATATGCAGAATCTCAGGGTATTCGGCTCCCAAAAGAGTATAAAAATCTTGGTCGCCCAAATGACCTCTAAAAGAGTACTTTTTCACCAACTCTTCCACTGAAACAATTCGACCATCTGCATTGGATTGCAGCTCATCTTCATTTGCAGCCTGCGCTGGAATATCACCAATGAACTGGGCATACAGTTTGGATTTCCTCATCCCATCCAAATTAAGAAGTATCACGCCACTGTTGACACCAGGATAACCTGAATGAGAAAGTTCTTATCTTCAACACTTATAGAGATGATAATCATGTGCATAATTGGAAGGAGTAATTTCTTCAAGCACTATTTTTATTTAAATTTTCTAGGAGTGTAACCTGTGCGTACAGCAAGAAAATGTGTGAATGTAGGAAGCATGGTGAAAATCACTTTGAATTCTTCTTCGTCAATTCAGCACATTTTTAATACTATTTTTCTCCATAACTATTGTTAGTGATTGACTTCTTGATATTATGGACATAGTAATGCTGATGATTTGTCTTTCTTCGCGTCAAATAAAAGAGTTTCAAAAAGCCATGAGCAGAAGTGAGTCATCAGTCTATGTTGAACATAGTGGAATTTTGATGATATAATGACTTGGTGATAATTTAAATTTTCCTTCAATAAACCATCTTCATGACTTACATATGCAAACAAACTGAAATTCTCAGTGACAAGGATCCTAGTTTTGCATTAAAATGCTTCTAAAAGAGTCACAATAGACGTTAAACAAAAAAATGACGATAAGATAAATACTGGTAAAAACTGACAAAATAAGGTGAGCAAGAGAAATTTAACCATATTAACGGTTATTAAAGATAACCATTCTATGAAAAGATAAAAATAAGTTACTTCTGTAAGCAATCATTAACTTAAATTAGCCTTCTACCAAGATTAATACAAAATTTCTCACCAAAAACCATCAAAGGCTTTTAGCCTTTGATGGTTTTTGGTGAGAAATTTTGTATTAATGTTATAACCATCAGCAGCCACGTCACATTACTTATACCAAGATAATTGAGCCAAGACTTGTAGAATACAACATATTCATCATTATGTGAAGAAGCCACATTCTTTAATCAAAACTATCCCAGTATAAATCTAAATGCACCTACCTTTTTCACTGCTAGGCTCTCCTATATGTGTATCTGGATTAGATGATCGAAAGGTATGAAACACATGACGATAGACTGGAGATAGTTCAGGTCCCAAGCCAAAAAGCTCACTAGACTTAAAATTGTCGAACTCTGACCATAATTCAGCTACATCTCCCATGACTTTAACGTCTATATCCATCATGACTGCTCTACTGCCATGGTCATCTAAAAGATGGCAAATGAAGCACTTCATTCATTCATTCATATATTAGAGTCAAAGAATACTAGTAACTTACCACTGGGACTAATGATATGATGAAGACCTAACGAAAGAAAGAATAGCGCATCGCTGTAATATGTTCCTGGACGGGAACTGAAATGCGGTGACATTATAGAGACTAGTTGCTTAAGTTTATCAGCAAGTTGGGAGACATCATGAAAAACCACCTGTTTAAGGATAGAAACAAGTATTACAACACTGGTAAACAAAAAGCAAAGTTGCTGCTTACTCCAGTCCCTTACGTTATGAAACTTCTCCTTTTTCTGTACATCAGCAAGGACTTCGTCTGCATAAGGTCTACTAGCATCGTCGGTGATTACATTCAATATGATGGGTTTGCTAGACTTTGGCAGGATAGATTTCGAAAATGTTTCGAATTTATACTTTAGATTGGTATTTTTATCCACTTTTGTAAATATACACCATAAGCTAACTTCTTCATTCTTCTTTAAGCTTTCTGTCACCTCTTTGGAACTAATTTCCGAATGTTCGTTCTGGTTGTCACTTGCAAGTATCGAATGTTCATGCTTGCTATGAATACCATCATTCACATTATCTCTCAAGAAAAAGGCGTAAATTAATATAAGAACAGCAACAAAAAGTCCTAGATTAAATAACACCTTATACATCAACCGCATAACATAATTTATCAAAGACATGACAGTTTTCCCTTGACTTGAAGCATGATAAACTTGAACGACAGAAACGCATGCAGCCTCTCAGAGACTAACACGCTGAAGGAACTGCAAAGAAAAATCGTCTTAGGTAAAGTTTCATACAAGGTTCAAGTTAATCTCGGTTAGAAAATGATGATAAATATAACTTACCTTTACGAAAGACTTCTTCGCACGTCAGATGTGAGCCGGTGAGACATTTTGTAAACATCTGGTTTGTGCCCCCTCTGAAGTTCGATAGAGATAAACACAAAAGCCGGGAGTTTCAAAACTCTCCCTTGACATAACATTATCACGAAGCAGGGTATCTAAAACATAAGAACTTTTGAAATTCGTAATAATATTATTTTAAAGCCTGGATTTAGTAAATCTATGGTATATTTAATTCTGCAGTAAGTTAAATAACATGATCATCATCTTGCTGTTCTTACTTATTTACTGTAAATATATTTCGCTACCGCAAAATGCTTGGAGAGTTACAAAATTATCTTCCCTTACTTCCACAAAAGAATTTGTCTGATATAAGCATATTTCAATCGTGAAAGAATAGCAGATTCAGTGGAGACCATTCCAGCTGCAAAGAATTAACCTGTAGAAAATATGAAGAAAATTTTCCATTATATTTTTCTCATTTTAATCTCAGTTTCTGTTATATAAGATTTCAATATTTTTTCATCTTAATCATTTTTCGCGCATTTTTATTTTCCCACTTTCTAGTTGATTCTCTACCCGCTTATTATTAATTTTCCATCCTTCATTTTTTCTTCCTACTCTTAATAAATGGCTTCATCAAAGAATTTTCCATTGATCATAAATTTTCCTTATTAATTTCTGAGTTTAATGTGTGCAGTTTTCGAGAAAATTGTAGTTAGAGGTAGTGTTTTTTAACTTTCAACGCAAGGAAACAAAGGAAATGATGTTTTGCAAATACTTAATTTTATTATAATAATTTTAAAATAATTATATCAGGACTTAATGCAGAAAAAGTTCATTACACTTGAATTTGATCGACTCATGCCGAATTTTCAATTTGGTTTGAAGTTATCATACTTTTTCGATTTAAGATAGTTAAGCTGGGTTTTCACATGTAATAATTACTGGCGCCAGTTTATGTTTCCACGCATTTAAAGAATTTTAAACTAGCCCAGTACTAAAGACAGCATCAACTGAGATCCTTCGCGCGTATGTTGATGTCGATAACGGTAAGATAAGAAATTATTTTTCTTTGGGAGGGCTGTGATTTTAAAACCTCATGATGACTCGATGAGTTAAAACTAGTTGTTCCAATAAATCGTTTTTCATGAAAATTTAGACTTTAATTTTTCTTCAGTCATTCCTATGATGGTGTTTCGCCAATTGACGGCTTCACCGTTTGATTCTATGCACAGTAATCGATTGATTGATAAGGGCAAGTTGGAAGATACGAAGGACAACAGAGTGAGGGAAGTCTACTGGTGTTAGAAAGTTGAACTCCTTTCTACTTTTACTGGCGCCGGTAGTCACTGCAAGCGGTAACCCAGCTTTATGAACAGTGTAATTCTATTTCTCCCTGTTGCGATACCGTTTAATTAACTATGTATTACATTTTTATGTAGGCCTCCAGGCAGAGTATGTATCTTTTTATGTTAGATCTGGAATAATCCCAACAGGTAGGGGATCAACGGAAATTTAAATGGAGGCAGGATTTATTATTTGCATTATTTTCCAATTTTAATCAACTTCTTCTTATAAAAAATTAATATTTAATTAATTTCTCTTTGAATGATTGCTATTAAAAGTCTCCTAGGATTGGTCACCCTGAAGGAGCTCATATGCATATACTCAAAGCAATCAGGGAAATCAAAGATAAAGGAAAGTAAAAAAACAATGTGTTAATATTAAATAAAAGTTGTTTGTTTTAATTTATAAAATACAAAAATAAGTAATCATTAATTAGAGAACGACAAAAAACTCTTTTACAGATTTTTCTCAACCTGGATTTTCTGGATGGAAAAAATACATTAATTTAATTGTGTGAACGAGGTTTCTCAACCTGGCCCGCACCCTCCCGCTCTGAATTATGTACACATCTTTTCAGAAGGTTCCCTTTTAAAGGGTGATAATTTCTCTTCAAACATACGAGTACATTTGAAAGCAAAGTCGACCGAATAGCAACCCCATCCAAACGTCCGAAGCAGGGTCTTCGCCATTTGCCAGATGTCGCCATTTTGTTCATCCTCTTGATTTATAGGATCCTTCTCGGTTTCCATGCCAACTGCCGCGAAAGTTCTTCCCGGCGAAGTTTGTTTGAATTCGTCGCCTCGTTCCACTTCGTCGAATACTATTAAGTTGTTTTCTTGTCGCCGGTCGATACATAAAAATGTCTTCTTGTCTAAGATTGGGGATTGGTAAATGCGATGGGATATTAAAGAGGGGTATCTGCTATCATTTACTCATTTGGAATGTCTTCGTTCGCGAATTAAGCATAGAAATTGGATTGTCATTTCGGGTGGGATCCGTTGTCTGCCTTATAGACGGACTCCAGGGTTTCTGGAACGGACGAAGTTGAGGAGTTCGTCGCTGTCTTCGCACACGAAGGGCTTCAGGTGGTGGCATGCAACGTCGTGCCATTTGATTCCATCGTTGTAGAAGTTGTTGAGGATGGAAAGGCAAGACTCGTCGTTACCCTGCAAAAGAAGACAGCATTAATAAATATAACAGGGGTAGACCTACATTAATACCGTTAGGCTAAGTATTAGCACCCTTAACCTGCAAATTCCTGAAGGCGTGACTACGCTGTGGAAAGGGATACTAATACTACAGAAGAAGACGGATTGTAAAAGATCGAAAAACTTCTGTTTACAAAGCTTATTTATCAAGAATAATATAAGAACTTTGTGCAGTGATTCAGTAAGTCAAATTCGCCAATTTTTCACAAATTTGAATAACTTTGATCCGTCATGGCGAAGAGGTTATCATACTTATCTCCTTATAATGTATTCAATAAGGAGACGATGCATTCGCATGAAAGGCTTATGTAGTCCAACTCACGACATATTCATTAGTAGTTAAAATATTTGAATCATCTCATATTTCGTTGGTGATTAGCGACTTTGATCCGACTTAGCAAAGTGGACGTCATAGTTCTCACCACAAACTTAATCCAGATATGAGATGAGAGTCAGAAGATGAATTGTTTTTGCTAGTGAGACTATTATGTGGTGAACAGATGACAGATGTATTGAAAAGTGTCCTGGGGAAGATCAGTAGAAACCCATGACTGAAAGGTGATATTTAGGAAGATAAACTAAGATACTTGGAAAACAGAAAAGAAGGAGATACTATGAATGCTTGATTTTATATAAGTTTGCCTCATAGGAATGCGCTTCAAGGTGGGAAATATCTAATCTTTTGAGGAGTTTCACATTATCAAGAGTAATTTTTTAAAATACATATTTCTTTTGGGTCAAATATTGAAGGGAGAGGGATTGGATTGGAGTAGAATTCAAGAATAAAACAGAGGGGAAGACAGAGACAAAAGTTGTTGGATTACATATAGGGCGGTGTAAGCTGCAAGGAAGTGAAGGAAGTGAAGGAGATGGCGTTGAATAGAAATTTTAGAATAGATGCACTTGAACCTACCAAAAGGTAGAACACTCATGATGATGATATTTCTTTTGAACAGAAGTTCAATGGATTTTCTTGAAAGTAAAATTAGTTTCCAGTTAGTAGTTTTCAGTGAAAACAGTTCATTTTTATACAGAGACACAGATGAGAAATAAATTAAACTTTGGTTTTGCTCAGAGAAATGGTTCGACTGAGGTATCGTTCTAGTTGTCACAAACCAAATACCAATTCAAATTGGCAATTTTTAAAGAAGTGCAAACCCATCACAATTGAATAAAAACCCATTCGGCGAATTATTAGAATTGGAATTTACCTGAGCGGCTTCCCTGTTGTCGGGCTGTGGCTGGTTGTATCCACCAGTTGCGGACCAATCTCCAGAGTTGCGTTGGGAGGTGGGTCCAATCTTGGCACCAGATCCGGACCAGAACCATCCGTTGACATTTTCAGGCTGAAGATCGGGACGGTTGCATCCCTTGAAGTTGCACTTGCGTCCAGAGGTCCAGATGTACTTCACGGAGCCTGAATCAAGAATGATTTATATTAAATTAAGCGGATAATGATTCTGTAAAGAAATGTCTGACCAAGGATTAACATATTAGATATTTCCGGATGATAAATCAAATAATGCGAAGTTCCTTTCAAATAAAGTGATAGTTTATGGAGAATGAGAAGCAATAGTGGGATACTCTGGTATGTATTACATATTAAACATTACATATTATTCATGTTACATATACCTATCTGCAAACAATAAGAATAATTCATTGATCAAATTCTAAAATATTTCATTACTCCTTTATCCCCGCAATAAATTAAAATATCGTTATATTAATATGTATTATACGAATTCATAATAAGTGCCTAGTCACATTTTTATTAATTGACCAAGATTTCCCTCAATTTCGTATACACCCAAAGTGAATAATCATACATTAATTTTCATCCAACAACATCATAATTTATTTCACAAATAGAACAATTTTTCTCGTTCAAAAATTCCTGCAAACTAAGAATTAACCCAAATGTACATACATCAAGTATTGACGGGTTAATCAGTAAAAAATTATGTTCGGATTAGACAAGATCCCTCTATATGTTGTATAAGATTCCTTCTACTAAGTTTTCAATGTATTGAGTTAATAACTGAAATCAATAGGGTTGTAACCCGCCACAATAATATTTACCCTGATACTTCACAGACAGAAATTTGGATACATTCGTATAAATGAACAATCCTGAAAGAGTTTTAAAAAAGTTGAAATCTCTGCGACTTGGGCCCTTTGCTCTCCTTAAGCAATCAAGAAAGACTTGAACCATCGCAATTGAACAATTTGATTACACCCTTAAATGGAGCAAGAAATAAGAACAAATTCGACCGGATTCAAACTGAGAAGGCTCCCGGATATCCAAGTAGACAGTAGTACTCAAATTAAGAAGTTTACCTCTGGAAATTCTCTGCTTGATGAACTCATTCTCTTGGGGAG
Source organism: Sympetrum striolatum (assembly GCA_947579665.1). Lineage (NCBI taxonomy): Eukaryota > Metazoa > Arthropoda > Insecta > Odonata > Libellulidae > Sympetrum > Sympetrum striolatum. The sequence goes on along the minus strand of OX388351.1, from coordinate 43,235,521 downwards.
TTTCCAGAGAGACGGCGTCCATACAGTGTCTTCTGCAGATGTTTCTTGCGTCCAACCAATCAACTTCCAGGCTTCTGGTGGGTTGGTGTTCCCAACTGAAGAAGTATGAGTGAGCAACTCCACGGGCATCTCGGTAGGTAGCGTGTCTAACCCCTTTTGTAAGAAAACAAAGAGATTTGTAGTAATAGTCCGAATAGGCTGAATATATTTGGTAAACATATTCCTACATACCATTTAAATTCGAAAAAAATCGTAAAGAAAACAAAATTACATCAATCTTTGATAATAGTTGCAATAACTAAAAAAGAAAACCGATTTACTATTTTTATATTAACGGAATTGAAGTAACCAAGCCAGAAAAAAATGAAGATGAATTAAAAGATAGTTTCCTAAGATTGTGAGATTATACAAAGTTAACCCATTTATCTGATTAAATATCATCGCCAAATGTTAGCACAATGATAGAAATCGTTTAAAAACGAGCATACACCATACAATTAGGTAAACATGCGAGAAGTTATTCGTCGGTAAACCGTTTGAGGAATATCGATATTGATAAATGAAAATTATACGGAAGTTTAGGTGTAATTATATCCATGCTTTAATAGTAGAATCATATGATCTGAAATTATATGTTTTAAAGGATGAACAAATTAAAATAAGAGTTGACGCATGCTTTGTAAAAGAATTGCCACTTGAGCGCTGGGGCAATTGAATTTTTTTTGCAATTATTGGTTAAGAGATTGAAAATAAAGATATATCTATAATGAAAAAAGAAAATCTGAGACAGCGCATCCAAAAGAATGCTGTATACTCCAACCCCTGAGATTCTAAGATTTTTCTATTACGCAAGTGGAGGATTGAGTATGTAAACTTACTGTTAGAACAGCTCCTGGGATCGGGCAATGCAAGGCGCCTTTGTGCCATAACCATGGCGGCTCCTAAGAGAAGCAGAATCAACTGACGAATCATCTTTCCTGTTATAGGAAACCTGGGAAAGAAAGAAATGCCCTTAAAATCACAGAGTAACGTCAATTTTCAGTAAGTGATTCGTTCTTATAAAAATCATCGTATCACCATTGGGAATCATCAAAATTATTGCTGTAAGAATGAAATTTTACAACACACCTTTGAGAGTCTACAATAATTACTATTTAGTATATATATATATATATTTATGAATTACCATAGCCTGTAATAAGGCTTCGTGTGAATGCTGTGGAGCTCAAGCGCTTAAACTTTTTCTTATCAAATGCCCCAGTATTATGGATTTAACAGTTCTAGTTTTAATAGCTAAGAAGGACAGTAGCATATTAGGCAGATGGTAACTGAGGTAGATAGGAATATTTCGGTATTTTGATTCTTGTAGTCGATTAAGAATCAGGTCAAAACCATTGCATTACGGTATCATACCTATGGTATACATCGTAGAATATAAGCCTCCATCGCTCACGATATCTTATTTTTACGAGGATGTTGATTAGAATTATGTTGATCAATATTACATTGATATTATTATAAAATAAAAATTGAATGATAATAAAATATATATTTAGTATCAGAGTATTAGGTTAAAATAATTGCTATCCAGTACCTAATGGTAAATATCGCACAGTATCCGTGTAACTACATTGTATACGACTTCTTCTCTCCCCGAGTATGTTAGTTTTAATCCTCGAATTATTACAAAATAAACACTTTCACCGCTACCTGACGGAAGAAACAAACAATTCCGCGTATGATTCACCCACAAAGAGTGGCGAAACTGAAACTTCCTTGATGGTTTTCTTTTATCCATCACTTTTCCCTGAGGGCGGAATCTCGTCTGGCCCAATTTTAAGTGATAAGAGTCGGAGAGCAACGCCCTTCACTGTCTTACGAATGGATTGCGTGACTTCCTGGATCTCTCAGGTACGTGGAGGAGCTCTGCCGTGACGGATTTACCTCAGATTGACAAAGTTGCGTAACAGCCAAGGATGCACTTTTCAAGAGGGAGATGATGGGAATCTGACAAGCGAAAGAGAGACTGGGAAATACAACCCAAGGGCTAGAAAAAACCAAGGAAAACAGCCTAAGATTTCTCTGGAGCATCAAGAATTGCTGTCGTAAAATACCAATGGCAGAACATTTGAAATCAGTAACCATTTATGAATAGAATGATCATGAGGCGTAATATAATGCAAAAATGGGAATTTATGGATGTGTATGGTATGACTTTAGCATGCGATATTAATCAACTTTTGTTTCACTACAGCGGACCTGAGCAAGGATAATACACAAGCTCGGTGTTTTTTAAAAGATCTGACAGGACGATTTTAACAATTTCATTTTGATGAGTAATGCAGATGTATTCGACCCATATTTAAGTATAGTCCAATAATTAGAGCCCGAGAAATAAAATGTTATCTAGCCGATAATGGACTGTTGCAACAAACTCAACAGATTAATTTAAATAAACTAAAGCTAGTGAAATTTTTCATAAATCGAATAAAGCGACCATTATTTTACATATTTAAATACCGGGACTCACAAAATGGCCAGTTTAAATTTATCATTGAAATTAAAACGTGAAAAGAATAAATGAGAATATAATACTACTTCAGAAAAGGCTTCCCAATATCAATAAAGTCAATCAGATTTCTTGATTACTAGTAAGCGCTGTTCCAATGATATTTAGCCTTCTTAATATGACTATGCGTATATAAAAATGAACTCACCAAATTGAATTTGGAAATATTTATGAAACAGTCGTAAAGCGTTTTATGAGATCTTTTCTTGCAAGAAAAATTTGCGTAGGATAAAAAAAAGTATTTGGGGCTACTCCATAATTTTTGTTCCACACCGCAGGTTCGTGTTACATTCAGAAGTGGAATCGACTATAGTGAAAAATAGAGGAACGAATTATTCTTCTAATTCTAATCAATGAACCCCAGTACGGCATTCCCAGACATTGATGGAAAATCACTCGGCCTTGGAAGCAAACATAACTCTCAATGGTAATCAACAGGCAAAAAAATAAGTTTTAAAAATGCTACCATGCTCAAAAAGTTTCCGATCTTATTTATTCCCGTGGAAACGCCAAGCAGGAGAAATGTAAAATACAGGTGGTAGATAGGTAGGTAGGTATATAAGTGGTAGGTAGTTGTTCCAACAATACGTGGCGCTATCTACCACCAGAATTTCACATTCCCCCTGCTCGGCGTATTCGCGGGAAAAAATAAGTTCGGGAACTTTTTGCACGTAGCAGTAGAAAGGTAGTCGTTCTTAGGTATCTTCTCGTTTGCCATTTCCGGAGTTCATTGTTCCATCTGACCACAATTACACAACCGTAGAAAGCAAAAGTGCGCTTTAACATTTCCTGAACTCCCTTTTAGCTGATTGACGAGTTCCAACCTACAATTGCACTCACGGCACCATTTCCCGCTCCTCCCGCGACTTGGGAACGCAGCCTTTCCTTCGTGACCGCAGTCGACTTAATGCGCAAGATTGTTTCGTCTGCCTATCTAAATCATCACTGATACACTCCGTGAGAATACCGCAGGGGAAAGGGCGATCATTCGTTCTTGCGAAAATTCAACGGTTCGCTTCTTTCAAAATTTGTTTCAATTGGGTCTTTCGGTACTGTTGCAACGATGAGTACAAATTCACTGCCTGAGGGGGGTTTTCCATGGGGTTTCCCTTCCTTCTGCAACAAATGCTTTTCAGATAAGAAGCGTTTCCCAGTTCTAGCTTATTTCACTCACGAGACGGCTCATCCGAGATATTTTACCCAAATGCACGACTCGAAATTGCATGGTTATAAAAATGAAATGGTATTTATGAAGGCGATAGTGATTTGGAGAGCTTCAGAATTTGTTCCCATTTTCATTCTTTAATTTCAAAATACTACTAACAGAAAGCTGTATTTTTAACCGATCACTTCAGGTTACACGCAAGGCAATTTAGAGAGCCCTCCATAAGAAATATACGAACAGTTTTTCTCCGCAGTGAATATTACTTTTGTAGAAATGAGTTATAAAGAGATTTATTCTTGTTTTTAAATCACTTTCTCACTTACTGCAGAGTATTACTAACTTATAAAATTTATTTTTTTTAGAAATACCATTTGGAAAACCATGCTTTTCGGGAAAGACACCCTTCGGATGAAATATCTCTTGGATAAACCCATTCCAGGGCAACCGTGCTCCCAAAAAAATATTAATTATTAGACAATGAAGATTCTATATTTGAGGTAATATTCAACCGGAGTAATAATTAGGATAAAATAAAATATTAGGATTTTCGCTGAAAATGTTTTCGATAAACCACCTTTTAGACTAAGCAAAGAGGGTTTTTAGATACTTCTCTGTGAAAAAGGACTATAATCCTTATAATTTCTCTGCTGAGATTTAACAGCCAACTCAGCTTCTAATACGTATGAAAATGATTAAAATTGATGCTGAAACACAGAAAAAGATTTTCCATCTGAATTTACGAAATATGCACCTTTGATCCCGCAAAATTGCAATTATTTATTCCAATCAGGAGCCTTTCTTCTTTAAGGCCACTAATGGCACGGAACAAGATGCTCAACTCCGTTACATTGAACCCGGGAGTGAAGAGTCTATCTTCTCAAGTCAGTTACACTCGCGTTTCCCCATCCATTTGAGTCTCAACTCTCTCTGCTCATCGTATGGATTTCGCTCTTGAAAAACCGTAAGGAACTCGGTGAAGACGTGTATTTATCTGCTCCGGTTTTGCGGGATATCCTCTCTGGTACACTTTCCCGTTTCGCAGAGATGAGATCCATAAGTCATGCTTCCCCGTTATGGGCTTTTTCTTCGCTTTCCGCGAACCTACCCGTTTTTCACGGCGAAGATGTTTCTAACGTCCCGGTGATACGGTATGCGTGAAACGTAACTGGTTGAAAGTACTTGTGCCTTATCCTTATGAATCCACAAGACCATTTTCGTAACCAAAAAGAGCGTATAACTGTTTTTTTATTTTTCTGAACGTCATTAAAATATGTTCATCCCTAAATTATTAGATTACTTATATAAGTTCTGGTCCTCTGAAAATAAATTTCTTATATGCGTTCTGCAGCCCTAAAAATTCACTATTCTATTCGCCATTTTGTCGAAATATTTTTCGAAATTGAAGATGTTTAGTAAAAAACTGTTAAAAAAATACTTAAAATGTCCTTGTCTTTCTTTACGAAACGTTACTGTAAAAAACTCTCGATCTAACATTTTTTCTGGGACGCACTGAACCAGCTGAATGAATTAAAAGTTTGGGAAATACACAAAATGTTGTATGCATTCCTGAAAACTTGAAATTTCTACGTAAGTAGCTGAAAAACATTTTTAGCGACGAAAATAAATCGGAAGCTAAATATGTGAGCTGTGTTTGACTGCTGAACGAAGGGAAATGTCCAGAAATTTAATTAGGTTTTTATTAAAATTTAATTTTTTTAATTTGTGCCCCTGAATATGAAAATTGGAATATTTTAATTACTTTTGTATAAATATTTAAAGCAACCAGAGAATAGTAAATTATATTTATCTGATGTAAAAGGTCCGATCGATGACCAACGTAATTCATAATCGCTCAGATGACAAGATAAAAAACGAGATCTCAGATAAAATATGTTTTGGTATTGCAATACGATTATGTAGGAAATGTCTTTAACGAAAGAGAATTGTTTCATTTCGATATCACTAGTTCAAATAGACAAGAGGTAAACGTCAATCCCCAAAGCGAATTACGTAATGTGCACTACTTCTCAGCGAGAATTACTTTCCGCGATTACGAAAAAATCCATAACAGCTCACCGAGGGGGCAGTAATTCCTCAATTGATATCCCGGATACCGTCAGACGAGATGAAGTTAATGCATCCGGAAAGTTGAGACAATCTCTCCGACAAAACTATCCTTTCACGCTCATTTCCCCACGGGCACATCCGCACACTAATCTCTTCTCTATCGGAATAAAAACCCACATCCCATCCACCTTTCGTAGTCCACCACTACCCGCGGCATCTACCAACAAATTAAAGGCACCGCTCGGGCATCCTTCACTTGTTTCAAAGGTGAAATAAAGGCCGATCCGTATCTGAGCCACGAATCGCCGCTACCCACTTCTAGATCGTCCATCAACTCTGTTCTCGGTAGTCGTGATGAGAGCCTCGGAAATATCTGACCTATCCGGCCGTGTCAGGAGGGCAACCCAATTTCTCCAGAACAAAACACAAGCGGGTTCGCGATGGGAAATGGAGAATGGGAGATTAACAAACGAATATCCCTTGAGCACTCCAATTTCTTCCGCAAAACATCCTGTATCTTTCTTTAGAAAGTCCTTCCTCACGAGCTGGGATAATTGACGCGCGCTTTGGCGCATCTCCCGCCATTAATTCGCCTCTCAACCGTTTCCTTTCTCCATTTGACTCGCCGCCCCCCACCAACCGTGAGTCCCATTAAACCGTCCGAACTGGCGGAGGGGGCTCTAATCATTATTATTCATTTACTAATACACGTTTCTTTATATGATAAACAGTACAAAAAATATGAACATAACATAGCCAAAAGATGCAATATGTTGTCTGGTTGTAAAGAGAAATTTAAATGAATTAAAAAAGATTTATGTAGAATATAATAAGGAAAAAGGATGCTATAAATATATGGAACACGAGAATAAATACAGACAAAGTAGTCATCCAATCAGATATTTGAATTTACATATTTAAGCAAATTTTTATAGAATTAAAAATGTATAAAATAGGTATCCGTTCAAGCATACATTTTTAATTCTACCAAAAATTATTTTTAACCCATGCAACAACGACAAGCTTTTCTTTTTTTTCCAAGATCTTTTCCTGTGAATGATCTGATTTCAGTTGGGCTGAACACTAGAAGGACGGGAGTTTTGCTCTACCTAGAAAGACGGGAAGTGCTCACTTGACCACTTCGCTTTTCAATGCCTATTTCATTGCTTCTTTGCATCTTGAAGGCATTAAATTGTTCATATCAGGCATATATACATACTTATAGCAACATTAAATAACGACTTTTCCATCTATCGATAGGTTATAAACAAATTTGTATATGCAGCGAAGAGTTTATTATTTTCACTATATAGACATTTGAATAATAATTACTCTTCACTCAAGTTCCTTTGAAATATCATATATATATGGTAATTAGTGTAATAAATTATTCAAATTTATCTGCGGGAAAATTATTGAAATAGCGGAGACAAAGGTAAATATTTGGCTTGAAAATAGATAGTGGTCAAAGACCACCAGCCGTCCTTCTAGGTATAACATGATGTAAGAATGACCACATAAGCGTAAGCAAAATTTTAGATTTTCTCATATTAAAGTTGGGATGGTATCTCTCAAAGTCAAATAGGTTCAAAAGATTGAAATATATTTAACTTGAAAAATTTCTTCCTGTCTTAAGTGTTAGTTGGAAGCTCTGCCGTGAAAATGCTGTGGAATTCGAACCGACCGACCGAATAACGTTCACTTCCTGACGGAATACTTTTGTTCATGGCTCCTTACTCGGGGTCTTATCGATGATTTTCTTTTAAACACTTTAAAGTTCACTTTCTCTTATTGAAGATCGCAGGATGGGGAGAGTCCGACTCGGTTTGAGGTTGGGTTATGGTTAATTCATTTAGCGCCTGCTGTGGAATTCGAGGCGGGCTTTGAAGAATAGGAGCCGAAAATCGCGTTGTCTTCCTAGTGCAGATTAGCGCGGTCCTATTGGCTTGACCTCGATTAGAGTAGGATATACGTTTTCCTCCTTCAATTTATGACGGACTGGTATAACGAGTTCCGCTCCATTCTGCTGCCGGATCAAACGAAATCATGATTTTTTTCGCCATGGAGGAATTCCAGATGACGGAATTTTCGGCGCGTCCCGCGGGTTAGTTAACGGGATGGAAATTAATTTGGAGGAAAAAATAATTTTATACCGTTGGCTCGTCGAATAGTTTTGCGCGCGCCAAATTTGCAGTCCGGTTGGAAAATCTAACTAGGCCGAGATATTAGAAAAAGATGGCTTTGTGGCTATGGGAGCTACGAAAAAAGTGCACAAAAAATATCGCGATCTTTTTCATTAACCCCGTGTACTGACTTTCTGAATTATTTCCTTTTTTACTAATTTGCAAACACCCTATCAACAGCCAATCAACCGTGGCCAATTACGATGAGGTTTATCGTTACAAACGAACACAAATATTTTGTAGTCCTTGTCCATATTGGTAACCGAATTCGTAACCAAAGTGTTGCCATGCTATGCTAAATGAACCCTTGTAACCAGACAAACATTTTGTGTTAATCATCCCTCTTGAAGACAGTAGATTGGCTAAAATTTTACAGATTGGTTAAAATTTTACACATCAAATCTTAGACAGAATTGAAGCTTCAGGCTTCCGATTTTGAATACATCATTAGAGTTAGAAATCATACTCCGATATAATGCCACAGTCTGAAAAGAAGAAGTATTGTATGAGTGTAATGAGAATTTCTGTAAGAGAGCTAGGGAGATGAAGAAATACTTCTGCTGGAATATTCCTATTCAAGAAGTTTCCAGAAGATTCTACCAATATTTCTTACTCTTTCGCGGCAGTCCTACTATTTTAACCTATCCTTATTCGATATCACAGTTATAAATTAAACTGTCGTTATCTTTCATTTTAGGAGAAGAATTCCGAGGTTGTAAGTTTTCATAACTAATCAGATAGCTCTGTTATATGAGTAAGCATAGATTATTTTTCCATTTCTCTCGGAGTTGCTTTGGTACGCTAATCGATCGAAAGAAAAGATTTCTATGATAAGCTCGGAAGATACCAGCAAGCCCTCGAAATTTATCTTGTTATAACGCATATTCGATGTTTATTTCTCTTAATTTGAAAATATAAGAATTTTATGAAACTGAAAATAGTCGAGACTGACTGCCTTTGGTTTGAAATTGCCTTGCCAATGAATGTTATTGCGGCAAAATTCAATTTACTAATGGAATCTATCACTCTATTCGCAAATAGACAATATTTTATCGATTTCAAATAGGTGATCTCAACATATTCCCATTAATTCGCGTCGAGAACGTTTCAAGTATACGGTTCCAATCGTCCTTAGAACTTCGAGGGGTCACTGACCTGAATCTTTCAAGCAAATTTTGACAGGGACTCCTGTTTTCTGTCCTGAAGCTAGTAGAAACCGCACTGACCAACGTCACGCGATTCTTCGTGTTGAGAAGAGAGACAGGTGAAACAGCAAAACGAATTTTGGGACATGATCATCAAAATTTGGAAGAATCCCTCGGTTTCCTTTTTTCCAGACCATTGATACGTGTGCAAGGGCGAATTGAAAGTTCATTTATGTCTTTATCAAAGGAGACATTCGGCGGAGTTGTTACTGTAAACGAATTTCTTTTTTAATATCCCGAATAGAACTACAGCAAATGAAAGCAGATACTATCTAACGCGGAAACAATAAAATCAAACTTTTTACACTCTTTAAGGCTAAACATTACGTTAAAAGTATTTTCAAAGATCAATTCCATGCGTTATTTTAATACCCTAACCAGTAATTATTTCGATAGAGTATTTAAGATGTAAAAACAGTAATATTACAATAAGTTCATCTGAAAAAGTTCAAGGAAGAAGGCGTTCTTATGTGGAATTCCATCGCAACAAAATATAAGGAGATGGAAACAGTACTGTTTTAAATATCTCCTTTTCTTTTACAGAACATCTGAGTCTATCTTTGATTAATGTTTATGAAAATTTATGATAACCATTCATTTTCGTTTCTTACGTCGCATTCACTCCCGTTTTGTTACCTTAATTTCAGTATATAATGGAAAAGTTCCACTACGACCTGTGGGATGCTTAATTTCCTTAATTAATTTTCGAAATATCATTTCAGAACAACTTCATAAACTTTTTCCTTCTTGAATAAGATGAATTAACGAGTTTTAGAATAAATAATTGTCCCCTTAAGAATTGCTGAAAATGATTCTTTTACGAATGACACAGAAAATTTATTTCTTTCCACGCATCAAATTCATACGATTAATTTTAAATCATTTAAATTCTACTCGAAATACTACTATACTCTACTCCGATAGCTAACGGAACGTAATGTATTGAAATTTATTTCATTTTAACAATAATTGAACCATTTAAACGTTTTACCCGAAATTTTACGCTCAAATATTTCCGATCAGGCAAAATTCCTACCAGGCGAATTTTCCACTGTAAAAAAATTCGGAGAATTAAAACCAAACACCAATGATGTCTCGAGAACATGTAGGGTACAACTCCACCGCTTCCACGGTCAAACACAATTAGGCCAAATCTATCGATTCCCCTGTAACAGTCCTATACGGGCCAGCGGGGCCCGCAATCATCTCCGTAAGGTTACTCTTGTGCTCTGTTCCATTCCACAGGTCACCGAACCGACAACCAGTCTCGGGTGAGCCACTGCTACCTCTTTTAGAAGCCTCCCATCCCCTGCCAGTTGTTTCCCGTTGCTCCGGCCGTGCATCAGAAGAAAAAAAGCACTTGGGTACAGTCGGTTGTGGGTCCTTTGATGACCTGGTTAAGGCGTCACGCGGGTCAAACTTCCGGCAGTGGAACGGAGAGCCGACGCGAGCATACAATATCGTTTTCTCCCTTCATTTCATCGATTCCTTTCAGGTCTGTTTACGCAGTGATTCCCGTTTGACTTCCCGGGAGAGGTTAGCCGCTTGAATGGTTACGTCACGGGTTTACTTTGTTGTCAGAGGGGGAAAATGACTGAGTGTCTTGGCGTTCGATTTGTCGGGAAGCGTTGGCTCGAAAACAGGGCCGGATACAGACGGAGAGGCTGTGGCCTCAGGGCTGAGTGGAGAGCGGAGGCCTGATGTTGTTTGTGGCCAGAGTGGCTCACCTGTTTTCACCAATTAAGATCCCGGGGTAAAATCAGCGTCTATTGAGGAGCTCTAATAAGGAAATCCAGAAAAAGACTAGGTACTTATCCGATTAGCGAGGTAGGTCTCCAAAGGAATGGAAAGAGTAGTTTCTTTGATGTTGGGGGCGAGATTTTTTATTATTCGCTTCGCTCTTACTAAAATCTAAAGCAGAATTAAAATCTATCGAGCACTGCTACTGCTCATAAATAAGTTAAAATTGGCGATTAGATGAAATAAATGACCGAATAAATACCAATGATTAGAATATTCAAATGCAAAAAAATCAATTTAAACAATTCAATCAATTAAAAGACAAGATCATCCAAATAGATCCGCATTTAACATTAAACTACTTAGTTCTGAACTTTATGTCACATTAACATTGAAATGATAGCATTAGTATTCCGTGGGGCTTCAACCAATTCCATTACTATTATGAAAACATTCTATTTCACTTATTCATACTTTGGTAATGACAAATGGAAGCGTAACATTAAGCCGAAAAGGCGATTGGTTAATTTAATTAATTAGTGTACGAAAAATGTCTATGCAAAATGATTTTTAAAGTTCTGCTGCCCCAATTTTGGCCATTTATTGGGAATATTTAATAAGATTTTACGTACATTGGTTTTCGTTCCAATAAATTTCAAAACAAAATTTTGATGGTCAAATTATCTCTGTGTTTGGTGATTTATCGAATATTCTCCTTTATTTTCCTCTATAGCAAAATAATATTAATTTTTTGTACCTTAACTGTTACTCGTGATAAAAATGTTGTATATCACGAAAGATGTGTGTTCCTCGAAACTGTTCTTTCTTAGTATTTTGGAAGCAGAGATTAAATTGCGTTCCAACATTAACAAGGGATTGATGGGATAGTATCTTTGATTAATTAACCAATTAACAGGCTCGAATCGATTCGTAGTACACCTTGGTTGGTGCGGGGAGTTGATGAGAAATAGCCGTCAACGGCGTTTGAAAATCAGCGACCCAGATGACGAATTGGCTCATCAATCGATTTATGGTAATTAAATGGACGGCTAAAGATCGAGATCTCTCACGAAAAGGCAAATCTTCGCTCCGTCTGAAAGAAGAAAACGATTCTCCTTTCTCCATAGGGGATAGTTAGCCAGTCGATGAAATGAAGCGGCCATTTGAAATTCAAAGCAGACCTGTCAATTCTAGAATCACGTATGGACGAGTTAGAGGAATGGTTTTAGAAATCGGACTGGAAATATGAGTGCTAAACGCTTGCAGCGTAATTTATCAGGGTTGCAAATATAGATGGATTTATGTGCCTTTATCAGTTAGGTATTCAGGGGAAAAGGGGCGTATGCCCCCGATTTCTGGGGCTTTTAAGCTCCTCTCTCATTTCAAAATGTATTATCTTCTTAAAACCTTACCCGGATAGGAAAGGAAAACTCACATTGGCTCAATTTCTACAATCTCCCAAACATTTTAATGCCCAGAAGACTTAAGATAATTATTCTCAGTAAAGAGAGTACCGATGGAAATAGCCTGCTGCTATTTTTGCTGTTACTTTTGCTATTATTTCTACTATTTTAATTTATTTTTTCGAACTTATTTTTTACTTAATTTTTATTTCTATCTTTATAAAGAATCTCGTATCTCCCTTATTAAGACATCTTCGACAAAGTTATAAATATTGTAATTAATCTATGCCCCATTTTATTGACTCCTATAGCTCCCATTTGAATACGCTACTGATTTCAGCAGATAAAAAGTAAATTTTCGGAAACAGTCCATTCATTTAATTTCACTCTACGAGGCACTTTCAAGATCACCGAATTAACAGAACAATAATACCAGTTTGAGCAAGAGATGAGCTTATTCAGAGAGCGCGCAAACAAACAAAAACCTTGGGATGAAGTTTGCTTGAAATTGAACCGTGAGTCGACGAATTCGAGTTTAATTCTGCATCTTTATGAATCTTATAATTGTATTCGGCACGTGCAAACGTATAAGCGTGGGTGTTATCTGAGATCGTGCCTCGGTGAATCCCACAGTCATAAGAGCAAACAAATTATACGTTTTCCCTTTCTCGAGAGAGTTACATCCCTTCAATTAACAGCTGACTTAAGTGGGATTTCGCTCGAAAACTTCTCTTCCCGACGAATTCATTATGAGCTGTTTTAATCAGAACACCACTATGCGAATAGCTATTTCAGTCTCCCAATGATAGATCAAAGGCAATTATAGACCACTTCCTCCTTCACTAGGAAGCAATTACTCTGCACCGTGTTACCTGAAGGAAGAGGCGATGGATTCTTAGCTATGGAGAAAGTTTGAAAGATCAGAATAATTTGGTTAATTCGTGAATATGAGTCTGCGCTGTCCTTATTACTTTCTAATGTCGTATTGCTTTCTAATGCAGCGTTTATATTTTCATACTTTCAATAACGTGAGTGAAGGAGAAACCAGCTCATGACATTTAGAAATGACATTACTGTTAATGTAGTATGAAATCAACTGATGTGGCTGGGATTTGCGGAACTTAGGCACAAATGAGTTACAAGGCGCACTTTAAACTCAGTATGGTAATTTATTTAGCAGATGAAGATAGTTATTAATAGTAATTCCCAGCGATGTAAATTATGAAATTGGAATCAGAAAATACTTGAATTTTCATTAATATCATGATGATAGTTGTTTCTGTTTGACCTGTTACTAACTTTTTCTTCAAAATTAAATATACATCTCTAAGATTTCATGTTCAGCAAGCATTGTCTCCATTAGACCATCTTCGGAGGAATGAATTCGTTATAATGTCAAGCTTCATTCCTTCGTTTCCTTCACCTTTCCTTCGAAACCAATGAGTACAATCGTTCACGGTTTCATTAGTCTAAACGATGGCTATGAATTGTAATTTCCACAAACGAGGGCAACATAATGGGACGTAACGGTTTCGAACACAACATTCGGAGAAACCGTGCTAATGGCAACATTAAATGACACACACACATTCTCTTGTTTGGTTTCTCGCATTTTCATTATCTTTACATTTAAGAGACCGAAGAAAGAATAAAAATATGTTATTACTTAGCATAGGAGTAAACTCTAAAGCTAAACACCGATTTGAACGAATGCCTTTGATTTATATTCATCAAACTCGAGAATTTGAAATTATTTGTAAACTAATAATCTCAGTCTAAAAAAATATATATTCAAGATATACATCAAGACAGTAAAATAAAATGTATTTCTTTTTATTTCGGAAAACGGGATTAAGAGGATGTGACAATAAAATTATCATTATATAATGCATACAATGCACATATTGATACAATAATTTTCATAAATATCTGCTGTAAATTATGCAAAGTGGCTAAACTTAATCAATAAATGTTATTGATTCCTTATTGAGATATTCTCCGAGTTCACTCCATTGTTTACAATAAAACTTTTTCGAAATAAAAAACTTCTTGAACCCTACGCACTCATTATGAAATAAATCAAATATATATTTCGATGTGAGAGATTCTTGGGAAAGTACTTCAAATTTTAATTTAAAATTAATTATTCCTAGAGAAAGATAGTGAAGATAAGATAAAAAGGGTGTTAGATTCCAAATATTTATAGTAATGTCTCAGAATACAGAATATGAAATGGGTACATGCATTTTCGCTTTAAACGTTTCCTACTTCTAGATCCGATTTCGGTGTAAAAAAATCCTCCGTTTTAAGCTACCACGCACTTAATATAATTAAATTTCCGTACAACGTAAAATTCAAGATCGCGTATAGGTTGTTCCGGGGAGAAACGTCATAGGGTAACGGGAAGTTTGCGAGGATATTACCCGCAAGTAAATGCAAATAATTCTACCTCACGATCGGTAAAACATCTCCAAAATCACACCAAAAGGAGAGCTTGAAACACCGCCTTTTTGTTTCCATTTTGGCCCTCTTCCTCCGAAGAATTTCCCCAGAAATAAAGCAGTCACGATCTTTACGGTCCGCACCTGCGGTACGAGGCCCTCATCGCATCGCAGGTGTAAACCCTATAAAAAAGGAATCACCTGTGCCTCCGAGACCGGCACGTAAAAAAGGTGCCCAACCTTTCTTCCCAGCCACGCCCCTTCCTCTCCCCTACCGGGACCTTCCCTCCCCGCATTTGAATATGTATGCTGAGTGCTAGCGGCGCGCTCCTCTTCCTTAGGACATCCGGGTCTCCGGCTTTCATTCGAAGAAATGGCACGCTTATGAGCGCACTCGAGATTAGAAATCGCTACGACGGATTCTTTAAAAAACACACCCTGAGGCCGCCCCTTCCCATCCGCCTCTCCCGCGGGCGATCCCCCCGTTCCCGCCGGCGTTTTTTTGAGACGCCTCCTCTCCTTCTCCGTAGGTTTTTCTCCTTTCCCCGCCTCTCTCGTCCTGGTGACCGTCTTCCCTCGAAAATTTCTTCCGGAGCAGACACGTACATAATGCGTCTGTTTGCGGGACCCATTTACCGCCTCGCGTGCGGGAATGTTTGAAATGCCCGGGACGGTTTCGCGGGCTCATTCACGGCTGGGTGTCGGCGGGAGGGGTTCTCAGAAGTTGAAGGCCGGGTTGATGGGCTATTTTAGTCACCGCGTGTGATTATGACGGTCTGCCTCTTCATTATAAATTAGCATCCAGAGAAAAACTAAACACAAGGAAATAAAATAACTTTTTCAAAGTTATTTTATTACCTTGTGTTTAGTTATGGAGTTCCACAGTTGCAGCTCTCATTCGATTGATTTAACAGAGAAAAACTGTTTATAAATCCAACTTGATTAAATGAATAATTAGGATGATCGAAAAAAATACCGTTACAAGTTCAGAATCCCCACAAAACATTACGTCTATCCAAGCTATACGGATATCATTGAAATAAATACAATGGTCGAAGCCTTGAATTTTGGAACTCTATGTTAGAGAGAATGATGAAGTAACAAAGCGTCTGGTTGGAAATAAAATCATTTCTTCACCAGGAACCTCTGGTTTGTTACTTTACTATGTTCCATGGACAAAATTGATGTAAAAATACTTGCGTTATAAGGTCCTTGCCACTTAATCATAGTAAAAATTGCATAAATCTGCGACATTGTTGTTTGTACAACACAACCCTTGCCGGGTACATTTTGAACCCTACAAGGTACAAAATGTATGTATGCAGATGTAGGCATTTGCTATACTGCGTTTCAGTTTATCTAGTCAGAGCGGTAGCTTTAAACTACACTTATAATCTTCGAATCTAAACAATGAATAGAAGTGTTATCCGGCAGTTACATAGAGGTGACCCGGCATGAGGCTCTTATCACAGCAAGGGAGTTGTTACCCTCGTAAGCTACAGACAAGCCAACTTGGAATGCAGTATACCCCCTTTATCGTAAACGATCAATACATGAATTCAGACAGGTTATGGATCACATAATCAAAGTAATTAATGATAGGCAAATAAAGTTTGTCGAATCCAACGAACAAATCTTTCTTTCGATAAATGAATACTACAAAGATCGTACTGTAGCTTATATAAAGAACTATCGAAGGACATGAACAACTTTCGCCCAATGAAAGATCCACCTGGGTTATTTCAACTGAATTAATCTAAATTTTCCATTTTTCAATAAAAAATTTGAAGTACTAAGCTTAGAGAAAAGCGGAGTTTGGTTCTAAATCGATGAATGAATATCCACATATTCGAATATTCTAGAACCCGAGGAAATCAAAACTGTGGATTATTTCAAAGCTGCGTCACTGTTAGCCCATGTTAGCAAGAAAAATCACCGTTCATCGTCATTAAAAAACACTATAATTAAATATTATTTAATAATCAGCTTCCTAAAATAAGCCGTTCATTTTAATAACATGAAGGTGATTACGATTTGTATCGATAACTTAATTCCTTCATGATAGAAAGACAAGTGTCAGTAACAAAGGCGGTGAAAGTATCCAAAATCAAATAATAATTCCCAATGCTCTTTTAGTAGAATTTGATACGAAGCAAACATGAGAATAGAGTGAGAGAAACTTTGAGGATAGGAAACTTGGTTGGAAAATTGAACCAGTGAACCAAATCCACGTTCCCGAGGCTCTACCATCTTTCTACTCTGCGGGCGCTACAACTAGGGAGTGCAAAAAATACCGTCTGGAAGAGGATCTCTCGTGAAAATAAAAAGAATTGATGTTAATTGGGACGCATTACTGACGAAACCGCAGGAGAAAGGAGTCATTATTGCACCATTCGTCCTTTAGGGTGTCGTAAGGAATAAAAACGAGCTTCGTTTTCGGGTAGCTCCGGAAGCTCTGTGCCAATCCGGGAGTAGGTGAAATTATGACGTCCGTCCGCTGGCGTCCTCGTCGCGAGAAATGTGTGTCTTCCGCGATCAGATGGGATCCGAACGATTGAGGAACGGGATTTTTGCCTGATTGAGTGGTTACCGATCCCGTCCCATGGAAAGTGGCACGCTGCACTGTTCTGGCTGAGGGTAATTACCGGCAGATCGCACTGATTTTTTCCCTCTAACTTATAGAAACCAGCGCAAAGGCATTTAACTAAATATATCGAGGTCGACCAAGGCAAACTGGTGGAGGAGATCCAACCGCGTTACAAGCGAGTTTACTGGGAAGACATTTATGGGTGAATTCTTGAGAAGGAAGTGCTCTGGCGAAGGGTTATAAGGAAATCACAGAATTTTTGATTTTTGAACGAGTTTGAAACGACTGATAAAGTTTCTTGTACATGATGCGGGATGTGAATCAGTTAATATCAAGGAGTAATTAAAAGGGGTTTGAGCAAGTACCTATTTCTTCGATGAAAAAACAGTCATATATATGGATAAACATATTTAAGGTGTAATACATAAATACAAGGGACTTTATTTGGCGAAATTGGAACCTTTTAGTCCCATCTTCCATTTAACCAAATATATGTATATGTATATAATATGTATGTAATATGTAACAATACTGTAACTTTACTCTCATCTTCATCGAAGAAAAATATAATAAATTCAGAATCCTTAGTCAATTGACAATTTATGGTTGATGAATATTTGGGTGTGAGGGACACGGAATAATGATTACTTTGAGTTCGTCAATTGAAAAAATAATGTGAAGGCTGGTCCAATAAGTTTCGTAATATGATTCATTTTATAAAAGAACTTTACAAATTTTGGAAAACGAAATCATTCCGAGAAAGGAGTTCAGCTAAAAAGGCTGCCAAATTTTCCGTTACTCCAAATCCCATTCTTTTAATTCTACCATTGAAATACAGTAAATTTCTCAACTCAGGGGGGATTTAAATAGCCAATTTCGTCACCGGACTGAAATATTTTTTGGCACGACGCGTGTGTAACTGAAATATTCGATTCGGAAATAATAAAAAAGAAGAACGAAACTTACAAATTACGAGATAGCCATTTTAAGAACTTTGTACAAAATTGCAACATTGACTTCGATATTCTTCGATATTCCGTTTATTTTTCTATTTTTCATATTAAAAAAAAATTATCAGGCCTTATTTTATACCGAAAAATTTTCGGAAATGTTCACCTTGGAGTTAGAGCATTAATTCCTCAAGTAAAAAATCTGACAATCGTACATTAAAGGAAAAAATCGACAATTCAAAGAAAGTAACTCATGCCGTAGGAATGTATGAAACACTCCTCGAAAGCCACTCCCAGCGATCGCCTAACGCTACTTACATTTTTCCCCCACAAACCGTGACCCAAAGTATAAGAACATTTTTTCTGGCTCCCCGGAAAAAAAGGCTCCTAAGATACCGAAAAACTTATCTCCGTTAAAGGACGTGCGACCATCAAGTCGGGTCGTTGTCTCCCACCACACCGTAACGGTATCGCAGGGTGCGGGGGTGTCGACCTCCGCGTCCTCGCAGTGGTGCGGACGCCGGTAACCTGCGCGAATAGCTCTTGGCTCCGTTCTTCTGTGAAGCACTGGGTCAGTCGAGGGGCCGAGATTTGCGGGAATCGGACGAAGCCCGAATTACGAACACGCCCTCCGGTTGACGCATAGATTTACGATCGGAACCGTCACGATTTGAGATATCGGAAGTCTAAAAGACGGAAAAGACAGCTGGCGTGTATTTCGAAGGACGGATTTCTATGTCTTAAGGTCAAGAAAACGGTCAACCACCTCTATTGTGTTGGAACGTAGGATTTTCCAACGGAATAGCAACTCTGGCGAAAATTTACCTTTGATTGACCATCGACAGTCAACCCCTAGCGTTGACTTAAATTGCTGTTGGGAGAAAAAATTCGAAATTTTGATAGAAATAATTTGCCTTTTCTCTCGAGGAAAGCATTTTTTATGAGTTGATTTCCGCGTTCGAATACCGTTCTATTTATTAAATTAATATTAAAATCTAATTATACCTAAAGAGTTGAATAAACGCTTTCACTTATCTATTTAAACGAAGTATCAACTTTTTCATAAATTAAAGATGATCATCAAGAGTTAAGGAAGGTATCAAAGAACATTTGTGTATTTGATTAGGACGATTCTTCATTGGAAACAGACGTTTAGAGAAACTTAAGTGTAGACGTCCAATTCTAAAACACTTGCCTCAAGAAATATTTTCATTGTATCAAATAAATCATAGCTGTGTCTTTCAATATTAATAAAATTTTATTATACCATCTTAATCTATTCTGAGCAGGAAAAAAATATTTTCAGAATAACTTTAATCCTGTTTCTTCAAACGAAACTCAAGATTCTCTTCGTTATATTCAGCTACGACAAATGATTCCACAATCAAATTTTCACGACTCAACAACAATATAGAATTGCCACGATTCAGGTTTCGTAGTGAGGCAATATTATCAAGAGAAGATAAGCATTCTAATAGTGTAGAGGAAGGTTGAATGTAGAACCGTTACTATTTCTTCAAATTTCTGGCAAAAATTAACCATTCCATGCAACACACACGAAAAATGGTTCTATAAACTGAACTCGAAAAATTAATGTAGACATGATCATCGCATCCCTGATTTCTACGTTTCGTACGGATATTTATGGCTTTAGGTAAAAATTTCAATAAGTCGCGATTATCCGGGGCTGGATTCGTGAAAGAAACGATTGAGCATTAGAATCCAACCTATAATGGGGTATTTTACTTTAAGAATCTACGAAAGTTTTGACATGTAAGCCTTAATTGGCTTATCCGGAGATACGTATCCAACTTGGAAAACTGCCCGAATTTTCGATCGCCGCAAAAGTTTCTCGCATTCATCCCAAAAGCTCCACAGGTCACTGGAGTGTCTCACACGGTTTCCCTGAAATATCTCGGGGGGTACACGGGGACTTCAACGCTTAGCTGCCGCTTACCTCTTGCTCTCGCTGCTCAACGTAAAAACCGCAATATCAAAAATCTGCGAAGAGGTTGCTCCTTCACCAACTCACTGTCGACTCACAACTGACCATCTCTCCTGGTTACGGTCCCTCTGTATATAGCCGGCCTAAATCCCACCTTAACCTACATTCGCCCCCCTCCCTCCCCCTACCATCCTTCCTCCATCCTCAATAACTACCAAGTCCCATCCTCCCCCACCCCACAACATCCTCCCACCCGCGAACCATCTTTCTCTCTCACCTGAAGATTCCCCTGTTACGCTCGGTCGCGGGCCCTTTGTAACTTCTTCAGAGGGGAACCTGTACTGGTGAGCGGGAAAGCAGTGCAAGAAGTAGGAGGGTTGGATGGTGTGGTATGGGACGAAGATTTTTTCTTCCTCCCCCTCGACTTACCCCTTCCTCAGATCAGATACGAGCCTGGAGATTCCAACGAGAGGATGAGAAAGGTTTCGTTGGAGATTCCAACGGGTGAATGAGAAAGGTGCCCGACGGACCAAGGATGATGGGCTGTAGGAAAATTGATGCTGGAGGCTCGCTTCTTTCCCCCGTCCACCTGTTTAGGGTCAGTTTTATTTACGACTTTGCCCGAATTCGCGCCTTTTTTCACGTGGTGTGGGAGGAGGATTTTGTCATGATGTACCCGAGTTGCGGGGAGGTCGTCTGTTGGGAGTCCTTCGGGACGTGTGACCCAATGCGTGTTGACGATGGATTTATCGCCATTTAGCTTCATGACGGAGCTTTGCAGAGGCGTCCAGCCTCCAGAAGATCTCGCGCTATTTTGGTACAACCGAAAAGAATATCGAATTTGAAACTTATGTTTATGGAAGGTTAGAAGAATAAGACATTTCTCTAGAATTCGAAAAATATATGCCATAATTTGAAGTGATAATAGTTTCATTCTAAATAGGACTCACAAGTTTTAAAAGAATATTCAGAATAAAATCTCAGCTCATAGTTGATTTCTATTTAACTTCACAGAATAAGGAGATGCATGTAGATCCATAATGAAAAAGGAAACGTGTTACCTATTTCATAAAATTAATGTTTCGAACAAACTTGAAAATAAAAAAAATCATCCATCTTTAGAAAAATAAATACTATAATATATAATTTTATTGGTGGCCTGTGTTATTTTAATTATAAATCCTAATTTCTTTATCATAATGTAATTAAAAAAGTCCTATATTTGATTTCTAATTTACTTCATAGAATAAAAAGACGCACGCATCTCCTTTGTGAGAAAGAAAACTTGGTAGCTTTTCCATAAAATTTAATTTTTGATGAAAAATGAATCGCGTCCATAATCATTTACTGATCGTTATCATCACCTGATGCTACAACTCATTCGGTTAGAATCCGGTGGTATTATACATTTTTCTTTTCCTTAAGTTACATTTTAGAGTGTCATTCACGCATTCACACGGTAAACGTGCATTGAAGTAAGCATGTTTTATAAGTCAATCAGCAGTAGAAAGTACAGTAAAAAACAAAATAATCGTGACTATCGAGCATTGATGACACTTTACTATGAAGCTTATGAAATGAAAATAGTTGCTTTAAATCATAACAAATTTTAAGAATAAAACTTTTAAAAATTATACTTTATTGTAAGAATACTCATCCAAAGTCAAATCTATGAGCGGCTGCTTGTTTGAAATGCAGAGTCACGTTTTTTTTTCAAGCGTCGGTAAAAGTAATTTTCTCTGGCTTCTTAATTCAAATTCAAAGTTAAATTTCAAGTAAAACATTAAATTGTGGTCCAGCAGATAGTGGAAAAATCATATAATCAGTTGAAACCGATTTTCATGGTGGTGGAGTGGTTAGCGCTCCAACATCAAGGTCCTGGGTTATAATTTCGGCTAATCGGGTTTTTTTCGGTTAGGGAATGGTTTTCTGTGTATGTTGTGTTTATTAATAAAGTAAAACACAAAGAAAATAATAAAATAAAATGGGTTTAATTGGAATAATAGCCTTCAAAGGCTAGAATTCGTACATAAAAACGACATTATTATTATTATTATTATTATTTTCTGTTAATTCTAAGAACCAATAGATCGCATGGCAAAGCTTTAGCAACTGTAATGGATTTAGAACAATCTTTTAAAATTTATCACAGCCTTAATATTTCATAGTTAAACAGTAAAATAACCAAGATTATTTATAAATTTCCTTCTAATTTATCAGTGAGAGGTACCTTTTTGTCAATAATATTCAGGATAGACATATTCGGATGTTCCATTAGTTAACTGACCTATCACTCGATTCTTCGAGTTAAAATAAAGAAGATAATCCAATCTTGCGATTATTTTGTAAATCCAATGATCTAATTTTTAGTTGTGAATGGTTAACTCCTACTGTTATAAAAAATTACAAAATCATGTAGCCCCCACAAGCTTAAAATATTTGATTATTTTTATCGGGAACATAAATCATTACCGAGATTCCGAATTGGGTCAGTAACACCAATGAAATCACCTTTTATCAATGCAATGCTATCTAAAACGTAAATATGGTAACATTGTTCAACTTACGTGAGAAAAGATCCCGATAACAACAAAATACGCAGTAGTATTTGTAATAGCAACAAAAATGTCTGTGTCTCTTAATCCTAAGTAATAAAATATAATTATTTTATAATGGAAGCCGGATTTAACTAACGATACCCTTTTGAATGAATTCCGGATGAATACAAACTCATATGACCGATCCTCGTTCATTAGCAAGGAAAAAAACCCGGTTAGCTGGCAGTTGAACCAAGGGGCTTGGTGTTGGAAGGTTAGCTACCAAATCATTCTCACCGCCGAGGTCGGCCAAATGTTGCCAATTCTGCAATTAATTGGACGTATTAGTCATTAATTTTTCAGTACATCGAAGCGAGAACTACATTGAACATACTCATCCGTTCATTTAATCCCAAAAGACCGAGTGGGAGGCACTTTGAGGGAATACTTAGGGGCCGAAATTCAATACTTGGTTGATTTTTTACTTTGAAGATATTCTATGAATTTAATCACTTCAGTGGTTTCAAGATGTATAATGACCATTTTCCTTTAATGGGATTCGCAAGACCAACGAAGAATATCGCGCACAACAACCACCTGTCTATCAGACCACTGAACGGCGCGAGCTAAAGTTCAGAATATCTGAACTTTCCATATTCGAGAAATTATTGTCTGAGTTCGACGTGGAAGTTCTTTGTCCTGTAAAAGCAACTGTTTCTTGAAATTAAGGGAGCTGGATATATTCGAAGTGTTTCCAAGATAATGTTGTTATCTTTAATCTTCAGTTCATTTACACCGTCAGTAATTAAAAGCCACCATCAACCCGTGCAAAGAAAAAAACAGTTACCGTTAATTCTCAGTCATTTATTAACAGAAGCAAGAAAGAATTTTTTCTGTAATATGCGGAAAATTTAGGTATTATTAATCATATGTTTCTGCCGTTTATTCTTCGGAGTAAAGATAAGAAATAAGAGTCAGAAAACCATTGTTGCGAAAAATATTACCCGAAAATCAACGAGACCGTATTAAGAGATTGTATCCAGTAAACATTGCGGAGAGAAGAGATAAATGAACTTTATCTGAATTTGCTGAAACGTAACTTCCTTTATTAAAAGGTGGAGGAATTGAGATGAAATATAAAAGTTCATTGTGAGTTCTTAGGGTTATTTCATATGCACCAAATTTTCAACTGAACGCTCTTTCGCTTACATCTTACATACTTTATCGAATTTTTACCCATTTCACATAGATCTTTATACTACCCCAGATCTTTCAACTTTGCCCTCACTCTTCGTTTTTTCCCTTGCATAACGCTTTATTATTATTTCTTTAGCAATGTATCTTGTCCAGGTATTTGGCCTACCTATTTATCTGCAATGTTTAATCACTCCAAACAAATTTTCTCTCTTCTCCCTCCATCTTAACAGCTTCCTCGAGTGATTTTCTGTCAATCTAATTGACTTCTCCCCTTCTAGACCAAAGCCACATCTCAAACGCCTGTAGGATTTATCTCCTTAAATTTTATATACGTTTCATATCCATGCTACAACATATTTCACAGCGAGGATTTTACTAATATTTCTTTGGTTTTCCTGTACAAATTCCTCATTGTCAGCTCGCTTTTCTTCATGAAAGATTCTTGGCCACCACTATTCCTAATAATCTAATCAGTGTAACTTCGATCCTAAGAAATAACACTACACAAACTGAGGAATCGATCCATTGGCTCCTTCACTTTACAAAATTAACCCTGATTGTAAACATAGCTTTCATTCCTTTGGTAACTCTAACAACTCTACGTTCTACAATGCTTGTCATCATCTCTAACTCTCTAGCTTCATCAGTACTAGTCATAAATAAACTAATTTACTAGGTTATGTGCAGAAAGGTTATATTGAAAAAAAGATGAGTCAGCGAACTTTGATTCGATATCCTCCCCTATCTTGAAGGTCAATCCACAGCTTCAAATTATATGCTAGCTTCACTGACCGCAAACTTCCTAATCAGAATCATCAAATCATGAAGTACGGATGGGGAAATGGAGATCATTTACTGGAATTATTTCCCATTCTAATTAGTTTCTAATCATATAAGGTAGAAGGACACTGTACTTTTGATAGAATACGTGACACGCAGCAAAGTTAATCGACGAAACCCAAAGATCTGGTGCATTTACTTCTAAAGGGTAGTTATTCTGGCAGAAAAATTTTACTTCGGTGTAAATTCGAATTAAAATCGTTGTTTTGAGGGCATTGCTACCATCCGCAACGCCTCGATGACTCTATGCACAAAACTACACAGACGTCCTTCATCAAAAGAGCAGGTGGCTGAATCTTTGCATCCAAAACAACGCAGAGCGCGTAAAAACGTCTAATCGGAAAGACACGGAATAATTGTTGCAACAAAACCCATTACAACATCCGATTTCGTCCTTCTACTCGCTTTAATAAAATGAGTTGGATTGGGGATGAGTTGCGAATCTTTGGATGCGGAGTTTTTCGTACTGTGAATGAATATTCTATTCAATGACGCGTTTTCTTTTAATAAAAAAATAATATTTAGTTTAATATATTATATTTATTCTCGGTTCTGTTAGTTCATGATGTGTCTACGAGGTTAATATGTAGCGTGCCGTCTTTTCTTCTATTTATTCTTTGTAGCGTCTCATCAGTTTTCATTCCTATTGTTTCATTTTCTATTCAAAGTTGAGGCGGATTTTCTCCCTTGCATCAGAAAGAGTTTTTTCTAGTTACTCAATATTACTAGTCGTAAAACATGCCCAAAAATTGTTTGGAAAGTCAGATTTGACTTCGCTAGGGTATTCAGGGGTACTGGTGAAGTACTACTGGATTATTATATCAAAGTTGTTGATCAAAGAAAATAAAAATAGTACAAAGGAAAGCAGCTAGATATGTAATGGGCAGATTTAAAAAAACGAACAGCGTCACAGAAATGTTAAAGACTCTTGGGTGGGAAACGTCAGAAAAGGAGAAAAATAAATCGATTAGGTTGCATTTACAACATAATTTCAGGTAAAAATGGTTGGGAAGCTTTTAAAAATGCTATGGAGAAACCAGAATTCCGCGGGAAAGATAACCGTGAATTTAAAACTAAGCCTCGGTGGCAAAGAACGGACATCGCGAAATATTCTTTTCTTAACAGAGGCATTTCAGAATGGAATAAGTTACCTGGATCGCTCTTAAGCTCCTTGCCTAAAAATAAAAAATCTTTTAAACATGAATGTTTTAATGTATTTTAGTAGATAAGGGTATTATAGAATGTAAGGGGATTTTAGTCATGTAAAATTTCTGGAGGAAGTGAGGGATTGCTTGACGGGGTGATGTACGGTGGGGTTTTACCCTGGGACCGCTACAGTAGCCGAGAAGGCATGTCACGAACCCCGAAAAATCCAGAAATAACAATTTATATGTCATATGTATATGTATGTATTTAGTATATTTAATATGATTATGTAGAATAACTGCCTAGATGTAGAAAAACTGCCATCTGGCTTACAGCCTACTTGTAGTTTATGAAATAATAATAATATATAGTGTAGATGATAGTGTACAGGTACACCGTACTATACACTAAAAAATTCCCTCCATCGTTTCCTTTCTCCGTTTTTCGCATCATTTCCTCCTGTATTCGGTCTAATCACACTCATTTCCCCTTAAATGTGCCTCATTTGGACGTTAACTAACTCTGGGAAGGCCTGCGGTCACTTTGCTCTTACTGCAGCCAAACTTTCCGCCCTTTTTCCGCGCCGCCGGAGTTTTTTCTGTTTCATTTGAGGGATAATCGTCCTCTTCCCGTGGAGCCGTTGCGTTACCATCGTGAGGTTCATTTAACATCCCTCGTTGGACCGCAGTAGCAAAAACACTGAAAAGGTGGGAATGGGTATCTCAATTATTGCGATGAGATCTCTCCGAAATAATTCGATTCTCAGAAACTTCCCCATATTTAAGATGGTATAAAAAAACTTGCAGATAGGAAAATATTCCCCCATACTTTAAATGATAGGGAGGAAATCCCAAGGGAGAAATATTTCGAATGAGACATACATATGCATGAATGAACTGAAGTCTATCAAAGAGGCAACATGATTAATGCACCTTAAGCCTTACTAACCCACTGTTTCGTGTATCGCTACAGTGAGATAGGCTTGGGTAAATTTAGTTTTCTTTCGTTACATTTGTATTAATGCGTTAAAACTCTAACAATCATTTAATAATTGTTTTGGTTAGGTTTGTACTCAAATATTTGTATGTGCTTGTATTTTAATATTAATATAAGTTTGTATTTCAATATTACTATAGATTGGTATTTTATCTTTAGTATTTTTAATATTTGTATGGGTCATATTGAAAATGGGACTTAAATTCTCAATTTAACCCAATAAAGTCCGTTATCTATCAATGCAATAGCAGTAAGTTTTAAATTGCAATTTCAAATATCATTTTCTTCGAAATTTCCAATTTCAGCAGTCGTTAACTATCTAACGTTTCTAAACTTATAAAATATGCATTACTTGATTCACTTTATTGTCTGTTGCGGAGTCAATCACTTTCAGACATAAGAAATAATTGAATATCTCAAACTTGGAAAATGTAAAAAAATTAATTTTCAAAAGGAAAGAGTTAAAGATTCATTGTACATGAGGGCGTTGACCAAGGAACAATCCCAAGGAAGAATGGATTTTAAAAAAGTCTATCAGAAGTCTTTAAGCCCTGTCAGACTTTTTCAAGTAAATTTTCATAATTTTTGGAATCATCCTCCGTTTCAGTTTTGTGAACAAAAGCTAAACTATAGTTCATAAATAATAAAGTTAAATTATAATCGGTAATTATAGAACATAAAAACTCATTCACCACTTAACAATCAACATGCTAATTATTGGTGTTGAAACTGGAAGATATAAAATATGTTCTGAGTGTGACTGCGTGGTGTATATTGTAAGTATGTTGAATGATAACATTTTTACCTTCTTGAAAATGGTTTTTACTCTTAAAAGTAAACCTTGAATGATTTTGTAAAACAATGATGAGCTAGATTTAAGATATACTACTCATCCTTCACATTTTAAGATTCGAGTAGGAAAACATCTCACTGCAAAAACGACCTCCATCTAAAAGAGGTTAAAGGAAAATTTGGTGAACAATTATATTTAATTCAATTCATACTCTTTGCGAAAGGCCAGCGACTTTCGCGGTAAATTTCCTCATCAGCTGTTTGAGAAGTAAGAAGATAATTAATACCTTAAATTTCGATGTAAGACTTGGCATGACACTCATTCGTTAAATTTCTTTACAGGAAAGCATTACATCTGCATTATACATATATGTATGTATATTCTTCACGAGAATTAATACAGCTACATACATCGAAATAGTACAAAAGAAGATTCTTTCAATTCATGAAGACGGCTGCAGAGAGTAGCCGAAACTTCAACAAAAACCAACGTCCTAACCCGGACTGTAACCCGAGAAAGATTTCTTCAAGCAGTTTGCCGGGAAAGCACAAGATCTTTATAGAAAAGAAGACATAAATGGAAGCAAAAATGCTGCGTAATCCCTTAGGATATATTCTTCTTCCATTTAAGGAAAACTGGCTGAGAATATCTGCCCGAGGCCCATTGCCATTAAGGTATATAAATTTTGATTTTATATATATATCTTTAGATATATAGAGACTTCCTTAACTTAAATTCCATGCAAGTAGACATACCCAAGCTGTGAATGGCCATACTTTCAAAAAAGCCGGAAATTGCTCAATCTCTCTCAACACTTTAGTTATTATTTAAAGCGGTGTGTTAACCCAGAACTAATGTTATTGAAATTTGAAGATAATCTGCATTATCTAAACAAATTAATTTTAGCGTAAATTTAAATCAGCATCGAGTGAATAGTTTACTTGCCATCACCATCACTATAACATAACTACAAGCTTTCCCCTTAATAAATAAGTCCGATCAATACGAAAAAGGATATACTTGTAGAAGTAAGGGAAAAGAGATCTTTCGGATATTTATTAAAACATCAAAAACAGTAGAAAATTCAGGGATTTCCGTGTAATACATTGCTGCTAACATGGGCGTCTGCAAATGATGAAAAATGTTAATATTTTCGCTTTCTAGGTATGCGGATTCGGTTGCGTAAACCTCCTTGAAATTACGTAAGATAATACCAAAGTCTTTTTACTACTTAAAGACACATCGAAGAAAGTAAAATTACTTTCCTTTTCTCCTCCCAAAAGTTACTGCCTATTTTTAGCAGTTGCCCTTAATTTTCAACAGGAATGATTTCTTTTCCTTGCGGATCACGTCAGATTTGCGTGGACAATGCCGAAAAAACCATAGGGCTGAAATACCAGTCGACGAATTTAAACTTTCTACACAAGCATCTTCGGCGATTATACGGGAAGGAAAATATGCATTCAAATGCTTTCTCTCTTATTTAACTATTTTATTATCTCCATAATCCAGGTCAATTTCCACTTTTCTTCCTGCGTGGCTACCGGTGTGGGTTCTCCATTTGGGACGAGTGTGAAAAGAATCTTGAGCATCGCCATGCTAACCTTTCTTCCGCGAAATTCTAGGAAACCTTTGGAAGATCCTCCCTAAGAGGCTCAAGGAAGATGCTATTCTTATTTTTGGGAAAAGAAAGATCGATCGGACTATAACTCAGACATGAATGCACTACACAATAAGAAACGTTTGATGAGAAATCTGCCTTGGTATTTGATTCTCCTTATTATTCAATTCAAGACCCAAGTACAAAACCGACGATGAATTGAAAAAAGCTGCAATTATAGAGTGACAAATAGAAAGATGTAATGATCCACTAGACTAAGTAGATGATACTACAAACAGCTACAATTTACTGTCAAAGACTGATTTAATTTAACATGGAAAGTTAAATTTTGTAACAATTTAAATACCTCTCTTGAAAATATAGTTGAAGAAATTAGAAAAAAACTTTGTTCTGTGGACTGCGCCCACCGTAAGCTTAATGCCATATAACTGTCTAGACATATCAACTAATTAAATAAGACGCATCTCAAATTATAATTAAAATTACTAAAATCTACATATGCTGGTATAGGTAGCAGTAAGCAGCAAGCTTGGGCTTCCGCGCAATACGTTTTAAGTGCCTTCCAGCTAATTTGTGGAGCGGCTACGATCTTTTGAAAAATCTGAAAGCCTTTAACTTTGGTTTTTACAAACGCATTTATCACTTTTCACAGTACAAATTTTAAACTGGGATCACATGATTCATTCGTCATTTAAATGAAAAAATTACAAAAATTGAAACCTTAAACTCTCTTTAGGTAATAGTGTTGCAGCTCTAAAAACTAAGCTAAGCAGTAATTTTCTTGCCACCAAAAGATGAGGTAAATCAGAGGGAACTTTGATTCATAATCCCTACCCATTTTCGGGTCATATCATCGCTGTCATCATGTAGTGAAAGCCTTGGAAGTTTTACATTCACTTTAATAGCGATACGCCCATATTTTCTTCCAATTTTATTCCAAAGCTCAATGTCCTCCTTAAATTTGACGCCTTCTCCGACTATTTTCAACAGCTTTCGATGGGTTTCGTTAATACGTGAATGATTGAAACGAAACAATAGTTTTAAGTGTCGATCGTAAATGGTATTATAATAGTAATAAATAATTGAATTCGGATATAAAGGCATGTCGGTGGATGAAAAAAACCTATCGTACTCGAAAGAATCCTAGTTAACGTTTCCATCATCGACGTAAAAGTTTGCCTTCAAAAGGTCAGAGGAAACTTCATTGAGTGTAACTTTAACATTCAACAAATAAGGTAAAAAATTTGATTGGTTTAATTTATCACATAAGAATTGTGATTGTGTGTCGACAGATTCTTACCAATATTCTGTAGCGGCGAAGGTACATACGTTTCAAATTATTCATCGATTTTTATTCAAACAACAAAATGAATGACAACAAGGCAATAGTCCGAAAACTGAAAGGTAGATAGGTAATTTCAGTAGTATCAATACAGTAGGTAATTTCAGTAGTTTGAAGCACAAGGGAAAGTATAACATCAAGCTAAAACGTTTAATTTACAATAATTTGGCGATGTAATGTTAATTTCTAGAGCTCTACAGCGAGGCTTCAACAAGTGAAGTAATTTAAGACAAAAAGAAATATGCAAAAGTTATTTAGAGCGGGATAGACTAGCACTTTCATTATAAGGTTTGAATCACGAAGTCAAAGATTAGAGGAGAAATAGAGTGAACTAAAGACATTTTTCTTTCATTGATGGTGTCACTTAATTTGGATAAAAGCGTCTCTGCTGTGAAAAACTAATAGAGAATCGACTATCAACTGGTATAGTATTCTATTCTAAATATAGTCAAGAATAGGATTGAATTCTATCCTAGGTTTAGCTCATACATATTTTCAAACGGTAATTGAGGGAGCCTCTAGGATAATTTTACATTAAATTGCGACTTTGAAAAGGTGATCCTGGGAAAATCGTGCTTGGCATCCATAGGAAATCATAACATCCATTTCTATTCCCTCACCCTTTAAAGACAGCTTTAATGCTCCGAAAGAGAACGTCTTTGACCGCAAAGCATTCCGACACGAACTGGAATTATACCAGAGGCAGGAGCGATTCTCACCACTTCTGGTGCAGGCTTCTCCTACGGCATTTAATAGTTTTTATATAGGGTGCCCTCGGGAGCATTGGTGGAAGAGACTCAACCCGAATCGTGAAAAAATTCCCCGGGAGCACGTGGTTTAAGGCGGAGAATTCTAGCTCCTGTCTACCACACACGGTTCAACTACATTTCAGAAATATAGGCCCACATTCTCTGGGATCTTCTCTCAGCTGTTCAAAGCAGGTGCCTAACGAACTGGAAATCCAAATAGTCGCCAAAGGCATCCTAAAAAGACTTATAGTCCACTAGCAAATATTTGCTAGTAGAATGGAACGCTTTCGTTGGTGTATTTCTCATGCCAATATATGTGAAAGTGTTCAAATATAAGCATAAGTTAAACTGTATGTAGTTTATTGCTACTACGTTCGAAAAGTTCCCGAGCTTATTTTTCCCGCGAAAACGCCGAGCAGGAGAAATGTAAAATTCTGGTGGTAGAAAGCGCCACACATTGTGGGTACGACTACCTATCTAGACTACCTATCTATACGACTACCTATCTGTATTCTAGTGGTAGATAGGTAGAATTATCTACCTATCTACCACTAGAATTTTATATTTCACCTGCTGAGCCTTAAAAGGTAAACCGAGGAGTGAAGCAATTCGCCTTTATAGTCCTCGCTAAGAATTAAGAATTATATCCGCAGAACTAGTAGAGCAGAGGGATTTTATGATAAACACTAATAAGAATTAAAAAATAGTTTACCTAAATTAATATATCTAATATATGTATATCTGTCTATGAATCTGATGTTCATATCACTACTAACTATAGCAAGTTTAGTTCGATATGCTACGACAAAGAGCACTTTTTTCTGCTATTTACTTTATCTGTAAATATCTTTTGCAAATTTTATTATCCTTTATGTTCTATCTTTCTTTCACCCTTTCTTACACATTCTTTAGGCATATCAGACCCTCTTTTCCCTTTAGATGTTTTCCTGAGGCGGAATTTTTTGTCTGTTATCAATATTAACGCAGTATTTGATTTTCTCCACAAAACCATTCTTTATTTCCATATTCCTTCTCTATTTCCATATTGCTTAGCAAATTACCTGTATTTATACTATTAAATTTTGCTTTTATGTGAATTTATTATTTTATGTATGTTATATAGGTGCTAAATGGAAGATGGGACTTCCTAAACCCATTAATACATTAGGGTTGCATTGTATTATATTATCCAGTATCAATTGTACCTCAATAAAATTAAAATTAATATAAAAATGCTGGACTTCGCGGAACGCCATGGCAGCCGGCAAAGAAAACTAAACGTTCCGCAAGGTCAACAGAACTCATATGTTATCGGAGTCGTGCACGAGAATGAGACAAAGGTAACTGTTTCCCCAATCGGTACCAAGCGACGAATGAAAATGATTGCATCAAGATACTGCGCCAGGGACAGAAAGAGTTGTGTTTTCCTAATGCATCAGATACAACAGGCGCTATACCCACATTTTTCGGAGAGAGAGTTTTAGGGTGCACGGGAAATGAGCGAAGAGAGAGTGAACTGGAATGGGGAACGACTTTGGGGCATTCTACGAGGCGCTCATTGTAGTTGTCCGTGTCAACCCGCGCGTTGAAGTCACCGGAGAAAGTGCACAACTTGGAGTCGTCTCTGCTGACAATTGGTGCCGGTTCATCGGTCGGACCGTTCTTCCCATTGTTACGAAGCAACGTTGCGGTTTTTTCTTAATGGATGGATATAATGAACTTCGAATGCGGTGGAAAGTTGTCGAAGCCTTGGTACCACAAGGTTCCAGAGACAGAGGCATCCCTTTGATTCAGCCAGTCTACAAGGGAATTTATACCTCATTCACTGCACATTTATGACCATATCTCTCATCATTTTACTAGATTGGCTCATGGCATCTAGGTGCAACAATTAAGTTATGGCTTCTTCAGTGTTCACTCTATAGATATATTTAATACAAATATTATGCAAATAAATCCGCTTTCAAAAATTGCAATGATATATCAGTATTTCATCCCTTGACTTTGTGAGTTAATTCGCAGTAATTGTAGTTTATTTTCAAGTAATGTATTCATTAAAATATTTTAATGATGTATAGATGTGTTGCAATGCATTTCAAAAATCTATACAGCGATGTTTTACACTCTATTCTTTATGGCATCCTATAAAATGTATGTATTTCTATGTATACTATATATTTTTTATGTATCCTACAGAAAAAGAACATTTTATGCCCGTTTAATAAATCTAATCTAATCTATGTTATGATGAAGAAAGTCTTAAAGAGTAGTTTAATATTCCAAACGCGTCGAAAAGCTGATGACTGCCTGTTTCCGACGATGGATTTGGTTTCAAAAATGCTAATTTTTTAATTATTAAGCTTAATAGCAAGCTTAATGTTTTTTAATTCAACCAAAGCATTAAAATCTGGCCTAAAGTTAATGTTATACAGCAAGGCAGTAAATATAGTTATAGTTTGAATAATTTCCTTTTTAATGCAAATGTAGCATGCATCTTTGTCAAAAGTTTATATTTAATTCAGGATATTCATAATCCCATTTTGAAAGTATGAAGTCTAATACCAACCTGTACGGTAAAATTATTATTGAAGGTTCTAAATAAACTAAACCGTTCTCCGTAACTTCAACCAAGTCTTCATTTGACTAACTGGTTTGATTTACTCAGTATACTTGAAACGATACTACTTTGAGGAAGCCATACCTGAGTAATTACATCTTCACTAAAAAGAAATGTTTCTCAAGGTAATCGATTATCATGAGTCAAAAACTCAATTAAATATTTCATATTTCCATGAAGGTGAGTTCATTCTAAAAATTTAACGGGATTTTAGCAGTAGAAAGTACTATGCTAAGGTCATAATAAGAAAGGCTTGTCTATCATTCAGTATATGTTCATTCAATGACTTTCGCATACGTGTACATCATTATTTACAGCTTTTCAAGCAGCAGGCGGCATTTGAGTTGACGATATGGTGGATTACCAGAATTGAAAATATACCATAGCTCTATCCTCTGAGTACCTAAGATGAATCCTGAATGGGAATGCAGGTAAATATACTACGTCTTCGAATAATGAGCTATAAAACATTTTCGCATCATTATATCAATTAATGAAGAAGCGTTGAGATGCCGACGAAGAGAAGAAACCTCTAACTTTCACACGGCGGCTTAGAGGTGTTAAAATAAAAACCCATGGAACAATAGTGAGCTTCGCAGTTTGTCGAGTCATTATGCACGTGCTATAAAGCTGTAGCAGATTCGTTAGATCGACAGATTACTTTTTTCTCTAGCTATTGAATATCTGAAGTATCTACTACGTTCCTTAATATGTTATTAAACATAATAAACGGCTTTGATGGAAAGCGTCAAAACCTCCTTATAATATCACACTGAACATTATGATGTTAAAAGTAAATTTCGAAGAGGTTTCACTCTTTGACGAGCCCGAAACAAAGTAAAGGTTAAATTATCGCCTCAAGCATCCGATAAAGAAAGTAGCATAGCTAAGTCAAAAATTAATGAAGGTCGTAAATACGTAGCTCATCCCCTCCTCCTTTTCTATTTTCTCTCTTTGATATTCAACTCATATTGCCATAAATCTCAAAAGACCTTGTTGTGTTACCTTACATGTGTAGTAATAAGTAACTTCAAAATTATAATCTCAATGCTCTCAACAAAGAATTATTAGCGATTTCACAAAAAATAACCGATTCATTCATCTTTGAAGTATGTTTTCAGAAATTTTGCAGCTTTCGGTTGAGCAGAAAGGCATGCAAAGTAAATAAGAAACCTCATTTATTCGAGATGGTTTCCTAGTCTTAAAATTGAACTAAAAATGTCTAAACGCATATATTACGGGCTTAGGAATAGCTAATTTTCTTTCCAATCGAATCTTGAATCGAATCAGCAGTCATGGTTTGAATGCGAATAAAAAAGAGGACACAGAAATCACAGTTATGCTTTCTAAATTACCCACATCGTTACAAAAACCCTTACTGTGCCTTTGGATTTCGTATGTTTTATTGTGGAGTAAATGATAATCCTCATGGATGGCAATACTTGAGTGAGAGTCATTTGAAGTAGGATTGTTTATGGAATCATTAGAAATCATAAAGTAAATTATCATAACACAGGAATTAATCCTAATTAATATTAAATTTTGTTGACCATTTGATAGTTTTATATGGGACCTCTAGCGTGTTTAGTGACCAAGTTAATTAAATTCACTAAAAACTAAATATTACAGCAAGAGCGAATAGATATTTGAAAAACTTGTATTACGAGGGAAGGGAAGTAATTGATAAGTGAGTGAATAAGTGAATTAGTAATTATTTGTCAGTTATATGTGAGTTTTTGTATTTTTAAAGTAAATAACAATTAGAATATTATTTTTAAATAGTAAATGTATACTTTAGGTGTAAAGTTCTAGCTGAGAATTTTATACACTGTATTAATGTATTGTTCACGTATTGTACTTAGGTTATAAATTTAATGAATGTATATAATGTATTTAATGTAATAAGTGTTGACACCGGATAATTAATACAATTGTAACATACTCTTGATAATAATAATAAGAAGAAGAAGAAAAATGTAATATGATCCAGATAGGTTTCACTTATTTCATATCTGTCTAAGATGGATTTAAAATAACATCATATTTATACATTTTTGGACGAATCACGGATGAGATATTCTCATTTCACACGATATAGGAAAGTCAGATCTGCTCTCAGCTAGAGTAGTATCTGACGATTAAAATAAAAGGACATTTTATAGACGCAGCAGTGACAGTTTTACTTCTTTCATTTTGATACCAGTTCCAGTAAGAAAGTCGCAGGAGAAATCCGCTCCCAGGTTTCTAGCTTAAGATAAGTCAAGCGAGCAGATGTTATATTCATTAAATACGACGAGAGGGATTTGGCGAAATGTGACAGGAATCGATAAATCACCTCTCGTATGCTATCCGTCGATCGGAGCGAAGAAAATGGCTGCAAATGATTCGCGGAAATAGGGTGAAATGAAAATCGGGTTGGAGTTTCGCTCTTTTAAAGTCATTCTCGATATCGCCTGGGAAAAGGAAGAATCGCTGACTTTCTTTGGCTCAGATGATGCTTGACTTCAATTAGGTTTCTCAAAAACACACATATGCCTTTTTCCTTTCCCGGATAAAAACAAAATATGTATGGCCACCAGATTTTAATCACCAACGAGATCCAACTGCTGTTTTCAGTAAAAGGAAATGTAATTTTGCGCTGTACTCATTGTGTGGCATGATATTCTGATATGCATACTAATGATTAATAGGTTATTCGGGATATGATATTACGATACAATAAAATAGATGTGGAACTTTACTTAAGCGTGTAAGTTATCATGTTCCTGCAAGTCCAGCCAGAGGACATGTGATGTTTTCAATTCCTCATCTGAGGAAAAATTACACCTACGTCCTGCCAATATACAGATTGTTAAGGAATATAAATACAAAATGCAATGAAATTGATTTTCACAACATATCACCTGAAATCTTTAAAAAATATATTTAACATATATTATAAGTCGTCTATAAACTCATTCACTAATGTTTGACATGTTCTTTATACTGTTGCTTTTGTAGGTATATAGTCAATTTCTCTTGTGTTTTGGCTATTATAGTGTATGTACATTGCCAATGATTTTGTTTTTCTTTCTTGTATAATTTAGAGTTAAATCTTTTTGCCCGTAATGAATAAATATTTATATTAGAACAATATCGTATATTTATCTTTCAAAAGAATTTTCTATTCCAAAGGTTGAGACGGGAATCGATTTACGTAGCACTGAAATTGTTGATTTAATAAACATCTAATAACCAATAGTAAATAAACAAGATAAAATAGACTATATAAATAGCATTAAAGGCTAGGTTTAGATATAAGAAGCGGGTCGGCAGTCATAGTTTAGCTCTAATATGGACGAATTATAATGATAAAGGAGGGTTAAAGTTCATGTAAAGTTGAAAGAAAATCTTCACTTTATTTCTAAAGGATTTATTAGACAGAACTTTAAGTCAGGAAGATTGCTATTAAATTATGCTGAAGACAAAGCTATCTTTAAGTCTTCGTTATCAAATATTAGTAAATACCCTAAATAATAGAGGACTATATTTTGGGGTGGAAATAAATCCCAGAAAAATAAAATCAAGAGATTTTCCAAAAAAGAATAAGATAACGATTAAATATGATGGAGAAAAGCTAGATCAGGTGGATCTTTCCTCCAAATAGCGTAGTACTCTTTCCATTTATTAAAGGTTTACAGATGGAGTAAGAAAAGGTATAAGTGTAAGCACGAAAGATTTCATGAGTTCGCATGATTCAACCGAGTGGTTAGCGGGCTCGCACATTATCGCTCCAACCCCACGGTCCCGGGTACGAAACCCGGCCAATCGGATTTTTCAAATTACGGAATGGTCGTGTGTAGTTGTTCATTTTTATTGTTAATTACCCACTACTGTCAGAGTCCAGTAAATTGATGTTTCTAGGGGTGCATTTAAATAAATAAAAAAGAAGTAAATAAAGTGCGAAGCCTTCCTAAAGTAATCAAGAAAAGATTGTTATGGAATGTAATTTTCTGAAGAGCATGGATACTGTAAAAGGCGGACTTGAAGAGATCGGAGGCCTTCGAGAAATAAGTGTAACTTAGAATGAAAAAATTACGTTGGATTGATACGAAAAGACGTGAAGTGCAAGGTATGGCGGGGGAAGAGTTTGATCGTGTTATAAAAAGACGGCAGAGGAAATGTGTAGGCTAATTATCGAGTGGAGAGAGATTGATAACGAGAGTAATTGAAGACGATCTACAAGGAAAAAGAAAGAAAGAAAGACAAGCGCAAAAAGTTAACGATGGCTTGTTGGGTTTTCTAAAGGATGTTGGGTGAGATAAAAGGTGGGATTAGCGATCAAGAAACAAAACAAATAACGCTGAGTAAGGAATTGGGGCACAAGAACGTACCTTAAGGTGAGGTTTATAATGAGTCAGATTTTTAGGAATCATTACGTCAGGCAATTCCTGAAAGGACGAATGAGTTGCTCATCCTCTGAAAAAATCAGGTCCGGCTGGGATTCATAGGTCTCTTCCGTGTGGTAATAGGGAAAGCGTACTCCCTTAAGAAAAATTCGAGGCCTTCGATGCTGTCATATTCCGCCACCGCTTCGCTAATGAACCGATGACGGCCCCGTGTCACGGAAAGGTCTTTTCACGGTCGAAAATGAGAGAAACGGGCTGCATCCGGGCATTCACTCGACCGAAATTCCCAAACGTGGGAATAGAAAAGATAATAGCGGCCACGAATGTTGTTCCCATTTAATAAACCTTACTTTTATAAAGTGGTTTGCAAAACACACGATATCTGATGTAAAGAACGATCCATTGGAAAGGGATTTAGGACATCGACATCTCAAGGAAATATATCTGAAGCATGTGAGTCAGTTTGCAAGCGATTGTTTGTAATACTAAACCTACCTATGAGCGAAGATACACTATTACCAATGATCAAATTTTATCAGCGGCAAAGTAATACAGAAG
This sequence comes from Sympetrum striolatum, assembly GCA_947579665.1. Classification (NCBI taxonomy): domain Eukaryota; kingdom Metazoa; phylum Arthropoda; class Insecta; order Odonata; family Libellulidae; genus Sympetrum; species Sympetrum striolatum. The sequence continues at coordinate 43,196,482 of OX388351.1, read as the reverse complement.
CTAAGCAGTAAATACCGTATTTACGGACTATGAGACGCACTTTGTTCTGCTAAAAATTGCCTCCAAAATTTAGGAACGTCTTAAACTCGAAATTAATATTAAAATGTCCAGTATTTGATTTAAAATTCCCACCAGTCTTTAAAATGGCCATATATTCGATGCCGCGGGAAATCTCTATCTGGTATTGGGTTGGATGGACGAGGCTGAATTTATGGATTAACAGAGTGTAGGAGAGAAGTATAGGTACTTTATCGAAGAAGATTTCCCTTCTTGTGCCCGATCAGTTTAGCAGTCATTCGAGAAATTTTGTGGAAGAGAAATTAAGATGGAAATACAGAGCTTGCTATTATTCCGGGAGGACTTACTTCACAATTGCAACCTCTTGATGTCACGATTTATAAACCATTTAAAGTTTATATGAGAGAGGAATAGAACACATTGATGATAGACGAAACCCAACATAAATTCACGCCAAAATAAGAGATCTAATAATAAAAATGGTAAAAGTTTTATTTAAAAAAATGCTTAAATATTATGGTGCGTCTTGTAGCCCGTAACATACGGTATATTTTGAGTATTAGTTTTCTGCGTTTTCTTTTTTATCAACTATACCTAAAAAAATTCACTGTATCATAGGGACACAAAAGTCAGCGGGACCCAATTGTCAGCAATTCGTTTTCGAAGAATTTATATGCTCCCACACCTAGTAAGGTTCTAAATTTAATATTATTCAATAACTACATAAATTTTAATGGTATTAAGCCTTTAATATTTCTTTAAAAATTGAGAGAAAACAGATTTTCACCGCTCAGCCATTTCACGCATTTATAAAGAAAACAGATTCGGACGAAAATTCGACGCGTAAGATAAACCTGAATGAGAACTCCCTTTGTCATGCTTCCTTCGCCTTAAGGCAGCCCCACATTTGACGTTGATCCTAACAGCTGCCGCTCGACTCAGAAAAAATAAAACGCTGCTAAAGACTACCAGAAAGAAACCTCTTCTGAAGGAAGGAAACCACACGTGGTCGTGGATTAGGTGTAGCAAGAGTTGGATAGGGAAAAAACCGTAATGAAATAATGATGCGATAAAGGAGTGAAATCAGCGTCTGGTGTTAGTAGGGCACTGCACGCCCTGGTTCACTCCTGCGAGACACTCTGGAATCGATTGGAATGCAGGCGACACTCTTCCGATTGTTTCCAAAGGCAAGGTTGAAATGCCTCGGCATGTGTCCGCCGATTTCTACCCCATGCGATGTGGAGGCCTTCGCGGTGAGAACGATGCATCATAGCGTGGGATAGTTCCGTGATACCATAAGGAACAGGGTCTGTTCAGACGGTGAGAGAGACGGTAACAAGCGAATTCCTTGAAAAAGAATTCTTCGAACGATCGATTTTTCGAATGACAATTTCTTTGAACGACAAATTCTTCGAAAATGACCTCATTGCCGCAAACAACCCAAATGATGGAAATGAAGTTTTACTTAGCACAGGAAAGCGTGTAACTTAACCCAAGGTTATACAAGAAGTGAAAATTAGTGACTTGGCTGGGATTCGAACCCAGGTCTCCCACTACCGAGCTACGTTGCTCGGTAGTTTAGTTGGTAAGAGACCTGGGTTCGAGTCCCAGCCAAGTCACTAATTTTCACTTCTTGTATATCCACAGACAATCCAACTCATCCCCAGACAATTAACTGAGTACATTTCAACTCCGAATCGTTTCCTTGAATATAAACTTTAGATATATACATAAGGGTGGGCCGAAAAATATAAGAAATGTATGATAATTACGGCTTCCAAAAGTAAAAATGTATGGTTATGTCCCATTTCGCCAGAATTTTTTGCCGCTTTGCGGGTTGCTTACATTAAAAATTTGTTGATCATTCCCAGGCATCGTAAAACCATATATTGCGTTAAATAAATTTGAAATTTCAGAAATGTAATACAGAGATATAAATTAATCGTTGATACTCACTAAAATGTCAGTATTTACAATACCTCAATCTCCATAGGCGTTTGTCTCTCATTTCCACCTGTATTTTCGCAAATTTTTAAAATGTAGAGTTCGGGCGGCAGCGGTTAATTTTATCCGATTTCGGAAAACATTTGCATGCAAGATCCTCATAATAGTTCAAAACTTTCCCACATAGGGCAAATTTGATCTAAAAAAATACTTTTTTTCGGCCCATCCTAATATACTCGTACATACCTTATTGTTTTACTTACAGGTAGGTTCACGTGCATCAGAATTCTATACTTAACGCCATCTCCTTCAATTCCTGGTAGTTTACCCCACCTTTTAAATCAGGCAACATATTTTGTCTTCCCTCTGCTTTTTCTTTTACTTCTACGCTCAATTGCATTTTTAGCAGATCTTCTCCCCTCTATATTTTGACTTATCTATTTCTTCTGTCGATGTTTGATGGCTTCAATTCAGGCTCTCTCCTCCCCAACCATCTCCAATACCTCATCGTTTGTCTCCCTATCAATTCAACTTTATTACTCCATTTTTACGCCAAACCCACCTCTCGAAAGCCTCTAAAAGTTTGACTTCCTCCTTTCCAAAGGTCCACGTTTCACACCCATAAAGCAAAACGCTCCAAACCAAAGATTTTACCAATTTTTTCCTGATTCCTTTATCAAGATCACTGGTCATTGGGTGACATTAGATTAATTAGTGGTCTATTATTGAAGAAATTGTCATTCGGAGAATCCTTCGAAAAAATTCTTTTCGAAGGATTTTTTTAAATGCTCCCGATCGAGATAGTCGTCAAAGGACGTACACCGATGCTCTTTGCAGAAGGCGAAGGGCTTGTGAAGGCAATGCTGTTTATAATTTGAATTTTCAATATCACTCTATTCGAACATTTTCTCGTAAAAAATCTTTAATCACCAGAGATTAAAACTAATTCTGAACATGATGTTAAGAGAATGGTTTTCAACGATGCAGATTTAATTTAAATGAGATAAAAGTAGAGAAATTTAAAGCATAGCATAGAATGAAATAAATCAATCACTACATTTACATCAGGTCAAGTGTTACCATAAATTAAGTAAATGATAGTTGTATTTGATTATTAACAAAAATTATTGAACTATCCGGAATCTATTTCTGATGTTCGGCCAAACGTGTGTATCCAAAATAATTGTTTTATATAAGTTTTGAATATTTGTCGACTTTTTTGTCAATGCTCTCATTTGTATTTGTATTAATTTTTTTAGATAAATCTACCATTTAAATTTACAAGTTTCATAAATTTGACATCTAAGACATATAGTATTCATGTGATAGCGAAAAGATTACATAATCTTGTCTGGCTATCAATTTGAATTAAGTTTAAGAATCACATTAAATGACTCAAAATGCGAATGCTAAATATCAGAGATGCATTGATTGAAAATAAAGACACAGATAGGATAAGAACAAGAATACATGTATACTTAAAAATTATATGAAAAATTATACTCTTAAAATTACATGATATAAGAAATTTTGCATATTACAAGCATATAAATTTATAAATGCATATTTGTTCACAATTTTCCTTTTAGTTATGCCGTTTTCGTTGAAATACGCATGTTGATTCCTATTCTTATAGCTCAATGATTAATATTTTGGTTCCCCGTTACCGATTAACATCTATAGCAGTCCTATAAAAACTACTGAATTCACCGTAACCTCACCGTTAACAGAATAAATAGCAATGAGTTCTCAACTATCATAATTGAATGAGTTCGCATTCACTCATTTATCTCCACTTCCTTTCTGTGCCCCGAGTTGATTTACTTTCTGCACTTGTTCACTCTCATCAATCGCTCCGAAGTACACTGAGGCACCGCGAAAGCCTAGTGCATTTTTATACTCCATTCATGTATCGTTAGTGGAAACGAAAATATCTGAGAACGGTTATTTTTAGAATCTAACAAATCAAGGAAGTCATGATTCGTGTCTTCAAGGTAAGAGTGTTCTCTTCAAACGTAAGAAGTAATTAAATCAAGATTATAATATGTTCCTTCTTGAATCATTTTCAGCTAAACAAAGTACCACAAGGGTACCAATACGTAATGGATATGATCCATGGTATTACGCAAATTTGTCGAGGAGTATAAGGTTTTGCTACTTTAAGAAGAAGAATTTTAAGTATTTCCCTAGAACATGTTGTCTGAAATTTTTACTGCACAGAAAAAAATGTGTTCGACATCTGACCATCAGTTTTGGTATTTGATGTCAGGAATGAGAAAATCTTATTATATGTTGATAGATTTTTTTCAGATTCCGCACGACATTCTTGAGCGTAAATTTTCCTGAATCTGAGAGAATAATCATATAAAAGATGATGAGCTCAATTTTGATTTTACTATTGCATTTATTAGTGATTTTATTTTAAATTTGTAAACTGGATTATTTCAGACGAAAAAGTTTTTTAATCAATCGATGAATGTTATAATATAATATACTAATACTGGTTTTAAAGGCAGTATTCGCAAAATAACATTTTTCTAAGAGATCTTCGCAAGAAGATTTTAATTGATAGCTATATCTTCTTAAGTGGCCCATCTCTTCTGATAATTATATCTTATCTTATGATTCTATTTATTCCTACTGCCACAGGTTATTTCAAATTCTCTATAATGCTTTGTTTTTCGCTACCCACCTTGTAAACCATTCTTTTATTCGGATTTCAATTGTAATAACAAAGGTATATACCGTTTACTCCGGTTTTGCTTCGGTTCCAATTCAATACTCGGCATTACTAACATTTTAAATGTACGAATGATTAAAATGACAGACCACCAAAGTTAGATATTTTTCAGTAACGGTGGGAGAATAATCGAGATATGGATTCCTAGGTCGCTCGCTTTTCTTATCGATAAACTTTTCTTATCGATAAGCGCTGAAATGGATCAAAGAGGATCATCCACGTCCAATATAGAGAACTCAAAGGTTGATAGCTCGGCAGTTCCGTTCTCAAAAGGAATTCTACATACGTGCGCTGCTAAACGGGCAGATTGTCGGACGTGGATACTCAAGTGGTGTAACAAAACGAGCGATAAAAGACATTACGCTGCCAATTTGATCGCGTATCGGCTATTGTATGTGGTGATTTTGTCATCGTTTCCATTCGTACCAGGCGTAATTTTTTTGAAGCGCTTCCAAAAATGCGGTCTGATATCATCTCCTGGCTTCCTTTAGAAGGAATTATATCACGTTAGGATTACCCCGATTAGATTAACTACCTGTAAACAGTTTCCAGCGGCAAAGCGTACGGCTTTATTTGCGATCGTTCTAGCTGGAAAAACTTATTTCAAGAATAATGTTTTCGTTATACATTTTACGTATTTTCAGTAACACACATTATCTTGATGCTAAGCTGTTATTATTGATGCCATACCTAGACAATAAAACATTGAAATACATTCAAATTGTTGTTCCGAATCACTTTATTACTAGATTTGAGAGAATCATGTGAATTGCTTACAGAAAGGGATTGAATATTGTAAATTGTCAAATTATATATAATAATAAAAGTCAATATTTAGCTATATTGTAAATTATGTACGACGTACAATACTCTCCCGAATGTTGATAAACCTGAATCACTGTCGAAAATCACCTTCAGAGAAGACGGCATCATTAAACTATTGCAACAGATTAAACCGAATAAAGCTCCGGGTCCTGAAGACATACCGGCTCGAGTGTTCAAGGAAGTTGCGGAGAGCGTAGCACCTTTTCTTAAAGTTATATTTGACAAGAGTATGAGCGAAGGAAAGGTCCCGAAAGATTGGAAAACTGCGAATGTCACGCCAATATTTAAAAGTGGCTCTAAGGACGATCCAGCTAACTACAGGCCTATATCTTTAACATCACTGAGCGGTAAAATTATGGAACATATAATAGCTAGCTCTTTAATGGGTTTTCTTGAAACGTCTAATTTCATAATTAGGAATCAACACGGTTTTCGTAAGACTCGTTCTTGCGAGTCTCAGCTGGCTTTATTAGTACACGATGTTCTAAACTCTGCTGAAAAACATAAGCAAGTCGATGCGATATTTTTAGATTTTCGGAAGGCTTTCGATAAGGTACCTCATCACAAATTGCTGTACAAATTAGAAGTTGCGGGTATCAATGCACAAGTTATTAACTGGATAAAAGACTTTCTCACCGATAGAGAGCAACGAGTAGTACTCGATGGTATTAGTTCCAACTTGGTTAAGGTGACCTCGGGCGTCCCTCAGGGCAGTGTAATTGGACCGTTGTTATTTTTAGTATACATCAACGACCTCAGCAATCACATTGAAAGCAATGTTAGGATATTCGCAGACGACACAGTCATTTACAGGGAAATAGTTAGTACAGAGGATAGATTTACCCTTTCGAACGACTTAGATAGAATTATGAATTGGTGCGATGATTGGCAATTAGAGCTTAATGTAGAAAAGTGTTCAGTAGTTAACTTCTTCGAAAGTAAATCTATAATAAATGATTATTCTTATAGTCTCCGAGGGGTAAACCTAATGTCAGTAAATTCGGTAAAGTATCTTGGAGTAACTCTCACGAATAATCTATCATGGAGTGCCCACATCCGAAATATATGTGGAAAAGCACTTAAGAAACTCGGCTTCGTTAAAAGAATAGTCGGTAGGAGCGAAGAAAAGGTTCGCGAGCGATGTTACTTAGCGTTAGTTAGGCCTCACCTTGAGTATGCATGTAGTGTATGGGACCCCGCCGAGAAATGTCATATTCGGGATTTAGAAAAAGTACAACGGAAGGCGATACGATTTGTAAAGAATTGCTACGATAAAACAGCGAGTGTCACTCAGATGTTACAGGACGCGGGATGGGAACCATTAGAAGATAGAAGAAAAATTCAAAGGATAAATTTATTAAATAAGTTCAGAGAAATTACGTTTTCAGATGATGTAACCGATATAATGCGACCCCCCTGTTATATGGGCCGTGCTGATACTGCCCGAAAGATTAGGGAAATAGATGCTAAAACGAATCGTTTCAAAAATTCATTTTTTCCGCGAAGTATACGCGAAAGCAACCGTTTAGGAAAATAGAGTCAAGGTGCTTGCACCCCCTGCCACACGCCGAAAGGCGGCTTGCAGGGTTCTTACATAGACATAGACATAGACGTACTGCCTTTGGAATGTTTTGGAGAGGTTTCCCTCCCGAAAAAGGGTTAATGCCAGACTGTTGTTTAATTTTTAAAACTTTATGCATCCCCTTCAATGATACCATTTAGCTTTGCCTATTTACAGTCGTGACAAACAAATAAATAATTAGATGGATGATTATCGAGGCAAAATATAACTCAACTTATGAACTCTACATAAAATACATATATTTGAGGAAACAATGGTTTTTCGTGCCGTACTTTGATCTCGTAGCATGACCGTGTGCTTGAGATAAGTCCTCTCGTATTGAAACATGCAAGTTTGGAGCGTTTGATGTTTACGTCACTGAGTCGAACGCATTTTGAACGTTGTTGGAGTAAAATGTTAGCTACAGTTAACATTTGGGTCCATCAATTTTGCCCTTTCGACCCTTTGCGATTTCAAAAACATGTAGCTAAACAAAAAAACTAAATCAATGAATGAATCAAAGTGTAGTCTAAAAGAAAATTTGATGAGTTAGTTTTAACTTTGTGCTGTTTTTACGTTCAATTTTTATTGTTTTGTACTTTCATCTTCATTTCTGGATTTATCATTTCCACTTGGTTGAAAGTAAACATCTTCAGTTAAAATCCATTTATTTCTCTCTTACGTTAAAGTGCTGAAATAATTTACCATGTAGAAATTACGCAGGAGTTTTTTCCACAGCCCGCTTATCTCTGGACTCGTCTTTTAGTCATATATTTAGAGTAAAGGTACTTTAAAACATTGAGATACGGTCAGTAAATATGACTTGATTGTGACAAAAACGGCTGATATATAAATTCTTAGCTGAGATCCACAGTAGTAATAACTTGAAGTACACTTATACATGTTCAGTTCTGTCAGATTCAAGCCCTTAATCATAAGCTTCTACAAGATCTAACCCAATCTACTTCATTCCCTATCCTTAGGCAAATAGTACGTAATTAGTAAGGTAGTTTACTGCACGATGATATAAGTAGGTAGTGTTCAAGTAAGAGTAGAACAATGATATGATATGATGATATGAATCAATGAAATGAAAATGAAAGAAAATTTTCCTTTACATCATTATAACTCGATCATTTTCGTAGGGTTAGAGTCATGAGCGAGATTAAAACGAAATTAATGCAAGATACTGCTCTCTATCCTGTACCGGAAGAAAAAAATATTTTCCTATCTTCAATATGTGGTATTGAAGATAGGAAACTTATTAAAACAAAAAGAAAGATCCCGAAAAAAATAACTACGCTATCAACTGATTGGGTATCCCGACATCGGGAAAGATTCTGAACGTTAGCACGTAATTACTGGCTAGGTTATCGAGATGTACGGGTTACAGCCCTTTCCTCGATTTTTTCTTATATTGCGAGATCTGTGCATTGAGAGAGAACTAAAAGCCGAATAATAGACGTTGAGTGAGGATAAAGTAACGAAAAATCGTTGAGGGCACTGGGAAAAAGGATAAAGATTGCTCCGCAAATTCTCAAGCCGAAAGAGAAAATTGCAAAATTTGAGTAAATTCTGAATCGGGGTTTTGTAAGAGAGCTTCCTTGATCCAGAAAAGACTTCAAAGTGAAAGGATGACAGCCACCTTCTCAAGGCACGAGGTCACATTTAGACCACCTTCCGAGGTTAGTTATTGCTGTTTTCCTTTGGAAATATTTTATTTCGAAGTAGTTTTCTTAGGTTATGGGAAGTCAATTATGGAAAAAATATATTTAAGATAGACTCATCATCGATAAAAATACCACATGTTAATGATGTTGTTGAAAGATGGGTAACCCTTCTCTAACTCGGTAGATAGGTTAACTTTTAATTAGTCGCGTCAAAAAAAGTTACGTAATTAGTCGTTTGGGGTAAATATGACCCCAAAATCCTAATAATAATAATAATAATAATATAAAATTCTCTTTATTTTTAAGACCTCTTTCAATAGTAAATCAACTGATTCAATTTATCATAGTTCAAATATGATTCTTTAAAAAAATAAATTCAACTTTATGAGCGAAATATATTTTTTGATTAATTACTAATTAAATCAAACCTTAAAACATGTAAGAAAATTGCAATAAATTATATAATTGATACTTTTCCTATTAAAAATTAAATTAAGAGTTTCAAACTTTTAGAATATGGAGAAGAGAGTGTATTATTTAGATTTTCTTTAGCAAAATTACACTTTGTTTTAAATAACATTTGCTGGAAAATAATGAAAATTAATTTCACTCCTTTCGGGGAAAAAAACTCAAAACATGGGGCGAAAATAAATTTTCGAATTTCTGTATAAAACTTTCAGTTTAGGGGTTACAAAGACGAAGAACCTTTAACTTTTAAAAACAAGTTATTCAAAATTTTTTTATTTTGTGTTTCTTTGTTGCTATATTGGAAATATATGAACGCAGATTTACGCAGTGAGCATTAGATAAGTATTTTGTGAACCCTGAGAGCATTTTAATAATTTTATATAAATTCGAAAAATATTTGCTAAAATCTTAAAAATATCTGCGAAAACATGTTTTTGAATTTTTTTTCAGTTGGTATACGTGATACGGTGTTCATTAATTTTGCGGTAATTGGTAGTGAATTATTATAAACGCTTTTAAGAATTATTAGAATATTTATTAGATAATGATTTAAATTTGTTTATAAAAATTTGGTAACACTACTAAAACTGCATACTTTTTATTGCTTGAAACTAACGAGATTCTCAGATAACAAAGCAAACATTTTTACAAAACGAAATTTTGGTTGAAATGCCTTCATTAGTTTCTGTGTTACCGAGAGAAATGCACCACGTGGGGTCATATTGACCGCACTAATTAAGGGTTAAATAGGTAAAATGCATTGTTCTGTGAGCCGGTGTTATATTATACCCATTGCCAATACAAAAGTACGCTTCGAAAAATTATATTAGAAAACGGTTTTTAAAAATGCCATTCAAGCGATTTTATTTTCTTTAAAAATGTAAATTTATTCATAACACAAAACAAAAAAAAGAAATTTAAATTTAATTTAGTATAACTGTAATACATTACTGCTCAGAACAATCTTATGAGCAAAGGAACCATAATCCTGTTCCTCAAATTATAATTTACTTGTACAATTTCGAGTACAGCCAATACAGTTCGTTATTCCTCCCCGTCACTATTTTAAGGCAATTTAGTTTTTAATTTTTTCAACAAAAACACGTCATCTGGTGCTGGGGAAGAGCAGTGTCATAAAAACCTTTTCGTGATTTTCGTACCTTATTACAGCTAAACCGTGTTGTAAGATACAGTATAATAGGAGGGCTACTTGTACTTGCTTATTTACTTATCGTAATTGACGATCTTATATATTTTTAATGATCTTTAGCACGTGATTCCCATCATTACCGCACCGTGACCTGTTTGTTCTGTCATATCACTTCACTTTCACCAGTCATTAACCCCAAAAAGTATTGAAGGAGTTGAGATAAATAACAGCCCCTTCCTTTCTCGGGGAAAAGTGCCCGGAAGAGTATAATTTTGAGCAAAATTTGAGGGCTGAAAGAGCATTTCCTGTTCCAGAAAAAAGTGAATCGCTGTATAAAATTCTTTTTTCATAACAAGGCATTATAGGAAAATATAAAATTACGGATGAAGATATAACGTGAGAAAGATTTCCATAAAATAGTGATCCTCAAATATAGCAAAGACGAAGATTGCTTAGCAAAGGCCATTCCTTTATTTTCTATTAACATTTTACTAATAACGTAATCAACAATTCACTAGTAAGTAAAGTGTAAATTGAATAATATCCTAGAATTGATTTTTACTACAAACTACCTTGTTTTTGTCATTTAAATTTAATCTTCCATCATATTATACAATGTTTTTACATAATTTAACCTGTATTTATACTTATTTATGTTGGTAATCTAAGGTTATATGTTTCTATATTTTGACAAATACATGAAAAATGTTCTTGTTTAAAGAGAATAAAAAAACTAAACTAAATTTGAGTTTGAGAGTAACCCTGAATGTAAGAAAAAGAAGGATATATCCTTAGTAAAAAACCTTTTGTTAAAGTATAAAAATTATTCTTTAATAAAAAATATTCTTTGAAACAACCCCGTGGCACATAAAGGTATTTTAATGGCGATTAAAGATGCCATAAAATACTTAAATCTATTTTATGATCTCCTTGTATGGCAATAAAATCTTCAACATCTTTTACTATGATTTGGCATGAGAGCAACAATAAGGATTAGACTAATTGCACGGTATAAAATAATTTTAATGGACATGTATGTACACTCCTGGCCAAAATTAAAGCAGCACCTCCCTAGCGATCCTTACGGCTGGTGCTGCGTTAATTTTGGCCAGGAGTGTACATTAGATAGTATGTACAGTCCTGGCCAAAATTAACGCAGCACCGGCCGTAAGGATCGCTAGGGAGGTGCTGCGTTAATTTTGGCCAGGAGTGTACATTACAATGTATAACATTAAAATTAGAGTGTGAGATCTGAATTTTATATATCACTCACGTAAGAGCTATTTACAAGTTCTATCAAACTCATATTTGTAAACATAAAATATGTAATATAATCATGATCCTTTCTACATCACGTCTGTCCTAATCGCAACACTTTTAAAGGCGGGATGAAACACCACGACTGTCCGAAGCGAATCCAGATATCATTAAGACAAGTTCTGCGCTATGATGCCAATTAGGCAGGTGTTGAGCGCTACAGAAATATACATGAAAATAGAAATAATGGAAATTTCCTATTTATTAGAAGGTTGCCATCGAGGAAATCTTCACTCGGAACTGGAAGATTTGTCTGAGATTTTGCAGTCATCTTGCGGATTGGTGCTCTGCAATTAGTTCCGGCTGCAAGATCAAACGGAATTAAACGACGGAAAGCAGTAGGAATTTGATGAATATTTAAATTTTCTTGTTGCCAAGCTAGAATGGAAAAGCAGAGAGGAAATATATCAGCGGAAATTTTATACGGTCCCTATGTATTCGCCTTTATGACTATGTTAAAACCTGTAATTATTTGAAGGGATGGGTTGAATTAGTTTTAATTTCGACCTCGAGAGAAGATATGATTCACACACACTTCCAAGGTTCCATTACTTAAGCTGCAGTCTTAAATTTCCGTTGTTGCTAACTATGAGTTTTCATATCTTAATTTTGAACCTTATATCCTTCAAATGAATGAAACGCTATCGACTGATTCTGGAAAGATATTGAAGACACCTACTGAGTAGAGTAAACACGCATGAATTAAGTTACTTAAATAGTTTCGTAAACTTTTTGGTAGTTGGTAAACAAACATTGTAAACTTTTTACTGCAATTTGACATTCAATCGACAGTTGATCGTGTTTTGTTTTCCCTGATGGAGACCATTCTAGCTCCCTTTCCCGGATTCTTTACAACCAGCTGCCTCATCTCTGCAATTTCTTGTAGTAGTCAAATTTTTCTGTAATACTTTCTTTCTTTGGGCGGAAAGAAGCTTTCTACGGGCACTTGGGTAATGGAACCGCTTGTGAAATATTAACATTAATTTATTTATCATACATTTTCTTTGTCATCATATCTTACTGATGTTAACTTGCAGAGCATTCAACAACTAACCCAATCAATATTACAGAGTTCTGCATAAGCAAATAAAAAGGTTTGGTACCTACATAAACAGCCCCGTTAACTAACTACAATAAATAATAAAGAACAATAATTTACAATTTGAATTTAATAAAGCTAGAAATTTACGAATTTTACTAGCCAAGAGCAAAATGAACTTTAATTCAAGAAACAGTTCCACGTTATCTTGCCAAAAGCTAGTTGAACCCTCGACCGATTCAGCAAATTACTACTCCGCCATTAGCTAGAAAGAGCTTTGAAGCAGCTAGTAAGAAAGAAGAAAAGTTTACGTAGTTAGTAAACTTACTTTCCTAGATAAGCCAGTTGGATCTGAATATAAATTTTTCAAATAGGTGCAGCATAATGTCCATGTGAATTCTATGTGCATTGACCAAGATATAGACAAGATATATACATAAGACCAAGACCAACGTAGCCTCACTATACCATCACTGCCATGAAAAATATTGGGAGTAAATTAGAGGTTTAAAATCTCCAAAATCCGTCTTTGTCGGCGTTCCTCCTCTTTCTTCCCGGTAGTCGGATAAAGCAAGAAAGGAATGAGGCACTATAATTCCTTTCTTGCTTTATCCGACTGCCGGGAAGTAAGAGGAGGAACGCCGACAAAGACGGCTTTTGTAGATTTTAAACCTCTAATTCATTAACAGCCGTGTTCCAATATTTCTTTCTTCACATTGGGAGTAAAGTAAATGAAAGGTAACATTTACTGTATTTGTCCCAAAAGACCAATCAAATATCTCGCAATCATCAAATCATGTTAGAAGGATTGGTGAAGGCGAAATCGATCGAAAATTAGAATGATTGAAGGCAAAAATTTCGGGAGGTTTCCCTTAATGAAGTCTGATGCAAAAAACCTCGCACCCATCCCAGTTGCATCATTCAACGTGAAATATATCCAAACTGAAAAGTCCGTGGGAGGAAAAAAGTACCTTCGGCCAATCATCTCCACCCTAAAAGGAAAACAAGCATTACGCTACCTATGCAATGAGACGTACGAGATCGATGTTGGCTCATCTTTTCTGAGGTCAGTACGCGATCGAGAGTGAATGTCGAACTATTTTCCTTTCGTGCATCGCGTTAATTCATTCGATTAGACAACGTTTAACGGTTCTTGTGAAAGAATCCGTTGCCGAAAAGGTATTGAAAGAGCGGTTTTTTCCTTGTGTGTAACAGTTTTTGTCCCGGATAGCTATAATCGACCCAAGAGGAAAATGTGAGAGAAATTCGATTCACAGCCTCTTAAAATTGCTCAGTATCCGCTAATTTTTTATTCATACCTTACATTGTAACTACGAATTGAGCACATAAATATTCGGGAATTACATATTTCGTCTTTACTTTCCCTCTTTTTAAACATACTAGTTAGGTCAACGTGGTCATCAAGGGTTCAAACCCGATTACTTAATGTAACTTTAAATTTAATATTTTACGTTATTACCTCTTAAGCATATATTTCATCAATCCTACGCTTAATAGCTTATAAATGCTTCCAGATGGGTCAGAAATAAAACCGCGCCATGGAAATAAACATGCACACACTTGCAGTAGCTGTAAAATATTATTTTTTGAGTAAGATAATCGTAGTAAGAGAGAATGAAAATATTTCTATAAAACTGCTTTGGACTCATAAACTGGCAATTTAATCTTAATTTAGTTGCAGCTGATGACAGACCGATGTAATGAATCTGAAGTTGTCCAGAATTTATATTAAAGGAAATGATTTGGAGTTCAACTTTATTCAGCAAAACTACAAACCTCCATGAAGGTTCGTTTGGGAGGAGGCTTTGCATGTGGCATTTTTTTCGAAGAATCTGTCATTCAAATAATTGATCGTTCGAAGAATAAGAAAAAGAAGAATTTGCCTATAGCCTGTCAATGACCATATATCATTGCCCACTAACCAGATAACAGTGATTTTCCAGTAACTCCGAAAATCTAGCATTTTCGGGCATAGGGATACGTCAGTTACGCAACGTTTCCTTCCATCCTTAAACTCACTCTTAAGAGTAAGAACAGCCGAAAAAAATGAACCGATCGCCTCTCGATCCTTTAACCGCTGCGGCCCAGTTCGTGATCTTCACTTGCGAGTGAATTCCTTCACGATTGCGCCCGGGATTATTCCCCGTGAGCATGGTGTGGGCGGTGGAAACACGATTCAAATGCTGTTCTTCAACTACGGAATTTCATTGGTTTGGGGACCGTCAGGAAGATTTTGACGGTGTGGACTGGGGGAAGAAGAGGCACTTATTTTCGATACGTCCCAGTCACCTATAGATACCCAAGATCGTGATCGATTCCTCGATGATTTATGATACGCACGATGGAGGCGCATTGAAAGTATGTCGGATATTGCAAGTTAATCGTCTTTACGGGGTCGATTTCACTAGTGAGCGTGAACGCTGCACATAGCAATTGCCGGGGAAATATTATTCCTCACAGCTTGCGGTTCGAGAATCATTCTAAGGGTGGTTAACCTTCCCTGGGTGGTCGTTCTCTCCCTAAAATTAGGAAGTAGCGATACTACTTCGAATAGGTCAATGTGTGGGTTTATTGAATTGGCTACGGTATTATGAATGTCACAAGGATTACTTGTTTCATATACCTATGATACTAGAGTACTCTGTATGTCTAAAGCTGAATTTCTACATTTTCGCGAACAGCGAGTCTAATCACAAGGCGAATGGCAAGGCAAGTGTGGAATCGATTTAATTTTTGCTAGCCTCGTTCTTCTCCTTTTCGCTCATTGTACATACTAAAACATTCGTGCTTTTAGGGGACGAGTCTAAAGTTAAAGGATATAATGAACAAAGCACTCGGCGAGGGTGAAAAGGACCATTAGGATAGTGGGGACGAGCGTGCGAATAGCAGTAGCAAATACTAGTGAGTGACAAACGATTAGCAAGCGCGAATGTGAAATGGCAGTAATTGACTGATTACTATTATATTAATTCTTTTAGGAGTATATAGCTAGTGGTAAATTAGTATTACTTTTAAGTAGATAGTATTACTCTTAAGAATATATCACTGTTGATATAGTTAGATGGGTTGGGTCTCAATCTCGCCCAAATAAAGACGATTTATTATTATTATTATATAGTACTCTTAATAGGGATTCTCACACATGGCCGAGCATACGACTGGCAGTTCGACTTGAATATACTACTACCAAGACCGCAGTGCTGCTGTTCCAAAATGCAGTAAACGAGTGAACACCGACCTGGCATAGAGTAAATTTTGGAACAGTCTCTGCTCGAGGAAAATAAAATTGTTAGTATCCAGTTTCAGCGTTTATGAATTATATGAATGTATTGTATTATATATTAAGATGCGTAAAATTTGATGGTACATAAAGGTTTATGATGAGCAGCCATTTTCTGGATAATAGTAGCGAAAGCTTATTATCTCCTGTATACATACGACACGAAGATAACTTGAGCGTAACTAATTTACGTTCCTAAGTTAATTTAATTGAAATAAACTGAAATATTAACCTTATAGCACAATTAAGTTTCAACTATACATGAATCAAAATATCGACCAAAACAATTTCCTATGCGAATACTAGATATTCGAGGTAAAATAAAATATTTGAAGATGTCAAAGCGTAAATGTTATCCTGAAGAAATTTGCATTTCTGAATTTTAAATTCATATTATCTTATACTTATTTTGATAATGTGAGTAAATGAACACTAATGAACTCGATATTTTTCTTTAGAAAATTAATGAGTAAATCTAACGTCCATATATTCACACTGTGGAAAGTCAATAACTGGAAATCGCATTTACCTCTGAATTTTTATTCGAGTCAAGTATACATTTATTACAATTCTCTAAGTAACAATAAACCAAAACAGCGTAAGCAATTTAATGAGATAAATAGGTATTAATAATTCAGGAAACTAACAAAGATAACTTTTATGCAAACTGTTACAATCCTAAACGCAACTTTCAGATATGAACAAAAATCTTCAGGACCTTGGGCCACACGCTGGAATTGCCCTCTCGTTTCGTCATCTCCAAACGACTGCCAGAAACCCTCCGTGCCGGGGGAGCTAACTCATACATAAAACATGCGAATAGCGACCGAAACATCCTTCCTCTTGCCTCCGAGCGTGGGGCGAAGGAGAAGAGATACAGGGAGAGAGTGTTTAAGGGCACGGATGAACGAGAATGCGAAAAAATCCACGGCGGTATGAGTCGAAAGTGCAAAGACGTGTCTCCCGAAGATTGGATTAAGGTCACGAATGTTTTCCGACTGCGAAAAAATAAAAGAATTCCTCGAACAATGGAGTCCGGATATATCACCGGAGAGGACCCAAGCAGGTACCTTGGGGTACTCACCTGTTTGCCCGACGCGTCCCAAATGTCTGGTTGGGAAACGCAAGAAAACGCCGAAGAATTTCATCCTTCCGTTGCAGAGTTCGTTGATCTCTCTCTCAATTGTAATATGCTCCGTGACAGAGAAATTATTTCAAGGCGCATTGCCATAAGTCTTTTTCCATTCGCAAGTCAGAGACGCGAGAGTGCGGAAACTTTCTAACTTAAGCCCCGACATTCTAATCAGGAACGTTATTTGTTGATGGTTAGAAAGTTTTTCCTCTGTCATTACCTATGTACTATTGGGGATATGAAGCAGGTGAAAAAACTCCTGAGAAGTTTTCGGGTACGCTTTGTCGATGATATTTTATACGCGATTTATAAGTGTTATGTGAATTAGACCTATGGTGGCTTTTTTTTTATTAATCTAGAGAGAATTGCATAAGATTAAATTGGGTGTTATTTAAATTATGTAAAACGATCTATAGGATAGTTACATCTCATTTAAAATCGCGAATCTAGCTTAAGCCGTCACTCTAGTTCACATTGATAGAGGGATTTTAAATTCGCCTTTTAAGGGTTTCAGTGAAAGGAATGAAGATCAAAAATGTTATCAATTTTGGAGTTCATTGTACAAAACTATTTCAGAAGAGTGTTGTAAGTAAGAGAAGGGATACATTCTCTAATTGTATATTTCATTTCCTATGATTCACATAAAAATATAATACCGCAAACGAAGATTAAAACGGGGAAAACACGCAAATTTGAACTAATAATTATTCGCACAAGGCGGTGAAATGATATTATCCATTAACAAGACAGTGGTGTAATAATTGGACAATACAGCAACTTTAATTTTGAGTGAACAGCAACTACGCAATCACCACTGCTACTATCAGCCCTTATATGAACAATAACAGTTAAAATACAGTCTAACTTATTGCATTTAAGCACAAACTTAGAAATATATAGTTCCATCTAAGTATATAAGTATACAAAACTAGGCAATAACGTTCTTGTGTCAAGAATGAAGAAGTTTTCTCTAATCCACACTAAAATATTACATGGATTTAGACGTATTTCAATACTCAATTCGGATTGATCTGAATAATTTAACGGTTTCCACTTTTGAACAGTGATAGCTACAGTACGACTAATAATCAAGTATTTTCTGGCTTATTTTATAATACATCTCTCGGGTTAGTTTCTGAAGACATTGTTTTAAAGGTATCAGAGATTAGGACATTCCTGCATGTTCTGAATTGGGTATTCGCCGAAAGTTCAATAACTCCCTTCGACTAATGTGGCTATCCTGAGAGAAGGCGATTCTAAATAAGAGAGAAACGCTTCAAACATTCGTGGAGGGAAAACTTTCACACGTTTAAGAGGTGAGAAAAAGTCCCAAACTGTTTGCGGTGATCGTTGCGAGACCCGCGACTTTTAGTGCGAAGTCTGCGACAACTTGATGTTCTTTTCCTTATATAACTCGTATAGAAGGCGTTTCTGGCACCGCATCTTGCGACGATGAGGCCGAGTGATAAAAGTGCGCGATTTATTCACAGGAACAGCTATTTCAATGCCAAAGCAGTGATGCAATTTCGGGTAGGACGACAGCGACGTGCTCGTCGTGAAAATTCCTTGGCACGAAGAACGCTGCATCGCTGAAGCTATCGCTGTCGGAATCTTAAGGAAGAGATTAACCGTTTCTGATGTGTACCCCAGTCTCAAAAGCTGAGTTATCATATCGAGATAGAATCTACGTCAGTTTTTTAAGCTATTTGTTCAGAGGTAATATTTTTCCCGTGAGTGATTTCCGAACGATTAAAAAATCATACAAAACGAAACAAATACGAAGTAAGCTAACGAAATATAATTAGTAACCTTAAGACAACCAAAAATAGCTTCCAAAAAGGTAATATATGGTAGGCTTTAATTGAGAATAATTAGAACATAATCATGAAAGATAAATTATTGATTATACTGAAAAATCAAGGAAATAATGATCGCTATCATCAAGCTGTAGCATTCACTGAAACCGGTAGTGGAAAATAAAATTGTGGAAAAAGTGCAAGTCAATCTCTTTTCTTTTGCTGTGATGGATTTCCAAAATACGTCACCTTCCTCCATGGGTACTAAAGAGGATTATAATGATAGGGTAAGGAATTACGAATATCGATGAAATGCATAGTTATATTTTAGTGTTATAATATATATTCTGCCGATGTTGTATGAGCAATATTTCTTCGCAGGGGCAATGTTTATCGATGATATCGCCGATATATGCAACCCTAATTGCCACAAAAAATTAAATAATTGAATCTATAATTGCGTAGAATACCATCAGGGAAGTTAAGTAATTCTGAGAAAACCCATGGAATTTTTCAAGAGACATGATAAATTGAGGTAGTATTTTTGTCAGTATTCTGTTTCCTATCTTTCCATTTCATCTTTCAATAAAGTCATCAGCCTGAAGGCAGTGTGATTCCTCTTCCCCTTCGCCATGAGCTACTCTAAGCTTTGGATAGGGGATGTGGGTATTAGCCAAGATGAAGGATGAGGTGATTTGCTTTTGCTTTTCTCACTGGTCAGAATGATATCAGTGGAACTCAATAAAGTCTTTTACCTTTTGGTAGGTTCATGGGCTACAATAATCTCAATTAAACGATTATTATAATTCTCAATGCTCCTTTTGCTTCTTGGTAACATACTTAAACCCTTTATATCATTAAAAATCTTTTTCCTTGGTATTCCCCATGCATTCTACACACAATTGTTTTCCTTAGAGGACCCTCTGCCCTCAGTACTTGACCCACCCATTTCTCGTGTCGGTGCACCATTAAAGCTCTTTCCTCCCAAACCATTACCATAGCCTCGATGTTTGGCTTCCCATCCACCCAGCTTACGTTTTCTATTTCCCTCCACACTCAAATCTCGAAAGTCCTATCTTTTGATTTCCTCTTTTCTTAAGATTTAGGTTTCACGCGCATTTATCAAAACATTCCACAGCAAGGATTTACCAATTCTTTCCTCAATCCTTTATTGAGTTCTTTACTGATGAGTTCCCTTCGCTTCATAGGGGCATAAAGCACAATTGCACTTGTGCTTTACATGTAACCAAAATGAATGATATTTGTCATAGTCATCACGGTAACTTTCGCGTAGTCACAGCCACGAGCAAGACTCAGTCAGAAGTAAACAAAAGATACACTATATCCTAAACAAGCAGATAAATGAAAGATGATTCATCCATCTACATATATCTTAGATACTCATTTCTTAATAGGGGAGTAAGGGAATGGAACATGTTACCCGAAGAGGCTTTCAAGCCTTTACCTAAAACAATTAAAGATTTTAAACTTAGATGTTTAAAGCAATCATAAAAATGTATTGTATGAAAGGTGTTTTTGATGTATTTTTTAAGATACTGTTAAATCTATAATATGTTCGTTGTTAAAAAGCGTGACCTTATCCTGTTTGTCAATATACTGTTGTGTAATATTGTGTTATGTGTAGTAGAAATTTAGGGACCTCTGGAAATGTAAGGGGTTGCTTGATAGGGTTATGTACGGTGGGGTTCTACCACGTGACCGCTACGGTAGCCGAAAAGGACTGTCATGAACCCCGAAAATCCAGTAAAAGTAGTTAAAAATTATGTCATAAATTCATTAATTAGTTGTAAGGTGAATATACTACATGTATGTACTCATTCCATAATTATTGTTTAATTATCATCGATGTATTTGATATAAATTGTGTTTATAATTTGAACAAATGTATGTGGGTAGAAAAGAACTGCCACCATGCTAACAGCCTACCTGCAGTTTATGCCTTAATAATAATAATGAATTTATTACGGGTACAAAACCCATTTACAGAAAACATAATCAATATAAAAATACATATAGAATAAAACAAAACATACAAGTAAACTCAAATACATCAATAACAAAGAAAAGAATATAATGCAATAAATGTATACTGAGATCACAATTGCAAAAATAAATCAATATATAGGAAAAAATTTCAACAAAATCAATATATAGAATCAATGTAAAGGAAAACAATTCCAATATATATCTATAATCTTAATCACTACCTAAAGCTAATATACAAGTACTGGCATACACATAATACATATTTAAGTTTATTCATATACAATACGATCTAGCAATAATAACACATTCATATTCACATTCAGGTAGTTAAAACGAGCAATAAGTGCAAGTAAAATCAAGTGAATCAATAATAGAGAAATTTAGTAGAAGGAAAAAAAAACATTCTAAAAGTAGAACAGTATAAAAATAAAATCAATTCAATCGCAATCTTCTTCTTTAAGTTTCTAAGTTAATGTGAAATAAATCAATTTCATCACTAAGCTCATTTAAACTCCTCATAATTTTTAAAATTGGAGAGTAGAAGGTGTAGTTTCTTTGTGTTTTGTGATGAATGTAAGGTTATTTCTTGTGTTTATTTTTGGAACTCTGAAGCTAGGCATGTTAGTGATATCATTTGCGTCAACCATATTGTGCATGAGTTTATGTAGAAATATGATGCCTGAATGTGTTCTCCTCATCTCTAAAGTTTTAAGCTGTTGTTGAGAGTACAAAGAACTGTAATCTACATTTAAGTTAAATTTATGGGAGATAATTCGCAATAGTCTTCGCTGTACTCTTTCCAGCTTACATTTTTTTGTGACTGAATCATAGCATCTGATTATTGGTGCACCAATTAGACAGCCTGTCCAGTGAAGATTGAAGAGTAAGACAGTCATGATTTGATTTTATTATACAATATATCTTTAAGTCATCTGCATAAAGTGAGAAATATAATGGAAATAAATGTTTATCAATATCATTTATAAATAAGTTAAATAATAATGGTCCAAGGTGATGCCCTTGGAGAACTCCTGTATCAGCTTTAAAATCAGTGTATATAGGTATTGGTAGCAAAGGCATTTTAAATAAAATTTTGGTAACAAAGTAGGATAGTTGAAGTTGATATTTGTTGAAAGAAGCCATGTTGTTCTTTAATTATCACTGACTTTACATCTGAGGAAATTTTGTCAACTACTAGGCTATCAACATTTTGGCTAATGAAGATTGAATTGTGATAGGTCTATAGTTTGAGACATTGGATTTATCACCATTTTTGTAAATAGGAGTTATGTGGCTAGTTTTAAATAATGAGGGAAATATACCACTGCTCAGGGATTTGTTATATATTATGAATAGTGGATATACTAAGGGACTATGACAGTTTTTTAATACACAGGCAGGAATACAGTCTGGCCCAGGTCCTTTAGCTATGTCAAGTGAAAGTAGCTTGTCCGCCTTTAATCGTTTTTACAGAACTGCGTAATCTTTCGCAGAATCTCTTCCATTGCGAGCCATCTTCGAAACGGAACCGACTTGTGGTACTCGAGGCCATCGAAGTACTAAAAGCGCGTTTTTTCAAGATGCGCCATTCGGAGACGGAAAGAACTCAACACGCGGAGATGGAAACGTTTTAACGGTCTACGCCAACGGATAACGGCCTTCGGAGAGAACGGAGTACCCTCAAACCACCGGCTTTTTACTCAAACTCCCATCTTCTCTATCTCTCGGCGTTTTTCTCCTCTATCTCCATCCGGGTTTGATACTTCCGTTCGCTCGCATCTCCTTTTAAGCGGAAGAACCGAAGTATTCGCCTTTGGGAAATCGGGATGCGATTGTTTTTTCACGTGGGTGCGGGTTTTTCAAATGGTCAAGGCGGTCGAGCGGTTGGCAGTGTAAGGGAAGTGAGATACATGGCCGAGAGTGGGATTTATTAGATCGCGGTGTAGCGCTGTTCCTCTTTACCTTTTCGAGTGCTTGAGGATGCTCCACAAGGATGAAATTTATGGGGCTCCGCCGCAATCTTTCTATCCCACTATGTCTTGCTCTCTTATACCATAATCTCAGATGCATCTCGGAATTAAATCTGCCGTAATTCGAGCGAGTTATTCGTAAGGAAAGGGGTGAGGATGACTTCGCACGTTAAGGCCAGCACCCAGGAAAACACCAAGAGAACAACGGACATAAACAAGGTCTGACAGAAGAGGGGTTCGAACCCGGATTCCCCAACTGCCGGTCTGTTGCATTATCTATTATGATATCCAGCTAAAGCAAATTTGGAGATCCGGGCTCGAGTACCGGTAATCCTGGGTTGCACTTCCTAGTCTCAATATTGCCCATTAAAGACGTTTATATTTATATGTGTATCTCTCGTTTAACTGTGATAGGAGTCAAACCTATCGAACAGCTCGAGTGAATAGTGTCGTTGGAAAAATTTCAGGAGTCGAGCAAAAATGTTCGATGCTTATATTCACATTATATACATGTTCGATGCTGATAGACAAATTGTATTCTAAAATTAGTATTATACAAATAATTACTACCGGACTTGGTGGCCGAGTGGTAAGCATACTCGCACGACATCGCTCCAACCCGGTCTCGGGATCGAATCCCGACTAGTCGGATTTTTCGGATTAGGGAATGGTCGTGTGTGATTGTTCATTGGTATTGTTAACTACCTTCCACTGTAAGGTCCCAGAAAATGGATGGTTGTGGGGTTTATGGAATAATTAAAATATAAATAATATCTAAAAATCAAATGTGCTGATGCGAGTCCTCTTATGATCCTCTGATGCCTTAAAAATGCCATAAATATTAATTAGAATCTAGAAATAGAATCTAAATAGCTAGAAATATAAAATCTAGAATCGAATAAACCTGGACAAAAATAAGAAAGTATTTTTTAGTGCGGATTTTAAAACTTCGCATGGACATTTTTGAATAATTTCTGCATATAACTTTGAAATCATTTTCGTTGATTTCCGCGCATTACAATTTTACAGGGGGTCAAAGTTGACCAAATTTTACGAAAAATGCCGGTCTTCGATTTTTCGGAAAATTCTTCAACTTCAAGCCAATCCTAAACCAAAATGAGCAAAATTATCGGATAAAAACGATATAGTATTATAAACCTAATCTTTATGCTTCATAGTACTGGGTTTGAATGATCACAGTTGAATATTTGCATTATTTATACAACTAAATGGCGAACCCTTATTTTACTTCAAATTTTCACCTGAAGTGAGGAAAATAGTAGTGATTTGCCACGATGTACACGGGCTAAATTACATCAAAATGTTCTTTGATGAATGAAACGGAATCAGGCGTAACTTTGAGGTAGCTATTAATAATATCAAAATAACTTTTACTAGACCACAGAGAAGGTACACAAGCGACCATGGTTTCTCAGCATGGCTGGTGTACCTTCTCTGTGGTATAGTAAAAGTTTTCTCAATATGGATTTTGTTCTTTGATGCTTGCTAAAGAGGAATCTGAAATAAGATCCTGCGACAATTTGTGACGCCGCGCGAATATGGCTCTTGCATCGCCATCGAAAAGTCGCTCTATTTATTGGAAAATTTTCAGGAATCGAGCAAATATATTCGATACTAATAGTCACATCATATACATATTCTATGCTGATAGACAAATTGTATTCTAAAATTAGTATTATGCAAATAATAATATTTAAATATCAAATGTGCTGCTGTACTCAAGTATCAGTCCTCTCTTGATCCTCTGACAGCTAAAAATGCCATCAATATTAATAAAAAGCTAATTAAACAAGGAAATAGATGTAATCAATCATTTCTGGCCATAATTCGTGGAAAGCCATTGAATAAAATAAGAATTAATTGGTAATTTTCCAGAGAAAATATATTTGGACAACTAGTTTCTAAATATATTTTTAACTAAAACTAAAACTAGTTATCCAAATATATTTCCTGTGGAAAATTACCGAGTAATTTCTATTTTAACGTTTTAATGTATTTTTTAAGAGATTCTGAAATGAGGAGGTGAAACTTTCCCGGATAGTATAAGCCATTAATTACTGCATTTTGGGTATAGCATATTTCGTTATTAATTCAGCGAGAGTTATTTACTTTGCGTATCAGTATCGGAGTAACAGGCCAAAATTAAGAAGAAAGTGACGGGCGTACGTTTGCAGGCACCTTTCCACATTCGCAGAAGCACGGGGTGCATGCATAAAATATTCCAACGCAAGCAGGTGCATCGCGCAAGCTACGAAAAAAGACAAGCGATGCTCGCTTTCGAAACGAAAAATCCCAGCAAAAAAAGAAACACCCCTTCTACGAAACAATGAATATCCCAACTTATGAAGGCGATAAAAAGCATATTTTGAATAAAACATTAGCATAGCCGTTTCCTTCAGATCTTTATGTTCGAGATTACATTCCGTTGCAGGATTGTATTTAGTCCCCGGATGCAGAGGCCTCACGCTGCCGAATCCGAATCCTGCCTTTTACGACGTTAACTCTCAAATTATTCAGCGACGATAAGCGTGGCCGATAAGCTATCAAGGACTTCCTTTGGCTCAGACGTTCCCATTCTCGCCCATGCATTTCCGCGGAAGTTGGTATCAAAAAGCCTGAAACCTGTGAATGCATGGGCAGAAATAAGGAAAGTAGGAGGAAAAATCAGCGGTTATACGCAAAACGGAGGTCCCTAGGGAAACACTTGTTCACTTCCGACTGGAAGTTGACGTCTTTATCATGGCACCGCAGATCTATCGGAGGATTTCATTCCGGAACCACCACTCCTTCTTCGTGTCATCTTATTTAACCCTTCCGGTGAATCTCTCTCTCTCTCTCTTGAGTTTCGTAATGGTCAAGCAGTTGAAAATGAACTGTGTTAATTTGCGTGTTAAAACCTTCTGGGCTCTAATTATTGCGTTTGCGGACACATCCGACTGACCTTAGCGATGTAGTCAGAGTGTTGAAATTGGTCCGTTGCATTACACATAAAATTCAATCACTTTGGCCATCACTTGGTGGAACTTCATCTTCGACACATTGGATAAAAATAAACCATTGTTTTACTCAACCAATTTTAAATAAGCACACCACTGGTTTCGACATTATAACTTCATCTTCAGGTGCGACAGTCATCTTAAAGTATGAATCACCTGAAGATGACATGGTAACGTTAAAACCGATTGTGATTTTTTTTAACTCGTGGAATAAAGTAATGGTTTATTTCTATCTAATGTGTTTCTTATACAAGATTTTGCCAGAATATTTATGTAAAGAGGTATTCTGTAACAGTGACAACCATCCTTATATAAGAAGACAATTCTCAAATTTAAGAATGCTTTAGTACAAAATGACTTTCTCAAGAAAGTGCTCGATGTATGAAAACTATTTGATAGTCTTCAAAAAAGACTGGAGGACTGTAAAATGAGATTGATAAGGGAGATAAGAGATAATAATAATAATAATAATAATAATAATTTCATTAATTAATGAAATTAAGAAGGGAGTGAGTAAATTTTATAAAAACTTGAGATAGCTAGGTTAATGTATTTGCTAAGGTGTTTATTTTCTGATTGCCGTTTTATATTTGTGTACATTTTTTTGTTTTTAATGAACAGTAGATTTTTTGCTTTGTGAATTTTGTTGTTGCATATTTTTTATGTAATTACTAGAATATTTTAAAATAAATATTACTACTCTTATATATTACTAGGGAGATGAAAATGTATGGTTGCATAAAACAAATTAAAATTTGGGTTTAAAACTTGAAATATATCCTGATCTATTCCAAGGAGCTGCCATTGTGAAATTTACAAGCAGCTACAATAAAAATATGCCAAACTTCATATCCAACATCAGGCCTGATCATGAAATTCAAAACCTGTCGCCATATCAAAATTTGTTTACACCAGAACGTTGAATGTCTTCATACTCCCTTGAATCAAGTTCCACATAGATATGGTTAAGTCGATTAAATATATGAGAATATAATTGATGATAACTACTTAATGTAATTCCATTTAGATCAGATTTCCCGTAGCATATTATTTTTTTAAATTTGCCATAAAAATTTAATTATATTATATTATGTAATACTATTATGAATAATTGAATACTTTGATGATACCAAAATTTTATCCTACTTCCAAAGAGCATTCATCATCTTTTATATTGAAATGCCAACAAAATATGTTTTAGTGAATGGTATAATGTTGAAGAGATATTCCGTATTGCTGACACTATGCTAAAAGATACACTATACGCTCTAAGCGAAAGCTTCAAGTTTCAATGATTGAATTCCTTACTATGTATGGATAACAATATTCTCGGAGCAATAGACTTATTGAACGCATATTTTCACAGTGTTTCTGTTTCATTGAGAATGAGGAGTCTATAAAAAGAATACCTTTCTTACGTAAATTCATCGAAAAATAATCCTTGGCGGTATATTTCCAATATGCAAGATATCCTTTGATGGAAAATCTCGTTTGCTACATAGCTGGACGGGCGAAGCGCTTAGAAGAAGGATTCCCCTCACTTGCGAAGTTATTCACAGTTGAATAGACGACCCACATCTCAGAGGAGGTGATTTACTTGATGCGTCGAAAGAAAATGGGTTCCCTTAAAGAGAGCATTCATGGAATAGACGAGTACGAATTGCAATTAAGCTGGTGTTGCAACTACATAACAAACCCATAAGTGGCTAGAAGTGAGTGCAACTCACGGGCGCAGTATTTTAGGGAAGAGTGCAGACTACTCGTCCGAGATTGAAATCGCGTTTATTTTGCAAAACTCCATTCTAGTAATCTATGTGCACCCGCGTTATTTGAAGGATTTCAAAACTTGGAGCTGTTGAAACTGCACCTGTCGATGCAAAAGATAAAAGTGATTGCTTCGTTGAAACTGTTTACCACTTCGATCAGGTGGTACTTTAACCCGCGTTTACGAGTGATTTAGGAACGTGGGTCTTAGTTGAAATTGCATCTGTTGATATCAATGATAAAAAATCCGCTATTAATTCGTTGAAAATGTATGTACATCCAGAAGATAAGCACCTTAAAATGGTAGCATTGCTACTTTAATTAACCAGATGCTGTTCTAATCTAGATCGATGCATATCAGGGATTTATTGAGAAAGTTAAGTTGGATGAAGAAAGGAGAACGTTACCAACGATCAAAGTAAATAGGTAAGGATAATGCAACATTTTCTAAATGAGGCTCGTTTGGTAATCTTAACTTTTCCCTGAAAGATAGAAATTAACTTGGTCCTATTTCTAAATAAATTTACTAACAAATTATCTTAATAGAGAATAATATTAGAGGATAAAACATAGAAATAAATTTAATGAAAACGTTGCATGTTAGAAAGTGAACATAAAATCAGAGATTGACTTAGAACTGACTAATCTTTTGACTAGATTATCAAATTAATCCGTCCCAATTCCAAAATAAAACCATTAGCAATCCCAGCCCAAGGAAAGTAAAACTATTAAAGAACAAGAAAACGCCTAGGAAAAATAATAAATGTTTAACAATATTGAATGCACAGTACATCGGAGTCTCCTTCGTACTTTCACTGCTCAATGGGTTTCGTGCATGGAATTTTTCCAACAATGTTCCCATAATTTTCATAAGTAACAAATCCTTTTCATATGAAGATGGTAAGATAAGTTTATTCGTAACGCGTAAGTTATTTCCTTAGAAACGGTATTATCTACAAGTATAAATATATCATATTTCGTTAAATGACCTCTGTTAGTATATGAGGGCTAAAAACTATTAATTATCAACAGCTAATTGAACAAAAATGACAAGATGAAATGAAAAAAATTGTGGTAAATTAATACATTAATTCGTCTTTTTGAGAAGGTAATTTAATTGCTGATAAAAGGGTTTATACTTTGTAATCGCATTAAAAAACCGTCTAATATTTTAAGAGAGAATGCTTTATTTACGGTCTCGTGTGAAAACAAGTTCCATTGTTATAACTCCGTTTTTCACATAGCAGGCACCTGTTTTACATATAATATAAAACTGAATTTTCCATAAAAAGTTTCTCCCATTACCTACTTCCCCTTTATCTACACCAGGAAATGTGTATTAAGCTATATTATAATCTTAATTTGCATTAGGCTTCCACTCATACTGTGATCTCTTTATATGCAATGCGGAAAGCTTTCATACTAGGGGAAGGTTGCCTAATTTGGACCATTTTTTAAATTTTCTTGTATGTTTTTATTACTAATTATTCAATCTCAAACTTTAATTATGTGTAATATAATAATAATAATAATAATAATAATAATAATAATAATAATAACTTCTCTAATGGAAACAGGAACATCCCAATTACATCCATTTCAATAATTATTACTGTTTACAAAGACACACAACCATTACCTATCCAGAAAAATTTCAATAAAGATTCGAACCCGGACCGTGGAGTTAGAGCGATAACGTGCGAGCACGCTAACCACTCGGCCACCACGGCCGGTAAATACCTTTCTTCATAAATAATATACTTCATAGTTTCCTTTTTCATCAGTTGGTTTTATATTTGCAATATATTACTCTTGAGATAAATTAAATAGAAAAAGCCGAGCTAATGCTAATTGGGAAAACGGTAGCCTATTAAAAGTTTCCTAGGGTGCACCGGGTTGCCCCTAAACCATCCTGCCCCTAATTATTAGGGAAGCGTTTGCAGAGAGGTGAGTAACATTATGAGAATCCAAGCTTTCGAAAATCAAAGCAATTCACCACTCTGCATACTCTTCCCTAGCCAGTAAGGAGAAGATTTTTTAATAACCGCCTTTGTGTCTTTCCGCTGACCCGTCACCCTCACACCACTCTTTCCAGAATGCACTTCACTCCTCCCTCGCCATACCACCACCCTTCCCTAATCCTTTCCCATCACCTTTTCTACATCCTGAGTCCCCTGTCCCCCCTTAGTATACATAACAGTGAAAATAAATTCCAAATTTTGTACCTGATGATGACGCCTATGCCTCGAAACTAATCGCGTCATTAAAATTCTGCGGAATAAAACAAAGTTAATTTATTGTCACATTCCATACACACGGGCAAAGCCATCTGCAAATGTTTTCGTCTCATTTCCCGTGCGTACTCCTTTTTTGCATCATGAAAACCTATACAAATATTCATCCAAATATATCAGATATTTATGGTTGAAGTAAAATTATTATTATTTTAAAGTGATTAATTTCCAAATTAATTCATTCAATAGTCTCCTAAAATGGACTGGCCCAACACGCGGTGGTCCAGCTTAGGCAAAATGTTCCTCTCAAAATAATATTGGTGCCAGACGAACACACGAGGTTTCACACACATGAAGCATGTCGTTAGTAGCTAACAAAATTCGGGTTAAATGTGTTCCACAGATAAAGTGATTACTTACTTTTACTTGAGACAGCAATTTACGTACTGAGAGTAAATAATCATAGCACAAACAGTCAAATCACGCTGACGACCATCCAAACCGCAAAAATTCTCTGACCGTCTAGTCACGTGCCTTAAGCCGGCGCCACACGATGCGTCGAATGTTGGGTACAACGTTTGATCCAATGTTTGGGTCAAATGATTCGACAGTTGATGAGGCAAACGTTTCTGCCACACGATGTGACGAATGTTTGATCCAATACGTTTGGTTCAAACATTTGCTCGCTGCTTCATTTGCTGCGGGATATGGTGGAAGATAGGAAGATATGCCACGGCTGCTGCCAAAGTAGTGGTATTATACTGTTCACAGTTATTACTTGAAAATTTGAAACATAAAAGACGTGATAGAAGGTGGTGATTTATCTCTACATAAATCCAAGAAAGGCAAGTAGCAAGCAAATATTTTCAAACAACGTGAAATTACCTAATGTTGACTCAATGCATGAGGAGGAATTAAATATAATATGAGAAAACTAATATTATTTCTGGTACAGTGGCTCAGTCACAATAAAAATCTGACGTTCTGAAATTCCGTTCACTTCTCACGAGCCCGTGTGGCCGAGAGTCCAACCTCCCAACCGAGTTCCCTCGAATGCTCGAGACTTCCTTTGACTCGGGTCACAAAGACCGACAACAGTCGGAACATCTTCCAACGCGAACGTTTGACGCTTGATATTGTAAGCTCGATATTCGATACTCTGCTACACAATGCTACGAACTATCAAGCTTCCAACGTTGGAAGGTGTTCGTAGCATCGTCTGGCGCCGGCTTTAGATGGTATCACCACCCAGTACAGCCAACTCAAATGCTTGATATACTCGTAGGAGAGGAAATAAAAATGCGGTCCTATATTTTTTACCAAAATGTGCGACTTTTTCATGTGATATCTTTTTAACTACTCCCTTGCATTCTTTGTTTTAAATTTTTAGTAGAATTCATTGACTTCACTAAGTATAATTTATAACTTTAATACACATAAAATTAATTTGAATATATCAGTATTGTATCGACTTTTAAAAGTATTTTTTAATATTTGATTGGAATAATTTCCAAGTCCTGCTAAAAATTACTGTTTTCATATCCTGAAGCTACTTTTATCGGTATTATAATAAACATATTTAACGCTAAAATAGGTAAATAACCAGGTAGCTGTCTAGTATTTGCATATATGTTTGCGGAGACAATTTCACAGACAATTTTTGCTGTAGTATTTCTACTTTGAATACTTTTCTGCAAGTTTTACGTAGGTTTTCTGACCCACAAGTTCTTAAATCCAATAAAATCCCACTCCTTTGGAATTATTTTGTTTTAGTTTACTTCTGGGATTCTCCTCGTATTGACTAAGGTCTAGATGAAGGAAAATACTTTTTGTATTTGATTAGCCTCCATAAAGACCTTACTCATTCATTTTTTACCATTCATGTTATTAAATTCAATTTCCAATACTGTGTGACTATCGACTTGATATTTTGAGCGCTAAAATTAGTACAAACAAAGAGGGTATAAAACAGACATGATTAAGTCATTAGAGATATTTATACTCTAAATTAAATGAATCTTTTACTCAAAATACTCATTTATTTTCAATGAAGGAGATTCCTATAAATGAACGTAGATCTCTAACAGTTTATCCGAACCGTTAAAGCAGTTCTGAGTTTGTTCAAAACTTGCACCTGTCCATTGATCATTAAAATATTTAACGTCTAATAAATTAGAAGTAGAAAAAGATATACATGGATGGAAAAAATAATGGAGATATTTATAGCAATTTTCATCAATGAAAGATCACTATAAGTAGCTACAGAACATTCTTTTTCATTTCCTAGATTGTAAAATATTTTGCCTACTACCCTAAGACATCCGTGAGATTGTGAAAAATAGAGAACAACAGTGACATGATGAGGGAAGGAGGGAAAATCAGAAGATAAGGAGATTTGGTGTCAATGATGATTGATAACATGTGATGTTTATATACCGTATTTGACGGCATATAAGACGCACCTTTTTTCCTAAATTATGTCTCGAAACATTTCTCTGCGTCTTATATGTGAAGGTTTAACCTCCACAGGTTAACTTTCAATACTGAATGCTATTTTTAGCCCAGATGGTCTATACTACCTATTTCATAATTGCATTCAATGATTGTGTTAATATTTGGCTTTTACGAAACGTGACAACTAAAAGAAACTACATTTTAAGTTATTGTGGTACCGCGCTTTCGCACGGACTATTAAAACTTTTTTTCCTTGTGAGTGGCCAACTTGATGAGGGTGCGTCTTATATGCCGGTGCGTCTTATGTGCCGTCAAATACGGTAGGTAACTAATGTAAAAGTCGTTCAAAGAGAGAAAGAAGAATCAATGGTAAACTTTGGTGAAAAGAAGGGAAAAATCAATGGCGTCAATACTGAGCCTTTCTTACAGAATATTCTTATGAATATAAAATGTACTAAATATTATGCAATGGAATATGTTAAGGGAAGCTATGCGAAATTTTCCAAGGAGTTTCTGCAGTGTCTTAGCCTCAACGGCTGTCTACTTGTCATAGCATAGTCAATCAATTCGACCTCGAATCCGTGGTAGGCCTCCATTACTAAAAATAACAAGATACTTTTACCGGCACCGCACCTTATTTTGTATCTTGCGGAACTCACTTGCAATTTGACTTAAAATCCATATATTAGCCTAGATAGATATGATTAAACAAAAACATATAATTTCAATGTAACATAGTCATATTTGATGATTGTTTAAGTGTCTATACACAACGAAAGGCTATGCGATACGTGAAGAATTTCTATTACAAAGCAATAAGCGTTACTTCTTCAAAACGCAGGATGGGAATATTTAGAGGAGAAAATAATTACTCAAAGGCTTGATTTACTTAATATATTCAGAGAAATTACGTTCGCTTAATATGTAGCCGATAATATACTTCCACCCTGTTATATCGGTCGTTCGGAAACCGATAAAAAGATCGAACAATATATGCTAAAACTAGTCGCTTAAAAATATTATTTTTTCCGCAAATGATACGGAAAAGTAATCGTTTAGGAAGGTAGAGTCATCTAGCACCTGCTTCCACAGAAAAGAGAAGTAGATGTTATCGTAACATTAGTAACTTCAAATATTGTTTACGAATGTTACGAGAAAGTAATAGATTAAGGAAGCAAAGTTGTGCGTACCCCCTGAACCGCATGTCGGCTAGCAGGGATCTTGCATAAACAGACAATCAGTGTCCTGAAGAACAAGATTTTTATTTATTTATTTAATGTATTCACTGCAATTTGCTATGACTACCAGTTGGCAAGGGTCAAGGTGGATGCAGTGAGATTACAAAAGAATCTGTCCGGCATTCACCCAAGAACGGGAGGGAAATCCCTCCAAAAACCTCCCGTGGACAGTACACATCTTAACAGTAACAATAAGCCAATTTAGTACAATAAGTAAAATAAACAATACACAAACTCATCCACCAAACATATGCAGTCGACTGAATTGATATTATTGCGTAATTGAATATATTGTACTACCTGGAACTATTTTCTTATTCTAAAGATTATAAAGTGGTTAAAACTATACATTATACATACATATATGTAAAAATTTAAATTTTATAATCTTTTAAGCTTACTTTTAGTTTTTAACATTCACCAGCATAGGAGTGAGAAATTTTCCAGGTAATGCGTTCCATTCCTTTATACCTATATTGATAAAAGATTACATATTTTGCCACATCGGTTTTCTGTTCACGCTCCTTTATTTTTAACCTTTGATCGCCGCGTCTTCTATAGTTTGGAGAATGGAAAATGTATTAGATTAGGAGAAGGAATTATGTTAAAAGTGAAAATCACAAAGTTACGAAGATTTAATGAACCATGCTTAATATTAATCTTGTCTTGGACGTGATTTAGCTATTAATTGCGCTACATGACCACCTGTCACAAGTATTCCGGGGTATTATAATGTCGCATAGTAGATAGCCTGTGCTTTTCGTTGGAAATTTCCTAACCCCGTGCACTCCACAATTCGACATTCACTTCCTCGGAGTTACCGGCTATCGCTAATCTTTCTCCTGTTTTTCTTAAAATATTCCATGTGTACGCATAAGGAATTTTTTAATTGATGGAATTCGTCAACACCGCTGTGTATATAAGGGGGTAGGAAGATAGAATGGGGAAGGAATACCAAAGGTAGATGTGAGGTAGGTTGTTGTTGCTCCGCCCACTGGTATCCTAAACGTCTCTTTACTACGCGGTGCTATAATACATTCAATTTACATTTAAACCCAGCAATCCGCTAGTGGCGCATGGCAGGGGGTATAAAACACCGACATCCCTATCTAACCTGGTGAGCAATAAGCCTCTTTAATACTTCGCGGGAAAAACGACCAAAAGTAACTATCTGTCCTGGCAACTACTTTCCTGTATCACTTTTTTGTTTTCTCCCGAAGATCGCGTAAGTTTATAACTGGGATCACAATATCAGCTATCTTCTCCCGAAGTCGGTAGTAATAAATTTACCGAAAAGCTTCCGTTGATATTCAAGTCCTCTATTACTGAGAGAGTTCCATCCGAGGGATTATATCATAGCCTAAACAGTGCTGTCAAATCTGAAATCTTCCTTGACGAACCATGTTGCTCTTCTTTGAACCATCTCAGGATTGAAAATTAATCCTACTTCGTGAGGTTCCCAACAATAAGAGAACACTCACGCATGAACGTAGATATTCCTTCCCTCTCGCCAAATCAACACATCTACAGAGCGACCGAAAATAAACCGAAATTTGCATCTAGGAGAAGACAGATATCTGCATTGGCGAAATGTAAATCCGCACTTTCTAGCGACCCAGTTGAGAGGAATTGGTTCGTCCAATCATCCCATGACGAGGAGCCCACGCTCTTGCGGATCGCGAACCCTACGAAAAAAGACGGCTTGTATTATCTCCTAAAGAGGCAATGCAAATGACGAGGAAACGAGCGAGGCCGAGGAAAAGGATGTTCTCTTTCATCTTGGAGGCCTCGCCCGTCCAACCCAAGGCTGGGCGAATGCTGCTCCTCCGACGTCTGCAGGTGACTTGCGTCGCCCAACCCTTTGGTGATGGGCCATCGGGGTCAATGTTAAACCCCACTGCTCCGTCGGGTGGAATTCCATCGCGGATGCTATTGACGGATGCCATTAGGCACATTACCATAAAAGTGACAGTGATCACTTCCCGTTTGCGTGAACTGCGACTCCCGGATGTGATTCTACGGGGAGCGCCGATCTCTCTAGAAGGTGGAGTTAGGAGAAATACAAAGAAAAGAAAATTCCATCCCTTCCAGCGAAATCGGCTTTATTGTTCGTATTGGAATGCAAAAACAGAGTTTTGTAAAGTTTCACTGTAAGTATTTATCCGAGCGATAACTTTCGTCTGACATTAGTGATCGCAGATTTGGGATGATAATAATAATAATAATAATAAATCGTCTTTATTTGGGCGAGATTGAGACTTAAAAGTCTCTTCTTCCATCTAACCCATCGTCATTAATTATGAAATTAGAAGAATGGGATGATGAGAGCTTTCATAAGGAATCATTAACGAATTTATATATAACTGATGAATAAAATGTAATTAATATTTCCATCACTATCCATCGATTTTCAAAGGCTTGAGCATATACTGGTGAGTAATTTCTGTTCTCTTTGTAAATACGAAGAATTTTCCGTATTAAACATGTAGAGGATTTTAAGATGGTTATTATTGTAAACTTGTTGTGTGCACATAACTCCTGAACTTCATATGAGAATAGTAAGTACTTTAATAATATTCTACTGAACTTTTCCTATATATTCTATACTCTAGTTGTGACATCTACAACGAGAGTTGCTTTATTACTTTTGTTTGTTAGGATTTCTTTCTGTCCGTCACTTAAGGCAATTTTGTGTGATAATTTCTCTCGAATATTTTATAATTTCGTTGCTTTACTACTTTTATTATCGTTTTCTGAATGTGACATAAATGTTTGCACATTTTGAGGTGTATTTGCTTGGTTAACTTGTCATGCCTATTTACTCTGCTGGTGTTAATGCACTGCAGCAATAGGTTATATGTTCTGTATCTGAACAATATTATTATTATCACTGTAAAAGACGTTGCAGTAGGATGAAATATCAAAAAATACTTTGCAGAATAAACAAAAGAGTTGATTTCATTACTTGTGTATGACGTAAGCAATGGGTTTACATTTCCCAGAAAATTTTACACAGTTCCATTCTGTAACCAGTTGCTCTAAATTTAAGGGATGATGATAACTTGGGACCACAAAATACTGTGTATTTAACGAAATTTAACTTCTTACGAAACTTATTTCGACGTGACGTAATCAATAAAATCTACTCACAATACAAATCTACCGCATGAATTAATATATTTTATCTTCGGGGAAAAAATGTGCTGAAAAGCGACTGATAGAAAAATAGATTAATTTGTGTATTGAAATTGGCATATATCTCTCATCAAACAAGAGGTAAATCAATCACATAATTCTGTAAAAACTTTTATATTTACTTATGATATTCTTATTTATATCGTAGAAGTATTTATTTCGTCAATTATTGGTATATCTTTTATATCTTGCTATGCTTAGGAAAACGAGATTCAAATTTGTTAACTCAATCTCTAATTGAAGAATGCGAAGTGGTTAAAAAAATGCGATTTATTAGTAGATGATGCGAGCAAAAAAATCAGGCTCCTGGCTGAGAGAAAAAATCCGGTGCTTATACGGTCTAGTGACGTAAGTTTAGCTCATAAGTATTAAATTTAAGTTAATCGTTCTCATCCATGGGTTTTCCTTATTATGGTCGAAAAGTGACAAAAGTTGGCAAAGCGTGCTTCTGAATAAAATACGACGAATTTTCGTCAAACTCATCCGAGGCCTTGAGAGTCTCATAAAGTGTTTTATAACCGATAATCATTTATGCCGCATCGCAATACTTCACCCGTTACGAAACCGTGCGAAAAAAGGCCGTAGCTCTCGATTTTTAATCCCCCGAGCATCATCCTCCATTGATAGTCAAAGTCACGTTTCCCAACTTCTTTCGCAGCCCTGCTAAACCGGTTCCGATCTAATGAAATGAGGTTTGGCGCCGCGCGTAAGTTACGAGTCCGTTGTAACAATCTAATTTTTCAACGCCATTACGAAAATAAACAGAAAAAATACTTCATCGCTCATTCGCGTCATACGTAGGTAACTCCGTGTCACGGTCGCACGCGAAGGTAACTCGCATTTGTTCAAACACGCCTTTGCGCTTAATGGACATGACCTCCTTACCTGCGTAATCCTACGCTCTTCCCTGTCGAAACATTAAACGACTCCAAGGATTACAAACAATTAAACGCCTTTCAGCTCGGATCCCGATGAAATCATTTGCTGAGGTATCTTCCGCGGTTTATCACTCGAAAAATGTAGGTATCAGATGTTACCTATAATTCTCTTTGTTTATTCTGCTGAGTATAACAGTAGTAATTTTTCTGCAACAGCTTAAGTTTTCCAATTTTGGTTCTACGAAACCCTGGGAAACTTAAGCAAGGGATTTGCTGGAAAAACAAACGACAATCTGTAATCTTCTTCGACACATACAGTTAAATGATAGACTCCAGTGAGCTTGTTTCACTTGACAATTTTAATATTCCTCCGAGAGGCTCTAGGCATAAATTGACTCTTTTGGGAGAGTGCAGTTTGGTCGATTTGACCCCAAGTATCGAATGTTGAGATCAACTAACGATGTTCTTATTTCGTCGAACAATATTGATCTACTATGCGATTCCCTTGTATCTTGAAAACGAAAAATTTATTTTAATTTATAATTTCAATGTCCTCTGTAATATATGCAGTCTTAGTGATTTTATTTCTCCCTTCATGTTGTAGTATTTGCATGTACAGTGGTACCTCGGTTAACTACGCTAATCCGTTCCAGGATAATCGTTGTTAACCAAAACCGTCGTTATCCAAGGCGCGATTTTCCACAGGTATAATAATGGTAATGGATTACCGTATTTCACGGCGTCGGGGACGCACCACAGTTATTGGAAGCAAAACTTATAATATTTACCGATTTAACTCCGGTGAGACAACATGTGCCTATGTGAATTAGCTACAATTTAGCATTGAACTATTTTTAATATTCTCCGCTAGCTGCTATTCAGTATTTTTTATGATGTAACATCGTAACGTACACCAAATATTAGTTTATAATATAGTGATTATAAATAGACGTGCTGAAACACGTGAAACTCCGGAAAGACCAATCGACGAGGCGTCGTAAGCCAAAGCCTACGTCGTTACCCAAGATATTTTTTAGTTAAAGCAACATGTCGTTAACCAAGTCCGTCGTTAACTAAGGCCGTCGTTAACCAAGGTACCACTGTATATTTATTCTCTTTTATTATATCGCATCCAATTGTGTTTTTTACCTGTATGCGATTAATAAAATGATATTATTACTATAAATTATAATCATTTTATCAAGGAAAAGAACCGATTCCATTTAAATGAATAATATTGAACACATCCAGATCTATGATCGTAATTTCTGCTTCAATTTCCAATTTTTAATCGAATAACTCTTTCAGGTATCGCTAACTCCTTTCTAGGTCACTAGGGTTAAAATTAAAAATGGAATGGCCGGCTCACGGAATCTTGATTTTTCCAATATCCCTAATCTACATTATTCTAAAATATTATCTTTGAAAACTTGTAAAGAATGATGAAGATGGAGTATGATGAGATAGGGTTATGGGTATTAATGATAGGTATATTTCATTTTTCCTCTTACTATAGTCTTTGGAAGAATGAAAAATATTTTTTAATTATGAGATGGTATTTAAGTAGGAGGAAGAATAAAAAATATTCTTCGGTGTAAAAAATAAGACAATGAAAATATGTAGGGAATTATCAGTAGTAAAACATGCGTGCATGGGTAGAAAACTAAGGAGGAATACTGTTTGTAAAGGAGGCCACCACTGTGCTTACCCTGAAAGCAAAAAAGCTATGGATATGTATGAATGAATGCATCAATAACATTACAAAAGAGAGAGTGTAATTGCGCATTCAGCTATGTATGAATGACGTGATAACCTCACGCTAGACAGCATAGCTGGAATACAAGACAGGAAAACAAATTGATATCTCATCCTACCAATACCATATTCATGCCCACGTGTTTCAACTTTTGTATTTTTTATAGTTTTGTCCATCAATTAGGAAGCTTTATCCCTTTAAGACCAATAAACCTTTACTGCATAAAAATTATCAATGACATTCCTCGATTTTAAGAGATGACATTCTATTTAGAATGTACACTCCTGGCCAAAATTAACGCAGCACCTCCCTAGCGATCCTTACGGCTGGTGCTGCGTTAATTTTGGCCAGGACTGTACGAGATTACCCAAAGAAGTCTTAATTGAATCCAATCCAATTCTTAGCTAAGTTTTCTCCTACTCGTCTGTGAGGTGGATATTCCTTACCTCTAAAAATAAACACGAGGATGTAACCTGATTCTTTTTATTTATCATATTCGTATTTTTTCCAGAAAAAGATTTTTCTATGATTCTTATTCAAATGGATGCTCTAAGCAAAATTCAAGCAATGAGCAATAAGCGATGAAGTACTCTTTTTGATAAAATATACATAAAATATGCCAAAATAATTGAGTCAGTTACTTTCAGCATGTAAGGCAAGAATCTCAATGGAAAGACAAAGCTGAAAAGTTAAAGGACGAGTTATCATCCTCTAATATTGGCGATGTGCCGCAATTTTAAGAAGAGCTATTTTCTCTCTGTATTACGAGCATTTTTAATCCGATTGTATTCATTGGCGGATCCAATGTGGAGAGGAAGTCCCTTTGGTGCCTTTGTAGTACCTAGAATCTGACCTAGAGTTGGAATTAAATTCAAATCGTTATGTTCTTCCAGTATTAAATTCATACATTACCATTTACTGCATTTACCATGATGAATAATCTTTACAAAATTGATTGGAGAAAAGTTCACAAGTCAATAAGGACTTTTATTATATAATCCATCTTAAACAGCCCCCTTGAAGAAAGTATAGATCCGCCCCTGATTGTATCAAGCAATTTATCAGACGATCGAAGTGTTACGTTCTGTTTCCGCAGTCGAATTTGTTATTTTATAATAATTACGAGAAACTCTTTAAAATATCCCTTATTAAAACATCCCTTCCATTTGTACCTTCATTGACTATAATTAAATGAGCAAAATAAAAAAGTCAGAAATTAAGATTATGAGTTCGATAGTTATTCCTAACCGAGGGAAATTTCGCAGGGGGTTTTTCTATTCATACGACATCGCTTCTTACTACGCTCAAGATGATTGCTATAATATTACTATTAAGTATTACTACCGCCAGTTCCTTTCCAATTGACTATACAGTAGAACCCCGGTAATCCGGACGAATTCAGGCACATAGGTGTCCGGATTAGCGGGGTTTCCGGATTAGCGAGGTTTTAAAAAAATAACTTAAAAAACATTTTTTTTCGAAAATTATAATTTATAGATAATGCATGTATATATAACATAAGGTATTACAACATATAATGTGAATGAATATTATCAGTGAGGAAAAAAGTCAGTTATTTTCTTTTGCGGAACCGTTCTTATTTTTAAATCAAGTGCGCGGTCTCTAAAACCTCTAAAGAGCATAATTTCATGTGCTTCAAAAATTTGCTCCTCGGCCCACTTTAATGATGTATTGTGTGCCGCCAAAGCCTCAGAATGAGAAATTTTGACGGAGTGTACAGGGTGGTGGTCGTCGTCGTCATCATCATCATCTTCTGTCGTTATTATTCTGATAATTTCGTCATCTGTTAAAGCTTTGTTTCGAGCCAAACTGTCGTCAGCCTCAGCAGCCCACCGGAGAAGTTCGGGGTTAGATATTGGGTTCGAATTTTGTTACTGACTAATGAGTGGCGCAAGCTGAATTTCTCCAGTTTGCTGTCTCAGAAAAGTATCACAACTTAGATGTGTTATCACAATAAATGAAATACTTCGCTCTCCATCAAATCATTGCAGCCAATGGAGAAATTTTTAAATAGTTTGTTCACCTTCGTTTCTTGTTACTAATATGCGTGTTTATATGTTCACAAGAAGAAGTTGTGGGTTTGCATAACTCCCAATAGACCGTCCGGATTACCGAGGGTTCCGGATTAGCGAGTGTCCGTATTACCGGGGTTCTACTGTATAATGTTTGTTCGTCAGATATCCTAATGTTCTAATAGTATTTATATTCAACGCACCTATATTGAACTTATCTTAAATTTCACAATTTAACAATAATAATTTTTAATCTCCACATATTTTTGTGAGCAAAATTGAACTTCACGAATACTTCTTGCGGATGTCACTGATGTCGGAGAAATAGGTAATTATTTTAAATATAAACGGCTATGATTATGAAAGACCCTCCTCTATTGGCGAGGTAAGATCCAGGGGGCCTCTAGTTTCCATTGTTCTCAGTTATCCATACTTATATGAGAAAACCAAAAGGTAAAACGATAGGGTTCTTCTTAACAAAGTAAGAGATGCGGCAGGTCGGATGTGCGAGGAAACATAGTTGGTCTTTAGTTAAGTGACTTGAGATCTCGCCGGAGAAAAACCTTTGAACTACCTTTTCCAGAACGGTCCAGAAGAAACCTAACCTAATCTAAGAAACCTAATCCCACGGATTAAAGGAATCTCAATCGATGGATATTAATGTTGCGTGGGAGAAGCGAAGGACGCCATGTCATCCTCCCTTTTCCAGTTGTGTAATGGCGGCCTACTCTCCGAGGATCCTTCCATCGGATTGAAAAAACCGCGAAGAGAAAGGGACATAATGAATCCATCCTTTCGCTCCATTTACTGACCTTCAAAATAAAAGCGGCGCCCCATCCAACCCACTTCTGTCCCTCATCCATTTGACCGTTCGAAGCAACGCCATGCGATGCTCAACTTTTTCCCTCGTCCATTTCGTCCATTTCAGACCAC
Source organism: Sympetrum striolatum (assembly GCA_947579665.1). NCBI lineage: Eukaryota > Metazoa > Arthropoda > Insecta > Odonata > Libellulidae > Sympetrum > Sympetrum striolatum. The sequence continues at coordinate 43,154,042 of OX388351.1, read as the reverse complement.
TGCAGACACGAGTCTCCGTCTGAGAGTCGTAACTCTAAGATGGTTTCCTTGCTGCCCTTCATACCTGGCGATATTATCTCTAATTTATTTGAAAGCGAGTGATCTGGTCGTGATGGTCAGTGTTGGGAAAAAAGGGCACTTTTTGAGGGGTGTCGAGTCGTCCTCTTATGGAGAATGTTGCATCGAGACTCGCTCAGGATTTCTGGAAGACTTTCCAACGAAGTGGCTCGTAAATTTCGTAGGAGTCATTCATGGACGCGTTCTCGAGGTGTTTTTTTTCCTCAGTGAAAGCATTTTTTTGAGTGCCAATTGGTTCATTGCCGCTGAGACGCTGTTGAAATCCCTGAGTGAACAGAATTAAACTCAGATTCTCAGCTCAACGTGGGTTTCATCGCCAATTTAGTTGATTTAGGAGCAGATATCTTGTCTAATCGAGTACAGAAAAATGTGAAGGCCACTATCTTCCCAGATGCCTACTCAAATTACAGAATGTGAAATTCCGTGAACCAATTTTTTTTAAAAGATCACAGTTTTTTCTGACTAACGAGAAAACCTGCCGACAAATTTATGGGCTAACGAAGATTCATTCCCTGTTCTTACACAGATATTGCACTGGAACTTGAAATAAGGTTTCGTTAGATGAGAGAGAAGGCAGATGCGGGAAAAAATATTGGGAGCAACTTTAAATTCAACTAGATGATATTCTTGTTCTGTAGCTTTGAGTACTGTTTCTTAAACATTTTATGTTAATTTTACTAAGGAGGCTATAATCTGTTAAAGATTGCTTTTTGACTAAAAGAAATATTAAGTCCAAGAAAATAAGTATTTTTTTCAACACCGTAATAAAATTTTTCTTCTACGAAAAGAAGAGAAAGCACTATTTTACGAGTCACGGAAAATATTTCATTCGCTCGTTATCAAAAGGAATTCTGACAATAAGTCTGGTAAAATATGATGAGAATAAATAAAACGAAGCGGCTAAATAGGACCTCCTAAATAGGACCTGATGGCTGAATAATTTGATAATTTATGCCCAGGAAAGAGGGAAATAACTTAAGGAATTGTACGCCATTTCATGAATAAGTCCGACAGGAAAGATGATGGAATCCTACAAATAATGTATCAATGCATGTGAAAGCTCTATAGTTATACAGATTAAGTGTGAATAAGTAACGGCTAGGATTGACTACCTTTTTAAAGATTCCTTCCGTCCTCTCATAGGAAATATTTCCCATAAATTACTCTTCTTACTCTGCTAGTATTTAATCTTCCTGGATAATTTTCCAATACCATGCACAAAAGGTAGATTTGTTTCATTGAAATGCCACTGGAAAATAATCTCTTCGGTATTACAAAACTGGAGTATCTTATGCACTTCTTTTAAGTTTCACTAGTCATTAAACATAGATTTTGTCACTTTTTATTGAAATTTAATTCCTAATAATAAATAAGAGAATTATGAGAAATATCGAAAACCCCATATGAAACTTAGTTAACGGTTCAATATTGCGAAGATTTTGATGAAATATATGGATGCTATTAAAAATCTTCAGCTTTGAAAGTGAAATCTAGATAGTCATGAATTTCCTCATTCCGCTCTAATACGATTATATGAAGATGACCAGCCGTTCATAAACGATTGCTAACTAAATTTTACACAATTCGATCGCAAAAAACGTTTTATCTGAGTTTCACGTTTTACTTTAATATTTAGCGAAAGATTTTGTGGTATACTCTTAAAATTTGACTAAGTTCAATAGCTATCAACTGTTGAATATGCAAAATAGACCCTACAGTTTTTACCTGTTAAAACTTGGACAAGTTAGGGTAAACACACTGAGGTATTACACGGTAGAAATATTTTCTCCACGATGATCCTTAACGAATCACTTTCAGTACGCTCCAGAAATAACCTTTTTTTGTAAATCGTTTATTTCTAGTCGCATCCCCCGTGGTTGGGTATTAGCGACCGCCATTAATCTTTGTTACATATTGTAGGTTACATTTAATTGTTTTATAAATGGAATTAATACATGAATATTGTTTAAAATTTCTTGTTTGTAAGTCAAGTTTATGTTTTGTAGTAGACCTATATTCTTAGGTTAACTCGCGTAGTTTGGCTTCATTTATAAACTTTATTATATTGGTACAGTCCTGGCCAAAATTAACGCAGCACCGGCCGTAAGGATCGCTAGGGAGGTGCTGCGTTAATTTTGGCCAGGACTGTACATTGTTCGTGTTGGTTGAGGAGTGTGTCGATGGTTCCATTGAGCTGGTATTCAGAAATAACCTTCACAAATTAGAGCGGTGTAATTATTTATGGAAAGGCTTTAAAGTGAGGTAGTTATAGATAGCAAAATTTTGATACCAGAGGTTTATATTTTAGCATCATCATTTTACAATCTAAGGATTCGGGCTCCTCTTTGATGCAGTTTTCCAAAGCGGTGTTCTGTGGTAAAGGTAGAACGGCTCTTTCATAATTTTCATCAATATTATCCTTTGAAAATAGCTTTGCTTTCATCTCAGGCAACACCAGTCAGTTCAGCTCTCGCCATAAAAAGCGGACAAATCAATTTCGTCCATAAACCGACATTCAGGCAGTCGCTCCAAACTAGTTCCAACCCCTTTATGGAGGTTGCATTGGAAAACAAAATGCGCGCGGAGGGCAATGCGAGAAGGGACAGGGTGACCCACAACCGAAGTTGACCAAGTCCCTCTATCCTATATACACTAAGTATAACAAGCACCTCTCCCCTAGAAAACGCAACTTTTCTAATAGTTTGACCTGTAAACATTTTCCCTCCCCTCTTGCAGCTCCTTTCTCTCTTCCTCTACACTTAATCATGACCTTCACGCAGCCTCTACTTTCTCCGCCCTCCCACGTTCACCATCAACCTCTCGACGATCCTATTAACATAATTCAACTTTTTTGTCCTCAGAATTTGTCAAGAGCAGAGACAACCCGTGTCCAAAGGCGTGGGCGCGTCCATTAAGTCACAACTAAAACCTTTGTGATCCTTTTTCCCGCGTCTACAAATACCGATGAAAGGTATGACCCAATGAGGTTGGAGATTCGATGTTTGTATTTTCTCGGGATATTTAAAGAGGGTGGGAATATGCAAATAGAAAGCTCTGTATAAGTGTACCCGCTGAAATACCTTAAGTGTCTATGGTGCACAACGAAGATCATTTCCTTAGAAATAAAATTCTGTCACTGAAGCATAAAAGTCAAAATTTTACGCTAACAACGAATTTATTTTTGTTTTGTCAATATTCATACTGCTATCATCAAATTTAGAGCTTATGGTAGTTTGGGAGATTTGAGTGCTGACATTTCTCATTTCTTTTGCTGGAAAGTAGAATGGTAAAACTATCAATAATCAAAATTAACTGACTAACTGTTATCCAAATCTTTTATTCCTTACTGACCTATATTCCCTAGTAATTTTGTAAATTATCAAAGTATATGGGACTTATAAGTACCAGAATCGTATTCGTGAATTAGGAAATGTGTAGTTGAAGTTGATATATTTTTCAGTTTCAACGACAAATAGTGGAGGGTAACTAATATACATATAGGGGAAGAGCGACAATCGAAGAGATAAAATACTATAGAAAAACACTTGGTAATTCCCTAAGAACTAAGTTAATTCGGTGGAAATTACCTGGTGTTTTACTCCTTTGGCATGGATCCCTTCCACAAGGTTGAACTTGGATATATTAGATTTATAAAGGTAATAAATCATAAATTTGGGTTAAATCTTTCGATTAATTTAGGGATAATATATCCTAGACAAAAATTGTAGCTGTTGTGTATCCACAGTCCGATAGTGACAAAATGAACACGGAGATAAATCCTAGGACTATTGCCTCAAAAAAATCATACTTTTTACGAACGATACGCAACGGTAACAAAAGAAAAACGCAGACAATAATGAATACAACATTCACCTGCACGGCTATCAGAAAACGTATTTAGAAGTTAAGGGAAAAATACCTTCGGGTGTACACTAATGTAAAATTAAAATTATTTTGATATCGTAAGTGGACATCGATAACTCAGGCAGTAAGAAAAAGAATTTTGGAAGATGGTTTGTCATCAGATACATCCTATACCATTCACTTATTGAAAAGCATTTTGAAGTAAAATATGATTATAGTAATAGTACGAAGACGGTAAGAAAAATATGTAGCCAATGTGGATTCATTCTACGAGTACGTAGAACACATTCACTCGACATAAGGTACAATAAACACTACATCAGTGCACATACAATGGTATGAACTATGCTAACATTTTTAAGCAACTAAATGCTTTGAAAATAATGAGGTGAAAATTGACTTTAGGCATGAATGGAAAAATTAAACATTTTTTAACGGGAAGAAGATACTAAGCAGATGCTGTGCAAGTTATCTTTATTTTCCTTGACTCCGTAGAAACTCCCAAGCAGTCCCAGAGACTTCAATGGAGAGAAAAAGAAATAAAGAATTCCTCGTAAAGACTCTATGCGGAAGCCAAGAGGTAGTTTGTGTGCATAGTTAAAGGTTATGGACTTTTCCTTCTCAACACGTTTTTATAAAGTAGGAAAACGATGAGAGCTAAGTAGCTGAAGAGGGATAACGGTCGAATGCCATTTACCTTAATCTCCAGTCAACATATCTAAAATAAAATCTACTTTGATGAGGAATAGTCTGTCGTTATCTGCTATTGAATCCGAAAAATTAGTCTCTTACACATCTTCAGATATGTGCTTAACATCTCAACATTATGCACGTAAGTGTTACTTATAGATGGATCAAAAATACATTTTAATGTATGAGAGGTGATAAGAACAAGATCTTTTATCGTACATAGAAGTGATTTTAATAAATTGACAGGTAGGTACTCTCTGCAATATTTGAGACTTATTTTTGCATTCTACCTTTGGCGTAAAATAAATTTCCTAATTACCTATGTTTTAATAAAAGATATGTAATGTAATTTTGCTAAAATTATAGAAATATTTATAGGAGGAGATGATATAGAATCTAATAAAATAAGAAAGTGTTAAATACGTAGTGAAACCAGAATTTCAATAGAAAATGGAACTGGAATGACAAGGAAAAAGAAAACTTATGCGGAAGTTTCAAATTATTATTGTTAGATTTAAAAAAATCACGAAAAGTTTAATAAAGGTGTGGCAGTTCCTATATAATATACAAAGAAAATCTCATATGAAACATAAAAAAGTAAATTGTAAATAAACAATAACTCTACTAATCCATGAGATTATCAGACGAGAAAAAGTAATATCGCAATAAAAAAGGAACTGATAGTAGTACAACATCAATACTGTATGTAGCAATCGTCTTGACCATAATAAGGGGTTGTGTCCTATAAATGGTGAAAACCTCTGCAAAATCTCCCTTAGCTAGGAATAAATAATTCATGTATTCGTAAAATATTATTGATTATAATAAAATAATGCACTATAGGTCTTTAGTAATGCAATTGCTAAATGTAGATTACGCACGCAAGTTTGGATTCCTTGAAAGAAAGGAGATTAGCAGCTGAGTTGCAAAGGCGTGATACAGTGAATGTAAGTACGTTTGTGGAAGACCTGCCGCTTCAATCAATCCGAGAATAGTGTGAAATAAGAGGAATAGATACAAGAACAATATATTTCGCTATAGGAACGAATTCTTCCCACGAACACTATATGATGTAGAAATAGTTATAACGCTTTGTGTTTATACCACCCATAACACTCCAACAAACTGATTGTAGGAAATTTACGTAGATATACGAGTAGATGAGTGATGAGTAGTTAATAGGGGATTCACTGGTCAAATTTATTCGTATACAACTGCTGTACTTTCATCACAAGTTAATTTTTCTCGCGGGATTAGCAGAGAATGGAATTTAATGTTCAAACGCATTTCATCGAAGTGGCTATCATTTATGAGTCACATCATATGAATACGAATATGGGTCGAGTAAACAATATGTCCTTGGGAAGGCTTAAATTCTCGTTTTACTTGCACTTTGGCGGATTAAAAAGTCGAAGGGCGCTAACATGTCTCGAGAGAAGAGCGGTGAATATTGCACGTACGAGATATTGCTCAGGCACTCCTCGGAGACCTAACCTCTTGCATCAAGCAACGCTTTTTCATGGAAAGTGGTAATGTCAATTTATTATCAAAAACAGTCACCCAATTTCTTTATTAAATGAAAACTGCTAGGTGTTAGTTTGTCCCTTTTCTAATTCTCACTTATTTTCTTGCTTACATTATGTTCTAGAAACAACTATACATATATGGCCATTAACAATGAATTAAGCAACACAAAATGTGAAAATATACAATATATAAATTTATATAAGTTTATAAGGAGCCGCTGATACTTGGTGGAGTTTAAATTAAAAAAGGAATCCTTTTGAAAAAAATCATAATAAAAAAGTCCTACGAGTTTTGCTGTAAAGCACTACTTTTTTATGTAAAACAGTGTTGACCTAGAATAAATACAGGTATTTAATAACAAAAACAAGAACAAAGTTCAAGTCTTATTCAACATATTTAATGTTTTCGTAACTTAATCCACTAACATGATGATAGACTTACTTATTGGCGGTTAATCCTCATGTTTAATTCCACAAGGAAAAGTTTTAAAAAATAAAATAATGATTTTAATAATCTAATAATGATAGTAATACATTTTCGTTAAATCGCATTTTCGATTATTTGAGAGTTAGGCAATTAAAAAAACAGAGATACCAGAACCTTAATCTCACTGAAGTCCTTTCCCCTCATTTCTAAGGACAGATATTGTATAGTTAAAATTGAGCTTAATGGAAATCTTCACTTTAGCTCCAGCCGTATTGCAATCAGCAGTAAAACCTTCCCTGGTACTCGAAGCGATGATAAAGCACAAGATTAAGTGAGTAATAATATGTTCAGTTATAACACCCTCCATGTCAATAAATTAAATTTCCACTTAATCTTCAGATTATTTGATAAGCAGATTGACAAGTCATTATAATTATTAGCCTCAGTCTAATAACTTCTAATACGGTAATCACCATTTTAAATTCTAGCAAAGGCTTAGCAATCCACTGAAATACCCGAGGAATCGTGTGTTAGAGATTTTCTTAAATTTTAAGTAAATGGAAATTACTTTGGTGACAAGAGAAAAATATTATCCTCGGCAATAAACCCGGAAATATAACAACACTGGTTCCATGACAATTGACCGCGCGACAACTGAGCGCTCGCGGCAATTGGCCGACTGACAACTGATCGTGTAACAACTGATCGCTACGACAAAAGAACGCTCGCGGCAACTGACTGCGTGACAACTGAGTGCTATGACAACTGAGCCCTACGAAAACTGATCGTGTCAGGTATTAGTAGTAGTAGTAAGTATTAATTGAAGGACAGAACACAAAGCAATGTGAAATATACAAATATTGTGGGAACAATAGAGCGGTAGTCAATTTACCGAATATTGATTAAATTAGAGTAGATACTTGAATTGCTAAATTTTTTTACTAAACATTCTTACAGATAACAGTTTTGCGAAGGAATCTTATCAACCCAACCAGGGCTCCAAATTTTAAATCCAAATTTCGTTCCTTTAATGCTTCCTGAAAACGTACCGCGATCAGTTGTCGTAGCACTCAGTCGCTCAGTTGTTACGCGCTCAGTTGCTGCGCGGTCAGTTTTCGGGCCACGAACAACGCTCGCTAACACTGCCCGACTTTGCCAAACAACTGTGTTCTTAGTTTTATCATGGAACCTTCAAAACTGGAAAAACTATTGAAGTTTTTTTAAACGTAATGACGTTTATTTATTGTTAACGAAGTGCACTTAGATAGAAATTGCTTGCGATTACCGTTTCTTTAATTTAGCGAACTTCTTACGTGTTTTGGACCGTAGGAAAGTCCTTTCAACCACAATCATTTACGAAAATTAAAATTTTGTTTGAACCTAAACTAGTGAGTATCTTCTTCCAAAATGATGGTAATTCGTAAATTATATTCTGAGTACTACAATCCTGCCAAATGTGATTAAAATTCTTCTTCTCATCCCTTCCCATGTAAGATAATCGTTTATTGCATATCAGATTGGAAACAAATTCCTCTAAAAATCCTAGAAATAAGCGTAAATTGCTAGAGAAAATTAAAGCATACGATACTTATTTCAGGTCACGATTCTCTGGAAAGCCAAGATGCAAGATGATTCACGGAGTAATTAGGTGCGAAGAAGAAAGTGCTTGGAAGGAAATATTATTGATGCATGCACCTGTCCATCTTTCAATTTAATAATTGAAGCATTCTTACCGTATTTTGTTTCCCCTCAGTGAAAGGCAACTCCAGCATATGTGCAAGACAAAGGTTATGGGAATTTGAATATAGCAGAAATACATCTGAAACTTAAATGGCAGTTACTGGAATGAGGCGAGTGGAAAATTATGATGAACTACTTAGCCGCAAGAAAAGGTTTAAAACTGTAGATCACAATCTGAACCTTGAAATTATCGTTTAAAGTTCGCAACCGCTAAAATGGAAGCGGATGCGTCGTAATTACGGACAATTAGCTGCCATACTATTTAACGGAACGACTGCGGGACTTCATGCACGTAAGTACTTTCTCTCTTTTTCGACCTTCACGAAATGACCAATACAACATCAAAAGATAGATACCATTATTATCATAACGAATCGCTTGGCAAAAGGAGCAAGTTTTCAATAGCAGAGCCAATTTTAAAGTATACAATATCATGGTAATATGATACTTTGGGTAACAAAGCAGATTCGTTTCGGGGTCATTTGTATTGTAATCTGCAATACCATATTATAATAATACTTTGAATATACTTTGGCCGATTTGTCTCCGGTTAAAGTTAAGTTTATTAAGCTGAATTTCAAACTAATTTCGAAATGCGGCAGAAGTTTTTTGGAATTCGAATCCAGAAACCTAGAGTACTGAGTGACGATATTTCTAAGGTTCCGCATTCCGCAAAAAAACAACACTATGTTGTAAGGAAAGAAAATTTGGAACATCCTGTTTATTAATTAGAGGTTTAATATTTCTAATAGCCAAAAATGACAGTTATAGGAAATTTTAAACCTCTAAAATACCCTATACAGTAAAATAAGTTTCGTATTTTTATCAATTGTATTAATCTGTATCTATCTTCCTGTCATAACATCGTACTTGTCCAATTAATTCTTCTTTACCGACCACGTCATGGTTTATCAGATTTCATTCCTAAGTCATCAAGTGGATTTGTTTAATTTTCCCAACTAATAGTCAAACAAAAAGTCTGTTTTGGCTAATTTCTCGACATAACTACCAGATTTATTTTATTTCAACTAAATTTTCTCATTATAATTGACAAATTAATTATTTATGTAAAAACATCATCTCCATCAGCCAAAGTTTAAATATGCAGCATTCCACACTTATAAATATTAATTTATCCTGTTTTCGACAAGTTAACTTCAGACGATCTGCTACAGAAATTTCGATTTTACATTTGTGAAAATTAATTAGTAACCGTAATTTTTTGCATTATCAAGTAATAGAGCGCTTATTAACCTTAAACGATACGCTCTTAGCTTACGATTAGCTTAGCGCATCCAATTGAAAACGTTTTCTTGAGTCCACCATCTTAGTTGGAAGTGAGATTTTCTAGATTATTTCAATCTTTAACCAGATATGAGATTTGAATACATTTTCATATTTCCTCCTCCATAAATTACTTGACATATTTATTCCGTTAAAGAACTCTCCATTCCCTACGCCTTATCTGATGCAGGCCGTAAATCCTACGACATCCCGGCCAATCCTTTCTTTCCACCCGCGTCCCATTTTGCGTCAAGTTCCCACGCGGCGTTTAGCGAAGGGACTTTTCACACGCTGGACCATCGAGATAAAACCAACCACCAACATTTTAAAACCCTTTGTTCTCTCCACCTCGTGACTTCGCAATTACTTCCAGCTGCTTCGAGAAAGGACCCTTTAAATATATATCTCCTACATGGCATCTCGAACGCGGGAATTAAAAACAAATCTAGATCATCTTAAAGCATAATCTAAATTCAATTTGCAGAATGCGTTAGTTTCAAAACTCAGCAACATAGAAGTATATTAGGCTTCGCAAGAAGTATAAAAAAGGTATTCTTAATTTAATGTGATGAGTAAGTCCGCCAATCATCTAGTCTATGAGAGATAATCAGAAACTCTAGGACTAAGTATCATTTAATTGAGCTGATGGATCACTTTGTAAAGCAACATGGAGAAGCTGTTTCAAAGGAAAATCAAGCAACCAGAGTAACCCATATCTATATGATGACCTAATTTGGAAACGTAAATGAATGGAAAGGATATTATAAACCCGAATCAAGAGGGAGTACTGTTATCTTATCCATACCAACAACACCTTCGTTTATAAGTAAAATTCTATTCCTAACACATAGGAGTGAAGAAAAAATTCGCTGTTACTTGAGTTAGTTAGGCCCCAACAAGAGAACGCTTGCAAAGTATGGGACCCCACTTATGAGTGCGGTAATCGTCAATTAGAAAAAGTGCAACGAAAGCAATACGTATTACGTAAAGAATTGTCTAACAGCGAGTTACTCAGATTTTTCATGATGCAGGTTGAAAATATTTAGAAGATAGATTTACACAAAGAGTTCTTTAACTTAAAATTTAAAAAGTACGTTCAATTTTGCCAATTCAAGGCATACTTATCATATATCCTGTATTGGAAAACAAAAGAATGAATGGCCTGAAATTAGAGAATGACATGCTTGTAATTTGGCTTCTTCCAATTACGAAAATTTTATTTTTACTATATCATATTTATTTACGGCATGTGATAACTTTAAATTTGAAACGATATTACGTAGTCTAAGTGTGGCCCACTAGCTCAGTTGGTTAGAGCGTCTTGCTAATAACGCGAAGGTAGTGGGTTCGATCCCCCAAGGGCAATAATTTTTAGTACTTAATCATCCATATATTCAGAACTTAACAATTACGAACGAGGAGGCCTCTAAACCGAAAAATACTTTTTTGATACACATCGAAATCCACTTCATTTGAAAAAGAATATCGCTTGAATTATAAATTTTAGGAAGATTCTCTGCAAAAAGAACGACAGAAAAAATAGATATAAATCATATTCAAAACGTTTATAAATAAATAACTTAATAGATAAACGGCCAATGAAGATGGATTTTAGCAGTAAATTTCTGCAACTAATTACCATTGATAAAAGAATTGAGGTATGAAATGATTCAGAACATGTTACGAATACTCCTGACCATTGATTCGTACGATACTTGATAATTACGGTATCGGTTAGGCCCTGCTAACGAATTGCGGCAATGCTTTATTTAGCGTTACGAAGAAATTTCGATCTGTGTTGTGGACTTACACGCTTTGGTATAAAAAATAAATAAATACCTTGCTATTTGTCACTAGTGAACCACTATTTCATCGACTTTAAACACCAACAGGAAACTGGAAGAAAGAAAATTCTTTTATCAAAGAGCTCAGCAAAGACAAAGATGACTATTTTCAGATTAAATTAAGAATATTCGGTCCGCATTAGCCATTGCTGAAGGTAATACAAGGTAAACTGTAATTATCATCGTTTAGTTCACTTAATTATTATTATTTACTTCGCTTTCCTTATTATATTAATGAAATTGAATATAATATCCAGAAAATTATTTGAGGAATCTATACTCATATACTACTCAGTTATGATTGAACATATCAGTTTATAACAACAATAAATGACTAAATAGCATATTCTGACTCCTACTCCTTTAAAATAATCATAAAATTTAGTATCGTTATAAAAATTGAGCATTTTACCTTCATATAATTAATTTGACCGAAGTAATGTGTGGTAATTAAGATGAAAATATATTGGACGATAATATATCGCTTATAGAAGTGAATTCAATGAGATGGTAAATTCTAATTAATAAAAAACAAATTATACACGAGTCTTATCATTTATTATCGCCTCACTTGCATATACTCGTATTAAGACATTTCTCAATTCATATTTTTCCACTGAAAATCAACGGAAAGTTGTTGCATTCTATATTATACATTTGAGTTCTGGAGTGTATCTGTAATTGTACACCTAAAAGTCACGACCGAGGATACATTACTTTCAAACTTGCATATTATTTAGAGTTGACTCTCTTCTGATATTAGACTTTTTTCTTTCATATATTGGTCACCGTTCCGATCTCAAAGGAGTCAAAGAGCTCCAATAAATAAGTCATACAAAGTAAGAAATTAAAATTAAAATGTTGTAATTCAATTACAACTAAAGATAATTTAATATTTAATAATTCAATTTTTCAATGAAATTTTAATTAATTTCGATTAATCTCTCGTTAAATTGATTTAATTTACTCATCTCAATTTCCAACTTATTTCAAGTTAATCATTTATCAATTATAACTGTATTTTTACGAATAATTATTTATATAATCGTTATAATTCGACTTAGAGCTAGGAGATAATGGATATTGTTTTAGCAGTGTCGTGATTTGATATTACCACGCTATATTACCATTATTTCCATAATACATTTTTACTACCATTGCGTTTCTGTTTCGTAACGCATTTTTATTTGTGTAACCTGAGTGATACCAACGAAAGAAACTTGTGTAATAATTAAGCAGAGGCGAGAAGTTGGCATGACAGCTGAAAGAAACAATTTTAGCGTCTTAATCTTATGCGGTAAATATTCCTTAAGCTATCGTATATTCATGGATACCGTAGTTTTTCTTCCCATAAAATAGAGCTAGGGTGTCGCCTTATATTTTTGGTCGAATTATAACATAACCTAAAACCTGAAATTTAACTCAAAAGTTTAAGGTCGACTTATACGCCTTCAATATTGCTAAAATTGAAAGTAAAATTTTCATTATCACAGTTCAATAATTAGTATATAAGTAATAATTTTAATCTGCATTATTCTAATTCTAGTTTTTCTTATTTTAACTATTTTCTTGATAATTTGATTTAATTTACTTAAACGTTAATTATTTTAATCTTTAACTTATTTCGGGTAGAATTTTTATTTTTATTCTATTATCTCATGTAAATAAGAGCAATTAGCTAATAAAGATGCACTCAAAAATTATTTCTTCCTTATCCCAGTTCCTTGCATATTTACTCTCATATTGAAAGATTTCCGAAAATTTCGCAAGGAAGTCCTGAAGTCCCTCTTGACACTTCTGAAACGTTGTCCCTCAAGTATTGAGTGGTCCAAGAGTGACATAAAAACAATCAGGCAGAAGTAGAGCCATCTTTGAGAACATGTCAACAAACTGTCAAGCTGTTGTTGCGTATTACGAGCTAAGTTATCATTCCATAAATTAATTTGCTCCCATTACACGTAGTTTTACTTTAAAGATTTAATTTACGATTAGCTTGATTGAATTGAATTTGAATCCCAATTAACCAATTTAATTATTAAATATAGAAATCAAAATTATTAAAAAATTTACGTTAATAATTTAATTAAAATTTAATGAATAGTGTAAAAAATACAGCTGTCATTACGAGTTAATAGTAACTAAAATGTAATAATTTCAATTTTAATTTATTTTAATTCAATAGCCTTGATAATAGGATTTAATTTACTTAAAAGTTATTTGTCTTAATTTAAACGTATTTCAAGTTTTTTGATTAGTTATGTTCTATCATAATGTGAAATAATAAGAATGACTAACTAATAAATAAGCAAAAGTAATTCGCTTCTGACTCTTTTATATTTACAGTTTATTTACGATCATCTCGAAAGATACCATCTCCGAAAATTTCGCAAGGACGTACTGAAGATGAGTTAACCTCTTGACATTTCTGAAACGTTATCCCCCAAGGATTACGTGGTCCAAGAATGCCATAAAAACAGTAAAACCATCTTCGGGAACATGTCAACGAACTGCCAAGCCGTCGCTGCGTCCGCGACACGTGAGGCTATTGGGCATCGACATTGAAACTTACGGGTGAAGGTAAGTGGCACGCGGCACATTTGTTTTCCATTTTTTCTTCGCCCGAATCCTCCGGCAGCGATCACGAAATGGCGCTCTTACGCACGTCTACCTTTCTCTCTAAGTTTCTCCACTTTCTCATTTTTCCTCTGACCCGTCTACCTTCGCCAATGTCAAGGCAATGAATGATTTTTGCCACGAGGAATGCGGTTGGGGCCTTGAATCGATACGTCTTGCGAAATGACATTTCTTATTGACGAAGATTTTTTGGTGCCGTATTCGAAAGAGACGGGTGGCTGGAAATCTGAACTAGCTGAACAAGTTACGTCAGTGAAATTGGAGGAGGAAAAGTCGTTCCTGGCAAAATAGGGAAACAGAAATATTCGAGTTATCGCAGCGTAAACATTTATGATATATCTAGTTATTTGAAGTTGCCGGGAAATACTTAATAAAATTACAAGAAATAACAGTTATTCCAGAATTAATATAAATTGTTAATGATTAGTAATAAATGTTAACTATAAACATCATGAAATGGATAGTATGAAATATAACTTAACATCAATTACTTTCATTTATATTTCGATAATTATAGGACTTTATTTGGCGAAATTGGGACTTGTATTTCAATTAATAAATTTACATACAAATATTAAAAATGAAAATGACTTTCGCAAGTGGATTAATATTTTAATACAATAACATTTCATTTACTCAGGTGTAAACTGCGTCGAACCTTATTAAAAAAATTTAATGGGAGATACTCATTCACAACAATAAAATTGTTACAAAGTTAAAAGTAGGTAACAACCAGGTGGTAATTTGTCATATCACTTCCAACACAATATGTACATTTTTAAGCCAAAATTTTTATCCTACACAATAACAACAACCTCTCATGCAAAGAACATCTCAATATAAATATACCATACATTATATATCACTTTCGCAACAACTCCACTCGAAACCTGATCCATTTACACATTTTCAAGGTATTATTTAAGGCAATCATTTATGAAAAATAAATTTATTTTGCGGGAAGGGGCTGAAAATTTCCTTTTATCAGCCATTCTAGTCACCTGCCATTCTATGAATAAACGAATATTTACCAAATCTCTTCTGTAACCCTCTGCCCTTATTTTATAATCTTGGTAATTTTTCCTATGACCAATATAATATCATCAAACAGGTATGGTAGACACCAATGAAATAATTAGGATTTAAACCACTAAAAACAATTTAGTAAGAATTAGGAAAGCGTTAAAGGTACTTTGCACATAAGGGCGTGCACCCAGAAAAAATCTCAAGGAAAAAAGGACTTGAAAAAAGTCCGGACCTGGTCCTGGGTTACCGGCCCTGTCAGACTTTTTTCAAGTCCGTTTTTTCATGGGAATTGTAAGAATTGGTGAAAGAAAAGAATTCGTTATAGCTAACCCATAGTTGGATACATAACAAATCTCAAGCAAACCAGTCTTGGAGAGAAAGAAAAAAACGAATGAGAAGAAAATAGCCAACATATGTAAATCGCTGCCATAGCTCATTTTCGCCACCAAGTGAGCGAAGAGACTAATTAATAAATAATGTGAAACTCGATTTTCGGTAGAATATTGTCGGAAAAGTATGCAAAATATCGTGCAAAAGGGTACTCGGTACTTGAACATGCATTCCTCACAAGTGATTCCATGGGATTGAAAATTTTACCTGGTCTGGACTTGGATGGAAACTTGGAATCCCAACCCATAGGATGGTTTCCTTTCGGTGAAAAATCCTTTTTCACTCCACTGCGCGGCTAAGTTGTTCCTTAGCTTCACAAAAATGGAGGGTACAGAAGCAGTAGTTATATTTTTTCCTCCCGTATTTCGATGATTAATAAAGAGAGACTAGACTTTGATCAGAGGACACCGCCTCCGGAGAAAGAGGTTTAAAAATTGATATTAGTTATTGATTCTTATCATCGAGAATATAAAGTTATCAGTCAGTTAGATACGAAAAACTAATCTTTTTACGTGGAATCTGGAGGAACGACATCTTAGTAACAATAATAATAATAAGAAAGGTCTTTAATTAAAGAGAGATTGAGGCTTTTATGTCAGGTTAGGTTAGGTATTGGGTTTATGGTGCATCGACGGCTGAGGTCATTTAGCACCTTCGGTAGAATTAATTTTTTCTGATTAGTTATTTTCAAACAAAGTGGCAGTAGTTACGAAGGTTAACAAACATTTAAATGCAAGAGAGCTGTCATGTTAATCATATTTAGATCTTCCTTACGGGTTTTTAGATTAGAGGAAATAACTCGGTTTCCCTAAGGAAATTCAATATTCCGTCCACCATGATGGGGTCGTTACCCACTATTTCCTTCATTTCTCCTCTGATGTTGTGTTTATCACGTCTCTCCAGGTAATGAGGACATTCGGTGAGAATGTGTTTTATAGTTAGTTGGGATTCACAATGCTCGCATTCTGGTGGCTCTTTCTCTCTTGTGAAAAGATATGAGTGAGTTAGTTTGCTGTGCCCTATTCTTAGTCTGGTGACCACAACTTCCTCACGCCTATTATTTCGGATAGAAGATAGCCATTCCACAGTATCGGGTTTAATACTGCGTAATTTATTTTCTACGATCAAGGACCAGCGACTACACCATTTCTGTACTGTTTTCTGTATTAATAAATTTCGTAGGTCTACTGCCAATATGTGTGGGTCTCCTATTTCATTCTCTCTAAGTGCAGCTTTAGCTGCAGCATCAGCTTTCTCATTCCCAGTGATTCCCATGTGTCCAGGAATCCAGACAAAGGATACATCCACTCCCCTTGCTTTCAGAAGCAAAAGGGATGAGTGAATGCCCTGTACTAATGGGTCCATGTTGAATGTTTTGGAGATCATCTGAAGGGCACTGAGGGAGTCTGTGCAAATTAGGAATGAGGAGTTCCTGGAGTTGATAAGTTCTACTGCCTTCTTGATTGCAAATAGTTCTGCAGTGTAGATACTGCAGAAAGGGTGTAATTTTATCTGTATGGATCCAAAAGGCTCTGCTACAATAGAGCAGCCACAGGCTATCTCAGATTTCGAACCGTCTGTGTATATGGCAGTACAGTTAGTATGAGCCTCTAAAATTTCCTGAAAGCCCCTTTTGAATGTCCAAGGATGGGTATCCTCTTTGGGGTTCCTGGCCAGATCGTAAATGATTTTTGGTGTGGGAATCTGCCAAGGTGGGAATTTTGGGAAGCCAGCAGGATACAGCTTTGGCAATTGAATACCTGTGTCATTGATAAAATTCAAAAAGCGTATTCCTAGGGGAAGAGTTGCCCGAGGTCGCCTATAAAACAATTCTTTAAAATTTGGTTTAAAAAGCAGACTGTAGCAGGGGTGGTTCTTTGTCGATAAAATTTTACTTACATAGTTGCCCATTAAAATATCCCTGCGAGTTTCTAGAGGTGGCTCCCCAGATTCAGCATAAATGCTGACTACTGGGCTGGTTCTGTATGCACCTGTTGCCAGTCTTAGTCCACAGTTGTGGGTGGAGTTTAAAGGGCGTATATATGAACTCCGTGCAGAAGCATATATAAAAGAGCCATAGTCAAGCTTTGACCGTATCAGTGCCCTGTAAAGAAGAAGCATTGATCTACGGTCTGCACCCCATCTACTACTGCTTAAAAAACGTAAAATATTCAAGGTCCTTTGGCATTTATTTTTCAAGGAGTTTATGTGGGACTTCCAGTTCAGTTTTCTATCTAAAAACATTCCCAAAAATTTAACATTTTCCACGAAGGGTAAAGTGATATTCCCAAGTTTCAAGGTTGGGTTTGGGTAGATTCCTCTCAGCCTGGAAAAATGGACACACTTCGTCTTCTCACGAGAGAAAACAAACCCTGTAGTGTGTGACCAGTGCTGGAGTTTATTCAGAGTCAGCTGGATTTGTCTCTCAGCAGAAGATAACTTAGAGGACCTGCAAAATATTGCAATATCGTCTGCAAATAAGGAGGCATGAACGGGGCTTTTGATACAGTCCGCCACATCATTTATTGCTATGGCAAACAGTGTCGCACTAAGTACTGAGCCTTGAGGGACTCCGTTTTCTTGAACATGAAGCCTTGAAAGTTGGTCGCCTATCCGTACTCTAAATAACCGTTTCCTTAGAAAGTTGGATATAAAGATGGGTAAGTTTCCATGGAAATTCCATTCATGTAGCGTTTTTAAGATTTTGAAGCGCCATGCCCTGTCGTAGGCTTTTTCAATGTCAAAGAAGACACCTATTACATGCTGGTGGTAAAGAAATGCTTCCTGGAGTAAGTGTTCTATTTGCACCAGATGATCAATAGTGGACCTGCCCTGTCGGAAACCACACTGCATATTGCAAAGAAGGTTGCGGTTTTCGAGACACCAGATTAGCCTTCTATTCACCATTCTTTCCATTAGTTTGCAAAGACAGCTTGTTAAAGAAATTGGACGGTAATTTGATGGTGAAGACTTGTCCTTTCCTTGTTTAGGAATGGGCACTATAAGTGATTCGCTCCAACTTTCAGGGAATTCTCCTTCCTCCCAGACTTGGTTGAGGGTCTTCAGGAGTTCCCTCTCTGTTTCTTCTGAAAGGTTCCTTAGGAAGGCGTTATGTATAAGATCACTTCCTGGTGAGGTGTCTTTCGAGTCTTGTATGGCCAGTTTCAATTCTTGGAATGTGAATGGTTCATTATATGGGGCAGTTTGTCTTGAGTTTCTGAAATTCAGGATTCTACCTTCTGAGCGACGTTTATATGCTTTGAAGGGAGGTTGGTAATTATCTGTACTGCTGGAAATTTCATAGTGCTTTGCAAAGGTATCTGCTAGTTTGGCAGGGGATGTGATCACATTGCCATTTATTTTTAGTGCAGAGGGATTGCAGTGGTTACTGGCCATTATAGATTTCACTTTGTCCCATACTTGCTTCATTGGGGTTCGGTGGTTGATTGAAGAGGTGTATTTAATCCAGGAGGCTTTCTTGGCCTCTTTTATTACTTTCCTTGCTTTTGCCCTAAGCTGTCTGAAGGATGATAGGTTCCGTGCAGTGGGGTACGTTTTGAAGATGTGGAGGGCTTTTTTCCTCTTTCGAATTGCAACTGCACAGTCATCATTCCACCATGGAACTGGAGGTCGATGGGGGCTTCCATGGGACATTGGTATGTTTTCCTCGGCAGTTGTAATGATAGTTGTAGTTAGAGCCTCGATGTTGTGCAGTGCTCCTATGCTAGGGTCATATTTGAATTTAATCATTTCCTTAAAGTTTTGCCAGTCAGCTTTCTTTAGAATCCATCTTTTGGGAAAATAAAAATTGTGACATTGCTTTCCCGTTTTCTTGATAAGCAAGGGAAAGTGGTCACTTCCGCAGAGGTCATCATGTACAGACATTGAAAACAGCAGAGAAATTGTGCTTGAACTTATAACTAAATCAATAGATGAGTATTCTCCATTAAAAGCATTAAAACGTGTTTTCTCTTGGTTATTAAGTAAAATAAGGTTAGAATCAGTTAAAAAGTTTTCTATAAGTCTACCCCGACCATTATGATCTCCCATATTGTCGCCCCACATAGTATTGTGTGCATTAAAATCACCAAGTAAAATATATGGTTTGGGGAGCTGTCGAACTAGATCTTCTAGCGTGTCTCTCGTAAATGGCGCCCATTCTGGGAGGTATAGATTGCAGAATGTAATCATTTCTGGGATAGCTGTGGTGACTGCCACAGCCTGTAGGGGTGTCTGCAAATCCACCAGGGAGGCGTGAATGCTCTCCCTGATAAATGTGGCCACCCCACCACGGGCTCTGTTACCTCCATCGTCGTCCACCCTGAACATTTTAAAACCCCTTAGGTCCACCATGTTGGTGCCTTTAAGGTGGGTCTCCTGCAAAAAAATGCAGGCAGGGTTGAGGTTGTGAATCAAGACTTTTAACTCTTCAAGGTGAGTGTAATAGCCATTACAGTTCCACTGTAATAAGAGAGACATAAGTAAATAGATGGGAGGGTAAAAAAGGTATGTTTAAACCCTGCTAGGTTATTATGTTGTCTGTACTTATCAGCGGTTGATCCCAATTCTCCTGCTCTTTTTTCGATCCAGGAGAATTTTTCTGCGTTCAGCCTCAGTGAGGACATCATCATCCTCCAGGTCCTCCATGCAAGGGGATGTCTTGGTGGGAGGCCTCTGAGAGGGTGTAATCTCAGTTTGTGTGGGATGAGAAGATCCAGGTGGATCTGTCCTAGGCAATGCAGTGTTTGTGTTCGAAGGTTGGGTCTTCTTTGTTTTATCCTTCTTGGGCGAGTCCACTAAATTATCTTTTTCTACCTCCATTTCAGATTCCGAGCTTTCTTTCTCATTCTTGTTATTTTTTGGTTTCTTCTTTCCGTCCAGGATACCAGTTTTTTCTATGACGTTCTCTGCTTGTGTTTGTACCTTGCTTGTTAATATTTCAGCCTCTTTTTTATTGCTTAAAGCAGCCTTTGGTTCATTACTAACACCAACAGGTTTATTCCCTGGAGGAACGGACTGGTAGCTTCTGAGTTCAGATAATTCACTTCGAAGTTTCTTTTGTTCTTCTAGGAGTTCCTTAACCAGGGTAAATAGTTCGCCCATGGTTGCCTGAGAAGAGGGACTGGCTACTACTTTCGAAAAAGGGATGGGAGGAGGTGGAGTCGCCATCACCTGTTTCCTGGCTTCTGTCACTGAGATCTTACGTACAGCTCTGAGCTCTTGAATCTTCTTTTCAGTGCGAAAACTAGGGCAGTCCTTAGACCAGGCAGAATGTTCTCCTTTACAGTTTATACAACGATGCCCTGAGAGACATTGGGTTCCCTCATGGGCCTTACTGCTACAGTCTGGGCAGATCTTCTCCCGACTGCAAGTGAACTTGGTATGTCCGAATCTGAAGCAGTTAAAACACCGCATTGGATTCGGCACATACGGTCTTATTCTTTCAACCTGGTAACCTAGCTTTACATCAGATGGCAACTGAGGAGTTCCGAAGGTGAGTATTAAGGAGGCAGTAGGTTTTAGAACACCATCCCTTTTCGTCATTATTCTTTCTACTTTTATGACACCTTCGGTGGCTAGCTCTGAGCACAACTCCTCAACTTCCATGTGCTGCACTTCGAAGCATTTTATAACGCCTTTGCTGTAATTTAGGCTCTGATGTGCATCAACCTTAACTGCAAAGGGACCAAGAGACTTCAGATTAAGGAGTTTTTTGCTCTGAGCATCTGTTGTTGTTTCTACAAGCAAGGTTCCGTTTCGTAACTTCTTTGTTGAGGCTACTTCTCCCACAGTGTTCTTTATGGCTTTAGCCACCACAAATGGTGAAGTTGTGTTAAAATCTTTCCCATCATCCATTCTGCTAATTATTAGGTATCTTGGCACAGATATTTTGGCCTCATTAGCTTTGGTCACCATTTTTACTGGGCTCTGTGAGCGCAGTCTCTTTCCTTTTCCTTCCACTCTACTATCCACTTCAACAACTTCCATTTTAAGCCGCTACTTCGCCGAGTTCAGGACTCGTTGCCCCCCCTCAGCCCCGTGGAGGCGGCGGCGGGGAATGAGCTCTTTACTCTTTCGGTGTCGCTTTAGAGATGTTTTAGCGAAAGAGAGTTAATAAGGTATCACTCCAAGTGATACAATAAAAGGTCCTAGGACCAAAAGAAGCGCTGGGATACCCCCCAGCAGGTAGCAGAAGAGCACCGGGTTACCCCCCGGCAGGTAGCTCAAAACAGTGGATGGTGACCGGTATCCGAACCCGGTCGCTTACCAAGCCACTGTCCCCATGAGGGGGCTTTTATGTCTCTTCTTACATCCAACCCTTCGTCATATAAACTTTAAAGAAAGAGATAGCTTGAAAAAGCACATAGAAGAAAACTACCTTGTAAAAACTTGAGCTCTATTAAGGATTAGCTTAGGTTTTGAAATGGTACAATTAAATAAAAAATATATGATGAAAATAAAAGAAAACTGAACAATATTGGCAAATTTTAAATGTTCCTATAAAATTCCAATTTCCAAAGAAGCAATTCCAATGTCTTCCTTTCACAGTCTAATATAAAACTATTTAATACGTTTAGTTAAAATTAAAATAATTTGAAGAGGAAATATATTTGATAAGTTCATAGAAATAGACATATGAAGGGAATTTCTATTAAGAAATTTAACCTCTTATCGTTCTTGTGTTAAATATTAAACATCGAACATGTGTTCTTATTCTATAATCAACGTTATTTCAAACCCATTTTCTTTACCCTTGGTAAATCAACTTATGAGGAATTTTTATATGCTCCTTACCGTCGAAGATCTGACTATGTATTCACTTTCGCTTCCAGTGGAAGATGCACTAGATCACGAACGTCAAAATGAGACGAAACACATCATTAGGAAAGTGGAACGCGAGTGCACTGTGTTTAATTTAGGCCTCGGTGTGATCACAAATTGCGCAATCGCGATTACAATTCATTTCTTACCGAATGAAGAGCGGTTTAGAAATAGCATTCTATGCAACTGGCGCTTTCAACGAAGACGTCGTAAATATAACGAATGTTTTCCTTTGGAGGGTTTCATCATTAAACGGATTACCTAACCGAGAACATGAATTCTCTCTCTAAAACCAATCATGTTATGCTTGATTAAGGCATTAATTGAATGAGGAGCATCAACACAACTTAACTTTAGTTAGCCATGTATAAGACGACAATCAGTAGAAACCGAAAGAACATGATTTTTGTAAGAAGGATTTGCAATAAAAGATAAAAGCATTCTGCCACAAAGATTTGATGAACTATTCGTAATATTTATTTAATCTTGAACGAAATTCAGTTTATAACTGCAAAAATTGCCCTCGGTGGGGTATGGATGAACTTGTTACCCAAACCATTAAGGTTCCGGATGCGATTTCTGCTCGGGAAATGGTTTTAATTGTACGAAGATGAGACATTTACTCTACTAACAGTCGTCTCATTAGTATAGAATTTGCCAATTAAAGATATTATTTCTTTTTTCGATGAAGTTAACTAAAATTCACCATACACTGTTAGGATCACAATCAGATGATCATTATACATGAATTCATGAAATGAGGTCAGGGTAAAAACTGGACTTAAAAGTTTGAATGACGTAGTCGTAATTATTCATCTGCATCATTCTTATCAGTCTAAAATAACTATTTAAATAACTAAATATAAATTTAATGGTTAAAAACAGATATTAAATTGTATGAAATTTTTAAGGATACAAAATTACAAGGATATTAGCTTAGCATTAATGACTGGCAATTTTTCTTGGAATGAATCAGGTTGCGTAAAATGCTTTATTTAGTAAATTATACGATGGAAATTAGTGAATAATTCACGATAGCATAATATATTTTGATATATTTGAAGATATTTTTGATAGATTTAAAAAAGAGAATTTATGAATACAATGTTTTTCCAAATTATTACTACTTTATATCTTCGCGGCATACATATCAATTACAGGTTCTGCCTAAGAAGTATTACATTAAGTAGCCTAAGGGTTTATTAGTAAATGCTCTTAACGATAAAGAAAGGGAGTCTGGAATGAAAATTAACGTAAGCAAAGCTTAAGTATTGAGATTCACTAAGGGAAAGAAAGCTAAGTTTACGATTAGGGTGGATGGGGAAAACCTAGAGCAGGTGGATAAATTTTCTCACTTGGGAAGTACACTTTCGTGGGATGGAAGATGTAAAGATGAGGTTCGAAAAAGAATTGCCTTGGCCAAGGAAGCCTTTATAAAGCGAAGGGAATTGATGACCAAAGGTCTCGATAAAGGAATCATGAAAAGATTGGTGAAATCCTTGGTTTGGAGTTTGTTGCTTTATGGGTGCGAAACTTGGACTTTAAGAAAGGAGGAAGTTTATCGTTTGGAGGCCTTCGAAATGTGGTTATTGCGTAGAATGGAAATCGTAAGTTGGGTTGAAAGGAAAGCAAACACCGAGGTGCTGAAGATGCAAACTCAAAAGATGTTGGATGACATAAGGGCAGGGCCGGATTTAGATAAAAAGAGGCCCTAGGCTATTCCACTTATGAGGCCCTTTCACCTCCCATTTTTAAGTTTGTAAATTTAACAAAAACGAGTGGAATTGCAATATCTCAACAGTTTATTAGTCATATGCATAGAATTTCTCCTTATTTTCGGTTCAGTGTTTTAGTTTTCACTGTTTTTAGAATAGCGTAATTTAAATTTTGCTTGCAATTTGAATGTAGGCCCCTCTTGATCTTGAGGTCCTAGGCTGAAGCCTAGTTAGCTTATTGGAAAATCCGGCCCTGCATAAGGGGTGGGTTAACTATAAAGAAATAAAGGAAATGACGCTTAGTAGGGATTTTTGTGAGTTCTACCAAAAGGTAGAACACTCATGAATGAATGGTATTGTTTAAATTAATCAATTGAATGAAACTTTGTTTAGCGAAATTTAATCTTAAGGACCATAATATGACATAGAAATGATGCTTCTTCAGGGAAACTGCCAAAGAAGTAGGCGTGCTTTTAAGTAAATATGCCAACCAAAAAGAAAAGAGATTTGGTTGATTAACGGGAACATCTCTCCGCTGAAAAAAGGAATGAAGGGTTCCACAAAATGAAAGCCGTAGCGACAAGAACAAATCACGATGCTCATTAAAAAGAAAAGCGGATATTTACGAGGATTTTTTCCCTGCGTTTATTGAAACAGGTTGTAGTTATATTCTCATTTATAAGGAATTTTCAGGGGGAAGGTGCCACGGCATCGAAATTACCCGAAGAGAGGTATTCCCACAAAGGAGTGCCCTCGACTTTATCTAAGAAAATTTGCGGAGAATTTACATAAATTCTCTTATGGCACCAAAATTGACGTTTCAATCCTCATTACATTTATTTATTAAGTTTTATCACAGCAATTTGGTAAGAGAACCATGTAGTAATAGTTGAGGGAGATAACGTAAGTACATACAATCTGTCCGGCATTCGCCCAAGTACGAGAGGGAAACCCCTCGAAAAGCCTTCCTTGTACAGTACCTATCTTTACAATAAGTCCAATTAGTACAATAAATAAACTAAGATACAAAAACATAAACACAAATACAATCGATTAAATTATTCATGATAATATTACACTATCCTAGCTGTGAAATATAATTATATACAAAAGACTTTTAAGTGATTCATAATTTATAATTCATTAATGAATATATATATATATATATATATATATATATATATGTGTATGTATAACCATTTAAATTTATAATCTTTTGAGCTTATTTTTTTTTAATTTAACATCCTCAGCATTGGAAAAAAAGTTCTTTAGATAATGTTCTCCAATCCCTTATACTTCTATTGATAAATACATATTTTGCCACGTCGTTTTTCTATTCACGCACCTTTATTGAAGTTATACTTCTTTGCGCTCGTTGTAACGGGATGGGGTGTCTGCGTCTGGAAAAACTGCGTAACGCGTGAGATTTTTTGCGTTAGATTTTTTTGAAAAATAATTTCTGAAAAAAAATTTCTATATGCAAAAAATATAACCTGAGATTGAAAAATGCAAAGGCTGGATTTTGAAATTGAAAATTATTAATCGATCAAGTTTTGTCATTTTCGTGGATGAAAAACTGGTTAAAATTAGGGAGAATTCTTATATCAGATTTCGTTTGGGATACTAGGCATTTTTTGAAAAATGGGTTGAAGACAAGCGATTTGAACCACTATCAACATCCAATGTGAACATTTTTTTCGGGATATTTTGTATCCCAAGATGACACTTTTCTGAGAAGCATCCATATACTCAATTTTTGTCCTGAAGTACATATTGTTTTTTTATTATTTTTCAGAAAACGACAATAATGGATGAACGAGACTTGCAAAAATTAACAGAATCGTCGTCGGAATCCGACTCTGAACTAGCCATTGATGAAAAAACAAAGAAGTATAACTTCCACCGTCTGGTCCGAAGCAGACCCAATTTTTTTTAATCTCCGATTGCCTCCTCCTATATATTTTGGAGAATTATTTATCAATTCAATTTTTCACATGCAGCACAGTCACCAAGTCACAGTGAAAATACAACAAAAGAAATACTTTAATCAATTAAAACGATAGCAAAATAAAAACATAATTATAAAAATTTAGAGGAGCTAAGAGGTTTTACTGACATGAATCACATTCGAATAAACGTTCCTTTGGGAAATGATTCTCACGTAAATGAGATGCTCGCAATCGGAAAAGTAAGCTTGAGGTAATTGACTCGATAAACAGTACATTCGTGTTCCAGCTGTCATGGGGAAGCCTGATTCATGCGAGGACGATAAAAATTAAAAACGGTTCCATGAAGGATGTCGTTTATGTACTCAATCCAATAAATCTGAATGTACTCCATCCCTTAACTGAGTAAAAGGCTCTCTCAATTTTGATGAGTGGAGGTAATGGACCAAAATAGATGGACCTTCTCCCTGATATGTCAGTGTTAAAACCTTGCCGAGATGGATAATCTTCGAAAGTCGACCGACAACTTTCGAAAGACATTTCTCCCTTAACCCTCGTAAAGAAATCTTTCGAGCTCTGATATCTCATCCTGCGTGCTATATTGGAGGTCACAGAAGATTTTCACACGGGTCTTTTCTCCCTAGCACATTTCCATGGGTAGAGAAAACAGCGAGCTGTAAGCACCCCTAATATCGATTTATAATGGTAGTACTCAAAACTGAGGTGTTAATGGTGAATACGTGAGGTAAACAGAATGTACGACTTCGCCGAATTTCTAAATGCCTCATGAGACCCAGTTTTTAACTGGTAACGTTATCTTCCGGCGCAAGACATTCACAAGAAGTAGGATTACCAGTAACTGAAGAGACGAAACCGTTACAATAACTAAGCCAAGAGAAAAAGCATGGAATATAGAAGTTAATCGAGCATACGCTCATTTCAAATTTATTGAATAAAATCAATTTAATAAAAAACACACCCTTATAATTAATCAATTCTGGCGATACTTCTCCATGATTAGTTCAATAAAAAACAATCTGACTTCGCCCACAAAAAAAATCTGATGTGGCCAGCGCATGACATTTTTCATATAGTATTTCCTCCTCGAAATAAAAAAAAAAAACAAACGAAGAGCAAAATAACACACGAACAACACAAACGATTAATAAAAATAAAGACTACATATTTAAACAGTGGAAACTTAAGAAAGTAACAGATAATGACGAAAATTATTCATATACACATAAGAAAAGAAGACAAATGGAGGAGAGAGACAAAGAAGAAAAACTTTTAAACCTTATCAATCAGTCAGAGTTCAATCTATAGCAGAAGACGTGAGCGAAAGACGCTTTGTATTGAATTGTTTGCCATGTTATCAAACCCATAGTAACGAGCTTTATTGTTATTGTGAAGAGTATTCAATAACGGCACGAAACCATGTTAACTGAATAATTATTTTGTAATAAAACCGCGTGGTTCAAATTTAAAATCAACTTCCAAATAAAACTTTGAAGAAATATAGTAATCATGTTGTATATAACATAATTATGAAATGGTATAAATGAAAACGACATTTCAACATAAATATGTCGCAATAACCATAAAATTGGTTAATTATGATACGACTCCTAAATCGTGGTTTATACAGTATTACAAATTTTACATACTACTCCTCGATCAAACATTTTCTTCAATTAATTTCAAGATCGAAGGCTCTAAATTCTGGAACTCTTTAACTGACTCTATAAATATATAAATTTTTGTAATTTAAAAAATGTACAGATGATATTTATAATAATATGTGCAATATATGTAATAAGTGTTGCCACCGGACGATCAGTCCACTTGTAGCATTTTATAATAATAAGAAAAATGAAATTTTCCAGCTCGGTGAGAGTTTTTAAGGTAAAATTATACAACTATATCTTAGCTGCTGATGTTTAAATAAGTATTGTGTGTTAGAAAAGCTGCATCTCGTTCTTTCGCTTTCTTGTTGTCAGTCTTAAAGTTCTAATTTCTCTGTTTACTTATGTTGTGTTTTTCTTTATTTTGTATTTGTGTATTTCTCAGTGCAATCTTTTGTTCTTTTGATTTTCCATATATTTTTGTACTTCTGTCGAGATTTTTTTTGAAATACTTGTTTGTATTATACTTTTGTATTCTGAGCATTTCTTGTATTTTGTGTTGCTCTATGAGAATCTACCCCGTGCATAATAAATTATTAATATTATGTCGAAATTTAATGACATACCACATGACTTACAATCATTAGAAACAATTTCAATAGTCAAACAAGAAGTGAAAAAATGGTTACTGAAGCTATATTGATATAAATTCAGTTATCCTATTTTTTAAATCAGCCACCTGCTGAGAAGTCCTAGGTATGGACTGTCCGTATGTATAATTTAAACATTTGTATTACTTAATGTCATTTTGTACTGTAAAATATTTGAATATTAATATTCCGTAAATATAGATGATACATGTGTCATTCAAAGATAGACAAATATGTTCTTTTCAATTAATATTTGATTGTGTTAACATGTATGATTTTAATATATTTGTTAATTATTACTTCTTTGTTTAAAAGGCACCTGCTGAAAAGCCATTTGAGGCTTAGTGTGACCTATTATGTTTATTTTTGTCTTAAATTGTATTTAACTATTATGTAATTTTAAAAATTCTATAGCCAATCTGTATATCATATAACTTGTTGATTATTCTAAAAAAACTACAAATAGGCACCAGGCCAGGTGGTAGTCATATCGTGGGGGAGAGGAAATTGAATAATCCGCCTGGTATTCACCCTAGTCGGGAGGAAAACCCCCCAAAACCTCCTGAAGGCAGTATGTAATACATATAAATACAAAATTTACAATAATCATACAAGATTGCAAAATTCACCACAATGTTACAGTGCTAAAAAACAACAGCTTTGATAGAAATTACAAAAATAAGGATGTGTTTTTGTCAGAAGTTTAATCATATTGCATATACAGTATTGTAAAATTAATTCACTTAATTAAATGTATAAATCATTAAAATAAAAAAGCAGGGGATAATCTACCTGGAAATCGAAAGAAACATTGAATGTTGAGGCACATAAACCGAAGGGGAGAAGACTTATGTATGTTTAATACTTACTCCAGTGAGTACACAAAGCCTCCCGGATATACTTTAAGTGCAGAGAATTTTAGATTCATTGGTGAGATTTATTGAGTGGGACGGAGATACGCATTCTGGCTTCAGTGATTGAATTGGGTCTTTTGGATTCCAAGGAATCTGAGAGAGATTGATTCTTTCGATGTTCGCAGAAATTCCTTTTCCCTGTCCGATTCTTTTCTTTATTTTTCTTAGCTGAAGTTTGCGAATCCACTGACCATGAATGTTGGTTTCCTTTGGAGCGTGAAAGACGCAAAGAAAGTTGCTTCGATCCTAACTCGTTAAGTGCATGAATAATGCGAGGTGTCAAAAGGAATCCACTCTTCATTAAACACAGACGCCCTGATTTTTCCTCTCGAATGAAACAAGAAATGCTGTAGACTGATACATAAGAGTTGGTTAGGAGTTAATCTAAAAAGCGTGTACGCGGAATGTCCTCTTGAATATCTGCGTAACGACCACAGAAACATAAATAGGGAAGTAAGTAAGATGAATTTGTCAATTTCTGATGACAGTGAAAATTGGTTCATGAATCTTATTCTTACTTACGTATCGCTGATTACATCGAATCGTTTTTTATTGATACAATAGTAATTTCTAATACAGTGGACCTGCTAATTCGGCCTCGACTTTGTGGTAGTTCTCCATAATAAAACTTGAGAAAAAGAAGAACACTTATACTTTTACCACAGACTTTTATTCACTTACGAGCATGGTTTCGATCTATAAGATGATGACATCTTATAGATAGTGAATAAAATTCTGTGGTAGAGGCATAAGTGTTCTTCTTTTTCTCAAGTTTTATTACAGTGGACCTGCTGCTTCTTTGCTCAACATACATAATTCGGAAAATTTTCCTTCTTTAACAGGCACTTATTTAGAGGTATTAGTTACTTTGTACAAGATAAAACTAATGGAAGTCAATCAAAATGTGATGAAAACTATAGGATCGAAGCACATCAAGTGTTTTCTTCCTTCCGTCTTTTTCTATTCCGTCCTTCTTTTAAGAGATATTTGTCTAACATCTATATCTCTCTTATAAACTTATCATTTGCTTTTTACTGTGTTATTTTTCTTTTTAATTTTCTACAAACATGTTTCTACTGATTTATGAATGTAAAGTATTTCTGCATTGTTTTGTTTGTGTTTGAGAACCGTTTATACCTGTTTTATACTAAAAATGTACTTATTACTGCTACCATTTACTATTTACTGCCATTGTTAGGGGAGAGGCGGGCATAACGGCAGGCTAAGGTTTGCTGAATATTTTACCTAACTTGCAATCAATCTAGTTAGTTATAAATCATAGAATATATACATGAACTATTATAGTACATGCCTGATTTTTTTTCTTGCCGTTGGACAAAGGAAAAGTACCTAAATAATTTAATTTCTGAAAAGTACCCAAGTGGCCATTGTACCCGCAGGGGTACGGGCATAATGGCCGCTTAGGTACTTTTCAGAATTTTTTCAGAAATGTATTTACCACTTTTTAGCTATGTGGCCATTATGCCCGTACATCTGCGGGCACAATGGCCACATAGCTAAAAAGTGGTAAATAAATTTAGAAAACGGGTTCTAACTTTGAAAAAATGTATATTAGGAAAATTTAACTTATTTACAGTAAAAAAATATATAATTAAAAAAAATTGTAGCACAAAATAATAATTCTTTTCAATTATATTGTGAAAGTAGGCCAAAGTATTTTTATAAAAAAGGAAAAAATTATTCTAAATAAGTTTAATTACATTTTTCGCATAAATACCCATCGTCCTCTTCCCAAACACCAGCACACAGTTCATGGGCCCACAAACCACATTCTGTGCGGAACAGCAGCCTATTGGCCACCCGCTGGCCATTGTGCCTGGCCAGACGGCATTCAACAAAAAGTTGTTGTAGGTTGACAACAGCCAACGATGAAGCATTTTTCAATATGGAATTTTGTACCCAAGTTACCACTGTTTTAATGCACTAACTTTCGAAAAATCTAAAAAAGTTGGTTAAATGTGTAATAATTACAAGAAGTGAGGACGTACCTTAGATCAGAGAGTATAAAAAACACAAAAATTGCAATAACTCGTGATGACGCGGTCCTTTCTCAATCCGCCGTCTCAGAACAACTGAAAGGTTTATGGTGGTCGTCTTCACGCGTTTGCTATGCGATAGCATGACTGTAAAGCCTCACAAACTCCCCTGGCCGTTATGGGCGCACTGGCCATTATCCCGTCCTTCCCCTACCTATTTACTGCTGCGAAGTATTGTTTGAGAGAAAAATTAGGTTTTCAAATCCACAAATTAGTTCTATGAGTAATTTTTTCGAGTTCTTTTCTAACTTTTCCTTTAATACTTAATGTGATGAAGAGTTAGATGCAGGACGAGACTTATTAGTATCAACCTCTCCCTAATAAGATTCGCTTTCTTAGTATTATTATAAATAGCTGAATTGATTAAAATTAGGAGCAACAGTTAGCAAAAGAAGCTTCTTTAAGAATATAGAAGTTTACGACTCCAAAATCAATGTATAATCTAATGGAGTAAATATTTTATGTAGTGATCGTAAGTGTTGATCGGAGCAAAAGCTTCAAAAAAGCAAAGTCCCAAAGATAACAATTTGTATTGAGGGCGTGGTGCTCAAGAGGAAAAGTAAGTTGTATGAACAGCAACAATTTAGGATGCGGAGAATGTGGTAATAGGAGAAAGTAATTTGATTAAAAAATATGAGAGAGGTAGAGAAATCGAGGGAAACAAATATGTAGTCAAGGAAGGGAAGGAAGGGGAAAATACGAAAAAATCAAAGAGAAATCGGAATTCAGAGGAAAGCAAAGCTCATTTAGCAACAGTCAAAATTAATGACCTTAAACAGCAGATTCTGGGACGAAATCGGACCTACCTCAACCGTATTATTAATGATAATTATTACCCAAAGATGTTTGGCAAAAGTTGCGAGTCGATGGACGCGATTTTTCCTCGTTAGCTCTTCTCGTAATGAGCCCCGATAGAAAGTTTCTTCCTTCATTCTCTAAATGATAAACAGACGCCACCAATTCGCTTTTACCAACAGATTCCATTCCTCGTGAGCAATTTATAGCTTCTGTGGCAGAAAATAGGCTTGACTGGAATGAGGAAGATTCTAAGCGGTGAAGGAATTATGCAGAGAAACACTACCCTCCACGTGATGCAACTCGTAACTCGCACCCTCAATGCAAGGGAGTTCCGTAAACTCAATCCGTCTTGGGTTGTTTAGAAAGTTTTCACTTTGCAACTTATGACCATTTTGTTCATACGTGAACGAGAATGATTTATGGAATTCATTTCATGCCAATGAGGTATAATTGAAGGTAACCCAATATAAAGAACTTAACGGAAAAAGAGTTTGCGAAAGTATATGGAATGTATAAGTGAATAGAATCTGGCGATTCTGCGAAAGATTAAGAGTGTGAAAGTGTTTCACTACGTTATTAATTTAATAAACGAATATAATTATTAATGATACACGAAAATATTAAAGTACTGATAAATACAAAAGATATATATTACAACTTAAAATATTAATTAATGTAATTAATTATCATAGTATAATAATGAATGAAAACACCAAATATGGTGGTGGAGTGGTTAATGTGCTAGCGCGTCAACGCTCCAACCTCACGGTCCCGGGTTCGAATCCCGGCTAATCGGATTTTTCCTGTTAGGGAATAGTTGTCTGTGTATGTTTTGTTTGTGATATTAATAAAAATAAATTGCAGAAAAAGGAATAAAATCAAGAAAATGGGTTAATTGGAGGAATAGCCTTCCTAGGCTAAAATTCGCCCAAAAAAGTAAGACGGAATTATTATTATTATTAATAGGAAATAGAAGGTTTACTTCCCACAGAAGGTGAGTACTTAAGTTAATACTTCAACTGTTGTTTTGAATAGTCGGTACCTGATGATTGTGTAAACTTCAACCGAAACCATGGTCGCACGAATAAATTTGATGGAAAGTAACCTTTTTCTTCGATTTTTGAAAATTTAAATTCCACCAGATTTCACTTCGTACTTTCAATTTTAAAATAATTAATAGTTATGACCGATATAAGTACGTTACTTTCAAACATGATGTAAAGAAGTCAAAAGAGTCAAAGGTCGATTACTTCTTGTTTCAATAAATATTCAACATAGCTATTTATTCTTCTCGAATACTTCTGGAACGAACCAACTATTTTACTAATCTTCCAGGCAAAATTTCAATGAAACTTTTTCTAAAGTGATTAACCTCTTACGTTACGCGTCTTCCTCTTACAAACAAATGACTTCAATACCAATATTTCAGATAATTACATGTATCCCTCCAGCCTATTTCCAATATCTAGGCACTAGTTAAAACTACTGGTGTTGTAAACGATGGAAAATGTCATGGAAATATGTTGCAATGATAAAAAAATCAAACATAATATAACATTTTTAAAAAGTACTTCACTCGGTTGTATAAAAAGATTGATACGTTGGTTCGCATTATTGAATTTTCATACACCTTGCCATTTTAGGGTGTCGATGAAATCCAGTCTCAACTGTATGCGCCTCTTCTTCAGCATTTTCTGAAGGTGACTTCAGAGTTGCATTGTAAACATCTTCAAGGCTATTGACCTCAACTTGGCTTGGGTTCCATTCTAACTTGATTAATTTGACACAGTTCCACTTCTTCAGAAGACCTTTAGCATCTTAACTGCAACGCACATCTTAAGAAGTAATTACGTTTTGGTTTCTCGAATACTATGCATGCCCATGTAGGAGCAAGAGTTTCAAAGTTAATATTATTTAACTAAAACATATGAAAATCAATTCTTGGAGTAAGAAAACAAAAAAAAGTGCTATTTAGATGAATTCAAAATTCAATTTAGGAACATAACATTAGGAGCAGACATTGAACCAAAACCTCACCGAAAGTCGTTTCTTTTTAGACAGAGTGAAAACCGAACTCAAACTGAAAAATTACCAATTATAAATGAAAAATTGTTATTAATTAGCCAAAATTTCGGTTTCAAAGAAAACCTTTTTAATGAAGCTAAAATCAACAAAGATGCACTAATTACATGCATATGAAATGACGACTTGCAAAATACAATGAATACTTCCTTTTAAGTTTATATGATCCTAAATTTACATTTTAATATATATGACATCGAAAATAATTCTCTTATATTTTATATTATGCAAATGAAAAGAAGCTACACATTTTAAAATCCCTTCTGGATTTGTAATAGTATTTCAATTGAAGCGGCGAAAAAACCGTCCTATTTCGTTGGACGAACAGAAAGCAGAGTTCAGAGCAGAACTGAACCGATATTTGTTTTTTTATTTGAACCGGAACGAAGTATATGAAGGCTTGACGTTTTGGACGTAGTAACTACCGTATATGTCGGCGTATAAGTCGACCTTTGAAGCCTAAAACAATCTCTCAAAAACCAGGAGTCGACTTATACGCCGAACATAAAATTTAACCATTTACCAGCGAGGGGTAAATAGGTGATACTGCCTGCTTTACACTTGTTGTACACAAATTCTCTCAACTCACCACAATTATTTCTTACTCAAACTAATTTTTGGCTAGTTTAACCAACGAAGATATCATATAAAACAAATTTCGTCACAAAATACAATTGTGGCCGAAATTTTGTTATGCTATGAAAAATTTTCATAATAAAAGAGTTAAATTAATGAACCATTTTCATATCTTTAAAATACATTTGATGCATATTTATTCTTCGCTACTTATATCCATTTCCTCACATGTATTTCAATTTTTAAAAATTTAATACATATGTCGATCGATTTTTTTCTAATGACAAATGAAGATCGATAATCACATCATGGTTTGTCTTTGTTTACATAATCGTTATGATTCGACTTAAAGTTAGGAGTTAATGGAAGCTGTTTTGGCAGTGTCGTGATTTGATATTACTACGATATGTTACCATTATTTCTATAGAAATTGGTAGTGGTATTAATAATTTTTAATGCCACTGTCTTCCTGTTTCGTAACGCATTTTTATTTATAAAACCAACAGTGATAGCAACAAAAGAAACTTGTGTAATAGTTAAGCAGAGGCGAGAAGTTGACATGACAGCTGAAAGAAACAATTCTATTCATCTTATGCGGTAAATATTCCTTTAGCTATCGTACATTTATGGATACCGTAGTTTTTCCTCCCGTAAAATAGAGCTGGGAAGTGGTGTACCCTTATTTTTGGGTAGACTTATACGCTGAACATAGGCTAAAACCTGAAATTCACCTCAAAATTTAGGGGCCGACTTATTCACAGGCATATACTGTATCTGATATTCGAATAGAGAATAAATGAATTTAGTGAGAGAGAAATTGAAACGGTTAAGTCTCTTGCTACACCTAAACCCTTCGTCATTTTTTAACAGATGCATAACTTAAGTAACTAAATTTAACTGATGATTTTGTCATTTTTCAACCAAATAAAGCGATGAATAAAGAGAAAAGAAAATAAACTACTCAGTGGATTAAAAGCCCCTTATGTAAGTAAGTGATGTCCCCGCAGATCAGGTAAGGTCAGATAATAAAAGGGGATCTTCGGGATATCACTGTGCATCTGCTGAAGAAAGATCGTTCATCTTTGATAGAGGCATTTGGTGATTATATGGAATTCTGCATTCAAAGAGCACATTATAGGGATTATTTCCGTGTTATACAAATTAATATATTCCCATCCAAACCCAATCTAAACCCATCCAAACCCAAGTTACTAGCCTCCTTCCTTATGTGTGATTCCTGAAGTGGATAATTTTTCCTGAAAATCTCTAAGCTTTCTTTGATCCAAAAATCTTTACATTTTTTCCCTATTCTCACTTCATTGCTATAAAATAATATGATAAATGATATAAATATAACATATAAATGATTTAGTTGGAAGAGGATACACTAAGTCTCGATCTCATCTAAGTAAATACGAATCATTATTATTGGTAACTATTAGTAGCATTGTTGAAAATACTTCGACAAATCATTCCGCACTTGGGTTTCCTCCGGGAATCGAACCCGGTTCCGAGGTTTAATCTCATTTAGTCGTTTCATTTTTCTAACGCTCATCATGTCTTACACTTATGACTTTACGATTTTTATGCATTTAATTTGAGTATCAATCAGACAATATAAACGAAATGTTTCTTTAATGATGAAATAAAATTTTTTTGTCATAAATAACATTTTACGTTCGACGTAACATTATAATCTTTCGCGAAAGCGTTCGAAACTCGATCCGTTCACTCCGAGCTCTTCGTTAACCGATCACCCATTGTGTCTGTGTCCCTGATCTCATGATAATTCCTCGGGTGTTAACGGGCGCGCGTTAGCCGTCGAGCACTCCCCGCCTGATTGTGCCATCGTCCATCCTGCAACTCATCTTTCCCCGCGCCTCCCCCGGCGATGTAACTGGGTCGTTCGGACACTTTTGCACAACAGTGCATCCAAGGATGCGAGACCCATCTGCTGCGTTCGGTGAGTGGACCGTATGTCGTCATAGAATATGAAGCCGTCCTTCGGATTCCTCAAAACACGGCCTTTCCATCTTCCTTCGAAGCGTACACATTCAGAGATTTTTCTGACGCCTCCAACGAGCGGTTGCTGCACGTGTTTTATTTCTCACGTGAGCCGAAGTTATGGGAAGCATATTATACGACCACGTTGCTGGTGGTTGTTTTAACTAGCTGCCCACTCCTCCCAATGGTTCACCTACGTACGTGATTGAGTGGACGTTACGTTAGAAGAATAGATGGGATAGAAAGGTGCGTGAATACTAAGATCGTGCTGCTGGATATTTTATGAAATTATAATCAAGTGCTGAAGCCGTCACCTAGTTAAACACAATCTCAGGAATGGTTACAAAAGTAATGATGTATTTTCTCATGAAATATATATTTTTGTGAAACATTTCTTTACTGGATGAATTTTGATTAAAATCACTCATGATTAAAGCATACGGATTAATAAATTGTCAATTATAACTATGAAAACAAGTAAAAAATATTCATTTGAGTGGTACTCGTACACAGGTCACAAGTCTCCACTAACCTGCCCTAAAAGTATGTCGCTATTTTTACTTATCTTATTCCTTGGTTTTAAGGTGAATGCCTTAAAAAATTAAAATAAATTGAATAAAATATATGAATGATAAATTGATAAAAATTTTGCAATTTCCATTTTTTAGGAGTAAAACTAATGAGGAAAACGACTTTCGTATATCTACTCGTTACAATGCACCTGAGCTCGAATTCAACTATTTCCTTGGTTTTTACAGGGACGGATTGTTTATAATGGAAAATCCTAGAAATATTTCGGTTAACATACTGAATTTCTCTCAATTACGAACCGTTAGCGATATTTCATGATCGTAATCATGAAGAATCATGAATCGTGAAATTTTGGTGTTTTTCTCGATTTGGTTGAGCCTTTATTTCCAATATAATTTTGGCAAATAAATGAATCTCGCAAAAGTATGAAAACGTTCTGTGTACTTCTTATGGAAGCCAATCCATACGTTCTGGAGTCGAACCACGGCCTATTGCGAATAAGAGAACTTTCCAGCTTATTTACCCTGTTACAGAGGCCAAGTGAGTATAATTTAATAGTAATTGGATGGATTGGTTCGGAAAAAAATTAATTCAATTGTATATATTTGGACAGACGAACAGAAGAGCGACGGAATCTACATAAATGATGAATATATTCAACTTAACCCGCTGAGAGCGGTTGTCGACTATAATCCACGGCTTATAAAAACTTTTGACGATAAGGATCTTTCTGAAAGTGCTTGCAATGCTTTAATACAAACTTTCTCTTTTGTTTTAAAGAGATTTTGCGTAAACATTTTGCTTAGCAACAGTTTTATGGATAAAAATGTCATAGAACTATTATTTTTCTTTATTGCATCAATCTGCAGATAGGCAAACACCAGATGGCAGAGTCAAAGATGAACTAAATAGGTCACCAAAAACTAAAACATCACCAATAAAACAAAAAGAATCATCATAAAAAACATCACTTATTAAATACTGACACCTTCAATACCAACAAATCAGTCAAGGTCAATCTAGGTGAGATATGAAACAAAACGCACAGGAACATACATAGGAATACAGCATCGCACATAAGACCAAAACAAATAATAAATACTTTTAAATAGTATTAATTTTGTCCGATCCGTTCCTCTATTCTTTGTTTCCGATCTTTGAAACTAACTCCGCTACTAGGCTTAAGTTTATTTTATTCTATCACTAAATCACACGAAAAGAAAGAAAAACCGAAAGTAAACATAATAGAGGACCTAAGCCTAATATTAGATGGGAGTCTCTCGAGCAGGCAAAGGTGAGGCAATAAACAAATCTTTCAATTAATAGTCTACTTCTCTTGCTAGTTTCTTAAGGGGCCCTAAAATAATATAAAAATATCCTGTTTTGAAGGATAGATCAAATATGTAAGGAAATATTCCTTTTTTATTAATTAAGTGCGTGGTTGCATACCCAAAAGGGAAACATGCAAATTAATAGTTATCAAAAGTATACCATGAGCCAAAAATGCTGAAAATAGATTCACGAATATCGTGCTTAAAAATAAAAATTCAACAATTACTAAAATTCAGAATTTGATTTTTATCTGACCTCTCAAATGGAATCAAAAAATGTCCCTATAGGATTAACATTCATCTGAATGTTTGCGGATATTTTCGAAATTGCTGGATAAATAGTAAGGGCAATCTTATACGGTAAGTATATTTCTCTTTCATCCTATAACGAACGGTTATAATGGCACAAAAAGTGCCACTCCCTTAAAGAGACCTCACGAATGTTAAATTTTCATTAAAATACACACTAAGACATTTATACAGCTGTCCTCTATCGTATCCCGTTCGTGAACAGGACCAAACATTTGTTTGCGAGGTTACATTTTTCTTTCCGTCACAGTTACAACTTGAAAGGCACCGCATCCTGTTCTACGTCCATATTATTGGAGAGGTACAGTTAAAAGAACGATGTAGAAAAGTCGAGCCATTTATTTCACACTACTCAAAACTATCGCTTTCTTACCTCCCTTGGTTTCCTCGAAGGATTTATGGACCTACTCTTCAAATACGTTTTCACAAATTTCTCTCTCCGGCATATTTTGAGATGCTATTTTAACAGCTTCTCCGCTGACCCATTTTACCCAAGTTCTCTTCCGAATGACTAAACTTTTTTCGACCAGAGGAATGCATTAATCATTCCATTCAGAGCAGTCCTGCGATGACTGAAAGGGGGCTCGGAACATGGGAGTAAATAATGAAAACTGACGCGCTATTAGTGATCCTGGTTTCGGGGAATTAGTAGCGATGCAAACGACTTTTACGAACATAAATTATTTCTGCGTCACGAATGACTTACGGCCGAATTATGTTAACATTCAATCGTAAAACGAATGAGCAAGAAAGAGGAAAAATCATGTAAAACACATGGAGATGTGTCGTACAAAAATACGAGATATTTTCAACTTTTTCTTTCTTATTTTTGTTTAAATCAATCAAATTCAGTAATATGTAATAAATTCTATATAGTTTATAATTACAAAAAATTATTAAAGTTGGCGATCAAGGTATAATAGAAATACTATGTGTTAAAACCCTATGCCTTTAATCGATTCAATCTAATAAAACTCGCTAGGTTATCGAATATACTTCACCACAACCTAGAATAGTAATTGTAATATCAACATAAATAGATGATCTACATTACTTCTAGTAAACATATCGATGTAAAGGCTGTACTTGAAATTGATTTGCTAAAGCGTGACTTCGTGGAATGGAATAGACATTTCAAAAAATGAAAAATCTTTGTATCTTCCACAGTGATCATCACTGTGGAAGATACAAAGTTTTTTCATTTTTTGAAATCGCTGCACTTGAGTAATACAACAACATTAGCCTGAAATATTATCGTTTGACTGATTTTATTTTCTCGCTAAAAATCTCGGAGAGTTTCTTAAATTCACTGGTGTAACCAGATTCGTCAATAAACAGGGAGGCTACGATACACGTCATATCTGCAAAGAGATTTGCCAGAGAAGGTGTGGAGACTAACTAAATAAATATTGAGAAAATTCTTGACAAGGAATGTTAAGTGAATAATGAAGGTATGTACATGATACATTCTTCAACGGCATGTAAACGATCATATTTACCGCAAATCTCTCTCCGTGCCCTCGTTTTTAGTAAAAATAAATATTCTAAAAAACTTATTCTAATGAAATAGAATACCGTTAACTTTATTGGATGCCTCATGGGCATGGAAATATTTCTTTATGGATAGCTCATCTCCAATAATGAGTGTTTATGGATTCTAATTCTAAAGCTCGTGAAATCTTTCGCTGTGCAAAAAATCGAGTGATTTTTCTTACCTAAGTTTCAAAGCAATAATTTCACGCTTCTTGAGAATTTGCACTAAATATTTCTGCTTCACTCTTTCAACATTCGATCAAACACACTTTGGAGCATGTTAGTTCACTGAATACAGCTTGGGAGGAATGCGGGCTGGTATGAATTACTAAGAAGAAAACAGGTAGAATGACGAAATACAGGTGATAGTTACAAAAGTTAGGAACACGAAAAAAACAAATGATTGGCAAGTGTAGTGAAAAATATATCCTCCATTTTGAAACCCTTGATGATGAAATGGAATGAAGTAGAGTATTATTTGAGAGCTATTTATTACGGGAGCGTATTTACTGGGACGATACTGAAGCCAGGGATTTTTCATTATTTACAAAGTAAATACATTTTTAGTTCAGTACTAGTTCAGTTTAGTTGAGCTTAGTACTAATTGAATGCTACCAAAAGTGTAATTCATGCACTCTTTGCTCTGTAGTTACGTGATCAACAGCAAACCATCTCACATCTGATCTCGCTTACCTTTTGCTAAGATGGAAACTCTACGACTAGATATTAATTTTTAATGGTGTCTGTTATTGACAGCCGTACTTTAGTCGAAAACAGTCGCTCATCTAAAGCTAATAGCATTCACGGAAGACCGTTGGTCTCATTTTAAAGCGTTGTCATCGCTTTCCACTTTGTTCGGCCAAACGATATTGATTTTATCTCAAGATATTAATAGCTTATCACACGCCATACTCGAATTTCCTGTCCCAAATAAAACCATCATTACAATGAGAAAATTGCATGACGTTAGTCAGTCAAGGAGAGGCAATAATACACCTAAGTTTCATCGTCATCCTAGCACTAGGTTACTGGGTATTCTTCAATTTTCCGGAAATGAAAAGGGTTATAAAAGGGAACGCATAGCTGCGGCTTATCTCTTCATCGAAGGCGTGATTATAGCCTTCTTGCAACGATGATGGATTGGAAAGTTAAGGAGAATAAATTTTCATAAAGCCTCGCGCACGTGCTGGGCATCCGACGGCGAGTTTGATTTACGCCGTGCACCCTCTCATCATAGCGATCCGTAGCCATTTCAATACTTCTATTCCCATCACAAAAGTGAATCACGGATCGTGAGGGATGCATTTACCTAGATCTCAAATATGGATACGGACAACAAAATAGACAGTATCTGAATGGGTTGACTGAATCGAATCATGGAACGATGCCTCCTAGCAAGGAAATTGAAACAAGATTCCATATAATCGACAGGGTTTACCAAACTGCATCACTGATTTCTGAACCATTATTTGATTAATCTGATGAATGAAGTAATCTGTGACTGATAATGTAACATCAACCCATTTTGTAAAGGGCCGGCTACGTCTATAGCATAATCAATCGAGTTCTTTTACTAGTTCTTCACGTGTTTGTTTTAATAATAAGACTTAACAATTATTGAAATCAAACCTAATACGCATTTATAAGAAAGACGAGAGATACTTGAACTAATTTACTACAGCTACCAATTTGTTACATATTTAAGCTACACAAACATGAAGCAACATTAGGAGGAGCTACGACATATCGACATATAATGGAATCATAATGGAATTTTTTCCTTTTATTCCTCAATAATATCCGAGAAATACCTTCATATGGCGTTGATTTGGCATATTTCTGTGCAACATAGAGAAATCCTTTTAATTGATATTGGCTAAGCTTTACCCGCGGTATCTTTTAAATGGGTAAACAATAAATTACAAGTCTGGGGTAAATGAATTTTAACTTCTATGAGTAAAACTATGTGAAAATCCGCACCCACAATCTGCAACACAAATATGGACAATGTGGCCACATCTTTTCGATTTTAGTTCACTGC
This sequence comes from Sympetrum striolatum, assembly GCA_947579665.1. Classification (NCBI taxonomy): domain Eukaryota; kingdom Metazoa; phylum Arthropoda; class Insecta; order Odonata; family Libellulidae; genus Sympetrum; species Sympetrum striolatum. The sequence continues at coordinate 43,111,605 of OX388351.1, read as the reverse complement.
GAAGCAATTTTCTACCAGTGGTGCTTCAGAGTCCATACCCTTAGATCAAGGGTAAACGCGGGAAATGTCAAATACTGTTGTAATTATAGTTTACTGCGTAAATAGGTAACTGCATTTGCTCAAACCGAACAAAAATACGACCATTTGCTGCTTTCTCACAACGAGATCGAAATAAAAAAACTATTTACACAAACGGTGGGGGTTTGGTATTTTAATGATTCAGTTTAGAGAAGGGTCACGCAAAGAATTCATAAAGGGAACACAAGAAAAATTAACTGAATTCGCTCAGATCAAACATTGAAAGAATAGAAACAGCTAAAGAAAGTAATTGAGGGGTGAGACAGGAAATTACATAGGTACAAGATGTTATATTACATACAGGGTGAAGTACATACGTCACCAAGAAACGAAAGAAATGTAATAGAGCAGGAAATATGAAGGCAGGTGAGTTTACCTAATGGCGGAACACTGATAATAAAACAGTTTTTATAGCATAGAGTGTTACTTAAAGAGATTATCCATATAATGTAATGTAATGTAATAATCCCAACCAGGGGAAATCTAACAAGCAAGAAATCCGAATCAAATCGGAGATAATTTATGCATAAAATATTTAGAAAATCTAAGAGCGACTATTTTAATAGAACACTAATTTACTATTCTAAGCCATTTTATAATAGTTCAACGGACGAATAAATTGAGTCAGTTAAAATTCTCCGTCTGTAGTAACCAGGTCATGACCAAGCTCTAGTGTCTCCCAAGCCTGATATTTTATGATAGCCTCCGAATATATTTTATAGTAAGTCTCAACGACAAACGAATTATGATATCCAACCTAGCTCCGGTATGTTCTGAAATATCATAAAACTTTACTCCCCGTTATTTCCTTCTACGCAGTGGCGGTTCATTTCTAAGGGATAGAATATTCAGTGGTAAAACTCCGTATCAAAACCTGTAGATCCCATCTAATTTTCATCTCAACGCCGAATTTCGATAACGCACCGCCGCTTCAACCAGGTCAAAGACATAACTGTTGGAAGTTATATTTCTTCTTCAGCGGACTAGCCGAATGAAATTTCTAAACGTCTCCGAGAGACGCGCCGAAGTCGTCTCTTAGAACATTTTAATGGATCTACGGCAGGTGCCTCGTGATTTCTCACGATTATAAAGAAAGCGAAGGTTGCCGAAGAGCCGTTGATATGGGCCATGGTCACCGGGCCGGAGGGGTTAAAGAATACGGGGCGAAAGAAAGTGTTGGCTCGCGAGTTATTATATCTCTTAGATTCCTCCACGACCCTAGGTGTTTTACGGGAATAATATTCGGTAATGAGGAGGGGCGTGTCCCATCCCATCAGATCGTTTCTGCGTCTTTCACACCGCGTCTACGAGATGATTGGTTGAGATGATAATGATAATACGTCCTTATTCGAGCGAGATTAAGACTAAAAGTCTCCTCTTCCATCTAACCATCACCATATAATATACAGTAATATACTATTACATACGTCGCAATTGGACAGCGATCCGGTGGCAACGTAATTTCAATTCCATACATAACTGTACCTTATTACATCATGCATTGCATTTTGTCTTGATAATAACCAGAAATCATTACATTCTAAATTATATCCAACAATCATTAATTGACAAACCCTTTTACACTTATATTATTACATTCAAAATTCAAAAAAACATCACTGTATTGTCCAACAGGATAAGGTTAGGTTTTTAACAACAAACCGTCTACTCATTTAACAATATCTTAACAACAATATCCCAAATCCCCTTTCAATACATTTTTATAATATTTTAAAACATCTAAGTTTAAAATCTTTAATTGATTTAGGTAAGCGCTTGAAGGCCTCTTTAGGTAACATGTTCCATTCCCTTATTCTCCTATCATCAACTTAAAGAGATAGTATGAGAAAAAATAAGAAGAATTGTGGATTTAAAATATCTAAGAAATTCTCAGGTAAAACATTTATCCACAGCAGGAAAACACCCACTACGAATGGGGTGTGAAAACCTACGCTAACCTACGGAGAGTAATAATTAAAACAGGTAAGAAACATAACAATATATGTAAAATAAATTATCAATAAGTACAAATTTTAAATACATCAATAAGCATAGTCAGGTTGACATTTAAATAAGTGTTATCCATTTGCATAAGAACACAAAGCAATAAAAATAAAAAGATGTTGATGAAATCACAACCGTACAAAACAATTATTCACAGATGTATACATATTTTAGAGCAGGGATTCCCAACCGGTGGTACCCGTACATACCACTGGTGGTACACGGGAACATTTCCGGTGGTACGAGCGATTACGAGTAATGAGACGACCTATGAGTAATAAATAAAACTGTAATTTGCAATAAACGTTTCATTTTTTCTTCTAATATAAAAAAATTGTTGTTACATACCTCTAAATATATTTTTGAATCAAAATTAGCAAGAAAAAATTGAAAATATCTATATATATTTATTATTATCTTGATAAAGGGTTGAAAAACCGAAATGCAATAATAATTTATAATTAAATATGAGGTTTTCTCAGAAATTTAATTAAAATAAAATAAGCCATACGACAGTTTGTACGCCAAAATTTCTAAAAATTTCAAGTGGTGCGCAGTTGCTAAAAGGTTAGGAACCCCTGTTTTAGAGCATACAATATACAGTCAATATTATATAAAACGTAGACTAATGTCTACGTGTTATATAATATTGACAATAAGTAAAGGAAACAAGTGAGAAAACATTGAATACTATGATAAAGAAGATAGAATTTTATTTAAAACTGCAATACGTATATGGAAAATTAAGACAAAATTTCACAACAATGCAGTCTAATGATACACAATTGTGTACATTTAATAAGAACATGTTCAATGTATGCATACTGTGTATAGTCGAAAACACTTAAAAACGTAGATGAGTAAAATAAGACGTAGATAAGAGAACGAAATAGAGATGACCCTGTTTTCCCACTGGGGAGAGAGCCTCCTGGGCAGGCGTTCACGGCTCATTAGGAATTAGCGGCATCATAGACATCTCGAGAAGGAATTACAATCCCCGAAATTATGGGTTTTAACAGTTTTTCTTTAGGGACGCTTCCAGAAAATTTCGGGGGATAAAGCATTTCCATGGCGTGGCTACGATTTGTCCATCATTTTCCATTTCGGGGAGCTAATTGAAAATTATGCAGATCCACGTCGTGTGGAACCAATCCCGAATTGTATTCCGTTTACATCATGCGGGGAACTCGATTGATTGTTTTGGGAGGTCTGAGATTAAAAGACTCGGAGTAAATTTTATGGCCGTAGAAAAGAAATGCGTTACGGGTGGCCCATAAAGAAAAGCAATATAAATTAATTCCGCGCCCTGCTTTCTCTGTATTTTATCGGCAGCCGGGAATCAATAAATATTGAATTGAGAAATAAATATGCAGATGTGAGTAACGTAGGAAATCAATAAAAGCAGCTGTACCTTTTTACCAAAAGACATCACTTTTCACATGATTAAAAAGCAATAAAATGGATGAAAGAAATAGATAAATCTTTATGAACCCTTCTTGGTATTTTAAGCTTCTACTAACTGTGGGATATAAATCTTGTTACGATGGCATATATTTAGATTATAAGCGTATTCACTTCTAAAGGAAGATTCTACCAAATTTTGAACTTCATGAATCATTTAAAGTCGTTGCTTTGCACAAAAAAGGTCGCATCAATGCCTCAAAAATATTCAGACAAAACTAAGATATCTTATTGGCTTTGCAAAATAATAATGACTTACCTAGTACCGAAATTCAATATGATGATTCTAATCAGATATAGTTGATGAGTTTACTTTCTAACCAGAGTAAATTATTTAATTTAATTAATAATTTAACTTAACATTAAAAATGATGTTTGAAGTTTTTTTCGGAACAAATACCTACTGTGGGAAAGATATTACTATTCTTACGAATTATAATTAATCCCAATGTACTTGAGTACTATTTGGCTTATTTTCAATTCATATCGACCTCCAAATGGTGATAATAGAATCGCATTAATTCTGCGGTTTGCTATTCTCCATTTATTACCTTTTCCTATTTTACAGTAGCACAACGTGTTGATGACACGAAAAATATTAGAATATGATTGGATTTAAACAATTGGATATATAACAATAAATTTTATTTGGAATGTATGTTATCTCATGTGGAATATAATTTTGCTATTCGCCACTGAACTTATAATTCCCTAACAGTAACATTTCACTCCGTCAACATTTTTTATTAAGCATGCATGCAATCTACAATGATACCCATGATGTCATAAATGAAATGGGTTAGATTAAAAAAAAACACATTTTCTTCCTAAAGGCAAGCCAGCACGAAATACACAAGCAAGTGGTAGAAATTCTTTAAAAAATTTCTCTTTGCTTTGAGACTTTCTTGGCCTTAGATCGAATAAACCATTACGTGGACCTTCTTTTATTTTAAAGATTTATAAAATGAACGTTGCGTTGATTCCAAAAAATCAACAAGAACAAGTGAACCAACTTAGTTTATTACCAATTTCTGTAAAGAATTCAGTCCTAATACCAGTTTGTCCCTCTAAGTTTAGCTACCAAGAGCTAGCAGAGGATAATTATAACTGAATTAGCCTTTGCTTTCTTCAGCAAGCCGGAAAGCTGCAAGCAGTAATTGCCCAAGCAAGTGAAGCACATGGTTCTATGACAAGCACTTTTCTTAGCACTCCGTAAGGAGAGACCTACGTAATTATTACTAGTAATTATTACCTCACACCTCAGTAGCTTTTATTTCATCACAGCCATGAACGAAACTGCGACAAAAGTAAATGAAAGATACCTTCTGTTATGTACCGAAAGTAAAATGCGAAATATTTCATTCATCAGGACATGGAAGAAGGAACGTAATATTAACACATGTTAATGTATTACATTAATATGTAATTTATAGATATATATTGCATTAATTTCCCATCCATTATTTATAACGAATGCTTACCATAAAGATAATTAGAAGCACGATATGGAAAATAACACCTGAAATAATGACATGCTCAAGCTATGCCTCTAATTATGATTGTGATCCACTGATGATTATCAGCTACCACCACAACTCACTCACTCACCGGTAAAGAGATACAGTACCGTAAACTTACTACCGGAGAATGCAAGAGGTTAAACTCAGTCAAGGACAATTCATTACCTATAATTTTCACGTATTTAACAGTTCTAAACACCTTCAATACAGGAATTTCCTTCGACTTCTGCATCCCTACGTCGAAACCTCGCACGGCATGTTAATAGATGGCAAATAAATTCATCACGCACGTTGAGCTATGATCTCCCCGACTGAGTTGAAGCATTACGCCGCCTGTAGCCCTTTGTTGTGGTTTTACACGCGCAACGTTTTACAAAGGGCTTAGAAAGTGTTTGCATTCCACAAGGCACCTTTCTAGGTCGCATCAACTATTTGAATCCCAAGCGCCAGGAGGGATAAGGGGGAAGGAAAACATCCCTAGAAGGGTTTTCCCCGAAGGAGGTTGGTTTTTCCTATGCTGACCAATGAAGGGGAAAGCTGGGGTGGGGGGGGCGTGGTCCACGAAAATTTCTCCGAGAGACACCTCTCGTCTTTACGACGGACGATTTAAATAAATACTACCTGTTACCCGCCGAAATGGAAAGAAATGATCATTGAAAATTTTCTTTGTCAAACTGGGTATTTCTTGTATCACAGATGAAGATTACGCAAGTGATTGTCAAGAGATGTTCCACAAATGTAATTAATTTGAGTTTTCAATTATAATCTAATTATATTGTAATTGTATCGCACTCTAAAGACAATAATTGTCACTGTTACATCTGGTTTTCATGTGTTTCATCTGTTTTCATTTTATCATTCCATTAAAAATTGTTCATTTTTCTTTCCTTTTTGTAAAAAGTTTCCATTCTTGAGAATTGTATCGATAATTTTTTAAAAAAGCTGTAATTGTATTGTTTAATTTAAATTATGATTGATAAAAAATATGAGTTGACTTGTCAACATGAATAATACACTGCATTTTAATCAAATTTTATTGGCCGATCAAAATATTGTGAAAAACACAGAGCTCAGTCATAATTTATTATATTACTTAAACATTAAAGCAAGTCATTCACGGTATTTAATCAGGAGGTTAATAAACGTCATCGGTCCGTTATGAAAACGAGATTACTACTCTCAAATTAATAACCTTAATCATGTAATTCTGCTTGTCATGAGAGAATTCTTTTTACAATCTAATACGAATTCCATCCACGCATAGCAAATAAAACAAATTTTATCCCTGAAATATGTATTAATAAATTAACAATATAAACAACATCCTTGAAATATTCAAGAATACATTACGAAATATTAATTATGATATTAACATCTCATTTGATACCTTTATGTAGCATGTAGACAATTCCATGGACGTAAAGGACACCTGCTTAGAGGCGGTATGTCTTTGGAAATATTTCGTAAATATAGCTAAAGAACGTTCAATGCCCAGAAACGAATCACCTAAGCGATGCAATACATTTACATAACATATTTCTTTGGCGGAATCGCTTAAGTCGTCCATCGAGACCACTTAGGTAAATTAGCATATATCGCCGATTATATCAGTTTCCTTTAGAGTTAAATGAAGCAATTAGCAAGATCAAAAGACGGTATAGCAAATATTACGGTATTCTACATTATAAAAGTTCTCATTGGTACAATATGGTGAACAAAATAGATAATGTAGAAATTGGGATTATAGCAGGGACGAATGAATACGTAAACTTAAATTGCGCCTCTCATTTTTTTAAATAAGTTAATTTAAATGTTAGGGGAGCCAGCTAATTATAAAAAGATATTAACTAACGCGATACCCTTAAATAGTGATATAATATTACATGTAATTAACAATGGAAATATTTATATGAATCATCATATACAATATAGAATATTTTTCCAGAAATATTTTCTAGAAGGGATAGCATGAATTTATTTGATTATTTCATTTCACAAGTTCAATATTTACAACAATGCTAAATATTACAGAAACAGATAAAAACATAAAATTTCAATAAAAAAGAGATTAATAAAGTCAAAATACAATCATTTTGGCCTTCATTTGGTGAACCTTATCTTAAACACACAAGATAAAAAAATTTTACCATATTCCACGAATACAAATATAATAGGTATTTGTGGAATAAAGTTAAGTTTATTTTACCTTATTTTTTAATAAAGAATAATTAAAAGGTCATTTATGAATCAACACAAAGGTTTTGTAGCTTTCATGCAACTATGTCTCCTATATTTAATTAAAAGTTTGGAGAAAGTTATTTTAATACTGCTCATTCTGCATTAATGCCACGAACCGCAACCTTGGCCTTAGGCATTTTAGCTCTCAGTATATTTTCCTCTATTTTTGTTCATAAAATATTTAAACTCCCTATTTTATCACTGCTAACGAATAGTTTGTTCTCAAATGGTTAACCCATTTTCCGATAGGAATTTAAATAGAGTCATCCTACAAACCACGCGAGTAGCACTCTCTTAAATGTAGTCCGCGGAAATACCAAAGAATTCGTGTGGCCGCTATCTAGCGCGAACTTTCTAGGAAACTATGCTCCCGATCTTCCTCTATAATCGTTGATGAGGATCATTTATCGAAATAAATAATTCGTAGAGAAAGAATTTGGCATGAATAATGCATAGCGTTCGTCTATTTCTTAGAAAATTTCTTAGTTCGTCTATTCTTATTAGCGAATCTGGACAGATTTATGAAGACATCTCATTGAATTTTCAGCAAATACTTTTCATGGATTTGAAGTAGAAAGACGAGTATTGTATAGAATGAGATATTAGTTGAATAACAAGAGGCAGGCTTCAGATTGAGATAAATGGAGCCATATAATTCAACAGAATTGCTCAGTAAGTTATTTTGTAACTAAGAAACCGTAATTAAGCATTATGTACAACCGAGGATTAAAATTTAATAACTAAAGATTGGTTGGAAATGATTTTATCGAGATTATATATTTTAGAACAAATTTTAACATGAACTGTCAAGATAGATATTAAATTTGACCTAGCACGAGGAAGCGTGCGTCTGAAGCCCAAAGTTTAGCAACATAAACCTTTTGACTTCTTATTTAACTATGAAATTATTATGTACATCTTATATGACGAAAAAGCGATGCTGAATATGGAATGAATCCTGGTAAGTCCCTAAATTCTAGGAAAAATCGTTATTCATAGCGTCAGTTTACTTGTCTTTCTTATACTAGCTTTGTTAAAAGCATTTCGGTTTAGTGAAGAAAACAAGTAATTCTATCTCACTCCCCATCTTCCTTAGAAAACCTCATTCTCTGTCATAAACTGTTTGCGGGTAATGGTGGAATTATTTATTTATTTATTACATACATACGTCGCAATTGTACAGTGGGGGAAACAATTATCGCAACACCAGTTGGCGTCAGAGCGCGGATTACGTGGAAACTAACTGAAATCACTCTAACTCCGACAATTCGGCAACTCTGTATAGAGGCAGTAAAACCGGGAATATTCAAAGTCCATACGAATGGAAAATAGACTTTTAGTTTCGTTTTTATATGCAGACATTTAAGACTCACCTTCGCGAGATTTCCAAGTAGTGCCTTTGCCTCATTGTCTTCATTTTTTGCCATTTATTATTCAAAGTCAGTTGTGATAAAAATAGTTATGTAGAATGTCAATATAATACACTGGGAGATAGTAACAAACAAGATTGTTTGATAGCGGAATATCAGACGTTAAAATGAACATTTTGAGGTATTATTTCGAGAATTAAAGGTCTAAATACTAGAATTGTGATGGAATTGAATTCTTGCAAAGAGAATTCAACACTTAAAATTTCGAATTTAGAAACCACTAAGATGCATCCTATTCTTACCTTTCTATTTTCTCTCGAGCAGTGTAGTTTTCCACTACTTAAGGTATTAAAAATATCCCTTCGATGAATCCAATCTAATCCGTGTGTTGAAGGAGTTCAACTTTTTCAAGAGCTTTTTAGCAATTAACGTTTTGTCAGGAATTGTCATCACTATTATTAACTTTTAAATAGTGGAATCGGTAATAAACAACTTTCAGCTCTATCAGGCTATATGTAATAGGGAGTAATATTTGTGTAATAACAAATGGTGTTTCTCATGAGACAACAATGCACTTTAACCATACTGACTGAAAAAATATAATAAATTGCAACGGTACCACATCTCTATTGATGTTACAGTCATTCATCACACCACTAATACGATTTTCCTCTTCAGTGGGTGTATTACTCTACAACAGTTAATTTCAATTTAATTTATCCAGAGCTGTAATATATTTGATTAATGAGCTAGAATGCAAACGAAATTATACCAACAATTGGAATCTTTAATGCAAATAAAAAATGATGATTCGAATGTCCGATAATCAATCATTAGATGCTCCGTACTCGCCTCGTAGTGTAAACATAATCACACACTTTCGACGAATTACAGGTGCCCCACAGATTTTACACTGTAGAACGGGCCACACTTACGAAAATACTTGTGGCAGCATAATCTAAACTTGTATTAAGTTTCCAAGAGGCCGGTATTCACTTCTCTACTTTCTCCGTAGCGATGAATAAAATTTTCCGCTTCCAATTTGATCATCTTGATTTCCGTATGTTAAAATACTTCTCAAGGTTACTTAGATCCATATATTATACACCATACTCAGCTATTGTTCGGTGATTTTACTAAAATTTGTGTGCACTTTACGGACTCTTCCGAAACACTCCCAACCCCTCTCCCTCCATGAAGACCGTAGTTTAAATGTCGTTTACTACGTTGTTTTGCGGTTTAGATACGAATAGAATAGAGAATAGAGCGAATATACGCAGACAATGTTATTCTTTAATTTAGCAGTAGAAATAGTTACTAACGCCCACTTAAATAAGCAAAAGGGTGGGCATGAGCTTAGCCCCAAAACATAGAAAAATTGCAATGGTGAAAAAGAAAAATTCACTTAAAAAAAAGATAAAGGTTATTCGAAAAAGAAAACCATGTTTTAATGTGCGAACTGAGAGATCTAAAAATAATAATAGTAAATTGCAAGAGCTTACGTAATAAACAGGTGGAAATCTTTAACATTACGATGAGAACTTGCGCGGAAATCATACTAGAAAGATTTGGTTACGCGAGGATATTACTCAAAGTGAGATATTTCCCCAAATTATATGATATACTGAAAATATGACTATGTAGATCTAGCGGTAGAGGTTTTATAGCAGTATGGACTCATTTAATTAGTAAGCGCGATGAATTAGTAGAAAATAGCAGGAGCGAAATCATTTGGTGCTCGATTCAAAGACAAAACGGAAGTAAGATTAATGTTTGTTCTTTGTGTAGTCCTCCCGATGAAAAAATAGGTTGTATTGTTGATTTATCCGAGGCCTTACATAAAAATTTCGAGAAAATAAAAGATCCAATCATCGCCGTAGGAAGAGATTTTTACCTAACCAATGTTCATTGGGATAATCTAAAATTCTCCAGCACTAGCAGTGGGAAAAAAATTCACGAAATACATCTTACTTTTTCGTTGCATGCTTTAGATAAGGTAAATATGACTAAAATTCGAACGAATCGTGCGAGGCAAGGTATCAATTTAGATTTACTAGCCACTTCCCAACCACAAATAATAACTAGCCTCGCTGTAGTTGACGGTACAGTCAGACCATGATGTCATAATGGCAGGCATGAAAGTAGTAGCGGTTAGATCTCTTAAGCCGGTGAGGCAAGTGTATGTAATTCGCAAAGCAATTATTTCTGAGTTTAAGGTTTTATTTGAACGAAGGCTTGGATAATTTTTTACGCTTTTCGGGTGAAAATACAGTAAACGATAGTTTGGTAGAGTTTCTACGGATAATAAAAGTAGATTTAGTTTAATATGTTCCGTCTAAACAGTAGGTGAGACGAGGAAGAAGTTTGAATCGTTGCATAGGAGTCATTCACTCGCGATTGAGAAAACTTAAACCGTGCGGTGAGATCCATGAGCTTGGTGATCAAAACTATAGAGAAGTGCAAAAGCTATTTGAGGAAGGATCACGAAAAGAATACCAGGAATATAGATCTCGAACCCTTTAAAATCACTAGTTGGCGATTAGAAAGAATTTTGGTCATAAGTGTGAGAGACTCGTGGTGGTCAGTTTTCTATGTCTAGCTTTATCAGCGAAGAGGGAATTGCCTTAAATAAATCGGCAGAAATAGCTAACTTACTTAATCCGTACTTCCAGAAATGTTTCTCATAAGATGATGGTCGAGTTAACGATTTTACTTCGCGCATTGATTCGGAGATGATTTCCATAGAGATATAAGTTGATGCTAGTGGAAATTCACTGCAACAGATTGATAGGAAATTGTAGTAGTAGTAGTATTGTTAAAAGTGCTTCGACAGCTTAGGTCATTTCGCACATTGGCTCCCACCGATAGGAAATTCTATCAGAAATCAATTAATGAGGGTACTGTCCCAATGTCGTGGAAGAAATTAAACGTCACTCCGGGGCCTAAGAATGATCAGATTATTATGGGTAATTTTCGTTTACTTCGAATTTCTGCAAAATAATGGAGCATATTATAGCAAGCTCTATTATTCAGTTTCTTACCATAAAGATAGGAATCATTCGGATCCAACACGGATTCCATAAAGATAAATCTTGTAAGACGCACCTAGAGTTTTTTGTGAATGATGTATATAAAGCGTAAGGATGTTAGATATCATCCAAAAACGTTATTTCCACGCAGCAACAAATTTCGCGACAACCCTTAGTGTTAGTGTGCCACACAAAATATCTAAGTGTCACGTTTAGCTGTAGTTTATCTTTGAAAGAACATATTGGAGATGCGATAGGAAAAGTGAATAGAATGCAAAGATTAACTAGTAGATCGTTGAGGGGATGCTCATCGTGTTTCAAAGAAAAAAAAACTCATATTCCTCTTATTCAACCTAGCCAAACGAGAAAATACTGTTTCGCGATTACACTGATTATAACTTTTGTATTACAGTTCGTGTACGGCATTTGTTTGATTGGTTGTACACGATACGATTTGTACAGAATTGCCATGATAAAACGGTGAGTGTTACTCAGATGTTGCAGTACGCGGGATGGTAATCATTAAGAGATAGAAGACTAATTCAAAGGATAAATTTACTATTTACTTTACTCTTTCTACTGTCTATAACCCTCTCCCTCATACACAAATCCTGGCAGCGCCCCTGCGACAAAGCAATCATGAATTATCATCTGTATATTCATGTCCACATTCGATAGAATCCGTAGATTCTTACTCATAGATGATTATGAAAAAATGTCAGCTCCGCCATAGACTTCCATCCCCGTAATTTTACTCAATTTTCATGTTTTTAATAGAAGGAGACTATTTAACATAATTTAGAGCAAGTGGAAAATATTTATATGTATTGGTATTTCTCTCAGACTCGGTAACAGTGTGCACTTATACACTATGATTAATAATCGAGAACTACAATTGAATTAATAAAAATATAGGATGATTAATAATATATCCATTCTCCTTCATTCTCCTCCATATGATTCAGCCTCCGAGACACAGAGTTTCACTTCTTTATTGGAATTCGCTCCAGGTGAGAATATCTAATAACCGACGGAAGCTCATCGAAAGCTTTATCGGTTCAGAACCTAAAGACGAAGTAAATGAAATTTTAGTGCAACTAAAGACCTAATCGCGATCTCCGAGAAGCATCGACAAAACGTTACAGGGAAGTAATCACAAAACATTACTTTTGGTCGCTTTTTTCCCCGGACAATTAGAGAGGCTGATAGAGTAGATTAGTTGATGATGGTGTTATTACAACCCCTGCCATACCCATCTGGCAGCTCGCGGGGTATATATCTCAATCTAAATCTATATAATTGGTTTGGAACTACCGCCGAGAAAATTGGAAACTGTGAACCAGCAAATTGTCCTGGTTGTAGACGAACAATGAATAATAATATGCATAAGAATGTCAATAGTTCTCAAGGCTTTTTTTTAAGCGTAAAAATGAAAAAGATTCGCTTGCGCGGTCTGCTGGTTGTCCGTCTATCGACGTGAAGACCTAAATGAAGAAATAGTCGCCAATAAGTCTGAGTAAGTAAGCCTGAGCTCCTTGCCTTACGACCGGTTTGTTGTTGCGAGTGACGCATAGGCTTTCGAAAATCCTCTGCACTGAAAGCCGAAGGTTCATCGTGCTTCGGGAAATCAGGAGGCCCTGTCAAATACCTCTAATTGTGGAAAATGAGTAAAAGAATTGTCTTTCAGCGAACGACCTCGAATCCTTGGTAGAAGAGGAATTTTCACTGACACACGAAACATTTTCTTGACCGACAATTGGTGATGAATCGGTTCCGCATCTTTCATGTCCAATGGTTATTTTTCCATAATGAATTGCATCTCTCTGGCAAATATGTATATTCATTACAGGGGCGTATAAATATATGTGGAAATCATATCTTACATTCGTTCATTTCCCGAACAAGAGAAGTTTAAGATAAAAAACTCATTTAACTTAAGCGGAATTCGAGCTCGTGCCCTTCCTATGCCAATAACATGTGTCAGACAGCTGCAAAATCACCTCTTAATTAGCAACTAGTTATATTTATGACACTTCCCAACAAACTGAGAAGTCCATTTTAGCAGCTTATTAATAATTTTATTATGGCAGCATAATCCTGGTTAATTAACTTTATAAAGTCAGACGTTCATAAAATACGTATCAGTACTAAAAACTTGGGTTGTTTATTAGATAGTCTTTGTTTACTAAAATACGCTAATATAATAATATTATTTGGGAATATTTTTACAAGTGCAATAACATCTGATTTCCTTAGCACCATGGTGAGGAAGGAGCTTTGAATTAGCCAGAGGATTGTTTCTACTGGGCGACTGTAAAATGAGGGTCCTGAGTCTAGCTGATATAGGCTTGAAAAGGAAAAATATACCTTGCACCTGCAATACTTGCTTTGAAAGTGCTCGACATATTGTTAAAGCTTTTCCGCGCGAGGTAATGCATTTTAACGTTTGTTTTGTATTGGAGCCTGCAATACTTTGAAGGGATCAACTTGTGGTTAAAGACTCTCCTCGCGAATTATCAAAGCCTTAATGCATTTCTACGTGAATTTCTCCGCGCGAAGGCAACACAATTGACTAATGACCAAGGTCACCGAACTCCCTGTTACAAAATGTAAGACAAGTCCGATATATGCGCAGAAATTGTTCGGTTTTTATGAAATCATGTTTGTTTTAACTTTGGAATTGGTATTTTTCCTTTTAACTCCGGACGGACAATGATTTCATGTATTCTAGGTGACAAATGGTGTATATAAATTTATATTACGAATTTCCTTCGTCTGCATGATTAAGTTGGGGAAAAATTATGTTCCGTAGACAAAATACAAATTTTACATTGTGTCATAGTTTGTAACTCAGTAATCGCTCTAACGACTTCTCGAATTCTAATTGCTGAATTGAAAACATAAGACTTGTAATCAAAAATCCTCCTCGGAATGTTTATCACAAATAATGAATATCCTATGTTTGAACTGGACGTTTGAAGAATTACATTTACATTAATATCCAGCAGGCAGCCGTAAGACGTATGTTGGAGTGAGAAACCAAACTAACAAAATAACGCCTTATTAGCGCACAAATTATCCAGGAAAAGAGGCCATTATAGGCCATCTGTTCTCGCTATAATCTCGCAGAACATCATTTTCCTCTAGACTCCAAGATTCTCGTTCTCTAAAGGTGAGAATCACCACATCGCGTATTCCTACTCCAATCCCACTTATTCCTTATTGCTACGCATTATCAAAACTGAATAGCATTCTTCACATTATTAATAATTAAGTTTCAATTATTGTCTATGTATTTTATTGCATTTAAGATTGAAATTGGAATAAATATATATTCAACTTATCGTTCTATAAATACGATAACTATCTGTGAAAGAGAAACGCCGAAATAAACACGACGAACTCGGGGAGAGTTCGCGCGAAGGCTCTAAGAAGAGTTCGAAAGAGAGGAAATTTGTGTAAGTTCTAGGCTCCGACTCAAATATTACCGCTTTTCGAGGCTTTCCTCGGTGTTGCCAGTCAGTCACAGAAAGCAGAATTCCAAATAGTTTCTGTGAAAGCCACTGGTGCGCGCGCAAAGTGTTGCGATAATTTTTTCCGCCACTGTACCTCATTATATCATTCATTACATTTCGTCTGACATAATAACCAGAAATCATTACATTCTAAATAATATCCAACAATCATTCATTGAAAAATCATTGTGCACATATATAATAACATTCAAAATTCCTAAATAACATCAGGATAAGGTCACGTTTTTATAACAAACATACTACTCATTTAGCAATATCTTAACAACAAACCCCCTTTCAGTACCCTTTTACAATATTCTATAACATCGAAGTTTAAAATCTTTAATTAATTTAGGTAAGGACTTGAAGGCCTCTTCAGGTAACATGTTCCATTCCCTTACTCCCCTATAAAGAAATGCGTATTAAGCCGTATCCGTCCTTTGTTTTCCTAATGTTAAATTCTCATCATGATCGCCGCGCGCAAAATAACATGGTTTTTCTAATCTGTAACTTAATTCCCTCCATGCTTTGCCAGCGTGTTTCACTTAGAAAATTCCTACTAGTACAGCTTCCTCCTCTTTTTAAAGTTTCCCACCCAAGAAATTCTAACATTTTCGTTACGCTTTCTTTCCTATTGTGTTTGAGGATTGAAGGGTAGAAGAGGGAAATTTAAGTAATAATAATAATACTAAATTTATTGTGCTCTGGGATTATGAGTCCCATAAGAGCAGAAAAAAATACAAATTCTATCTGCTCACATAAAATTGAATAATACAAATTATAAACAATAGGTCGAATACAAAAGATAGACACCTTACAAAAAATAATACAAAAAAGAATAAAGAGAAAAAAATATGCCAATAAGAGTAATTCTGTAGAAACAAAAAGGTAATTAAACAGTTTTTCTTTAAAGGATTGTGCGGAGGTGGAATTTTCAATGTGTAAAGGCAGGTTGTTCCAGAAATTAGATGACGAAATTAAAAAGGATTTTAGGTATGTGTTAGTCCGAGGGATTGGGCATAGAAGATAGTTAGGGCCGGAGCGGGTAATTTTACAGGAAACAGAATATTTGTAGTAATGGAGAAGTGAGGTTCAAGGCGGCCTTTGGGCTGAATAATATACAGAAAGTTAATATAAACAGACTTGACTCATAAAGAAGCATGCAAAATTAGCGAAAAGCCCCGCAAAGATTGTCCTGCTTTAGAAACCAAGAAGAACAGCGCCTGAAGAAAGGGTGTAGACAGGGAGAAAAGTTGAGCACATTTTCTATGATGAGTACTTGGAGAGAGAACGATTATATCCTCTAGCGATCGGAAGTTAGAAAGGACCCGGAATGGGAGAAATGAGTCCCATCAACCGTGGAATTCGTATCGACAGGTTGAGATTATGATACTGTCACGCCCAGCCCACGAGGTAATCACGAGGGTCACGCGATCGTTTCTAGGAGTGATTCCGAAGTAGCCATGGGTGGAATTTGGGTCCTTCCATACCCTGAAAGGTAATCGCTTTCTACCGCCGAACATTCCCGGTCGTTGCGGGCCAAGGGAGGGAGATGTATTACCCTCCCTTCAATGAAGACATCCCCGGGTAAATGATGGTGCTTCGAATTTACGATCTCGTAATCTATCATCGCGCTCGGTGGTGGAATAACGTTTCTACGGTGCTTCTGCATCTATTGAGGAGTTAAGAAGGCCCATCTACGATAGTACTCGCCCAATCTTCGAGGAGAGCGCTGCACATAAATCTTGGAGAAATAGCGTAATGAGGAGGGTCACATATTCATAAAAAACTTCGATGTGGGAACATATGAGGCCATTGCGATGGAGATGATATGGGGCGAACAAGCTTGTCGGATGGGGATAAGAGTGGTTGAAGCCTGGAGGCATCGAGGAAAGGAATATAGCGATAAATTTAAGCCAGCATGTTGTACTAGGGCTGTGCGAGATTTCATGAAAAGATCGACCTCAAAATTTTACCTCTATGGGAGATCAAAACCTAGAACCAACCTGTACTAAGTTCCTGCTACCATATATTGATATATAAGAACATATTATATCTTTACTATGGTACAGTGTAGAGGAAAATAAGCCTTCCATTCATATCTGTCTCAGCTTAATGGATGTGATACTTTGAAAGCTACTGAACTAGAAGACGGTTAATAATGGAGTTCAAACTGAAACTCACTTTTAGTTGAATGTATTGATAGATGCTAGTTAAATAGAAAGTGTAACTCACAGGCGAATATAGTGGCACTTTCGTAGAATCTTTGTATAAACTATTTTTATAGTATTATAGCTCAGTGAGGATAGAAAGGGTAAGTCCCTCATCTTGCCCTAATTTAGTAATTTTCTCTAAAACTCTTTTGGGTGTTACTGGTGGATCACTTGAGGATGCAGCCAGTCTTTCAGATTTTAAATATTCACAGACTGTACTACCTTGATTATTAAGAATGAAGGATAAAGTGAAAGCCGTAAAATTGACTTGAATTGATTAAATCCGGGTCGATAAGCCCAAGTTTGCTTCCCAGAAATAGAAAGGTTGTA
Organism: Sympetrum striolatum; assembly: GCA_947579665.1. Lineage (NCBI taxonomy): Eukaryota > Metazoa > Arthropoda > Insecta > Odonata > Libellulidae > Sympetrum > Sympetrum striolatum. The sequence goes on along the minus strand of OX388351.1, from coordinate 43,093,847 downwards.
TTTTTATAAAGTAAACCTAAAGTATACATATTATATAGGTGAGCAATTTCATTACAAACTTGAACTTATGATGTAATTATAGATTTAACCCTTCTCGCTGGTCATACATTAGCTCAGATGTGACCAGCAGTAACATAGTATTTATATTATACGCTGTAAGTAGAATTTTTCTAGCGGCAGCCCCAACCATTCTCTATGAACAACTTAATCATACAAATATTCCAATAATAACATATGCATACACATAGACATTTTCAAACATACATCTCCTCAGTACCACCACCAAAATATATCCACTAAATACAAAAACAACATTTTACCGTTTACAATGTTACTTCTTAAGCCAAATATAATTTTATAGTTTTCACATCATCACGTTTAAATCCATCCAAATAATTCATAGGAATATTCAATCCATTTAATTAGAAAAACTAAAGATGCTACTTTTAAACTCTTTATTATTTTTCAGAAAGGGTTTGAAGAACTCTTCAGGCAACTTATTTCATTCTTTGACCCCTCTCTTTATAAATTAATATTTGGCGATGTCAGTTCAATGTTTCCTCTACTTTAATTTCTGCTTGTGATCCTCTCGTACAACATGATCCGATTTCTCTATTCTGCTTTTCAACTCTATCCATGCCTCTCCTCCGTTTCTAGCCTGAAAGTCGATTTACTCTCCGCCTTTATTCTAACGTTTCCCAACCGAGAATCTCTAACATTTTTGTAACACTATCTTCTTTCCTATGTCTCCTTAGCATATACGTAGCTGCTTTCAGTTGAACCTTCTTTATCTTTTTAAAATTTATTTTATTATGCGGATCCCACACATTTGTAAAATAGTCTAAAAGAGGTGTCACTATTGTCTTATACCCTAACTCTTTTGCTTCCCTACTTCTTCCTTTTAATTATCTCATTAATATTTATACTCTTTTATTGTATTTGACATTAAAGAAACAAATACTGAGAGAAACAATTAAAAAAGAGCCTAACTTGACAAACTAGTCGTATGTTCAGTAAACACAATTAAAGGTAACCGATCATCAACATTCTAAACTAAATTCTGTAGGAAGAAAAGAAGATTTCAAACCTTTAAAACAAGTCTTTTCGTCAAATCAAAATGAGAACATCGGCGGAGAAATATTTCTTCATTTCGAATGCGAATGTGAAGCTGTGTCTTCTCAAAATCTAATTTGTCCCAATATCATAAACACTCAAACCCAATCACTTCTCCGGCAGTTAAAAAAATATCGCGCTCTAAAACTGTCTCTGAGCTTTCGTTATCGGTTATAAAATCAGTTGCGGGCCATCTTTATGGCTCAGACTTCATTAAAGTCCTCGTGCATCCTTTCTCCCAATTTCAGACACGTCGATTCCTGATAGGAGAGCATCAATTCTAAACGTTACAGTTGTCATTCGGAGTGCCCCGTCTCGTCCGAGAAGATGGCGAGAGAGTTTTTTACTTCTTCGCCAAACACGGGGAAACGATTCCAAGATTCTTTTTACGGACCCCGAGGTCGTTGAACGAGTTGCTTTGACAGACGATTTGGAAGAAGAAACATTTGAAACGGTTGCCGATCAAAGGACCATCAGTTTCCCATTTGTCGCGGTGTTAGCACTTCCAGTTTTATTTCGGCATGGTTTTACGGAGCCGATTGAAATGCAATAAATGTCACTGAGATTTTCGTGGTTAAATCACATCTCTCAACAATACAGAATATTGCAAGATATGAGATAGCTATAAAATTATTTTATATGCAAATCCTGATTAAGTACATTGCATATAATCGGACTATAATATATACTATATTGTACACTCCTGGCCAAAACTAACGCAGCACCTCCCTAGCGATCCTTACGGCCGGTGCTGCGTTAATTTTGGCCAGGACTGTACCTAATGAATTCAAATTCATGTACTTTGCCCTTCTATACTATTTTGTTTGTTTTATGTTATCATGTATATTGCTATAATTTGTTTTGATGTCAACTGATTCAATTTTTGCATGCAAGTACTTACTGGTAGTGTATTTCTTTATTTTTCATGTTATTTTTTCACATATATTAGCTATTATTATCAGTAGGTTTGTGCAGGTTTTCCGCATGCCCTTCTTTGTGTGTGTGTTTTCCTACAGTGGACATACTTTTCCTAAGAATCTCTTTAGTTTTTTACATCCAAAATTCTTCAATTTGTTTCTCATTCTATTCTCTTTAATCTAATTTTATTCTATATTTATTTCTATAATTAATGACAATGGGTTGGATGAAAGAAGAGACTTTTGAGTCTCAATCTCGCCCAAATAAAGACGATTATTTATTTATTTGTTTATTTATTTATTTATTTATTCATTTATTGAATTATTATTATTATGAGGAGGCAAGGCTTATCAAAATCAGCCAAACTTACACAGAAATCTTTCTTAAATTCCAAACTTTCTTCTGCAAGTACTCCCATCACCAAAGTTGCATCCCTCGTTCCTTTTCATCTCTTGAAACTCAACTGATCTTCTCCAGTTTGTCCCCAAATTTTCCCCCAATCCTACAATTCAGGATCCTTAGAAATACTTTTGCCGAGTGAGATATAAAGCAAATTGACGTGGATTGTTAACTAAAACAGTCTAAAAAACAATGAAGTAAATTTTACTTAAACACAAATTAAAGTTTTATATTATAATAAATTATATTTCGTGGATTGGTGAAAGCTACTTCTTTGTATTGTTTTAAAACTATGTTTTATTTAACAGTCCTCGTTATGTCGAAATTCCACAAAGTTACGGCTTCCTCCGTGTATTATTAAAGCTTATTTTACGATAATCCCAACATTTAGTAGCATCATTCTTTTTCTGTAGTAAAGTCCTCAGACCACTTTCCTCCATCAGGATTTTTCTTACGAAAATCATAAGAACTTGAATGCACTATAAAGCACATATCTGCTTACTATACAATGTCGATAAATTCTGGCGTTAAAAGGAAAGCACAAAAATATACATTAAGAGGTTATTTCCTGCTAAATAATATGCATACACCATACATACTTACATTTTTTTAGGAAATAATGAAGATTTGAAGAGAGCTACCGTATACACTTTTTAATAGCAAAGACGAAATGATTTTTCAATCGAGTAATAAACCAAGAATACAAGCAAAAAAGGCAAGCATGACATCTCCATAACAAAACCTATTTATACGAACTTTATTTCGCTTTTTCAAAAGCGAATCTCCTACAAATTATTTTCCTTAATATACTATATTTTAGAAATGACAATTAAGTTCCTGACTAGCAAGTGCTTTTCATAACATTTTGCTTCTTATTCTGAAAACGTCTTGAAAGGTATGTTAAAACATTGCAACTTACTGCGCTATGCATTTCCATCGCTATGAAATGATGTGATCTAAAATTTCAGATTTCTTACAAATCATCATTTTTGAGCTTCGAGCATTTTTACAAAAATTATTATAACCTTTAGGGCATCAACCTTCAAAAAACCTTACAACCAAAATTAGCAAGAATACCAGTGCCATAGCAGGCAACTGGAAGGTACAAAAAGGTATTAGTATACAAAGGAATTAAGTTTTCAGAAGAATTATTAGGAATTAAAAAATAAAATAAGTGGCCCATGGGGGCATCGAACCCACGACCTTCACGTTATTAGCATGATGCTCTAACCATCTCAGCCAATGGGCCAGACATACAGTTAAAAAATTACAATGCATTTTTAGCGAATACAGATGTAGTGATTGAGCATTAATATTATATATAAAAATTGTGTTCCGTTGAAGTGTACAATTGAGATATTTTGTCTTCAATTTTCATATATATATATTGCTGTTGTAAATAAAATTATCTCTTCTTTATTCTAGTAATAAAAGTCTTTTCTCACCGGTTTCCTATCCCTATGTTGTGTTGATATCTATGTTTTATGTAATATTGATATGTATTTATGCTTTAAAATATGTTATTTTATGTTATGTTATATATGTTAAAATTTTATTGGTGTATCCTATATATGTACCTATTGATAGTGTATTTATAAAATGTAATCATGTTTCTTACCATCTTTTTAGTTAATACTACCGATAGGTTTGCGCAGGTTTTTCACACCCCCCTTCTTAGTGGGTGTTTTCCTGCAGTGGATAAATGGATGGAAGAGGAGACTTTTAGTCTCAATCTCGCCCGAATAAAGCCGTTTTATTATTATTATTATTATTATTACATAGATGTAGCTTGGAGCTTGGGCCGACTTCTTAAATTCGCCAAAACTGACATAGAAATACGGGCTACAACAGAGCAGAGGTCTGTTATTTTCAAATTTGATACGCAAAAGTTACTTAGGAATGAATGATGATGAATAATGACACTGATTTTGGTTCGTAATATTAATATGATATAGTATAATAATATAGGAAAAGTATTATATTGGTTAGTGATAATAATGTCATCTTTATTAATGAGTGTATTTTCGTCAAACATGACCATTCTTACAATAGGCCCCATTCTTATTTTTTAAACACACAGAAAACCTTTAGTTGTCAATTTGGGCGAATATCATTAAACATTTTTGATAGCTCAACTTGAATTAATCTTAAAATATTGCTTATGAATAATTTCTACTCCTCACCCTTCCCTTCTATAGTATTATATTAAGGTCCAATTCTCCCATGGATGATAGACGATAGACAAATTGGAAATTCATAAACCGAACTATCTTGCTACCGTTTGGACGGGATCATGGACTCCTTGACAATCAAACACAATGGGATCCTTCTCATATCCTGGCACGAGGATGCAAGCAGAGGAAAGGTTGGAAGCCGAGGCATGAACGAGATAAGATCGCGGGAAAAGAAGTGAAAGGAGCAATCGAGTTACCCTTTGGTTGCCCTCGATAGCGCCTTCATCTCACTAAAAGCCTACCTTTCCCTTACTCTATTAGAGGCAATAAATTTAGCCGGCACCTTCATTACCCTCCTAAACGCCTCAGATCCTCGCTTCCAAAGTCCGGGCAATTTCGTCCGATCGTGAGATTATTCGCCTCTCTTTTCCGAGAGCGTAGGCGGCGATTTTTATCGGGAACCGAGGAATCCTCGAGCGGGATGATTTTCGATCCCGTTCCGTACAGTTTCAGCAATCTTTAGATGCATCGCGAGGCGAGGTTTTCACGGAGCGGAGCGAAAGTCGGGTACGAAGCTGTGATGAGACGTAATGTACTCTTACGGAGAACTTTAATTCGGCTAATGAAAGACGTACAAATGGTGGGGGGTTGAGATTCGACGCGAGCGATACGGGAGAAAAAACTGTTTACTCCCGAGTAATGCAACAGATATACTTTCCATCTGCCATTGAGGGAGTGATGTAACTTGGTCGTTATCTTCGACAACTACCTGTGTCTTCTTTTTTATGTGTTGCAAGAAGATGAATAGCATACAGAGAAACAGTTACGTATTACCAGTAACCAGCAGCGTGCTACTGTCAGCGTTTATGTCTCATTTATAGCTCAAAAATATATCTTTTTCTTGTATATCAATCGCCAATGAAAATACATGTCTGTGCAGTCATCGCGAAGTCAAGATATCCAAAGAAAAATAAATAATGTTTACTTTGGGCGAAACAAAGATTTTTTAGTCTCCTTTTCCAGCGACCTATCGTCATATTAAAAAAATCTCTAATTATTAAATTATACTCAGAGCAATTTAAATTAATCATGAATAGGAAACATTTATTTATTTCTTAAACTGCATAGAGATGTTACAGTAAAAATATCTCAATAAACATGGCAAGAAAATTAGGACCGAAAGCAGCAAGGAAGATCAAACTATCCTTAGGATCTTACAAATTTGCCGTATATTAAGATGAGGAAAAAATTAAGAAAAAGCATGTATCTCTCAAATTTTCATCGTATACGTTGACCATTCGCTTTAGCAAAACTTAGCTTTCTGTTTATTTGTCGCAGAATAAAGTGACGTTATACCGAAATATTCAACTGAATTTTTTACTTTTTAGTTTGCTCGTATAATTTTCTATCGGTATTCCTGGCTCAATTGCTTCCTATCGAAGACTTTAAAAGTCAATCAATCACTCATATTGATTTCATATAGCTAATTTATTATCGCAAATGTATAGTTACCAAATTTTTGGATAAAGAAATACAGTCTTCATCAAATCATAAAATTCCTTGATGTTACAGATGTGAGTCATCTGCAGGTATCCTTACATGAATTTCATTACTCAAGACATTCATGTAGTGCATAATATCTACAGAAAATATCATTGATGACTATTTTAAATTCCTTTAAATACCATTGTTATATTCTATTCCAGCATAAATAATATTAGTTTCAAGCTTTAAATATTTTCTAAATTATTTTTATATCAAAGTGATAACTATTTTTCATGTTGACTGAGCTATTTTAAGATATTTTCTTGAAATGCAATAAAAAATACTTTAGTTGAATTGTACTCTTACACAAAGAGGAATAAGATTTAAAAGTTTCAACAATTTTCGAATTAAAAAAATTTCCAAACTTTTAATGGCGTTCTACGAAGCAAACTATACATAATTATTTCATAAGCACAGCGTATGAGCGTAGCGTTCTTCAATGAATTGCATCGTATAAGATTCACAGCAAATCCAAGGTATTATAACAAGAAGAAAATGAATTGAATTCCTCCGAATACCTTCGGAACAGACGAATTATCTTTTAAGAATTCTCGCAGATGCTCTCATTTCATCGCATCATATTCACTTTCCAAATATTTCATTCTTCGTAAAAACTCGTTCCCTTCTTCCCCGATATTCACGTGTGGCATTCCACTCCTCGTTCTCATCAGGTGGTTCACTTTCTTTCTTTGCATACGAATCCTGTCTTCCCAATCATCTGTCTGCGATCCCTCCCTTTCTTTTCCCTTTCCAAATCTATGCATTTCGAAAGTAAGCCGTAATCCCGTTACTCCGCATCGCCCTCTATTATGCTTCGGCTATCCAAATCTGCTTTCGATTCGTTATCATCAATACGAATGGAAGAGAGGATCCCACGAATTCCTAAGATTCTTGCGTCGAAATTCGTAAACATTGTCATGGCTTTCCAAATGAAACAGTGGATGACCTAAAATGAAGCGACCATTCCTAGGTAGCTTGCAACGTCACCACTACTGGATCCACAGCATAAAGAGAAATGTCGCGTTTTAATACACCAACACTCTAAAAACATTTTTATTTTACTCTTTGTGCATAGATAAAACAGTCGACAATAAATATGGTTATGAAGTATACTCAAGGCTGAAAAGTAAAACAGTGGCCCAGGGGGGGATCGAACCCACGACCTTCGCGTTATTAGCACGACGCTCTAACCAACTGAGCTAATGGGCCAGATGATAAGTTGAAGATTTATGAAATAACGTATTCCGGATTAAGCAGGTTAAGTGTTGAATGAATAATTCTCGGGTCTCCAGCCGGGTAAGGGTTCAGGATAAACCCGACGTTTCGGCCACATCCCTCGCGGCCATCTTCAGGACGAAGTGGAAGTACTTCGTCCTAAAGATGGACACGAGGGATGTTGCCGAAACGTCGGATTTATCCGGAACGCTTACCCGGCTGGAGACCCGAGAATTATTCATTCAGCAACTACGCCGGGAAAACACTAGATCTTTTCTCAGGTTAAGTATTGTGTTTTAGGTTTAAATATTTGTTCTGGGGACATATTCAGAAACACTACGAGTTGAATCATAACATGTAATTTCATTAATGAACATGATCGTTCATAAATTATTTTTAATGCAATATTTCCTACTATAATTACTTCTGTTAAAGATTTAACGTAATATCTTATTAAAATAATTAATTCTAATTGTTCCTAAAATTAGAATAAAAAATATTTTCTAAACATCCTAAGAATTATGTTGAATAAACTCCTCTCCAGCGATTCTCCCGGATCATAAGGGCAAAAAGCAGCGTGAAAAAATTAGTGAATTTAGTGAAAACAAAATTAGAAGAAATGAAGAATCTAAAAATGGTAAAGAATGAAAACGTATGTCAGGATAAAGGGAAATAGAGAGTTGCAACGAACAAGTCAAACGACTGATGAAAACAAAAATGCTAAACAAAAACCATGCAAATTTTACTTGCAGAAATATTAGTTACTCTTAAGATGATAACAGAAAAAATTGCTCCAATTTCCTTCTCCTAATCGATTGGAGTCACAAGGATAAAATTTGATTTGACAGAAAATGAGTGTGAAGCTAGATTTTAGCGAAAGAAAAAGAAACACTCATTATTACATGAATTTTTTGCTTCTGGATACGGAATCAACATAGACAACAATCTGCCAATCTCCTATTGTTACACGATAGTTCATGTGGGGATTGCCCCGTGCGGTTTTAAAGAGCAAGGTCTCGAAGAAGAAGATCCAACAACTTGATCCTCTCTCCCTGTCAGGGATCCCATTAGGAACGGGCGTCCGTAATTGATTCAACGTGACACGAAACAGGAAAATCGAAAATGAATTCAAAAGGAGCCGCCCTCCCCTCCATCTATCAAGATGAATACCCATTCACGATTCCGCTCGTCCACACCCGACCAACATCACGAGCGTGCTAAGAGCCTCCCTCGATACCGGATGTATTCCATATGAAATGGATACCTGGTGATTTGTTTAACGATGAAAATGTACCCGAGAACACGGTAATGCTTTTGCGTTATACAGGAGCGATGATCGCGGTATAATATGAATACAGAATTGATCTATTTGTGACGTCGCGAGATGATTTATCTTAAAATGAAGTCTTTCCTTTCCGAAAAACTCTTTATTTCCGTATCCTCAACACTGATATCGCATCTCTTCTTCAATCCTTCTTTTTCTTACCAAAACGTTCAACAATCACTTATTTATCAACACAACATGACATCCAACAAACGGTAGCAAATCAACATTTCAAAACCTACACAATCTAGCTATTTAAACAAACAAAGAGCATTAAAAGAAAAAATAATGACACATAAAAAATACAATTTAAGAATTAAATATAAATGGCACGACATCACATATTCAAACTTGCGGAAACCTGCTGCGGATTGGATTTAAAGTCTGAGGTTAATCTCAATGCAATTTAATACAACAATGCCAGAAGTAAAGTAGCCTTTATCTGAAGAAAATGAATGTACTCTAATCTTTCTGCAACCAATTTCGCTATCTTCAGGTGAATATGCACCTGTTGATGCTTTGATGTTAGCGAAATCGGTAGTATGAATAAAAAGTGTGGAAAGATCACGAAATTTTTCCTGTGAATGGCCTTCCACGAGGTAACGTCTGAGCATATTGATCTTAGCACTTTGTTAAGTGACTATTTCATCAGATGGCATTGGAAATTTGAAGAAAATGGCACTAATTGCGCAGGCCTTAGCTTGGTCCTCGGCAAACACAAGGAATAAACGTAATAAAGATGTATTTATACTAGATCACATCAGAAACTAACCTATGGCATTATCATCATTGATCTGATGATGTTGCATCGCTATGTTAAAAAGCTGTATTTGTTTACTCAAGGTAAATTGATGTATACATGTTCAATTGCCCTTATAAGAGATCGTGACGATTTCTGGAAATTTGGTGTATTATTTACAATCCTCATCCTTCAAAACATTTATTAAATGAAATTGAAAATTAAATCGATTAAATTGATTCTCCTCCTTTACAGCATTCTTTAGCCAAATCCCTATGTACGTATTAAATAGTGCAATAAACATCAAAAACCTCTTTATTAGTTGAAAATGATCGCTATCTCCCTCGTTAACCAAGGTATTGCTCCTTATGATCGACTTAAATGAGAAATTAGCAGAAGAGTAAATAATTAATTCTGCTGCCATATTGGTAACAAAACAGGTAGCTGTTTCTAAGAAGTGTTCAGCAAATAGATAATTCCACAACATGTCTCTTCTAAGTTCACGATCATGGTAATCACAGAAAGGAAATAGCTGAGAGGGCGTCCATCGACAAATGAGAATACGTTAGCAAGAATAGTCGATGAAACCAAAGAAAGGAAGCTGAACAAGGAAAATATCGCTTGAGGAAGACAAGCTGTCATGCGGTCACCAAGGAAAAATGACACCATTCATTCCTTATTATTGATTCATTTGTTGCAGATGGGCTAATCCGGTGGCTTTGATACATACACCAAGGTAAAATGATACCATTCACTCTCTATAATTGATTCATTTGTTGCAGATGGGCTTACCAGGTTGAAACATTATTACAATGCTATTTACATTCACAAAATTCTATACTATACATTGACACAATAATGTACGCAATAGAAAAGACAATTGTGTAACGTTATTTGCCTATTACAGAATATGTCATCTAACCACAACAATAAAATATTGTCCAAAGTATCTCCAACTACCAGTTCCAGGAAATAAAATAAGCTTAGAGACTGTAGATATTTCAATGAGGAAGAACTATGAGTAATTAAGAGAAGAAATTAAAGGCAAGAAAAAATTCACGGAGGCCGAAATTTTGTGGAATTCTGACATAGTCGAAGAATTGTAAAGTTAAACAAAGTTTTAAAAACAACAAGGTAACTTTTACTTTCCACGTATACTTTCTAAGTGTAGAAAGTAACAGTTACTTTGTTGCTTTTAAAACCTTGTTTTATTTAAAAATTCTTCGATTAACGGCAAGACCATTACGTTAAACATGGTTTTGATATTCTATTTAGTCATCATTAATGTATTGACTAACGTAATGAGGAATGTGCAGAGGCGTAACAATTTCTTCAAACCTGAGCTACTAAATCGACTTTGATAAGTACTTTGCAATTGAAGAAGGCTATAAGCACATCCGTTTTCCCGCAGAAGACTTCGTAGTGCTTTTGACGGAATATACTGCTCTGATTTGGAAAGTCGGTTATGTAAATATTGAATTAAAAGGGTACTACTCAGCATTTGATTTTCATACATCTCTTTTTCGTTAATGTGTTCCTTCTTAAATTTACCTGGCAAATAAGCAAAAATTACTTTTATATATTAAATGTTATAAACTCGGAAATCATTAAGAACCATTATTTAAGCGAATGATGCGTTAAGATGTATTATGAATTATGAATGCGAATTATGCGTTATGATATATAATCAAGGTTTAAAATTAAAATATTGGCCCATGGGGGGATCGAACCCACGACCTTCGCGTTATTAGCACGACGCTCTAACCAACTGAGCTAATGGGCCGGATAACTAGATAACCAATTATATGAAGCTGGACTGTTCTCGAGAGAGAGAGAAAAATAAACTTCAGGCCTAAGAGATGTGGTGTGTGTACAGAATGCTCAAAATATAATCGACGAGCGGATTGACCGACGAACAAGTGCTGAAAATGGTACAGAACATCATAAATATCTGGTAGCAGGGCTATATTTGGTGAATACATACGAATTAGATGGATAGACCTACTCACTCCTGAAGATGAAAGTATCGCTTTAGAAATACCTATTTGGTGCATTTAAAAGTACGGAGACCTTTCTTGTTTTCTCAGTTTACCGGTGAATGAGACGAGGAACGCCGACAAAGACGACTATTACAGATTTTAAACCTCTAATTCTTTAACAGCCGAGTTCCAAATTTTCTATCTTTACTGATATTATAGGAATATTCATAATCTCAAGTTATTGTAAAAGTGTAAAAATGTCAGAACTAATGTTAGCAGACACACGAATACGCATTATATAAGCCTTGTGTTTGGGAAAAAACTGCGAAATAGTTCATAAAAATTTGATAAATCGCAGAGTACAACGGAATAACTACTTCACGCCTAGAGAAAATTTTCATCAAAACATTCTATGAATATATAAATAAAGTGTTGCGTCTATCTTCATAAGGAGCAATAATTATTTCCACTGATAACTTTATTGATGCATCACAAGCATGTACTTATTGAGAGCGAATTTAGGTATGATTTCATGTTTCTCCTCATCTTATATTTATTACTATTGGTAGGTTTGCGTAGTATTCATACCTTTCCTATTCCTGAGTCTTTTCCTATAGATAATCGATTCCCTATAAATATCTTAGGTTTTTACACACAATCTTTCTCCTTTTATCTAATAGTTTATTATTTAATATTATTATACATTTTATAATTATAAATTATTATTAATATTTAATTATCTCTTTAAATTGATTATTGTATATTCTAAGACGATAGGCTGGATGGAGGAAGTGACGTTTAATCTCAATCTCGCCCAAATGAAGACGATTATTATTAAAAATTTTCTGTTTGTTTCTACCGATAACTTTAATAAATATTAAAACTGTAATCATTGAACATACTTAACTTCTCTTACATTTACGCGAGTTCTCGACTTGCATTTGCGAAGCAAGAGCTCACCACGGGGAAGCACATGTATAATGTATGTAAGTACCAAAGCAGAGTATGCTTACTTCAAACTAGGTCCGAGCACGACCGCGAATATCTACCGCGTGTGAAAGCCACGGAGTACCCCACTTAATTTCCGAACCCATTCCCGCTTTTCTTCCCGATTTTCAGTCGAGATATCCCCAAGGGCGTGTCCAAACCTTTCAGCACGAAGCGTCTTCTACATTTCGACTGAATTATACATCCGCCGTCTTTTCGAAAGAGGGTATTTTTCGCCAGAGCGGGAAAGAGGAGAGCAGACGACTTGGCCCACATCGGCGCATAACCTCAAAGGTGGTCAGCTCCTCCATAAGGAAGTGACGTAGGGCCACGCCTGCATACCGATAGGGTTTCGGCATCATCGATGTCTGACGAAGATCGATCCTTCCGATACATCGATCTGCGGTGGAATATTTCGCGACGACGACCCGGATACCAATACAAATTGGGCCGTTGGGCGGAGGCTATCGTGGTTGAGATCTGCGAGGTGCGGTTGGGAGAGAAGGATGCTAAACTGCATCATAACCTTCGGACAATACCAATAACCCTGAATTCTCCGACTACCGAGTCCATGTTTGAGTATCGATAACTCGAGTAATCGAGGTCTAACATTGATTGTCGATTACTGCACTCGCGGAAAGAAATGCTTTGGCTGTTATTATCGAAAAAGCTCGATACAGACTTTTCAGATAATATAAACGTCACATTCATTAAAAACAATGATGCCACTGGTAAATTATACTACACTCTTCAGTAAGATTATACTTAACTTTTCGATACTTCATTACTTAACAGAACTAACTGAATTGTTCGAGGAAAAGAACAAAACATGTTCGATAATAACATAAGATTGATAATTTCATCGATATGTGAAAGCCATGGAAAATCTGGGATTTTTAAACAGACAGTTCGATAAATTAAAATTCAATCATTAGTTTTTTTGATAAATACCAAAGAAAGTTCGATTAGTTTAATTCAACAGTTACTGTTAAACAACCTGGAAAAATTTATCGAAATATTCAAAGTTCCGTATGGACTAAAAAAGTATACTTGGGATATTACGGCGAAATTGATTTTTAAAAATATGAAGTTACTAATTTTTCCATAAAATACTAAAAATAATAAAAATGTAATCAATTGTTTTGAATTGTTAAAATCATATATTATTACTAAAATTACTAGAATTGAGAGTTGTATGTTTGATCTATATTTGAATGAAGAGATACGTACTTTTCCAGAAAAATTTTGTAGAAACACAAAACCTGATCGTTTTCCTATTAAAATCCTGTGAAATAGTACGGACAGCCTCTTTTTTTCTTTCGTGCATGGAGTATTTAAAGTTCCTCAAAACATCGTCAGTGTCTGTGAACTAAATTGAATATTTAAATTTGTGTCGATACGACTTGTTGAGACTTCATTTTTTTATTTAAAGTAACAGATTTTCGAAATAATATTATTTTTCATACCGCCCTTTCTATTAGGTAGAAATACAGAAAATAACAAGTTAAAAACTTGAAAAACTCTTTTTGAAATATAAAAATATGTTTTATATAGTGTGATAGCTAACTGCCTTATAAGCCATCATTACTAGATAAACTGGAACACAGTAAAATAGTAAAGCTTCACTACCCGAGTGCCTACGTATAAACGGTTACCTTATTACCGGGTAGGCTGAAAAACTTCTTGGGTTTCCAATGCTTTTGATATCCCTTTCATTACAATGACAGAGACAGAGAGAGATTTCCATGATGGATTCGAATGAAAATCTACGATTTTACGCTTCAGAATGGAAGCCTAAGGACATAATTCATGAACAGACCTTTTCTTGGCGAAGCTCTTTGGGACCTCTCTTCCGTTTGACCTTGTATTTTATTATAATACATTCAGAAATTAATGAATAAATGAAAGTGCAGGGTGTGGAATCTTTGAGACTCAAGGTTAACAATAAATCACCTGGGTTGCGAGGAACACCCTCAGTGAACGGAGTGCTGAAAACTCGGAAAACGGGTAAATTTTTTAACGCTCGGATCTTTATGCGATAGTAAATCTAAATAACTGTATGACTAACAAAAAATAGATAGACACTGGGACACACGGAAATGATAAAAAGGCTGCGGATTACGCAACTCTGTTAGACAATGAGTTTCGCGAAGAAACGTCCAACTTTGAAATTAATAATTTAGGATTCAGATAAACGAATGAATGGCCCTTTCTTTAAAATTAAAACCTTAATTATACTCTTAAAATATAATTTCTAGAAAGATTACCTAACAACGTAGTCCATTAAAGAGCGAATAAAACGAAAAATTTGTTTACAAAAGGAGAAAAATCCTATTAGAGACATGAAAGGAATGATGTAACTTTTTAACAAGGCCACAGACTAAAAACAGTACATTGCGACGTATAGATTTCTTAATTTCTATTGTAGATGCATACATTAATCCTACAATTTTTACGAAAAATTGGTAATTCGTATTAATTAAATTGGTATTTAGTTTATGACCTTACAGTATTTTAATCATTAACCATAAAGCAAATTTATTATAAATACGTGTACATATGTACACTCTGCTACTATACTCAGATACGCCTATGCAATTCCATAATTTAATTTAAGCATAATAAAAGTAATTTTCGAATAGCGTAATAATGACCGGAATAGGGTTAGGATAGAAAATAGGGAACGGCTGTCAATTAATTAGAAATTTTAAAAACTCTGCTAAAGATTACTTGTTTCTAAAATATGCGACAAACAAAATTCTATACTATTCTATAAATTCAAAAATATTACTTTGTTACAAATACAAGGAATATGACACCCATGCTCTTACAGGTCATGACAATCTAAGCATTTTCAATGTCACAAAAAAATTGAATTACAATATACACTAGTTACTTTATTCATACAACTATGGCTTCGGTGTTGAGTCAGAGCGTTATCAGGTGCACAATCTTCAACTAAAATACTAATACAAATACACTTAAATACTAAATAAAGGAGGGAGAGGAAATGAAAAAGGTTACAAAGTAAGTAAACAAATTACTATTCAAAGTGGGAAAAGATAAAGAAGGGATAAGATAGGTCAACAATACCTACAAGAGGATTATTGGAAAAATAAATTCATTGATAAGAAAATATTCGCGGATTGATACCGGATCTTGAACTAATTCATGAAAACGCTCTCAATTCGTCATAGCATCCTCAAAATTCTGTAGGTAAATATATTTATAGAATAAGTTAATCAAGGCACTATTCCGTTCATCAAATCACTAAATTGTAGATGTATTTACCAGAATATGGGATCCAAACATTTTCAAGCCGATAATGTATTCGTTATCCGAGTAAGAATGTCAGCAAAAAACTTTCGCTAGCATGTTCCTCGTTAATCGACTGTGCTTGTTATGCGGTGATAGCATTTGGCTACAAATAAGCCGTCAGCCAGGTACAAGGAAGAAACACAGGGGGAAGGGGAGATGGGCATTTTTATCCCACTGAAAAGACTGCGATTAACAAAACATCCGCCAAGGAATCACGACTAGCGGCAGATGTATTCTGGTCTACCTTTTTTAATACACTGTCCGGTTTAAATGTTACGTGGGCGGATTATGGCCGGACAGTCCAGTTTCGGATTGAGGAACTCGTAAAGTCGGACGTGCAGGAGATAAAACGTAGTGGAGAGAAATCCGTGAAGATGCCTGCGAAATGAATGCCGCGGGTTAGTTTTTAACGAAGAAGTCGGTGGTCCATTCGCTTTTCAATTGGATCGCGTGAAGTCGTCGGTGGTATTTTATGAATACAAATTGGGCACTTCATGAATATGCAACGCTTTTAAATATCGGTGTTGATTCGGCATGTTTCTCGTTTACACGAGACGTGGACCTGTAAATCAAGTGGATCGTTAATTGAGCATATAGACCTGGGGTGGTCATTTAGGCACTGCGTGCCACATACTCGAGAATCTCAAGGTAGTTATGGCTACTATGGAGCCATGGAGCTTCTTTTAGAAATAAATTTTTGCTCTTAAATATTTATTAATTCAAAACATTTCAGCATTAATATTACATAAACCTATGCAGAGTGCTTAGAAAGAATGGCCCGAATCCAAATATAATACATACGATACAACAGCGTCAGTCCTTTGGTCCAGATGCAAAATTTTGTGAATCAATATACGCAGTCTAAAGAGAAACTATTTTTTTCGAAAAATATTTTTCGAACATTTGTCGAAAGAATTTTTGCAACATTTTTCCAGAAAGAAGTATGAAACACGTAATTTAAAAATCAGATCAAATCATAATTTACTGAATTTATATTTATTCATGGTTACTTGAGCGATTTACAGTGTAAGATAATAAAAGTGATTTGTAACAAAAGAATATTGGAAAAGGATTTTAAATGACTTGGGGGTTAAAGAATCTCCAAGAGCCGTTAAAGGGTTTTTGAATGCTGAGAAATCTGTGCATACGACGTTAAATATCGAAGTATCATTTTTTCAAGCCTACTTCTACTTGAGCGATTTATGTCACGTTGAAATATATTAAATTGTTTCACAAATAATTCAATTCAGGATTGTCATAAGTGAAATGATATACAGTCATTTCCTAACGCGTAAAAGAGATGATTAAAGTTATTTCGATATAATTCTAAGTCAAATTTTCAGGGAAAATTTGGAAAATTACATAATCCAAATAATTAACAAAAAATCGGAAAATCCAAACACAAGTGTCTGGTCTACGAATTAGTCATTTTGTGAGCGAAAATATGAGTAAAATGATACTCTTGAACGAAAAGAAAGAAAACTCCTTCATCTGTTTCCGTAGTGTAGCGGTTATCACGTGCGCCTCACACGCGCAAGGTCCCCGGTTCGATCCCGGGCGGAAACAATTTTTTTGTAGCCAAATCACTTCTGTCCGGACTGAGCTAGATTAAAGATTTAAAGGTCCTGGTCCAACTTCGTGAAAAAAGCTTTATTCGAAGACATTTAATTAGTATAAAGACTTGGTTGATGACACCCATCGAGTGGCAAAGAGAAAAGGAAATGAAGTTTATTTAGGCAAATGACTCAATTTATATATTGGAGGTTAAAATATCTCTTATTGGCGTCTTTGCCAGCAATCCACACCTCATTGGCACTGGTTTACGGAAACAAGAGAAAAAGGATCGTATCACTGACGTTCTAAGATACAGGTAATCTTCTACCCCTGATGATGATACGTAGATTCGCTATTGAAATGTACACTCCTGGCCAAAATTACCGCAGCACCTCCCTAGCGATCCTTACGGCCGGTGCTGCGTTCATTTTGGCCAGGACTGTACATAGGGTATTTATTGAGAGAGTGCCGACAAAGACGGCTGTTGGAGATTTTGAAACCTCTAATTTATTAAAAATCGTTTTCCAGTTTTATTTTGTTACAACTCAATTTTATTACCATATACAATTTTTCATTTTACAGTTCTACATTATGCTACAGTTTTTTAGTCAGTAATGATAGTTTGTAAGGTGTTATATCGTAATTATGGAAATTCGGCTGGAAAATAGCGATTAATTTGACTTGGGGAGGTTTTGAACTTAGCGGAACTCGAGTTAGTAAGGTCCGACAGTATTTACAAGGAATATATTCCATTGAGAGTATTTATGACGAATAAGTCCTCAACAGTCGCAGGCGACGGCAGAGGAGAGATGAACCGAGTTGCATGCGACGATAATTAGAGGCGGAAAAAACAAACGAGGACTGCACGGTTGAGTAAATTACCCCGTTCTTTCAATTAAAGACCGGATGCGCGTAATGGTGCGAGAAAGAAACTTCTAATGACAGCTTTAGAGCGGCGTCGTTCCATTATGTTTCGGCTCCATCACGCAGACAAAAGAACTGCGAAATAGGATGCAGGAGCGCTATTTTTCATACGCGAAATAGGTGGGAGAAAAATGTAGTAACGCCTCCCATTCACTGAGGGAAAATGAATGTCACGCTTTTCTACTGTCGGTGTACCACCCATAGAAATTGGCTTTCTGCTTTTGTAAGAAATTTCATGAGACCAACAAATGACTTTCTCCTTAGAAGACTTATGTGTATCTAAAAATTCCCAAAGTTCTCTTATATTGTCGCTGTGCTTAATTTTCAATTCGAAAGCCAGAAGGAAAGTTTTGGTGACTTTGATTTCCATTTTTGGGACCGACTTCTCATTCAATATTCGTTAGAAAAAGGAAATCGAAGGTTGAAGAGAAGAGAACAAGAAAACTTTGTATACTTCCACAAGATATTAGCGATAAGCAGTCAAGCAATTCCAGCAATTAATATCTTGTGCAAGTATACACGGTTTTCTTATTCTCTTTGAGATGGCCTTCCACGAAGTAACGCCTAAACACATTGCTTTTATTTAAAATCGAAGGTTTATTTTGGCATATAAGAAAGGGGTATACAAATAAAAAAATTTTTCTCAGATTGTCATATCATTGAAATGTAAATATTGATGGTCTAAAACAGGATTTCTCAATTTTTTCCGTTGGATCACTTACAGCGTCTTTGAATTAAGATGGATTACATTGTGTAATTTAAAGGTTTAATACGGACATAGTGATAGTGATATCATGACACAATATTAACTCTTATTAAAATGTAATCAATTAAAAAGTACGTTTTGAGTAGTGTTTATTTTAACATTAAGTCATAAATCATAACTAGGTCGGTTAGAATTTAGCTTTTTTAACATAACAAGAAAAATCACAAATTATAGCACAATATTTTTTCATGGAGCACTAACTACCTTCCCGTGAAAAATGCTTTGGGAAACCATGCTCTAAAACTACGATTTGGTAATCTTTCTACCGTGGAGATATTTTTTCCTGTGAACAAAATCCGTTGGTGCAGCATTTTCAGCAGAATATTTGACACATTGGCTTTGGTTATCTAAAATATCTTATTTCGGTTCTTCAATACCAGAGTTCTGACATTAGACTAAACAAGATAAAACGTAGCTACACGTAGATGTTGGGACAAGGAGATTCGCGCAGGGTTAGCTGTCATGTAGGAATTTTGTGAGAAGGAATTTCTTCCAGGTATGGCAAAAGGTATCCATAAATCATTCCGTAAAGGGTTTGCAAACATTAGTAAATGCTCTTAAAGATAAAGCAAGGGAGTTTGAAATGAAAATTAACGTAAGTAAAACTGAAGTATTAAGGTTTATTAAGGGAAAGCAAACTAAGTTAAGTACTATAAGGGTGGATGGGGAAAAACTAGAGGTGGATGCATTTTCTTACTTGGGAAGTACCCTTTCTTGGGATGGAAGATGTAAGGATGATGTTCGTAAAAGAATAGTTTTGGCCAAGGAAGTCTTAATGAAGCGAAGGGAGTTGAAGACCAAAGGTCTTGACAAAGGGGTCAGAAAAAGATTGGTGAAATCCTTGGTCTGGAGTGTGTTGCTCTATGGGAGCGAAACGTGGACTTTAAGAAAGGAGGAAGTCAAACGTTTGGAGGCCTTCGAGATGTGGGTTTGGCGTAGAATGGAAAAAGTGAGTTAGGTTGAGAGAAAAACCAACGCGGATGTGCTGGAGATGGTTGGGGAGGAGAGGGTTTTAATCGAAGTGATTAATCGTAGAAGGAAGAAATGGGTGGGTCAAATATTAAGGGGAGAGGGATTGGTGAAGACTGTAATAGAGGGTAGGGGAAAAAACAGAGGGAAAGACAAAGACAGAAGATGTTGGATGACATGAGGGGCGGGGTTAACTATAAGGGAATGAAGGAGATGGCGCTTAATAGGGAATTCAGATTGCACATGAGCCTACCGAAAGGTAGAACACTCATTATGATGATGTAGTGATTAGACTTTTTTACAAGGCCTGATAATTGATCTTATTCATTTGGAAGGACCAGCCGTGTCTAAATAAGCTTAAAATCTGCAGGATACTTTCATAATTTCTCCGAGGATTACAGAAAAATAAATTCAAAGCGATCATTAAAAGATTGAGAAACATCCAATAATGATAATCTAACTGGCTCTTATTTCAAATATGGCGAGATTTTTGCGTATGAATTAGGGATAATAAACTATTACGTAAGAAGATCGAAAACATACTATTATTATTATTATTATACTACTTTATTAAAGTAGTTTCAGCTCAGCATACTAGCTACATATTACAGCTATCTCAATATTTACAAGTTCTTCTTCTCCTCAATAAATACATACATACTACTTGTAAGTAGAGAGTCAACCTTGGACAAAATTGATCCTGACTTCGTTCTCGGAGGGGGGACCAATATTATCTACAACTTGTCGAGGATATAAATCACAAGGCGATGTTGAAATTTAAATATTTATACGGGCAATAAAAATGAACAGCTTCTGGAAGAACCGTGATTTAAACGATGCAATAGTAAAAATAGAGGCAATCATATTGATTATTAAGTAAAATAATACATCCTCTATGAGTCTCCAAATTCCAACCCCTCTGAAAATCTTACGATACGATAGTAACACAAGAATAATCAAGGAGTGGAGACAAGTCAATCGTATCAAGTGATAATTAAGAAATTATCATTTTGACAGCAAGCATAGTAAAAATAATGGCCCATGGGGGGATCGAACCCACGACCTTCGCGTTATTAGCACGACGCTCTAACCAACTGAGCTAATAGGCCGGTGCTGTTAAAAACAAAAATATATTGTAAACATTTCGATAGCTATATATGTTTCTATTGATAATATATAACCAGTATAACAAGCACGTTAAGACTAACACAATGAAAAGCCACACTAACAGCAGCCTGGAATGTCTTCGTCCAGTATGTGCAGTTCTAGAAACTTTTACCCAAATCTGTTCATAGAAAAAGGTACAGTAATTACGTTGTATATTTACTTTGATACATTAATCATGTAATTCCCTAGTTTTTTAAATGGTGAGGTGATTTCATTCAATATTGATTGGAGATTAGCCGAGCAATATCTTTCTAGACTATTCATTTACTGTGCGTATTTACCTGGTTCTTGCATACGTATATCATATACCTACCAATTAATTTAACCATCATGATTCATGCTTAATAATATCCAGAGGAAAGTTCCCAAGACATATCCTGATATATAGGCAAATACATTGTGATGGAAAAAGTGAACAAAGCGGGTATAGAGGCTGTAGGATTTTAAGTTGACATAGAAAGGTTAAAAGCTTTTAATTATTAAATATTAGTCATAAACAACTCGATATCTTCATCTGACGCCAAAAAAGAGCATATTTATGATATAGGCATAATTGTGATCTAATTAAGCAAACATATTTACTAAATATACAATTTTTATCTTGTCATATAAAAAAGTAAACGAGATACCTTAATTTTAACTAAACTAAACCGATGAAAGTATAATTAAATAAAATATCATACCATTCAATATATATTGTATTATTAAATATTATAGTAATAATTATCATTATCATTAAATGAAGTATCAAAAATCAAAGTAACTTTTTTAATTTTCCCTGTATCATGGATTGACTCTAAGTAAAAGCCGACACCATCTCCGCTATTATAAGAGTTAAATTAATACCAACATATCACAATATAAGTTTTAATTGAATAATACAGAAGTTTTATTCTTTCTAAACGGGTAGGCTCTTCCATAACTTCTTTCATATTAGGTGTTATATTTAAAAGGCATGTAATATAAGGGGAAAATTTCAAATTTTATCTCAGTATTTCAATGAAACCCCTAATCCAGGGACTAAATTCATAACAAGGAAATTAAATAGTCTCATTACCGCCTGTTTCTCAGTATAATATGCTCTCCAAAGACCATGAATATTGAGATTCACAGGGATTTTACAAAAGCTTCCTAAAAGTCTCCTTCGTGCAGTGAACTGGATTCCTCAGCATCCCTTACTCATAGTTTGACGCAATCGTAAGTAATGTGGTAGGCAAAAAGCATGTTCACAGGTAACGCACGCAAGGAATGCATAGAATTCTCATTAGCTTGAATACATTAGCCGCAGAAGTCTGTATTTATCAGTGAAACACGTAATTATGTTAATATAGGGTACATGGTTGATGGATTCATAGTCCGTGACCAGCCAGTAGTGGTATAACAGCGTAGTCCTTTCATGGCACACGCTTTACTAAATCACTCTTATAATGAATATTAAAGACGTAAAATTAACAAGGAAGAGGACGAGTGAAAATTGCACATTAGGCACGTAAAATTAATTTAGATCGCGAAATTACGTGATTTCTATCACTGCTCGTAGGATTTTTTTTCTAAAATACGAGTCACCATCATAAAAGCTAATGCAAAGCGTGCCTGATAGATGGAGGTGCAATCTGAAAAATTATTCAAATCATTCATCACCGAGAAATGTTCCCATGACGCTCACTTTCCTCGCTATGAATGTGAGAATCTCCACGGAAATAAAAACGTAAATGATAGAGAACCAGTGTTGCGTTACAATTGCGAAACTTGGAGGATGAACACCTTAAAGAGATGGATATACTACCGCTAAAATATTCTTCTTTATAGACTCAAAGTGTCACCGCATATCAGCACCATTTGTAACAGAAAGTAATTCATAAGAAGCTTCTAAAATTGCTAACATTTCATAACAGAATTACAAATTTTCCTATGCATGTATGAAACATAAATCGAAGATGAGATACGAGGTGGAGAAAAAATATAAAAGAAAACTTAGGTCGAAAGAAAATGTGGATGAAGTAATTAAAATTTGGTCTTTCAAATCCCTAAGTATTTTGAATAAATTACCTCACTATTCACTTTTGAAGTATGCACAGTAATAACAATAATTAGATAAAAAAGAACTAAACTTAGAATTCACTACAAATTAACAAAATCGTGGTACCGTTTGTTATCAGCTCTCCCCTATGGTTTCCTATCCTGTTCTTGATTATTCGCTTCTGGGACGTCTAAATATATCTTCATACATTCCCTTTAGTTGTGTTCCCTCCGTACGTCTTCTTTCTTTCAAGATCTCATCCCTCAACATAGAAAAAGCACTTTTTCGGTTAATCCATTCCTTTGGTAAAACTATTACCATCTATGCTCTAAATTCAAAATGAAAGAGTAGAGAATTTAGAAGTATTGCTCATACACGAAATTCCTAAGTTCCTAAATTTTAAACGTTATCACGGTTAGACAGAATTTAACTTAAGGTAACATTTACTACATATACGCAGCACT
Organism: Sympetrum striolatum; assembly: GCA_947579665.1. Taxonomy (NCBI): domain Eukaryota; kingdom Metazoa; phylum Arthropoda; class Insecta; order Odonata; family Libellulidae; genus Sympetrum; species Sympetrum striolatum. The sequence continues at coordinate 43,070,272 of OX388351.1, read as the reverse complement.
TTAACTAATTCCTGTTGGCATCAAATTAATAAACATGGGTACGGTATTGAAATGAGGTAAAAAATAAATCGACTCTTCGAATGGTGATGTTTTTTTCGAAGTTAATTCTTGCAATCCTAAAGTATGACAGAATTTTTCACTTGCATTATCATATTTTCACGCATAATCACACGGTGAAATATTTCCTGTTACTCAGCCACGACTCACTCAATTCATAAAATTGAGGTAGGGCAAACATGGCAGTATTTCTGAATACATGAGAACCTTTATTTTTATGAATGAATAATTCAACGTTTCCCAAACTTCTATATGAGAAGACCCATTTAAAAAAGAAAACATTTTGCACAGTTAGTCAATCAGCGAAAGAGTGTGGCAAATTTATGACTATTATTTTTCATTAAAACAGTTTGGTAGTAATTCATTGATTTCATATTCTCTTATGGATGAAAATATTCCCATTTACGGCGTATAGAGATATAATATTTTCTGATTTTTTTGGTAGAATCCTTATACTCCTTATCTTTATGTTCTTTGGAGGAAATTGATTGAAAAAAATCAGACTAACGCAAAATAATGAATAAGAGTGTTAGTTCATCTTCTTTTATCATTTCATCTCTAAATATTGTACAAAATGCATTTAAATAATTTCTACTTAACAAAAGGCAATCCATTTTAGGAAATTTTATCTGAAAGTGGATGTTTTCTCAATCAAAAATGCATTAAAGGAGCAGATAACACCCATAGATTTAGTTCCTTTATTTTTTGCTACGTCTTTCCTATAGGTTCACATAAGAACCGAGTTGGCCAAAAATTAAATTCCTGATGTTGAAATATAAATATTTCTACGGCCAATGTTAATAAATAGCTTTAGGATGAAACATGATTTAAACGATTCAGTAACACAAAGAGAGGAAATCATTTTCATTGCTTAAGCAAAATCAAAGGAGAATTTTTTCCTCGAATCTTCAACTTCAAAAGCCACTGAAAATCTTACAGTTAAATGGTAATACGGCACTTATAAAGGAGAGAAAAGATATGAACTATCCTAGATGAAAAATCAAGAAAGTATTGTATGTTTACAGGAAGCCAGGTAAAAAATAATGGCCCATGGGGGGATCGAACCCACGACCTTCGCGTTATTAGCACGACGCTCTAACCAACTGAGCTAATGGGCCGGTGTCACATACAAGCAAACAAGAACAACTACAAACGCTGAGATAGCTTTGATATGTTCTATTGATAATATCGGAAATTCCTGCACTTATAAACTTTGTTATCCAGTTAATTCTGCGTTTGGTCGGAAAGCAGAGAGGAGATATGAAAATGTTTATAAAATAAATTGAAACGGAAAAGAATTTAATCCTGAATATGATAATGCACTGAAATTTGCGAGGGATTTGTTATTTGCATAATGATTAAAAACAGTTCATGCAAAATACATTCTGAAATATTTGATTAAAATTTATTTTTCATATAAAAATTATTTTTTGCAATCGCAGAAGCCCCGAATGGAATATTGGTATAACATGGAAGGCCGTATTAATTAACTTGAGAATTGTGACTTTTGAATGTTTAAACCAAGCAGAATAGTTATATTTCGAAAATACTCGGCAAAATCTTAAAAATATCCACCAAAACTTATGATAAGGATTTTTTTAGTTGGTACGCATGACACGACTAATATTCTTCACTTGATGCTTAATAATGAATTACTATATCACTGTAAGTTTTGAGACAGGTATACTATGTTTCTATTAATAATACCGAAAGAATGAGCGTTATGAAAATTAAGAATAGCATTATTATTACCACTCTCATCGTCCGGTATGAGTAGCTCTAGAAACCTTTACTCAAATCTGACTATAGGAATAGGTACTGTAATTAAGCTCAATTTACTTTAATAGATTAAACATATAATTTCCTGTTTTTTCAAAAGGAATGAGATAGAGAGAGGGAGAATATAACTTGTGCACTTTTCGAGATTATTTATTTAGTGTTTATATTTAGCAGATTTACCACACATTTAATTCCTGGCTTTGAGGCAGAATTGTTTGAAGCTCTCGACACAATCTAGATCGAAAGCGTAATTTCTCAAATTTCAAACAAAAAAGACTCTATCAGGAATTTAGAAACTTGGACATAGGTTTCACAAAAGATTCCAAAGCCATTATTTAGAACGGAGATATCTTTCTGCGGAGCGGATTCTGTCCCATTTTATGTCTTGAGGAGGAAAAACGCGAATGCTCGAGGCGACAAATTTACGAACCGGAGGAAAAAATACGAGAAGCCGACAAAAACCCGAAAGATTAAACGAATTCGATCCTGAAGATTCTTTCGGGTCCTTTTTTCTTCAAGAGACATCGTTGGGCATCTCCTCCGAACGCCTCTAAAAAATCTCTCTCATAAACTCGAAATAAGGTTAATAATCACTTGACTCCACTTTTTATCTGAATATATGTTTCCGGAAACATTTCCGGCATAAAATTTTAGTGAGTATTTTCTAAGGATCATTAGGCGTAGTTTATAGCTAACGGTCCTGTTTCTCACTTTCTTTTTCAAAAGGGGAGAGTTTCAAGGGATTTCCGCCTGATGGTTTCCAAGATAAAACGGGTGTGTTGCCGAATGAAAAAACAGCTTACCTTTAGTAAGAATTTTGTTTTTTGTTTATTATGTTCTGTAAACGTGAAACAACAAGCTACTGTTACTGTGAGGAAGTTTACTTTAAGGCATTCAGGCGAAAGATGGATCGACTCTAAAAGAGCTTCTGTTTAAAATCGCCCAAGTAAGATTGTAAGATAAAAAATTATGGCATAAGTAAGAACTTTGATCTATACGATGTGACAAAAACCTATGAGGAACTTCGCTTTGGGAAATAAGACGACAGATTGATCGTTTTTAAACGAACTTCAATTTCAACTCACTAAATTCAAATAACAATAACAAAAATATTAACATTACCAACAGTTTGAATTTAAACTGTATCATAAAATAGAGAAAAACATATTATGTCAACAATGGAATTTTACCAAGATAAGCCCAAGACACATCGGTTATAAGCGGGTAAAAATTTAAGAGAGAATTTATAAATGGAATCCCATCAATATTTGTATATTATTACAATAAAAATAAATATGGCAACTTCGTAATTTCACACTAAATGTATTTAATTTATTAAATTAAGTGTGGAAATTACGAATTTGCTTATTTATTTTATGGCTTTCCACAAAGTTACGCTTTTTCACATTGATTATATTATTATAATATTATTTTTCTGGAGAATAGAAGTACAATGACAAACTACCTGTAATTTCTTTCTCTTAATAATTTTCCTACTGTAGGCAGCAAAATATTCCTATACAGCATATCTAGTTAACTAATAACCAATGGGAAACTTTGATAAAGTTTCCCATTAGGAGGAACATTGGAAGAGTACACAAGAAAAACGACAGAGATAATACCAACTTTACTATAGGAATACGCCTTTACATGAGAATTCTGTCCTTTAAAATAATTACTTTTACCATAATTTTAGAATATTATAAAGGACCGCTAGATCGGAGTCGGGCATTTTCTGTACTCCTATAATAGCCATAATAGTGTAAAGAAAGAAAATTTGGAACTGCTGCTAATGAATTAGAGGTTTAAAATTTCCTGTTTTCTCCGAATACCGGTGACAGAGGTGAGGAACGCCGACAAAGACTGCTATTAGAGATTTTATATCTGTAATTTAATCTAGTCATAATAGATTATAATTCTACGCACTAGAATATTTTTTATTTTTGATTACACTATTATTCGATATAATTTTTTCAGAGTTCAATGACAAGTACGTACGTAGATAATGTACTCCTTCTGAGAAAAAAATGTTATTCCCCTTACCCAGTAATGAAATAAGGATCATATTAAATTAAAAATATAAAATTCCACAAAACAAAGCAATTCCATTTTAGGGGATTTTGAATTCTTTATTTAATATGATCCCGATTACGGAGTTCCACCTAGTTAAGGCTTCTTCGATTGAAGTAATGAAATATTTATTACCAGCCAGAATTAATTGATTAAAATTTCACCAAATTAATATAATTGCTTATTTTATGCGAAAATAACAAGCCTTCAATAAATATTATGAATATTTTTTTCTATCCTTTAATTTCTAAGATATATTAAATATTATCAAAGTTCTTTAAATGCTTCTGTTCTTATTATAAATTGGTGCTTAATTCAAAATACTTCTGTCATTTTAATCAGTAACTCTCCATAAAAACATTTCTTGTATTCCAGCCATTTCCTTTTCCATAAAAAGTCTATCATGATTGAGAGACAACTTTCTCCAAGTGGCAAATATACTTACAACTTGTGGATACCTTGACATTTTTTACTTTACTTTTACCCCGTTCCGTTTCATTTCCCTCTTACAATTTTAGGAAGTTGAAAATTGGTAAAAAATTATGAAAAGGAATTTGCAATGGATTCCTCAATCAAAAAAGATTCAAAGAAATGTCAGAGAAACCTAGTCAACAGTCAACGTGGCTCAAATGTTGATTGTAGAATTTTTCTTAAGATTAAAATTTAATAAAATAATGATATTTCGTTTATGAATTTGAGACTTACCTGTAAGACTTCAAAAATATTCAAGTATTTTAAATGCAGCAATTCTCCCAAACATGTTAATTTAGTATTTGTATTTTGTAATTTAGCATTTGTATCTTCTGCCTGACAATGAGCGGTTAGCTCGAAACCGGTCGTGCATTAAAAGTTTTTGTTGAATTTGCATAGTTTCTTTAATATGATCCCAGGTTAATTTAGGATATAGTAAATATAACACTTGATTGAGCGACAAGTATTGAATTTAACACACTATTATCATACAGCAATTGATAATCAGTATTGTATACCATAGAAAAATAATGAAACGACTGGATAATCTCCACATTATAGTCGCGTACACATCTGAATATAATGATGAATATTTTTAATAATGACAAAGTGCAGAGTCAAATTATGTCTTTCATTTATATAGTCTCTCATTGAATGCCATGATGCTAAAAACATTGTAATAAAACCCACACTCCTCATCTAGCTTAATCAACCTCATTCCCTTTCCGTGGCTTTCGTTGATGGTAGAGGAAATGAGGCTCAAACTAGCCCTAGGCTGAAGACAGACAAAAAAGCCCGAGGATATCACGGGCTGCATCTAGTAGAAAAGCCTCTTCCAACCCAGACATAGCCCATCACGAAATGGGAATGACATCGCGTATAGATGAGCACCAAAAAAAGCATTCGTGTTTTCCCTCTCTCTTCCTCGGACACAAAGATGAAGGTGATTCCGGCCTCCGAGCCTCGCACGGGGTTTACCGAGAACGGGGTCGCGACTCTTTTTTGCCAATGGAAAAATCTGAGGAGGAATCGAGGTAATCAGAGCGAAGTCTCGAAGAAAACGGAGGGATACATCGCCGCTTACCCGGTGAATAGCGCAGCAGCAATCGCATGTGTAAATCGATCTAAATCGAACGATTTATCGATCGATTTATCGAACGATTTATTATATTTCGATAGGTACATCGATGGAGTATCTTCGATCGCGATTATCGACTTTTGGCCTACATAGGGAAATGGACCAGACCAAGTTACTTTCGACGCGCAATCTAAATATGGATTTGATACAGTCGAGACAATCAATACTATTATGATCGATAGTGATTTGATTTATTGCTTTAAAAGAGGAAACTAGATTTTTCTCTTGAAATGTTCCTCTTCTAATTGAGACCTCAAATCAGAGTTTTCGGTTCCATCTCCCCATCGTATGTTTCCCATCTACAACATATTTTTCTACCACGACTTGAATATATTTTACTATACTTATTCTTTTTCTTGTTTCCTTTCTTCTTTCTTCTTCCTAATCCTTTCTCTACTTTTCTTTTAGGTAACCTGTTTAATTGCTTGTTAACGTATCCATATGATCAGAAAGCTCTACTTTCCAATTACTTTTGGTTGAACATCACTTTCATTCATTTCCATGTCTAAACGTTTCAAATTTATCTTCATGGGGTAGCTGTGTTTATCTTGACATATTATCCAATTGCACCGTTCTTGTCTTATTTCGTAATCTCGCCATTGGTCATATGTGTGCTTCACACTAGCTATTTGGAATAATATATTTATGTTATTGTACTCTTTTCTGATTTTCCTAGGTAAGTCTCTGGTTACTAACAAAACCACCCTAATCCATGCGAAGTTACGGATCCAGCCTTTGGAGGTATAACCTATCTAAGAATAGGATTTTTAAATTTTTAGCAGGAGAGCAAATATAAAAGATTCTTGAAATTAAAAAAAGAGACAAAGTCTTGTCCATTAATGAATGTAACCGAAAACGGCCTTAAAAGATACAAAATCGATTGAAATTGGAGTAGAAGAGAGGCATCCCAAGTTCTCACGAGTTAATTTAGTTACATCCAAATTAAAAATAAAAAACTGTTTAAATTAAGTGCATACCAAACGGTAAACATGGGCAGATGTAGTTGTAATATATACATAGCTTATATTAACCATCTTAGCTTTCTCAACTCATTAAGTAGAAAATATTAACGTCAACCTAAGGGCCATAAACTATTTAGGCTGTAGAAATTTAACCCTTAGTTAGAGTTTTTGTTATCCTTTTAGAGTCTCCAATGTCATGGAAATCTTTCTGAGCGACAACATACCTTGAAACAAAGAAATGTATATTTAAAAGATGGAACAAACTATCCGCCCTTTGTCAATCATTAAAACAGTCCTAAGGCATTATTTTATAAAAATATCATCAGCAACAGATGTCAGCAGAATGACAGTTATATTGCAACCAGAATTTTTCCTTACCGATCTTGATTCATAACCATATCATTGCAATCAATAATCGTGATGGGAGAAGAAGAATATAAATTAAATGGATCAATTATCATCCAATCAATAATAATGATTGCTAATACACGCTCCAATAAGTTCATAGTGGTTTTACTTTGGAAAAAACCAAACGATAAGGGGAAAAATCTATTCTTTCACAAACAAATTTTACTGCGACACGTTTCACGTTGGAAGTTAGTGTCACTAGAACTTTCTAGAGAAATAGCAATAAAAGCAGTCTGTAGGAAAGTATAAATTCTTTTATCTTTTTTCAACGCAATGAATTATTGTTAAATGCGTTCAAAGATATCTATAATTCATATTCAAACGAAAGATTATTTAAGACTTATACTCAGACCTAGCTTTAAAAAAGAAGAACATAGTAAGGGTCATTTATGTTTCGCTAACTTCTTCAGTTGCTCTCCGGACCAACATAAAAAACCCAAGCACAACTGTTGAATCTAGGGATGGTAAATGGAAGAATACAGCTATTGCAGGCCACTTTTCCTTAGCTTTACTGCTGATGATAAAGGAACATTTTAATTTTTTTTCCACTCTTGGCAGGACACATAGAGCTGAAGCTGAATTAGAAAATCACCTTATCATTCAGAAATTCGTTTTTTATGTCGAATTATATGTAAAAGCTCTTCAGACATTTCGATTCAAAGTTACTTACACAATACAAGATATATCAAGGTGGCCGGAAGTCATTTTGGTCGACAACTAGAACGAATATTTTATGGATGGACGTTTCGAGTATATTTCGATTTCATTCGAGATGTTCACACCTCGTTTCAGATTCAAGAGAGTCAACCATAGCGAAAACCTCTCATCCGATTACGTTTACGACTCGAATAAAATGTACGCGTGATACGCGAGAGCTCCTTGCCAAATGATTTATATCCTTCAACGGTTAGCCTATGAAAAAATCTGCGAGGGAAATTTTTTCCGAAGGGAAATATTTATTTTGATGTCGTCGACCCTGATCCTCCAGGTTTGAAAGTAGTGAGATTCGCCTCGCAAAACAAATTCGTGACTTGAAAGTTTCATGGCCCAGTGACTTTGGAGACGCAGAAAGAAGTGTCGACACAGTTCCTTCGTTAGCTTTGTTTTGGTGATCATTATATTCAATTCAGGAAACTCATCAGCAAAAATGAATATTTTTCTCTCTGTGAATTCCACAGAACCCTAGGCTACTGCTTTTATAACAACTAAAATTGTAAATCAATTTGTAATCGTTTGAACGTATTCACCACGGAAGACTTGTCGGCAGAAACAAGCGGAGTGTCGGCGAAGTGATTACCAATTAATTAAACCGTTGGTCCTTCAAGAGGGACAACTAGTTTCAATATAGATAAAAAGACAAGAGAAATATTAGCACGGAAACACAACACTCTGATACATGACACCTCAGACGACAAAACATTAGTAGTTTCCCAGTAATTGATAATTCGTGGAAGATTGGATGCATATTTTATACAACACTAGCGAGTACCCGGCACGCGTTACAATGCCACTCAAAAGAAGTTCTGATTATTGAAGTACATCTGAATAAAATATTTTTTGACAGGAAGATAGTAAAGTTTATGAAGTGGAAACACCTAAGAAAACCTAACCACAAATGAATTATGTTTTGCACTCTCCTTGAAACAGAAGATAAAATTGCTTTACATTTTCGGTCAGGTATACGAGGTTAAAGATCAACTACATCTTGATAACTCACCGTTCAACTCCTTCAAGACTACTAATGCCTAATCAAGGGAAACCTTTGCGTTCTTCATTAACACTTTCGTCAATCGCTAAATATACATCGTTGTAAATATATTAGATTCGATACTTAATTCAGAAGATTATGTTAAAAACATTTGCAACTTATTCCCCACGTTATATTTATACGCAATCAGTTTAATTGAGAGTGAGAAAGCAATTTCAAGTAACACACGTACTTTCAAAACCCCTTTATTTAACGAAAAAGTCAGTAAACAATTATGTAAATGCAAATAAAACTTGGTTGCTAAAGTCATCGTCAGGGGAATGGTTTGTTTACAAACTCGAATTTTTTACAACGAATTCACGTATTTTATCAAAATTCTCGCAATTTCGAATAGTATTCCACGACCAAACGAAAAAACTTCATTTAATTTTCCTTCTCTTAGTGCATGATTCCACTTCCTACGACTATTCCTTATAACTTTATTCTTCAATAGAAATAAAGCCTGCAACCGATATAAGTGAAGTTTACATATATTCTTTATGGAAATCTATAAGAGCGATCTGGGGTCGAACCCATTGGTCATATTTTTTAATTCGGAAACATTTGCGGGCCTGCGTACAACAACTCATCAAGGTGTCATCGTAATATAAGATAGATAGATAGATACATTCACTTTTATACATAACATTTATTATACATGTTTCAGTAGATCTTATATATATCTTCAGTACTATCCTTCATAAGCAGTGAACTTTCCAGGGTTTTATAATGCATAAATAAGCAGCCATGAAGAGAAAGAAAGGATGCCTAGATAAGGGAATCAGCATAAATGGTGTGTAACGTTTACCTGTAAGGGTGTGAAACATGGATCCAACGGAAGGAGGATACCAAAAGGTCTTCCAGCTATATATAGGTGAGACGTGGAATGGAAACGGTATATTCTGTTGATAGGAAAACAAACAAAAAAGTACTGATGATGACGGGAGAAGTGAGGGTTATTGATATTGATTTAGGTAATGAATAGACGACAAATGAAATGAAAGGATTAAATAGCGAGAGAGGCGTTGATAAAGACAGTGATTAAAGGTAGAATGCGATGAGATAATATCGAAGAAAAGACAAATACAAAAGACGTTATCAAGAAATATAAGAAACGGCGTTGAGCAGGGGAAATTAGGGCACGTAAGCTTAACATTAAGTAGAGGAATTGTAATGATTTACTTCCGTCATAATTACGCCAAGATTGGGCGACAGTAAATGGTATTCATGAAATACTTGATTTAGTGTCTACAAACAACTACATTTTTCCTAGTTTATTCGACAACTAGGAATTCATATCACTATTTTCTACTTATCATTTTCGGAAATGCCATACTCTAAAACAGATGACAAAATATTTCGTAAGGTGAACTAGATAAAATTTATATTGTATCTAATGCATAGATTTATAACACATTTCAATAAAATATTCCATTAAAGACCACGTGGCAGAACTCCACGAAGGAATAGGCGATTATTACCGCATCAATGTTGCGACTTAGTTAGATTTCGCTACCCAACTGGATTATTGAAAAGTACCTACAAATCACACTATAAAATATCTGAAGGATCGAAATTTTTCTGTGACATCTTTCTCCAGTTATGAATATGACATATGTCACTCGTGAAAAATAAAAACATTTAAGGAAAATTATTTCTAGAGAAAGCAAGCGTTACAATTTGATTTCCTTCAACCTTCAAATCAGTGGTTTCCCTTTGACCTTTCCTTGACCCAAGCCTTTCATTATAACCTCTTCATTTTGATTTTCCTCGTCTACTACAGACATAATTCAACACCTTTCAAAATTACCTTTCACCGTGCAACACGCCGCAAATTTTTAAAGATCAATCCATCGCTATAACGAAAAATGACGAAATAATATTACAATTTATAGTTCCACAAAATTACCTCTTGCAATGCAAATTTCAATTAACTCCAGAATGAACCTCTAAACTTTAAAGGGTAGCTTCTTTTCGATGGCTTCATATACTGGACATTTTATTATTCAAGGACATAACATAATGAGATTGTAAAAGGAACGAAACGATTATAAATGAAAAATATATATAAATATGGTCGTCCTGGATTTGAAATTTTTTCCCGACGATGCTTGCAGCCATCGAGTCACTAGCAAAGACCCTACCCTTATGAGATTTCAATGAAATCGATTGGGAAACTAGCGGGCGTTAATACACCTAAGATTTTATTTACTTTCTCTGAATTTTTTTCAAAAAAATAAAGTTAAGCATAGCGGAGTAAGTTACCACAATGAGGACTTATTAGAAAAATTTTAGAATAGTAAAAATCTTCAGTAGAATAAGAGAAACACGTTCCAAATCTCCTGTTTTGATGTTGTTTTTATTTAGAGTGGTAGTACACTCCTCGCCAAAATTAACGCAGCACCGGCCGTAAGGATCGCTAGGGAGGTGCTGCGTTAATTTTGGCCAGGAGTGTACATAGATGTTAGAGTTTTAACAACGCACATAACAGAAAAATTTACATAAAGTGCAATAAGAATAATTTAATTTTCGTTAGAAAGGATATATTTCCAGCAAGTGAACGTGTGTAGCCCTCCATGATACGGGTAAGCAAATGAGGATAAGTATGACCTGATAAGAGATGAAAATATTCCAACAAATACTACAGTGTATATTAATCTGGAGAAAGTTTCAAATACAAGGCTTGTATGAGGTAAGTGGAATTGTCTAATGTCAAACACAAATTCGAAGCATTCGCAGAACCACTCGGAAAGATATCAAAGTTAAAAAGGCAGTTACGTTCAATATTAAATATATTCTATAATATTTGCCAAAATTGATGCAATGTATTAAAATAAGCATCGTAATTTGTTTATGGAATAAGAAGCATTTTTATGACAAAAATAAAATTCCCCGCTAAAAATGTATTCTTTTCGGAGGCTGATTCTTTACTGCTTCTTTATGATAATAAAAATCTGAAACGGTACCCAGGCTCTATCTATGTATCATGTTCGTATCGTTGTTTTTACACAAGCATTATCTTGGCTAAAAATACCATTTAACGCGAAGGAAATAAAATTCAAATCAAATCTACATATTCAATGCCGACTTTTAAATTTATTTCGGTCAATGAAGTGCCGACTTTTACTCCCTAACAAGTAAAAGCGTCGGCGACGATTTCGAGGAGATACGAATCCGAAAAGGCACCCGTTAAAATTATCACCTAAAATCTCTCCTGACCCAAAGAAGCTACAGTAAAATTAAATCAAATGAATTAATCATGCAAAAATCAAAGAATCATCTCTCTCAGTTTCAATCTATTGGTTTGATATAGAGAGCTGTCCGACAACATCTCGAGAGAGTAGTGCTGTTTGTAAAAGATATATCTTAATTAACGAAAACCGAGCGATCAGATAAAATTTCTTTTGATGCCACAGTACGACAAGATGATGCTGGTGATAAGACGTCTGAACTAAATTCAAAGGACTGACATTCAGCTTGGTGAAAAAGAAAATGTCTTGTTAAGTGTCAAAACTAGATGAGAAGGTGTTACCTCCGTATTTTGATTATATCAACGTATAATCAGGGAGGTGTCGATTTCATATGCGATACAAGCGAAAACATTCCGCTGACGGCTGCAAAGATGTCAAAGGTGATATTGGGCAACTTTCTGTTCATAGGCTTACGGAAACAGGTTTTCAAAGCTGCTTAGGAGAGCATTCGTGTGAGACAAGCAGTCTGGCATGGTGAGCGAAAATTTCAAGGCGTCCTCTAATTTGAGGATTTGGCTATCAGGACAGAGAAAGTGCGCAAAGTAACCGCTTCAGAACACAGCCATCGTTGAGATGGCAAATTCTGAATTTTATTTAATAATCACCGTTGCGTATAAATTTATGTATTTATTTATCCGATGTCAGAAACTTCCGTAAAGATTACTCAGGACAAATGTTTGAACAATTCTGATACCACAGCTTTTTGAACTAGAAAATAATGATGAAAATTACTGTGCAGAGTACACCAACACCTGTTGAATTAGAAATATTTAAAAAAATTAAATACACAAAGTCATGAAGTAAAACAAAATGTGAGGAAAGAAAATTGAAACAAGGCTGTTAGATAATGAATTCGATTTAATAAAAGGAGGTTAGCCGTCTTTGTTGGTTATTGGAGAACTTTTAACCGCTTATATAACAAAATGAAACTATGTTGCAGTTAATTTAAACAAAGGGTGAATCACAAATGTATCGATTATATTTTTGTAAATTGCGTTTGTATATAATAAGTACTAAAATTGTGCTGCATATATTCTTAACAATTCTTAGTCATCTTTATATTTCGTATGCTATTCCTGATGATTTTCAACTTTTAATGGGGTAAAAATTTTTTTAAAATATAATATTAAAAGAATATTCGGTGCAAGTAGCTGATATGGCTTTAACTCTAATGAGAACAAGCATTGTTTTTATAAAGTACGTCTTAAAAAGCAATACTCCGACCCGGGATTGAAAAAAGACCTTAAAAACTTCAGTCTCCCCTAACTAATATATTTCGACTGCAAAAGTTTTGTTTCCGCCCGGGATCGAACCGGGGACCTTGCGCGTGTGAGGCGCACGTGATAACCGCTACACTACGGAAACCGATGTAATATGTGGTTTCCTTCAAGAAAGCTATTGTTCACATTCTTTCGCTCAAATAATGGCTAAAGGGGATAGAACCCACGACCTTCGGGTTGTTAGCAGGAAACAGACTGAAGTAATGGGTGTGTCGTTTAAAATCTATGGATGGGTATGAACAATTTTTGGCTAGTGTTAGTTATTATAACTAGTTAATCTTGAGCATTTTTAAATTTAAAAAATTAGCAGATTATTTCAAAAATGATTTCCTAATCACTTCTCTTAGCGTTTCTATTACGAATAGTGAAATTGTTTGTGAGGATACGATAAAAAGCTTGGAAAAATTTTATAAAACAAGGAAGATCGAACACGGAGAAAAACAAGGCTGGAATTTTCAAAAAGTAAAATCTACACTATCACAAATTAACAAGTCGCCTTCAATGAATCAACTTTTTCGCAACATTAATAAAATATTTTGGAATTAACCAAAAATAACGGGAATGCGTGAGACAAAAACAGCTCCAAGCACAGGGCTACAACCTTTAAATACCGTACAACGAAAATGTATAATGATCCCTAAACAGCGCTACGGTTGGAAAACCGAGTGGTTGACAAAAGGCTTTGAAAAAAAATGGCCCATGGGGGGATCGAACCCACGACCTTCGCGTTATTAGCACGACGCTCTAACCAACTGAGCTAATGGGCCAGACAATTTCAGTAAAAGAATGTGTATGTCTCATTTACATTTTCTTAAAATCCGCATACATTTATAACGTGAATTCTATCATATAGGCACGTTTGTAAAACTGCTTAAACATATCTGATACATTCCATGAAACATTAAATTAATCAAATAATACAACACTAAGCATAAATTCTTATCCAATACAACGCAACATCTATTTAACAATTATTATGTTGCAGAGGGGGTCGTATATTTTAATTTTATTGAATTAGATACATCTCATCATGTAACTAGATGTTTTCAAATATTTAGAAGGATTATATAAATGCAGCTGATTATTTGATAATGGAGTTCTGTAATATTCTACGCAGATCAGCTATACCGTAAAAATGTATTTCCCTCGACGCAGTATCGGATTTTTGATTTAACATATTTCATCAAATTCAATGATAAATGAGTAACGTATGATCTAGGAATTACATGTCTTAAATATCATTGACGACAGGTTACATGGAAGAAGAGCCTATAAATCTGATTGTATCTTTGTTTTCTGTAAGCATTTGTATATTTGTATTTATGTAGTATTATTAGAAAGATTTCTATTGCCCACGAGAGGTTTTGGAGGGGTTTCCCTCTCGCCTTTGGGCGAATGCCCGATAATTTATGCTATTCTTTCTGCTGCACCTCCTCGAGCGTTGTCACCTTGTACGTTGTACACTCCTGGCCAAAATTAACGCAGCACCTCCCTAGCGATCCTTACGGCCGGTGCTGCGTTAATTTTGGCCAGGAGTGTACATTGAACAAATTGCAACGATTATGAATAAATAAATTTCTGCTGATAAAAGACGTTATTTGACCAAAATATAATGACTCTTAAGATGCTGTATAGCCCACTATTGAGTGGGTTGTACAGCCAGGGGTTTTTCCTCAAGTTCTGTCATCCTTTATCCTTAGACGCACGTTACATGAGCAGAATTACCGAAATAATTTCCGAAATCCATAACGTACGTCTTAGCGCAACTATTTGCGTGGTGTCTCATGCTCCTCTTCACCGGCCCTCATCTCAACAATTTGGGACAATACCTTTCCTCCGTAACCGAAAAACCCGAATGGAAATTCAGCCATCACCCAGAAGCCAGCTGCATTTTTCGGAACGACCCCCGTTTGCTGAGATTGCGTCACTTAGGCTTTTTAACGATGCGACTTTTTTTCTTCAAACGTCTACAAAATGGAGTCAGTAGGAGGCGCCCCTCAGCCCTTGGCCTGCATTTAAAACTTGGTTGCGTCGAAAAAAGTCGGAGAAGCCTCTTCGAGCCCTTGGGCGATTGAACTTGGTTCCCTTCACTCGGATCATAATCACAAAATGGAGAACGAGAGAAAAGAGAAGTTGGCGAGAGAGATGGGCACGTTCAGATTTGAGTCCACTTTCTCGGTTTGACTTCTTGGGGCGGATTCGCAAATCTAATTTGGTTTCAAACGGTATTGCTATCACCATGAATTATTCCCGGAGCGGAATCCGCTCCAATTGAAGAGTGCTCAACTTCATATGTACCCTGTCAGCAATCTTCCGACGATAGAGGTGCATGTTCAATGGCTGTACTTCCCAACTCGATTACTTTCGCGTATCGTATCGCAGGCTCGTTTTAGCATCTATATTTCTGATTTTCCTCGCAATATCAAACTATATAATAGGAACGAAGTATACTAATGATAAACAGGGAGGATATATAAAATCAGATTCATTCTCTGAGAACGTGCTTTCTCTGAATGTATAAAGTAAATTAAGCCTATGTTTAAATCTCATACCATATAAGGTTCTTATCCCACTTCCAAAGCATCTGAGAAACGCTTGCTGTTAGCTCGTTGCAGTACTTTACAAAACATATTACCCATCGTTCCCTACCAATTCATGAATACTACACTTTTATGCGGGGTCCATTACCGGAAGCAGATTACCAATGGAAGTTTTTCGAAAGTATTCATTGATTAGAACTCTTTCACAATAAATATATGAATCAATAAATTCATTTATCCAAAAGATCTTGACTGAGTATGAGACGTCATTCCGGTAAAAAACGAGGATGAACTCTGAGAAGAATCAATAGTAGGTAAGTAAAAAGAAATTTTACAAGAAACAAGGATATAAAAGTCTTACAAGTATAATCGATGAAATAAATAGTCACTTTTGGAAGTTGTTTCTGAAGAGAATAATAAAAGCTAATGATCAAATACTATACAGGATAGTTGTGTAAAAGCATCCACATCCATTCTCAACTCAAAGGCTGCAGGATAATTATGTAAACATAAAATGTAACGCTTGTATTTTCTATAATCGAATCTACGCCATTCCTGCATAAAATACGTCCTGAACCGCATGCGGTCTTTTAGGGCACATTTTTTAAATTTTGCAGCACCGCAATATCTGTATATTTTTATTGTTAGTTTTAAATGAACTTTTGTATAATAAAAGCATATTTTGAGAATTTTTTCTGACGAATCCATGCGGCGCTTCCCTTCCTGTAATGGCCTGATCTTAATTAATAAACAGCAATATGCAACTAAAGTAAAACTTAATAAGCCTACAATAAAATTGGGAGACCAATTGAATAAGAGGTTTTAATAATAATAATAATGAGATGGTGAACCCTTCGTCGAAATTGTACCATTTTCTATGAGATGAGAGACTTGCTTGCCAATAAGTTAATAAAAATTTAGGTGAGATATTTAGAATTAAATCAAGAACGAGCTTGGAATATTGTTAATGATAAAGGCGATCTTTATTTGATTAAACTTACCCAATAATATTAGACTTGAAATTTTTAAAAGAGGGAATCTTTAGAAAATCGTCGCTTGCCGAAAAATTCAATAAAAAGCCATAAATTCACAATTCCCATTTCATATGAACGTTCATTATAATAAAGTCATAATAGGACCATCGCGTATTATATGTACCTACCCATGAAAAACACCAACTTAATTGAATAACCAAACGGCCTTCGCGTTTGAAGCCATACAACTTTCAAATCCATTCTTCCTCTATTCACATTACGATAGAAACAATATTATTAAACGTTTAGAGATGATGACGGCGGAAACTCTTCCTTGAGCTTAATCATAAATATATACTAACGTTCGCAGTTTCATTTATTAGATGTTTCCTCATTGCTAAAACGAATGAAAAGAAGAAGTTGAGTTTAATCCAGGAGAGAAGTGGATGGATACCTTCCATTAACGTTGGAAATACACTTGGGTATAAAAGGAGTTGAAGTTAGACTCTACCACCTGTGTTCATTAATGGAAAATATCAATTGAGTCTTTGTAGTTATTGAATTTCGTTAAAAACAGCTTTGTCGGGCTACTAGAGGGAAGTTTCTCAGATATTTTTTCAGACTTCTTATGATAAATAGTTCTATATTTTGATAGATTAAGAAAGGAAGCTTGGAGAGACTTTTCGGCCAACAGTAGATCGAGATAGCGATAGCAAATTAGTTACAATTTTCAACAGAGGACTACGCCAGAATTAAGAAAAAAGCCTTACCTATCAATGGATTTACTGTTTAAAATGAAAAACTGTGGCCCATGGGGGGATCGAACCTACGACCTTCGCGTTATTAGGACGACGTTCCAACGAACTTGTTTTCAATTAAATGAATAGTTTATTTTCCACCTTACAAATACAGGTTGAGTCCTTACAAGATACAATGCAAATGCAATACTTTACACATAAGCAAAAATATTATACTCTAATCGTTAACAAAAAAATACTTAAGGCGTTCAAAGATGAATACATTTTTAATTATTAATAACATTTAAATTTCTTGTTACGTAGCTTTTTCCAAAACATTTGGCCCATGGGGGGATCGAACCCGCGACCTTCGCGTTATTAGCACGACGCTCTAACCAACTGAGCTAATGGGCCATACTTCTACAACGCATGCTGTAAAGAAACAAATATTGAAACACGGCTGTTAATGAATTAGAGGTTTATACTCTAAATTCTTTGTCGGCGTTCCTCCTCTTACTTCGCGGTAGCTTTCCTTTCTTGCATTCTCTGACTCTGAAAGTAAGAGCAAGATCGCCGACAAATACGGATTTTGCAGACTTTAAACCTCTAATCTATGCAAGATGTTTGATAACAACAATATACCGATGAGTTTTATTAGAGAAAAAATCGTATCCATGTAATTTTGTTTTCCCAGAAAAAGAGCCACCTGAAAATTACAAATATGACATTTATGTCAAACAAAGAAAAGGTCAAAGCCAGACAAATCTGGAAAATTTAAAAATTAAGTGACGAATTAGAATGAAAATCCATAACATTATACATGAGAATCAATAATACCAATGAAATACAAAAGGTAATATATTATCGCTGAATACCAGAACAAAGAAGGTGCAGTCGAATTTGTGCCATTACAAAATTACGAAACGAGGTCGTCGGTTTGATCCTTTCACGAGTCGTTAATTTCATATGATATGGAACAAATCATATTTTCCGACAACACAGACGATAACTTTGACGTTATGAAATTCTCAGTGCGAGGCAACGTAAACCTCTCGCAAGAGCTTAGGACCAGTCCGTACAGTAGCATTTGAATATTCCAGAATAGCAACTCCATGTCCCTACGTGATTTACATGCATCCATATTCGAAAGGGATGTAAATTTTAATCAAATATTTCAAAATGTATCTTGCAATAACTGTTATCTATCATTATGCCAAAAAATAAAACCTTGGAAAAGTTTAATGCATTATCAAATTCAGGATTAAATTCTTTTCCGGTTAAATTTTTCTTAGAAACATTTTCATATCTCCTCTCTGCTTTCCAACCAAGCGCAGAATTAACTGGATAACAACGTTCAAAAAAGCAGGAATTAATAGTAAATTGTTTCGATATTATTGATAGAAGCATATTATAGCTATCTCAACGTTTACAATATCTTCTTGTTTGGTACAACGATAACTCCGGCCCATTAGCTCAGTTGGTTAGAGCGTCGTGCTAATAACGCGAAGGTCGCGGGTTCGATCCCCCCATGGGCCAAGATTTTGCCACAATTTGTTAGTGGCGCTACCAATACAAGTTCATATTTTTTCAATTCTATGAAAATTTTTATGCTTTCTTAAAACCCAGCTATAGGAGTACTATAAATTTCAATTAAACTGCAATATGGAAATTTTTTTAAATGCTCTATAATAATGATTACAGTCGAATTTTAGTAAATTTTATAATTCTTACACCAAAGGCGATGAAAAATGTTTAAATTGTATATCCAAGGATCAATTTTAGGTATCTCTAAGTTACTAAATGATTACTCATCTAGAGCAGATAAGCAGTCTAGAATCAGTCTGAGACGTTTTCGTGAAACTGCTATCCGAGCAACGTCTGATTTTAGATCAATTGTCAATTAACCATATCTACTTCATCTCGCGACATTTTGGTGTAGAGTTTAAACGTAGACATGAGGCTCATTGGCACCTTAACTTCTTCTTTCGGGAAACTTTGAGAAAATCAATACATGATACTTTGCAAGATGAATTTATTTCCGTAATCAAGGCTTTCTACTTAAAATAGATCATAAAGTTAGTTTCCAGTGTAGCTTCCATAATTCAATTCCAGTGCTATTTTACCTTGGTTACTCTCTTTGTCGATGATACAATCCACTTGTGTAAGTGAACATACAATCGTTTGCGAGGCATATCGGTCTGAAAAATCACACATCATCGTTCATAAAACAAAAAGTTTCCAACCGATAAATCGAAACGGTTTTTTTTAAGTGTTCACGCTCCCTTTTAGACGCAAACAGCACTTCTAAGAAAGGAAATGAGACACTGAGCGAGAGGGTTGTAAAATAAATAATCCTTCCCCTCACATCTCATTATTACCGTGATGGCAAAAGTAAACTTGAGATATCCATCACTTAGAAAGGAACAAAAATATTGGCAGCAGCGCGTGACAGCCACGGGCTTCTGTGAAGGTCGTTTAATACCTCAACTAATTCAAACTCAATTATTTTTAACAGTACTTTCTTTTCAATTACTTCTAAAAAACAATAGTACAACCTTTGTCTATCAAGGATGGAATATTCCAAGAAAGATTATAGAAAATGTTAGCATTTGTCAGTAATTCGACAACTAACGGTAAATCACTCGCTGCATCCGAGATTTCATTACTTTGTTTTATTTGTAGCGCTGACTTCGTAATCTCAATATGGAAGTGGCTGACGAAGCATCTTATTATAGACGATGATATGCAACATATCTTTAAAGATGCAGCTATTACATGAAAACTCTACCGCCAGTATAGAAGATAACAGTCATCTTAACGAGCAACATTCATAAGCATCAATGCTTAATTAAGGAGGATTTAAAACTCTAGCGGTAAAAAATAGTCAAATTATTTACGAAATATATGAAAAGTAAAGAATTTTTGTACATATATACCATGCGCTAATTTGTGCTTTTTCGGTATAAATGAATTTTTTTAATCAAATCTGCAATGGAAATTTATTATTGTTACTATCGTAAAAACTGCTGGTGGGCTGTAATCCTTGAGGTAGTTTTTTTCCTACGCATGTATATGAGGATAATATGCATACGAGTTACCTAAATAATTGATATATAATATATAAATTATAACCGGATAATTCTCATAGAATTATCATATCCTTACATACATACATAATATTACCTTACAACTAGACAATGCTTACATAATATTATTTGTAACTGATTCCACGGAATTTTTTGGGGTTCACGGCAGACCTTCTAGGCTACCGTAGCGGCCACGTGGTAGAACCCTACCGCATATCATCCTGTCAAGCAATTTGGCAAGCAAACAAATTTAAGCGTACGCCTATCATTACTCTACTGAAGTCTTCATCCGTGATCTATTTCAGTAATCATATGGTAGCCCAAAAATAATTAAAATTAAATTAATAATATAGATTTAAAACATATATTATTTCTTCTGGTCTTGAAAGCGCATAATTTAGTTCAAATCGGTTCTTAACACAATCATATCGCATTTCATCAAATTCCCAAATAATATTTAATTTGAATTTTCTTTACTGCTGAGGCATTGTAATTCAAAAGCATGACCTATTCCTTAGAATCGCAAAGAAAGAAAATCAAAGATATTTTTTTGACGGATCCCGTGTGATTACTCAGAAATATATTATAACGATGCGCATGTTTTTATTGCCACCAAATACATACAAGGTAATCATAAAAATTGACTGGTCCCGCGGTAAATGTACACTCCTGGCAAAAATTAACGCAGCACCGGCCGTAAGGATCGCTAGGGAGGTGCTGCGTTAATTTTGGCCAGGAGTGTACAATTGAAATTGCTGACAAAATTTCGAATACCCGTAAAAATGTCCATAGTTCTATGAATAATTAAATATATGCTTTTATATATAAGAAGATCGATGACATTGGTATTTGAATTGGCTATCATTTCAATATTTCTTGTAGGACCGTGACGGAAATCTGCTCCAATACATCCAATTATTGGATTTATTTTATATTATATATTTTTCGATAAAAGATAGCGTTCAAGATGATGACCCTATACTATATTGTTTAAACTACTTGTGCACAATATTAAATTATTCTCAATCCAGACTGAAACAGAAATTCTTTTCCTCGAATTAGGATAAAGCAATTTTTTTTCTACGACGAAAACTGGGAATAGATAAATTTTAACCTTTTACGCCAATAGAGATAGCTTTAAAATAGAAGGCACAGAAGAAGACTACTTTGTGGATTTAAAAACCTAAGGTAAGAGCTTAAGAGGAAAAAATTTAAACTGCAGCAAACACCCTCAAGGAGGGGGGTGTGAAAACCAGCGAATCCTACAAATAGGATACTAAATTTAGTGATGAAATGAGATTAAATGGAATATAAAGACAAGAAGATAGGCAATGATATGAAACAACACAAAGAAAGAATAATAACAAATAGTTACACATTTACATGTCAGTAGGTAAACAATATATACTGATTAATGTACTAGTATATATAAAATTAGTCAAAAACGGTCTAAACAATTAAAGAGACAAAAGAACGAAACTAATAAACGATAGAAGGTATTAGGGTGATAATGGACCATGGACCTGGTTCCAAATTGTAGCCATTTCAAAATATTATAATGATGAATAAAATAATAATAACATTAGAGGAAAATGAGGTGATAACAACAGAAGATACCTTAGTATAAATTCCGACGCATCAATTTAATATTATTCTACGATCATAAACAACGTAATCTACATAAAACCGTAAGAGACGGCCTTGAAAAGGAGCTAAGAATGAACTCAACCTAGATTTCATCAAGCCTCAGCCTCCGTGGACCATTTTAGGAGATTCGTACCCGTGGGGTGCGAATCTATATTATTTAACACCGCGTTTAATAGAATTTTTCCGGTTGCCTCATCGGCAGCAACGAGAAGAACCGAATTTTGCAAGTGTAATTCGGCCCATTGGGGTCAATGCCGAGAGCATCATCTTCGTTCAAGAGGACGCCTCCGATTCCCATTTTTCTCCATCAATTTCAGCGAATCTCAGAAGAGGAACTCGTTTGCCCGCGTCCTTATTCATGCCATTCGGGCACTTTTAATAAGTGACGTAAGCACCCGACTGGTCTTCTCCGTCATTAGGCAATCTATATTGAGCGGATCTGACGTGAACCGATTCAATAAAGTGGCCGGATTGATGGCTTGACTTAAATGGATATTTTACAGATGGGAGAAGCTAGATGAGCTGCTGTTCGTCGATAATGTATCCTACGGTTTGCCAATCAAAAGCGAGGTGGAACATGTAATTTGAAACTTACTCCCAGAGGGTTCTTCACGCAGAAGCGATGCATTATCCTTCGTTCGAAGTGGGCATTGATAAATATGCATGCGCGGAGTAATTAGATGTTCATGTTTACGCAAGCGAGAGAGCGATTCTGTGGAAATACGTCATGATAAAATGGAGAGAACTGTGTACATTTTCCAGAATATAAGGTTCATAAGAAAACAAATACAAATACAAATTCACTAATAGTTTCGGCGTACCAACATAAGCATATAATCTGCAAGCTTAAATGTAATGACTGCGAGGGTGTACTACATATTCATATATGTACTACATACATACATATTGTACTACAAACTCGGAGAAATTTCGTCATTAGAGCTATGGAACACAAAAGATTTTTATTTTAATAAGACCTTCCACTCTCATTTCGCAAAGCACTTTCTGGTATTTAACCATTTTACAGATTTTGTACCATGAATTCTGCACTACGCAGACAAGAATCAAAGACTGAACTTCTCTCATTTTTCCAGCCAATCCCCATTCGTCACCATATTCATATGTCACAACTTCCCAAGTATATCCTTCATTCTTCCTTTTTCTTTCCATCAAAATCCTCGTTCATCCAATATTATCTCTCGTTATCGAAGCTAGCGAGGTAGCTGGTAATTCTTGGGTACTAGCCACTAATCCTCTCACGCAAAAGAACGAGAATAGATCACAATACAACATCAAAAGGTTAGAGAAAGGGTAAGCTTGCAATTTTAAGACAATTCTCAGAATATAGTGCGTAATTGTAAAGTCTAACTAGAACCTTTCATTGGTATCCTTTCTTGTTTTCCCGACAAAAGCCTTGTTCCAACTCTCTTTTCTTTACACCAGAACTATTTTTTATTTATTACTATATACGCTGCAAGTAGAATTTATTTAACCATGAGCAACGTAAATCAAACCGATATTCCAATAATAACATATACATACACATAGACAGTATTCAATAATTAGTGATTAAATAGGATATATTTCATGGAAGAGAGGTAAATCATGGTTCACTCACACTCACTCATCAATTACATGGGTACAAACCAACCTGCCTTTTGATAAAAAAGAAATTACCTAACAACAGCGAAAAGATAGAAGATAAACAAAACTATCAATAGCTAGATAATCTACAAAATACAGCGCATGATTGCAAAGTAAAACTAGCAGTATTAGCTTGCCATGAGCGATTCAATGGAATCCAAGATAAAAATATATTTGATATGCAGCCTCTACGCAATGTATAGTTACTCTATGGTAATACTGAGCCTTTTCCAAATAACAAACAAAATTCAAGAAATAGAATCATAGGATGGCGATCTCTTTATTACCCCGAGTATATTTTACAACGTGCAATTCCATTGGCACCAAATACACAAACGTATTAAAATGTGAGTATTACAGGATGGAACTGCTACACTTGGAATCATAATACCTCCATGCGGCTATATTGAATAACACCTAGAATCACTTCCATATTTCTAGCATAACTTGTAACACAAGATCATCATTCAATCACTTTCCGAAATTGTAACACCTACCTTTCTCATTTTCAAACATTTTCTCATAATGGTAAAAAATAAAAAAATGTTACATCTAAAAGAAATACGGCGATTTGTTCCGTTTCTTTTGAAACGGGTGCCATTAATTCTCAAATTCGAGAAACATGGGATTAATTTACATCAATATCAGCTTCAAACCTTTCTCTTTCCTTTAGAGTTAATACTTAGACAGGTGAATAAATTTTAGGGAAATTTTCAACAGAAATTAATGGAAACGTCGAGAATTTCTCGCAAAATGCATTGAAAAAAGAAGTCGTCTGCTACTTTTCGTCCAATTCGCGCACGAAAAAACATCCAGCGAGAAAGTTTCTTAGAAAAAATTGAATTTATTTTCTGTGAAAGTCCGAACCCTTTAAGTTCATAAACAACTTAAGAAAGACAATTATTCTTACGGCGGTACCGCATTACGGAGTGGATAATAATGTACCGCTTCTATTTGGCACTTAATTTGTGAACATCGCTAGCAAAAATAAAAGGTGTATGATTCGAAATACTGCAAATAGATATTAAATGTTTATATATTTCTTGATAATTACAATAAGACAGGAAATGGCTTAGAGTATAGGAAAGTAAGAGCAGATCCATACAAGTGATGGAAGGGGAATTTTAGAAAACTTCGAAATATACCCATCTTAAAGTCCAATAACCTACCTTAATACATCTGACAACGATAATTTATAGGTATATCTTGATTCTCGGCAATAATTAATGATATTAATCGGTGTAAAAATTCGACATATGTAAAAATTATCGTATGAACACATCTTTATTATATTTTGTCGTTTGATTATCGTTTATATCCGAGAGACAAAGGCGTTCTGCAAAGGAGTATACAGAGGGAGAGGCAATCTTTCCCCTCCTCACAATTCATCAATGCAGGAAAGCCAAAGCGGATATCATAGTTTCTCCTGGTAAATGCACTAATTCGTATCCACATGAGCAACCGTTTATGAATCGCTCCACTCCTTATCAAATCTTTGATTTTAGAGCGAGCCCAACCTTCGTTTTACTTGAAAATCACCCCCATTATATTTCTCACAGATAACTATCAAAGTTTTAGTTAGTTTTGTACTTTATCATTGACTTTTCATTGAACAAAAATGTCGAATGGTTTAGATTCCTAACTTTAGGCATTATATAGTACAATTCAATAGCCAGTATGGAAGATTACGGGCAAAACACCTCATGTGTTCTACCATAAAGCCTAGCCTCTCGCTAAGTCGCCTTTACGCGTAATGTAAGATTCGAAAAGAATAAACTAAGATTCGTAATTAACGTATGCAATCTGTGAGTATATTTGAATAAGAATAACTTTATCACTTCATTAGTGAAGATTATATGGTTTTATGGCAACAACAACAATGCATTCAGAGGAAATTGAATTAACAGTAGCGTTTTTCAAACGTGACCATTTTTAAGATAGTCATCACTCTAACTATTCAATATACAACTTCAACATAAACTTCAGTAAACTCTATATTATAGATACCCCTGCGAATTGCTATCAATCAATGAAAGTAATGCCAGAAGAATGACGAAAACTTCCATCCATTCTCTCCGATAGTTATTTCATCTCATAAGTTTCCCTCACGCATACTCCAGTTATACAATATCCATTCCATTTCCTTCCCTTTTTCCTGGAAATGATTTCTCAATCTTAATATCTAACATTCTCAATGCATTTTTAATCATATTTGCAGTCTTCCACTCACCTGTTTCGGTGTAATCCAGTAAACATTTCCATCATTTTACGAGTTAATACAAACTATTCCGTATTTTGGAGTCTCCAATGATTTATACCGGTAGCTTCAACATTAAATACCTCTCGAGGATAAGTAGGGAGTCTTTAGTCACTATGAAGAAGAATAATCGTGATACTTACGAAGGCAAACGAGGAAACTCTTTGGAAAAAAGATAACGTTCAAGGACTGAATACACGGAAGACAATGGAGAAATATTGAAACCGCGATAAAGTGGAGGAATGGAAGGGTGGCGAAGGAATTCCTGGTTTAAAACGAAGGACTTCTTGGAAGCTGCTCTACAGTGGTCGTGACGGTTCGTCTCATCATTTCTGTGCGTGAAACTATTTACATCGTTGCATCACCTAACCACGAATCACAAAATCACGGTTCTTGTCCCATTACAAGAACATTCCAAACCCCCCAGAATTTTGAATAAAACATTATTTCGATTTACTTGTAAACTATAGCATCACTTATCTCTATTTATAAAGCAAAAATTCTGTGGGTTTGTACGTTGGTCTTGGATTGGAGTCCACACGGTTTTCCCGTTTTTCATCAAACTTTACACACGTGATCTCTTGGATCAGGAAAGAAATACTGCTGCATTTTTAATCGATAATTTTCTGGGCTCGAACCAAGATCGCTCAGACTTCTCTTTTAACGACTGCAGGCTTTATTTACTTTGAAGAATCAAATTAGAAGAAATGGTCGTACAGAGTCGAGACAAGCACCAAAAGGATATTAATAGAATACAAATTCTTATTATTGCCCCGGAATATTGTCTACAAATCAAAATTTCGAGAATTTTGACAAAATACGAGTACATTTTACAAAATGATTGAGGTTGAAACAACTAGACCCTCTGACGACCAATGCCATTATTGTATCCAAGCTCATGCACTTTCCTGTACAAGAATAAGAATTAAAAATAGCTTGGGATTTTAGCAGTGTAAGGGGTATTAACAGATTGTACGACTGGCAACTTGAATTTAATATACATGCATATTTCCATTTGAGAATCAACGAGCGCTTCAGCTAGTGCAATAATACGTATAACCTCACTAACTTAATAATAATAAGGCGTCTTCCTTCGTCTGTTTGAGACTAAAAGTCTCCTCTTCCATCTAATCCATCGTCATGTACTTTAAAATTATTACTTTAATGAGATAACGTGAGAAAATTTAGAAGAAATGTGGATGTAAAAAACCTAAGAGTAACCTAAAGAGATCTTTAGGAAACAAATATCCACTGCAAGAAATACACATAAGGAAGGGGAATTTGAAAAACCTGCGCAAACTTACCGATAGTAATAACTAAAATAAGAAGAAACATGGCAAAATATAAAATCATACCATCAAACGTATACGCACATTTACGCGGTAAAAACTTATATGAGTGACTTCAAGAAAATTATTAAAAATTGGCTATTTCAAGAGAGTATATAATTAACATTTCAGAGTATTTTATTTAAATACTTTGTGCATTCTATTTTTCCTGCAATTTATTCCTATTTTTATAGTAGATGCTGATCATATATACGAGTATGTACACACACACAAGAAGTAATGTACAGTCCTGGCCAAAATTAACGCAGCACCTCCCTGGCGATCCTAACGACCGATGGTGCGTTAATTTTGTCCAGGAGTGTACATGGAACTGAGCTGACAAACAATTAACGGTTGGCAAGAACAAAGATGAGAAACGCTTTACTGTGTAGTTTTTCTATGACTATAACCTATGCCTTTAAAAGCTACGACATATTTGCAAACGGGGAAATTATAGAAGGTAAACGGTTAAACGTAAAGTGGATTGCAACGTTAAAGTCGAAAGAAACACCTTATGCATTATGTGCTTCAGTAAGAGTAGTTCAATAAGCAAAGAAATTTCATTCATAGCGGGGGGGATTTAGATTCCTCTGCTACTTAGAAGAGACTGTGAGCATTCGAAATTTCGGTTCCATATACACATCACAAATTTTTCCCCATAAATCTTGTGAAGACAATTTCCAAATGAAGTCTCCCGAACTCACCGTTTGCCACGGTGACTGTCTATCTCGCAGCATCCGTCTTCTTCAAGGTCTTTTGTTACGCTCTGCAATAAGGCGAGAAATTCATTCTGCGGAGAGAAAGAAAGCGTTTTCTATGAGAGAGCCTACCCAGATTCTTCTTACAGGACATCGCAGGACCTTCTTACAGAAACTGATGTTCACACAAGCATTTACTTCATCTTTAAGTTATTCTATTTCAATTTGATCGATATTTTATTTTCTATCTGAAGAAGGATATGTACGAAAATAGTCGTTAGTAACAATTCCTTTATCGTAATTTATTTAAGGATTTTTTTTTAATTTCCTCTGAATTCAATTTTACGACCCTTCTAATATTTATAACGGTTATAATCATGATTTATTTTAACTGTTGTAGCTTGGTATCGTATACGATTTGTAGTGCACATTACTCGCATTTGAATGTATATTGTTTTACCATGCTTTTTGTTCTAAGTCATTATAAGGATATCTGTTTGTACATATTTTAGTTACTACTTTCTTTGGGTTTGAGCATATTTGCCGGTGTTTTTCTGCAGTAAACACCTTTTCCTAAGCTTCACTAAGGTTTCCTTATTAAAACCGCAGCTAAACTAATTTTTCTCTACCTTCTATTAATTTAAATTATTTTTTTAATATTTACTAATTATATCTATTTAAATTGAGGAGAGTATAACAGCAGGAGCAGATTTTAAAGTTTCAATTTCGTCGAAAATTATTATATTAGTAATATCATTCTCAAGTATATTAGTAGAATCAAATTATCCAATAATTTATAATGGCCTTAAAAGTTTAAAACCTAGATCTACAGAGCTCAGTGGTAAAAGCAATAAAGTGGAAGTGAAAGACCTGGATTCGAATCCCAGTCAAGTCGAAATTATCCACTTCAGTTCAACCTTGCATGTTCAGGCACGCCAAAACATGCTAAGCTATAAGACATTTTCCTTTTCCTTAACCGAGCAAGTTTAACTGTAAGACCTTTTCCACGATTTCTGAAGGCATGCAAAGAGAGGTATAAAAAAACTTGCGAAAGTACTGTAGAACTTTGTTGCAAAAAGATAGAGTTAGCAGACCATTTCAGCCGATATAAATCCCAAGAATGCATGCCGATGAGATCATATTTCTTCCCTATTTGATGAATCTCCTCTCCAAAATGAATGCGTCGTAAATCAAAGAAGAATCGTGTGAGGGCGTTTCGACGCATTCTAACTTTGATCGTATTACTCTCGAGATTGCAACATCGTACTCGTGTTTTCCCTTTGCTTTCAGCAACTTGCGCTAGAATTCCGTTCGCCATACAATCCGGAGAAGTGATTTCCTGGTCATGAAAATGTAATATCAATTTGTCTTGCTCTTCCCTCCTTACGTTCACGGAAATTTTAACCTTTGCTCTTTGCTGATTCGGTGCGCGATGCTTTTCAAGCGATTACAGAAATTAGTATGGGATTTCCTTAGAGGAGGGATAAGAATTCTATACATTGTACTCAGAAACCGTTTACAGTCAATCAATTAGCAATTATACAATTACAGGGTAGAGTGAAGCTACTTCTATTAAAATCCTGAGAAGTATTTGAATATTTTCTCTGAGAAAGCACAAATAACGTAATAAGTAAAAAAATATGCGCTTTTGCGGTATTTTATAACTAAAAATTGTTCTTAAAAACCGTTAGAAAAGATTGAGAGGAGAAGATATGTGTGGACGCGAAAGAGGCAGAAGGTGTGCGATAATTCAAAGGAAAGGGTTTGATAGCAAAGGTCAATTGATTTTCGGAAGGAATATTTATGCGAGCGAAGATGTAACAAAATGCAGAGTACAGTACTATGAAATGATACTCCAAAAATCTCGAAAATTAAAATTTTAAATATAATTCAATAATATATCAAATACATAATATTTATTGAAGGAGATGACGTTTAATAGGGATTTTTGAATCGCATGAACCTACCGATAGGTATAACACGCATGTATGTGAGGACGGGACACAAAATCAATAAGTGAAGGACTCGCATTTGTCACAGCCACAGGAATTCTGAGAACAGCGGATCCTTCGGCTTGTGAAACAGTGGGATAGTTGTGCTCAGGCCTCTGGTGATTAGTTTTGAATCGAGACTTCAATTATACCCACATTATCATCTCTTACCTTTTCATTTGAACATCCCTATTATACGCATAGTTTTCCGTGGTGGGTACTTTACGAAATTACATAACGAAATTTAACGATAATTAAAAAGTTAAATACGTAGGAAGAGGATAATTGACGGTAACCAAAAACAGGTCTTCATAAAGATATTTTAAGAATATTGACCGATAATTTAATTCCAAATTCAAATAGCTCGTTCTTCAAAGTATTACATTTACGTAATATTTAAAAAAACATTTCTTGTATATTACACAACTAAGCTTCGTTCTTCTTAATTCTTCATAAGCTTCCGGCGTATGCAGTTCTATAATGTTTTCTGTAATATCTATGAGATTATCCCTAATTGTAAGTTGTGCAGATCTGAATTAGGGTATGGGACACCAGTACTTTTGGTCCAAGTGCCCTTTTAGCTTTGTACTCATAACGCCCCTTCATTTTGCTTTGAAAAAATAATTTCTATAATTCACATTTACTGAAAGACTTGGCTAATTAATAGCGACAACATGGAAACTCCCCGAACTGTTGCTAACACAACTAATGACATTTTAATTACCAAATAATCACCGTAGTTAGTGAATAACATTGTAACTGATGGGTACTGGATGCTTATTCAATAAAAAAAGCCTCCAGTACCCATCGAAGTTACAGATATCTCGGATTGGGAACTCCTGTTTTAGAGGCATGGTTAAAAGCGGTATGAGGAAGATATATCTCGATATTCAGGAATCTCCTATACAATAGCTTGTAGCCAAACATGCGGAGGTAGTTCTTGACATTCACAACCAACGCGATATTTTCTGCAACGGGAGAAACGTGATTTCTTTCGGAGAGCGAAATCTTTGATGGCTCCATCGGAATGCCTAACTTCTCATTTGCATCTGACGATTGCAGATAATTTCCAATCCATTCTTCCACTCTCTTCCGAAGTCGTTGATGATCAATTGCCCCTCTCAATCGTGAGATCTGATTAGTTCCTTCACAATTCCGTGATAAACGGAACGGAATCGTTTGACGGAATCAAAGCAGCATTTTCTTCGCCATGTTTCAGTGGATTAGTTTGTTACGGACATTTTGTTTCTAAGGCACAAAAATCCACACACATATTACGTAAAAATCAAATCGTTTCTCCATTCTTAACCTAAACTTCTGAAAAATTGGTTACCGGGACAAAAACTCTCTAATGACGCTGAAAATCAACATTAAAAATAAGTTAGCCCTTCACTCAAAACCCATCTCTAGCTCCTAAAATGTGATTTCCTAGAGAAAGGCGTTTTTAAATGTCCTAAGTGGTAGATATGGGTTCTTTGGATATCATTTGAGTGTATTGCAGGTTGTTGGGCATATTGATACGTGACACCATTACTGGACCTATTTTTTCAGGTTAAGAGGAATACCGAAAATCAATTTTTGAATGCACCCTTTCACAATCCCTAAAATGGAATTTCATGAATTACAAATTTTGGAAAAATTATGACTCCGATTCAGTAAAAATAAAATCTATTATACCAAAGCATTCGGAACCTTTATGAACGTTTTTTTATGGTTGTATAACCGACTAGTTTTAAATTTACTCACTTGCAGCCCTAAAAATGCAATCTCCAACAACGTTTTTTAAGTAAACTCTTTACGACCCAAAATTCTTAAATTTTTAATGAGTTAGCGTTACTTCATTCTAAATTTTTATGTAGATATTAAATCTACTATCTCAATTATAATACCGTCTGCGAGTGGATGCTCCCTCTTATCTCAAAATATTCTTCAGACAAAATCGAACCGAAATTATGAATAGTATTTCACTCTTACCTATCACTCACGTTACTTCCTTCGCATATATTTCACCTTTTCACAAAAACAAATATACAAGTTTTAAATCGACAAAGTTGGCAATTTCCTTATAGAAGGTACTGAATAAATAAAATAAGCACTCGAATACTTTAAAATGTTAAGAAATAATTAATTCGTCATTTTACAATACAATAGTATTCAAATGTGCAACACCTATAATTCCATTATTTGAGACACATCTAAGTATAAATTTAAAATAATTTTGATGACACGGATGAGTAACTTGGATGAAGGTTCTCAACATAGAAACGGAAACAAGCATCAAGATGAACGGATGAGAGGTAATCACATTCAAATGAAATGAAAGTTCTCCATGAATGATGGACGCGCATCTCCCTTAGGTGACACGTGACTTTACCCCTAAGGTTATCTTTAACATCTTCATTTCAAATTCTTCATCAACTCTTCGCGCCACTCATTCTCTCAAGCGTCCAATACTGAAAGTCATTACTTATGAAGAAGTATCTTCGGGCACAAAGGTCACATCAGCAAAAAGTAATTCGATGCGCGAGTAACGACTGCTGGTATTGAAGGTTGTCGTGACACTTTCACTCGAGTTACCATCAATCTCACTCGCAAAAGGAATAGGCGATTGTATTTTTACGGGACAGAAAAAAGAAACAGTCTAACTTTTGCAGGCACGAGCGATTACAAAGTCATTGTGAAAGTTAACTTTTGATACGAAATTTTACGGTAACGTAGAAAATATGTTATAATTTTCAAATGAATTGAGAACTGTCTTTCCTCAAAGTCATGAGACCGGGGGCTGGTTGAATCCTAATTTTCTCCATCCTTAGCAAAAACCGCTTTGGTGAGGCAATTAGACGTGGTTAGGAGTGTGGTAGTATGCCCTTATCTTCTTCGCCAAGCTTTAATAAAAAGAGGATTAAGTCCACAAAGTCAAGCACAATAACCCTACAAAAGACACTTTTCAATAGGAAAAAGCAGAAATAAGGGAATTATTCCGTATCAATCAGTAATCTTTACATTATCCCAGCCAAAAATAGAAAAGAATTAATATTATTAATCAGTATAAGACAGAAAAGTATTAGCGAATGTAACATTTTTTCTATAATGTAATAAAAGAGAATTTAAATATAACTCCTTTATCATGATATAATATATAATAATAATAATAATAATAATAATAATAATAATAATAATAATAATAATAATAATAATAATAATAATAATAATAAACGACTTTATTCAGGGCGAGATTGAGACTATCCAGAAGCAAAATAAAGTCGCCAAGCTCTCAATAGAAGAACTTAGCTACTTCAACGCAAAATATTTTACAATCATGATTCAAATCAATTCAATAAAATCAATTAATTTCTCTTAAGCTTCATCTTGTATTAGTATCTAATTCAGTATAAAAGCTGCATCACCATACGACGAAGTGTTTCATTGACTTAAATTTGCCACGGAATACTCTTAGGTTTTCTAATATTAAATTACAGTATTATTTAATAAGGTATTTGCATT
The DNA here is from genome assembly GCA_947579665.1 of Sympetrum striolatum. Classification (NCBI taxonomy): domain Eukaryota; kingdom Metazoa; phylum Arthropoda; class Insecta; order Odonata; family Libellulidae; genus Sympetrum; species Sympetrum striolatum. The sequence goes on along the minus strand of OX388351.1, from coordinate 43,036,703 downwards.
ATACTTATATTCAGGGAGGTTAATGCTATATTACAATGAGAAATATTTTTCAGGTGAATTCTTCGATAAAAATATTTTTCTAGAATTAAAGTAAACTTATAGCAAAAAGTTCACATACACAAATGATTAGGCATTAGTTTTATACAAAAAATAGAGAGAATTGAAGCTAAACTAAAAAGTAAAGTTGGGTGGATGTATAAGATTAACACAAACTATTACTTGTTACGCCACAGAATGGCGGTCTTCTAACTTAAACATTTCAAAAACAGCAAGTAACCGACATCAGTTTTTCCAGGCTGAAATTCAATTGCGATTAGATTCCAAAATATCTGTCTTATTGCGGTAAAATTTAAAACAGGAAATATTTTATTTTTATTTTTGGGTGAAATATTAGAACTTAATAAATAAATTTTGTTGGTAGAATGGATCTAAATAAACCATGCCAGTTTTCGAACATTACTGACATACTTATGCAAACCGAGTGGATTTTATTTCAATATTAAGGGCGCCCGGTGAATTCGTACGCGAGGAATTGATCCCCCGCGCTGATGTTGTTCTACCAACCCAACCCAACCCCCCGGTTAATTTCTTTATAACATTCACCAATAATTAGGGCGTGTAGATTAACTAAGACTGAATAACAGTAGTACAATATCAGCGCGGACTCATTCATTCTCTCAGACTTGAAATTTGAACAATATATTTGCCCTTTGTTTATCGTATTTTTATATAAAAAAGAATCATAATTACCACTGAAAATGTTGCATTCCATTTATTTATAACATTAACCAATAATTAGGGCGTGTAGATTAACATAAGACTGAATAACAGTAGTACAACATCAGCTCGGGGGATCAATTCCCCGCGTACGAATTCCACCCGAACTAATTCACCGGCCACGAATATTAGGACACATCTGCCGCACACAATCAGTCACAAGTCCATAGAATGAGATCTACACTTTTAAGGAATATGAAAATGACTCTCTTTGGGGTAACCTTCTGGTAAATTACCCTTCCCTTCGAGCACGTGGTAAGGTGATCCTCTAAGAAAACGTTCTGGACGTTTATGGTATGAGTTAATGGGTTGCACATCTTGACTCGAGAACAGTTAAGCAGAAATGTGGGCTGTGAACTCCCTTTTGTTTGTTTGACCGCTGTCTTCTGTCAATGTTTTTGAGTCAACACGGACTATTTCTGAATCATCCTCTAATGGATAGCCAAGTCGCACCAAGGGTGAAATCGCAGGAAGATTGGCTGCGTGAATTTGTGAAAACTAAACAGTATGTTCGGATGATTTTCATATCCCGCCAGGAAAAAGCTAAGTTAAACAAACCGAAATAATTCTCCTGAAATTGGCGTATACATTCATAATCTATAGTCTTAATTTATCGTTTAGGTTTAAGGAAATAACATTTCTTACATTAATTGATTACATTGATTAATTAATATTTTTACTTTCTCCCTATACGTAGTATAGAGAAATTATTGTATTCGCAAAAAATTCGACCTCCAGAATTCGACGGAAATAGATATTTTGGGGCCCATAGAGCACGTTTTCGCTGTTTTCCCGAACATGTCTGTCTGTGTGTTTGTGTGTCTGTCTGTGGTTAAAAAGTTTGTGGGCGCTCTATCTTAAAAAGCAATAATCCGATCATTTTCAAAATTCACATTTCAAATTTTCCTAACAATGCCAAAAGTTGATTAGTTTTTAGTGAATATCGCTAAACCGGAAGTTGCGGATTATCCGAAACTAAATTTCGTTTCGGATAATCCGCAAATATCACTGTAAGAATGCAATATAGATATACATTTACACACAAAAGTTGTAGATAATGGACTTAACTGCAACTTTTGTATAACACATTTTTTCGTAACACTGATTGTTTAGGAGTTATTCCCCAATAATGGTTAACCGGAAGTTGTTGTTAATCCAGAAATGGAAGTTTTTCATACATATCTCTGTCAAAATGCAATTAAGGTATATACATTTACATACAAAAGTTATAGATAATGTACTTTACTACAACTTTTGTAAAAATCATTTTTTTGTAACACTGATTGTTTAGGAGTTATTCTTCAATAATGATTAACCGGAAGTTGTTGTTTATCCAGAAATTGAAGTTTTTCATACTTATCTCTGTCAGAATGCAATGTAGGTATATACAATTATGTACCAAATTTATAGATAATGTTTTTTACTACAAATTTTGTACGAAATATTTTCCTGTAACACTCATTGTTTCGGAGTTATTTATATATTACCGGAATAGGCTTCTGTTTTCAATAAATATGGAGAAAGTCATGTGTTGGCCACATCAGATTTTTTTAATGTACCCTTGCAGAAATTATATCTATCTTTTAATCTAGACGTTCAATTCAAACACCGTAATGAGGTTGATTCGAAATATTCTCAGTTTGAAACAATTGAGTTATAATTAAAATAGAATTACGCTATCGATTAAATAAAGGGTTAGAGTGCAATTTAATTCCAGAAAATGGATTTGGAATATACTTTAAACATAATTCAATTCATAAAAAATATAATTGAAAATTTAATTTAGTGAAACAAAGTAACCGTAGTAAATAAATCATTTACTTACTACACTACGAATTGAAGTGAAAAAGTTTAATTTAAATTGCATATTTGGATGGAAATATTCAGTATTTTTATCATATCTTTCCTCCATTTTCTTACTGTTTCAGCTACATCCTAAGATGTACAATGTATGTACGTATGTCTATACATTGTACGCATATCGTTTGGCGAAAATAATAGAAATCACGCTGTGTACTGCATTCTAGCACATCCTACGCATATTAATGGTAAATAACAAAGCAATTACTTAGTGAGCTCCTTTGTCCCATCAATTGAGAATGAAGCCAATCCACCTTTCGTGAAAGCGGTTTCCGGTTCGATTCCTGGGGGGAGCCCATGTGTGCGAAATAACCTCAGCTGAGGAAGCGCTATAAGAAAACGCAACTAACATTCTAAAGAATTGGTGTCTTCAAGTTTAACCGTAAATTAATTGTCAGAGGAAAATAAAGGATGAAGGAACGAAAAAAAGTTACATTTCCTCAGAAAAATGGAAACGTCCTTAAAAAAGTAAAGTTTAGAAATTCAAATTTAACTCGACTTCGACGGAAAGAAAACGTTATGATGAAAGAAGGCTTGTTATAGATTATTTTTCCTAACACAGGAAAACTTTAGAGTATTAGGTGAATAATACTGATACAGATCTCCTTTCATTTGATTTGAAACATACCAATAGCCTTCCCTGTCTTTGATGATGATTGTAATGAAAATATTGGACGATATACTCAGAGTGCCTGTAGAAATTCTTTGCTAGGGTGCTACGATTTCACACTGAAGACTTTACTAAAAACAAATAACACATACTTCCAGAACTCCGAGAAAAGGACAGCGGTGATCTCTTAATATAATGATAGTAATAATATATTAATAATTAGGTTTATTTATGTAACAGCCTCTAACAGACTACCATAGGGCAAAATTATAAGTTGGGAAATTTCACAGTAATGAAACAAAAGTCAAGAAGATTAAAAAAATAATAACCCCATAAATATTCACATGCTTCGATGAAAACCACCGGAAATAGAATTCGCTATCGCTAATGGCAGGGTCTGAGGTGAAGTTAAATTCCGGTAGACCCTTTTGCAGGCTGTGATTTCCAAGAAATGATGAACATAATTAGATTATTTCGGAAAATTGGGCACGAAACACAATAACGCTTTACAATTTTCTAACAAAGGCTAATCGTAAGATAAAATATGCTGCAGGCAAAATGAATCTTAATAGCTTTATTATATTCCCACGACCTTGAACAGCCGCTATTGGATAAATAAATATAACTACCTTTTTTACATCCCGACAGCGTTAAACGTACAATTATTTCTTTTTTTAACATCCTCATTCACTAATTTCTTAAGGAATGAAAATCGGAACATAGTTGTACGTGAATTAGAGGTTTAAAAAAACTCCAGCAGCCGCCTTTGTCAGCGTTCCTTACCGCTTTGCCACTAGTTTTCGGAAACAAAGGAAGATCCGGTTTACTGATCTGAGAAACACCCAACGCACAGGTATCATCTAGAGAGGCAAGGTTGCCACCTGTGCCGGACATCCGGGAGTCTCCCGGAATTTGGCCGATTTAGACGCGTCTCTCCCGGCGGGAGATGAAAATCACCCGGAATCTATAAATTAGCTGATCTCTGGCTTACCATCTGAAATTCGTAAATTTAGCCCGTTACATGTAACTCATGCATGAGAACAGGGACGGATCTGGAAAAAATTTTTGGGGGGGGGTCCGATCGAAAAATTTAAAAATAAAAGATATTTCAGCTTTCACAAAACGTGACGTTAGAATTGTGTTAGACAAACTCGAATTTTTTCGCTAGTGACTGCTTATTAAATTGTGTGCTTATTTGAGTTTCATTTTCGAAAAATAGGGACAGGAATAAAAAGTTTAATAAAAGTAACTGTCGATTGTGATCATAATTTATCAGAATATTTTTTATTAGATGTTAATATCACACAATATAATATTATAAAATATCGAAATGACTTATTGACTGTATATATTGATAGTATATACAGTATCTACAAATAGTTTACGGACATCCGGAGCAATCCGGAGACCGTCTCCTACGGTTGAAGGACCGTGTACGGGTATTGAGATTTGAGGGAGTCGGATATTTCGGGGGGGGGGGGGAGTCCGGACCCCCAGGACCACCCCCCTGGATCCGTCACTGCATGAGAAACATTCCAGGATAAAATAACTTTAGATGGCAGGTGCGCCACTGCATTTAAGTTCCTTCTATGACTATATCGCTTTAATTCAACATTCATATAGTGTAGACTGAAGCACAGAACCACAAAAATTAAGCTGGAATACAAATCGTTGGATTACTATTAGGAAATAATTGTTTGCGATATATTCTTTTCAATTGAGAGAAAGTCTTCTAGAATTTTATGCTCCTACATATAATCACCCGGAACATACCGGAAATATTACCTCCAGGATTAAAAATCTCCCAGAATAAACCGTCCGCAAGTTCGCAATCCTATGCAAAGGAATACATAGCATGGCTATTGAATTATGCATTGTGTGTTTCTTTTAAGATCAGCAATCATAAATTTTTTACACCCAAAATTCTTCTAATTTTCCTCACACTATCTCTTTAATTTAATTATTGAATAATTTATGACGATGGCTTAGATGGAAGAGGAGACTTTTAATGCAAAGAAAGAAATGTTGGAACACGCCTGTTAATGAATTAGAGGTTTATGACCCCTGAAGACGGAGGCATCGCCTTTGAAAAGTACTTTGGGTACAATAATAGTGCGGCATTTCTTTCTTGCTCTTTTTGACTACCGAAAAGTAAGAGGAGGAACGCCGACAAAGACGGCTTTTGGAGATTTTAAACCTCTAATTCTAAAGAGACTTTTAATCTCAATCACTCCCGAATAAAGACGTTTTATTATGGTTATTAATCCGTATATTCCATTGTCTCCGAAAACCGGCGCTGACAAAGACTACTATTGAGGTTTTTTGAGACCTCTAATTAACTAAGTTGTGTTCTAATTGATCTGTCCCTAAACGGTAAAAATTTGGCGCCAAAACTAATTGAATAACTGCTCCACAAACAATGACGGTGGACAAACATTATCTCTCGGTAATCAGGCACCTTTCTCAGGGGGGAAAACCACCCACCCTCCCCGTCCCACCGATAAGAAGCGCTAAGAAAGAAAGCAAAGGCCGGAGAAAGCAGAAAGTGAACACACACGGGCGGAGACGGGCTTGGACATCGACGTACGCGACGTGGATGTGTGTCGTCCTCATTAAGCGCACTAAGCGGTCACGGACGAGATATTCGGAGGAAATTCCGTCGACGCAGGAAGTTGAGTGTTTGACTAATAGTGCATTTGCCGAAGGAAATGAATGGAAGGCCAGAAAAGTGAAAGAATCTGGTCGCCGGAGACATGGACCGAAAGTCGGAGGTCGAGCGGCTCGCTGGTCCGTGGAAAACTGCATTTTTCTGCTTTCTGCCCACGATCGCAGTTTCCGCCCCAAGGATTGGCGATGAGTGTCTCGTGGATGCGTGAGAATCGATGTGGGAACGGTCGATTTGTTGCTCTTGTGTTCCAGTGTTAGTTTTGGGTCGTTTTCCGAGCAATTAGGCCGGTACATTGTTGCTTACGATCGTGAGAGGTGACATTGCACATCTGTTATGTAGAACGAGAAGGAATCGCAGCGAGGCCGGACTAGGGCATAGTGATACCTCGGTGCGCGGAAAAAATGTCACGGGTAAAATTCCACAGGAAAAAATGTGCAAAATTCCGCAAAACATTTTTTTGAATTTGTTGATTTTTTAAAGTTTGATTGTTTTGAGGAATTTTGCATTTTTTTATTTAATATGATCCCAATTACGGAGTTTCACCAAGTTGAGGCTTCTCCGATTGAATTTATTCCACAGAACGCTTAACGCAATTAAACGCTTTTTGATATGTGAAAATGCCACGGCAAATATGCAGCACTCAGAATTTTTAGAATTTAAATAAAATCCACGGAGGCGGCCGAGATGTTGTGGAAATTTCACTTCATAAAGAAAAAAGAGAGATATATACTTTTCCACAGGACGTTTATTTGTAGACTACCGGTTTCACCAGGTTAATGCCATCTCAGAATTTGGTGGCCGTAAAAGTACCACAGTAGAATTTTTGTGGTGGGCAAAAGTTCTTTGACAATGTTCAAATTAATTTCGCAAAGTTTTGGAAATAGCTCACCCCTTTAAAAAATGTTGTAGTTATTAAGAAGACGCAAAAAAGGAGATAAAATTGTTTCATCTATGCCTTTCTAATTCAGTGTAAGAGCTCCATCGATACATAACGAAGTGTATAATTGACTTTAAATTGCCATGGAAAGCTCTTACGTTTCCTGATATTACATAGTAATTTTATCTAACAAGAGAATTACGTAATACTTATATTCAGAAAGGTTAATTATTTACTATAAGTAGGAAGTGAAGTAATTTTCAGAGGGATTCTTCGATCGAAATATTATTGTTAACTTAAGTTAATTATCCTATTTCGAGTGATATTTTCTCTGTAACATTTTCACTGTTAATATTTTACTGTGGCATTTTTACCTATGAAATTTTTACCTGGATTCGATACCTCAACTAATGAGTGGCCCCCATTTCCAATTTTCTTCTTGAAATTGAAAAAGATTGAAAACACAAGTTCTCAATCTTTTCTTCTTTAGTTTCAATTTTGCGTTTTGATTAAATTCCACGAAGTAAAAGACCGATGTGATAAGATTTAAACTCATATAAAAAAATAGCTCCACACCAAAAGCCATCAAAGAGCAACTTTTGCGTGAATCTATCTAGTAAGCTAAACCATGACTGGTCTTATTTTTAGTTTTTTTAATTCCTGTGATAGAGAGAAAATTGAATAAGATAAAAGACAGGAGGTCCAAGCCAATGTGATTAAATTTTAAAACGAGTATTCGAGAGAAAATTAAATATAATAAAATAGAATTGAAACCATTATTTTTAGACGAACTAAATGAAATTGTAGCTCCATCTAAAAACGAACGCGTCATACCTAAAGCATCTACTAAGCGTTAAAAGGAATTATGTATTAGTGAATACTGATAGTTACTACTGATGGTTCTTTCCACAGACTGTTAGAGAAGCCTACAGGGTAAATTAGGTGAGGATATTGAGGTTACTACGTTCCTTGCCTTAAACCACTGTCGGCTCGCAGAGTATGTATCTAAATCTGCTTGCAAGGAATTGCATAATTAATGGAGAACTGTGACCAGAGAAGATAATTTATTTTCAAAAATGCAGTTATAGCATCCGCAAAAGGTGCAAAAGTAACTAAACTATGGAAAATAATGGCTAGATGGTAGTTTAAAAAATATATAATCTTGAATTCGCTTCCGTAAATAGAATGTCAGTTCAAAAATAGCACAGATTAAATGGGTAATATGAATATCGAGGCTTTTTTCAAGCGAATGTTATGTTATGACCATGAGTGCTATGTTAATTTTAGAATAAATCAAACAAGTAGAGACTATATAAAGGAGACTACAATTAATAGAACATCTGAAAAACTCTGAAAATTGCAAGAAGTCACTGAAAAATAGCCTTTCACAGGGTGATTAATGGATATAATCTACATAGGTAATCATAAAAAATGCGAATTTCTTCGATGTCACGCTGGACAGTGATATATTGGACTAAGTATACTTTCAGAAAAAAAATTTATGAATAAATCGTGGAAGTGGGCCACTAAAGTAACTTCAACATATTCAGTGTATTTCTAGGTTCAAATGGTGTCATTTGAACGAATCTTTCTCTTGTTCTCTTGTATAGAGAACAATATGAATTCTGAATTGCCGTCAAGTTATTCCAGCATCATGTTAAACAAATCCCACCAAACCCAGGGTTATCTTCTAGTCGTAGATAATTTTCACAATCGATTAATTTCACTTATACATAACCGTTTCGTTTGCATGACCTTTAACGACAGAACCTAATAAATCATTATCACTGGTTATAAAGCTTTAAATTAAAACTAAATTTATTTTCTTCGAATTTTTTTACGAATATAACTCAAAAGAAATTTCACAGGTCATTATTTCTTCTATGAAATTTGAGACCACGAATTCAACCAACTCGATGAATACGGGTTAGAGAGAGAATACCGACAAAGCTGAAATTTTCCGGGATAGGAATTATTTTGTACTTCCATGATAGCTGTCACTTCAACACATTTTCTCCATGTTCAAATCTTTTAGACAATGGCCGTCGCCTAAGCGTTAGAAAGCTAGAAATCAATATCGAACAAATTTACGTCCCATAGCTAATGCGTTAGATTAAATAACGAGAATTTAGAAATTTGAAAGGAACTGAGAAGACCTTAGGAGAGTTTCCAAATTTGTCTTTCAAACAGTTTCATACTTTAAGCGATGTACTGATCTTACGTCGACAAGGTTACTAAAATAAGAGAAAAAATTAATAACAATAAGATGTATGGAAAAATTTGATAGTTTATGTTTAATTATATTTCCAAATGAAATAAGAAGTTTCCGAAATATTATACTTTGTAACGATAAATTTATGAATATAAAGGTAGTTAAGAATAGTTAAGGTATCTTAATCCACAGGAAATACTTTAAGAAAAATATGTAGAATAATTGTTAAACAGATGATGTAGATGTGTTCATAGGATAAAATTTCAGGCATAGTGTAGCAGTATTTTCTCAATTCCGGAGAATATCAGAATTTTAATGCAAAAATTGGGACCGTACCTGTAAAACTGAATTCACGTTATAAAAAATATGCGAATGTTAAGAAAAGAAAAACCACTCGTGAACAATCCTCTTCAACAGATATCTGGCCCATTAGCTCAGTTGGTTAGAGCGTCGTGCTAATAACGCGAAGGTCGTGGGTTCGATCCCCCCATGGGCCAATTTTTTACATTGTAAATAGCAAACCCACTGATGAGTGATGCTTTTGAGGGTGTGCTGGAGTCATATTTTTAAAATTCTCTGTCAAAAATTCTTCTCTTATCTTTTTTTCGTTCAATTGCTTCAACAGAGACACTTCTAAGATCGGATCTCTCCAACAACTGACTGGTAACATTTTCAAATCTCCGGCCTGTAATATTTAGATATTTTTTTCATAAGCAGTCCCTTTTATCGACATAATTTGACGTAGCGCTGCTTTATTTGTTGGCTTGATTTAAAACTTAAATATGGTTCAGAGAGAATAAGGGGTGATACATGGATAACCTTCCCCATAAATCCAAATGTTTTAAAACAATCCTTAGCTAAAATTTTTCAAAAACGAAGAGTATTGTTTTAAACTGTATTCCTATGTATTTTTTTACTGAAGCGTTTATAGCTCCTTGGTGTTTATCCTAGGACTATTCTGGGAAAATCTAAGGTTCATACATGTTTAAACATAACAAAAAACGTCATATCATGAGAAAAATATCTTTCATATCGGAAACTAAATTTCTAACATTCTCCGTAATGCATTTTACATGGAGGAATTTCGAATCAGTCTAGTCTGGAACTAGTGATCCATTTATAAAGGTCGGATGGAAGAAGAGCTCGATAGAAACCTTAGAAAACTTATATCTTGCAATTTCGGACAACATTCCAATTTTAATCCAGATAAAAACACTTTACATCTTCTCATACCATGTTGATGATTAGGGTATTGAAAATCTAACTTTGGAGCAAAAACAATGGTTTCAACACGTGATCTTTCATAACTCTAGCTTCACTACGCAATAACCCTTTTTTCCTTACTTAAACTGTCACAGGTAAATTTCGAGAATGGACTTCGTACGCAGGATAACTTCATAAACAAAAAGAGATCCCATGGTTATCAATTCAGTCGATCTCTAGGACTGCGTAATAAAATAAACAAAGACTTAGTCGCATCAGATACCGCTTCGCAGATAAGAGAGTCAATAAAAAACACGCCTTTATTTTCTTTTTAGGGAAAGAGTCAGTCCTAACGTTTCATCACGAACAATAAATTCCAGCAACACTCACTGCCCATTAAACGCACTGGGATAGAGATCTAATCTGCAGTTCAGTGGAAAGAAATAATCCACGCATGAAAAGTGTGAATGGGTGGACGGATGGGACAGAAAGAATTGTTCTCGTTATGAATGTGAGAATTTTCGCACATCCTAATTTCGTGAAATACGTAATATGAGTTATTTAACTCGTTTTGGTATCACTATTTCATTAACTCCCTATTTATAATATCACATATATTTATATATATACTGCATTAAGTTGTGATTGAAAACGTCACGAAAAAATTTAATCTTATCGAGAAAAATTTAATCTTATTGAGTGACTGATAGGGTAAACCGTAGAGTTATTGGCCACCGACAGTTATTGGCCATTTAATGTTTCCAAGGTCATAGTAAGACTTCAGTCAGTCCTAGTTTACAATTATCATGCTAGATGACATAGGCAGACATTTCTGTCACCACAGCATTTTTATTATTACCATCAGATGTCACGTTAATTTGTATGATGGGATTTCCCCCCGCGTGTACATCTAAGGAGGTGTTTCTTGCGATTTTCTTAAGGGAGGAAGTATTTTAAAAACTTCACTGTAGCTGACTCTTTTACAACCTGTTGTTTAGGGTATGTTAATAGGTAAGTGTAGGTTATTAATTAACTGTTCACTTGATATTAATGCAACTTACCACATGAAGTAGCCCACACAAACGGTGGCCAATAACTATTACCTATTTACCTTCAGTTTCAGTTATTGGCCAACCCGGCCAATAACTATACTTTGGAAGAAAATTGCAATCACGTATCTTTTACCTTTTTTTACCTTCCTGTTCATCATATCTTATCAATTTTAACTCATTTGAGTTCCTGGATACAGAAAACAGTTATTGGCCGCCCGGCCAATAACTGTAACTCAAACTGGCCAATAACTATAATACTTAACTTTCAAATGTCTAGAATGCCAAAACTAGCCAAATATGACCGCTATGGAGGCTGCATTGCGAGAAATGCACTCTGAAGGAATTTCCCTACTATCAATTTCAAGAAAATATGGAGTTCCAAGAACAAGCTTGCAATTCAAATTAAAAAATCATGGATAAAAAACGCTTGTGATCCATCACCATTTCTCTCCAAAGAAGAAGAAAACATGCTAGTTCGGTAAGTATACCCAGATATGCAGGCTGGATTTTAATTTGAGTTTGAGACCAATGAAGAGTTACTCTGTTGTATTTTAGTTGGATAATAGATATGGCAAGAAAGGGCTTTCCCAGGAAAAGGGAGGATATAATTAGCAGTGTCCAGGAATTCTTAATTACGCACCGAAGATCTAATCTATTCAAGGAAAATCGTCCAGTAGAGGGATGGTTGAATTTAAGGAGTGAGCTCTTTATACTATTAATAGGGAAAATGCTTCAATTAATATTTGCAATGATTCCTAAGTTTTGTAGTAGTCTTGCGTAAGGTTGCATTTTAGCTGGCAGTTTAGATGCAAATTTTACCACAGAATGTGCGTGCGGAAAAAATAAAATTCACTGAAAATGATCCAAAAGTTGTTTGCAAACGATTTCCATTTACAATGGCAACAATACGCTTTCGCAAGAGGTACTTTCAGAGAACTGAAATTGACCACCTGCAGCACTTGAATTAAGTAACTTGAGCAGTAAAAATGTTTGTTATCTTTCGGTGGTAGAAAAGATAAATTCTCAAAACGATGACAATTATAGGAATAGCTTAAATTCTATAAAACTGAATATTATTCGTGGAGGTTGTATCAAGTGATTTCTGTTAGTGGCCCTTTTATATGCAGGAATGACTATCTTTCCTAACGACATTAATGTTAAGTCAATTTTAAGTAGTAAATGTTTACTTCCACAATTGATTGTGTGTGCTTGAAAGGATTGCATTACCGGAATGTAGGTAATTACGTTAGTTTTAATTTTTACAGTAATAAATAGCTTATTTTATATAGTCACTTTTTAATCAAGCTAATGCTCATATTTCCATATTGAGTATTACAGAGAAGTAATCTGAAAGTATTAAACGGCACCTTAGTTCAAGAGGCAATGAGATCTCATCTACCTATAGCGTTGCCTATTTGCTAATATTTAATTCTATAAAACGTGAAAACAAACTGTGAGCAAAAATACAAATAAGTTTTAAGTAAGTCTGGTCCGATGAGATATTGATTTCAATACGCTTACGGTATCATAGGCTATCGAGTGAAAGTATGATGTACCAGTGAAGTCGAAGGGCACGTGAAGGAGAAAAAATTGGAGGAAGCAATGGCTGATCCATACAGAGTATTTAATGAAGATGAAACTGGGTTTCAAATTTATCCGTCAACAGGTCGAGTGTTGGCAGCTAAAGAAGCAAAAAACGTGTATAACATTGAAAAAGATCTTCCAAAGAAAATATTACAGTAATGTTCAGAAGATGGAAAATTATGTTTCTTATTTCTGACTCGGTCACCGCTGATCGGGGAATATCTCGAAGTGACAGTGGATGGATGACTGCTGAAGTATTTTTCGAATACCTAGGTAACGTTTATCACCCGTATCTTATGAAACAGGGTGTTCAATTCACTGTGGTTTTGTTTGTAGATGGCCACAAGTCACATCTTACCTATGTAGAAAAGAAAACGAAAACGCATGGAAGCACAAGAAGAGAGAAAACACAATTTTAAAATCAAAGCAAGCAGAAGGAATCAATCCACTCCAGAAGGGAGTGAAAAATCTAAAAGGTAGATCATACAGTGACATATGTCGAGAGATAATAATACCGAAATCGGTAATTAAATGTGAAAATTGCCAGAATTTCTTTCATGAACTGTTTGCACCAAAACATCATTATAAATTTACTCCTATTGTAAACGATGGAGATAGTTTCCTTTGCCACAAATGCTTCAAAGAAAATGTTACTGATGCAAGCGAAGACGAAAAGTCAGAAAAGGAAAATGACGACGAGATTAACGAACTACTTGCACATGCTATTAAAAATTAAGTTGTGGAAAGAGTATAAAAACATGTTTGAAGATGTTTTTGTTCCGTTAAAAGTGGAAAAACTGATCATTTAGCACTTAAGTGAGTGTAAAAAGGTTTGGCCAATAACTATCAGTGAGATGTCCAATAACTGTGCGAGGTGGCCAATAACTGTACCAATAGGTAAAGTTTCACTTTAAGGTAAAAATCATTTTAATGTCAAGATGATATTAAAATTACATTGCTTCAAATTAAAAAGAAATAAATGAGGTTTACAAATATGTTAACTGTCATTAATTTCTAATTTTTTTATTCATTTTGTAGTAATTCAAAAACAAAATTTTCCTTAAGTGGCCAATAACTGTACGGTTTACCCTATCACTATTTTATAATATAATTTAACAGAACAATTATTTATGTTACCCTATTTTATTCAAGCAAATTTTCGCGCTGGATATTTGGGTTGTATTTCATATAACTCTCGTTAACACTGAAGCAATTTTTTGTATTTTCAAAATTAATGAAACGCTTCCTTAGTAATATATAAAAATAAAATAATATCTCACACATAATGGAGAAAATAGATATTTTTAACTAAAGAGAGCAAAAAACAGGGTATATCTAAAGACCTAAGGACCAAGTTCGGCATGTTACTTTTTTATAATATTATAGCTCGTATATTTTCAATTATTTGTGTCTAAATCAATGAAAAGTCTCATTTTAAATAATAATACAACCAACTTGTGACTGAAGAGGTAATAAACAAGGTCTCTACTACGTCTCTTTAGTATATTTTTGGGTATACTTCCTGCTATTGAATTTTTAAGCCATCCATTAAAAAACAGGTCCATTTAAACTATTCCGTTTTCTTAATTAACGATGTCTATTCTATTACAGCAATCACTGCCAGATTTTAACAAAAATGCTGTGAATTAACATTCCCTTAGGGGGAGGCATTGACGGCAGTAAGGGTTACACACATAAATGTGTTGGTTAACTTAACGACTGTACATGTAGAAATATAACTATACCTTGAAAGTTGATTTCAAAATCAAATTATCAAAAATTGAAATTAAATTCTTGGTCCATTTAATAAGTCTATGCAGAAATAATATTACGCAATATAGAATAATGAAACAACCCGAAATTAGACCAAATCACGTAAGATGGGTAGCGATGAATTGCGGAAATGTACTGGAGACAGGAACTTTTGTAAACTTGGAGTTATTAATTTTTATGAGGCTAATGATCACCAATAGATGTTTAAATCACCCTAATGTTAGCCAAGAAAAAGCGATCAAAACACAAACTGTAATTACTGCACGCGCATGGAGTTTGTGGATTAATTTTGTCGACTTCTTTCTCTCGTCGGCGGTTTTCTCTTCTTTGATAAACTTCTCACGAAAAGACCATGTTCCTACAGTTTTTTAGATTAGTCACAATATGAAAAAATTAACAAATAAATAATAAATCGATCAATTGGCACAAACGACATCAGTGAGAATCATGAAGTATAGTAAAATAGATACTTTGGCAAATTAACTTAAATTTGTTGACGCAAGATATCGGGCATCAACTAAAATATTTTTCTGGGCATAATCACATTTGTATTAATACTGTAATATTTAATGTATAGTTGAAATAATAATGTGATGTTAGCATACGTTAATAGACCAAAGGAAATGTTTAATTGTTTTATCTTTCATAAGGTAAATATTACTATGACGAGACATCTGTTCACTTTCAGTAATTTTGTCTGATTGTAACTGTGAAAGTTTTATGTCTATAAATACTCTTAAAATTACAATAATTTTAATCCACAAAACTACTAGTTAATTAACACGTGGACCAAATTCAATTCCTTCCGGTGAACGCTTTCCTTCACGCCCTCTCATTCTCACGATTTTTGCACCCAATTTCTCGGAAATGGTTAAGCTACATTTTTCCGTTCCATTTGCGAAAAATTAACCTCGACTTCACTCTGTAAAATAACTTGGTAAAACGGAGAGGAATGCTTCGTAACCTAAAATATTTGCATCACTGAAGAGGAAAATGCAGGAATTTTTCTATCCATGGTTTTTTTATTTGACAATACTATTTTTACACTACATTACTTACATTATTGCACACTCTTTATAACTGTATTGATTGTCGTTCTGTGTTGGTTAACTCCCTCGTTTGTTCATCCTACTCCGTTTAAGATGAGCACTTTTACAACTTTTTTTCTTCAAGTGATTGCAATAGGTTGAAGAATTTAAATTCTTAGATTTTGAATATTGGGGCTGATATATACTTCTTAAAACGTTGTAAAGAGTATGGTGTATTTCCTAAATTCATGGATGTTCTTCCCGCTTCGAAATCTTCTAATGGGCAGAAATTTGTAATTTTCGCTAAACGAAAATGGATTGACCAAGTGCTCAGAGCTTTGTACAGGAAACGATGCAGCTTGGAAATAAGGGATTATGATTTTCCCTTAAAGTTAACGAAGAATTTATGCAATGTTGGTTTTTTTATGGCTTGAGTTTAGGGAGAAAATGTTATCATGTATTGATAAGAAGTTTCTTAAGATGTCTCAGAACTTAAAAAGGAAATTTGATTTGTCGTTGTCACGATCTAATTTGATTGGTGTCAACACTCACACACAACCCGTCAACTCTTGTGTCAGAGATGATAACCCCCACAATTCTGTGGCTACCACAACTCCGACTGATCCCCCTTCTTGCTTTGTCAAGAATTTACCCTCTGCTTCTTTTTCAGATAAAGAACTGGGTCTACTAAACTTGGGTTTAAAGTTTGGTCTACCCCCCAAACTTGTTCCGTTAGAACAAATCATCACCTGTGTAGAATCTGGCATTCAATATTCAGATACTAAAAAAAATATTGATGGTGCTTGGAGTTTGTGACTAAATCTATGAAATCCTTTAACAAAACCACAGATTCTGTGGATCAGATCTATCTCATCACTAAGACAATGAACGATCATTAAAACCTACAATTAAAGATGCCACCCATAACGGAAATCCACATTTCCGTTGTCACCGAAAATGAGGATATCCCGGAACCCAAGCTTTCTCTAGCGGATGGAAGAAAGAAGGCTCGATAAATTTTCGGACCCAGTCAATAAGTCTTCCGATAGATTTTGAAAACATGCTAATTGCGACCACGTTTGGCGAGGGCCCTCGGATAGCTCCGTGACGCTCTATCGACCTCTTCCGTTCCAATTTCCACGAATTTCAACCCTTTTTCCTCCGAGTTGTACACAAAGCGACCGACGTGTGAGCACGCTCCTTTTCAGATTTTTCAGTTATGATAATGAGGTCGAACATCCTAAAGCTAGGAAAGGCGAGAAAAGTTTACCGCCGGTCACGACGCGTGAAATTCATTCACGTCCCGCGAAACACCGGTTTCCTTTTAAGGCACCATCGTTGTTGCTGATGCGCGGAAATTTTGGACTATTTTATTGTAGGACCGCGGATTGGTCTGCGTGGCCGAAGAATTGGTACGGTGAACCACTAATTTCTATTCATGCGAAGGAAAAAGTGAGCTTGTTCCATGTTTTCGTCGTGTGTGACAGTCAATACATACACGAAAGCATAGGTACTCTTACATATCTATCTTAAGTAAGTGTATAGATATATGCTCACATATCTATATATCTAGCCGATGTATGGGAGGGACTCCCTTATCCTTAACTATGTCTCGAATTTTCTCTGTTGCCTTCTGGAAGAAACAAAACTGCAGTCAGTAAGTTAGAGTCCGTATAGATTAGATTTTAGATTCATTGAACTGTCATAAAAAAACTTCCTCATTATTACAATTACTCACGGAAATATCAAAAAAGTACATTAAAAATCATAATATTGATCTACGTATACATCTTGCACTATTACTATCCATTTGTTAAAGTAATACAAAATGAAAATTGTAAAAATTTATGATGTATAAACTGAAAAAATATATCATAAAAGCATAAATAAATATGGCAATACCTCTCCAATAGCATTATCTCATTATGAAATAACGAGACATTATCAATTAAATTCTTAAGTACTGAATCGTTTAATAGTTGCAACATTTGTAGTTAAATTTTAAGATTACTTCACAAGGAAATGGTTAAGGGTATATTGCATATAAGGGTGTGCACCCGGGAAAATTCCAAGGAAAAACAGACTTGAAAAAATCTGACGGGGCCGGGGGTCGATTCCCGGCCGTTTTTCCTTGGGATTTTCCTGGGACTTTTGATTTTTCCTTGGGACTTGACAATGAACTCACAAAGCCAGGGTAGTAAACACTGATACATGTTTTAAATTTTGAATGCCTTTCTTCTCTGTCTCATGCTGGTATTAAATAAATCTATAGAATTAGGACTACGGAAATATCTATGCCGTTGTATCCTGGTGATGTTTGAGTAACACAAGGAATTTCTTACATTGACACTTCACACGATCTGATTTCAAAAGATATATCTTTCGTCATTAATTTTTATTTCAATATAGAAGTACACTCTGATATATTTACTGGATTATCATGATAATACATACAATAAAATAGCAATATTTCTGTTAACTTAATGGTTTTGAGTACAATATTCATCAGACTGTGGCATCCAAAAATTAATGTGAGCTACAATATAAATGCTAAATGCCTCAGAAAATGTCATCATTGATGACGCAAATGGCAGCTGTATACAATATCATTTGTAGGCTCATTTTCAGTGTCAGTAAGTCTCAATTTGCTGTCTTCAATGAACTATAAAGTTAAAGTACACGATGCTTAAGGTAAATAGGTTTTTATGTCAACTCTTCTTTCTCAACCCCGAGAACCCTTATAAAATCTAGAGAAAAGAATACAGTAGCGAGAAAGATCACCTGAATGAGATAAACCTACGATAAACGGCACCCTATTTGAAGGAAATTTCTTTCTCAGTAGGAACCTGTTAATTTTCACGCCGCGTCGAGAAGCTGTAAAAACAAAATTACCAGTAACAGAGGGAGAGAAAGATCTCAATGCAACAATCCTCACCTCGTGCCGAAAGCAATAAAGACCAATCATTTGAGAGACAATAAAATAGTCCCTTAAAAGTCGAGAGTTTGCCGGATCCATCAGCGAGAAAGCGGTAACTTTGGGATTTCGTGGGAAAAAAGTCCTTCTTACAAGAGACGAGGTATTTTCGTGGAGATCCGAGTGCTTTACCCCCTCAGCGAAGGACAGGTGGTAGGTCGCCGGTACAGGAAAACAGGTTGTTCTTTTCTATGTTTGATGACGCAGGAATGCACTGCGGAGAATGTTCCGCTCGACCTGAATAATGCCCACGGAAAGGGAATGGAGTCATCCATGGTTCTGTGATAACTCAGAGTGTGACAATTCAGAGTGAGACAACTCGTCGAACCCGACAACTCCCCGTGCGAAAACAGGCCGGGCGACAGCTCATCGCGCGATTTATTTATTATTAAATATATTATTAGTAACTTATTAATTGGTTTAATTGGTAATTTGTAAAAGAAATTTATAAATTGCTTTAATGTTTATAATTTGATATTGTTTCTATTGTCGTAGCGGTCTGTTGTTCGCGCAATGAGCCAGGTCAGTGGTCACACAATGAGTTGTCGGACCCGATGAGTTGTCGCACTCTGAGTTGCCGGATCACGGTCATCCATAGATGGTGGTGGCATATGGAATAAGAGAAGCTCATACGAATTCTCTTAGAAATCAGTCATTATTGTCATGACTCCCAAAACATTCTAGGGTCCTAGGGTATGATCGTGGCCTACAGAAATAGTGGAGTCAGTATATCCATCTCTAAACGTTCCAACCATATACAGCATTTTTATGTTTTCGGTTATCTCCTAGACCGAAACACATGTAATACTTAAAGGTTAAAAATGAGAGCAAAATATGGGAAACCACAAAATAACAGAAATTTCACCTCTTCGCTGCAGAAGAGACTGTAAACTTTTTTGAAGATGAAATGTGGACTATTCTACAATACAACGTGTCCCAAAAAGTAGTGATAATCGGAAAAATAGGGATAGAGCTCCTCTTGGGCTACCTCACCCCACTTGAGTCACCCCACTTTGGATATCCACTTTTCATTCGTTTTCGAGTTACGAATTTTTTTAGAATTTTTTTTTTAAAACCGTGACTTTCAAGACATTTTCCCCATGGTAACGTAAATAATTAAGATAAATATTTAATTTTTTCTCTAGAATAACTGAATAGTTGCTTCAACTCACGCAAAACTATATTTTTTCACAGATGCTTCCATTCAGTCAGAATAAAACTCAAAATTTCAAAAACTGTGACGTCATGAATTTGGTAAAAAACATTGAGGCCAATATAAAAAAATTGGTGACCACTTTAAAAACTTGCCCAAGTCATTAATTATTTACCGCGAAAATTTCATCGAGCTACTTAAAATTGGATGTAAAACATAGTAATTCGAAAATTCTAAGTTTTAACGGACGACTCAACACCTCATTGTAACTCAAATTGGTGATATCTGTTCAATTATCCCAACCACGAAACGTTTTTATAATTGGCATCGCTTGGCACTCTCAGACGGTAAGAAAAAATACCACTTCCTCCTCGTTATTAGGCGAAGTCAACAACAATATCTCTCGCGAGTATTACAAAGTACGAGCCGTTGTTGGGAGCCACGGCGTAACTAAGCTTTCCAAACAATGAATTCCGCGAACGTTTCAATTAATACAGTCCTTTGCCTGCTGTGAACATATGTAAAGAGAGCAAAGTTGAGACACGGCTGTGAAAGAATCAGATGTTTAAAATCTCCAATGGCCGTTTTTACCGGTGTTCCTCTTCCCATTCCTCGGTATTCTAAGAAAACAAGACAGGGCACCCCACTTTTTGAGAGCACTCAATACGTATCTCAAATGCGATGCATTCTTAGTCAGGAGTGAATAGATACAAAGCGATGCCGGCAAGGTGTGGGCTATTTATTGTTTAGTGGTGGAGTGAACCGCAAAAACGGCTACTGGAGATATTAAGCCTCTAATAAGAGAACATATATTAGTGTGATACATCGATATAGTAAAACACATAGCTTCGGATAGCTGATTCGTTGCTAAATCGACAAGAGTCACACCAATTTTTTTACAAAAATAGAAAATTTATGAGATGAGACATTTTTTCTAGGTGATCCCAACACTTACATCACTGTACATTTCTATACTTACTTACTTCCATATATTACAGATCTTTGCATGAGCTAAGTTTAAGAAAAGAGGAATCTCCTGGTATCTCAAGATATATGAAATTAGTAAATTTATAATAATTCATCGAGACTCGATGGCAGCATAAATTCAGCATAGTAATTGCAAGTTAACTGTCATTATAATTTTCATAAAGTTTTCTCTATTTTTAAACGAACTACTTGCATAAAATATTTCATTGCTAATTTTAATTTATACAAAAAATTTATGAAAGATATGAAGTAAACAAATCACAGTTATAATTATAATAATAATATTAATAATAAAAGGACTTTATTCGGGCGAGATTGAGACTAGGAAGTCTCTTCTTACACCCAACCATTCGTCATATTAGAAACAGAAAGAAAGAGATAGTTGGCGAAAGTACTCGAAGAAAACTAATTTGTGGATAAAAAAAAAACCTAAGGTGAGAACTCAGGAAAAACTTTTCACTGCAGGAAAACACTCACGGGAAGGGGAAATAAAAAGATTTATCAAAGACATGCATGGGCATATTATGTGGCACTTTAAACTTAATCTATGGTATTGGTTGATAAATACTGCATTAGTCAACAGTAACATGAAGAAATGCATAGAACCTTATTTATAATCGTGACTGAATTGACTAGAAGAAGTTAGAGGCTGTAAAATTCTAAGCTTTTTTAATAGGCATACTGCAATGACTAGCAAAAAGTGATAAATTTAATTTTATGAGTACTATAAAACGATTACCCACGAATTTCCAAGTAGAAAAAAATAATTTTATCTACGACGGAAGCATTCTGAGCAATAATTCATAGAAACGAATGCGATACTTGGGATTCAGATGGGTCTAGAACCTAAAAAGAGATTAACTCGACCCTGATACGTGACTCTGGTTGTCAGTCTACGGCGATTTCGTGTCTTGATTCTCCGCGTGTGGTATGGAGCGGTTCGACGAGACTTTTTAGGGTTTGCTTTCACTTGAATTCGTGCCAAAACGGTTATGAATCGGTGAAAGAATACGTCGGACGGGAGTTCCGCTTCGTCACCGAAACTGCGGGGAATCCGTATAGGGAAACTATGTGAATGGATTCCTTTCAATTTAATTTTACCGTCTGGCACGTTCCCTACGAGATTATGACTTGCTGCATAAATTGGTCAAGGACACTTTTTCATATTTTTGACTGGTTATGATAATATCTGTGATAGCCTATGCAAATGAATTTCTTTCAATTTAATATTATAATTCTTCTGGTATTTTCGATACTAGATAAAGAATTACTGTAAGAATTTCTTGAGGATACATTTCCATATGTTTTATAAAACTGATCATGTAATAGCCTTCCTGCTGCCATATCATGATGATTGGAATAATTTTCATGTCATTTGGTACAGCACAGAGAAAATATATCTTTCATCTACTTTATTACTATACTGTTCATGGCTGTGATGACATGAATGCTCTTGAGATATTAGTGATGCTGAATAGTTAATTAAGATCTCATCTTATAGAATGCAAAAAAATTGTAATTAATTGCGTCATTGTGCTTCACTTACATTCCCCATACGGTATTCTAGCTCGGTGGAGAAAGATATGACTAAAAGCAGTGATCAAATCTTATGCTTTCAAGCGTATTACTACATTTATAATTAAACAATTATGAATATACTATTATAATTTTGAAGGGTAATATAGGTCTCGGAGTTCACAGATTTGATTAGCTTAATTTTTTCCAGCACAAACAAATTTATAGGCAACTACTTTGCAAAAAAAACCTGCAAGCCTTCTGGTTAAACCTATTTTGTGGCAACAATCACATACAACATCATACAAAAATACAAATAGATACATTGCAATTAACGGAAAAAATAAGTAATTTTCATCACTCTCCTTTAACTCCTTGTCTAGAAAGACTTATTTAAACGTTTTTTCAAACGTTGGTGTTTACACCCTCCTTCGACTCGCCGAAAGGCGACTGGTAGATTATTAATGTTGATGTAAATTTTTATTAACCTTCTTTCTCAGCCGCAATGATAAATTTAATGAGCTATATTATATTCTGCCATTAATAATGCTTGAATAGAAGAATTAATTTTAAAAAAGAAGATTTGTAATACGAAATTATCATTGGAATCTAAAAACAAAACAATTGAAATGTATTTGTTTATTTAACTCAAAACAGGAACAAGGCCACTAAGTTGAGTTATAATACACGAATAATAAATACCTCAAAACAAGAAATAAATGACAGGTAAACAAGTAAATGGTCATAAACTTCAAGAAACATACAAAAAAACATAGAATAAAAATAGTACAGTTATGTGCACAAAAACTTTAATCCTTAGCCTTATATAGTCCAGGGAATTTAAATTTTTTTTTGCACATAGCTGTAAAATAATAATAACAAAAAAATTACAAATCCAAGAAGTCAACAAGGGCTGACAGGTAAACATAAAAAAAATATTAAACAATAAAAATTATTTATCCGGGATATATAATAGTTGGTTAGAGCTCGTCTTAAGGAGTCGAATTTATCAGAGAATATGTCTAAAGTACGGAGTTCATTTGAGATAGAATTGGCAGTACTGAGCATCCTCGGAATCGGTGAATGTTTGTAAACATTGACCCTGCAGGCAGGAAAGTAGAAATGAAATAGTAATCTAGTATTTCGTGATGGGAAATTAACATTTATTAATTCAATCAACTTAGATGCGTCAGTGAAATCTCCGTTGATAATTTTTTTCGGAAAAGTAACATCGGCAATTAGACGCCGGTAAGAGTGTGGAAGTAAATGAAACTTAGTACAAAGCGATTGATAGTTATCAGAATTAAATGGCATATTTACCTTGAAACAGAGCCATTTAAGGAAAAGTTTCTGCACCCTCTGGATCTGATCTTATTTTGTTTTAAATACCAGATAACATATCACGCTACAATACTCGAGTGCTGGCAAAAACCACTTGTAGCTACTGCTTGTAAGTTACTGCAGTCGTCACAGAAAATTTTGCAACAGTGTTGCTCTTTATGAAACCCAGCATTCTAAAAGCACTTGATATAATTTTATTAATATGAGTAGAAAAAAGTTGTTTAGTAACTAAAACAAGTCTCTAATATAGTTAACACGATCTCTAAAATACTTTACACGACGCTCAAAGAGAAAAAACGAGAACTCCTTACTACTGAAATTTCCTTTACTCACTAACTAAAATTACAGGATGTAATCAGGGATTCGTCTCATGAAAGAATCACCTTCACTAGTTAGGACGCATCCTTAGGAGAAACTAAGGCCGTGACCTTCTCCGAAGATTCGAGCGTTACAGCGGCGCCTGAAACGGAGCCTAACTTATGACCGCTCAAAAGAAAATATACTCAGCGAACTAATCAAAAGATCGTATATTTCTGTCTCCCTTCGGATGAAGACGTCTTTTAAGGTGGAGATAATTAAGCCCGCACCGAGAGGCGGAGGAGAGAAGAAAAGATTAATTCCTGGGCGGAAGTATTAACACGTCGAGTTTACCGTAATTGCCGCACGATGGATCTAATTGCTTCGGGAATTACCGAGAATCATAGCAAATAAGCATTAGTCTTCTTTTAAGGCGTTATCTGGACTCAGTAAATGAACTCCGTAATTAGGAAAACCGAATCGTTATAAAAATAGGCCACATCCGGTTTTTCTCACAGCTTTCTGAGTATTCATCAATGGGAAATATTTCGTGTAAAGGATATCATTATTAGTAACTCTATATGTAATCCAGGATTTATTTCAATTTATTTATTTTTAATGGGAATTTATAGGAAATACGGTGTAAAGAGTTTTCGTGAATTCTTGCTTAATTCAATATTGTACTTGATTCTAAAAAATATCTCATTTAACACCTTTCGCTTGAAACGAATTAAAAATTGACTTCCAAACGAAAGAAGTTATGAATAAAATGGATTTAGTTTAACATTTGAGTTCATATAAATATCATGTACTTTGAAATCATAATCAATGGATATAATCCGGAAGAAAATATGTTCTTTTTGTCGATATAACTTGATGGAAAACTTTTTGGAAACAGTTAGACATTAAAAACTGATAAAATACAATAAACACCAACTAAACGTAATATTTTCCACAGGAATATGATGATGAAATGCATAAATATTTTCTAATGAATGATAATGATTAGATTACGTTTTCACAAAGCAAGACTGAGACCACCTAGCCTTTCGTTTCTTATAAACCAATGGCATGAGATATTTTACAACACTTCAGTAAAAATATATAAAATACATTGAAAAAACATTATAAGTTAAACACATTCATATAATGAGTCAACATACGGAGAAATATATAGATAAAAATTATAGCTGTAGTAAAATAATTAAAAATTCAGAATTCAATTTCGCTTTTTACTGCTTCATTTGAAAAATGTTGTAACGATTTTCTTGAATCCGATAAGAGCGCGTGGGGACGTTATCTTCAGAGAAAGTGCATTCCACAGATTTCTAGCCGTAATAACGAAAGATCTATGGTAAACTTTTTAACGGTGTTTGGGAGCTACTAGTATTAATGCTACTATAACTACTTACAACTTCTAGTGTTGATCGAAAGGAAAGTTAAATAAAACAGGTTTTTATAAAACAACAAAGTAACTTTTACTATTCCATATACAGCGCACACTGTATATGGAATGCTAAAAGTTACTTTGTTGTTTTATAAAACCTATTTTATTTAACATTCCTTTCAATTATGTCAGAATTCCACTTTATCTCAGACTTCTTCGTGAATTTTTTTCTAGTGTTGAGATAATGCACGCCCTAAATATTTCCAACGTTAGTTTGAACATACTGTTGTGACAAAATGAATTCAGCGGTTTGTCAACGAAAGAAATATTTTCCTAGGTATAAAACTACGTTCCTTTTTTCGTATAAAATTATCAGGCATTATTATACTGTTAATCTGTTTTAACACATTTGATTTGGGATTTTCCTGTACGTGTTAAATAAAATTATTAATATGTATTAATGTCGTTAAAACGTTGAAATAAATAGCGGGAAGAGGTAATCCTAGATGAAGAACTAGGTAATATTGTGAGAGGCAATGCATGTAATGAAGGAATAAATATTTGCTCGGTACAGAAAAACTTGGAAAACTGCAACAAACCAATATTTTTATTACTACTCTCATAAATTTCCTGAACTGTTTTTTCCGGCGAAAACGCCGAGCGGGAGTAATGTAAAATTCTGGCGATAGATAGGTAGGTGGTAGGTAACAGTACCAACAATATGTGGCGCTACCTCCATAATTTTACATGTCTCCTGCTCTGCGTTTTCGTGGGAAAAATAAGCTCGGAAATTCTGTGAACGTTTTAGTAAAATTCATAAGCAATAGCGATGATTTGTGGAAATGGAACTACTTCATGTTTTTGCAAGAGAAGAGGCGTTGTACTTTTCCAAAGGATTTTAATAGAAACAGGACCAGATTTAGACACTTGATCGCCATTATCAGGTGAATAGCCAAAACATTTATATAGGTTCAATATCCGATAAATTTTAGCACACACTATAGTCTACGCAGAAAGTACAATAGAGCAATATATCCTCATCTTCCCCATGTCAACACAATAAACCGCAGGAAATCTTACGCTGATGGCATTCTTGAAGACTTGCGAGGAAAACACACAGTGATACGGAGACAGGAGAGATTACTCATACGCCGGTCTTCTGGAATCACTTAGCGAGGACGTGTAAAAATGCGTTTTAATACATCAACGACGAGGAGTAAAAATTTTCATAACAATAGCCATTCAAAAATATCGGTACAACAAGGCATTTATGGATCGATTCTGGGTCAAGGGCTTAAATCTTAGCGATGCTCTTGAGCGCCAGGGAAAACCGTCATCAATCCTCTTTCTATTGTCTTCTCGGAAAGTTTGGGGTGAGAGTGTTGATGAAAATCTGTCGAAGTAGTACTCAGCGATGACGTGGCTGAGTGACCAACGGGCAAAGCATTTATCTTCCGCGTGATTGGTGTGTGTTACTCGGGGCTTGAACTATCCTTCGAGAAATGTAACTACCCTTAAGCAGAAAGTCGACCTCGATTGCCTATACGTGATCGTCTCCATGTGGTGCGACAATGGGAACAAGAGCTCCGGGAAGAGCACTTTCTTTTATGATAATCACGCCAATGCGTCCTTTTTTATGATTAGGAGTACAGCCGTAGCGGTCTCGACACTAGGACGGCGGATATGATGAAAATAACCTACACGGTGAAGATCGAGTCATTTATGATTCAATCTCTACTTTCCAGATTGAGAAAATTTATCACTAAAACAGATATATAACATATAATAATAATAATAATTAATCGTCTTTATTTGGGTGAGATTGAGACTAAAAAGTCTCTTCTTCCATCTAACCCATCGTCATTAATTATGAAATTAGAAGTAGAAACAATTATAAGAATTGTGGATGTAAAAAACCTACGAGATTCTTAGGAAAAAAATCCACTGCAGGAAAACACCCACAAGGAAGGGGGGTGTGAAAAACATGCGCAAACCTACCAAAGGTAATAGCTAAAAGATAAGGAAAAAGAAAAACATTAAAAAATAAAGAATTACACTACCAATAGGTACTTACATGCGATACATAAATAAGATTCAGTTCACATTAAAAAAAGATAGCAATAAACAAAATAACATAAAACAAACAGAAAAGAAAAATAAGGAAAAAGTGTATGGAATTTCATCCATAAAGTACAATACGACGGGAAAAAAAGAATACTAAAAGAACATTATCGAAATAATACATACAGTTTATACATATAATATGGAAGTTGTATTATTTGTTATAGTTGAATAGAAATAGTTAAAAAAACAAATTAAAACTAGTACGAATAGAGTGTCGCAGGCTCTCGTTACATCATACCTGCTCTGACCTGAAGAGGTGTTTGTGGTGGCCCAGGGCATTTAAAGCATCCATTATGGGATTAAATAAGCGGTAGTATACTTATCTTTTGGTTCAATCACTGTTTACAGCTATGGAGTCTCCTCTGTAGATAATTTCCTCGTTTCACACCCTACTGTCGTGTCTGCGTTCAACGACCGTATGGTTAAATAATCTCAGACTCGTTTTAACCTTGCTCCCGAATAGTCATGTGGACAGCTCGTTTTCCTTCGGTGAAAGCGGTCCCGGGTTCGATTCCCGGAGGGAGCCTATGTGCAAAATGACCTAATCTATCGTAGCACTATTTAACAATAGTACTACTATTAATTTTAACCTACAAGAAAAATCAAGAGAAATTCAAAAATTTGTATTGTATTGGATGTAATATTTCCCGCTGAATCCGATTCTGCAATAAAAAATATTGGTATATAGGACCTCAGTATCAGAATTCCGATTTTCTACCCGTGCGCGAAATAATTTCGTCGTTTCCAGACTTTTGAACCACCCTGTATATATTATGTGTATGTATGTACTTGTAAATTGGCTTTAGGCTGTGATTAAGATTAATGATGTATATTGACTTATTTTTTGCAAATTTGATCTTAGTATACATTTATTGCTTTACATTCTTTTCTTTGTTATTGATGCATCTGAATTTACTTGTATATTTTGCTTTATTCTATATGTATTTTATATTGATTATGTATTATGTAAATGGGTTTGATAGCCGTAATAAATTCATTATTATTATAGAAGAGAGAGAGAGAGAGTTCACTTTGTAAAAAATTGAACATAACAACATTTTTCTCTTTTATTGCTCAATACCACATACTATACGTAAACATTATATTATGTGAAGAATTTTTTTTTTAAATATGTATACACATGTATATTATTGTTTTGTATAATTGTAAATGTATCAACATCTTTCATTTTTATTGTTTTATGTTCTTATGTACATGAATAACACTTATTTTAATGTCAACGTGATTATGCTTATTGATGTATCTTATCTAATATATATAGATGCTTCTCCGGATTCATTCATGGATATACCTATATAGATAGATAGATAGATAGGATACTAATTCACAGCCTAAACCATAAGCGGCATTTACTTTACTTTAAATTTTTACGACGCATTGGCCATAACGTGTAACCGCCAGAAAAATTGCGATTTTGAACTTCACTGTCATGGGTTCGATTTCAGAGGGCCCCAAAGTCCCGATTTTTCCCGTTTAAATGCATTGCTTTGATTTTCAGGAATTAAAAAAAATACTTTCCGGATAGGTAATGAATCGAAACTCAAGGACCCTATATATATGGTCATGATCTATCGAAAACATAAATGACTTTTACGGAAAATATCCCGAGTTCGATGCTAGGTTGATGCAAAAATCGGCCGTTTAAAATGCATTGTAGCGATTTTTAAGATTTTTTTGGACCTTTGGACCAATATTTGACAAAGTTAGCTCAATCTAGTGAATATTCTGTTTCTCTATTATGTTATTTTCAAGTATTAAATTTTTATTTTTTTGCTATTGATACATTTCCTGTTGTTACATTTGAAACTCATCTCGCAATTAGTTTATATTTGTGAGATACTGGTTTTTATGTAAATGTGTCACAATTTTTCATTCTTTTTTGTATACCTCTATCACTTTTTCTTCTTGTCCTTTATAACTCTTTAACCTACTTTCATCATCAAATTTAGCTATCTATCTGTAGGCTTTGCAGGTTTTCCACACTCCCCTTCTAGTGAGTGTTTTCCTGCAGTGGAAATTTTTCCTAAGCTCTTAGCTTAGGTTTCTTAATCCGCGTAGTAGTTTTCCTCTTTGTACTTTTGCAAGCTATCTATTTCCATTCATTTCTCATACGATGAAGGATTAGATGTAAGGAGAGACTTCCTAGTCTCAATCTCGCCCTAATAAAGTCCTTTTATTATTATTATAATTTTCGAAAAATTACTACATCCTACGATATAATTCATCAATAGTTAAGAGGACGATAGCAAAAATGTTAGAAAATAATAAAATTCGGGATCCTTGCCATAAGCAATCCATCTTTGCGGCACATTGCCCCAAGTTGTCTACCCGGTGTATAAATCACAGTGTCTAAGCCCAACTTCTTTCCCACATTGTCGTCGTGTGGGATTCTTCGCAGACCCTCCACCTTCCCCACCTTTTTTTTCCCTTGCCAAACAATCAATGACGGTAGGCAAACAAAAAACAAAGCGGTCCTGCATTACGCAACGACACTTTCTCCATCTTGCATTACTCCAGATGCTAATTAACGCCCGCGTTCCCATAATTCATGCTCGAGGTGAGCTTCAAGAAAAGCAAACGGTGGAATTGTACAAACAAGTGAATGCGTTTGAGCCTCACCAATTTCTCTTTTAGCCTCATCCATTGCTATCACGATGCCAAACAAAACGAACGAAAACCCCAATGAGCCAAAAGGAGTGATGAGTTGGGATACCTACATCTTTCGACCATTTTATTTATTATTATTATTATTATTATTATCATTGTTATTATTATAACGTCAAATCTGAATATATGTATACACCAGGTTGCAGATTTTGGTATCACACAATACACATAAATGCAAGTAATAGATTAATAAGTAATACTACAACATAAAAAGCAGGAAGTAAAATAAAATACGACGTCAAAAACAAAAAAATCATAAAAAACAGATAACTTATTCAATCCTTACACCTTCAATGCCCAAAAATGCTAACACTGCAATTCGGTCAAATTCAAACTAGGTGAAATACATAAATAGGAAACAGAACATCACATATATAGAAAATACAGCATAACATATAAGACAAAACATAAATGAATATTTTCCTATTGTTTATAGTTATATTTCGTGTTGTTTAAAGAATTACGACAACGACGAATATATGGATTGGAATATTTAGAAGATAAAAGGCTAGAGAAAACGTTTAATTTACTTAATAAATTCAGTGTAATATGATATCATTCACAGAATTAAGCCGATATTATGTGTGGAATGTCATGGAAGTACATACGTGTCGATTCAAAAACCATTTTTTCCGCAAACGATACGTGATATTAAAAACTAATTGATTAACGATACGCAAGCTTTTTACTGTCTGTTAAGTACTTAGTCTAAAAGCCGGTTTGTGTCTCACCTCCTCTAAGCTACTAAAACTTTTAGAGAGAAAGAGGATTACTAGGAATGATGAGGAGTGATTTGGTTTGCCCTTACTTTCCTCACTGACAATGAGCCAAAATGCTATTAGTGGAACATGTCCACGTAAAGGAAGCACAATGACTCTACAAATAACGCTTTTCTTGACAGTCCGTAAGAAAAGACCTTGATTAGAGCAATTATTAACTCGTACCTCAGCAGCATTCACTTCAGCATAGCCCCATGATCAAGACTGTGACCAAAATAAATGAAAGATGCATTTTCCTTTACCCTGCACCACATGACAAATGAAAACATTCCATTCATCAGAATATGGTAGCAGGAACATGCGGTACTACTATAAGCAAACGGTGGAATTGTACAAAAAAGTGAACGCAACTGAGCGTTTCTCACCAATTTCTCTTTCAGCCTCATCCAGTGCTATCACGATGCCAAACAAACCGAGCGAACACGAGCCAAAAGAGATGAATATGTGGGTTGGGCTCGAAGCACGTTTGACATACATTTCCAACTCCATTCTCTCTCGATCACTGAATTTCTCCCGCCCTCTCAACTATCTATACTCTACTATGCATTATTCTTAAGTCGACTAAGCCTGAGCATTAAATGCAGATGGGATCGCTTATGCACGCGATATTTCACTCTCGGAAAATTTCGTGGCGATGGTTTAAATTTCGGGAGTGTCCAACGACAGTGTTTTCTTGGCAGTGGTCCAAAAAGTGCAGGTGGTCTCATGGCATTCGGGGAAGGTGCTCCAGGGTTTGATCTCTAATTATAAACAATACTATCAAACTATTGGAAGGTTTCAATAGTAATCAAAATTAAGAAAATTGACCTTCAACTCGTAATAAACTATAATTACGATTACTGCAACCATTATCTTGATAAGCAGCAAATTTTGGCGACGCATTTTCCCAGGTGATCCGCATTAATTTAACAATTCGTTATCCTTCATTTTCGTGAACAGTCAGAAATTTGGAACCTGCTTCAGAGACAACAACAAAGCATCCTAACGTAATAATAACACAGTCCAAACAATATACAATGCAACCCAAATATTACAATATCATACTCAAAATTGGTTAATTTGTGTAAGGGGGAAAGTTTTTCTGTCTGGTCTTCACCTTAGTCGCACTACACAAACTATTTGTTTATAATTGATTGTTAAGTTTATTAATTCCCTAATCCTAAATGAGTGATTTATATAAATCACATGCGTTAAGTTTTACACGAATATATCTATCAACATTACTGATTAAAATAATGCTAAAAACCTACGTTAATTAAGATTGTATGCTTCTTTTTGGTTTTGGCTAGAAGATTTCTTATTGGATATATATTATGTGTATGTGCTTTTATTGCCACTTTAAATGTATTACGTTGTATAGTATAATTTTATAATTTAATTGCATCAATTTTTTATTCCTTTGTACTCAGTATACTGTGTTTTTGCGTTTTTTCAACCCTCTTCGTAGCGTGAGTTTTCCAGCAGGGGAAATATTATCTGCGGAAATATATTTCCCTAGAACTCAATTCTTTTCGTCGTTGTTTCTTTCTACACTAAAATTCGTCTTATTTATTTTCAATTGAGGTTAGGTAGAAGAAAGGCCAACTTGTGCCTAACATCGCCTTAGTAAAGAGTCCATTGATTTCTTCATTTAGACAGCAGGGAATTCCCAAACCTTCTCTTTCTCTCCAAAAAGACCTCTCCAAAACCTTCTGTAGGCAGCTCGTCATCCGTAGTTTAAATTATCAATTCAATTATAATTTTTCCATTCTCTAGGTGCTCAGCGGCTCCCCAAAGGATGAGAAACACTGTTAAGGAGGACAATTGATTTTTCCAGTAAGAGAGTGTATACTCTACCAACAATGGAAATTCGTATAATAATTGGTTGAGAATATGTCAAAATGATAATTTTATATCTTTCATAACGAACCCTCCATAACCTTTTACGACTCACGATATTACGGAAATTTAAATTTATCTGAAAATGCCAAGGGTGAAAAGAAAATTCCAGGAGATGAAAATCCGAAACACCACCGACTTCTCTTGGCTGAAAGTTTTCAACTTAAAGATGACATTTCCCAAAATATTTCCACATCTTACAGACTAATAGGCTATCTAAAGCGTCAAGACTGAGAAAGGATACCTATAAAATTGTACAAACAGACTCGTAGCAAACTTGTTACTATTGTGTAAGGAACCTTTCAGGTAGGAGTAGAGAGATGCTGGCTAGATCTCAGTGAAGGGCCAATAAGGATAACAAGACGTTTGATAAACAAACTGTTTTTGCCCTAAACTATGGCCAAAAATATTCTGGGCTATGGTATAAAAGGCTCCGTACCTCAAGAATTGTATCTCTCTTGATTCTGCACTTCGCCAGTCGCTCCTAAATATTAGACATTTCTTCGGTGGAAATCCATCCTTCTTTTCCCCTCCTCATCAGCCTCCGGTGCATTCCTCCGACCAATTTTTCGTAAATTCTTGCTCCTTTAAAGAAAACAAGGCCCGTACAAGGCATTAATTCCCAACGTACAAATTACTCGTCTCCGCCTCCGAGCAACGAAAAACTCATCAATTTTCTCGAAAATGAAGACGAGCGCTCCCTTTGTTCTCCGAAACCTTTTTGAATGATGGATTGCGGGGGGAATAATGCTTTTTTTGTACTCGGCTTTTTTCTCCCTCGCACTCTCTCCATTCCACTTAGCATGTCTGCTTTCCTCTCTTACTTTCTCCTGCTATGTCTTCGCATGACAAAGGAGAAGAATGGAGCGGAAACCTGTTAGCATAAAATGAACCTACACATGTAACAACATCGATTTTTTTGTTAACCGAATTCTTTCCTGATGCAACCCGCTGCTTTGAATTCCATAGATAAAAGTGTTAACTGCTTCTCATATCTATCACTTTTAACCAGTGAAAAAATAATTGTGGAAACTCAGATATAAATGAAACAATTGAAACATATATCAGAAAAGCTTATAGGAAATTTAAAATACAGAATTACAACTTCCACGTTGATTGAAAAACCATCTTAAATGTCCTTCAGTGATCACCGAAGAATTTTGAGGGAGTATTCTCTCTGCAGACCATGATATCTTTCCATATCAACTGTGGTTTCACGCTGCTCTCCTAATTAATATTCAGGGAGAGTGATAGGAGGCAGAAAGAAAAATTATAACTGCACGCAAATCGATTACTTATTACTAATTTACGGGTTAGGAGGACTACATTGTATGTCACTAAGTATATGACTGGAAACTGCTGAAATTTTCTGTCGCCCTTATTGTCCGTAGCCGCGAGATGGAAGCACTGAAGACTCGTCCTTAGAAATCATAATCTTAAATGGAGTAAATGGTAAAAAAGCACGATTATGATACATATATAAAGAGCAATATGTGCCAAAGATGTTATTAAGACTTAGGGATTTATCCATCAATAGGTACTTGTGAATTGAATACGAAATAATGTAATAAGACGGACAAATTAGCAAATCCGAAGAATAAGTGCACACCACAGGTAACTTTGTCGCCGTGAAAACGTTCTTCGTAAATCACTGAAATGCAATCTATTCTGCTTGGATACACAGAAAATTATTTTTTCTAAATAAATTACCAACCCTAAATCTATTTTCAACTAGGCCTTTAAAAACTAAAATCGCAGGGGTGTATATACATTTGCCAAAAAAAATCATGCGAAAATCCGAAAGTATCAAATTTTAATACCTTGCGTGGACTGCTTTACGTCTTAGGGAGACTGAAATGTGAAGTTAGATTATACAATAAATAAAAAATTGATAGAGGTACCTATATTTAATGATCAAACATTAAGTTTTTGACATTTTTGCCATTTTCCTTCTCAAGACGCTTTCTTTATCAGCGGCAGTAGTGTCGGAACTTTTTTTACCGAAAATTTTAGCGAAATAAATAAGAAAAATCTTACAGTTTGAATAAAACTTTAACTAAAATTGCAGAGCCCCATTACGAAAGCTAATATAAAAACCTTGGAGTATCAAAAATCTCAGCTGTGATATGACAATAGTCAGATGGAAGTCATAGCCCGTATTTTATCGTCGGAAAATAATGCAGTTTTCTACGTCGGTATCTAGTTTTCAAAATTCGATCTAATTTAATCTTATTCATTACTTAAGTGAGCTTTCAAGGCTACATTTAAAATCGACTTACATGCAAGGAATCTTGAAATGTGATAACATTTCCAAAAATCAAAGATATACTGTGGGAATGAAACGTGCGATTAACTCCCTAAAAGAAACTCACTCTTTCATCAGTTTCCGTAGTGTAGCGGTTATCACGTGCGCCTCACACGCGCAAGGTCCCCGGTTCGATCCCGGGCGGAAACATAATTTTTTCACTCGAAATAGACGAATGAAACTGAGTCGGCTGAGCGTTTGACTGTTGATCTAAATCTAAATGTCCTTCGTTTAATACAGTTTAGGCAAAATGTTTTTTTAAGACGATGCTAGTAATTATTGAAGTAGCTCGTAGCTAAGTTCATATTGGTAACTTGAACCAAAAACCCTTACCATCATTTAATTTAAATAACTTTCAGATAACTGAGACGGAATACCATTGAGTATGTGTATTACTTTGAGCATTTGAATATTACATCTTACGTCATATTCAACATCATTGTAACAACATATGTTTGTGTACCTTTACAATAATGTAAGTTACCGTATTCAAATTCTAAGGAGTTGCAGTATCTTAATTTGGAGTCAATACTTGAAATAAAAGTTGTTTAGGGCATCTTGCAAATGAAGCAAAGGTCGCTCCTCTTATTATTCTGAACGAAAGTATGAGTAAAATGGCATTCTTGGAAGAAACTTCCTCTCTCATCTGTTTTCATAGGTGTAGAGGGTGTAGAGGTATTCAAGTTCGCCTCACACGCGCAAGGTCCCCGGTTCGATCCCTGGCGGAAACAAAACTTTTGCAGGCGAGATAGATCAGTAGGGAGAGATTGAAGATTAAAGATCCTTGGCCTAATACTGAATTTTTTAAAATTTGTTTTTTTTAAGAAAGACAAAATATGTTGGATATCTTAAATGGCGTGTGAAACTAAGTGGAACGAAGAGAAGGGATTTTTGATGCACGCGAACCTACCGAAAGCTAGGCGCACATCTGCACATACAGATACTACATATATTAGAGCGCAATACAATCATGTCTGTTTTTTTTTAAGAACGTGGCTATTTAAGACGGTGTTCACTGTAGCTAAGGCCATAACGGCGACTTGCACCGAATATTCTTCTTACCCATTAATTAAAATGGCTTTAAGATAACTGCCTCAGAATAAAATTTTGTTGTTAATTGATGCTTTTGTGTATTACTTCATTTACAGAATTTTTGTTAAAACAGAGGTTTGTGTACTTAATACAATAATGTAGATTTTTTAGAATATTTTCTATTTCTAAGGAGTTGAAACATTAAAAGATGGAATAAATATATTTTTTTAAAACTCATTAGGTTAGAGTTTCGTGCAAATAAAGCAAAGGTCGATCCTCTTATTATTTTGAATGACCGAAAGAATGTTTTTAAATCACTTTCACAAAAGAAATTATATTCATCGGTGTCCGTAGTGTAGTGGTTATCACGTGCGCCTCACACGCGTGAGGTCCCCGGTATGATCCCGGGCGGAAACATTGTTCGTATCGTTCTTATTATACATCAACTTTTTTGGTTATTTCTAAGTCATTTTCTTAAATTTTTGCACTAACTTACTAAAAATCAATAAGTATAACTTCTTTTTCCATCAATAAAATTCATACTTCTTTAACTCCTTCCACGACCCTACTGGTTGATACTGTCTCTCATTTTCGTGCTATCAATTTCTAATCCTGTGGTAGCATCTATCTTTGTTTACGGTATGCAGCTTCATCTCCATTTCGAAAGATTTGCCTCTAATACTCTCATTTCTTGTTTGGAGAATCCACCACCAAGATTAGCATTATATTATCAGAGAGGTAAAAAGAGCACCTGTGGGCCAGAGCAACTGCTGGATGTACAATTTAACCAAATCGAACCCATCAGCGTGTACCAGAGCAATATACAACCTGCACTAAGTCGTACGAGAGAAGTCAAGCAACATATGATAACGAATTCAATAAAAGCACTAACGATAGAGAGGGCATTATGGTGTGCTACAAGAGAGATATTGCCTAATACCCCTAATTAAAATGAAAGTAATCAATTACTGAAAGGAATGACCCGAAAATATCTTACCGACAAGGCAAAGAAGCTTAGATACTCGTATATGTTCACTATACACATCTGTAGAGTGTAAAATTTTAAATGCTTCGTCCCATAGATGTTATTGCTTCACCGATAGCCAAAATAACACCAAATCTTAGCGCCCCAAGGATATTGTCTATATTCGCAAAGTCCTCGGGGAAAAAGCATATTAGGAAGAGATGATGACGGAATTAGCATGCGTATCGAACGGAAAAATAAGGCTGTTTTACATGTCAAGGGATTTGCTTTTATGTAACTTATTTTAGAGGTGAAATTAGGTATTTTTGTAGAGTTCCATTTCCAGCAGCTATTGACTGTTTTCCCTTTTTTCTTATAAATATTCCCTCCTAAGTGAATTTTACTGGAGATTTTCTAGGACTGCGAAATCTATCCTTCCGCTAGAAATCTAATCTAGTACGGGGTGATAGATAAACGCTTTTCAAACCACAGGAAAGTGCATCGCGTGTCATTCTCGATAGATTCAAAATTTCGATTTCCACAAAAGTAAGTTCAATTAAATGACTGCGAGGAGATGCTGTGCGATGCTCTTATAATGATAGCGATGCATTGAAAATGATTATCCTTAAACATACTCTGTGTTCTTTACTTATGAGAAAATTTTTGATGAGACTAAAAGTTTGAAAACATATTTTAAAAAGCAATACCAGTTTACCAACACGACCAATACAGTGAATTATTCATTTAAATGTAAAATGTTGGCTAATGGGGGATTGAAACCACGATCTTGGCTTTATTAGCACGACACTCCAACCATCTGAGCTAATCGGACATCCTATCAACAAATATTACGTTTTTTGTAAGCTAGTGGATCCTATAAACTTGCAAGCGTATTTCATTCGTATTCTATGCATTGAATATTTTAAATAATCTAATTTGAAATAAAAATCATTTAAAAATGTAGAGGAATTACGAAAAATTATATGATACATGTGGCTACAGAAAAAAGCGATAAACAAAAACGGCGATTTTTGGTTAGAGCAAAGTCAGATTATGTTATAGACCAGCGAGATTTATGGGTGAGTAATTGCGAATAAATAGACATGAACAATTGAGGGAAATAAGCACTTTCGATGAGAATTGATTCTAGGAAACTGAAATGATGCAATAGAATTATTAAGAAGGCAAAGTGAAGGGTTGCAGGTGTTATTTCAAGGAAGGGCATTATGAATGTTTATCATAAAACGCAGAATTTTTCCACGGCTTGTTTAGCGTGCGACCGGAAGAGATGAGGATGTAAGCATACTTGCGAAACCGTTTGAATGTATAAAGACTGCTGAAAAAATGTTTCACTATTACCGTGTATTGCTACGAATGGGTGGTCCCCTACCTTCCTTCCCTCATTGCAAAATTATATATTAACGGAAACTTTGCAGTACACTTAATCATTCGTATAATTAGGATTTCACTTATTCATTTACTATATGAGCATAAAGGGGTGATACAGCTAATTTAATTAGGTATTTACTGAAAACAATTGGGATTTTTTAATTTAAGAGGTCTCATTCATTCGATATAGATCATAAGGTTTGATCATCAAAAGCCTATAATTAATGAATTTAGCATATTGATTAATTTCTTTCATTTAAGTTAAATATATCATCAAATGTATGAAATATATCGAGATGCATGTGGTAATTGTGAGGCACACTTTTAGGGGAACATTGCTAAAATACTTCGTCATCTACATTCACCACTTCCACCTTTCTTTAAAGACCATAACAAATATAAATCATCAAAATAAATGTTTCGTTCCAAGTAACATCTTTAATTAATATAGAGCGTAATATAAGCTGAAGAAATAAAAGCATCTGCAAATTCTTAGCTCAGTCTGTACTCTAGCAAAATGCCTTTGTGCTTGACTTTGAAGATATAAAATTTTTGCTCGAATAATTTCAAACAATATCTATAACTGTAGTTTTTCTTATTGTACACTGACGAATTTTCATCTTACATTACAGTAAATACATTTTGCTTTGCTTCTCTAGCAATTGCTAATAGTACTTCAGGAAAACGCCCAGGAATATATGATCTAATTATCTTGAAAAATGACGAGAAATTTCAGTTAATTAGGAACATCAAATATTCTTTGTTGATGAAAGATCATTTCCACTAATTTAGTTGGATTTTTCAAAGTAAATGATTTACTCCCCCTTTTCTGCGAAAAACTGAAAACCCTCTTCTCTGTGAAAATTACTCTCTTGGTTACTACTACTCTAGGGCTCACAACTGTTGAATTGATGAAATCGATAGAAAACATTTATGAGTAGAAAATGAACTATTTTACTTCAACTCTTTGTCTAACCTATTTTGGAAGACTATTTCATAATATATTAACATTTATTTTTACATTATGATTCCTAAATAAAATATTAAAAAATTCTGATTCCTAAATAGACACCGTAGATATAAAACCAATATATTTAAAAACTATTTTGCGTTTATTAGAGTATTAATATTAATCTAAGACTGATCCTTTCCGAAAGGAATCCTTCAATTGAAACGGATAAACAGGGAATTTAATATTCTCAGATAAGTGCTTCGATTTTCTTTCCGTGCCTTCTATTATGCCTTTGTGTATTTCCTTTTTTACAATATATGTTGGTGTACTTTATACAAAAACGTAAATAGTTGTTTTCTAATAAAAAAATCTAAATAGTTGAATAAATAATAAAAACAAGAATATAACTAATTATAGTTAAAGCTTATTGACAAGTAATGTGGTAAAAAAGAAGAAAATAATAATAGTCATAATATAACGTTTTTATTCCAGCAAGATTCTATCTCACTCGAGGAATTTGATAAGTAAGAATGCTTTTGTGAAGAAAATAATAAATTGTGTTCATTTTGATCACAGAAAAATTTTCCGCTCAGGAAGACACCCATAAAGAGAGAGCGGGATGTGTTAAAACCGTGCTGAGTGTGTAGAAATGTTTGAAGGAAACAGAAATATAGAGCACAACATAAAAGGTAATGAGATTTTCATAAGGTATTAGGTAGAAAGAAGTATTTCTCTCCCGTTGATTTGCATGTCGGTATAGTTCTCGAGATTCAAAATGGATGGTCCTGAATATGGTCGCCGAGTATGCGGCCGAAACGTCGGTTTGGCCAGACGCTTCCTGGTTGGAGTCCCGATAACTATTTCCTTTGGTATTTGGTAGTTATTGCATGAATTGTGCAAGAGTGAAAATATTCAGAACAATGTGCTTAACCATAGGAAACGAAACTTTTGGTTTGGATTCCAACGTCCTGTATTTAGGAACCAACAACATTCATTTCTCTCACCTGCCTTCTATCTCGTCCTATCGACTGTTCCCACCTCTTCCATCCCTCGCTTTCTCCTTTCACAACTCCTACATCCATCTCTCTTTCAACAACACCCATTCGCCTTTCTCCGGCCGCTCAAAAGGCACCGCGTTGATAAGAACAGAAAAAGGGTCGTAAAGATCCCATCTCGCAGAGGAAAGGGAATAAAGCGTGAGCTCGACCTATTTTATGCGTGTACCGGAGAAAGTCAACGCGCGTGGAGAACCTTTTTCCATTAGAAGCATTCCGAATTCGACCCGTGGTCGTGATGAGGATTCGGAGGAACAGGTAGCTCGAGAAAAGGGTCAAAAAAATGCGCGGCGAGTCCATTTGGGAGGATAGGACATTGTTAGGGAGTGGCTTGTGAGATGATGGATTAGGGATTTGTCCGATTGCATTTCGCCGGGATTTTTCAGAGCTATGAGCTTGGGCATGGATGTCAAAATCTTTGCCTCACGGTAGGCCGCATTGTGAGAGGTTGGCTGCGGAAAATCTATTTTAAGTCGGCTGAGTGTTGACCCTGAAGGGCAGCTTGGAGGCTCATCCCCTCAGTAAACACGGATGGCTTTGGAGAGGGAATGAATTTTAATGAGCGAAGCTAGAAGTGAAATATTCCGCCTTTGCTTTCCTCGCGGAGTCGGAATGTTTTAAGTGGGAAAAATTCACATGAGTGGATCAAAATTATTTCGTTAATGACGAGAGTACCCCATCAAGCATGACGGATCTTAATTATTACCACAAAATGTTACATAATTCTCCTTTATTCTGCCATAGTACTCGTGTTACTCCTAGACTCAGGGTGGTTCGCTTAATTAGAGATGTTCCGGTATCCTACTGTGATGAGGAAAGCAAGGGCAAACTACCAGTACCATTTTTCCTTTTCTGATGCACTAATTAAAAATTTTCCATTCGTCTAGATATGGAATCAGGAGCTCTTTTACACATTTGAAAGTAAGGTTCAGTAAAATTATTCATTTTTATAATATGATGCAACGAGTTGATCGTTTCTTTTCCTGAGTAGGCTTAGATCTAAATATACGCTACAAAATATTACATAAATGTACCTTTAAATTCTCTTAGGTTATCGAAACTACGTTCCTGCAAGCAGACTCTGATCAATGGAATATTTTCGTTAGTCATGTGATACAGGGTAGAGAAAAGTATATCCTTCATTTTTTTTGGGTCCCAGTCTTGATCATGGCTGTAATGAAATGAAAGATACCGAGGTATGAGTAAATACTTGCATTAATCAAGGTCTCTCCTTACGGAATGTCAAGGAAAGTGTCACTTGTAGAGTCAATGTGCTTCACTTGCGTGGACATCCAGTATTCTAGCTCAGTGAGGAAAGCAATGGCAAACTACCTCACTCCTCATCCTGCCTAGTGAACCTCATTCCTCTCTGCAAGTTATTGTTAGTAGTTAAGGCTGGAGGGGGTGAGGTACTACTAACCGGCCTTTGGGCTGAATACTTTACAGGCATCAAAAATACAGACTAAATATTTAAATTAAAAATATACCTTTCGAAAAAAGTATGCACGATGGTTATTCCTTTACGTATATTATCTAAAGAAGGAATTAAACTTTTCCTTCCAGAGAATGGCCAATCGCGTGCAATCATATTTTAGTAATTAATTAACATTAGTTACTAGCTCTCCTATTCCACTAAAGTTTAGTTTATATTCCATTACACAAGTTCTCCACGATCCTGAACTCTTGCCAAATTTGACAATAAGCTGTACGTGTTATTATCTAAAATAAATTAATATTTTTATTGGAGTAAAAGGACAAAAGTAATAAGCAATTAGTTAATAGTTGACTGCTAAAATATATCTTTCAAAATATTTCGTTCTCTAATACTGGAAAAAATTATTTGCTAGTTATACTAGCATCTTTGGGCCACAATCTTGCTTTTAGCTCTATTTACATAGCTTTCTCATACAGGGTAGATTTATAGGCTCAAATCACCAGTGTATTCCCGTGAAAGCTATAACTTGATGGCATATGAATACGCAATATTTCACTAAAAATAGGCATATTTAATAACCCATAGTTCATTCCAACCATAAAATAGCTCGTATTAGAATTTTGGAAACCTTATTTCACTTACTTTCCCATTCAAATTCATTTCCAAAGGAAAACTAGCATTTTAGGTAAATATATAAACGGAGAACGCCATAAACTCTCCGTTAAACGAATCTGAAATCGCGGTATAGATTTTTACGACCGATAAAATTTCAATGGACATGGACGCAACGGTCAGTAACGAGGACTTTAACTATTTAATATGCAACATAAAAATTTATGCGATAAAACAACTCTCTAAAAAAAGGATCCCATCCTAATTTAGGAGGAATTTATGGACGTGTTAACGCCTCCTGTCGATAGCTCATCATACAACATTCATCAGAAGATCACCCGCGAGAAAATAACGGCTGTCGGATTCTTGAAAACTTAGAAATGTGACGCTGGGAATAGAGAAGGTTTCCAAAAATGGAAATTAGTAAAATGCGCCCAAATAGCATGACGGGAATTGGCTAGTGGTTACGCAATGGAAAGCATCAAGCAAGAAAGATAAGAATAATAGTTGAAAGCTATTATCTTTCAGTACTTAAAACATGATAATATGCTCATGTATCAAACACATGATTGATTCCAGAAAATTTGCTAGGAGAGTTTTACAATGAAGAGAAATGTATGCTATAGGAAATTTTCTGGGCGAAAAAAAATAATTCTGTCTGATCTGATCTGTAAAATTTAAATTTGCTCATTAACATTACGCGTAAATAAGTGAATTTTAAAATTTTAAGGAAAGAGTTCAGGTATATCGTCGGTGAGCTATAAGCGACCTCAGCTGGCGTTATAAAGAGTTTAGGTATTTATAAACAATAGATTTCCATATAGCATCTCTCATACATAATCCAAGAGATACGCTAAAAAATACGTACTCCGAACAAACAAATTTTAAGCAAAAAGTAAACTTGGTTATTTCAATTACGTAAGTTTTGGGCTATTTAGCGCAGTATCAAACGATTTATATCTTTCTAGAGCGATAATTTTCACTATTAATCCTCTGTTTATACTAATACGTATGAATAAAAATTAAATGTAGAGGAACCTACCAGAAAATTAAAACACGTCAGTATATAAGGAATACCACTTTGTATTTACTGACATTCTTATTTGAATTTGATTTTTTTTAATGTAATTTTTATAGGAAGTGGTAGACTGAAACAAATTTGTGACGAACTAATGAGGGGAAATAAAC
Source organism: Sympetrum striolatum (assembly GCA_947579665.1). NCBI lineage: Eukaryota > Metazoa > Arthropoda > Insecta > Odonata > Libellulidae > Sympetrum > Sympetrum striolatum. The sequence continues at coordinate 42,993,004 of OX388351.1, read as the reverse complement.
AGAAGATTTCAGGAAAAGTTCAAATGAATCTGCCGATAGTACTAGGTAAATCATGATCGTATTATTACTTTAAACTCAATTGCTTAGGTAATCAGAAACCAAATCAATACCTTGACATGCTAAAATTAAATCGAAATATATATCTGTTGGAAATCATTTAAATACTTGTCATGCTGAAGCACTGTATGAGACTGATTCCACAATCTTAGCTAATCTGTCCTTTCCGAAGTAGATGTTAAATTGCAAAGGTTCCAGCAAGCCAAGTTTAGGATTAATTCTCAATCGAACAGTTACTTTCAGATTCCTTTAATCGGTTAATGGATTCCAATCTCTATTCCGAGATTATTCACTTCGAATCCTTGCGTAAATCTATTCCCAAGAAAACTTTTCGATACCGACTTCATTTACAGCCGCATAATAAAGTTACCCTCGATAAAAAACCGTTCTTCCTGTAATCCCACACCCGTAATTAATACTCCTGGCACAATACTTTTCCTCTTTCCCCATGCATTACCGCTGGGAAGAAAACATAACATTAGCACCCTTTCCAATCACCTATCATTAACTGTGAAGTAATTTTCTCACAATCACTACCGCCGCTGCAAGGAATAAGGAACAAATTGGAGCCTCCTTCATGAAACGACCATTTTTAACGATCTAAAGCTAGCTTAAGAGGCTTAAGGGAGAGCATAGAGACAGCTTAGCCCGAATAGAAAAATGTTACTGCAGCTTTAGGTCGTACCGGCTGACTTTCTCTTTAGCCCTCTTTGCATATAAATCAAAATTTTAGATTCGAGATAATTTGCTCATCTATTTTTCCAGCTAAACTCTCTCGGAAATTTTCAGAGATCTCCCTATTAATACAAGATTAACGAGTAAAGCGTTCCTTAAAATATACTGAGATAGAAAATCGAGATAATTACTATGAGATGTTTTACGTCAACTCCCTTAGTAGCATAGATTTTGATAATCAACGTATTTTCCTGCTAAGCACCTGTACATATTTTTCAGTGCTTGTTATGTGTAGATCAATACAGATTGCAGGAAATGGTGAAACTAATACGAAAAGGGAATAACTGAAACAGAAATCAAATATTGATATAACGACAATATTTGTACATCAATTTTGTATGAAATTGATGTTTGAATACAAAATTCCTCCAGATATCAGTGTCAACTATTGATTTAAAAACGGAATTTAATAGTAGAATGATATTTATATGTAAAACAAATAGAAGAAATAATCGATTTATAATTCCTTAATACGTTAAAATTTAACAGTTAATGGCAGACTAAGAGCAAAGTCAGCTACGAATGAAAATAATATTTTAATTCCACGGAGGAGGACTTTGTTTTGTGGAACTCTATCACGAGAGATAAATGAAGCATGTACTATTATCAACAGTTTATTTGACACGACCGGTTTCAACGATACATCGTCAACATCAAGTAAGGATAAAATAATACTTAATTACTGGTAGCAGGAAAATCAACAACGGGCTGAAAACATATTTCTGCGTCACATTCGATTTCACATAAAGATTAAAACAGTTTAGTAACAATTTCCGTGTTAACAGAAATTATAAAATATTATTATACTGCTTTTTTTACTTCTTCAGACCTATCCGTAAATCTTTTCATGAAATTCCTAATTTTTCCCAAACTACGTAAGTCCCTTCCCTTCGAGATCTCATTCATCCTAATCAGTTAACTTTTTCATGAACTTCCTCTTCTTTTTGGAACCATTTACATTCTCATTTTACGTAGATGGAGTTTAAATAAAATAGAATAGAATGAATGAAACATTTGAAGAGGTTCTCAGTGCGTCATATTCGAATATTCTGAGAAACTTCAAAAAACCTGCCTTTCTTCCTTGGACAAAATGTAAAATCATGGACTCCGAAAACCATAAAATAAGTGTCTACTTGTTTGATAATCTTTGAAGTCCTTGATTTTGCATTTTGACTATTGTAGCCATTAATGACCGAATATAAGTAAATTCTTCCTTTGGAGTCAAGTCGCTTTTTACTTCTCATTGCCGTTATAGACTTAGCGAGCTGCATAATCATCTCGGCAAGAGAAGTGAGGACATCGCCGTATCGCGTTGACATAGTCAATAAAAAGAGTGAGTACTAACCAGAGCATGGAAAAACTAATCGACTTTTACTCTCCATGCATCATTTGTGAGTAAAACCAACAAAGGAACTTTTAAGCAATTTGTACCAAATGCCAATTTCTCCGAATTTTCTGTATCGATTTCCATCTCGTGGTTATTCCCCAAAACAATACATACTAAAATGGATGAGAATTAATTTTATACCCCTTTAATTAAAATATAGCCATACTATACGAGAATTAAATTATATAACGAGATAATGAAAGACTTCGTCCAGAAGTAAGGAAATAAGTGTTTACCTTTAACAAATATCTGAAAAATGGTAGTTAAATAAATTATCATTTGAGTACATTTCACAAGAGAAAAAATAATGTAAGTATTTAATCGATGTGTAAAATATAAGAGGAAACATACGTTAATATAAAAATAATTTGATACAATATCGGTGGAAAGCTAATAAATGCTTTGTTTCTTACACATATTGATAATGCTTAACCCATTTGTATTAACATGCCACCATTTAATTACAGATATTCTCTGATATATATATATTGTGATTAAATGATGATATAATAGTTATTTTCTATAGGTTCGATATAATCTATGATTTTTACTGTCAGAAATTGATCATGCTTTCCTTGCGACAGAAAGTTAATAAATGGCACACATTTTCTCTTGACTGTGATTAATTAATAATAATACACGAACTTAAACAAATAAATTAAATTTTGAAGGACAGATTGGATTTCGCTCGTGGAGCTAAGTAGTTCTGATATAATTCTATTTTCAACATCAGTGTGTGCTGTTTATGTTAAATATGTACGCTACTTCCATACACAATGAAAGATACGGTACGTTCACCATTTTTACAATAAAAACAGTTTAGCTGCTACGGCTTCCTGCGGTTATTAAGGTCAGCATACGTAAAATTCAATATTTCCAGGAAAAACTGAGGAGAAAACCTTCAAATACATCAGAGGCATTCTTTCTACGTGTTCTTTGCTGTTACTAGCATAAATAGGATGCGATTTTGAAAGTTAAGTCTATGGCCTGGCATTAATATGGACTAGTCATTGGGGAAAGTTACCATATTTTTCAGTAATAAAGTAATCAAATTATCAGGTACTATTCTAGACCAGAAACATGTCCAAGTTTCTCGCGTGATTGTCTCATCCTACCAATTTTTTTATTTAATTAGGAATCTAAATCCAACATCTGACGGTTCCGGATACGTAAATTAAATAAAATACGTAATAAATAGGAATTTTCGAATTCCAAACTTTCATTGATCTCACTTCCGTAAAGACCCCAAACTTCTGATAGAAGGAAAGTAACATTCCAATCCCACTTTAACCTAGATTATAATTGCTAGGTTCCGTAGGTACCTGATTTACTGGTAGAAAATAACCAGATGACGGACTCTGTGCTTATCCTATGAAAATTACATGCTGAAATTACGATAAATAATAATAATAATAAATCGTCTATATTTGGGCGAGATTGAGACTAAAAGTCTCTTCTTCCATCCAACCTATCGTCATTAATTATAAAATTAGAAGTAGAAACAATTAGAAGAATTTTGGATGTAATAAATCTAAGAGTTATACATAGTAGTGAGAGAACTGATGAATGAATTGATTAAATAATTTAACTTTCACGATATTTCGACCGATTCCGTTGATTTTAATTTAATGAAAATTGAATCATCATTTTAATATGAAGTCGATGCTTCGTAAAAAAGCATAGAAGTTGGATTCAATAGTTAATTGTTCTTTAACTTCGTTAACTTTGGAGACGATTTACATAAACGAAACTAGATTTCCTAGTATTAGACAATCCATGAAACTGATCGTTAAAAAATGCTGCCTGCCAAAGATAGAATACTTGATCGTGATTTTAAAATACTTAGTGATACTTACGGTTAAAAATTAACTTTTAACGAAATTTTTGGAAACGAAGTTTTCTGCTGTTTGTTAGACTCTATCGACAAATACACACAAAAGTGATTGCAAGTATGTGTGCACGAAAAAAATGATAGGTGAGAAAATAAATTCGAAGCTTACCATTCTTTCACTCGTGATAATTATTGTTCAAATTTATGATTAAATTCTCGTGTTGGAGCCATGGTTTACCTCTGACTAATGATGATATCGGCAACAAAGCAAACAAGTAAAGATACTCAGATAAGTATTATAATATAATGGCAACAAAACAAAAATAAATGAGGCAGTCATCTGAAATGAAATTTCTAAGAGGTGTGCGAAGGTAAACAAATTGAAGTATACATCTGTAATAGAGGAGCTAGGTGCTCAACCTATATCCGATAAAAAAACCGTTTGCAGAAATAGGTGGAATCTCATTTACTAAGAATATCTTCAAAATAATTCTTAAAGGTTTTGCAGTGAATACTACTGGGCAAATGAAGTGTTGGAAGACCAAGGATGAGATGGTAATATGAAGGCGAAATAGTTTAAAGCCTAGACCTGGAAGAGTTTGGCAATAAAATGTGACTCCGGAGCTAATTACCTTCCTTATTCGAGGTACCTTAGCAGGTCATTTCACTTGACACGTCTCCCATTGTCAACTCGGGAAGACTTCACACAGTAAAGGGTTGCTCCACGTTTCCGCTCAGCGCCTCGAAATGAAAACATCTAAGACCGTGTCAATAAGAGAGTTCATAATGCGAGTTTGCTCAATCTTTGCGATGGGAAAACACTCAGACAACAATGGGTCATCGTTGTTCTCGTATCTGAGATCCCGTATGACGATTAAGGCAACAGTTTTACATTTTCTCACCTTTGCGTTTCGCCCTCGTTAGCTCGCAAGTAGTGGGAACATAATCAATTAAGTCACCTCGCAAATTATATTCGGGCTGTTGAAATTCTCATCATCAGATGTATTACAAACCCGAATAGTAATGAGTTTCGTTTACAATTCCACGCGACGCTTACATTAGATTTTAATTTTCTTTTAATGAGCTCACGTAATTGCTTGCTTAATTTCTTCCCGGGATTCTAATTCAATTTATTTCTTACGATAATTACGTCGGAATTATTGTCCGTGAGCGGATAGTAAAATAGAGACTTGTAGGTAAGATATACGTCTAAGAGAACATATATTATTTTTTTTGCCTTTCTGTTTATCCATAAAAATGCTTTTTGTCCTTCCTGCCATAGTTGAGTTAAAAACTAATGAATTTACATAGCAGTGATTTCTAGCATGAAATTTCCTCCAAATTTTCTACCATATTAATTCGGCTGCACAAAGAAAAAAATCTCCGAAAAATGTATCATTTAAACTTATATCATAATAGATCGATGTTATACGTGCGTCATATCGCGTATTTTTTCTAAAGAAATTTCGAGTCTGATAAAACTTACGTGATTATAAAATATTTCGCGACTCACTTGTCTTTAATGCTTTGAATGGTTCTGACTTACGTGAGGAGTTAGAGACAAATGAATGATACGTGATGATGATTCAAAACTTGAGGTAATGTCTTAATCAAGATCCAATTTATGTAAAACTAAATCACTTGAAGCGATTTGTGATACAAATAAGAACTCAAATATTCTTCATTACGTAAATTGATGACGTTGCCCGAACATATCTGTAAAAACCACTACAGCTTAAAATCTATTTGTATCATAACATTCTTCATAATAAAAAGTGTCAACAATTTATCCCTATAATAATAAATTTGGATAAAAAATTACATTAAATTATTCCAAAATCCGCAAAAATTTACTATCATCGACTGAAATATGTATCCCCCCTATAATTTACATATATTAAAAAATCTTTGATATCAAGGCTTTCCACCCACAAAGTCACGTCATCTCATATTGACTCTATCATAAGCCTATCCGCTTCGTGTTATGCTCCCGAGCCTTGAAATTCCTTCATACTTTCAATACCCCTTCTCTTAATTTCTTGAACAATCCTGTAAATGTAAGTTTTACAAAAACTCGATGTACTTATGTTATCAAAGTTTAGTATACAGTATCCTAAGTATTCTAAGATGAAGATTAGTTTCACCATCAAATTTACTTTTTTATATCCCTTCTGATTTCGTATAACCATTATTTCTTATCAAATTTCACGGATGAAAATGTTCTGCAAATGAAACAAATAATGAACCATACTGATTAACTATAATGAACTCTCTCAAAATATTTACTGACACTTATATGAGAGTACCTTTCAGTAGGTGCATCAAAAATTCATATCCAACGCCTCTTCTTGGTATCTCACCTCACCTTCTATGTCATCTGACATCAGGTATAGAATATATGAATATACATACGATAATGTTGGAATGAACAGTACATTAAATAAATCTAAACTCTATAAAGTTATAGGTAAATAATTCAATAAATAACTAAGATAAAATGGACAGCATCGTAAACAAGAAATGCAATGCTGATGATATGAAAATTTCCCTGACTTCCCTATTGTTCTTTAAGTAATCAAGTAGCATGACGAGATATCTGAACGTTTTTTAAGAGCTAAATGTTGTTTTCATACTGTGTGTGTCCCTGCTCTTCTCTTCGAAACATCGTATGCGTGACTGAGGAAATTCATGCAAATTGAACTTCTTCTGCAGTCATGAGACTAGCTGAATTCTACTGTGCTCACGTCTTTAAACAATGGACGGAAACTCGCGATAAATCACTCTCGAAAAGCTGACTTAGTGCTTCTCCGAGAGCAGTATCATCTGCAAAGTAGCTTTCTTCCCTTCGCAACCTACATCTACGTCACTGCACATGTCACCAAGATCTGTCATCATGGGTCTAATTTTCTTTCTCGTAAGGAAGTTGATCACAGATTCCTCAAGCGGGAGCTACTTTTCTCTCTTGAACAGCAGACTTATTGCAGATGTTTACCGATGACAACATTTAAAAGAATATATTCACCATGAATGAGTTGTGAACACTAAAAGTGTTGCAACGAAAAATTATTTCAAGAAATTTAAAAGAGGACCCTTATCTTAATTATTCTTCTACAACGTTTATTAGTCACAATTTCAATTCCTTTAACCTTTTATAGGGCTTCCTAAACTTCATTAAGAAACAAATTACTTCGGTAAACTAAAGGTCGCTTTAACACCGACTTCTATGTTTAGTGTTTTGAAATATGGTAGCATTTATAAAAATCAAAGGATATTTGTGGAAAAGAAAGAATGTATTTGAAAGTATTGCTTACATGAAAGAAATTATTTCTTTTGTCTGTTTCCGTAGTGTAGCGGTTATCACGTGCGCCTCACACGCGCAAGGTCCCCGGTTCGATCCCGGGCGGAAACAAATTTTTTGCAGTCCAAATAGATTGGTTGAGAGAGACTGAAGATTAAGGTCCTTTGCCCATTACCGTATTTCTGAGAATTGTTTTATTAAACAAAGACAAAAGATGTTGGATGACTGAGTGGGCAGTTTAAGTTACCAGGAAGTGAAGGACATGGCATTTAACAGGGATTTTTTATGCATATTAACCTACCGAAAGTTAGAAACACAGTTATGCTCTTTTAAAAACGTACTTTTCAAAGACGGTGTTAACTGGAGCTAAGCCCATGAAGGAATTTTCTTAACACCCTTTGATTAAAATAACTTTGATATAACTGCAAAAGAATATCATTTTGTTATTATTTAATGCCTCTGCGCATTTACCTCATTTAAGGTTATTTTCTTAATAAAAGACGCTTGTTTAATTTATACAATAATCTCAATTAATATTTTCTAATTCTAAGGAAATTAAAATTACTAGTTGCAATAAATTTTCAATAAAATAGCTCAGTTGGTTAGAGTATAGTACAAATAAACCAAAGGCCGTGGATTTGATTCCCCAATATGCCATTGTTTTGACGGGACGAAAGAATGTTACGTATATCTTCCTCGAAAGAAAGAACGTTAGATAGATGCTTCTTCAGGTCCAACTAGGCAACGAAACGTCAAGAAAGCCTGCGAACCCCTACTCGTTCAGTTATATTTTGCATTTTATGATGGCATTTCAAAATATCAAAGGCAATCAGTGGGAACGAAAGAATGACTTCAATTGCTTTCTTGAAACTATATCATTCATCGGTTTCCGTAGTGTAGCGGTTATCACGTGCGCCTCACACGCGCAAGGTCCCCGGTTCGATCCCGGGCGGAAACAAATTTTTGCTGCCAAAATAGATCAGAGCTGGAAGAGCGCTAGACTGAGATTTTAAGATCCTTGCTTCAACCCCGGGGTCGACCAGTTATCATAAAAATACATGTTTTTGTCGTTGAAGCTACAGCGTGTTAGACTGAAGATCCTTAACGCAATATAGAGTTTCGGTAAATCGTTTTTGAATGGTGCGATCATATCTACTCCCTTTATATTAATTCTCTCCATCACATTCGTTTTTATAAAAACTTAAACGGAGGAGACAGGGTCTTCTTTGACCTGGTTTCGATCTTTTCCAATATTTTCGATATTACGCTCCATATTTTATTTCATACTTCTAGGCATTCTTCTATTATATTTTTTATGATAAAGCTGGTCAAATATTTTATGATATGTGGTGTAGGTTAAAATTAATACGACTTCTTTAGCTCATGGTCGGTAAACGCAGACACGGCAAAGGGTGTGAAACGTGGAAATTTTCAACGGATGAAGTTCTATAGTTGTTAACACTCAAATAATCAGATAAAAATTCACTGCCACTTATCTACTCCCACAATTGACAATTTATGTACCCAGGGCGATCATAGATGCTTCTTCAGGTCCAACTAGGCAACGAAACGTCAAGAAAGCCTGCGAACCCCTACTCGTTCAGTTATATTTTGCATTTTATGATGGCATTTCAAAAAATCAAAGGCAATCAGTGGGAACGAAAGAATGACTTCAATTGCTTTCTTGAAACTATATCATTCATCGGTTTCCGTAGTGTAGCGGTTATCACGTGCGCCTCACACGCGCAAGGTCCCCGGTTCGATCCCGGGCGGAAACAGACTTTTTGCTGCCAATATAGATCAGTTGGAAGAGCGTTACACTGAGGATTTTAAGATCCTTGGTTCAACTCAGGGGTCGACAATTTATTATAACTATACGTACTTTTTTGCTGGATCTACGGCCATAGCATTATTCTCTGCCATCTAAAATAACTAGGAAATATGTGTATGCCATTTTGTTCCTCCTATATGCATTTTTTTGTAGCCTTTTCAGCAGTATTTTTGTTACAACTTATGTTCGTAAGCTATACAGAATGTCATAAATAATTTCGTTTTCTAATTCTACGGAGTATTAATATCTTAAGTAGGAATAAGTATTTAAAAACCAGTTTTGAAGGTTTTATTTATGCTAGAATTAAAAACTACTAATTGGCAAAGAATTTTGAGAGATGAGGGTAATCTATATACGATTTTTTTTACTGCGGAATTACTCTGGGACTTTTCGGCAATCTTTAGCGGAGTGTTTATTGATCATTTTTGTTAATTCTCTGACTTTGAAAATCATATAAAAGACTAAGATTTTTGAAAATATGTTATCAAAAATGAGAGTAATCTATATGTATGCCTAATTTGGTGTGCTCATATATCTAGATTCTCGCTACCACATATTGTTGATCGGAATATTTTTCGTTAGCCTCTTGGTACAGGAAAAGTAATTTTTTCGCCTCAAAAGTATAAAAATGTACCTTGCTTGTGCTTTTTTTAATGTTGTTCGTGGCTGTGATAGCATGGAAGTGTTTGTATAATGCTCCGAAAATATCGCCGTCCCCTTCCAAAGCATTTTTGAAATATTTTCGGTAAAGCAAACTCAAGTCTTAACTTTGGGTTTTTTAATGAAAATTTGCCGCATTACTTTACAGACTTCTAATTAAAATAAATATATTCCAATATTAATTTGATGGCCAGATCACACAGAAATTGAGAGAAGTAAAATGAGTAACAGATAGGACCTAATTTCATCTATCAAGGTGAATATTTAGAAATAAAATCTAAGTTCTCTGGAACGACATTAGAAATGATAAACAAACTTGGTAATTTCCACAATATAACTTTAATCGACGACCGGTTTTAGCTACAAGCTATCATCAGGTAAAACATTATCGGAAAGCAGTCATTACAGTTTTAATTTGGAAATCACCAAGTTTGTTTGTCATTTCTTTGTGAATATTTACGTTTATAATTTTTATACTTCCTTATTTTGAAACGTTGATTTCCTATTATGATTCGTTCATAATTGGAAACGGAAATTACGCAACAAATTTGTTTATACTTTGAAAACAATGCATTTTGGAATGTGATGAAAAGTGTATGAATTCCAGTAATAATGTGGGTGTTTATAAGCCAGCGTTGTATATAAATACTAGAGACAGAAATAAATTAACTAATGAAGATTTTTTTCCGCATCGTTTAAAAATACAAGAGCATACGCTTCAAATGAACTGGCATTTTCATTCTTTCGATTTTAAAATAAAATTTTCCGTCCGTTAGCAATACATTTTAATTCTGGGAAATTCAGTTCGATTTCCTAGTTTCCCACGGCTGTAAGATCATCCCTTAAAATGATACGAGAGCAGAACTCGGAAAATTTCGTTTCCTTATCACGAAAGGAGCACCGAACATGCACGTAGTGGGAAGATTGCGTTGTACGAAACACGAAGGAGTATCCAAGACGTCAGTTTGGGTAAACGTGTCCTGAATTCCTTGGCGTGGAAACAAACATTCTTGCTATTTTTAGCTTTGGTCAAGGAAGAGATGCTTTTTGAAAACAAAACTAATTACGAGATGCAAGGAGAGGAAATATTGGATTTGTTGGATGGACGAAGGAACTCCAAAGTTTTGAGTGCTGCATTGTAAGTTTAAATAAAAGAAAAAGGGAAAAAGATAAAAATTAACGAATAATCGAAGTAAGTGATATCAAAAGTAAAAAGCAGAAAAATGAACTTTGACTCGATTATCCACCTCAATTAAATAAGCTGTTTTAATATTTCCTGTAAATAATCCCTTTCAAATAGTTAAATAAATTAAGCAATTTATACTGTCGGTAAAATGCTGCTTATTTAGTTTAAATCTACTAAATAAATAACTATCTCATAACAGTCAAATAATAAATAATTATCTTGTAATCAAATAATAAATAATTATATTGTAATCAAATAATAAATAATTATCTTATAATAATCAAATAATATATAATTAACGTACAATAATCAAATAATGATACATCAAAATAACAAGTGCTAAAGTGATTACTATGTACAGCAATATCTCCATAGCTCAGAGACGCTCTTATTGATTATGCTGTCACAAAAATCTTTCCTACGCCACATCCGTATGCCATCTGACAGGAAGACGTGCGGTTTGAGAAAGCATAGACCATTCTAATAAATGCGCAGCTGATCCTTAGTACCTAAACAACATACAAAGAAGTTTCCCAGGAGCAAAATTTCACTAGTTTCCCCTCTGAGCTTTCCTCGATTCTAAATTCTAGTCTTTTACTTTCTACCATATGTCGCCCTTGCTTTAACAGGCCCGAACATGTCCAACTATAAGGCATCTCTTTTCTTCTCCAAATGCTTTCCAATGGCTTTTCACTTATTAGAGATCTACATTTACATATTTACCGTTTAAGCTGGCTTTACGCATGAGGCAGGCGTATGCACGATGACTCCACTTCCCTAATCTAGTGAATTATTAGGATAGGAATATTAGAGTAGATAGGAATCTTTCCTGGATCGTTTTAAAAATCAAATAATTTCCTAATTTTCTGTGACTGTTAACAGTAACTTTTGTTTTAGAGGTTTAAAAATCTCCAATAGCCGCTTTTGTCAGCGCTACGCACCTCGTTGCCACCGGTTTTCGGAAACTACAGAAAGACCCGGAATACCAACCGTTACGAAAAACCCTACGTATTATAATAAAACCTCTATATCATCTTTCTGTTGTTTCCGAAAACAAGTGGCAACGGAGTGCTGCTGATAAAGAAAACTATTGGAGATATTTAACCCTTAAATTCATTAACAGCCATGTTCCAATTTTATTCCCTTACAATAACTTTTGAGATCACTTTTTTTTGGAATGCTCAATGATTTGCTTTTTCAGATTTGAAAATTATTACTCGCCGGCAATATTTGAAATTATCAAGACTGGCTTCAGCAGTTTTCCGCCTTACTTAAATACCGTCAACACAATGTAAAACATCCAGGTATATTAATATTATTATATGATACAATCACACTACTGTCTCGTAGCAGCCCCTACACATTCAAGTAAGACTTACACAATATATGCAAACACTCCACAATCCCTATCATCAGGAGTCCTACAAGTACCAAAGTTTTAAACAACATCACCATACGAACTAACAGTAACAGAACACACGCAAAAACAGTAAGATTTGTTCCCCTCTTCCCCCTCCAACACCTTAACATCACATAGATCCCACCATCAGAATTACCGCATAGTTTACATCTGCACTTCGTATATATCATTTACACTAAGTAATGATCAAAACATAGCAAACCCAACATCCATAACATCATCGATACAATTAGCCATAGGATAATCAAACATTATGAACACCCACAGTCACGTAGTTAGACCTGGAAAAGCGAAAACTTAACTTAGACGAGCATCTAGTACAGGGGTTTCCAACCTTCAAGCGGCTGCGTAACACTTGAAAATTTTAGAAATTTTGGCGTACCAACAGTCCTATATATTTTAGAAATAAATATTTATTGTCGAAAAAGTCCCAATGACTTTTTATTTTAGTTAAATTACGGAGAAAAATTCATATTTAAGTATTAATGCACTTGAATTCCGTTTTTTTAACCCTATATCAAGACGACAATAAATATACATAGATTACTTTAATTTTTTTCTAGCTAATTTTAATTTAAACATTTTTTATAATAAATGAAAAAATAAAACGATTATTGCAAATTGCAGTTGAATTTATTTTTTATAGGTCTAATAACATGCAATTTTATATAATTAATGCAAACTAAGCAAACAAAACCATCAACATCATCACAAATAAACTTTTAGTGTGAAACTTGTTGTTGTCTGCATTTGATAAAAATATCAGTACCAATATCAATATCATAATCGTTCGTATCCCCACGCGAGCCACCTGAAACGTTCCCGCGTACCACCGATTGGGAACCCCTGATCTAGTACATTAGAGTCCTACCTGATGTTGATGAAAGTCAAAGTCACGGCTGGGGTGAAGAAGAAACTTATTCTTGATCGATGATGCAACGATCAAGGTCGTAGGTAGAGCTTCGGAACCAATTCGTTCGACATGAATTAGTCTGTCAAGTTTTCCTGGAACATGATAGACGTGAGGCAATTTTAGACTGTGATGTTGATTTCAACCCAGTGAATGTGCTGTCGTCATTCGACTTAAACATAATTTTGAAGAATCCGGGCGTTTCGCTCGTGAAACCATCGTGCGAAAATTTATTTCAGTGGGCGAGAATTTGACGGGAGTTAGACAGGTTTTGGAGTGATTGTCCACAATTGGATGAAGATTGATGATCAAGTGGAAACTAATTTTTGCACCTGAATGGGAGTTGGCTGTGAATAATTCTTTTATGTTCTACTGCCGCCATTTTGAATATAAAGAACATTCTGCATTTTTTTCGAGGATTCCACATCAAATAGCGATTCGAATCTAGAAGAAGAACATATTTTTAAAACTTTTACAAATTTATCGTATACAATATCTCTTTAATTTTAATCATTCACAGTATCCGCCTAAAATTTGTGGAATTCCCTGCTAAGTATAATCCATGATGCAAGAACTATAAATAGGTTTAAAATTTCATTATTTGATTCTTATTTTGATCTAGAGTGTTGAATATTGGGTTATTTCATTGATTTGGACTGCCATGATTCATTTACTGTGGTCTTAGGTGGCTTGCCACAGGACATAGTAAAATTTATTTATTTTAATTATTTAATTTTATTTCTGTTGAGCGATAGATATCGGTATTTTTCGCTGAAAATAGTTCATCTACCAAGAAAAAACATAGAACTGAATTTTAATAAAGTTATGAATATAAGCAGGACTAACAGTAAGCGCAACCACCATAATCTCAAGTTAACAATACAAAGATTGTACAATAAGTGAAAAATAGAGACTTGACTGGGATTTGAAGCCAGGTATCCCACTTTCTGGAAAGTTGTTCTAAATAACAAGTTAAGTTTAGTTAGTAGGTTTTCACTTCTTGTATAACCTTGGGTTTAGACGCCCACTTTCAAGTGCAAATTAAAATTTCATTTCCATCATCAATACGAAGATTAGAATATATTCTCTAGGCCGTCTTGTATCATGCAAATCGGTTTATCTGTCCATCCTTCCTAATCTTAACCTAACCGGAGGTGAAACGAGTAAAAACTTCATTTTCCCCATCTCAACCTAGCCTTTCCAATCTTAAATTCGCAAAAATGCCCATTTTATATTCTATGTGTTAACGCTAGTATTAAATCCATAAATCCCTTCGCTGTTAACGATTCCGTCGTAGACCAACCGCTCTGTCGCCCAAAAATAATAATAATAAATCGTCTTTATTTGAGCGAGAATGAGACTTAAAAGTCACTTCTTCCATCTAACCCATCGTCATTAATTATAAAATAAGAAGTAGAAATAATTAGATAGATTATGGATGTAAAAAAAACCTAAGAGATTCTTAGAAAAAAAATCCACTGCAGGAAAACACCCAGAAGGAAGGGGGGTGTAAAAAACCTGCGCAAACCTACTGATAGTAATAGCTAAAAGATAAGAAAAGACAAAAAACATTTAAAAATAAATAAATACACTACCAATAAGTACTTACACGCGATACATAAATAAGAATCAGTTCATATTAAAAATAGCAATAACAATAGCAAAATAACAAACTAGCAAAATAACATAAAAAACAAAACAGAAAAACAAGGAAAACGTACATGGATTTTCATCCATAAAGTACATTATGAGGAAATATAAAAGAATATTATAAAAAAAACAGTATCAAAATAATGCATACTGTATGTATTAGTATAAATGAGACTCAACGAACGTAATTCATTTTAGGACCCAAGCTAAAAATAAGTTCTGAGCTTTAAATCAAGGAACAAATCTACGACTTTCACAGAGCATAACTCCTGAGAACTAAAAACCTTCAGTATGATGATATCTTCCTAGTTCGCATATAGCTCTAGCTTTTATCACGTGGAGCATCTCTTCATTTCTACTCCGTTCTTTTATCTGTAAAGATTGATAGCCAAACTCGAGGATCTTCCCATCATCTTCCACATTGAAAACTGTCCATCCGCCTGAGGATGAGCTGAGAAAGACGGTGCCCCGCGCTATTTTCATCTTGCACTTTCACCTCTCGCCTACTTCTGAAGCTTCGCAGTTTCCTTTCAAAGGATCGCCACAAGGACGCGATGGAAAAAGAGAAGGATATCAACTCTCATGGGATGAGCAGTTATGCGTGTTGCGAATTGATTTCCCGGA
This sequence comes from Sympetrum striolatum, assembly GCA_947579665.1. Taxonomy (NCBI): domain Eukaryota; kingdom Metazoa; phylum Arthropoda; class Insecta; order Odonata; family Libellulidae; genus Sympetrum; species Sympetrum striolatum. The sequence goes on along the minus strand of OX388351.1, from coordinate 42,977,415 downwards.
ATCACGTTTGAAGTAGAAGCCTTACGCCAAAGAAAGATATGCTTAGGAGCATATATCCTTCAATAACTAACTCTCTGTTAAACATCGGAAGCTGTTTCATGATAAATGAATTTTAGTGTTTCCCAACCAATCTTTTAATGGTAAAAATTAATAGAAATTGAACTTCATCCACAAAAATGTATTTAAAGATTGAAAACGATCAGGTTTCAACGGATAATCGTCATCTTCGGGTGATTACTAGTGGAAACCTGGTCGTTTCCAATCTTTAAATATATTTTTTTTGTGGAAAAAGTCAATTTCTACGTGATAGAATCCACAAGACGTCGCCAGAGATTGAATTATATTTGAATGTTACTTTCACAGACAAATTGGATGTTATCCATTTATATCACGGAATAGATCGTTTGCCGAAATTTGCTTAAACTACGGTTGAATTGAAAAAGTAAAACTATTTCCTTCACCGACTTGGGCCTTAATTCCAACATAAACGTACGTACGAAGCCTACTTATATTCTAATCAAAACTATCTAATAACGCTCGGTTAAGATTTTCTGGAAACAAAGAAGGCTTCGTGTTGACTTTCAAAAGCTTTCTTTGACTTAGTACGTAGTATCATAAAACCAAACCAATCAGGATAGCGATTAAGGATTGTTATAAAGATCTCAGACACTTAGAAAACATTACTTAGAACTAAATAGAGGATTAAAAAATTATACTATATTACATTAAAAATCGAATTCGCTACGAGAAAATGTTCTCAATCAACATATACTAGTGTGCGCTAATGAAAAAAAACCTCATTCAATGCAGGCATTAATGGAATGAACTTGTCAATTTAATCAATTATCAACAACGTCACTCCGGAAAAGAAGTAATTTCTCAATACCTTGGTCTTACAAAGCCTATTCCCTTTCAAGTATACAAAATTCAGCTTAGAAAATTCCAGAAACCAAAATGAAGGATGACCAAATCTTATCAGAAGATAAGATGACCGAATTTCAATGAGCAATGCTCAAAGAGCCGTCAGTTTTACGATGTGAAATTTCAGCAATTACGGAATAGTTCATTACAAGAATTACATTACAAGATATTTTTGGTGGAAGGAATATTTCTGATTCCATATCCTCATAATGGATCGAAATAAGTTGCTTCCGTTGTGGAAGTTCATAAAATGTATAGAAATATAGTGTTTCTACTGTGAGGATAATTTGATACCTTTAACGAAAAACAACTTACAAATATAAACATTAAACATTTAATAAAGAAAACGCTCAATGAGTTCATGACATAATGGATCGAAAATTACACCAATTAGGCATGGCGGAAAAATGAATACAAAAAAATCTTAGTGTTATGCAATTAGAAGGGCCTTTCCAAAGCAATGCATGAATACCAACCATGAAATATCTCGATCTGCTACTTTATTGGCGCATTTATGAACGGATTTTCCTTGTCTTAGATGAAATATTACCGCTTCGAAATTAAAAGGGAGGAAAAGGAAACGTTATGTTACGTGATCGCTACGAAAGTTCGCGAAAACTGATGGATTGATATTTTCGAATATACCTCAATAGCTGTGAATGAACTTTGAGGGCAGATAAGCATTCGCTCTCCTTTAATATTTGCTCATTTAGATAGCTGTTTATTTTTATCCGGAATCTTTCAGAAATGAAAATATCATTACTTAAAGCAAATATTTATTTGTAGGAAAGGAGGAACTTGAGTTTTCATGGTGAATTTTTTTTTAAATAATGACTTGACGTTCATTTAGTGGCAGTTAAATTTGATGTGTCCAAATTATAAAGACCTTCTAAAGACACGACCAAAGCTTCCCACAAAAGTATCAAGCATATAAGATACCTTTATAAATTTCATTTTTAGATATCAAAGACTTCTAAATGAATATACCATCTAATCTAATATAAAGATGTAAAATTAGGGAAACCAATATTCTGAGTTCATTTAATTCATAATTTCTTCCAAACCAATTTAACTCTGAGCTGGTGGCAGCGAATATTTATCAAATACCAATATTATGGTAACATTTGTACAGTTTTCGTAAAATACTGACTCCAACATTGCTGTACTATTCGCAATAACCTGTTCTCCACTAGATTTCGCTGACAACCATTCACTTTATTTTTTCCAACCTCAGGAACTGTTTTTAAAACTAAACTTATGATTTTTTTAAATATCCTATCCTTGATGCAATCGTTTACTGAATTACATAAAACCTTAAAATATTTTGAATATTCTTATTTGCCTCTAAAAGATGCCAACATTGTTTTGTTGGCATCTCTATTGATAAATTATCGAGGACCAAAAAATGACTACGAGGATAGTAAAGTATTTTAAAAATTATTTTCTTGCTGTCTTCGATGCATCCTAAATGGCATCTCGCCAATAGAATTCATGATTCTGATATCATCATTGATTCATCTTTCCCTTTCTCGTATTTTACCTTCTGAGTATGTACAACGACCCCGAGGTCTATTCTAGGCAATTCTCTTTCTTCATGGGTCAGTATGCCATGTCAGTGTGTATTGGCCATATTAGAGGGAAAGCTCGTCTCTAAAAACCTAAGCGAAAAACGTCTTCTATGGCAGTTGCTTCAGGTGAGATTTTCATGTTTCGTGTTGCGCGAAGTGGAACTTCAATTTTTCCGATCTATTGGAAGCTTTCCTCGCATGTATAGAATAAGAAAGTGAATTCAAGCCATGCGTCGATGAACCATAGCTCGCAATTTATATTAGAAAACATTAATTTCCAAATGACCTTTGGTAAGCTATCATGGTAAATCTGGGGGATTCCTAAGGATCCTATCCGTGAGCCCCTGCTTCTCAGTCGTGATAATGATTATAGTGATAAAATTCATAATGTCAAAAAATTAACTCAATGTGCTTGAGTTAGGGATAGCACGTCCTCAACTCATAGCTCCAACACCCAAAGCAATGTAATAGAGGTACTCGTAAAAACCTACTGTTTCAATAATTATTTGGAATAACTTTGACATTTCCATAGTTCCAGTTTTATTTTCGCAACTAAATTTGATCTCCGAGTTTAAAAGCGTTTAGGGAATTTTTCTAAAAAAATCTGATGTGGCCAGCACATGACTTTCTCCATACATAAGATGTAAATACTTATCTACGACAGTAATTTCGAACTCTAAACATTATAAATAATGTTGTTCGGGACATGCTTGATGAAAAACGATGAAACTGGCCTTTCGACCATAGAGCCCAGAGCGCCCACAAAGTACATAATCAGCAACTTCCGGTTTATCAGTATTTCAGGAATAACTCCTAAACAATCAGTGATACGAAAATATGTTTCATACAAAAGTTATAGTAAATTATATTTTCTAAAACATTTATAAATAATAGTATATACCTATATATCATATTTATGGAGATATTTTGAAAACCGGAAATGAACTTTGAAGAATGAAGCTCAACTTCCGTTGAACCGATTTACTCCAAAAACTAATCAACTCTAAAGACCGTAATAAAAGTAATACATATGAAATTTGGTATTGATCCGCCAAATAGTTTTCATGTTAGAGCGCCCACAAAGTACATAATCATCTTCTTCCGGTTTATCAGTGTTTCACGAATAACTCCTAATCAACCGGTGATACAAAAATATCTTAAATACAGAAGTTATAGTAAATTTGATTATCTAAAACTTTTATAAGTAATACAATATACGTATATATCATATTTATGGAGATATTTCGAAAACCGGAAATGAGCTTTAATGAATAAAGCTCGACTTCCGGTTGACCGATTTACTCCAAAAACTAATCAACTCTGACAGCACACAACACAGTAATATATATGAAGTTTGGTGTTGATACGACCAAGAGTTTTCACGTTAGAGCGTCCACTATCACACACACACACACACACACACACACACACACACACACACATACACACAGACATCATTCCGAAAATGGTCAAAACGTGTTCTAGGGACCCCAAAACATGTATTTCCGTTGAAATCTCGAAGTCGATTTTTTTCATGAAAACAATACTTTCTCTATACTACGTATATGGAGAAAGTAAAAAGGGATATCAATTTGAAATTTTAAGTAGTTTATAAAGGAAATAGAATATTGAAAGGGAATCATTAATGAAATCGGAAATTAGTGAAATTATTTCATAGAAATATTAAACTCTCAAATAATACACATAAAATACAGAATAAGATGTACAACAGATAGAAATAAAAGAATAATTAATAACGATACTTTTCGATATAACAACACGATTAATCGATAGTTCATATCAAAATATCAGACACACATACATATACGAAGATACATGAAATCTACACTATCGCAATCACTTAAAAATACACAGGTTAATTAGGAAAATATAAGTAGCATTTGATAATTAAATAGGAAATATCAGGATACAGGAGCCATAGAGAGATGCCTCATTTGATTTCCGTAAATCCAGTAAGAAGATTTCATGAGCACCGAAAACATTTAATTTCTTAATGTGATATCCAGCAACAAAAGATCAATACCAAAGCACATTTGTATCCTAGTCGCACAAGTTAACTTTAAACAATATTTTTTCCGCTTAATCTCCTTAACTTTTTCCTCAAGCAGAAAGAAGTGTGGTAAGCTAAATACAAAGGTAGGTTATACACTAAATAAAATTGAATCTTCCTACATTCATACTCATCGCATCACGGAATATTTTAAGGTGAATGAATAGTTTTTGAGTAACCTTTCTTCGTCACGAATGACTATAGCTGAGCTTTGCGCTAGAAAGGATTATAAGAAAAAGTTATAGGGAAACAGATTTTTACCTTATTTTTACTCCAGTGCTATTATTTTCATCGTTTGTTTTCAGAACTGCATCAAGTTTTACTAGTTTCACTTTATAAGGGACCTGGATAATTACGAGTTGCATACTAAATGCTCTCCATACGGTCTGCATTGATTTAATAAAATCATATTTATTTACATTATTCTGTTTATAACACTGAAATTCAGTCACTAATTTGACCATTTTTTTTCAAACCCTTTTCGCATGAAAATGTCTAATTTTATTTATAAATAATAATAAAATAAATTTGACGTCTAATATTACCACGGAAAATGTTTATTATGCTACACTATATGACCATTGAGTCGTTCTCTTAAGTCATCATCAGGTACCTAATGCTGCGATAAAAGGAAGAAAGCTTTACTATACAAAATCCATTACTTGAAAGAGTCATTTACGTTGCTAGACCGCTTTTCCGAACCTAGATTATACAGAAGGTGCCATTACAGCCATCTGTCTTTTGTGGAGGAAGTGGCTATAGCAAATTTGCGATGCGAAAGGAGTTACACGAGTGTTTCCCGTGGTAAACGAGTTACCTCACAGACTGCAGTCTTCATTTCCAAGCACAATTTAACAATTAGTGTCTCCGCTCTCGTCACGAGGCCTAGCCGTATTTTTGCGAGAACTACGCATTGGCGCAACCCCTAGCCGAGAGGGCAATTACCTTGCTTTCCGCCAGACACGAGCATTATTCCATCGGCTTAGCCTTCGAGGATAAGAAGTTTCAACTTTCCCACATTATGCAAATTGCAGTTTGCAATTGTGTATCTAAGAATAGGAATCCTTAAAACTTCTTGCTTCTAAAAACAGGTGTAATAAATCATTTCTGAATGTGTTGCAACATGCGTCCAGTACAGAAGACAATGGGATAGATGTAATCACGCTATCAATGTTTCTGTAAACATCGGTTTGGCGCAAAATCTTACCATATTTTAAATAGCTTGTAATACCTGTTCTATAACTCAATCGCTAAATATTTTTATCACTCTTAAAGACATTTTAAAAATTAATAATAAAATTAATTTAATAGTAAAATTGTGATTTATAATGAAATAAGACTAAAACAGGAACTCAATGAAAATCAACCACCTCTCTATGGATACAAGAAAGAGGATAGCAAAACAATTAATGTGGATTGTTATAACTTATGGTTGCAAGACGTGAACTTGAGGTAAACAAGAACAAGATAAATAATATCTGCTGACATGAGAATTACCAGGAAAACCGCTAAAACCAGTTGGGCTCCAAGGAAATCAATCGAACGAGTGTTGAATGAAGTAAAGGCATACAAATAAAACTGAGAGGAGGAAAATTAAGGTTATTGACCATTTGATAAGACATAGCTATTGAAATACCTCTCCCCTGGACTACAACCTTGTCATGGTGGGTGGGCTTGCATATTCCTATGACCTAAAGAGCTAGACTGGCTGGAACATAGTTCCTGGTAGGATCACACATGCCAGAAAGATCAATAGGTAGGGGCCAGACGAAAGGTAGTCCACGCAGCGACTGTACCACAGTGGAGCGGCCATAATGAGTACTGGTGTCAAGGTAAAAAAACACAAAGGCAACGGGAGACCACCTCGACTACTTATCCCATGTCATGATGGACAGCCATAATAATATTGGTACTGGCAAAGGGATGAGTGTCATGCTCGCCAGTGATGGGAGTAAGGCCATCTCGGTCGTCATTATTATATGCATATCAATTTATATTAAATTGACAACGTTTGTAAATTTTAGACGACGGGTTTTCTTGTAAACTATTGTATTGTTTTTTTTCAGCATGAATACTGTTAATTTATTTAATAAATAGCACAAAAAAATTGGATACGTCAATTGTTGCTCCCGATGAATATAATGACTTATAACAATCGGGTATAGAAGATATAAATCGAGTATTTCTAAACCGCCATAATTCCTCGTTAGAAGAAATAAGAAATATACTACAGCTTTTCTTAGAGATAGTATATATTGCCCACTAGGCACAATAAAATAAAAACTGATTTCCACTTGATTTCATGGAAACGACCGGCTTCGACAACATCACTATCTTCAGGTTTTCTATCAAATGAGAAATTCTTGACAGCATTCATAAGCGTTTATGAGAAGAATATATATTAGTGCGCCTGGTATTTATTAATGATTTTAGGTCTGAGAGTTGCGCCAAGAGCCAAAGAGACGATCAGAAGGTCGGAAAGGACAAGCGACCAACATATAACATTCCCATGACCTGCTAAAGGGTCATGATCCCAAATTTAAGAAAATCTCCGGCGTAAATCATGAGGAACCTGCTGCGAGCTGGAAAGTGGGATTTAATCCCAGTAGATCACAGGAAAAATGAAACCACCACTCTCTGCTCTTACTGGAAAGTCATTTGCTGCAAGCGAAAGTTCTAAATCGACCGCAGGTGAAACTACACTCCGTACAAAGTGTAATTTGTACCTGAATTCTACGATACCGAAACCCCTTCTTAAAAGCAGAGAAATACAGGGTATAAATAGAATCAACTATTACGAGGAGTCAAAAAGTCGATACACTTTCCTCATTTCCTACTCATATCAGCCGATACTTTCCTTCACTAGAAAATTTATATATATATAATAATAATTTAGAGTTAGAGCACATAACCGGAGGCTGCAAACTGCGGTTGGAATAGACTACTCGAAAAGACACAACGCGGTAGCCAAAATAATAAATAATACTTGCACTATAATATAAATTATTAGATATTAGCAAACCCTACTATAAATACGCTATAGAAAACATACTTGAAAACAAGGGTTAGAAGCTCTATTGGAAAGCAACAATTCATATAGATAAAACAGTTATTCACAATAGACCACCCATCACTTTTAGCGACAAGATATAAAAAAACATATTTCATAGGCATAGCCATACCCAACCATGCCAATATCATAAATAAAGGAGAAGGAAAAATTACTAAATACCATTAGCGCAGGAATTAAAAGAGTTATGGTAAAACGAAACATTTACAATAGTACCAAAGATTTACAACTACAAACCTCTCCACGCATCTTGAAAAAATTAAATCTCAACAAGAAGATTCACATAATTATTAAAAAGGCAGTCATTCCGAAAATAGTATCGATAGTAAGAAAATTACGACACCTACAATAGAAAGTATCTGACTTGGCGAAAACTCGTCAGAGGACTGAAAAAAAACACGTAAAGTGAGAAAAGCAAACATAATAATATATCACCTTTTGAAACTAAAAATCTCTACTTTCATCTAATTGACTAGTATACGCAGTTTTCCAGATTATCTCTGTACAGTATGACTTTTATAATTCGAATATGAATAAATCAGTTTAAAATATTTGATTATGCAAAAGTTAAGAGACAAAAACTAATTTATAGGGTAACAAAAATGTCAGAAATATTTGCATACTTCCCTGATTTAAGTCTCTCAGAAGAAACATATGATTCAAGTTGGTTTAATGACTAGTTAACGTATTTATTTTAGCATTATTATGACTTACAAAATTATGTTAAGGCGCTTTCCGTTTTTTGGGAAATTTGTATTGTGATTTTATGTTATCTTGCTAAATATAGTGGATAAACTCTTATTCATTTCTAATGGACTTCCATTCAGTAAATAAAGAACAGTACCAAAAATGAGAAATATTACTAAGCATTTAGCTTAAATACGGATTGAAAAAAAGTTGGCCCATGGGGGGATCGAACCCGCGACCTTCGCGTTATTAGCACGACGCTCTAACCAACTGAGCTAATGGGCCGCTCTGCAAGATCCACGTTTAAAGATGTACTAGATTAAAGTTAATTTTTAACAAGTTATTCCTGAAATTTATTCACAAATACAAATTCTATCTCGAATATGCAATACAGTGTTAAAAAAATTGGCGTTCAAAACTTTGCATATCACTGGTAGGTTCGTATGGAAGCATTAAATTACGGCTAAACTGGTGATATTCAAGTCAATAGTCATAGTTTCTGGACATTTGTTGAATTTATGCAACCAAATAGTTTTAAAAACAATCTATTATTACTAAAAGATAAAAATCGGAAATTTTACCAAAGGCCGAAAGCTTTATTGTCGTCAATGAATCATATAAACCTATCAATTTCGAAGCAAGGCTCTATCAGTGGTGTTGGTGTGCTTACTTTCCAAAATCAATTAGATAAAATTACATCTTAGTTCTATAGAGTTAAATAGAGGATATTCAAAATACACCGCTATTTAATTCTGTAACAAAGACAACCGAAATGGTAAATAATTGCTCATTACATTCGAAGTGATCTTTTTCGCGGCTTAAGAACAGAAGAAAACATTGCGCATTTCCTTAACAAAGCCAGAGAATATCTGTGTACGATCATGTACGATACTTCTCACGCTTCGCCGCGTAAACATACAAAACATCAACAATAGGCGAAAGAACGAGTAAAAACCTTGAGAACGTGCCCCATAGCCATTCAAAACAAAACTCGCATTTCCGTATCGTAATTGAAGTCAGCCAGCGAATTCCCTTTCAAGTTAAAAACTCAAGAAGTTCAGCAGCAGAGAAAGTCTTTCGAGTTCATTTCTACCGCGAATTTCGGCTTGAGAGTGTGAGAATCGCTTGGAATGTCCATTTCCTCGATGTAATGTGGTTTCGGTAAGGATCTGGCTGTAGAGCACAGATGTCGGAAAGAGATTATTAGAAAGACTTGGGAAAGGAAAGCGTAAATTGAAAATCTACCCCTTTCTAAATTAATCGACACGTAAATCTCACGGATAGAAGATTGGATACTGCACGATAAGCGCAATTAAGAACGAAGAAAACCCTCTCTATCTTTGTGGTGTCTCTTAGCCTCACAGAAGTTGCTGACCCCAAATCTACCCTTTTCAATTTCACTGCTTCAGGACTTTGAAGACATGCTGCAATCCTAATTAAGAATCACCACTAAGATTGAAAGGAGATGCACCAATTGAATCACAAAGAGAAAGTATACTGATGCACCAAAAATAAATCTTTCCATGATTGACTTTAATTTAATCTCTAGCATATGTTTGATTGATTACTTCTTGATAGCGTTATACTCGTCGCTACTAAACTACTACTAGCTACTAGTAGTCTACTAATTAGAGATCCTTGATATTTCTATGAAATAAAACATGAAAAATCTTAGTTTATTTATTGATATTCTTCTATTCAGATGAATGAATCCTAATGGTAGTTTGGTTAGTTTTCATAGGCAATTTCCAATGGATCCAAATTCTCAAATTCAAATTTTTTTATGATGGAGGAATGTTGGCATAGAGGATGCCTCACACTAAATACTTACTATACCTCATTAAATTCATCACCTTGGCTGGTCAAGAAAAATTCAATCTTTCAGTAATTCAGAAGGGAGACACGATCAAAGTTAAGAAGAGAAATTGGCCTAACTCAAATCTGCATTGCCTCAAGTCATATACTGTTTTCCTTACTATATTGGCATCAACCAAAGGGCTATAATGTTATTTATAGTGGGTTGACTTAAGGAGTCTGTTGGAAGTTGATGAAAAATTCTAATTAAAACTTACTAATACGAAATTAAAGGAAGAAAGAAAAGCAGAATACTAAGCATGCTGCAACATAGATTTGAGACAAACTGATTAACGATGGAACTCCACTGAGAAAGTAAACTTCTCCGAGTTAACAGATAAGTCGCCTTAATATTAACATCTTTGATTGGTCTCTTTCACTATTAAAAGAATTCATTTTTATTGCTCCACTTTTTCAGCTACGGTGATAATTTTAATTAGGTGTAGTGGCCCCTCAATTAAAAGTGTAACCTATGGAATTTAAATATGAGAAAGAGTGATATTTAAAAAAATTAAACATGAAACAATTCAAGGAAAGGTAATAGGTGACTTTGCATGAAAAGTTATACACCTAGGAAAAATTCCAAGAAAGGGCATGAATAAAGTCTGACAAGACAGGGCTCAAACCCTAATCTACCCATTACCGGTCAGCTGCTCTCCTTATCATAAGATGAATCTATCATAATTGTAATCAAATTCGATAAATAAGCCCCTATAATATCCATCCTAAGAGACATTTTCCTTTCTACCCTCTCAGTGCTACTGCCTTCTGTATTCATGCGATAAGGGGTTCCTGAAATACGACTACTAAAAAAATAGGTCCAGAACATAAAGTTCAAACAAATCAATAAGATATGTGAATTGAGATATTATGACCAAGAGAAATCTATTCATGGGACCACAGGTGCAATTTCTTTTAAGAAGTGACATTCAAGTGTATACTTATTAATATTGTAATTCTAAAAATTGCAAACTGTACAAATAAAATCAGTTTTAATTTACAATCAGATATATATAAATATACATTATATATATACATAAATTTAGTACTTGTAACCAACACTTTTCAGAATAGCTAACTGCACAGTATTGAATGTGACTATATTTATATTAATTATTGCATCTTGGAGTTAATTGCAGACTTAAGGAGTGTCAGTTAGTTATCGAATTTTAGGTAGCAGAACCTCACGCTTAGTATACATGAGAAAATTAACATTTCTATCTCACAGTGGGTTCATGGGATTTGAAATTCACAGCTGAACTCAAATTTCTTTAATACCCAAAATCTTTTTTTATTTTTATGATGTATTTTCATCAGATATTGGTAATAAAATATTAAAATTTTTTTGCTGCTGCTGCCACTATCTGGTGAGGTTCTCCTAAGCAGGGGGTTGCGAATTTATGGCATGCATGCCAAATTTCATGCCAGAGATTTTTTTCGGCACGCCAAACTCCTACGACATTATCCGCGTAAGAAATGAAACTCCACAATTAATAAATGGGGATTCTGTTTATTAGTAGTGACAACTAATGAGCATTAAAGTCTTATACAAGATCTTCATTGCATTGTTGACATTATAAAAAGAATAATATTACCATCTCACTGTGTTCAGCACCACATTGCCACCAAGCCATTTAAATTCATTAAATATGGCACTCTTGCCTCAAAAAGTATGCCAACCCTGTTCTAAGCTCTACAGCTTGTCAGGAGGTGCTTCACTAAGGCTACAGCAACAATAGATGAATACACTCAACCATTTCCTGATCCGTAAAGTCAGATCAGCCGGGACTCGAACCCAGGACCTTTTGATCAGACCAATAAGATAACTAAATGCTATCACTCAGCCACCAAGGCCGTTAATTAAAAGTTTAGCTAGTAATACTTGAAAAAATATAGATAATTCATAGTTAACTTGATAAATTAAAACCACTTGAAATCAGTATTCTAAAAATTATCACATAAAGTGCTTCAACTGTGAGTATTAAACATGCTCGGCCGTATTCATAGATTGTTTAGCAACCCTTAGCTACAGCTAACGTGTGACTTTTTCCAAATTCCGTATTCATAGATTTTGACTTGGCGCTGCTAAGGCTCTATTGGCATACAATGTAACTAAATAAAATAGTTATCGATAGTGACGCGGGACCCCTTGTTTAAAATGTAACTAGCGGATGATTTCGACGCCATAATGGAATTTCTTCCTCCGGTTTTCAGTGTGCAGTTGATCGATGAACCGATATTGTGTATTATTAGTAGTAAATTTGTTAGTTTTTACATTCTAATTAGATTGTTAACTGTATTTTCTGTATTTCCTTAGTGTAGTATTGAATTTATTTATTGTTTGCATTCTTTTTGGTAGTCTATACGTAGCTGACAATATCAAGTTCATAAAAAGGTTTGTTCCGTTTGCTCTAAAACGTATTTTTTCTACATTTTAATGTTATTTATCACTTTATACTCATTAACTTTTATGAGGGTGGTATCATTCCTTAATTTATCCTGAGCAACTTGTATGAATTTTAATTAGCGTCTAGTTGTTTCTGAATTTGTATTCATATAAATTCGTTCTACGATGACACTGAAGTTTTGGAAGTAAAAGAGGTGAGAAAAATAGCACATGGATGATATTTTTAAGAGTTTATTCGCCTAAAGTGAATCTGAGATACTGTGACAGAGAGTTTTAGATATAAATATAGATTTGCGGAATTGTGACGTGAAAGGTTACTTCGATTGATTGGGAGAAAGCCGAAGAAAGGAATTTATATTTTTCATTTGTGAATGGAATTATTATCATTTGCCTTTAGTTACAGTATAGAGAAAAGTATGTGTTACATTTACTTTTGACTCAATAGTCGGTGTTTTTCATGACTGATAGTATAAAAGCTGCTTTAAGTATGCATGATAAAGATAAGTGGATGAATGATAATGGTGAATGCTCTTAAAGTAAGTTAATGTGAATTTATAATTTGTTTCAAAACATTCATTTTTAAATCTGGACCATTTAAGTTTTTGCTTTAAGTATTGCATGCATTGTATTGTAAGAACAGTGTTATTTATGTTATATCTTGGCACTTGGCAGATTCATTGAAAAGGATAAATGGAAAATGCATACCTTTAATTCTTAATATCACCATGAAAAGAGAAACTTTTGTTGGGAAATTTATTGAACATTTGCATTTATAGTTTAATTCATAAGGCTATAATGGAGATATCATTGTGACGACCCTCTGTAGGATTTTGTGTGTGAGCTTGCACCATGCTCATATCATTTTTTTTAAATCTTCTTCTTTGCAAATCTGATAACATTTCTTATATACTATATTAATTATTTTTAGCAATGCTATGAAAGTGAAGTACTAATCAAGCAATTTTTTTATGTGAATGAACCTTAAAAGTTGATCAGTGATACATGGCATAGCCAGATTGAAGAAATATGGCCATGTGAAAATGTTTATATACCAACTCTTGTTAAATTATTTTGCTTTACCAAATACTTTTTATCAAAAATATTTTTATTTTATCTTAACTTTATCTCTCATATTTGCTATTTCAAGTTTCAGACTTATTTTATAGTGGTGAAGTGTGAAGGCGAGTTTTATAGGTGAAATCACCAGTTAATGATATTCAATAACAATCATCCTCCAAGGCATTTTCATTGCCTCTCTGTATTTATAATTCTTCATAATGAAAGAATAATTGAATATAGATGTAATAGACTAATTTCTATGAATAAATGAAACTTCCAACCATTTTCCTCAAATTTTTGACAATTATTTCTTGAGATTGAAACTAGTTTATAAATCTAAGCCAATTTATACCATTCCATTATCATATTGCCGGTTAAATAAAAACTGTAATTTACCTTTCATTGATTCAAATTCATTTCAGAGGTATGCTAGCTTTTCTAGTGCAATAATATTCATTATTATTACTAAAAAATTTAATATTCACAGGAAGCATAATAACTACCGACTTAATTCTATATCTGTGAGTATAAATAGCAACAAATCGTAAGAAAGAACATGATACTCTCGGAAACGATGGTTTAGTAGTCAACACACATTTCTAAACTCGTTTTGTGTCCATTTAATCTCTTTATGACCTCCTTTCCGAATGCTTATTTATACTACAGATGAACTTAGGGTCTCAAATGAATGTAATTATATGAAAAACGATAAATCTTAACAAATAATACAATTTAAATTATCTGAATGTGTACCCAGCCACTTTAAGTTATTAACAAGACATATAATTGGAAACTACGGAAGAAAATCTAGGTAAATTGTAGACCTAGTGAACTCACCTTACCACGCCTGCCTTTCATATATTTATACCATAATATTTACGGCATTAAAAACCTTAACGATCGATTTTTAGATATTTTAATTGAATAAACAACCCTAAAAATCAACGATGTAAAGACTATCTCCATCGTATCAATAAGAAGAGCGTATGAATGTTTACTCATTCTAGACATCATCTGTACGTTTTGAATTTATGTAATGTTATTTGTACCATAGAAAACCAATGCGATAGATTTTACTTGAGAATATTTAAATACATCAAACAGCAGAAAGAATTGACGATAGAGATACCATATCAATCGCTTTAATAAGAAAAATCGGATGAAAATTAGCCTTTCCTTCGGGCAGAAGCAATATAAACAACTTCTTTTTCATTTGTTTGAGGTAATGATGCGAGGTTGCCAAATCGAGAATGTCACTTTTCGCCGTATAGCAGTTGTCTACGTAGCAACCTCTAGTTACACGCTAGTTGAAATCTATGAATACCACATTTTCGTTAGTCGTTAATCACTCGAAAGTGAATCACTACGGAGCAACCTCTAGTTAAACGCTAAATCAACAATCTATGAATACGGCCGGCTAAGTTTTTAATAATAATGCAAGAACAACAATGCATGATATAAATAATGATCACAATAAAGTTGATCATCATATGTAAATGAATATATAAAATTAATTCTTTCATATCATCTTAAATATCAATAATGTTAAATAAATTAATAATAATAATGAATAATTAATCCAATTTCTGGAATTATATAACATTAAGTAATAAAAATAATTTTTGAGTAAATACTACATAACAATGAGATAAAAAATACATATTTAAAATGAAAATATTTCTTAATTAATAGAAAATATTAATTCTCCATGAAAGCATTCACAGCGTAAGATTTTCTCAGGAATTGCAAGTCCTTATTATCTTTTCATAAATCATTTTTCCAAAAGCTTTACCTTGGGAATAAGTGGAAGATAAGGTATGATTTTCCTAAGAGAATCCAAGGAACAGCAGTAAATGATTCCTTTCTTGGAATCACTTCTAGAAGACCAAGTTACCCACATAATTTTATGACAAATATCACTGCACAATAGCTTTTCTTTGCTTTGAGAGGAGGATGCAGGTTTGTTGACTGAAACAAACCCAACTGCCTCAGAGCGGGTTTCGTCAATTACAACTTTCCATACATACTCAGGTACAGGAAGTTTTTGTCCTTCTAGAAGATACACTTCTACTTCATTATTGTTAACATCTGGCAAAGTAAGTATGCCATAGGTACCAGTATACACAGTCAGATTTTGAGGAGTTGGTCTCATAGCTTTCACTCTTAGCGCACCTTCGAGAACCTTGAGAACAAAAGGCCATGCTTTATTAAAACAATCATAATTAATTAACATCCTAATTAAAAGCAATCAAAATCTCAAATATAGCTTGTATACATAAAGGAATGTAAAATGGACTATTTTAATCTTTAGGTTTTAGATTTAATATGTTTACGTGTTTGGTTTGGTTTCTATTATTCAACATAATTGAATAACATATATACTTGTGTAGACTTGAATTGCAGGAAAATAATAAATAAAAATTCATATGATCATATAGTATATAATTTAGAATACATAAAGATTAAATAGTGATTAAACATGATGCATAAGAAATGAGAATATAGTTTCACTGATACCAAAAGATAACATTTTGAAGAGGAAACCTTAATTATATTGCTACATTAGAAAAAGTATGGCAAAAAAGCATGATAAAGATGACAGATTTCACTTTAAAAGATGTTTAGAGTTTGTTAATAGCGCGGGCTTTATTGAAGCTAAGAAAACAGCCAAACAGAGGAACTATGACAGTTGAAATGAAATCAGTTTTGGGGGATTCTTCGGGGCACAAGACGCACGCGAAGCACACACCCTAACTGGACCACTGACGCGGACTGAATGGGCGTGTCCACACGGGGGATCTCTCAGAAGACCTCCCGCGGGATCAAACGCTGCTTGCGCCCCGGGCGCTGAGCCGTTGGCGGGAGCAAAGGGGGCGCCACAGATGAATGTTAATTCTAGAGACTATTAGACATTGGATATATAATAATTTTATTCACCTTATATCCATAAAGATACAGGTAATGTCAGTTCAGATCATAGATAATGTTTTTAGAAATAAATTAATGAAAAAATTGAATTTGATATACAAATAAACAAATGCATAGAAATTGTAATACACAAATAATCCATAAATAGAAAGACTTGCCTCGATGGTATAAAATATTTTATTGAGTAAAAAGGCTTTCAACTAAAATTTAAAATATCTAGATATATAAATTTATCTTAAGATTGCATGCTTAATTTCTTCAGGAAGATTATAAAAGAGAATGAAGCTTAGATGAGATGGGCTATTGTGATAACAGGTTATACGGATATATAATGAATGAAGATTATTTCTGTGTGTATGTACATCAGCATTTATCTTTAAATTTTTTAAGTTGATTTTGACGTATACAACTGTAGTGAATATGAAAATGTATGGAAGAGGTAGCAGTCTAGATTACTTGAAGAGAGGAATACTATGGGTGAATCTAATTCAGTATATGCTATCAGTCTTAGGATATTTACTGTAGTAAGAGTATTTTGATGACTTAGGAGGACATTACACTGTACTATATGGGAATAAATAAGAACATAATAAATAGATAGCAACCCATAAGTTGAGACAGTGAAACAAATATAGCGGTCAATGTGAGAATTTATGTGTATGCCAAGAAAATTTGGAGAGTCAACCTGAGGCAGGGCATTGCCATTTAACACTGAGATTCCTCAACAAAAACCAAATGTTCACCAGTACAACATTTACCAATCTAAATCACTTATACCGAAAGGATGTTCAACTTGGTCAGGACCAATTATATACATTGGGATCAGACTCTAATAGTTATTGTATGAGAATGAATATAAAAACTATTCTACTCATTGTATGAGTATGAATGTATTTACCTTCCAGTTTCCATTGTTAAATGCCTGCCACTGAGGTACAACATTGACATAATGGTATGTTGCATCTTGCCATGTTTGAAGAGCAAAATCAGCATCAGGAGTAAGGTGGCCTTTTGCTAAATAAGAGCTAGAACCCCAACCACCTATGTATTTTTCGGATTTCTCCTTGTCACCTAATAGGCCAGTCAGAGTCTCTTGCTGAATATTCTTGGAATATGCAGATGAAATAGGAGGTTTTTGACGCGAAAAATATTTATCTGATTTAAAGGATCGACGCCTTGAATCCCTGTCTCTGTAATGGACTCCAGCTCCTCTCAAGATATACTTTGAATATTCAGTCAACATCCGTGCTTCATTGAAGCAAATTTCAATCTGAGTAAGGAAATTCTTTCCTTTTAAATCCCATCCGATTTTTACTATGTTGGAATCGCTGAACCTTCCACATTTTTCATTTGTTTCTAATAATGTTTCGGTAAGAGACTGAGTGCAATTCAAAGTGAAAGGAATAAGTCTTGGGTATTCCAATAGTTTACCACATTTACATATAATATTTAGCTCATTAGTTTTTTTACCGACAATTTGATTACCAAATCCTGGACATATCATTTGAGAATACTCCCCATTCAATATAACAATAGAACGAGAATTGACTGGGATTAAAGAACCTCTGCTTTCTGATATAAAAAGGGGTAAACGAGGATTGGATCGAGGTCCCAGCGGCACAGCACAATCACTGATGCAAGCTATATACGAGAATTAGCTTTGATTAGTAGGTTATTCATTCAAAATGTAAACGTTACAGCAATAATGTTTTAATATAGAGTAAACAGAGAAATTCAAAGGCAGGCACTTGGCTCCGATTCATAGAAATAAATATTTTATATATATATATATATATATATATTCTTTCTAGCAATGTTTTTAAGTTCTTAATGAAAGAATAAATAATAATAATAATTTAGCTTTCTAGCGAACCAAAACTTTTTCCTGATAAGATACCAAATTACTATTAAATGTCCATTCACCATCATTAAGGCACAGATTCTCCCCATTTAAAATGCATAGGCCCATGTATTTTATATGGGAGAAATTTGCGCGACGTTAACGCGACGTAAAATTATAGTTGGTCAAAATTCTTTCATTTTTTTAGTGTTTAGTATCAGTGATAACATAGATAACACCGTGAAGTAAATTTCTAGTTTAACACAGAAACTAGAAATTTACCCCGCGTGATTATTTTTTATTCATTTACAACATAATCGCAAAAAAAACAAAGAAATACGACGTTTTGTTCAGTTTCTTTTGGAATGGGTGCCATAAATTCTATAATCCGAGAAACTTGGGATTTTCTTACACCAATATCAGTTTCAAAACTTTTTCTTCCCTTTAGTGCTAATACTTAGGCAGGTGAAAATATTTTTGGGAAATTTTCAACATAAATTAATGGAAAAGTCGAAAATTTCTCGCAAAATGCATTGAAAAAAGTAGTCGCCTGCCACTTTTGTCCAATTCGCCCACGAAAAAACATACAGCGAGAAAGTTTCTTAAGGCCGTGATTAGGAAATAGTGAATTTATTTTCTGCACAAGTCCGAACCCTTTAAGTTCATAAACAACTTAAGAAAGACAAATTTTCTTACGGCGCGGCGGTACCGTATTCAACCGTATTACACGGCGCCGGCCGCGATCGTTCGTGCGGCTGTAGCTGGGTATTATATTATGTTCATAATAAAATATGATTTATACCTGTTGAGGCTGCCGTAAAGTCAGATGACGTCACAGATAAAACTACTGAAACAATGATTGTCGAAAAATTGTAACGCTGGCTCTCAGTCTTCATTATACAACGCTAGAGAGACCTCACAGGGCTAAAAAGTTAATCTGCTTAATCTCTTCCTTTCCTTCTTCCAACAGCACACTATCCATACGGCATATATTCTTACACTGATGTTGCAATCGAATGTTGCCATAGTTCACATACCTCACATGCATGCAGTAATTAAAGGAAAAGTAGCAAACAACATTCGCAAACGACGCTATGGTAATGTTTCATTGAATAGTTTTAAATAGAAGAATTTTTTCTCATACAAGTGTAAAAGTCTTTAACCGGAAAATGTTTGATTCGCCGATTAAAATCGCTGAAGTTGTTATAAAAGATTTACATACTGAAGAATTACGGTCAAGGCGATTTAATTTACTGCTATCTAAAATTCTTAGAGCCTCGCAGAATTGCGCATCTATTCACTCATCTTATCTGAAGGCTTTCTATCACATTTTAAATATTCATGTAGGTGACGAGGGGATACGATTAAGAAAGCTGTCATGGTTTAAATCGAATTGATTTTCCGTTTCTAGCGTGATCGTACCATCTTGATAAAATTTCTAGTGATACAGTGAACATCATGGCATGGCTTAGAAGTCCAATCAAAGGTGTTATGCTAGACATTTCTGGTGTCCTGAAAAATGGAAATGTAGCAATCCCTGGTTCCATAGAAGCAGTGCAAAGGTTAACTATTATTTAAATCGATTTCACACAAGATTTTAAGTTTATTACTTTGCTTAACATATGGATTTGTATCGTTGCAGACTGAGAAATTGTGGCTTAAAATTAAGATTTGTTACTAACGAAACACAATTAAGTCGTCATGACTTGACAGAAAAATTGAGAAGAATCGGCTTCCAGTTGCATGAAAATGAAGTGTTTCCACCGGCCCCAGCAATGGTGGAAACACTGAAGGGATTAAGGTTAAGTCCTTTGCTTCTAGTTCATCCCAAAGTGAGTTTTTTCTTGAGTAACTCAACCTGTTCCATTTCAAAACATACAAAACTGTCTCTCGCTGAAAAAATATGCTGTAACTTCAGTAGCCCAGTTGATGTTAAGCTGAGGTAAACAATAATTTTGAAAACTTCTGAGGTATTATTAACTAATTAATATACCTGGATATATATTTTGATAAATAAACAGCATACATTTGTTTCAAATCGCTTCTTATCAATAGACGATATTTAATGAGCTTCATATTTAAATTAAAAAGTAAAGGTCATTTTAAATTCAAATGATCTCTGGACGAACACCAGCTTTATTTATAAAAGAATGCTATAAACATCCCTGGATAAAATTATTTTTTAAAGTAGTCAGCAAAGTTTTATTAGATCATTTGTCTAAGAAATGAGCTTAACTCAAGCAGACATCGAGATGGTTCCCAGTAGCCCATTCATGAATCAAATTGCTAATAATCATAGTAACAAATAAACTTTTAAGCTTCACAGTGACATTCAATCCTTTGCTTATTATATATAAGAACTTGTAAAAATATTGAAGTAATGACTGAATTTCAGAAAATATGACAGTTTAGATTTGGTACATTACAATATTATTCTTTTTAAGGTCATGATAGATTTCAAAGATGTTGACCAATCCAACCCAAACTGTGTGGTTATTGGTGATGCAGCAGACCATTTTACTTACGAAAGAATGAACAGTGCCTTCAGATTGTTAATGGAATTGAAAAATCCAAGGCTCTTCACTTTAGGCCGAGGGTATGTAAGCTGTAAAGATACTAACAATAAGTATTACATGAATTCAATTCCCGAAAGGCATTCATTCAAGAGGAAAAATATAAGAAGTTTACTTTTTTGGAATAAATAGAAAAATAATTCGATTGCAGCATTCAGTACTTACTATTGTCAGTATGTAGAAAACACCTAGATTTTTGTGGCAATTCTCTTACAATAGACGATACTACTTGGAAGAGGATGGGCTCTGCCTTGATGTAGGATGTTTCACCACTGCTCTTGAATTTGCCACTGGTGTCAAGGCTGAGATTGTAGGCAAACCTTCTGGCTCTTTCTTCGCCACTCCTTTGAAGGATATGGGATTGGATTCATCGGAGGTAAGCTGTTGAGTTTTGAGATGGAAATTAATTTGAATCTAAATAAATAAACTTCAAATTCATTCATTATTCTTCTGGTTGATCATACACATAAGTTTTAACTTTGTGATTACCTGTTAATCTTTAGGATCAAATTAATGCAGCCAAAGGTTGTACAATAAAGTAGTATTGGTATTATCAGCTTGGTATAATATTATCAAATGAAATGTACGTAAAAAGATGGTTATAATATACAGAAGATGATATAGAAAAATGGAACCACTAGTACAATCATTATGCAGATAGATCACAAATTCTCCTTTAGGTGCTAAGAAATGCTGTAATAAACCTTTCGAGTTGCAGATAAAACACAAGGAGCATAGCCTGGATTTTGATTGATTGAGGCAAAGGATTTGATGGTTGCAGCAAGTTTATTTTAGAGATATAGGAAATGGGGTGAGAGGGGGTTTTTAAGAATAGGGTGATGGGTCACACAAATGAATATTCTATGTTGAATGGTGCTAGCTGTCAATATGTGGAATTCCATTGGAGAGGAAATGAATATTGCTCTTAAGGCATGTATTGCGGCTTTGTAAGATTTTTAATTAGAAAAGATCCAAGTTATTTCTGACAAATAGAGTTTAGGATAAGATACGAAGACAGGCAAGGGTGAGGAATACTAAGCACTGAAAAAGCAGATGCCAAAATATTTTAGAAACATTTAGTAGAACTTAGACTGCTCTTTTCTGTACCGAGGAGTCTATTTCAGCTGTGGATGAGTTATCCCATAAGACAGACATAAGTTAAATATTGACATAATAAATGGCAATGAGTGAATTATGAGACTTATCTGAATTAACTATCTAATAAAAAAATACATGAAAATTTAGTGGTAAGTTGAATGATGCAAGACAAATGTTATTGCTAATATTAATTACTGCATTAAGCGAGGTAAAAATTTTATTCAAATTGAATGACATTACTGGAAAAAGACACGAAAAACATGTTTAGAATATTTGCTTTGTCTTGAACTAACCCTTAACTCAAAATTTAAAAGTCTCTTTAATACCTTTCTCAGCCATTTTAATCATATCTGTCCAGCTAAGAATTTATCTCTAATCATAAACTAAGAATGTAAAGTTTTAAAATGAACTGATTGCAAAAGGTCAATATCTAGGCAACCTGCACTTCTTTGGCGTGTTAAATATTGATCTGGCTATAGCATAAAAGCAAATTGTATGAACTTTAATGACTCCATGTTATCCAATACCCTGGACATGGCTTACATTTAAACCTTTAAAACTGTATTTATAGCTGCCATCATGTTCACATACATAGGAGGACAGAGTATTGAAAAATAAGGGAATTATCAGAAATGTGATTGACTTTTTGCACCATGATTAAGACGATGTTTAGTCTAAAAAGGGAAAACAGGAATGCTAGTAAGAACATAAATCAATCAATAATTTTGTTTTACTTGATAGAAATCAAACGTTTGGTTGCCTTCAAGATGTGGATGTGGTGTAAGATGGAAAAGCAAGGGGTTGAGTTGATGGGAAACCAAACAGAGAGGTACAGAAGATGGTTGCGGAGGAGAGAGCTTCAATAGAAGTAATTAAATATCAACAGAGGTAATGGGTGGGTCAAATATTGTGAAGAGAAGGACTGCTATAGAAAGTGATTGAGGGTAGAATGCAAGGGAAAAAGCAGATGAAGATAAAAGATTTTAGATTACTTGAAGGGTGGGGTAAGCCACCAAGAAGCAAAAGAAATATAATTGAATAGAGAATATTAAGGAATACAAAGTAAACAAAAGGTAGAATACTCGTTTAATGTAATATTTTCCTCAATGCCAGAATGTAAAGATACAACAAAAAGATGCATTTGGCCATCAGCCTAATAATTATTGAAAATTTTCGTATCAATTCATACATTGTCCTTGCTATAGTAAGGATATTTTTCTCATATGTCCTTCTCAAATCTGTTTTCTTTTTAGGTGGTGATGATTGGAGATGATATCGAATCTGATGTTGGCGGTGCACAAAAATGTGGAATGAGAGGTGTCTTAGTGCGCACTGGGAAATTCCGACCAGAAAGAGATGAGAACCACCCGAATGTGAAACCAGATGCAGTTGTGAACCATTTAGCACAAGGAGTTGAATTGATTCTGTCAAGTGACTCAGTCAAATCTCTTCTCAAGCAAGAATGAATTGTTACCAATAGTTATGTAGTATTTGAAAGTTGTGAAATTTTTATAAATTATTCTTGTTGAACGCTATTTTTTGAGAATTGTTGGCATTTGTACCAATTTAACTTTATTGTGTAATTCAAGATTTTGTTAATTTATGTCTTTATTTTATCTTGTACATTCATCTTTCTATATCACAGAGTTATTCTTTTTTCTTTTTGTTATAAAATAATATTACTTATCTATTATGAAACTTGTTAGCACTTTGAATAAGGTTTAAATCAAATAAAAACCATCCTAATATGTTATAAATTTACAAATCTGATTACTCTTTAGTAGACTATTGTAATGGATATCATGGATCATATTTCTTATGCCTTAACATGACAGGAAAATGCCAAGGTATTGGAAAAGGCTTTCTCCATTGGGAAGACTTTTTGCATTCTATATTTTATCAAATTTTTAGGTGAATAAAAGTGCCTTAGTACATTATGGATAGGAACCACTGCCAGAGAAATTTTAGATAAAATGATTGATATCACCCATTTCATTTCTAAACCTTTACTGATCAAATGGCTATTTTCCTAGATAATGTTTGTTGCCAGATTCAACGTATTTAGTAGAGTAAATATATTTTGTAATCATAGTGATTTTGGTGATTGGACCAGATCTATGCTCAATTTTACCAGGCATCTGTGATTATGAAGTTTTCATTATCGGAGAAACTGTAAAAATATTTATTTTAATATGAATATTTATTAATCAAATTTTATTAAAATTAATGTTGCATGATAGAAGGGCATTTTTGATGAATTTTGAATAAATACTTGTACACCACTCCAGAGCCCCATTGAAAGAAAATATTCATCCTCCTCTCTTCAAATTATCATCTTTATGGTGATGTGGGTGAAGAAACGTCAGGCATGGTAATGCAGTAGAACCTCGATCTATCGTTTTTGAAGGGACCGAGAGAAAAAGACGATGAATGCGGGAAAACGATCAAACCGGGAAATGTAGACTCAGCTCACACTATTAAAATGAATATATAACGAAAGTTTATCCAAAGAAAACCCCTAAAGATTTCGACAAAAAAACGTACTGAACTCCTAGAGACGGTACAAACAGGGTGAAATATGCCACTAAACTGAGATGGACAAACAGGGCTTGTATGCGCACCCATGTGAAAGCTCTCCAATAGAATACAATGTATTGCCCCGGATGTGTTTAAAAACTCGGCCGTTTTGAGCAAGTGCTACGACAGCCTTAAAAAAAGTTCGTGCCAAGCTCTCAAAGAAAATTTTTGTCGCAATGCCTAATACATCGTCTTTCTTCCTCGATTGGGCCAAAAATCTGAACGATGGATGCGGGAAAATAATATTACGATGAATGCGGTATTACTTTACATGTCTCCTTATGGCCCTAAGTCGGGACTATAGAAAATAAACGATAAATCCGGGAAAACGACAAATGCTGGAACGATGGATCGGGGTTCTACTGTATATGCTTGCATTTAGTTATACCACTAGGTTTTTCATATCTTATAAGTCTACCCTGAATTTTCCCATATCCAACACTTGTAAGCCAATTTGAAAGAGTCAATAATCAATCATTACTAAGTAACTATTTTCAAATCTTATCCTCAAGATGAAATGTTAATCGAGTACATTTTAACATTTTATTATCCAGATTTGACTTAAAGTTGTGATAACTTTAAGTAATTGTGTATGACAATATTCTTTCAAAGTTCAGCAGAGTGGGCCAGATATTATGGTTTATGTCAGCAAATATTTAACCTCCAAAAATTTCATTTTTATGAACTGCTATTCTCTCTTGTACAGGTCAGGCTTTGATTTTTATATCAAAATAAAGTTTTTAAAAGTCAACCTAAATGTGATTGTAAGCAGTATATTCATCTTCAAATTGATAATGGCTATTGCACCTTTAATACTAATAGCTTGAAGTAATTTATTGTTATTATATTCATTGTTATTTGATTCAAGTACTCTAAATTTTGTATAGTTCCCATTTTTGTATCAATAAAAATATCTTTAACTTACTTCGTGCATTTCTTTTGTATCCATCTATGACTGGTATAATTTTAAAACTTAACTGTAACTTAAAAAGAAAATTAAGTAATTCTATCACTTGTGCAGCAACTTTTTGTGCTATCATTTTAACTCAAATTTGCTCTCAATTGAAAACCCAAGGATACACAACATCTCTCCACTCTAGACCCTGGCATAATATTTTTATTTAGTTTTGTGCCTTGCCCAAGACAGGTGCTATCCTGATTAGAAAAAGGGCAAGATAGTCATTATAAAAAGTTTTGAAGTTTTTTACGACATGGATCCCCTTAAGTAAATTTACTCTTGTTATCTCTTTTTGAATTCCCTCCCTGATATGAGCAAGAAAATGAACCATCACAGAAGAGATAAGCTTCAGGTGATTCTCCCTTATCTTATCTTGGCACCTCAACATTTGATACCAAACTGGGACTGTGGTGGATACATTACTCACATTTGTAGTAATAACACAAAGGAAGAAGCCAGTGGTTAAAGAACAAAGTGTACCATAGCATTTTCATCAGCGGATTTTGGCTGTAATGGCTGGATTTGCTGTTTAAATACAAAAATAACGGACATCAAATGGTAACTTAGATTATTTGAAGATTGCTTCATACTTATGAGTCATACTGATCTTCATCAGAACAAGGATTTTAATTAAGCCAAATAATAACTATAATAATTTAAATTATTAATACAGTGGTTAGGGACTGATAATACAATCAGTTTTATGCATTGGTCATTGACACTTATTGCAGGATGTTTTTGTGAGAAATGACGATAGAGGTGATAAAAATCAAAGTAACAGAAAGAGGCTGAGTAAAACTGACATTGGAATTCCACAAGATTTTGTTCATGTAGCAACAGTCAAATCTCCCACCAAAAGGGAGGTTAATTTCAATGATGCTCTGATTTCTGAATTCCTACAGAGAGTAAGTTGACCAATATGTCTTATAGTTCCATTTTAGAACATAATGATTAAACACATATCATAATATCCAATGTAACTTCAAAAAGTTTTCTAGTTTCTCTTTGACATATTTCAACACAGTGGTATATTACTAAAATTTTGGCATTTACATTTCAGCTAATCCCAAGTTTTTACTGAAAATTATAAATAATTAGACTTAATTTAATTGCAAATAATTGCGTAATCCACTTCCTCTTTAATAGTTTCTTTGAAAGCTTATCTGTACATTTAATTCCATACACCAGGCTGAAGTCAGTGCATCTGCTCTGTCTGATCCAGAAATTCAAAGATGCATAAAGGATTTCATTCAAAGAGTTGGTTTAGAAGCCATTCACAGAGAAATATACCAAGAAAAAGCTGGAGTTTTTCCTCAGATAAATATTGAAAGTCACGAGGATGTCCATCACCCAGATGAAAAGGATTTACCACCATCCCAAATTCAATCAAATGACAGCTCTTCAATTGCTTGCATACCTGACCTTGATATTGACCTAACCCCTGAGATAGATGATGTTTTTACAGAGCCAGATACATCAATTGCTTCTCCAACAACTCCAAATCGACAAGGTAAATTTGAATAAACAATTCCTAATTTGTTATAAAAATACTTTTCTTGAACAATCAACATTATTAAAGGATATTGTAAATGGCATCTGCAAAATCTTATATCAAAGAATAGAGTGAGATGAGGAATGTAATGTAAACAAAATTTTAAATATTCTGAAACAGTGTTTATACTTGTATTCCTTTATTCATAAGAGATTAATCTAAGATTAAGGATCTTATCAAATAGATTTAAACAACTAATTTTAAATAGATGTCCAAGGGGACTATAAAACTTCATACTTTCGATAAAAATGAATTAGATAACATATAAAATGCAAATAAATTGAGATGTATAATGCAACATAGGTATGTAGTTACATAAGTTGCTTCTTTAGTGATTCATTATTATTTTTTATGTCTTATCCTATTTAGTCGCATGAAGAAATATAGTAAGGATTTTATGTCAAATGGAAAGATGAAGATGCCATTTGAATTATTTATCGAAAAAATTACAAGATAGATTATAAGATTTTCATTATTTATACTAGAATTAACTAATTGTTAAATATGATAGAATACAAGTCCAGTAATACAAAGGATTAAGTGTAAACACAAAATTAATGTAGATATTTCAAGGAAAAATTTTTAAAACTATGCTTCCAAATCCTTGCCAGAAGAAAGACTTCTTAGCCAACTAATACTTGTTTAAAGTTTTTAGAAGTTCCCCGAGCCTATATTTGCTTCAGCTTTTAAAGAATTTGCTCTCAATTAGTGGGGATTGGATTAATCTCTTTTGTTTACCTTGAATGGCATTTCTCCATTGTGCTACTACTTTTAATTGATGATTTATTATCTTCTGGTTCTTACATATTTTAATTGGGAATGTTTTTATATTATTTTTTTACAACTTGTATCAGATTTCTACATCATAAAGAAAGCTATACACACAGTGCAGCAGATATTTTCTTTAGTACAAGGTAAAAGCTGTTTGCTTAGCTGTTTGTTAGTTTGCTACTACTTTTAATTGATGATTTATTATCTTCTGGTTCTTACATATTTTAATTGGGAATGTTTTTATATTATTTTTTTACAACTTGTATCAGATTTCTACATCATAAAGAAAGCTATACACACAGTGCAGCAGATATTTTCTTTAGTACAAGGTAAAAGCTGTTTGCTTAGCTCAATTTACATCATATCTCTACAGGTATAAAATTTGTGCCGTGTAATAGCTAAGGAGCTCTTTTACCTTGCACCTTGAGAAACTAAGTCTGAGATATTATAACGAGCATCATCTCTCATAACTAGGAATTCCATTCTTGAATTCATCTTCATGACTAAATTTAACTTCCATAATTAGCTACATTTGAGGCTGAAATGATTTATTTCTACTAGATTCTAAACAACCTTCAGTAACAGAGCTGCAGCGTTCACCAGAGGATACAAGTGAGACACAAAGTCAATTAAAGTCAGAAGATTTGAAAAAGTCACCAAATCCTAGCAATTCAGATCATATCAGAGAATCAGTATCAGAAAAGGGATCAACACAGAAAAAGAAGCCTGACCATGACAACTTTCTACGTGAACTAAAGGATGCCATAATGAAACGGAATGCAAGAATGAAAAAGAATGCTAACGATGAAATGAAAAGTTGAGTGATTTTATTTTCTCTTTATATTCAAGTAAGGAAAGTTTTGCAAGTTAGGACCTAAAACTGTAATTCTCATTTCAGAAAGTGAAGAAGGATGGTCTAACTGGAAAAGCCCAAAAAAATCAAAATCATACGTATCATTTTTCAAACTTGACTCACCACCAGCAAAGCCAACCAGAACTGTTCATACTCTTTGGGACTTAACTTCCGAGTCTCACTACAGCACAGAAACAGATTGTAATGATGACCCAGCCAGTGATGCTAAAGCAATTGACAGTCCAGATGGTAAAAACCTTCCTCCGAATAAAACTAAGTTGCCTCTGACGAAGAGAACCAAAGCGATCACAAAGAAGACTTCCTCAGAAATTGAGGATCAAAATAGTCAAAAGATGAAACAGGATGAAACAAACAAAGAAAACATCCAAGCTGGACCAACAAATCAGTCAGCATCAGGCCCTATTAATATGGATGTATCTCAAACTGGAGAGAATGACAATGAATTACGTAAATATTGATTCATTACTCATTGGATTAAAATCATTACTGTATAGATCAAATATAGACATGTTAGTTATTATGGTTAGTAGGTTAATATGAAAAGCAGCCATTTGTTCATGAATGGCAACATCTACCAAAAATGTTTTCCATTCAACCCAAGAACAATCATACTTCCTATTTGTTACATATTCATTCCTAAACAGAAAATGAAATCTTGTCATAGTATGGGTGTTTACCATAGAATTTAAATTAACTTTATGGTACATCATCCAAAAATTAAAATTCACGCTGAAACATTTTAAAGTATATCAGTAATAAAATTATCTCTAATATTTCAAGAAGTTCGATGAACTTAAAATTAATAATTGATGATATTTTCAACAACAGTATAATTTTTCCTTTTAAATTAAAGTCAGCAGAGGGTCATATTTTAATACATTTCTCTCAATTCAGCTGAAGGAAAGAAGGACTCTAAAAATGAGCTCAAAAAAGATAAATCTTCCGAAAAGAAAAATAAGGCATCATGGTTCTACAGAAAAAATCAAAATAAATCAGCTAATAAACCAACGATGGAAGGATTACCAGCAGAAGGTAACAATGTTTTTATGACCCTTGACATTGACTTAAAGCATAAGATCCAAATAATCTTCAAGTCAATTCTACAGAAATTGACATAGCTTCCTTCTGATAAGTGGATCACCACATTATCTTAAGCCTTTAATTGATTGTTACATCATTTCTCCATTTTATGAATTTTTTCTCTGAATGAAAAATGTGAAAATCATTCCTTGTTGATGAATTGTTTTCTTAGTTTCATTTAAGGCATTTTTTACTTGAATTCAATAAATTTAACATCCAAAATATTACAAGTCTAAGGATTTGCATAGTAGTTGAATTTTTCATGTATTTAATAAAAAGATTAAACTAAAATTACAATGATATGTTACTTGAAAGTTTTTAATCTCTCTCATTCATGTATTTAAACTGACTCTAAAAGAGCTATGCAATAATAATTAATTAATGTATAGTTGGAAAACTGAAAAATGCTTTAAGAATAATTCAAATAAAGCATAAATATATTTATAGGCTTATAATAAAAAACTGAAAGAATCTAGCATAATGAAATAAACAAAGTAGACTCTATTAACTGGAATAATGACTCATATTTCTCATGGTTATTTTGATCTTCCATTATTAAGAAAAATCGACAATGCCTGGAGAGAAAGAGAATGAAAATGACTCTGACATAAATGAATCCTCAAATAACAAAGGAGAAGAGAAAAAAATTACATCTATATTTAGCAGCTTAACCAAGAAAAAGGTATGTTTACTAGTTATTTGAACTGGAAGGTCTAGCTAAGTCTAACAAAAATTTGCACTAAAATTGTTATCAAGCACATATAATATCTTACCTTACATGGTCATTAATATTAATGAAGATTTCACTTCATAACATTCTCCCACATTTTTGGGACTTGCTAACAATAAAAGAATATTGAACATTTAAAAAACGTAACTTCGAACTGTATCTCTGTTTCTCCAACAAAAATTCTTAAGTGATAATCTGTAACAAGATATGTAATCTAAACTTTATACATGTAAATAATAAAAATGATATTTCTTAGCAATCAAAGGAGGAATTTCCATTAGATGTTGGAAATGAGAAAATGACACATAATGAAGGAAAAGATCAACCAAAGAGTAAAATGGTGTCTTCTGGTAAATTCAGACTGTTCGGCTCTTCAGACAAGCTGATTGATAGTGAGAAAAGGGATAAGGAAAATAAGAAAGAGGTAGTCTTAATCCCAATTCTTGCAATTAAATGTAAATATAAAAATAGCTAGTGAAGTTAGAAAAAATATGATAAAGCAATATCAGATGTTAGAATTATTAGATTGAGTGAGAGAAATAAGATTTATGATTCAGGCTTAACTAAATGTTTTCTATACCTCTTTTATCGAAGAAAACCTTTTTTGGCAGCACATCTTTAATCTAAGATATTTTTAATACTAGAAATTTGACAGATTGAGTTACCTTCCTTATGGCTTGCTGAATCCTTAACATTTAAAGTTATTCACTTAAATTAATTTAGAACCATATAACCATACTATTTGAAAAAGTTTGCCATCTAATGATATTACATACATAGATGCAAGGAATAGAACTAGTTGTTTTATTTTTCAAAACAGAACTAAAATGCTCATAAATTACTAAATTACTGTCATATTTTTCTTTTAATGCTCCATTTTTTCCAACTTTATTAACATTAGTATATTAATATCTTACTCAAATTCTCTCCTCAACCTTCCTTTCTTCAAAGGAAAAGGAAAAGTTGCAAACAGCTGCCACACCTTCCAGTCTAGATAATAACACAGAAATTACAAATACAACTGTGAATGATGTGGAATCATCCTATGAAATAATTTCTAATGAACAGAAAAATGATTTAGCAGATCAGGAGCTGTCTATGGTAAGAATGAAAAAAAAATCATGAAAATTGAGAAAATCCTTACTTACTCCTTAATGCTTTAGTAAAATGGAATGTATGTTAGCACCTAATTTTTTTTACTAACTTGTCATGCATTGCTACTAGGAAAAGCAAACACATAACTCTGAAGAAGAAGAGAAAATCAAGAAAGAGGAGACTAATTTAACTAAAAGTAAAGCAAAATCCACCAGTATGAAGAATTTGTTTTTTGCATCAGGGAAGAACTTCAAAGTAAAAGTTGATAAGAAAAAACAAGAGGATCTTCCGTTGGTATGACTAATTACAAACAAAAAATGACAAAAATAATAATAATTAAAATAATGACTGAAAAAATAAAAATTTCAAATCTAGGATAAGAATGAGTTATCAGACACACAAACCTCAGAAAGCATTCGCAAAGATGATGAGGATGTCAATGTGAGTAAGAAAAGATCTGGGATAATGCATTTGTTGTTCTCGCCACCTGAAAAACACTCCAAGCGGAAGGATGAGATGGACCAACAAAATTCTGAGGTAAACTGATTAATCCAAATGATTCTGATGATGACGATGTTGATTTGCAATAGCATTTCCATATGATATAGCTCCAACTATACATCTTACTAGTAAAGAAATATATTTGATTGTATATTATGCTTGTGCTTTCAGAAAGAGGAAAAAGGAAGTAAACAGGATACTGAACTTAGTTCAGAATTTTTTGTTGACATACCATTGTGTGAAAATGAAGCAGAACTTCAGGATAATGTAGAAGAGCTGGAATCATCCATGGTAATCAAGGAAGAATGTTGTAATTTTTTGTCTCATTATGATACATCACAATGCTTTCATTATTTATTCTGTATTTTCAAGCAAAAAGAAGAAGTAAACACAGCTGGAAATGTCGATGAACCAAGCAAAGAGGAAAGTATGAGCATGTCTCCAAAGAAAGTAAAAATTCCTGGCAAGATAAATTTTCTGTTTTCACCAGGAAAACAAAACAAAAATAAGCCTGAAGAGAAAAAGGAAGAAGCTATCAAGGTATTGCTCGCAGCATGTTTAGAAGGAGGAATTTGGACAATTAGGGATTGTTTCCAGTAAATAACAGCAAATGTAGCAAAAGAGTGGATTTACTGATCATAATTAATTAGGATGCTAAAAAACCAGCTTCAAATGGATTTAAGCCCCAAGTATTTCATTATAGACCAGAATATTTCATTACTGATACCAGAAACACAAGGGACATATTTATTAGTCAGAGAAACAAACGAATGAACCATAAAACTGTCAAATGAACTGTTAGAAGTCAAAGACATTAAGAAGAATAGGAAAGAGTGGAGGATTATTGTAAATAAATAAATTGCTAACTTGCTGATTATGAAAGAGAATATTGCTATAATTATGTATGTCTAGTATACATTGATACATAAATTGCATAAATATAATTTTATTTAGCTTAAGTGCATTAATTGGGACCAAAATATACATTACTTTTTAACTCAATACCTAATTTAGCATCTTGTAGATTAGAGGTTTATAAGGTTTTCCACAACCCATCTTTCTTAGAAAGATGGTTGTGAAAAATTTCTTTAAAAGTGGACTGCCAAATTCGTTTCATGAATCTTGTAAATGTTATGGACCTACAATGAACAGTCATGCATTTATTATGTTTTAGCTTAAGAGTTTCATGTAAATTTCCCAAGTTCAATCATTGTAGCCTAATTGACTATTGGAAACTGAAGTAGAATTCCCACTTATTTGGAATCAGAAGCTAAGCCTAAAAGCCACTGCCAGTAGTAAAATTTTCCCTACAGTCACATAAACTGTATTTAACTGGATGTAGAGAAGCCATATTACAAAAAGCAACCATGGGTGATTGTTCAGACCAGAGAAGTGACTTTTTGCAACATATTTGATAGCTCTTATTAAATTGGCAAATCATTTCAAATCAATGCAGTAGCTCAACTTATGATTTGCAAGTTTTTCATCAAATGATCATACCATTCTGTACCTCATTTATTAACATGTCATGGTTGATATGTATGCTATTATTAAAATATACACCTTTTACAGGAGAAAAAACAGGTAGCCAAGGAAAAAGCATCAAATATCTTTGGAGAAGATGATAGTTATGACTCCTGGGACAAAAGTAAGCACTCTGCTTTTGTGAATTTACTGTTTGCTCCACCTGAAAGACATGCAAGGAAATCAAACCTCAAAGAAAAAAATCAAGATAACAAGGTAAACATAAAACCTCCATGGGTAAAAAAGATAATTTTACTCTAAAATAAGCACAAGTAACCAATTATTCTATTTCCAGGGATTGGAAGAGATAACTTCTAGAGTAGAAGATCAAAACGTAGAAACAATCTACAAAGAAGAGGTAGAAATGTCTTCTGATAATAAGGATTCTTCTATTGAAAATAGCTCATCCAAACCCAGCATGGAACTAAAAAATGAAGTCAAACAAGAGGAAAAAGTAAATACCATGGTACACTAACAATAAAGAGTACAGATAATTGGGCCCATGATTTGCAGCCATCAATATATATTTTCATTACAGACAAAGGATGAACCACTCTCAGTTACTAGCGTTGAAGGTGAAGAGAACATTGACAAAGAAGAGAAAGAAATCGCTGAGAGTGAAGCTGAATCTTCCGCTGAGATAAATTCTTCTGAAAATGTTGAACTTAAAAATGAGGTGGAGCAAGATATTGAGGTAATATTGGGATAATATAACCATAATAATAACATTTTATTCATCCAAAGATCCAGTACAGGATATAGACCTTGTCAATTACATAAAGAGAACTAACCATAGGCAAGATAATCTTCAACAGTATAAAATATTCTCTCAAATAAGAAATACTTTTAATAAAATAAACTCTATCCGGCTGTACTTCGTGGAAAGACATTATGAAGTAAAAGAATATGACTTGGTGATTTCCACAGAATATATTTAAAACACTACCGGTTTCGGCAAATAGCCACAGGGACATCGCAGCCGGGGGGTCAGCTGCCGCCCCAGAAATTTCACCGGGGGGGGGCAATATACTCATTTTGTCCCCCCCAATCGGAAGTCAGTTTTGTTAATCAAAATATAAATACACTAAATATAGTGCATTCTCATTGACCCATACCAAAATATTCGTATGAATTCTCTTTTTCTTTTTTTTTGGCAATTCTAAATTTTCTCATTTGGGTTTGCCCCCCCATGAAAAATTTCGTTGCTACGTCCCTGAATAGCCATCATCAGGTGAAATTACATGAAAATGCAAGACCTTATATAGGAGCTAACTTGGAAGGGAGGGTAAGGAGAAGGGAAGGGTTAGGAAAGGTAAATAGAAATAGAAAATAGAATAGAAATCACCTGTGCGACGAACCTAACCAATGAAATTACCTTTCCTAACCCTTCCCCTCTCTTTACCCTCCCTTCCAAGGTAGCCCCTATATAAGGTCTTGCATTTTCATGTAATTTCACCTGATGATGGCTACTCGCCGAAACCAGTGGTGTTTTAAATATATTCTGTGGAAATCACCAAGTCTTATTCTTTTACTTCAAGAAATACTTTTATTTGCACGTTAAAGAAGCAATCGATGAACTATTCTTAATATAACTATAGATTTAATTGCATAGTACTAGGCCCCTTTGCCTGGAGTCATAATAATGGGATAATTACCTCTAGAGAATTAAACAGAAAAAGGAACAGCCGAATTATTAACATTTCAAGAACTATATTAACTATTTGAATCCCAATAATAATAATATAATAATCAAATGATAATATATGCCTTCCTTTTTTGCATTATTGTGTGATATAAATTCAATAACTTCAATCTTCAACTGACAGATAAAGAAAGAATCCATGCCAGGACTGATTCAGGACAAAGAAAGCAACTCCATGGAAGAAAACTTTGAGAATGAACTAGAATGTCCAGTTGAAATTATTTCTACTACAAATGAAGCAATGGCAGAGGTAAAGAAAGAACCTGAGGTAAATATTTTAAGCAATAGCGCAGCAGAACAGGGGACTGCTATATCCACCTCATGAGTTGCAAGTAACCTCATGGAAACAAGCATGCAGAGTTGAAGTGAAATGAGAAATGAAAATTAGATTATGGCATGATATTGTTTTGAATTTTTATGCGAGCAGTAACTTTTTAACTGAAATTTCATTACATATAAATTTGGGAGACAAATTGGTATTGTAGGCGTCTTTCCTTAATTTAAATTTGCATAGTTGCTAATCAGAGGTTCAAAAACTTTATAATGTAATAAAAAATATTTACTTACGCAGACTGACATTACAACATTTTGGGATGACATTTGTAATTTTTATCTGTAATTATTTTTTGTTAGTTGTAGAGAAGGGCAAGTTTGGCTCTCATTTGCTTCAAAATTTTGTCTTCCCCTGATAAGAGGGAAAGTGAATGATGATGAAAAAGCAACTTTTAATGGTGTATCAAAGCATACTAACACATTAATTCTCATTCACAGTTTAAAGAACTAGTTCCTACCATAATTATTACTCAAGATGAGGAATGCTTAAGTGAAGAAGAGGAAGAAATCGATAGAGATCAAGCAGGAATTTCCTCTGAAATGGCTCCAGCTGAAAATTCCATTGATTCGAGTGATAAGAATGAACAACAGAAGGTGCCCACGGTAATAAGGAAATACTCCTCAATATTTTTAATGAAATGCATGTAAAAGAAAATCACATGAAAGATGAGAAAGATTGGCTTTTGCTTAACCCTTTCACTGCATATCCAATTTTGATATAATGAACATTTTATTGACTTTGCATAGTCGCTTATCGCAGTGAATGAGTTAAATATGACTGTATTATGGATGAAATTTCATTACAAATGGTAGTGTATATTGCAAAAAACATATGCTACAACCTAAACATTTTTATTTTAGCTTATACAAGAACTTATTACTTTAATAACCACAAAAGAAGAAGCAAGTAGTCGAGTAGAGGGCAAAGAGTTTCCAATGGATACAACAGAATTTATTGCTGAAATTACAAAATGCTTTGATGAAACAGTGGACGAAATGAAACATGAGGAATCCTCAGAGGTAGTATATCAAAATTATTAATAGCTAGAATTGTAATTAAAATCATCAAAAGAATATGAACTGAGTAAGGATGAGTCATTACTAGATATTAAAGACATTTATCTATTGTCCACTTCATTGAAAGGAAAAACAGGAATTGAAAACTGAACAAGAGATTATTTATGATGAAAAAAGTCAACATAACTTCCCTGCAAGTGAAACAATATCTACGATTATGATCAATGTATCACTTGGATCTGGAGATCACTCTACACAAGAGATGGATGATGAAAATAATGTAAACATAATTTTAATAATCACACACTAGCCATTATTCAAAACCATATTATAAACATTATTTATCAAATAAGATTTTAAATTACAGGAAAAGGATGTGCCAGTTACAGCCATAATCGAGGAAAAGATTAATGAAGGAGAAAAAGGAAATGTCTCTACAAAAGAAAAGAGGTTATCTGGTATAATAGATTCCTTGTTTGGCAAACTTGAAAAACAGGCAAAGCCTAAGCAAGACAAGAAAAAGCGAAATTCCTCTGTGAGTATGCTAATGGATGGAAGAGAAAGTACAAATTTTTCAAAATTAATAGTATCCACAGGTTACATTCAGTCAACAACTTTTTTGATTACAGAAGAATGAAGATCTAAGTGAAGATTCTATGCCTCAGATTGATGGAAAAATAGATAAAGAAGGATTTGCATGTAAAGTGGAATCTACAGAGAATGTAGTTGAGCTGACAAGGGAGGAGAAGCCATCAGAAATATCTGAGGTAGTTGATAATTTACGATATTGATTCACTCTTGCACAGGAGCCATAACATAAAATAGTTGTTTCCATAATCTTTATGTAGTGAAATATAAAATATATAATGTAATTAAAATAATCTTCGTAATATATGTATCAATCTACACTGAATTACAGAAAAAGGATGTGCCAGTCACACCCACATACAAGGAAAACAATAATGAAGGAAGAAAAGAAAATGTCTCTACAAAAGAAAAGAGGTTATCTGGTATAATAGATTCCTTGTTTGGCAAACCTGAAAAACAGGCAAAGCCTAAGCAAGACAAGAAAAAGTACAATTCCTCTGTGAGTATGCCAATGGTTGGAAGAGAATGTACAAAAGTTTTCAAAATGAATACTATCCACAGGTTAGATTAAGTCAACAAATTTTTTCATTACAGAAGAATGAAGATCTAAGCGGAGATAACATGCCTCAGATTGATGGAAGCGATGATATAAAAGGATCTGCAAATAACATGGAATCTACAGAGAATGTAGTTGAGCTGACAAATGTTGAAAAGTCACCAGAAACATTTGAGGTAATTGATAGAAAACCCTTAATCATTAGCGTCGATTTTTTGAACGTGAGTGCTTGCTTGTGGGGCATGGTACACCCCATCAGTTTTCTTGGAGAATGAGGAGGTTGTAGGTTGTTTTCACAGATTACTTTATGCCAAATAATTACTGATACATTTTTACTTTCTCCCTATACGTAGTATAGAGAAAGCATTGTATTCGCAAAAAAATTCGACCTCCAGATTTCGACGGAAATAGATGTTTTGGGGCCCATAGAGCATGTTTTAGCTATTTTCCCGAACATGTCTGTCTGTGTGTCTGTCTGTCTGTGGTTAAAAAGTTTGTGTGCGCTCTATCTTAAAAAGTAATTATCCGATCATTTTCAAATTCATATTCAGAATTTTACTAACAATACCAAGAGTTGATTAGTTTTTGGAGAATATCGCTTAACCGGAAGTTACGGTTTATCCCGAACAAAATTTCGTTTCTTAAATATCTCTGTAAGAATGCAATATAGGTATATACAATTACATACAAAAGTCATAGATAATGTACTTTACTACAACTTTTGTATGAAACATTTTTTCGTAACACTGATTGTTTAGGAGTTATTCTTCAATAATGGTTAACCGGAAGTTGTTGTTTACCCAGAAATGGATGTTTTTCATACATATCTCGATCAGAATGCAATGTAGGTGTATACAATTATGTACCAAAGTTGTAGATAACGTTCTTTACTACAAAGCTTGTATGAAACATTTTCCTGTAACACTCATTGTTTTGGAATTATTTATATATTACCGGCATAGGCTTCTGTTTTCAATAAATATGGAGAAAGTCATGTGTTGGCCACATCAGATTTTTAATGTAGTATAATGTGAAAATTAATACAAATAAGGCTTTCAATGGGCATAATGTGAAGCAATGCCCTATGTCTCCAGAATTTTGGTTGTGTTGCAGGTTGCCTGTGCTCAAAATTAGTTGACCATTTCCATGCATTGCAGAACCATGGATTGGGTTCAATATATACATAAAATTTCAGAAATTTAATACAGAGAAATAAATCTATTGTTACTACATACTAAAATGTTGGTATTTACAGATAATTCAAGTGAATAAGATAAATCATGAATAGGATTAGTCATTTATTAGTTAGAGGTTTAAAATCTCCAAGAGTGGTCTTTGTTGGCATTCAGCAACAAAAATGCGATTGCATTTCTGCGTATTCTACGACTCTTGAGGACAAAGACAATGTCTTCAAAAAATTGCTTTGGGTATCTTAAAGGAGCAACATTCCTTTCTTGTTTCCTTTAACTACTGGGAAACAAGATTTAAAATTTCCAACTGACCTAGACAGCTTTCAGAGAATTTAAATCTCTAATTCATAAACAGGCATGTTCCAAATTTTTTTTACAAGATAAGTCATGTGAGTAAAATAAATCACTTGAAAATTGTCGGATATATCAGTTGAAATTTGTTGATAAGTTGAAAAATATATTTTTCTTCTAAATAATATTGTAGGGTGTACCATAAACCTCACGCAAACACTTAAGTGTTAAAGATATTGATTCACTCTTGCCCATGAGCCTTGGCATTAAATAGTTGTTTTCAAAACCTACATGTAATGAGATATACTAAATTTAATGCAATCAAAATAAAAATCACGATATTTCTTTCAATCTACAAGGAAAAGGATGAGCCAATCACATCATTATGTGAGGAAAAAAATAATGGAGAAGGAACAAAGAATGTCTCTAAAAAAGAAATGAGGCCATCTAGTATAATAGATTCATTGTTTGGTAGACAAGAAAAACAGGCCAAGCCAAAGCAAGACAAGAAAAATCGCCATTCCTCTGTATGTGGATGGAAGAAACAGAGTTGATAAAAATTTTCAAAATTAATACTATTCAAGAAATACATTAAGTCAACGATATGTTTCATTTTCAGAGAAATGAAGAACTCAGTGAAGAAACAATACCACAGATTGATGGAAGCATGGACCAAGAAGGATCTGTGAATAAAGTGGAATCTACTGAAAATATAGTTGAGCTGACAAGTGATGAGAAGCCACCAAAA
The DNA here is from genome assembly GCA_947579665.1 of Sympetrum striolatum. Taxonomy (NCBI): domain Eukaryota; kingdom Metazoa; phylum Arthropoda; class Insecta; order Odonata; family Libellulidae; genus Sympetrum; species Sympetrum striolatum. The sequence goes on along the minus strand of OX388351.1, from coordinate 42,937,252 downwards.
GTATCTGAGGTAATTTATAACTAAAGACCTAGGCTACGTGCTGACACGCAATTTTTGGTTGTGCAACTATTTGATTGCCTGAGTGACTACCAAGATGAGACTGCATTCACATGCGACTATTTAGTTGGCCGATTAAATAGTTTGTGCTTTTCCTCAAACTGAATGAAGCTAAATGATTAAGCAGTCAATTTGTAGGCTTCGCACTGACATGTAATTGATTAACTGCATGTCTGCACCTCTGAAATCCATGTTCGTACAGGGAAAAAGACCAACTGTTTAGCTACATGAGTGCGTACATCATGGTCAACCAATTGTGTAGTTGTCCTGGTGAGCGCAGAATGAGAATCAACTAGTCAAATAGTTGCAAAACTGAAAATTGCATGTCAGCACATAGCCTTAGATGTATTAATGTTCATGGGATTTGGCATTAAATAAGTTTTTGCAACCTTATGTAATAAAAAGACACAGAATATAATGAAATGAAATTGGGGTTCACAATATTTTCTAAATTTGCAATACTCTACAAAATAAAATGAAAATGCAACTTATGATATAGACTCTTATTTTTAGCATTTCGTCAACCTTAATGATCAATGAAATTATAATTAATGATTAATTAATCTAAGAAATAATTAAAGAAATATTATTTCAAAGCTAAAGAAATTTCCAAATATGAATTCAACCTTTCTTGAATTAATAATTTAATTATAAGTTGCAATCAGTTTACATAATGACTTGAATGATATCATGACATTATCCTTTGTATTACATTCCAAAACAGAATCAGCCAAGAGTAGATTCTTCCAATGATGAGGAACTAAATCCTGCAACAGAAATGAATGCATCTTTGGGTAGAGGATCTTCTAATAGAATGCAAGCACTGTTTGGATCAACAGGGAAATATTCAAAACCAAAGAAGACTCTGAAACAAGAAAAGATATCTAAGGTATTTATAAAAATATAACATAAATTAAGTTAAACATTTCACATTGAAGTTTAGAGGTATTAAAAAAATATTAGCTATAACTTTTTGTCTTTTAAATGCTTTAAAACTTTCAAATTACTTGCAGAAAGGAGAACTCTCCAGTAAAACTGATGCTGTTGATGATGACTTAAAAAGCGAAGAAGGAATCAATTCCTCTCTAGATAAAGCAAAATCCTCCAGCATGAGGAAGCTTCTGTTTGGAAAACTTTCAAAACCAAAACATGAGGTATGAATGGAATGAAGTCATATTGAAGTCTCCAAACTTGTAAAATTCTACAGCTACTTTTTAATGTTTTAAATTGACAGGAAGCAAAAGATTTGCCAACATCAAAAACCCTTGATGATGAGGTGAACGGAGATGAAGATGGGAAGAATCCTACAGCTAAAGATGAGGGATCTTTAACAGAAATCAGCCAAGCCACTTCTGACAAACCGAATGAAACAGAACTTGAAACAACGAAACAGGATAAACTAGTAAGTAGAGTCAAATATTGGAATATAAGAAAAATTGAGAACAAAAAATTTCTTAAGAGTATATAAAAATTTCCATGGGAAAGAAGTGGGTGAGGAACAGAATAAATAGGGAAACACGTATCTGCCTTGCTAAATGTTTAACAGATGCAGTTAGATGAAGCAATGCCAAAGGGGCATGCAAGACTAAGAATATGCCAACACTCATAGATGTCCAGTATTTACATTAAGACGACATTTAGAATATTATAACATTATAAATTTATATACAAAATGTTTTTTCTACGAAGGATATATAAGAGAATAATTATTTTCCCATGTATCTTACATATATGCAATGATTTGATATTTGATAAAGCCTTTATGCATATATTGGAATTCACTGATCAATAGCTTAATCTAAATTTAGCATAAAACATCAAAATATATAATTGATGGTCTTGTAAAAACAAAGAATTGTCAAGTAGAGCTTAAAAGTTGTTCAATTTATGAATGCTTCAATAAGGATCATTTACTTTCAGATAGAAGAACTCTCTATTAAAACTGCTGCTGGCAATGAAGATTTAAAAGGGGAAGAAGAAACTAATTCCTCTCTAGACAAAGCGAAAACCTCCAGCATGAGAAACCTTCTATTTGGAAAACGTTCTAAACCAAAACATGAGGTAGGAATGGAATTAAATCCATTTGGAAATTAAAGACTTTATAAATTTTTATATCAACTCTTAAATGCTTTAAACTTACAGGAAACCAAAGATTTGAAAACACCAAGAGCCTTTGATGATGAGGAGAATAAAGATGAAGATGGCAATAATCCTACTGCTGAAGATGAAGAATCTTCAATTGGAATCAGCCAAGTCACTTCTGACAAACCAAGTGAAAAAAAACATAAGATTAAGAAACAAGATAAATATGCAGTAAGTACAGTCAAATATTGGAATAAATGAGAAAATTGAGAATGAACGATTTATTAAGGGACTATAAAAAATTCACATGAGAAAGAAGTGAGAGAGGAATGGAATAAAGAGAGACACCAGCACCGGCTAAATGTTATTTAGGTACTATTAGCTGAAACCATGCCAAACAATGTCAAAGGCTAAGCAACCCACAAATTTAGCCCAAAAAATATCCAATAAATTAAATATTTATAAAGGTCTAGTATTTAAATACAAATACTATATAGAATTTAGAAGATTATAATATTCTATGTCTTGAGATTTTTTTTTAATTTTGCACAAATGGGAGAACAAGGTTATTTTCCATAGTGTGACACATACTATAATTTATAAACAAAATTACTAGGTCTCTATAGATTATGAGTAAAATGTAGCTTGCATACTGCAAGCAGATCGACAACTCTAATTTCATATCGGCATCATATCGGGATAATATACATCTTCTATCTAAGCAAGAACTTCCTATTATTTCGATAAGTGCATCAAAATAAATAATGAATACTAACTCAATGTATTTTAAATGGGGGATATATTTACCACCTGGCTTCGAACTACTTTCCTACTTACTTACTGGTAATACTTTCTAAGCAGCACAACAGAAGATCGCCATTTTTAACTATGTGTGAAAATTCAAGCAGAAATATTGGGTGCAACTGCCTTAAACGACGTCCTACTTTTCCCTTATATTCCTTATGAGAGAAATTTTAACGTGCTCTGGCATCGAACCCAGGAATAGTACGGTCTTATCTAAATTTTTTTCTAAAACCAATTCTTACTATACATCTTCTAGCCAAGCATGAAATTCCTATCTATTCAATAAGTGTATCAAAAAATATAATGAAAAACTACCTCAATGTATTTTAAATGACAGATTTTTGCATTGTTCTAGCATCGAACCCAGGATATTTTCCTTAAAAGTCATTACTATAATCGATAGATCCTGACCATACATATAGGCTCCTTGAGTTTTGATTCTCTACCTTTCAAGGAAGTATTTTTTTTTTAATTCCCGAAAATCAAAGCAATGCATTTAAATGGGAAAATTCAGGACATTAGGGCCTTCTGGAATCGAACCCATGACACCGAGGTTCAAAATCGCAATTTTCCTGGTGGTTAAACATTATGGCCAATTCGCCATAAAATTTTCAACTCAATCACGCTTGTGGTTTAGGCTGTGAATTTGTAATGAATCCGGAGAAGCGTCTATATATAATAGATGTGTTTCTACTCTATCTTACCATGTAATAGGGCCAAGAAGAGAGAGACAAGATGAATAAAATATCCATGGACAATGTAAAGGAGAATATCCAGAAAATTCAGTTATTAATCAAGAATTCATCAATTTTTCTGCGTCAAATATGCTGACATACATTTAATGAAATAAAATTATTACCATATATTTCCAAAGATATTTTGGTAGTTGAATCATAAAAATGGGCCCTCAAAATCCAGAGTTGTCTCATACAACAGATTATTATAAAATTTGTTCCTTTGAAAAACTACGAAAAGGTCTTAATTCCACATATGCTATACGTATGATATAAACTAAATTCATTGGCCATTGATAGTTTGGGGTCGTCTTGTAGGATGTATATATGCTAAGTGAGAAAACTTTGATGAAAATTTATATTGGTTACATATTAAATAAAAAATGTAAAATTCTACAATTTTTCATCACATCACATCATCCGAAATTCCTAATTTTTTATTTAATATGATCCCGATTACGGAGTTCCACCAAGTTAAGGCTTTGTTGATTGAATTTATTGAAAATTTATATCTTGTCTTATATGAAGGTCATCTTATTTGTGGAATAATATGGTAAATGCAGTATAGAAATCAACAAATTGGTGTAGCAGATAGTGAATTATATTAAATTGGAATTTTCAAGTAGAGTTCATAACTTTCAGTCTTATAAATACTTAAACAAGGTAATTTACTTGCAGAAAGGAGAGCTCCCTGGTACAACTATTTCTGCTAATGAAGGCTTAAAAAGTGAAGAAGAAATTAATTCCTCTCTAGACAAAGCAAAATCCTCAAGCATGAAGAAGCTCCTATTTGGAAAACTATCAAAACCAAAACAAGAGGTAAAAATGGAAATAGGTCTATTTGGATTTTCAAGACTTATAATATTTCATTAACTCATTAATACTTAAAACTGACAGGAAAGCAAAGATTTGCCAACGTCAAAAACCCTCCATGATGAAGGGAACAGAAAAGAAGATGGCAAGACTCCTAGTGCTGAAGATGAGGGATCTTCAATTGAAATCAGCCAAGCCACTTCTGACAAACCAAATGAAACAAATCAAGAAATGGAGAAAAATGATGAACAAGCAGTAAGTATAACCAGATCTTGGAAGAAATAGGAAAATTGAGAACATAACATTTCTTAATCTTCTATCAAAATTTCCCATGGGAAAGATTTGTGTGAGGAATGGAATAAATGGAGAAAACTTTTATAGATGTCTTAATTTTATAGAGGTGAAATTAGGAAAAACTTTGCCATGCACTTTCAATGGGTTTCCATATATATAAATTAGCCCACCCTAAATATATACAAAATCTTGCATTAACATTGGGAAAGCATTTAATAGATTGTGAAATTTAAAGTTTCATAAGAAAAATATCTCTAGGCAGAAATGTGATAGAATTATTATTTTCTATTGCATCACCCTTATATGCTATAATTCAGTATTTAAAAAAAATCTCTATGCATGATGTGATTCAGCCCAATCTTGTAGTATAATGATCAATGAGACTGGTGTCGGATGACCAAATACCAAAGGCAGGGGTTCAGAAAAAGTATCCAGAAAATTCAGTCATGTTATGAACAACATTTCATCATTTTTTCTATTTAAAACATGATATTACCAATCCAATCCAATTGAATTACCAAAAGTATATCAAATAATGTAGTATAAATATCAAAATATATATTTGATGTAGGAGATGCCTTTTCAAACAAAGAATTTTTAAGAAGAGCTCATAACTTGTAGTCTTATAAAAGCTGTAATACATAGAGTTTACTTGCAGAAAGATGAGCTCTCTATAACTACTGCTGCTGCCAATGAAGACGTAAAATGTGAAGAAGAAAATAATTCAACTCTAGATAAAACGAAATCTTCCAGCATGAGGAAGCTTCTCTTTGGAAAACGTCCAAAACCAAAACAAGAGGTAGGAATGGAAATAAATACATTTGGAATTACAAGACTTGTAAAATTTTATTTTACCGTATATGCCGGCATATAAGTCAACCTTTGAAGCCTAAAAAAATCTCTCATAAACCAGGGGTCGACTTATACGCTGAACATACAATTTAACCCCTATACCACCAAGGGGTAAATAGGTGATACTGTCTGCTTTACATTTGTTGCACACAAACTCTTGCAACTCACCACAATCATTTCTTACTGAAACTAATATTTGGCAAGTCTAATTAACATAGATATCACATTAAAAAAATTTTATCACAAATTTCGATTGTGGCCGTAAGTATGTTAAATTTTAGGGGTTGATTAATTCGCCAGCATATGTGGTAACTCTTTAATGCTTTAAACTTACAGGAAACCAAAGATTTGACTACACCAAAAGCCCTTAATGATGAGGAGAACATAGATAAAGATGACAAGAATCCAATAGCTAAAGATAACGCTCCTTCAATTGAAATCAGTCCAGCCACTTATGACAAACCAAAAGAAACAAAACAAGAAATGAAGAAAAACGATGAACTTGCAGTAAGTACAGTCAAACATAGGAAGAAATAGGAAAATTGAGGATGAGATGTCTGAACATTTTACAGAAATATCCCGTGGAAAAGAAGTAAGGAGAATAGAAATAATAGAGAAACAGGTATCAGTCAAGCTAGATGCTATACTGGTGCAGTTAGATGAAACTTTGCCATACCACGTCAAAGATTAAATCAGCCATAAATTAAGCTCATACTAAATATTCACGGAGGTCTAGCATTTATACAGGGATATACTACAACATTCAAAAAGTTCATGGATTTATAATCATTATCACTGATGAAAATAAGAATGTTTTTTTAAATGTATTAGCTTAAAATTAAGAGGATTAATAGCTCTAATTGTCTTGATAAGAATGTTTTTTATGCAAAAATGGAAGAGAATAGTCTTTTTTCACAATATCACACATGTATACTCTACTTTGATAGTTTGAGAAGTCTTTAAACGTGATTTGGTTCAGGTCTATCCTACCACAGAAACATTAGGGTCCAGGAGATAAAGATCCGGAGACCAAATACCGAGATAGGGCCCATGCACAGGAAAAGTTTCCTGAAAATTCAGGCATTCCATAGAGATTTCATAAATTTGTCCGTGACAATTATGATGGTATTCATCTAATGAGAAAAGTATTTACACATTTTTACTGCTTTATTTGTTCTTTTGTTGAAAAGTACAGCAATGAATTAATTACGAGTATTTTGTTTTAGAATTGACAGCATAAAAGGTGCCCAGATGTGGAATTTCTCTCCTGGGCCATAGTGAAGTGCCCTTAACAATATCAATGTATTTTTACGTGCTTATTTGCCATATTTTAAGTCAAAGGAGCAAATCTATAAAATTAAATTTCAGATTGATGCATTTTAATGAAGAGTTCTGAATATCATCTGTGTTTTGAAAGACACTTGTTTCCTTTAATTACCAGATTATGGTGGAATTGCAACAAGAAACTGGTGAAAGTAATAAGCCAGTCCAAGAAAAAGAAGATGGTAGGACTTCAAGGACAAGAATTCCAGCATCGAGAAAGACAGGATTCTTTTCTTTGCCAGACAGAAAAGGCAGAATGAGGAATGAAATAAAAAATCATGAAGATACAATGGTAATTAAAATAAATATTAATACAGAAAAACAAACAATGTGAAGTTCTACTTAACATGCTCAGTGGAAATTCCACATGATTTATTTTAATTTTTACTCAATAAGGAACTCCGTAAATAATGGGTTTAAATATAAATATATATCTACTTAGCAGCTGATGTACTTTTAAAGAATCATTCATTTTGTATACTAAAGTACATACTACATATTTACTATAGTCCAAAGAAGAGCCACAAAGTGCATTAAAAGAAACCAAAGTGGTAGAAAAACGCCCATCCCGGAGCAATTCATCCATACCTCGCAAGAAAGGGTTGCTATCATCTCTAGATAAGCGCAAAAAGTATAGGCATGAAGCAAGAAGACCTGAAGTCTCCTTGGTAACACAATATGACTTTAATGGTAAATGTTATGAGTCGAAATTTGTAATGAAGACTTATGACGAGTTGCATTCTTTTGGCAGGTAAAAGATTCTTTGCCAATAAAACCTGGAGATGTAGAAATCATCAACAATGACAGAGATAGACCATCTTTCAGTGGCACAGAAACATCTACAACAGTAAGTCTATATCTGATATACATTAGTTCAGGGGTGCCCAAACTTTGGACACAGTGGTCCAATCATATCACTTGTGACAACTTATCTTTAAGATGTTTCAAGAGTAAAATGTAATGTAAAACAAAATGAAGTTGTGCAACTTAAATGTTCATGCCATGTTAAAAATTTTATTTTATAATGTTTCAGCAACTTATAGTAACAATAGGTATACACACAAAGCATAAAATAGTGAAGGGGCATAGATTTTGTCAGGATGTATAGTAAGTTTGAAGTTACATCAATGGAAACTGGAATAGAAAACTATCTTATTAAGTATTTTCCACAAATTTTAAACATTGCTACTGTCTGAGCTGTTTTTAATAGAAACTATTGACTTTACCATAGAACTAGCTGGAATATTACAGGATGATGAGGATTAACTGAAGACAATAACGGTTTGAAACTTCACTGTTTTTGTAAAAGTTGAAAAGTTTACAGAGAGAAAATGTAGAATTTCTCCTATGATATGAAGTTTGAAGGAAATTATTTCTTTTGAAAACATTTTTTGGGGTTTCATAAACTACTCAGCTTGTAACAGCAGTACCACATCTATCAGAGATGATAAAAATTATCCCAACATCTTTATTTTTACAGTATAGTCAGTTTTTCTCAGCAAAAGTATTGACATATTTACTGTTAATTTTTATTACACACAAATCTTAACTATACGATGGTTATAATTATTTATTAAATTACAAACAGGCAACGGTGGTATTTCCAAATGAAAGGCCTGTTGATGTTGGGGAGATCAGCGATGATAGCTATAAGCTCAAAGCTGGCAGTAAAGAAGATCTCTTAAAGAGTTCATCATATCCCAGAAGAAGAAGGCCAAAAGTGAGAAGGGAATTGAAAAAAGAAGACATCAGTTTGGTAACTATTGTCAACCTGATGAAGTTCGCATAATTACCTCATGGAACTGCCACTACAGCCAATTAGCTCCTTTTTAAAACTTACTATCAGTAACACTTACCTCTGAAATTTTCGCTTTCATTTCAAATTAATTATTACTGAAGATGATACAATTTTGCAGTTATATTAATCATAAAAAATATGTTTATGTGCATTAAATTTAATTTTGTTTTTATAAGTGACTTATGCAGCAACTTATATTTTACTTTACTTTCCAGCAAAAAGATATGAGGCATACTACACATGTGACTTGGGATCCCATCAAGAAGAATTTTGTCCTTCATTACACTGATAACGAAGGCCTTAGAAAGATCTTAGTAGAGGTGATTTTTCATGACACTGCGTTGCTAAACTATAATTTATAATTTATAAATAATTATTTAACATATTATTATAGCACAAATAATTTAATTCTGGACCTATGACATATACATTATCTATCTGAATACCAGCTAGGATTCTTGAGAATTATATTATAATTATTATATAAATCTTAGAAAATAGTTACTGAGCAGTTATTTTGATTAAGATTTACGACAAAGTTGATTGACAATTTACTATAGATGCAGTATTACTGTAGGATACGAGACACTTTTTACATCACATTAATGGTATACATTCATAAGAAAAAAATTTACGAAGGAGGCCAAAATATAGTGGAATTCTGACAGAATCGAAAAAAATTGTAAAATAAAACAGGATTTAACAGGATAAAACAACAAAGTAACTTTTACTATTCCACACTCAGAGGTTACAGTGGCGACTAGTTCTTCTGAAGATAGCCATCTTCAAGGCCCTCCCTTCCTCCTTCTACATTTCTACTCCCTTCCCTTTCGCTTATATAAGCCTTCTCATTACTTTTTAACTGGGCTTGAAGATGGCTATTACTAGCCAAAACTAGTCGCCACTGTAACTGTGGTGTGGTAGTAGTAAAAGTAAAAGTTACTTGGTTGTTTTATAAAACCTGTTTTATTTAACAACCCTTTCGATCATTCATAAGAAGATTTTAAAGAATTGTAATTTGAATGGAAAATATTTCAGAATATCTTTTCAATGTAATTAAAGTTTTACAGAATAGGAAATGATTTGTAGAGACTGCTTTGGTAGAAGAAATGAATCATAAATTTAAATTTTTACTGTAGAATATAAGGATTATTTTATTGCAACATTTTTATATTCAAATAATAAATGAATGCTTTTCTTTTAGTGTTTTTTATCAAATAAGCATATACAATCAAAGAATAAAAATCATACATTTAACTGCTTGATTCTCTTTCTTTGAAATCTTTCCAAAATCTGCTTATTTGTGATCATAGGAAAATTACTGCAAAGAAGCACCTGCTCCAAGACAGAGAAGGCACAGTTATTCAATGGCCATGGATGATACTGATACAGAAATCTTTGAAGAAATTCCCCGAGTCAGTGTATCAAGCTTCAGTTCTGAAGTATCAAATCGTGAGTTATTTCCAAAGTGAACAAGCATGTAATGTATCATAGCAGTGGTTCCCAAACTTTCCAGTCCGTGGACCCCTTCAAAGAGGAAATAACACTCAAGGACCCCTTTTCAGTTTTAGCAAGAACCAAACAATAATATAAAAAACTCATACATTCATTGTTTTTTAATTCAAAAGAAAACCATAATAGTTTAAGACGCCATCATCATTTATCAGCAAGAGTGTTTCAGATTAAAAAATTTTGGGTATCCTCTAGTTCTTGTTAAAGCATCTGCAGTCCCCAAAAATATTGCAGCAGACCCCTTGGGATCCACAGACCACACTTTGGGAATCTCTGCATCATAGGTATTAAAATTAACTGTTATAAAAGCAGGATTCAGTTTTCTGAAGTGAAATGGTTTACTTAGAAAAATATTATTCCTTTTTACTTTCTCCATATACGAAGTATAGAGAAAGTATTGTTTTCATGAAAAAATTTGACTTCGAGATTTCAACGGAAATACATGTTTTGGGGTCCCTAGAACACGTTTTAACCATTTTCGGAATGATGTCTGTGTGTATGTGTGTGTTTGTGTGTGTGTGTATGTATGTGTGTCTGTGCTTGTGGGCGCTCTAACGTAAAAACTATTGATGGTATCAATACCAAACTTCATATATAGTACTGTGGTGTGTGCTGTCAGAGTTGATTAGTTTTTGGAGTAAATCGGTAAACCGGAAGTTGAGCTTCATTCATCAAAGCTCATTTCCGGTTTTCTAAATATCTTCATAAATATGATATATATGTATATTGTATTCCTTATAAAAGTTTTAGAAAATGTGTTTTACTATAACTTTTGTATTTAACATATTTTTTTATCACCGGTTGATTAGGAGTTATTCAGGAAATACTGATAAACCGGAAGTTGCTGATTATGTATTTTTTGGGAGCTCTGGGCTCTATGGGCGAAAGGCCAATTTCATCGTTTTTCATCGATCATGTCCCGAAAAACATTATTTATAAATTTTGTGACGTCAAAGATAATAATATATAAATTAATCACTCATCTTCCAAGTTTAGATTGAATATATAGTTCGAAATTACTGTCGTAGATAAATATTTACATCTTATATATGGAGAAAGTCATGTGCTGGCCACATCAGATTTTTTGATATTCAGAAGACCTTAAATGTCAATTGAAAACTCCTTTATATTATGACAAATAAATTACAATTTTATTTTATACATCTAAAGTTATGAGCAGGATTCCACATCAAGATATCTCATTTCAAATTAGTGGGATAAATATATGTATTTGCACTTAAAATGTAAGTTCATTCCATGTTACACTTTTATCACATAACATATTGTGTGAGGATAAATATTTCCAAAACAAAATCTATTGTATTTGGTAGATTGAATGGACTGAATGATTCTAAGTTGAATAGGCTGAATGAAAGGTGCATAAATGCAAGTGGAAGAGTGATGGATGGTATGTGATGAATGATCCAAGGTGAGAATTTGCCAAAATAGGTTGTAGTGACATAAAATGGGATTGTACACCCTTCTCATTGCATGGTAGCTAATTTATGTGTGTGCTGAGAGGAAGAAAAGTTACAGCTGGATTGAATGAATGTAGATAAGAAGATATTTTACCTGGCAAGAATTAAAGGGGTGTTAGTAACTAAAAATTAAGGATTGCAATAGAATGATAATATGTATAGAGAAATAGGAGAAAGTGAATGGGAGAGAAAAGCATAAAATAAAATTTTTGAACATGAGATGATCAAGAAATGTGATGGAAGGCCTAAAGAACTGTAGTATTATACTCCCGTATAATATTATTATTATTTTTGCAAGTAATATTTATACTATTTACTAAAGTTACTTCATGTTCATTTAAATACAGAGAAATAGATTGAGATATCCGAGAACAAATTCATTTATTTATCACAACAATCATAATTATAAACAAACTCCAAACATGACAATGCCAATATCCTATAAGAACAAAATGGAATAATATATGGATGTGCCTGAATGATGAATTATATAAAAGAGTATAGGAAAGTATGAAGAAATATTGTGCATTTATAAAGCAACTAGAATTTATTCTCTGAAAGGAAATAGTGTAACCTATCTTTATGTCTGACTATGGTCCATAATCCTAAAAATTCTTGTGTCCCAAGATACACAAAACTTTAAACATTCAGTAAACTTTAAATTACGTCAATCATGATTTTTATTTTATAGGTAAATCATCAGGGAGAAATAGGAAAAGAGTGCCCATTGCAAGACCAAGAAGTGAAATTGTGAGGGGAAACCAGCCTTCCACTGAACTCTAATTGTGCCAGCAAGTTGTAAAAATATTTAAATTGCAATGCTATTGTGCTAATAGTTATACTTGAATGAAAATCCATACATTTTAATGGGAAAATCAAGCAATTTAACAACAACAGCACTCATTTAATAATAATAGAAATTGTTTTTTATAGCCTAATTGTGCATAATTTCATAATTTTGAACTAAAGAATTTCTATTGCATCAAATTTCATCTTATATGGAGCACTGATATGACAAAATCATAAAATTAATATCAGTTCATTAACTAGAATCTTTACACTACCTATTGAACAAAATTTTCAATGTTTCTATAAAGAGTATTGATTCATCTAACTAAAAAGCTTTCATCACCTCTGTAATACATTTGTAATAATATACCAATTTTAGTAATAAAAAGTAATCCTTAAATTTAAGCTATACTGTATTAATATTTTTACCTATGCAAAATAAGATAAACTGATTTTCAATGAACAAAATACTGAAAATGGTGTGGTAGAAATCTCTTAATTTGTTTTCTTTTACAAAGAAGGCAAAGGTCTTTCTAGGAAAGACACTGGATCTACAAGTGTGAGAAATATTTGCAAGGGTTTCATTAGCTAATAATTACGGAGATCTTGACCATAAACTGCTAGTCAGAAAAAAGCGTTCAAGATCTATAAACACCAAGTTATACCACTACACTATTTTCATCCATATTTGATAAACTTTGTAATACTAGATTTGGAAGTTTAGAGATTTTTAAATTAGTCTTCAATTACGTATTTTCTATTCAAGTGACAGGGTTAATGAATTAGTCAATCCAAATTTCAAAGGATGCGTTTTTAAGTGGACAACACACATATACTGTTGGTGATTTCAAAATGAAATCAGGAATAAAAAAAATAAAATGTACATATCTGTAATTTGTTCATAGTGTTTCATCTGATCTAATCCTAGTACTTATACTTGGTAGAAGAAAGAATCATAAAAATAATCATCAAGAAGATACAACTTTTATTTTACGGATCCAAATATCAAGAAAACATTAAAGGCAAGTATTGTCGTATCATACATTTGAACATTACCAGAAGACCATCATGGTTGGAGCAGTTATTTAAATATTCATTCTTCATTCAAAACAAACGCAAAAGTTCAGACATTTTATTCATTCGCTATTCAACAAATTTTTTCTTCAAAATACTGGTGTTTTCATTTAATTGCCAGCAAAATCAACTCTTTGACACCAAAATAGTTATAAGGTTAATTCACTCAGGAGCTGAAGAACATTAGTTTTGAAAACAAAAGAATTTTTAAATACTAGTGCTGACCATGTTAACCTTTAAATACAAATATATGTAAATAATTACGAAGTATTAATAAAGGATGTCTTAAAAGTATAATTTTAAATATATCGTATAAAAATATAATCTATAATAGAACATTTTTGGATAAAATACCACCCGGTTGCAAAAATATAACAGATGTAGAGGAATTAATAAGACTAAGCTATTTTTGAACTTCCAAAAAATGTTAGCACCTGTCATTTGCCCTGGAACGAATATGTTCTTCATGTCACCGTCAGCAAACTCAACCTCGGGTACATGAATGTGTTTACCCAAATATTTTGTAAAAATTCATAATAGTAACAATTGCAATTGCGAGAAATTATATTACGTTAACGACTACTTTCGTGATCCTATCAGTCCTCCCAATACCATAGATTTGCGCTGTTCGTTAGTCAATTCTACAAAATTACTTATCTATTTCGCAAGAAATCTTAGAGAATATTATTTATATTTTAATTCACAATAACCTGTATGTTTCCAGGAAGGAAATAACTGTGCCGGCTTTCTTGGGATCCTTAATCAGCAAGAGTATGGTAAGTAAAATTTTGAAGGTACGCTAATTGAAAAGTAAACATCGTCAGTTTTCACGAGTATGTGTAAATCACCGAGATAATAGCTTTTACGGTGTTGATAGAACAGTTTCATTGCTTTCGAGGGGTAGTTATCTACTTCGTGAGGAATTCGTGAGTTGAGCCTTGTTAGTCACTCACCATGCACGATCAAATATCCGCTTTTCGCAGGAGCAGACAGACGATGTTGAATTGACCGATGAATCAAGTCAGTTAACCCCAGTTAAGGTTAGTTTTTCGAATCAGGCTGTTTTGAACGCGATCAAAATATACATTCGAGGGAAGCTTTCATTCATAACGCTTTGTGTATCTTCCTCAGATGAAGTTACAGTCATGTATAAACGTCGAAGGACAACCCGGGATTTCCCAAGTTCAAGAATCTGGAGATAAAGCAAATAAGTATGTAAAGTTAGTTAATTTTTTTACTATCTTCGAATCATTCTTACTAATTTAGCAGTCATAGGAATATATATCTTTTCTCTTTACTTCTGTTGCACTTGCAGTGGAGCCCTACCTATCGTTAATAAGAAATCCTTTTGGAAAAATATGCAGCCATCGAAATCCTCTTGGTTGGCGACTAAATGGAAGATGGGAGTTCAGCACGGTATTGTTATTATATTACTTCCCCTGCTTTTTTGGGGGATTTTATATTCTGCTGTTGGTGATTCTGCTGCACCTGGAGGAAATGTCTTTGCTTTGGGTCTCCTCTTTGGAAGTGCAGCCTTAGCTGGACCAGTTGCAGCTCTTATCCGTATGCCTCCGTTGTTGGGTATGCTACTTATGGGAATATTTCTTAGAAACGTCGGCGTCTTTGCTGTCAGTGGAGCCTTCATTGAAGTTGTAGGTGTTCTTCGGTAGGGCTGATGAACTTTTGTTTTGAATTGTTTTTACCACTCTTTTAAGCATAATTGGGCTGATATTAATTTTCCCCATTTAAATCTGCAGGAAAATAGCTATGGCAGTAATCCTGACAAAAGGGGGTCTTGGTTTGGATGGTGGAGCTTTGAAAAGGCTAAGTTTTATGGTTTTAAGACTTGCTTTCTTTCCTTGCATCACCGAAGCTGCCACCATTTGCGTAGCTTCTCATTATCTTCTTGGATTTCCTTGGCTTTGGGGAGCTCTTCTTGGGTGAGTCACTCCTTAAGTCGATTCATTGGCATTGCTAAAGAACTAATGTGAAGCAAAAGTGTCATAACTATATGATCAGAATCAAATAATCAAGTGTACCAGCTGTTCAAAATTTGGAATTATATTAATCTTTACTTATGTTTTCCAAACAAGAAAACAGTAAGGAAGAACGGACAAGAAAAAAGTCTGTCATGACTGGGACTTGAACCTGGTCCACCCGATTGACGGTAAGTCGCTCTACCAATTTGTTAATAGCTTATTGGTAGAGCAACTGACCAGCAATCAGGAGGTCTGGGTTTGAGTTCTCGTCTTGTCAGAATTTTTTCTTATCTATTCTTCCCTAGGAATTTTCCTAAGTGCATGTAACCTTATTGCATAAAGTCACCTTTCCAAGGCCATATTGATCCATTGATCATTGGTAATGCACAACTGAAGAAGACTGACCTTAACGTGGGAAGATCTGATAAGTCAGAAACGCTGTACATTAACTATTCTAGGTAAAAGCCATGAATTAAAGATGTTTTGAAGTATTTTTCAGCAGAAAATTCAGCATAAAATCGACTGAGGAGGCCAAAATATTTTAAAATTCCTTAGAATATTTAACCGTTACTTTCTCTTCACCTACTTTCTTTTTCGGTAGACATCATTTGTTTGCTGAAATCTTTTGAATATCTCTGTGAAAACTCACACCTATACGATTTGAAACCAATCAACTTCTCCCTTAAAACCACATCAGTCATATTTTCCATATTAGATCTCATTTCATTTAGTGTTATCATTCTATTTGAAGTAAACACTGCACTTTAAAACTTATCTTATTGTCTATTTCTAAAGTCTAAAAACTCCTATTAACACATCATTAGAAATGTTATTTACCGATGTTACTGATCTAATAAGATGCATTAAATTAATTAAAATAATTCAATTATTTATATACTCCCATTAATGGAGATGTATTGCATTTGTTTTTGTAGAAGAAAGTCTATGCTATAGCAAATGAAACTGAGCAGAATCTTTATGCTGTATCATCTAAAATCCAAGAGATAGTTCCAAGACAAGCCTAAATAACACCAGAGAATCATTTTATTCCTTCTGTAAAGTGAAGCTAGGCCAAAAGATAACTATTTTCCATGTTATCATTTAATTTACAGAGGCGGTATCTTGTAGCGATTGAAGGAGTTTAAGAAAGAATTTATAAATAGGAGAGAAAATCACAGTTTGGGAAGTATGAGTCTTCAGTTAACAGTTCAGTTTTCAAATAACAGTTTTCTGATAATTTCTGAATGAGTGCACCTATAGATGTATTCACATTTTAGTAATTGTATAGGAAAAAAAACATATTACATTCTTTATTGAGTATAAATTATGTTACCTTATATTAGAGGGCTTGGGACCTCAAGCTTATAGTTTCAGTGACCTGTATTAGCTGTTCGGAAAAGGATTAGAGGTCAAAGATAACCTATTTCCATTTCAACTATTGTTACTTCTTTGTGAATTCTTACTGAGTAATCTTTTGAATCAAATGCTATATACTATATTATTTACAATGCTTTAGATTAAGCATATTTTTCTACTCATACTTTTCATCAGCTTTATATAGAAAATGGAAAAACGTTTATGAATACACAACAAAAGATATGATTTCTCAGAGGCTAGGGCTATAAAGAATTGAGCTTAAATGTGGCTTATAGGCCACAGGTTCTAGATCAAAGAATTGCTTACAACCAAAAGAGAGCTAAAGACAATGATGCCACAATGCTATTCATTTCTCTATTGCAGAGATTTAAGTTATAGTAATTGAGGCTCAGTTCAAACATTCAAGGGGCAAACTTTTAAATTGCTTGCAGGAAAATTTAGTGTGGCTATAAAAGCAAACATGTTTTATTTATGTACCAGATGAGATAGATGGGATTTTAATTTTACATGATACTATCAAGAAATGTGTAAGAAGTCTCCGAAAGGCTAAAATCAACACATTTGATGACTCAAAATTCCATTATTTGATGTAGGGAAATGCCAAATTTGTATCTAAGAACCAAATATGAAATTGATCCTGAAACTATGGAATGAAATGGATGATAACTTCTTTAAAATGCCTCTGGTATTATAATATTTCCTGTAAAAAACAAATATAGTAGCACCATTATGATGCTTGCTAATTTATTTTTAGGTTTGTAATTGCTGCAGTATCTCCTGCAGTTGTCGTTCCATCTCTACTTAATCTTAAAGAAAAGGGTTACGGTGAGGAAAAAGGAATCTCAACTCTTGTCATTGCTGCTTCCAGCATTGATGATATATTGGCAATATCTGCTTTTGGCGTAGTCCTTGGAACTATCTTCTCTGAAGGTTAGATAAGAGTAGTTATTTTTCTTTTCTCCCTCAGTGATTATTGTTTGAAGGCCAAAAAGTATCATTAACATTAACCTTCCAACATTGACCCAAAAAATTTATTTTCATTCTTCTGCAGCCAAAATGCTATATCTTATCCTTACTGCCATAAATGGAACCAGCCACTTTTATAACTTTTGCTTTCCTTTCCTTTTTTCATTTCTCTTATTTGTTTAATGTTCACCAAACATGAAAATCATAAATATAAAGTGAATTAACAATTTTTTAAACCAATGTCCAAATTCCCTTCTCGTGTGCTTCAAATAAAGAATAGTACACTAAAAATTCAAGAGATATAAACAAATGACAAGGTGAATATTTCAGTGTTTTTACTTATTGTCATATTTTCAGTTGTCAGTTTAGGCATATGTGAAAATAGAGAAATATTGTAAGGAATGCTCTAAGTTGTTTATTAAATATTGAATTTCCTTGTTTTTTGGAAGCATTTGTTGTAAAATGATTTGGCCTCACACAAGTCAGCAAACACTTTGACTTGCATAACAAATAACGTTTTCAACAGAAGCTGGGAAATGTAGTGAAAAAAAATGTATTGGATGATCAGCTTCCAGACTTTTAATATGCAATGATTCTAATTCTAAGATCATAAGGGATCATAAGATCATAAGGGGATCACATCCAAGGGTTGGATTTGGCATTTTTTCTTTGGATCTGCAAGGTATTTGTTATAAAAAAGGAGGGGAAAACATAGTATGAATTATTAGTAATATTGCTTAAAGGAGTAGTTGAAACAACCGTCTAAGTATTAAAAATTAAAATTTCAACCATTGGTTCAATAAAAATTGAGACACATAACGATAACTCTGAAATCAATATTTTAGAGGCATTGCTTTTTTAGAGCATTGTTTGATTGAATGTAGTAAACAGTTTAGTTGCTGTTGAAAAGATAGATCTTTTCATATACCATGAAATTTTATTTTTGGTGTCTAAGAGAAAGATTCAAATAACCCTTAACCTTCTCGGCAAGTTATGTCCATTTTATCATACCCTTTAAAAAATTTGATTTTCATGCATTTAGGCAATTCTGGATTAAAATTAAAATGTAAATTAGCCATTTGCCACAAACAGCATATGTTAAATGTATGGCATATAGAATAACATTATGCAGTAGATCAATATAAAGGTTGCCACTTATACTTGTTATGGAAAGAAGAATCTCTATGTTCTCAATTGTATGATTCGTGGCAATTACAATTGATTGACCTTCTAAGATTATGAGTGGGAATGTATCACATAATGTCCATCTTGTTTTATTTAATAGTTATTACATATTTCTTATGTAAATTAAATGATTGACTTTTCATTCTCAGGGACTATCAGTGAACAGATTATGCATGGTCCTCTAGAAGTGATAATTGGCTTGAGTTTTGGAATATGCTGGGGCATGCTGGTTGGATTAGTTGTACCCAAAGGTGAAGTAAGTATTTACAATATTCAAATATTTTATTTTTACTGGATTCACGTCTTTGACATACATATTAAAAATCCTTCAATTTAGAATTTAGGTTTGAAGTGTTGCCCACTTAATGATATTATTTACAGATTTCAGTCAGGAATATTAATAACAAGAATTATTAATGTTCAAAAGATTGACTGCGGCTAAAATGGCATACAGTTTAGAAGAACTCAACAACAATACAAGACCCCGAACACTTAATAAGCAATAGTTACAAACTTTTGCGAGCTGTGATTGGTCAGACATTGTGTGACTCTGCCAATTGATTTTATTAAAGTATAATAAATATACAATTTTTATAAACTTAATACGTTACAAAATGTATTGGTCTGATGCGGATTTTAAATTTCAAGGATCATCAATCGTGACTTCTCTGAAATACAGCAAATTTTTAACGTATACCTGATTATCTTTATTCAGAAAATACTGCATGAATAAGTTTTATGCTTGTTAAAACAATACTGTCACCATTTATACAAATACCAATCCTATGTGAAGAAACTTTTCATTTATGATCTGTACATTGCCAGTGATCATCTTATCTATTTTTATGGTAGATTATCATCATCAGTACACAAAAAACACATTCCTAAAACTATACCAAATATGGTGATTCTTTACTTACAGCCCAAAACCGTGCAACTGCGATCTATGTTGGTTGGTGGTGGGGGTCTCTTTGCTGTGCTTGGTAGTCAAGCAGCTGGTTATGATGGTGCTGGTCCACTAGCATGCATCACAGCAGCCTTTGTTGCGTCCTCCTGTTGGAAACATTATGAAGGCAATGAAGCTACAGTCAGTATTTTGTTTCTTTGTTTATTTTTAAACCGTTGGTTCAAGCTGTTCAAAATGAGCATTTTTATATCATAGTTTTATCATTATATTCTCCAGAGGCAATTTATTACCCATCTTTTAAAAATTCCATTAAAATTAAGGCAATTATTTTTCAGTTTTCAGAAGACCATATAATACATTATGATTGGAAAGATTTAAAGTTTTCCCATTATATTCTGGAATCAATATTTTAGCTCTTTGTAGCTGTTGTTTTGCCTGTCACCATTCTTTTATTTTCCAGAACCCTGTGGCTGCCACATTTTCTGATATTTGGCTGATTTTTCAGCCAATTTTATTTGGCCTGATAGGAACAGAAGTGAAGTTCAGTGAAATTCAACCAGAGACATTATCTTATGGACTTGCTGTTCTTATAATTGGATTGGCTGTAAGTTTTCACGGAATAATATGCTCATGGTATATTATCTTATGCTTTTATGGTGTTGATATTTTGGTATATCCACAGCATTGTAGAACATACTACATTGTTTTGTTGAAATTGCCATTAGTTTCTTCATAAGGTTTCTATCTGAAGAGGCTGATAGCAATGTTGGTGAAATATATTTGTATATTCTACAATGCTGGGAATCCCATGAAGTCGCATTTATCAATGTAATCTGTATGCAGTGAAAGCATCACAACCAAACATCTTTATGATTTACAATTAACATTAAAAGATTATAATAGAAGTTTTCTGGTAACATACTCGTTTGAAACAACATAAATGCATTTATCGACATTTTTGTACTCAGGTACTGATAACACAGTGTTATTGATAAACACTGTATTCTTGATTTCCAGATCAGAGTTACAACCTGTCTGATAGTCACCCAAGGAGGCATTCTAAACTTCAAGGAAATCATATTTGTAGCAATTGCCTGGTTTCCCAAAGCTACAGTACAGGTTAGTGGAAGTTAGATAAGCTGTAATTCAAAATTAGCAATTGCAGACTTTCATTTAAAATGTTAAATATTTATATACCAACTTATTAGAGTAAGTTTTCTCTTAAAACCTTCTGTTGTAAAAAAATATGGTTTCATGAAAGGTTACGACTAGTCTTTATTTTGCAATTGTTTTTTATGTATAATATGCCGCATTATTATTTTAAATATCTTCCCTGCCTGGCCTGAAAATAACAAATCTCACTCATGTATCTATTAAGCATTCCTTTCATATCAGATTTTCACTCTCAGTTATTGAGTTATTATTTTGAAATTAATTTTATTGTTGTTTAAAATATAAAATATGAAGAGAACGGAAAAAAATCTGTACAAGGTCATCTACAAACATTTCTAGTTTGGTTAATTGAATTTATTTTGTAAACTCTCAAAGAAAAAAAATATATCAACACAAAATTTGCTGCAGACTATAGTTTGGTCACATCTGATCCAATAAAGAAGAAAATTCTAATGGTCATAAAAAATTCAAACCAAGTTGTCCTCTAATACAGAATTGTTCCAAGTACATGTTTAAGGGATGTTGGTTCAAAAGCAAGATTTTAGTCAGTGTTCATTTGAAGTTCTGTTAAAAATAAATGTGTTGACAATTATGTGAAAATTTCTTTCTTATTTTCTATTTTATTTTACAGAATTTGATTATTATGTTGTCCTCTGTCTTACTTTTTCCTCCAATTCAATAAGTCCAACTTGTATACAAACCATATTTATCAATCATTGCTTGTTATAATAAAGAAGTTAATTAAAAGTTGTTTTTCTGTCAATAAATCAATATTTTTTAATGTTACCGAAATGAATTTTTGAGCAGAGTAATTCTTAAGTAATTTTTACTGTAACTTTCTCAAAACAATAAAAATTTATGTATGTACACTTATCAATCTTAAAAAAATAAAATATTTAAGTACTGGATCCAAAATTTTGTTTTCCATAGGCTGCATTTGGACCCGTGGCTTTGGACATTGCCCGTAAAAAGTTCGATGAGTCATTTCCAACATATACGACAGTGTCAATCAATTCTACCATGACTGAAGAAACCCCTTTGGAAGAATTGTATGATGGAAACACTTCGCTAAACCTTTCAGCTCAAGTTTTGACCATAGCAGTCCTTTCTATATTGTTTACTGCACCAATAGGTGCTGTAGGTATAGCCTTTTCAGGACCATGTTTATTGGACCAGATGGTAAAACCTAAAGAAGAACATGTATCTCCAGTTAGGGCAAGAGGACGGAGGTCTAACCAATCTCAGGGAGCTGATTCTTCAGGGCCATGATTCTAAGAATCTGCCTCAGCCAAGGTTTTGTTGGTAGAGTTAGGAGATATCTCCTTGAATCCACTATTTTGCAGTTGTATTTTTCATTAGCTAAGGTATAGCTAAGATTTTTGTCGTGGACTCAAAACTTAAGATGCAAAATATGCCTACAGCTCTGAAGTAATGATTCTGTCTGTGAATCTATCTCAAAAAGGGATTTCAGGAATTTAGAAATTTATATTAGTGAGGTATATTTAAAAATTTTTAACAGTGCCATTGATGGCTACATTTTTGGCTGATCACTTAATTTTTTCAATTATTTGTAAGGTTTGTGAAATATTTTTAGAAATTGATTTTTCCAATGCTTACACACTGAGTTTTGATGAACTTAACTTCGAACGGAAGAGATAGGATTTAAGGGTGAAATTTTTGTAATTCAAGAGGTAAATTTGGTAAAATAGGCAGTACAGGAATTGTTAAAAAAAACAGTTTTAAGACTCAAGGAATCGTTTAAAGTATATGACAAAGGAATTATACAAAAACTTTGTCTACTATGATGCTAAATTATTTTGGCAAGTGATTTACAAAATTTTCATTTGGATCTTAGATTCTTAACTGGCTAGTATTTCAACTGCTAAAAATTTTTTTATTAACATGAACAAAATTTTCAATTGAATTTGTCAGATCTCTGCCAACCTTCTCTTTAATGATTTAAATGCAAAAGAAGCATGTTTAGAATATTTGCCAAATTTCATGGATGATCATCGCCAGTTATTGCTTTAATGCATGGAGAAACAGTAAAAATGGTGTAGGATTCATTGCAACCTGATTCCTTGGCGTATTAGTCACTAATCGTAAAAGAGAAATGAAAAATCTCAGTACTTAATTTGGCTGTAAAAATTGGTAGTAAATATATTTTAATAATCTTCGAGTTAATTATCTCATAAAGAACTTGACCTATAACATCTCCAACTAAAAATCTCATTGAAATAACTGCATTTACAATTGACAGTTTGATTAATTGCTTCTGACTAATTAGAAGTTTCTCTCAGGGAAGAAATATTTGTTAAAAGATACGGAATATTTTGACTATAAAAAGAACCATAATACAAGTATTTATAGTTGGTAGCTCTTTGTACTCAAATTTGAAATACTTAAACTCATTTTCTTCAAATTTTGTGAAGCAAAGGCTGAAGAAAATTTTTATAGCCCTGTTACTTAATTATACTTATTTGTCATGAAAATTTTTCAACTATCTATATAGAGCTATTTCAAGAAGAAGTAAGCATTTTTAGGGTTTCAGGATGTAAAGCAATTGAAATGATAATATCATGAAACCTGAATCTAAAGGTATAAATATGCCAAAGAAAATTATGAAGTACTTGGGAAAAATCAAAGATATTGATGACAGATTTTAAACTAAAGATACAGCCATGGTTGACACCAAAATGATAAAATCATTTTGGATTTCAGAATGCTAGTAAGGCTTTAATGTGCAGTTTGGAAACATTAATATATATGGGGTAAATGCATATTTTTCTTTAATTGTTATGAAACATTTTCAAGGCTCTATTCTTATGATTGTTACTCACGTATGTACCTGTTTTCGCAAGATGAAAAATGGAAAATACTGAATTTCTTGTAAGCTTGGCTTTTTTCTTGTTACAAATTTAAGAATTACTCCAAAGATGTGGTAGTTACATAACTGAGAAGTGAAAGTTTTTGCCATAAGCCCTAATTATTGGAGTAACTGACAAAGTCAGCAAAACTAAAAGGGTAACTAAATAAACAAATTTCTTCGGATATAATGTTACTACTTAAAAATCGAGGTACTTACCAAAAGAAATTCTAAAATATATTGTTATAGATTGTGTATGTATTTAATGGCCAATTTTGCCAGCAATTGTATTTATCATCACGGAAAGCTTATAGCCTAAATTAAACAGAGTGCTTTATTTTTTTAACATTTATTAGAAGATGAGAATGTAAAACTGGTTATTTATTTTGTTTTAATCTTTATCATTACTTAAGGTTTCATGATTTCAAACATTCTTTCCAAAGCATTTGGAAAGTATTTTGTTAATATATCTAATATTTTGATGCTCACTCTCTAAATCAAATTAAAGAGATTGATTTCACTGTTTTTTTTTAACTTAATAATGCTTCAAATGAAAATTTAGCTTTATTTTGTTATTCTACTTATTTCAGCTTAGTTCTTCGTGCTCTCTGTAGGCCACCAGTTGAAATTTTAGCATTTTCTGAATAAATTATCCTATTTCCTATTTTTACTTAAAGTGAAGTTTTTCTTGTAAAAATTTTCCAATTTCCCCAAATTCATGAATGCAATGTCAGAAAAATACGTCTTAAGGTTCAGTTTCACTGGCTAATAGCTGGTGCTGTAGGAATTAAATGGAAATTTTGCGAGTAGAAATGCAAAATCAAGAAATATTTTGGATGCACTGTACTAATATATAGCATCGCGTTTCAAAAATGAAATGAATGAATGAATTCATTCATCATCTTGTTGCTGTTACCAAAGTAATTTTTTTTTATGAATCAAAAGTCCTTCAAGTGATGATGTAAGTTTGGATTAATGCAAATTATTACATCTTACTAAAAACAGTTTAAAAAAGTTTTCTTGAGTGAATAGTGTGTAATTTTTGCCTTACTTAGAATATCAGATACAATCACTCATTTTGTAACTCGAGTTACAATTTCTGAACAATGTTTCTTTTTGTCCTACTTGGATTATCAGATAAAATTACTCTCATTTTACAAGTGAGTAATATTACCATCTAAGATATCTTTCTATGTCTTCAATGTATTTGTTTGATTTAGATGTGATGCATATACTAAATGAATACATTTCTGTTTCTACACAATATGTACTTAAATATAACAGCAAATATATATTTTTCTCATAACTATTCCATAAAAGAGTATTTATTTAGCCCAAAAGAAAGAACTGTTAATGGTATTGATTTTGAAGATCATTTTCATCTTTGAGCTCTTATCTCAAATTCTTTTCCTAGTGAAAATGGAACATCCAGGTATGAGATTTTTCTCTTGCAATGAAGTTAAGTTTAGATTTAAAATTATAAAATGTCCTCTTACCTAATTATCAAACCAATTTTCAAAAGATCTAGCTGAAAGTTGTTGTCCATATTGCGATATTGTTAATTGATGCTGCTTTGCAGTATGTTACAGTGAGCCCTATAAAATGAAAATATGATTTAGAGCTACTAATATTTTATGCATGATTAAAATGGAGATACACTATAGTTCCTTAATTGCATACAAATTAAAAAATTATTGAGAGTTATCCAAACCACAAGATATTTTAATCAATTGCCCAGAAACCTCATACTTTTTATCTTGAATGTTCTTCACTAATGAGAGCTAAAAATTGAAAAGAGCAACAGATTTATTTTATCTTAAGCCTTTTCTTATCAGAACCATTCATCCTTGAGAACTTTCAATGGTAAAACTGATGGAAGTAGTCATCATTAATTAGTACTTCATAATTTTTACATACAGCAGAAATTAACTGTGTAAGCCGAAGAATTAACACTATAGATAGAAATTAACACTTTAAGCTGCATTCTGTAAAACCACAATAATTGTTAGTTATGTAGTCTTGATGGGATATTTATGCTTTCTGAAGATTTTTTAAAGTTGGAAATTCAAGTTTAGAAAACTCTTTTCCAGTTTGCTTTTAGTATTACATATTGTACATTAATGAGAATCATTGAAAAAAAGAATTAAAAAGGGGCTATTTGCCTTACTTACTTACTTATTACTTCTGCATTTGCTAGAAGCAAAACCATATTGCTTTGACACAAATTGTTATGGAGGCATTTCAATCTACAATGTCATTTATCAATATCAAATCATGTACAAATTATATGATTTGGTACAGGCTCACGCTTGGGTTTTAACAATAACTATTCTATAATCATACTAATTACTTAAAGATAAAAATCATCACTCAACTATAGAAATGTTGCATAAATAATTCAATAAATAAATGATCAATGGTGTTCAGATATAGATATTAGCAACTATGCCATAGAATAATGTGCCAAACTATATTCAACAGTTACATGCAAGTCTAACGACTAACTGTTTATGTATTAATGAATTATAATTTTATATCCTTTCGAGGAAGAATGAAAATTAAGTTTCTCCCTCATCTCATTTGATAGTCAGCGATTTGCTTGACTAATACTTCGTTCTATTACTTCCTAGTCATTTATAAGATACAAGAGCCTTTATGTGATTACAATGACATTCACCTTAATTAATTATAAAAGAACTTTGCTAAGGATAGTTACAAACAAAAAAAAGTAAGGGTATAAGTGAAAGTAATGCCATACATCTTTTAACTTGGCAATCAGATATACTTAATTGAAATTACCATTAATATTTCAAATAAAAATTATAGTAATTGAAAAGATAAAGTTACGAAACGTGAAAATTATCTTTTACAAATACAAGGAGACATAAAAAATGGATGACCACACAGCAGTCTGGCTGTGTTTTGTTTTATTGAGCAAGAGAAGCACCTCTAACATCAATATGTTTTATCAACCTAAAACATTGATAGAGATGGCTTATAGAAAAATATATGGAGATGCAAATAAGTCGGAGGTTCACAGATTAAACATTATACTAAGAAGGGTAAAAGTTGCAATTTCTCCCTGACGGTGCCAAACGCAACTTTTACCCAAAGAATTTACAAAACAAGGACCAGGACAAACGAGGGAAAAGGTTGTATAATACTGTGACACTAAAGCATAATATACTCACAGCAATATTTCTTCATAAATACAGCATTCTCTTGTACTGATTCTTGCTAGCCTTTAAATAGATACAATTAAAGAATAAAAACATAAAATAAGTACTTGAAAATCCTAGATTACTAATAATACTGTTTACTTGAAAATCCTAGATTAATTCTTCCTGCTTTTAAAAAATACACTACAGATGAAAGTTCCTTCTCATACGACATATTTAAACGAAAAGCGCCTGACGCCGTAAAGTGTTTTCGCGTTTCTTTCCTTAGTGATCGCTATTTTCCTAGTTCTCTTGTCTGCTTCAAGAACAGTCGAGATTGGTCGAGACCAAATATAAGGAATATAATCGTGAATTGTCTTGGAGTTGGTCACAATTCTTCAGAGTACTTAAGTCCTGGGAGAGAAATTACGAGGACAATTTATTAGGTGACAACTGCGTAGTATTATCTCATTATGTTTCGTATTTCATTTTTGATTCTTTCAACCCAATCCAGAAATATATTGCGTCTTATGCAACTTAGCTCTCACTCGTATCATTGTTAATACTTAAGCAAAGTTATTGCTATGGTGGAAAATTTAAATAGGATTTATATGTAAGTCTATTGTTACTTTTTTTCTACTCATTCTAGTAAAACGACCGTCTACAATGTTTGCAGCAGTTAGAATATGTCAAGTGGCAGTTTTGCCTGTCATTCGGACGAATACTGCTAGAAGTGGTTTAGTTGGAAATGCGAAACTGGTTTACCGAAATTTTGCGAACGATGCTCGAGAAACATTTGCATCTAGGGCCGCTCGAAGAAAAACTCTTCGTGAAAGAGCCATGGCTCCAGCCGGAGACACTGGTAACGTTTTCTGCGCAGTTTGAAAAATTTAATGTATAAATGACAATTCCCAATTCATCAGTTTTTATAATTCCCTGAATCATTATAGCATTCAATATTGGCAAAGGAGCTTTGATTGGTGGATCAGCTCTAGGTCTTGGTGCATTATGCTTTTATGGTCTCGGACTATCCAACAAAGAAGGAGCCGTCGATAGAGCGATGTGAGTACCCCATCTCATAGGTGAAGAGAATGAAGTTTGTCAATCTTCTAAAATTTCGGATCATTTTCAGGTTATGGCCCGAATATGTGAAGCAGCGCATTAAAGACACATACTTATATTTCGGCGGATCCGTTGCATTCACAGCCGCTTCTGCTGTCGCAGTATTCAGATCACCAACGATGATGAATCTGATGACCAAAAACTCTTTCCTGGTAAGGCTTACGAAATAATTATAGCATTTAAGTATCAAAAACGAATGAAGTTATTGCTACATTCCAGAAGACTTGTCACTTTTGATAAGTACTCATATTGTTTATATCATTTGAAATTTCTCACCTGGTGATTAAACTGTATTTCATATCATTTTGGTCAGGCAAAGTTAACATTGAGGGTGAAATTAAAGTGTCATTAAGGTCAAACTACCTTTGATCAATTTATGTTCTTTGATTAGGCACACTTTCAAAAAATTTTACCATGTCCAGGCGTGCAATTTTTAATTAATGTGGATTTTTAGA
Source organism: Sympetrum striolatum (assembly GCA_947579665.1). NCBI lineage: Eukaryota > Metazoa > Arthropoda > Insecta > Odonata > Libellulidae > Sympetrum > Sympetrum striolatum. The sequence continues at coordinate 42,908,454 of OX388351.1, read as the reverse complement.
ATAATTTTCATATTTCTAATTCGGTTTTAAATATGTATTTAGGCAATTGGAGCTTCAATTGCTGCTATGATCGGAAGTGGAATTTTGTGTCAAAGTATACCATATCAACCAGGTGTTGGAGTAAAACAGATGGCATGGATGCTTCACACTGCAGTTGTTGGAGCTGTCATTGCTCCCGTTTGCCTTCTAGGCGGACCTATTCTCGTCAGAGCAGCTTGGTAAACATTGTTCAGTCTGATAATTTTAACATTCACTCTATAATTACTTTTATACTTTAAATATTGCAGGTTTTAATTCAACTTTAACAATTCTAACAAATGACGAAGTAAATTTGAAGTACGCTTTACCTAAGCTTTTTAAGGAAATTTTACTTGAGTCGTTAATTGACATAGGCTATTATGGAGCATTAAAATTCCTGTTTCTGCTAATGCAAAGCAAATCATGATTGTAATTCTTTCCCTTTTCTGCATAGTGTTGAATTAATCACATTTTGTTTTAGGTACACTGCTGGAGTTGTTGGAGGTCTTTCTACAGTTGCTGCTTGTGCGCCAAGTGAACAGTTCCTACACATTGGTGGTCCTCTAGCTATTGGTTTTGGCACAGTATTTGCTGCATCTCTTGGTAAGTAACATCTGACCTGTAAACTGTCACATCCATGAAGTATTTGGGAGATGTTAGTATCCTGTACTGACTTTGCCATCTATTCGTTTACTTTTTTGTTATGGTTATTGGCTGGTATGTTGATCACTTATTGCATATTTGTAATTAACCAAATTACATTCAGCTTAGTAAGAGCCTTAATTGGGTACAAAAGAAAGCCTCTCTTTAGATACTTGGATCAATATGTTGCACACACCCCTGCCTTGAGGGGTTGATACTGTCATATTTTATGTTTGCTAGTTTCATTGTCTTTTTAAATGAAAGACTATTGTATTTCTGCATAAGATGTATTCATATCTTGAAATTCTCTTAGATAATACTGTCTTTCTTTTAGTATTAGGTTAGGTTAGTAGTTGACTAAGAATCATATTTTAACCTTGAATATGAAGGGGTATTAGTTGTAAATTTTCAGATGCCATTACCTTTCTGAAACATATTGGTATGCTCAAGTATTAATATAGTATGTAAACTTTACCAATAATGAATATAATAATAGCATTAATAAATATACCGTGTATGCTAGTGTATAAGTCAACCTTTGAAGCCTAAAAAAATCTCTCGTAAACTAGTGGTCGACTTATATGCAGAACATAAATTTTAACCCTTTACCACTGAGGGGTAAATAAGTGAAACTGCCTGCTTTACACTTGTTGTACACAAACTCTCGCAACTCACTACAATAATTTCTTACTGATACTAATTTTTGGGGGTGGGGGGTGCAAGCACCTTGACTCTATTTTCCTAAATGGTTGCTTTCGCGTATACTTAGCGGAAAAAATTAAGTTTTGGAACTATTCGTTCTAGCATCTATTTCCCTAATCTTTCTGGCAGTATCAGAACGGCCCATATAACAGCGGGGTCGCATTTTATCGGTTACATCATCTGAGGACGTAATTTCTCTGAACTTATTTAATAAATTTATCCTTTGAATTTTTCTTCTATCTTCCAATGATTTCCATCCCGCATCCTGTAACATCTGAGTGACACTCACTGTTTTATCATAGTGTAACGTTTTTATTCAACACATGACTCTACAACGTCTTTCCGAGGAAAATGGCTACCTCGTACTCTGCCCAACAGTGCCTATTTTCCCGTTACCACAACCGGCAACAATCACGCCTACGTAATGCAAATGCGCCTACGGAACACTCGGGACCGGTATTCATTACACTGCCCCCTCCTCAGCTCCGTTCCGTCCCGGAACCGGCAGCGCACTCTTGTTGATTCCCGGCTCTCAGACTCCACTCGAGCGACCCGCCCATCTTCATTGCTACCAACGTACGGAGCCAACCGATTAAAGTGAACCACTTTCGGCTTTCCAGTTGGTAATTTTCTTACTCGGTATATAACGTCATTAATCCGCTTCTTTACTTCGTAGGGGCCTTCCCAATTTGTCTGTAACTTAGATGACAGACCACGTTTCCTCTGCGGGTTGTACAGCCAAACTTGGTCTCCTTCTTGATAGCCGCCCTCCTTGGCGTTGAGGTCGTAACGCTCCTTGATGCGGTCACTGGCAATATTCAGCTGGTAGCGCACCTGCTCGTGGATGTCATCCATCTTTTTCCGCATTCTCGAGACGTAATCCTCTCCTGCCACGTCTTCGCCCGGTCTGGTGCCAAATACCAGGTCGCATGGCAGCTTGAGTTCCCGCCCGAAGAGAACTTTGGCAGGAGTTTGTCCTGTTGATTCGTGAACGGCTGATCGGTGGGCCATTAGGAAGAACGGTACATGTTCGTCCCAGTCTCGTTGGTGTGAAGAGACCATTTTCGCCAAATAGCGGTTGAGAGTGCGATTCATTCGTTCCACCATTCCGTCAGACTGGGGGTGAAGGGCTGTGGTCCTTGTCTTCCGGAGTCCAAGCTTCTCACAGACCCTTTGAAACAGATCACTCTCAAAGTTCCTTCCTTGGTCCGAGTGCAGCTCCAGGGGTACTCCGAACCGGCAAAACATCTCCTTGACCAACACATCAGCTACCGTCACTGCTTCCTGGTTAGGGAGAGCATACGCCTCCACCCACTTAGTAAAGTAATCCATGGCGACCAGGATGTACTTATTCCCTTGTTCGGTTACTGGGAATGGTCCTGCAATGTCGATGGCAATTCTTTCGAACGGGCTCCCTACGTTGTACTGTCTCATTGGAGCCTTGGGACGTTTTTGTGGCCCATTACTGGCGAAGCAGGTGGTACATTTCCTACACCAGTCCTTCACGTCGCCCGAGCAGTTCACCCAGTAGAATCGCTCGCGCACTCTCTGAAGGGTCTTCTTCATCCCTAAATGTCCGCCAGATGCCTCGTCGTGAAGGTGCCGTAATACTTCCGGGATCTTGCTTGAAGGAACAACCAGCTGCAGCCTCTGCTCCGTTCCATCCTGGTTCTCCAGTGCCCGTTTTAAAACGCCATCTTCCACCACTAACGAGTCCCATTGCGCCCAATAGCTCTTGAGTTTGGGGGAGCCTGATGAAATTTCCTGCCATTCCGGACGCTGACCCTTTTCCTTCCAAACCAGAATTTCCTTAAGGACCGGGTCCTTTCTCTGGTCAAGTCGTAACGAAGGAAGCGTCCATTCTACGGAGACCACGGTAGTTCTACAGACCCTCTCTGACTTTTCTTCGGCTCGATGACAATGAGAGCATTCTAAAGGGCACGGTCTTCTAGAGAGCGCGTCTGCATTTCCATGACTCTTACCAGGCCGATGTTCGATGTCGAATTCATACTCCTGGAGCCTCTCGATCCAGCGAGCTATCTGTCCTTCAGGGTTCTTGAACTGAAGGAGCCATTTGAATGCGGCATGATCGGTTCGCAGTAGAAACTTCCGTCCGTACAGGTATTTGTAGAAATGTTCCACAGACTTAACGACGGCTAACAGCTCACGCCTGGTCACGCAATAGTTGCGTTCGGGTTTCGAGAGCGTCTTGCTAAAGTAAGCAATAACCCGCTCCTGCCCGCCTTGGATTTGGGACAAGATTCCTCCTATTCCGAAGTTACTTGCGTCCGTATCCACGATAAATTTCTCTCGTTCGTTCGGATATCCAAGGATCGGGGATGTTGTCAATGCCTCCTTAAGCTCTACAAAAGCTTCCTGACAGTCCTGACCCCACTCGAATTTCCTGGCCTCCTCGGTGAGTCTTGTCAGTGGTTTCGCAATGTTCGCAAACCCTTTCACGAACCGTCGGTAATAGGTACACAGTCCCAGGAAACTTCTCAATTGGTGCTTGTCACGGGGTACCGGCCAACCTTTAATGGCCTCTGTCTTCTCACTGTCGACCGCAATTCCATCTCCGGACACAACGTGTCCCAAATATTTAACTTGTTGGCGCAAGAAACAGCATTTTTTCGGGCTCAGTTTTAGACCTGCCTCTCGTAGTCTCTGGAATACGCTGCTCACGTTGTCCAAGTGGTCGTCAAATGATTTTCCCACCACGATAATATCGTCCAGGTACACCAGGCAAGTTTTCCACGATAGTCCGTTCAAGATGCCTTCCATCAGCCGCTCAAAGGTCGCTGGGGCATTGCACAGCCCGAAGGGCATCACCGTAAACTGCCATAGTCCCGATCCGAGCGTAAACGCTGTCTTCTCTTTGTCTTCAGGGGCTAGTTCAACCTGCCAGTATCCACTTTTCAAATCCAGGGTGGAAAATATCTTCGATCCTGCCAGGGTTTCCAGTGTATCGTCGATTCTTGGTAATGGATAGCTATCCTTCCGTGTGACGTTGTTAAGTTGCCGATAATCCACACAAAATCGTGTCGATCCGTCCTTTTTCTTTACCAGGACCACTGGAGAGGCCCATGGGCTGTTTGACGCCTCTATGATTCCTTCATCTTTCATCTCCCTAAGGACTCGTTGTGCTTCTTCGCGTTTCGCCAGTGGCAAGCGTCTAGGCGGTTGACGAATAGGTTTTGCATTCCCTGTGTCGATTTTGTGTCGGACGATGTTGCTTCTCCCTCTTACTCCGTCGTCCACATCGAACACATCTTGAAATTTAAGGAACAGGTTCCTGATTTGTTCCCTCTGTTTCATACTTCTGCCACTGCTCGTATCCGCTATTAAGCTGGCTAACTTTGGAGGGATCTTTGTCGAAGAATCGGTCGGTATTGTCCGTATCTGATGCTGAATTGACGACACGGTTGCACAATTTCCTAATACAGCGCCTCTATCCAATTTCACAGGGTGCGAATCGATGTTCATCAATCTGATCGGGACTATATCTTCAGCAGTGATCACTTGCTTCGCCACTAGAATTCCCCGACCGACATGTGCGTCATCATTCTTGGGCTCCAGCATAATGGTTCTTCCGCACTGTGGACTTCCTTCTAACCGCGCCATCACGAATGTTTCCCTCCTAGGATTTATTATTGTATCCTCGGAGAGAATTGCACGTATCGAAGCACTTTTTCCAGGATTTAAGATCATTTCTTCGTTGTCCACCCTCAATACTCCGCGCTTCAGATCCAATTGGAAACCACAGCTGCCCATGATGTCCATCCCTAGGATCACACAATTTTCTATGTCAGCGACGAGGACACGGTGATCCACGATAGTCGATCCTATTGCCAGACGAATGTCCATTTCCCCATGCACATTAACCGCAGCGCCCGTAGCCGTTCGTAGTCGCAATTTAGTTGCGACTGCCCTCTTTCTCCCAATAAGATCGTGCCTGATGATGGTTCTAGTCGCGCCCGTGTCTACCAGCATGGAACAAGGTCTTCCGTCGATTGACCCATCGACACAAACACTTCCGGATCCTGGGTTAACGGTTGCCACAATAATTGTATTCTTCGGGGCATGGTAATCCTGGGTCGCCGTTTGCCCCATCTCACCGACCCAATCTAGTTTTTCCGCCGGCGTTGGTTCCCCTTCGGTCTTCCGGTGCCTGTTGCATTTGCTCATTAGATGCCCCAGTTCACCGCATTTCCAACATCGCGGACGAAACGGCCTACGGCTCTTCGTCTGCTCCAATACTCGCCGCACTACTTCCTCGATGCTGTCCTCCGTCACCGTTCGCACCCTACTAGGCCCGTGTGATGCTTGTTTGGCGATTTCGAACTCAAGCGCTATCGCTAACGCATCACTTAATGTCTTCGGACGAGCCATCCTTACCGTTGTTGCTGTTTCGGGATCCTTGAGACCGTCGATAAATACGTCTTTCGACATATCTTCCAGATATTCGGCCGGGCGCGTTGGATAAGACAGGCCAATTAACCGAACTATGGCGCATTCGAATTCTTGAAGGCTTTCGTTGGATCGTTGTTTGCGGTGCTTCAATTCGATGCGGTAGACCTGCTCCAGGTGTCTGTTACCATATCTCTCCTCCAGACGCTGCACTAGCAGCTCGTAGTCTTTCTTTTCATCGGCGGTAAGGTTTTGGATGAGGTCTAGGGCATCATCACGTAGCGAACCCTTCAGTGCCGACGCTTTCTCTTCTTTCGTCCAGCTATAGGCTTCCGCTACGTTTTCAAACGCGCTCAGATATCGCGCGAAGGGAGTTTTGCCATCAAATGTTGGCGTCTGCAACCTGAGTGTTGACCCATCTCTCACGGTTGTTGCACAGGCTGCATACGCAGGGGCAACTGGCTTCCCCGCCCACTCTTCAATCCGTGCGTTCAAACTGTCCATTTCTTTCCGAAACTTATCGGTTTCCTTTAGTATTTCATCTCTGAATTTCACTTCCAGGCTTCGAGCATTATCGTTCATTTTTACCTCTAAGTTTCTCGAATTTTCTAGGAGTTCTTCTCTCAAAGTTCGAGAACTTTCGGCTATCTTTACCTCCATAATAGAAAGTCCCCTCAAAACGGCAGAAATATTTCCTTCCAACTCGAAAAGGGTGGTATCCGGATCTTCGCCATTTTCCAGCAACGCTTGGCGAAGGCGGTTTTGAAGAGCGGACTTGTTTCCGCCGATGTCGAAGTCGCGCTCCTCAAGTTCCCTCTTCAGATCCTTCACCTTCAACTGCTCCAGAGTCACTTTAGTTGTTTCCATTTCTTTCTCAAACTGAGATTCACACTAAATTATTTGTTAATCCCACTTCTGACACCAATGTAACGTTTTTATTCAACACATGACTCTACAACGTCTTTCCGAGGAAAATGGCTACCTCGTACTCTGCCCAACAGTGCCTATTTTCCCGTTACCACAACCGGCAACAATCACGCCTACGTAATGCAAATGCGCCTACGGAACACTCGGGACCGGTATTCATTACAATAGCAATTCTTTACAAATTGTATCGCCTTTTGTTGTACTTTTTCTAAATCCCGAATATGACATTTCTTGGCGGGGTCCCATACGCTGCATGCATACTCAAGGTGAGGCCTAACTAACGCTAAGTAACATTACTCGCGAACTTTTTCTCCGCTCCTACCAACTATTCTTTTAACGAAGCCGAGTTTCTTAAGTGCTATTCCACATATATTTCGGATGTGGGCACTCCATGATAGATTATTCGTGAGAGTTACTCCAAGATACTTTACCGATTCTACTGTCATTAGGTTTACTCCTCATAGGCTGTAAAAATAATCATTCATTATAGATTTTCTTTCGAAGAAGTTAACTACCGAATACTTTTCTACATTAAGCTCTAATTGCCAATCATCGCACCAGTTCATAATTCTATCCAAGTCTTTCGAAAGGGTTAATCTATCCTCTGAACTAACTATTTCCCTGTCAATGACTGTGTCGTCTGCAAATATCCTAACATTGCTTTCAATGTGATTGCTGAGGTCGTTGATGTATACTAAAAATAACAACGGTCCAATTACACTGCCCTCAACCACTGCCATCACCTTAACCAAGTTGGTACTAATACCATCGAGTACTACTCGTTGCTCTCTATCGGTGAGAAAGTCTTTTATCCAGTTAATAACTTTCTACCTCATTGATACCCGCAACTTCTAATTTGTACAGCAATTCATGATGAGGTACCTTATCGAAAGCCTTCCAAAAATCTAAAAATATCGCATTGACTTGCTTATGTTTTTCAGCAGAGTTTAGAACATCGTTTACTAATAGAACCAGCTGAGACTCCCAAGAATGAGTCTTATGAAAACCGTGTTGATTCCTAATCATCAAATTGGACCTTTCAAGAAAACCCATTAAAGAGCTAGCTATTCTATGTACCACAATTTTACCGCTCAGGGATGTTAAAGATATAGGCCTGTAATTAGCTGGATCATCCTTAGATCGCTTTTAAATATTGGCGTGACATTTGCAATTTTCCAAACTTTCGGGACCTTTCCTTCACTCATACTCTTGTCAAATATAACTTTAAGAAAAAGTGCTACGCTCTCCGCAACTTCCTTGAACACTCGAGACGGTATTTCTTCAGGACCCGGAGCTTTATTCGGTTTAATTTATTGCAATAGTTTAATGATGCAGTCTTCTCTGAAGGTTATTTTGACATCGATTCAGGTTTATCAACATTCGGGAGAGTATTTGATGAATAGTCAGACGTGAAAACACTTCGAAAAAAATCATTCGAGATATTAGCTTTGCCTTTAGCATCGTTTACTACATTACCGCTAGTATCCTTTAACGAAGCAACAGTTTGCTGTTTACCTTGGACCTCACGAACGTAGGACCAAAATGCTTTTGGGTCCTCTTCCAAGTGTTCGCATAAAATCTTTTTATATTCATAAAACAAATTTCATCACCAGATACACTTGCAGCCGAAAGTAAGTTATGTTACGACATGTTTTCATGGTAAAAGAGTTGAATTAACAAAACATTTTCATATCTTTAAAAAATTTTATGGATATTTATTCTTCGCAAATTATATTAATTTCTTCTCATGCATTTTTATTTCACAAAAATTTAAGTGTTAGGAGTTAATGGAAGTTGTTCTAGCAGTGTCATGATTTGATATTACTGCAGTATATTACCATTATTTCTATAATAAATTTTTTATACCATTGTTTTTCTGTTTTGTAATGCATTTTTATTTGTGTAGCTTGAGTAATACCAACGAAAGAAACTTGTGTAATAGTTAAACAAAGGCAAGAAGTAGGTATGGCAGCTGAAAGAAACAATTCTAGCATCTTAATCTTACACAGCAAATATTCCTAAAGCTATCGTATATTAACGGATACTGTAGTTTTTCTTCCGTAAAATAGAGATGGGGATGATTGATGGATGGGTGATGTTGCCTTATTTTTTGGATCGACTTATTCACTGAACATAGGCTAAAACCTGAAATTCACCTCAAGATTTTAGAGGTTGACTTATATGCTGGCATTTACCATAATTGTAAAAATTAATCTATTGGTTACCTTAATAGACCTGTGCAAAGTTAGGAATGAATAAACAATTGTTCTGTATCCATTGAGATTGACCATTCCTATGCAGGAAAACAATGAACAGCATATGTGATATTTTTCCACAGGGAGCATGTTTCTGCCTCCTACCACAGCCCTTGGTGCTGGACTGTACTCTATTAGTCTTTATGGTGGCCTTCTACTCTTCTCTGCATTCTTGTTGTATGATACGCAACGAATCATTAAGGCAGCTGAACGCCACCCACCATATGCTCCCATGCCTTATGACCCTGTTAATGCGTGAGTATATTTTCTATGCACTTCTTTCATGGAATACAGTTTCATAGCTGCCGAAATTGTGCTTACATTGAACTTAATATATGCCTAATGTTTAGAAGTCTTTTATCAGCCGTTGCATATTTGTAATCAAATACAATAAGAATTCATATTTGAATGGTAGGATATTTTTTGCCTTGTATAAAATTAGCTTTGTATTTCAGAATGGTATCATGTTTTTAATCTCCTTATTCTATTATTAATATTGTTATTGCATATTAAAAAGCTTCATCAATGGTAGGAGATTCTTTACTATTTGTTGAAAATAATTTGTACTTCATTCCTAGTATTATCTTCTTGTTTATCAATAGATGGAGATAATTATGCAATTTTTAATTAATACTTGAACATTTCGGTGATCATTCTACTTTTCAGGTCAATTTCTATTTATCTGGACACTGTAAATATCTTCATTAGGATAGCAACAATCCTTGCTGGTGGTGGAAACAGGAGGAAGTAAATTATTTAAGTCAACAAATAAGTCAGAGCAAGCTTTAACTTCAAATATTTATTTTGAACAGAAGCAATAATAAAAATAGACAGTAACAAAAATTTAAATGCAGTCAAAATCATTTTTTTATCATATTTACCTCTTTGCTAATTACCCACATTGGTTTGCTTCTAAAGTACAGTTGCTGCTATTTGAAAGCAGAAATGCTGTTTGGTTGCACCAAAATTCGAGTATTGTCCTAAATTTTTATTTGGAATTTTTGAATTCATAAATTAAAGTTTAAAAAAAGTTTTATCCTAGAGTAAGGTGCAAATTGAAATGTGTAAAAATTATGTGAATAAATATCATTGTTAAACATAAAAGCATTTTCCTTTGAACCCTTCCATACATGGATACAACTGTTGCGCAAAATCAGCATAATCTCAAATAAAATTTTCAAAAAGTGTCTATTCATTAGCTAGTGAGCAACTAAACCCAAATTAGGGTGATCGCAGAAAAACATCAAATCACCATTTCATTATTTACAATGACTTGGCCACTAATGTCATGGCTCAAGTCCTAGAAACCAGCTTATTCTCTTCGTTTAATGCCTTTGAAAAATATTTACAAATAATCTCAATGCTATTTACACTTTATATATTTCATGAAATATCCACAAAGCGGAGGAAAGAGAGAGATAAGAGATTACTACACATTGACCAAACAATATTTAAGTACAAGAGCTTATAAGTCTATTTGGTGTTGTGACATGAGAAATTGTTAGAGTAAGTTCAATGCCAAATAGCAACAAAATTACATGCAGGCACTATTCCTACAGCCTTCAGATGAAAATATGCAGCTATTGTGAAGAATCAACATGGACATGTCAAATAACCATCAACTGGTTATCAAAAAGATTTTTTGAACGAAATGTGATATGAAAACATTCATTCGAGAGAATATTGTCACAATAGGAATGGATTAACTAAAACATTTGGGAAAGAATATCATGTTATTGTCTCTAAAACGGCTACATATTATGAATATTGCTATTTTACATTTTGGTTGGTTCCAAAAGTTATTTAATTGGAAGAAAAAAGACAAGAGTTTCAATTCTGACTAGCTCAAATATGAGCGATGAGATCAAACAATGTAAGTACATTCTTGCTTAGAGAACCTGTTCACCTTGTGATGGATTTGCATAAATAGGGAGAAGATAAAAAGAAATGAATACTCTGAAACAGGTGGAATATGACCAGCTTACAACACCAGAAACGAAAACGAAACTAGCCTTGGAGACGAGACACCCATGAAAGAAATGCATTTTTGCACTTAGTAGATTCTGCATAGGGATGGCTTTAATTAAATAACTTTGCACATGGATCTTCCCCTGACTTGAAAGTGATGCTTAACAAGGTCGGTTATTAAAAAAATAATTTATAAGTAGCAAAAGACTGGAAAGCAACAATAAATATTTTCATGTTGAGAAAAGCTTGGAATAATGACATTATTTGTCAGGCAGTTAAAAATGTTATCACAATCGAGTCGAGTTTCTTCTAAAATCTAAACGCAAGATCATTTTTATATTGGTATTTTATACAGTGAATAAACTGAGCACAGACTGGGATATTGCTTTCAACACACTTCTTACCCCATTTAAGACAACAAAATACTTAGTCTTGAAAGAAGAAGTATTAAACATCGGATGCACAAACTATGAAGAATTTGGTTTGGATTCACATAAACATGACTCGAATAATTTAAATTTAATAACGAGAAATTTCCATGCAAGCAACACTTCCATAACATAGATGAATTGATAAATCAAAATGAAATTTTCCCAGATTTGATTCTACCTAGGCTAGGACTCCAATGCTAAGGCTCATTTAACAAGATATTAAAGTAAAAAAAAATATTGTACGAACAGAAACTTAACAAGGTTCCTTCAGGGAACTATCACCTATCAAACAACTTCCAGCTGTTTTTGATCTCAAGCCATTAACTCTGACCCACCTTCTGCGAAATTAGATGTTGGAGAACACCCTTCCCCTCCAGAACGCATCCCACTGCTGGATTCAGATGGTGACGTTGAAGCTGCAACAGCCGAGTGATGCCTCAGATAAGCAGCGAACATGTGCCTTGCACAGTTGAGCACCCTGGCAACATCGTGCCTTCTTACCATCTTGTCGAAATGCATAGCAAGTTCATTTGCATCCATCCTAGCACGCATCACATGATCCCTCTGCTGTCTTAGTAGCGTCAAGCAGAGGAACATTAGGAAAGGATTTCCACCCCCAAATTCTTGAGGGGGAGGTAGTTCCATCACACTGGACCCACGGGATTCGCTGTTTTCACCAGACCGTGACGGGGTCCTTTCGGTTTCACTCAGGACTAACAAACCAGTCATCTCGGTCACCTCCTCACAAGAATTAGTTGTCAGGCAACCATCACCTCCACCACTCCCAACCTCTGCACCCAACCTCGGTTTCTCCGTGACATCCTCGGGTAAAACCTCAGCGTCGGAACTGTCGCTGGAGTCAGAACTGGTTCTCCTAGCTCGCGGTCCATTTCCCAAATCTCTGAGAAGTTTGATGGGGGTCACAGATTTGACGTGGACTGTCACGCCACCCCCACCAGGTGTACCACCACCTGCTTCAACCACCTCTATCACTTCCCCATTATAACTCCCTTGGTTTCCACTTTCTGAGTCGTCACTTCCGGGCGAACCTCCTCCTCCATCGGACTCGAGATCAGCCTGCTCGTCCGGGGTTGGGGGACACTGAAGAGGGTTCTCCCACACAAATATCTCCTCTCCACCACCACCTCCACCCACAACCCTATCGTACCTTTCAATCCGTTCAGCTCTTTGTAGCTGTGACTTGCATGGTGATATATCCGTAAAACAATCCTCTCCATCTCCTTCCCCTCTCTTGCAGGCATCCTGGCATTTTGTCACTACCGTCACAGTTTCTGTAACTGTGTTACTTTTGGGTGATCTTCCACCTTCTGTTTCTTCCTCATGGTTGTTTTCTGCCTCTTCCTCTTCTTCATCTTCGTCATCCATGTCCAGAGATCTCACCTTAGCCTCCCCAAAAACCTGTCTATCTAAGCTCTCCATCTCTAGCCTCAGCTCGCGAGTGACAGAAGTTGTCATTGGGAAATATTCTGCAGAATCATCCTCGGTTGAGCTTTCTTCTACAGTAGGAGACTCGGTATCAGGGCTGGTTTTGTTGCTACTGAACTTACTCCCCTCTTCTGCTCCATCTCCACTGTGGCGAGTTTCTTTCTTTACTTCCTCTTTCTTCGGAACTTCCTTTATTTCCTTCTGCTTCTCCTTCCGACCCCTAGCAAGGTTAAGGAATTCATTTAAGTTCTTCACCACTTGGTGTTGCCTCTGAATAGGAGCAGGACGCACCCTGCTTTCTACTTTCTCCTTGCTCTCCTCCTGCTCTTTTATTTCATCAGCTTCTACTGGTGTTAACGATTCATCCAGACTGAAAAAAGGTCGTGCCATGCGAGCCTGCTCTTCAGCTCTTTGCAATCTTCTTCGGCCCCATATGTTGTCATCCAAACTCTGGTTTTGTCTGTCTGCTAATCCCTTTCCAGATGATGTACGTCTTCTCAAAGCGCAGAGCCTTGTGTAAGGCGTCTCTCTTAAGGGAAGTCTCATTCCTAGTGGAGATGTTGAAGGCAGGGCACTGGGCTGGGATTTTTCCTTTTCTTTCCCCTTGACACTTGGGACTGCAGTTCCCTCTCCCTCAGTTCTGATCTCATCACAAACCTTTGTCTCGGCATCCATGTTCTGTTCATCCACACATGGTACAGTGACGTTGTTGGAAGTGGTATCCAAGGAAGTTTTGGCACGCACTGAGTAAGGCACTTCCTCATAGAGCTGGAGACCAGTAGCTGGAGGAGGGTTTAGCGGTAGGGAACTCCACAGCACTTCCAACATTCGCAGAGCATCATCAAAAGCAAATTCCCTCTTCATCTCCAGTAGTAGCCAGCGGTAGCAGAAGAGAAGGTCATCAGCCTGGTATGAGAGAATTAGTGTTTATCTTTGAAGGTACAAAGCATCCTTAAGATTTTCATTAATATACTAAATCCACGCAAATATCTACAATGATAAAAAGGAATACCACTTAAAAATTTTTTATCCATTCTAATTTAAAATGTAAATTAAAGATTGCACTGAATCTTCTCATATTCATTGATCAAATGCAAAATGTGTATATATCAGCAATTGCAGTCAAAAGAAATAAATAAAAATGATAATTTTCTAATACTACATTTATTATTGAAATTTGAAATCTGAAAAAAACTAGCACATAAATTTGATGGAGAATCTGGAAATAGAATGAGAACTTTCAAAAATTTCAATTTTTACCAGAGTCCAAATTTATAATTAAAACTTTCTTTTGAGAAATTTTCTGTATCCAAAATATTTGCTTGGTAAAAGATTTTGATATATTTATTGCGATGAGAGAAAAGTTTACAACAAAAAACATTATTACAAAATTTTTTTTAAATTTACCTGCACAGATTTTAGGTAGGAATGAAATTCAGGATCAATGTGAGCCAAACCATCTCCTAGATGTCTGAACTTTGCACCCATGGCAAGGCCATCGAGAGTGAAATTTGGCCGAAGGCGACGCATGAGGGCAACAAAAGTTATATATGCATGGGCTTCATCCCCCATGGTCACCAGAAGAGGGGATGCCAAGTCGCTCATTCCCTGACAGTAACTCACACCAGGATGGTTCAGAGCATAACTGTGGATATAAGAGAAACACAAAAAAGCTTGAATTTAGACATTCAACCAAGCAACTTCCATCATCAGAACAATACAAATGCTAATTTAATGGATTCAATACCAGATATTACTAATACATGCTGTGACCAGAGATGATATTATAAGGGTAAAAAAGATGCAATAAGGAAAAATTCTCATGCGATTAACAGAATAAAAAAATTCAATGAAAAATACAAAGAGATAATGAAAATTGATTTAAGCACCAAGTTGATGACTTCATAGCTGCGTAATATTACATGGCCAACAGTATTTATTTGATTTGAAAAGATAGTTACTAAAGTTGATTAGGCTCATTTATTGGAATGTTAATTGTAATGTCCGATTTTAAATGAATATTGCCTTTGAATCACATAAAATAAATGAGAATGAAAGCCAATAGAAGAATTTCGGAATATTTTTCTTCCATAGGGATCAAGTTTGATTGAGTAATGCCAATGGATATTTAGATGACAACAAAAATGTAATAATATGGAAAATAATAATAAAATTAAATAGAATAAACGATGAATATTATTAAATAATAAATTCGATAAATTTACATATTATGCATGCATATTTGTCTTAACTTTATCCGTATTAGAAGAAGAGAAAACATGATAAAAATATACTGCTTTTTTCAAGATATTTGAAGGTAATATCCTTAGATTTATTTTTTATAAAAATTGTATCAATATTTTTAAACTGAAACTTAACTTTAAGAAGATAAAATTAATTAAATAAGAGCCAAGTTTACAATTAAATTAACTATTATTTAAACATTCTATTTTACTCTATAAATGTGATAATTCCCTAAGTAGACTTAACGAGATAACTTAAACAAAGAAAATATTATTATTCACGAGATTTAATATGTACTTAGTTAGTAAAAATTTAGTTAGAAGCTGAATATTACTATAAAACAAAAAGATATATTATAACAAAACAAGAGGAATTGCAATAGAAAATAACAATTAATATAATTAATAACATAACATTCCATTATTAACAAGTGAGAAAGAAGCAAGACAAGGTTGTGCAAGCAATGAAGGAATTACATACG
Source organism: Sympetrum striolatum (assembly GCA_947579665.1). Taxonomy (NCBI): domain Eukaryota; kingdom Metazoa; phylum Arthropoda; class Insecta; order Odonata; family Libellulidae; genus Sympetrum; species Sympetrum striolatum. The sequence continues at coordinate 42,892,933 of OX388351.1, read as the reverse complement.
TGGTGAGAACATTAAATAGTGAGGCGATATTTTGATTGTCGTCACTGCCTGCATAGTACTTGTGGTGTCTATCTGTTCGTAGAACATCTTTCCTCACCATGCTTGTTACATAGGCCAACTCCTCAGTCATCTAAGAAGAAAATTAGTCAAGAATCATGCACTCTCCTTTGGACATTATGTTATTGCAAATACCATTGCTGTCTTTCATTTTGACACCACCATGAGGCAGATAATTATTTATTCCACTCAAACTTAAAGATTATTTCAAATAATTCCAAGCATGCTTGTTTACTAGCTGATAAAACTATGATGAGATGGATTACATGCAAAATCCTTGAACACTGCTTATTATACTCAAACAAAAGGAGTGATAAAGAATAAAACTTAATGTTATTCATTAAAATGGATGAGATAGCATGCATGTTCTTTTCTTAAACTTTTAATGTGTTGAAAATTCCTAGAAAGAACAAGTGATTACAGCTTTTAAACATAAGTCAAAACAGGACAGTTATTTTTATCATTAATCAGTCACAATACATTTTAATTCAAGAAAGGGAAAAAACTAAAGCAATCAGTCATGTGAAAAATTAATGAACCAACCTAAGTACTGATCATAAAACAAACCATGAAAAGAAAAAACATAACAAAACACCCTTTTACAAGCTTTTATGCTTGCTTAAATCATTGATTACACAGGATGTATTACAAATTCAGAGGGAAACGCAAGACATGGATTATCCGGAATAGATGTACAACTGGCTCCCGGATAGTCGTGTGGACAGCGCGTTTGCCTTTGGTGAAAGCGATCCCGGGTTCGATTCCCGGTGGGAGCCAATGTGCGAATTGACCTAAGCTGTCGAAGCACTTTTAACAATATTACTACTACTAGATGTACAACTAAGCAGCAAACCTTATGAGATTATAAGTTGGTGAGACATGTTTCTTCATTGACTGCCTTACCAATTGCAGTTTTACTCATTACTTATCAGATAAAAACCTACAAAAACTAATGTCCAATGCTTGAGCTATTAAGATATTATATTTGCAATAGCTAAGGGAAGTTAAGAAATCACAAAGCTACTGTTTTGTTCCAAAAAGAACTTTTCTCCTTCATTCTCGAGGATAACTTGCATCTTATGAATATAACACTTGGGTGCCATAACCAGTTCATTTAATGTGGATTCTTACAATCCTCCATTTTCATATGGCATTTCCACAAGTCGAGGCTAAATGTCAGTAATATTTGATGAATTTGTTTCATAAATATGGGGTAGAGGATGGGATAAGTTATGAAACAAAGGAAAGAGAACTGAATAGGGAATATTAACACAAATAAACCTACCAGATAGTTGAACATATATGTTGAGTCTCGTTTCTTTACACTGATACCTTTAAAAAAATTACTAACTGTAACTGTGTTTTGCATATTTTCTTAAGAAACTGTTTTGATGAAACTTTTATTTCACCTACAATAAACACACATTGTTGAATCCTTTCCCTTACTTCATACAGCACTATTATATTAGTTTTTAAGCATTCAAACTTTTCTTTCTTAAGTATTGTCCTTACATTCCAGGATCCTGCCTTCTTTTCCTTGTCCATCTTCCTTTTTTCATTTGCTTGGCAAGGATTCTGTGGAATGATCACTGAGAATGTCATCACTGCCAGGTGAGGTGTCTCACTAAGTCCAAAGTAGTACGTCATACCAATAAGATTATTCTGGCTCATCATATAGAAGGAATACATAGTTGAGATGGTATCCCCTTGCCTTCCTCAACAATGTTTTAATGTGAAAGTGTCACTAATGATGGCCACCCCACTGGGGGTACAGATGCCTTTGCAGCCACCTCCCTTTAGGTGTAGATGCTACGTGGACTACCTTTTGTCTAGTCCCTACCTAGTGACCTTTACGGCATGGCTGACCCAACTAAAAAACATTCCATCCAGCTTAACTCTTTAGGTCATAGGAATATGCAAATCCTTCCACCACAAAGTTGTAGTCCAGGAAGGAAGAGATTAAAGGTAAAGGCGTACAATTAAACTGGCCATTAGATTCATGAGACAATGTAAAATTGAAATTTTGCAAAAAGGAATTAGAAAGAAAGAAGCATTTGTATTACCTGCCCTTTTTTAATCATTTCCTTCCATGTATCTCTAAGCTCTTCATATTCATAGCTCTTTTTCTTCATGTAGTCCATTCTTTCTTTGCCTGTCATGCCTTCTGGATACACATTGAGGATATGCTTCCAAACAACTTTCCTAAAATAATATAAAAGAAAAGGTGATGATTTTTTTTTAATTTTGGACACAGACTACATTTGTGGCAGGTATCATTTAGTACATGTTATTAATTGTTTACATGAAATTCACACTGTATTACTAGTCAAATGTACAGAGGCTTATTACGATTCAATAATTTCATAAATCTCCCTGGATTTGGATTATTCACCTTCTAAGCAATAAAATATAGCAATACTAACAAGTATGGAGTTATCAAATTTAAATGCAGTATACAACTGTGGGTAAGATACAAGGAAAAAAACACAAAGTGCTTGTTTACAAGGACTGGACATCAGTAAATGCTCAGTGGAGCACAAGTCAGTTGATACAGCTTTCTTTTATGTGTTTCCAAAGAGATCATTAAAACAGTACATTCTTGTGCCATGAAAAGGAATTTCTGCAATATCAATTTCAGGACGATGCAAAGGTAGCAAAAAGGGAGACTAAAGATACATTACAAGGTTTTTGACCTTTAGGGTGATATGTGATTGATAGAACTTGTCATAAAGCATCCCTGAATGTAAGAGATTTAACTGAATATGTATCAGATGCGTGTAAGCATCTTTTCTAGTTCATAATAATTCTTGGATACTAGACTTTAAATGGCGTAAGAAACGTAGGTTAAATCCTTTAATAAAAATGGCAAATAAAAAATTCCAGAAGTGCGATGTTAAATTTTATAGGAATCATTGGTGCTTTACAATCATGATCAAACGACAAATTCTATGAAATACTTTTTATAAGATAAAAAGTAAAAGTACATACCTTAAACTAGGTTCCATTCCACCAAGATGAACGACAGCCCTTAGTTCACGGCCTCTAGTCAACTGACCTAAAGGGCCTAAGAAGGTGCGAAACTCAGCATCAGTGAGGGGAGGTCTAGGAGGAAGAGATGTTTGAGAGCAGCAAGGTGTAGAGTAAATGGGATTAGGAGCTGGAGTGCTATTCTGAGATTGGTCTTCAACCAGATTCAAAGCCCTCTGCACCATGCTAAATGTCCTCTCCACCTGTCACAAGAGAGAAATACATTGATCAAAATTAGAGGTGCATAAATTTTAAAATTATACAGCTCACAATTAAGATGAGATACTATAACTGATAGCTGAGCCTGAAGCCTCAGTGAAATTGATTTTCAATTATGAGGGAAAGAATGGAAGCAGAGAAACAAAAATGGTATAAAATTACAAGACTGAGCAAAATTTGTTTTGAAAGATATATTTACTGTATATTTCAGCAGATAAAACTGTTGAACCATAAAAAAGGTTCCCCAAAATCCAGTGTTGCCTTACCCAGATACAAAAATAAGCAGGGAGAATGTTTGAAGCAATTGCAAGGCAGTGCCGCCAGATGCAAGAAAATAAAATCTGTTCATTTAAAATATTACAAATAAGGCATACTTCCATATACGCTATCAGTATTACAATGAAGATAATGATTGCGGATCTAAACTAAAGTCATAGGTTGTTGATAGTTAAGGGGTCATCTTGTAGGACAGATATATTCTAAAACAATTGCAAAATATTCATACTTTGTCTTATCTGAGGAAATACACAGTATACACTATACATTAAACAGTTCTCATTAAAAACTAAAAAACAACGAATCTCTGTTAGAGAGATATTCCAGATTTTTTTTGCTGATAACTCATCTTTTTGCGATTAAATTTCATCTTCCTTACCTTTTTTGTTAGCATTTATTCTAATCTACATAACGTCGCACAGTGGGCTAGAATTAGAAAAAGCTGGACCAAAATAGATAAGCATTTCTTTTGAGTGTGGAATGGTCGGACATGTGTCCATTATTTTTAGGCAGAGAATTTCCCCTGAAAGTTCATTTGAATCCATTTCCCATAAACTTGGTGTTCCCCTTGTAAGTTCAGTAAAAAGAGGAAAGTATGGATTTCATCCTGTTTTTCTTGACACAATATTTTTCTGGTTTATGTTTGTCTCCTGCTTTTGAAATTTTACATTGAGCCACTACTTTTTAAAACAAAATTTTTTCATTTCCAAACAAACAACAAATATGAGGGATTATTTCGTGTGAAAGGGTATAAACTCACCTGATTAAGAATTAAACCAGGCAAACGATTCTGTGGCTTTGTCTCGGTGACAACTTGCATCCTTGGAATATGATGATGGTGGTGATGATGATGTATTTCATGGGATACTGGTGCTGTCATTTCCCAATCATCTAGGGCGAGGCCCTCTTCAAACTTCTTCATATCCACACGTAGACAGAGGCATGGTTCTGATGCACTGTAACAGCAGTTGATAACATATTTATTAAAAACAAAGTAAATTTCGATCCCATGCACAATAATCTATTACACAGTTGTTGTAAAATCATCCCAGAATAATCAATTATCTGGATTTAATACTAGTGATAGGCAAGCAAGGAAGAAAAATGAAAAGGAGTAAAAACAGACATACAATCAAAGCGAATTTTATACACAGATATTTTAAATGGAATAAATTTCTTGATAGCCATTCAACGCCTGACTTACAGCAAGAAGTTTCTACTCAAAATTAGAGGCCAAAAAGTTTAGTTTCGTTTAACTCCTTTCTCCACTAAACCTGGGCCCAGGTTGGGAATAAATTTTTATTTTTTAATCTGGCCTGAGTCTAGACCTTTTTAAAACGGGCCAGGGCTCATTAGCTATGATGTGAAAACTTAAATGTATTTTCCCTCTTTTTATTCTCCACAAATCCCAAAATATCTTCAGAAACTAAAATTGAGAAATGTTAAAATAAGATGAATTTCATTTTTCTCACCCAACTTTTTGATAGAATTTGGAGAGTGCATATTTAATAACTTATATATAATTTTTTAAATTTTACATAAATAATAATTTTGAATAAATGAGTTTCTGTAAATGGATTACATCTGGATGTCATCAGCAATTAAATTATATTAATATTTAGTGGAGAGTTCAAAAACTGAAAATCCTAAAAAAATGTTTGAGCAAGAAAATTCCTTCCAAAATTATACTCTCGCCAAGCCCATGTAGATCTCTATTCAATATAGGTTTTGGTATGAAATCTCCAGGCATTCTTCACATGCAAAAAACTGCATTTGTTTTATTTATACAGATGTTCTATCATAAACATGCCATGTTTTTTAATAAATGCTGCATTAAATAATAAATACTATTATACTTTCTTTACTCAACAAATGCATTAAATCTTACTTCATTTACTCTTGAATAATAAGATGTATCGTCAAAGACAATCTGTTGTGTCTATAAAATTAAATACAACTAAAAAATGTTTTAAATTCTTATCTGAAGAATATCTTTGTTTATATATGAATACTGGTATAATTGGTATCTCTACATAATGATTTTGGGATAAATCCTGAATCTATGTAACAACAGAAGAGAGGCTGCCTATTCAGAATCCTCAGGATGCAGACCGAGTATTACGGCTGTAGTTTACAATTGGTTATCCAAACTTCTTCTCATCCATAGATAACAGAATCCATTTTTATAGAGCATTCTTGTATTGGCAATAATCCATGAAAAGCTTATTGTTTCTGTTTTAGTCATGTAAAGGATATCATTAAAAAAACAAGCCTAAGTGTATTTTCCTGCATAGCATTAACTTTGAAACAGTGACCTCTAAGTTTAATTGGACTTCATTGTCTATTTCAATCACAGTGCTAGTTGCATGGTCACAGATCAAATAGTGGAGAAGTAGGCTTCATCTGAAGTAGATCCTATATTTGGGTAGCAACATGTTGGGTGTTGATACAAAATATTGCGTAAATGTGAAATTTTGCATTACAAAAGGAAAATCTGAAACAGAAATGTAAAATTTGTTGGAAAAAGTTGAAGGTGATGATACCCTTATACTCAAGATTCTGAGGGGTTTACAAGGTTGAAAGAGGGAAGGGAAAAAATTGAAGAAGATCCATACATAGGTCATCACATCACAGTAAAAACTGGCACCACACAATTCAGAACTAAGTCATTGCGTCTTCATTTGAGAAGTTGCAGAGAAAGTAACATAGGAAAATTTAGACCAAAATTACAACATGAAAAATGTGTTTGATGATGTTACCAAGATTTATCATTCCTAAGTGAAATGACATTTGCAAGGCAAGTCTTCAAAACAACGGAATTAACTCAAAATGTCTACTGCACCAAGAGACAAGTCACATGTCATGGTTATTTCAGAATTACCCAGTCATGGAGTGCCTATGAATGACTACAACTCGTTGAGCCCTAGATTACCAAGACTTAAAAAATCATGTCAGAGAAAATCCAAATTTAAAGTGGTGACGTTCTTTTCTTCAATGCCAGAGGGATTTTTCACAATGATAGGATGCTTCAAATTCATAAAATTATCAGTTTGACTAAGATGAGATTTTGATTAAAATTGTGAACAGTTGAAAAGAAAAAAAGGAGAAATAAGGAATAAAATGATAACCTGTTATTTACTGAAATAATATTTTTGTTTACATTGTGCTAATGTTGTAAGGAAAGTCACTTTAGCTTCCTAATATTCATAGAGACATTGTCTTGCCTAACCAAGACGCAATGAGTTTAGTCAACCATTCATTAATGTCTATGCATATTTAATAAATTATTTTCGACTTAAATAAATAATAAATTTTTTCAGTTTTATTAATATTTTTACATTTACATTTTTATGTTTATATGTTAAGGTATCTTTTATACCTAAAACTGCACATATTTGTTGTTTAAGTTCATATGAATCTGCATCACTTCAGGTATAAGAATGAATAAATCAAGCCAGTGACTTTATCCACAAATCCTACAAAGCCTTTTAATGTAAACTTCTGATTACAAAAGTGTATTTTAGTAGATGCAAAAAGAATTCTATCACATAAGATGAGAGCAAGTAAACATTAGACTGAAAACATATACTTGGGAATTGCCACCCCAGCTACTTCTGTAATATTTCCAATGATAAAATATTAGAATGTCCATGAACAAATCATTTCTACGTGTATATCTGAAAAAGGCACAGAGATATCAACACGAATGTATGATTATGAATCAGGCTATATGCTCCAAAAGGATTATTGAGGTAGATTCATAAACACTTAGCAAATATTCCCCTAACAATCTACTGGCTTTGATTTTGTAAGAGATCAATATAATTCATATATGCTGAAAATCAGGGTTCATAAAAATTAGGTAAATGGCAATTTATCTTCTGGATAAAGTACTATCAACTGTTTTTATTGACTAACTATATCCTGATTACAATTTTCACTCAATTAATAACAATTATTATCTGTTTTAACTCAAAGGGATTGAAGGAATGATTTCTCTGGAAGAATGAAGGCTAAAAAAGAAAAAAATACTGTTGTTATTTGTTTCCTTTACTGTTGGTATTTTGATGTCATTTAACATATTGGTAACCCACCAATTGAATGTCACTTCTGGGTCCTAAATTAGCATTGCCAAAGCGAGTACAAGCTATTGTACATACAATGGACCCGCAAAATTTTACTTAAAATTTCTATCCTAGGTAATTCTAACAAATTATAGTTAACAATCGGAGTGGCATTGATGAAGATGTCAAAACAATACAGACAAAATATACAATAGTTTCAGCAGTTAAATATGATTTCTTGTCAGAAAATGTATTTAATGTGAGAGGAAAATGAAAGGACCACGTAAAAAATTAGTATGAATTCTAGAAAAGGAAAACTGAAAGATGAATGTATACAACATATGATAATTTGAAATAGTATACCAACCACAAGGTGAGTATCAACTTATAATTCAACCAGCTGATACTATGTAAATACTATGACTAAAGATGTAAGGATGTAAGAGATACCACCCTTTTTTGGATGATGTAGAGGAAGAGTGAAGAAATTGGGATTGTTTACAAAATTAATGCCCAGTTTGAAGGTAAGAGGTAGCATTGACTACAAATACCTTCAGAATTGACAAGTTCGAATTTGAGCCACAATAGGTATACATAAAAATATTAACCGCGAAATCAATATCATTCGAACAAAAAATAATTCAGGACAGGGAATCTCTTAAAAATAGAATGCAGAGTTTCTCTAATTTTCCGTTTTTTGTCAAAACCAGAAAATGACAATAAATCATAAATTTTGCTATTGAATTTTCACTACGTTGACACACGAAAAACACATCATAAAACCTAAAAATTACTTTATTGAAAATTATATCTATTTTCTCTCAAAACCTGACTGAGACGAGAATCAGCAATTTATTCTAGGAAAATCTAAAAAACCGAGGGAATTTAGGGCATGCAAAATTCTCAATTCACATAGCATCTTCGGGTTGTGAGGAAAACAAGCTAAATGATAACAAAAGTAATAACCACACACACTAACCTTAGAAAAGCAGCGTCTAGATCCCAATCCGACAACAGCGACAGATATGTTTCTTGTCCGTAGTCATCGACAACACGATAGCTTACGGTAAATTCACTGTCAAAAAATATAAAAATCGCATTTTTCAATAAAGGAATATTAAGGAAGTATGTTCACTTTTCTAAAGATGGGATTTCCTTACCCTTTAATATCAAACGCTTTAGCTAATATACTCAAAAGAACCTCGAAAGACGTTATTTGGGGATCTACACTGAATTTTCTATCCTCTGGTTGAAGTTGGCCTTCACACTTCTGGAATAGACAATTTTTAAGTAACCATATTCTTATCGAATCAAATCAATAGGTCTAACATTCAGCATTCATAAATAAAACTTCCAGTAGGTTACCTTAACTTTCACTCGAACAGCTTCTCTTCCGTATCCTAACATCGCTGCCATAAGTTATTGTAAAACGACTAAATTTAGGTTTTAATAAATACTAGTGAATTTAGTTGAGGATTATGAACAACCCATGACTACGGAGTATTTCTAAAAGGTTGAAAATCCTTCCTTCAGATCCGCCGATGCGAACCTCCGGATCTCGCTAAGGCTGACATGTTGCAGTCATACCAACACACGAAAATCGCAGCAGGTTGTTTATTGACAGTAGCTAGATGGAAAATCGCTCTTCATTCTACATCACGACAATAACAATGTAATGCTACGTAATAGAAATGCCTTTTATTTTAACCTACGTAAAACTCTAGCATGTAAAGAACGACAGAATTAAACCGAAGAAGAATATTCTACGTTGGCAATAAAGGCAATCACAGCTGTTACATTGCACGATCTCTTGCATTGCTTGTATTGAACCGTGAAAGAATTACTTTTTATTTAAAAGACACTAAAATCGCAATGGCAAACTTACATATAATTAGATTGCATGTATCGAAGGAATATGTCACAAAAACATTGTGCGCCCAAGCAGAAACATACATCGCCAATCAAAAAAGTGGACTGATAAGAGGCGCATGATACCCATGATACGGTCGTTTGAATTGATGAACATGAAACATTTCTTTCATCCCGAAAATATCTGCCCACTTACCAAATTAAGAACACCACATCACTCGATATATCACTCACGTTAATACCGGGAGCATTTTAGTCGATTCCGCAAAAGATCAACATGAAAACTGATCAAAATACACGGAACTCCTTAAATAGAACTTGAGTCTCTCACCAAGCAAACGCTACATCCTCTCATTTTCTGTAAGAGCATGGAAATACCACCCCAACCTCCCAACCGTATAAACAAAGTGCGTCATCCTTAGGGGGTTCCTGCGACCATATGCCGAGCACCTATCGGCGCGCATTGTGTATTCACGCAGCAGGGAAGGAGCTTGGACCATCTCCTGGCCGAGGGAACAGTGTCTTCGGATCCATCTCTACCTCACGCTGAAAAATGCCTCGGTTACACGTGATCCTCCTATTTTATCTAATTTCGGGACATTCTTCCCTAGAAATCCTTTCCGATTTCAAACTCCCCCAGGGGAATAGTTCAGAAGAGATAATCATACCCACTCATTCTGCCCAATTTTTCCGGAATTCCTTCAAGTGTTGCCATCATTCTTCTGCGTACAACTCTTCCAAGAGGGTGTGCTTATATTCATCCGGAAGCGGGAACTCGAGATGGAAGCAATTCTGGGATCCTATTGACCCTGAAAGAGTCCATCGGACTCCGAATTGCAGCCTTGACAACGTGCTGGTTGATTATGAGTTGGTGGTCAAAGTGAAGCAGGAATCTGGGGAAAAGCTTTCGAACGATTCGGGGAACAGCTGCGAGACGGAGGAATGCAGAGTTGACAGGGTTAGGAGAATTTCCCCAGTGGATGATGAAGTGGAGACGTTCTCCATCGAGGAATTCAACAAGACCGCTGAAGATCAAATCGGAAGGCTGACAGTATTGACCGCTACGGTGGTATCAGGTCGAACTTTAGATGGCTTCTCTGATGGACCAGGGGTCTTGACTCTCTTTCCAAACGGGACGTTACATCTGGGTGGGGAGACATTCGCGAAGGAAGAGTTCTGCGTGGACGGAAGAGACGGCGAGGAAGACACCTTCGTGTTAACACTGAGGGTGTGCGAGTCCTCTCTCGGTTGGTGTCTACCGGGGAGGGCTTGCGTGAGGAAGTGCTGTCCCGATGGAGAGAGTATGCTGGGAAGAGAAGTGGAAGAGAACGGGACTAAGAAGAATAAGAGGAAATGTGCCCCTTCGACGCTGGGATTCCAAATTCAAAAGGTGAGTTAGATAAGCTTGCGACAGGTAGTCGCAAGGTAACGGTAAAAATGACTTTCCAAGAAATGTGGAGACAATGAACCTTTCTAGGATTCCTTGAGTAACAGGGTTCAATCGCCACTAGTTTTTCAAAATTTGATGCTTACTTTACATCGTATAATGTTTATTTTTATATAGAATACTAACATGTGAACCAGTTGGGTCTCAACAGGGAAATAGAAGTAGATTAAATATATTTGCCTTCTTTGTTCAGAAGAGAATCAAACATTTCTCATCTTTGCTTATTTTAAACAGGTTATCGAAAACGAAACTAGTCCGTGAAAATCCCAATTCCTACGTTATCATAATTTGTTGCCGAAATCTATTTATTTGATTATGTGAATATATTTTCATAGAATTTTTCTAAAATGCTTGTCTCAATAGAATACAATGATTCTTATAAATATTATTTTGCAATTGAAATAGAGACTTTGAACGATTAACTTTACATACGCATCTTATGGGGATCATTTAAATCATATGGGATTTTAACGGAGGCCTATATATACTTAAAAAGAACTATCAACTGAGAGAAGCCAACTCTTAATGATTTGCAATCTGGAAAGTGGCCACCTTCTGGTTCTCGATTTTTAAGCGAACATCGCTAAATATTACTCCATTCTTAACTGCCCCCTGATTTCCGACGGGGATAAGAATATTCATAACTAATTTTTTAACTGCGATTGAAATGTTGATATGATGCGTTATAAATATGCGTAGATTGGGTCCTGATTAACAGTTAGTCTCAATAATTAATTCTCATCTAACGAACGGAGTAACAGAGTTCCTTTGAAAAACAGAAAGTTTTAGATTACTGCTTTCAGAGGTAACCGTGATGGAGCGTTGAGTGAAACCCTTACTCTTCTTTAGTAAACCAACAGGCAATCCTGCAAAGAGGTGTTGAATGTTACAAAAGGTGCGCTTTCAAGAAAACTTTCGCCAAGGGAAAGTTGTCTTTAGAAATAAAGACGCTATTACTTGAAGACAGTTGGAAAAATATTCACACTGCACTCAGAAACAAAACATTTCTTTTGTTATCAAACTTCTGCGCTGTCAACATCGCTTCATGTAAACTCTCTTGCATGCCGCGAAAGTAAGGGTGACCTCAGTCTGAAGCTTTTTCCACTTCAGGTCAAAATGTACCATCCAAAATAAAATTCGTAATTTCTGTAAACAGAGAAGAGACTTCTTCGTAATTATGGCTTGCAAGTGCAGTATAATGGGTTAGATGGAAGAAGAGACTTTTAGTTTCAATCTCGCCCAAATAAAGACAATTATTATTATATGTTTTGGAAAATAGGGAACTCTCATGTTGACGACATTCATGCATAAATATAATGGGAGTTAATAAATATATATTTCATACACATTACGAAGCAACGCAAAGTCCTTTTCTTGGAAGGGTGTAAATAATAATTGATAATGTAATCGTGGAACGTAGAAAAGCTTTGTTATGATGTTGGTGCAGCTGAGTGATCCTGGATTTCAGGGGATCACATTTATCAATCTGTTCACCAACAGTTGATTGAATTTTTAAGCTTGCAATTTGTAGACTTAGGTAATTATTTTGAAGCATATTTCAAAATATCTCCCATTCTCGGGAAAAGCTCGTCTTTTAATTATTTAACGACATAAGGGTATTATTGTTTTATATTCTAAAATTTTTACTATCGGAGACATCAGTTATGAGGTGATTAATTTTTAACAACGAAAATGTCGAAACTTAACTGTCACGAAAAAGATGCGCATAAAATTCAAATTATTGTGATTAAAGCCCAGATCTGCAACCCTTTCGATAAATCACGATGTAAATATTTTCATCATAATCTCGTTTTTTTTCATAGTCTGGTCTTGAAATTATTTGAGTCGTAGGTGTGAAATGAGTAATTTTCGCGTCTAAAGAATGCTGAAGACTCACTGAGTCATTACCGCTATAGAGATAATGACTGGTGAAAGCTGCCTGACTATTTTCTAAGGGAAGTAGTTTCTCCATGCGATTCAGAAATAGAATTATTGCGAAACTGCAAATGAATAGCTCACGGCTCGTCAGCTTATTCTCTTTTCTCTAATTTGAGATAAAATATTTCGTAGAAACAACATCTCTGTGGAAGAACCTCTTCAACATCCTTTCGGAGGTCTTCTGACGAAATAAGCGCAGCATTATTTCCTTGTAATCCCATTTTCCTTTAGCGCAAGGAAGCTGAATAATTATTAAGCTCTCTTAATTCTTTGAAAAACAAGCGTTTTCGTGAGCATCAAAATCCACAATTTTGCGTGGACCTTGTCAACTCGGTGTTTTGTTTTGGGTATAGGAATATAAATTAAATGCAAATGTAGTGGATTAATGAACTGATAAATAGTTTAGATACAAATTTAGAGTGTTGCCAAAGAGAATACTTAAAGATAAAAATTAACTATTGAATTACTTCGTCTATTTAATGTTTATGCCAAATTCTCGAAAAATCAGAGACATGAATGCCCTTAAATGTTTGACTAACTATTCAAATCTTTTGCGTTTTGTTATCAAAGTTTCAAAATGTTAATATATTTGAGGTATTTGAATATGTGTGCTATTTTTAATCAGATTTTACTCTTGTTTCTGGCCAATTTTGAATAGCTGTAACTGGTTCCCTAACGCTTCTGCTGCAATTTTAACTCCTGCTGTGTTTTCATCTTCTAAACCACTTTGAATCCTTGAAATAAAATGTTTACTTCTTTTAAGCACATTTTATATATAATTCTATTCTATCATTTTATAATTTCTATTATTTATCTATTCTATCCATTTTTAACTTATGAACAATGATATAAAAATTTCGTAATTATTTTTAAACCTCCTACTGTTGCCTCATGAGGATATATTGCCTTAGATCGTAGAAACAGAAGCGGGGCGTTGATTTCAAGTGAATGATTAATTTATTTTTAATAATCATAAACGCATTTCATCGTTATGTATGTACGTTATTTATTTTCACTGCTGAAACTCTCGCCGAAGTAGTTATCAGAGCATAAACGCGAAAATCGGCAGTATTTTAAGAAAAAGGGCTCTAAAATGATAAGCATTCCAAAGCGACCATTGGCCCCAAAAATTTCTATATGCAATTATTTGTTTACCTCCTCTTCCCCTCCCCCCAAAAGTGAGTCCACAAAAGAGCAGGAGGTTTAAACGAAGAAAAACAGAACCTTTCTGGAAAAAAATCACAGCGATAGACATGCATTTATGTATTAATTTAACCTAGCAAAAAATTGTCCTAAATTCGGACGGGCAATCGCAATAAATGAAGAAACGCAATTTAATATTTTTTAAATAACCAAGGGAATCCCTGTGGTTAAAGTCCAGGTTGTACAAGTTGCCATGTGTAGTTTCCCTAATTGGGAGCGATCAGGGACCAGAACGGAGACGACATTCATGTCTCTGATGTTGGTATCCTTTTCCTTGTATTTCCTTAAGGGGGGGTTTCCGCTTATACCTCTTTGTGTTGCTGCTGCATCGCTGAGGCTGTATGGACGATACCGCACAATCAGACGAAACCACACTCGCCCATTAGAGGTTTAAAATCTCTGAAAGCCGTCTTTGTCGGCGTTCCTCCTCTTACTTTCCGGTAGTCGGATAAAGCAAGAAAGGCACTACTATTGGTTACTAAAGGTTAATACACTATCGTAGTGTAGTAACTATTATTTAAGTTTTTGGAGATTTTAAACCTCTAATTCAGTTAGTCGTGTTCCAATATTTCTTTCCTTACCACACTTGCCCATGCTTACAAAGTCCCAAAAACGGCTTGTTAAAATCTTCTTGCCGGATAGCTTAGATCAGGGGTCTCCAACCTACGGCCCGCGAGGCCCTCTCATCCGGACCGTGAGGACCTTTTTATTACGGGAAAAAAGCACGGAAATTTGCGTGTATCCTGCCAAGATCAGCCGCCGATTACGTGGACGTTACGTTTTTACCGAATTAAAATAAAATAATTATTATATTTAGTAATATTAAATCAGTACTTTCAAAAACATCTATGTTTTAATTATTTATTTATTTGGACCTCGAGTGTGTAGTCGGCCCCCAAACTGCTGTTTGATAGTTAATGCGGCCCTCGGGCTGAAAATTTTGGAGACCCCTACTCTACGGAATGTGTATTGTGAAAAGAAAAAAAATGTGCAACACTTAGATCAGATTATGAGGGTATGAATTAATTAAGTTGGCTAATGGTTAATTATATTATTATACTTGTTAATGAGTTATGAAGTTGAATTATGATAAATTATAAGATAATTAGTCTAGATTACACACCCATGTACCATATGATGAGAAAAGTACAGCAAAAAATTATTTAAATATGCACTCTATTCTATGGATTGAGTGCAAACTTCTGTTCATGTTAGAAATTTTAACACCAATTATACATTATGAACGATCTTTGAGCAATTATCTCCTGTAAATATGAGTATCAATAATGAGATACCAATTCTTTATTAAAAAGAAGATTTGAAGACCCATGGCTTAGATGATTAAAGCATCCTTCCAGATAGAGGAAGTTGTCATATTAGGAACGTTAAAGTCAAATCAATTCAAGCAACTGTGATGAAACAACTGCTCTTGTTACTAAATTAACCAGTAAAATAGCATCAAACATATATCGTCTTGCACTAAGAGGAGTAAGATTGAAAAATCTACAAGTATACTCTTTTTCACTGAAAACAACTCTGTCAGCTTTTAACATAGCCATTTATTTATTTAATTGTAAGGGCTATAAGTAGGCTCTAGGCTAGGTGGTAGTCATCTTTTCTTATGGGGAGAAAATACATTACTCTGCCTGGTATTCACCCTAATTGAGAGGAAAACCCCCAAAAACCTCCCAAAGGCAGTACATCATATAATTTACAATTACATTCATACAATTAAAGCATACAAGTAATTACTATATATAATAATGCAATTAAAACTTATAAAACTAAAAGTTACAATATTGCCTATAATATTACAACCAATTATAACTAGACAAGAGATAATATATCGAAGCAGTAAACAGAATATAGGCAAAGCATTGCTGAATATATACAAAGGATTTATAAGCTATTACTACGGATTTTCTTTTTAAATTTTTTGGAATTTTTCGGTATTGTAATGAGAACTTCTTCAGGTAAAGCATTCCAATCCCTTATACCTCTATTAATGAAGGAGTACTTTGCCAATTCGGATTTCTGTTCACGTTCTTTTACTTTTAGTCTATGATCGCCGCGTCCGATATAATTTGGGTTATGAAATCTTTATTGTAGCTCATTCCAACCGTATTTACAGTTTCACGCGTTAAATTAACAAACCGCATTCTTTTGCTTTAATGTAAGTGACTTGATGAGGGTTCTAAACCAAACTGCCATTCTCTAGGACGCGTCTAACGATAGCACCGTAAGTTCGCAAAATTGTATCAATACTGAAAGCGGGGACATTATGCAGAATTTCAGGATGAATTCATATGGGACTTCCTTTATTCACTACACCACCTTCCAATATTCCTGTTCGTTTCAGGCGTAACAGTATAATGCATTCAGTTTTCTGTATGTTAATTGTTAGAGAAATCATTTTTTCAGTTTTTAACTCTGCTATATTTCGATTTACGAGCTGTCCAATATAAATTAATATTGTTTTAGCCTCAACGGAAGGTTAATACAGGCGATACTGATATGGATTATGGCGTTAAATTTTTCGAAATGACACGGTATATAGTTGGATAAGTGCTTTATTCTCGAAGATGATCAAAGAAAGATAAATACGCAATTCTTCTTTGTATTGAATATCTCAATCTTTGTAGAGATGTTCTCGTCCATTATTCTTCAGAAAATTGGAGATAAATAAATTACGCAAATGCTTATTTTATTCACATAACGTCTTGGCATATTGGAAACAGCTTAGTTATTCTTGTCAGCATTTATTTCATTTTAGTAATCTCAGGGCGTAGACACACGAAAAGACAAAAGACAAAATGGGAGATACGCCTTATTATAAAATTTAAAATGTAAGTCTTTCATCAACTGTTTAGCCTATCGAGATTAATATAGTTGACCTCAGGGTGATAAAGTTGGCTCGAGTCTCCTCGGAACTGCACCAAGGAAGAGTAACAGGTTAATCGTAACTCTTTTTTCGCCTATCTCAGCCTGAATTCCTTTCCTGGGTGTCATCTTTTTGTTTTCCTCAATGCAGTTTTGAACTGACAATAAAATCCGATATTTACCTAGCTTGAAACTTCGTAGTGTGGCTTCAATACCCTTCCATTCAACACAATCACCCTTCCTTCGATGTGCGCAATTCATATCAGTAGGTTTCAAACCAAAATGTTTTCGACAATTGAGGTGAAAGAATATCGCGATTGATTCACAAGTACTCCTTGGTAATTCATTTCAAAGGAGTGAATCTATTATTGAAATAATTTATAGCTTGAGATTTTATTCATATTAGTAAGCTCAATAACCTATTAAATTTCTCATGTGTATGGGTACATTGACGAAAGCACTTTAGACATTACAGAGATACTTAGAACCTTTACGGAATTCTCGAAAAAAGAAACACACCTAGTAGTGTCTTTACATAGTCAACGTATGTTTTTAAAAACTTGCTATTTCAAATAAGTGAACATTATTCAGATGTTTCAGAACGCAGGATAGGAATATTTAGGAAACAGAAGACTTAACCAAAGGCTCAATTTTCGTAATAAATTCAGAGAAAGTACGATATTAGAGGATGTAGTCGATATTGTACATCCAGCTCTTAAATACGGCGTTCTGATACAGAGAGTTAGACTAAAGAAATATATTATAAAACAAGTCGCATCAAGAATGAATTTTTTTCCGAGAACTGTACGTGAAAGTAATCGATTAGGTAAGTAGAGTCTTGCTGCATGCATCACTTGCCGCAAGGCGAAAGGAAGCTAGAAGGGTATGTGCATACGTAAACAACATTATTGCGTAAAAATATTAATTTTATGTAAGTATATATATATATTGTTTATATTCTCTAGCGTATCTTGGCATCATAATGAGAGAAGCATGACAGTAGTTCTGAGAATAAACCTGAAAAAAAGTGTAGAGACAGTTCTCCGGGGATAGAAAAGTTGGAAGACAGCTTTTACTAAAACATCTGGATATTGAGTGAACGCTGCTTTTTATTTATTTATCTCAACGAGATTTCAAAGATTTAATGTTATTTCTTCATATGAAAGAGCAACAAAAAACTCTACGATCAGAGCTTCAATTCTCAATTATGTTTTTGATTTTTATTAATTCAATTTTGCCGACGAAAACACAAAATTCCGGTTCGGTTCCGGTAAAATTCCGACAATGACAACCGAACCGGTTCAAACTAGTTTTTTCGCTCAGCCAAAATAAATAAATATTTCTACCAAAATAATCTCGGTGTAAGGTGCATGATATACTTAACCCTTGTTTGGAATTACTCTTGAATTAATTTTACGATAAAACTGTTGATAGAAAAGAAACAATCGAAGCTTCAGTCATTGAGATATTAAATGTTGATTAACGAGTTTCAACTCATGATTGCACATTTTTAGCACATAAAACTACTGCTACATTTTATGAGAATACGTACTTATTGTTGGAAAAAATAACGGTTTCCTGTTTTGGTTTAGGTTCAGTATGTTAATCTTTCGGTTCGGAACCGGTTTTCAATCCGGCATAAATATGTTAACGGTTCAATTCTGGTTCGATATACTACATTCGGTGTACATTTTAGCAGAAGTATAGGCTCATAAGCTACCATCCTTTGTAAGCCACTGGAAATAGCTTTACAAATTGATTCGTATCAAACAGTAGATGGTGAAGCCGGAGTTCGTAAAATGGAAATGTATTTATAAAGTGCATAGAAGACTGTACATTAAAGGAAGTTTCGTTCCGATCTATTCATTTTTCGACAAAATTTTCCAAGGAAGGTTCAATTAAACAATGGCCAAACCTTTATCTTCAACTTTAAAAGACAAAGGATCGAACATTGCGGAAAAATTTAGGTGAACACAAAAAATTATTGAACTTTAGGCATTATTTGAGCATTTATTTTCTAAATTGACATTCATACCAACTATTAAATATAAAATACTTATCTCGAAACACTTTCCATTAAAAAGCGGTCTTGGTCTGTTCGTCACTATAAGAAAGTTCCCTCCTTAGAAACTCCCTTATATATTTCTCTCCATTCTTTTCATATCCTTCATGATATTTAGATCACCCAGGAAACACTCTCATATCCGTTGAAGTGTTTATGTTTTTTTGCCAAGCATTCGCGCAGAGAGACCCCAGAATATTTGAATATTTTTCGGGAGAGCCTCATACTTGTAGGTCACACAGAGTATTTTTAGCCGAATCCTCCTTGAGAAAAACGAGAGCTCCGAGCTTTCAAGTTGAAAGGGTCGATTAGCAAACAATTTCAAATTTTGAGGAAAAGGGGAGCCGACTGGTGAGATCATCGAGGGTAGCTTGCGATAACATTTTGAAAATCTCCGCGGTTTGTTTTTAGGTTAGTAAACTTAAATGTTTTCTTATACCAATAGAATGTTATGAGTAAATCCCACGACCTGAGGCTTTTTTATGAAGTTTTTATGACGTTTCAAAAAAACAATTTCGAGTTCAATGGTCATATACATTTTATCAATTCAATTAAGGTATTTACGATAAATTCGAATTCAACCCGTTATTTAATATATAAAATTAAGGTTACGTTCGTAATTAAACTCAAGTTTTAAATTAATTAATTAATTCATAGAGATAAATGATGATTATTATTCCGGAAAGCAGTAAATACTTTGCTTTAATTGCTTCCATTGTACTAAATTACGAATTTTATCAATATAAGGCGATAACTTCGTAGGTCTCTGTGACTAATTGCAGTGGAGTGTAGTAGAGCATCAAGGAAAAAACCTCATAAAATGTGTTATCCGCTGCTAATTGATTTTCTTTTTAAATCGTCTGCAATAAAATACATCGAGAAAAATGGAACATAATTTTATTGACACTATTATCTTCTAAAATTTTAACGCGAATAATCTAGTCAAATCAGTTCATGCAATCATCATCCTATTTATAAAGTTACTGAGGGAACAAGGACTTAAATATTAAAATAACTAAAGGAAAGTAGTTAAGGAAGAGAAGCAAAAATTAAAGGATTTATCTTGCATCCTCCGAGAAAGAATATCATTAATGTTATATAAGTACCTAAAAGATGCGGATTTATAAACGGAAAATCTTTTGCAATTATTTTTTCCACAAAAGAAAAATTTATTCACGGTACTTCAAGCATCAGTTGTTCCCGTAAGATACTCAAGGCTGACATCTATTGTAACTTTTATAGTAAAAGAGAGCAGTTAAAGCGCTAAAACTCTTTCTGCGAATTCCTAGTATAGTCCATAGCTGCATATCACACGCTGTGACAGTAATATATGGCATTCACCTGTTATGAAGCACGGCGAATACTTATTATCTCGCTTCTCCGAAAGAGAAGGCTGAATTCTGGATCCGAGTAAGGGAAATAGGACGGGATTTTGAGAAGTCTTTCATCATTGATGCAGTGGTACGACGCGTATGCATTCTGTTCACTCTTCCGTGTTGTATAATACCTGCGACATGGCCATCTGTTGCACTATTGCGGTAGACTTGTCTTTCCGAACTCCGTTCCGACATGGAATATCAATTCGGAGTGGGACGTCGCAATGCTGGCCATGCCCTCATTGTGTATGCGATGCGTATTGTAGTTTTGATCCCTAAATTTAACAACGAAGTTTTGGGATAGTAATAGGAAAATGCTATAAATGTTTGAAGAAAACCAATAAATATGTTCTCCATAACAACATATCTTTGATTAATTTACAGTCACACATCGAAGATAAAGTTTCATACATCTAAGTGTTAATGATTTATGTTCTATACAAATCGCATTTGAGAGGCTAACATTTTCGTCGATTTGACGAATTTGGGTTCATAAACAACTAACTATAACTATTTGACTTCCTCATTTGCTTTGCACTCGATTTCAGCCGTAGCTTTACTTTAAAAAGATACATGACGAGAGATTATGGAAAAAAATTTGCATCCATTAATGCAATGAAAATTTTATTTCATAGAAAGTGTTTAATTTTATCTGATGATGATAATAATCAAATTTTTAATTTTAGCACGAATAGCATCAGAAGAACGAATTGTATAAGAAATGCTCTCCCAACGAGTAACACTCACATATGTATATGTGTATTTTAGTTTCGGTAACTAAAATTTGATAACGAAGTTTTAGGGTAGAAATGGGGAAGAATACTAAAGATTGAATTAGCGGATGAACCGTTTTATGAATGTGACCGGATATTTGGTTGATCGTAGATTGAAAATACAGTATCATGCATCTATAAATCTTACTATGTTACGTTCAATAGCAATTGCATTTGAGAGACTAAAATTTTCGTAATTTAATAGGTTTGAAACTGTGATTAACTTACTTGGTATCCTTATTTCATTTACATTCGAAGAGAGCGCTAGCCTCATTATCAAGACATAACTACTGAGAAATTATGGCGTAGCATTTCCATCTATTGATGAAATCAAAATTTATCTTTCTACAAAAAAATCCAAGTTTAAGTAAAGCTGCACAACTTAAATTACAAGGAAAAAATAATAGCAAAATGACTGCATAAGAAACACTTTTTCATGTGAATAACGCTAACAAGATCATTGTATTTCTGAAAATACATCCTTGCACCTTAGCGAGTTGTTCATCTTTAAAAGCGATGCAAAATTTTCTTGTATTCGTCCATGTAGTAAGAATGAACATACTTAATTCGTGGAGTAATTTTGCAGCATTTATGAGAACTTTCTCTCGCCATTTTGCCTCAGCGAGGAAGGCAAACATGAACTTACTTACAGCTCACCTTACATCATCTCATCTGAGTACACCTCATTCCTTCTCGAAAGCCATTTTTGGGGATAGTGGTGGAAAGGATGAGCTTCAAACAAGCTCTATACTGAAAAATTTGCTGTCAGAAATTTACTTAATATCGTTGTGATACTTCATCGCATCTTCACACCAACCCTGCCTAATATATTCGATATGCACATGACAATGCATTCTTTTTATTTATCGTACTTTAGATGTCTAACAGAAAATGTGAAAAGTATTCATCGACAAGTTTCCGCATATTTTGTGCTGCGGAAACGTTTCTCGCCAAGAAATTATAATTCTTTTCATCGTTCAATTCAAAATCTACCTAATTATCGTTGTGTTGGGGGAAAGTAATAAATTGTTACAAATTCTCCGAAAACGGATTCTTTTAAAGGGAAATTCTTCTAAAACGAATTTTACGAACTATCAATTCTTCAAAAATGGACCACTCCAATGAATCTAAAGTTATCCAACTTTATATCAAAGGAACTGATTCTGAATGCAAATCTATTCAGTGAACTGCCGGTAATGTGAAGTTGAACATAACGAAATTCAATGTTAAACATTATTGAACATTTTATGATTATAATATTATTACTTATATTAGGTTTGATTGGGTTTCTTTAATAAATAGAACTTTTGGATAACTTTAGATTCATTAGAGTGGTCCATTTTCGAAGAATTGATCGATAGAAGAATTCGTTTTGTAAGAATTTGCCTATAACCAAATTTACATGAAGATAAGCACCTATAATCGATAAGAACTCACTTTCCTTAACTGCAAGCTTTTAAGAGAGCAACAGAACATTCTGGAAAACATAAAATAAGGCAAGACTGTCTCATATTAAAGGAACACGATTAGTTGGATATTTTATAAGAATTATATAAGAAATAAGGCTAGAAAATGGTCCAACTCGAATATAAACTCGTTAAGTATTCAATCAAAAAAACTTTGATGAAAAAGGGTAAAAAAATTAATATACGGTTTGCTAATCCATGATGACGGGGTAAATAATCTCAAAAAAGATTTTTAATTCCCGAATTTAGAATGTCTACCCTTGATAAAATCTTTCGGGCTCCCTTTAGGGCGATGCCTAGATATGCCACTGTACTAGGTTACCCAAATTGCTTTGTATCTAGAACATCCTCTCCCACCACTTTATATATATCTTTTAGTCACCATTTAGCTGGCGCGACCACTAAGAGCGCATCACCGAAAGTAGAACCGCGTGTTAACGCCTCTCCAGCTGCGGTGCAACCTCTTTGTGCAGCCGTCCCGCCCACACTTGAGCATTTCATTCATTCCTCAAGTCTTCATTCACATCCTCGCAACGATCCGTCTCTGAAGACGTCCGTGGTGACGTCACGCCAGAGACATGCGCGTTAAAACAAAAGAAATATTTATTCTCGTCGAGAAAGATCCATGAGCATAGGCCGCGTTATAAATACCGCACCGAGATCGGAAACACGTAAACCACCGCGAGGCGTGGCGCTGTTTTCTCTAGACAGCGGGTTTTTTGATTAATCGGGATGAGTTTTTACCATCGATCCGATTCTCTTATCTCCGACAAAAAATAGACGGCTGGGGATTTTTGTTCTGAGAGGTTTGGGAATCACTTTTGGGCGCGTGAAGGTCTATTAGGTGGTTATTTATGGGGATTGAGACTTATCAGTCACATTTTCCATCTTAATGTAGTCAGTTATGTAATAGTGAATAGAAAGAGAGAAGAAAATGTATAGAATATAGAGAAGTGGATGTATAAAAAACTAAGTTAATAAATTAGTCGTCAATTCTTTTCATAAAAAAATAATAACGTAAAAGCTAGTAGAAAGAGAGAAGAAAATTTTAGGTGTTTTTTTTAATCCTGAGGAAATACTTTATCCTTCAATTATATTCATAAAAAATAATATATAAGTGAATAGGAATTTAAAAGAAAACTTTCGATGGAGTGGGTGTAAAAGAAATACCGAAGGCACTTCACTTTACTATACTTTAGGAAAAGAGATCTAATGTGGGAAAACACCCACAAAAAAGTAGATGTGCGAAAACCTACCCATAGTATAAGCTAAAAGATGAAAATGAAAGCTGTGTATGACATGAAAATAACAATAGCAGTGCTATATCAAATGTTTTATACAATGAAATCAATAACTGGATACATTCCAATTATTAACATTGAGAAAACTAAAAAAAATGTAAAACATAACTTTTATCCGTTGATTGATTTCATTTTTAAAATTTATTTGAGTGAAAAATTTGGATATCGTATTATGCAACTTATTTAAGCTATGGGCTCATTTCGCTTTAAGAACTCGATCATAACTCCGTGAGTATACATATCGCTGAAATAAATCAGTTTGGACAAATTTAACAGAGTTTTTTGTTTTGCAATCCTTGATGATGTTTTGTGGAGGCTTCAACACCTAATTATAAAAGTAATAAAATATCTGGATCTGCAATTTAAAAAAGTCATGCCAAAATCACTATTGTAATCTCGGGATATTTCCTTTTACGTCATAGTATATTTTCGATTCGTATGCAGAATTGGACTTGGACAGAATCTCTTTGCCGAGGTCTCCCTTTAAGAAAGCAGCTAAAATTATAATTATCAAAAGATATAAAACAAAATTGCATCGAAAGTTTTTACCCTAAGAGTCTGACTCAAGATTTTAAAGTGATCTACCGTAAGTATGAGTTCTATTTAAGAAATTTTTACCATCTTCTGAGGGATCGCGGTTTTGAATGATGCGATGAAAATTTCTAAGCGAAATAAACATACTCTCTTATGATCGATTACCGAGGATCAGTCTCTCCATAAACATAAAGGTTTCGTAGTTTGAACGGCAGTATATTGATGAAGGATTCATATTCCGATAAATTAATCTGATTTTTTCACAGTAATACGCTTCCCATGGCTTAGAAGAAAACTTAGGCTTAGCCTCGAAGAAACCGTGAGTTGATTCCTTCATCTAATACTATAAAGTATTTGGTTGATTGTTCTATTATAAAGCTGCTGGTTTCCTTTTATTGACAATACAATAAAAATTTCTTTCTTTTTCCTCCCCTTCGAAGCATATGAAAATTGTGAAATGATTGTCGACTAACACTAATGAAATCATCAAACAACTATTGAAATAATCGAATAACGTTATAGATAAATTGAGAGATACTTATTTTAGGGAACAAAAGTTTGTCATAGTTAAAAATATCGCAAGCGGTGAAGCGAATTTTTTAAGTAACGATACAGCATATCTATTTTTTGCTTGCATTCCACTGCAGTTTGGCCGAGGTCTGGTCATACATACTTTCTGGTTCACACTTTCTCAGTCAAAAGCGACCATAAATCAGAAAAAAATACATTAATAACTTTGCAGGCATAAAATATTTCATATTTCAAGTTTAAACGCAAAAGCTTCGAAATGAATTACGCGCATTCCTCCTACCAAGAAATTCTGACGGTGACGAAATTTCTGTAAACACACGGGAGTGACAGACTTACCGATTGAAATCCAAATAAATTTCCAGAAATACTCAGGAATCTTTGCCAGAGCCTCCTTTGTTTTTCTCAACGGCTTAAAAGAGTCATTTGAGGTCTACCAATCCACAAAGCACATCGCTGCCACCGCTCAGGGATTCGGAGCCACCGCTGAGGAAAACCACACCTTGAGAGCATCGCCACAATGATTTCTTTCAACCTGAGAAACATTTCCAGCGGAAAACTCTTGTAAACATTCTTTGTAACACTTCCAATTTATTCCCCGGGATATTCAATTTTGCTGTTTTCCGTGTAACTGTTTAAATATAAAATTTACAATATATTTGGGCACAGTACCTATATTGCCAATATACGATTAAGGTGGTAAACAGAATATTTGATAGGTGAAGATTCTGGGGGAATTTTCCTCGAAGGAGGAAATGAACTACGAATTCTATAGATAAAAATCATCAATTAATGTTTAAGAGATGAAGAAGGGTCTTTCCCCTACATTATTGTTAAAATTGTTTAATTATTTATTATTGTATTCTAAATTTTTCCGGTTCGGCTTTTGCAGATAATATCTCATTGTCAAATAAAAAGAGTATATGATGTATATATTAAATAAATATTGGTGTAAATATCAAGCTTTTTGGTTTATAGGAATCATATGCACTCTAATATGCATATACATTTAAATGATGCATATTTATTTATAAAGTGAAATTAGCCTATCATGCCTGATAGGGGAGTAAATAAGTAGCTTAATAATCATAATGCCAAATCCATCCATCATGCCTTTGGTGACATTGAAGTATTTTTAAGTTATGACACAACATCTTACGATTTCGGATTCCAATAGAATGCTATGCATTTCACAGTTTAAAAATCGTTCGCAACAGAACCATCCATTATATAATTCAAAATTACTTATGGTTGAAATAGTTTATAAGTACAAAATGATTATAGTAACAGTGTATAATCAAAAACTTATAGTTTATGCTATAACCAACTACGTAGATGTGTATTGATATTAATAACTAAGAAGATGGAATGACTGGAGAAGTTTCGATCAACGTCTCGAATTCTTGAAAATGGTTACAAAATAAAATTGCTGTTAATTTAACAAAACGGTACCATTCTGATGGCTAGGACATAAGAATATGGGATTTGTATAGTTAAAGTTCACTCCCAGACATTTCTATTGCCTAATTCTTCCGTAAAAGTTATATTGGCGATGACAGAATATGTCATAAACGAAACGAGCTTCGCTAACAGTCCTATCAAAGCAAAAGGTCATCTGAAATAAAGCGAGGCCATATGTTAGCTATCGGTGCAATTCTTCTCAAAATTTCTATTTTCTCTCCTGTTGCTTTCAAAGCCTTTATGTAAGCTTACGTACAGAGCGTGAATTCGAAATATTTGAGCAACAAAGATGGCATCATATCGGGGTTGGATCGAATTTTTTTGGCATTCGGACTCTATAAATCCCTCACTTTTATGCACCAGTGTTAAGATCAAAGGGCAAGCGCCATCTGCAAAAACTACCGTGGCGCCACACATCGCGTCACGTTCCCATCACGACGTTTTCTTATGCTAAATAACGCCTTCCAGACCTCCAAAAGGACCGCCATACATTCCGACTCTTGATGACAAGAATTATACGTTTTCTATATTATACTATGAAGATTTATTATCGTTCATTTCTTTCGCGGATTATCTTCAGAAGTTAAGAGTACGCGGAAACAAATGCGAACTGAAAATTAAATATTAAGGGAAGGAAAGAAACTATTCTCATAATCAAGAAGTCGTATTTTAAGCTCGGAACAACTCGTATCTAACTAAATAACATCCAACTAACAACAACTCGGATATAGCATCTAACTAAATTAAATGGCATGAAAGTTATTATGCGCCATAAGGAAACTGAAAATTGAAACAATAGCATAATAAAAGCAACACATAGCGGTATGGGCTTCGACTGTAAGTAAAATAGTTTCTTCGTCTTTGTTCACAATTGCAATGTTACACAATTTCTGTAGTTAAACAATTCAAGTTAAGGAATCGAGAGATACTATTATTTATGACCTGACATTTGTCATTGTTCAGCTAATATAAAGTAAATAAAGTACAAATAAATATAGATACAAAGTTAAAAAATAAATAAGGTCATACCAAATAATCGTATTAAAAGGTAATGTTCATTTGAAATTTATCGCTGTAATTTCTTTCCTTCACCTTTGGGAGCACAATATAAACCGGAAAGAGTTTCTGAATCTTAAAGTAATATTTATTTATCATATTCATACCAGTATGTATATTTTTAAAGTAAAGGTGCTTGATTGAACGTGAGTAACCATGCATACTTGCCTTAGAGGCATTAGAGGCAGAAAATGCCTGAGGACAAATACACTAAGCATATCATTGAGGCATGTTAAAAAGTTACAAATCTTTCAATTTGATTCGAATCAAATTATTCTTTCCTTGTATGCTTATGTGTAAATATCAACAGCTATGATAGATAAGGATGGTTTGAACTATTGAAGCAGTAGAATGAAGATAGAGGATATCCAGGGGCAATACAGAAGAATTAAATAACTACTGATTAGTAACTGAAGGAAAATAAATGTATTATGTAAGAAGCACTCAAAGTTTATGTATATATATGTACACTTATTTGTTTGTGTTCGCTTTGCAAACTTCAATCGGAAGGAAATATTCTCAGCTATGTCGGGTTTTGATCCGTTTCATGAAAAACTTTTTTGCGATCTCCTAATATCATTATGTATATTTACCCATAAAATGTATGTTCAGATTTGAGGGATATATTATCCTTAAAAAGAGAGACAAGTGGATATTGGGCGAAGAAAAACTTACGAGGGATGTTACGCTTCAAAGTTCAGCCCTTTAAGTTTGTATAGAGAGCTGAAACGTCCTGGGATAAAAACCTCCGCGAGAAAGTAACACATATCTTCAGCACATGTTTAGAGAAGCGCATTAAAATAGCGTGCGAAAAAACGAACGGCTTTAAAAATACGCGGAGAGAGGCGCGAGACATGACTCTTCCAGATGAGTAATGGAGATAAAGATGACTTTAAAAGGAGTCGGAAAAACTTGAGGATCTCTGCCGAATCGCGCACGTTACCTCGCTTTTTTAATCCACTAATGTGGATGCTTATCATATTCACACGATCCGATGAACGGGAGATAGTCTCGGTGTGATCATATCGCTGGATTCAGTTCTAATAAAACTACGTCAGTTTATGAAATCAGATTTCTTTTTCAAGAGTCCTGAATGAGTGATATTAGTTTTACACAGCGCTGATTGAAAGCCCGTTCGAAATTTAAAATCGAAAATTTCGCCATTCGTAAGCAACAGAGTAATTCACCAATTGCAATAAAGTAATTTGCATCTATTTGAAATGTGGCGAAAAGAAAGGAAAGTTGGAACACGGCTGTTAAGGAATTAGAGGTTTAAAATCTCCAATGGCCGTTTTTGTCGGCGCTCCTAGTCTCATTCCCCGGTATTCCGAGAAAAGTGCGGTGTCCTGTCTTGTTTTCTCGAAATACCGGGGAATGAGAAGAGGAACGCCTATAAAAACGGCCATTGGAGATTTTAAACCTCTAATTATTCGAAATGTGTAAGATTGTAATCAATTTTCTTGAGTTTCGAAAGTCATATTTTTTGTTGAAAAACAAATTGTTTGCAAGTCTGACGTGGTAAATATTTTTTTGAAGTTTTATACTTTAAAATTAGATAACGTCTTATTTTCACTTGCTTTTAAGTACTGCTTTCTCAAAGCTCGGAAAATGACCTCACAGGTGTCAGCTGGGATTGCAGACCTTCTGCGAGAACGTACGATGAAAATAATTTTGGTCGTAAAACTGATCGCAAGGTGTAAACGGACCTTGGTATTTTCGGAAGGTTATCTTGAGTATTATTTGTGTATTGCAGAACAATTACGGTCAATGTCATGGAGAAATCAATATTTGTCCGATGAGATTTCTCATAAATCTAAAAGGTTGTAAATTCTCTTGATTAATTTTATCATACTCAATATAAGCTAGATTAAATAATGTATGTACTTATCACATCCGAGTACACGACAGTTACATATGTAACAGGGGCTTGTTGTGGCTTATTATTACTATTAAAATTATTTCATAGTCCTTAGATCGTGATCATTTGATTAATAAAATTTCGAGTGGAAAAATAAATATTTGTTATTATGTAACGTATGTTATGTCCAAACAGTGCCATGCCGATCCATTTCGCTCTTTATAGTGAAATGTAATACGTTATATTTATATATTCTTAAAGCACTTTTCTAGGTTTTAGTCGAAATAATTCGAATAAAAAAGGTAAATGAAGCATCTATTTACAAAAATTATCTATATTCTAAATAAACCATCGAATATCAACAAAAAGGAGATCTTAAAACTGAAACGAATCGTCTCAATGAAAAATACTGCGGAAATTACAAAGCTATTCTTCACTTCGTAACGAATACATTCCACGAATTCCACGAATTGGTTTGATTAATTCTGTTTATAAACCTACTTCACGGGCATGCTCTGCGAATGTTAAATTTTCCAAGAAACGTATTTAGAGAACATGCTTCATTAATGAATTCATGACGATCATCTTTACAAAAGGTTGTAGATAACTACATATAACAGTAAAGGCAACTTCACTGGTTTCCGGCATGGTTTGTAGGAAAACCTCGAAGGAAACTATCGAAAAAAAGTTTCATCCGTTGTGGGGATCGAACCCACGACCTTTGGATTAGAAGTCCAACGCGCTATCCTCTGCGCCAAACGGACGGCATTCAATTGCCAAAGAGTAATACAACAGGCTCAAAATGATAGTTGTTAGTATTATTTACGGTTGATTACTCTTTCCCACTGTATATCATTTTCTTTGGCTATCGGACAAGGAATGCGATTATTCGGGGTATGAAAAAACTAAGGTCATGAACTTATATAGCGCGTGCAGCTCTCTCTTTTCCCCGGCAAATGACCGCGGATTTACGTCAATATCTCGACCTTTTCCTTCTTCCCGGTGGAAATGTTTCCTCCGAGGTCAATGCAATTAGCTCTTGCTCTTTAAAACCAGGAAATAGCCGCATATCAATGTGCTTCCGCTGCTCACGAAGACAGTGTGATGTTGTAATGAGTAAACCGCACATAAAGATAATAAAAATGTGCAAGATGGACCGCAAGACATGACGATATACATGTGCAATGGTTTAATTGAACTTATGACGTAGGATGCCTTGACAGGACTAATTTCAAAGAATTCTACAAATAGAAATTTATAGTAATTTAGAGTAATTTTAGAAAACATTATCGTTTAAATCCAGGCGTGTGTTTGGACTGTTAAAATCCCATTCCCAAAGACCCCTGAGCCCCCAATAAAAAAAATGGTAAACACCAAAAATAGATTTTTATAAAATTCTTAGAAACGCGTATCATAATCTAACTTTCGCCAAGAATAGCAAAATTTTAAATTATTATCAACGAGAATTATTTCAAAAATTAGTAATTGATATATTTTGCATTGAATATAGACTCCTGCGTTACGTAGTATATTACGTTAAGTTCCTCAGCTCAACCTCCATCGGACGAATCTCCCCTGGGGAGGACCCTCGGTAAGCGTCTAATAGGCCTTACTCCAAATCTACCCATGCACGAATAAACCGAACCTTGCCTATTTTTGTCGGAGGAGTAGCAAGTGGCTATACAATATTTTTCTGCCACTCGCTACCAGTATCCTTTATTGATAAACTTAGCAACGTTACCTCAAAGAATACTTTAGACTTCGAAATGTTTTTTGTCATCGTTTCAAATAGAATATAGTCTAAATACTGGATAAAATAAATAATACCTTCAAAAAATCATAGGCTCCCAGATAGTCATGTGGACATCGCGTTTGCCTTTGATGAAAGCGGTCCCTGGTTTGATTCCCGGTGGGAGTCAATGTGCCAAATGACCTAAGCTGTCGAAGCACTTTTAACAATGCTACTACTACAAAAAATCATATTTAAAATTGTAATTCGTGCGATGGGACTTAACGTAACGAGATGCATTGAAAAATGTGATCGTAGAAATATCGGTAGAATCAACAGTAACAAAATACTTATAGAGAAATTTTTGATCTATCGTGTAACAGCTGCTTTGAACATTCGCGAAATCTGACTGATTCATTTATTTTTCACGTCTACCAATAGATGTAGGTAAGGCCAGGCGGTAGTCATTATCGAGAAAAAATATAAAATTCAAAAATACTACCTAAAATATAAAAACCCTGGCATTAACCCTATTCATGAGTGAAAACTTTCCAAAAATCTCTCGCGGGAAGTACGCCATTCAATCATATTACAAAATTTATAATCATTATCTGGGATTCAACATTTTAGATAGGAGTAAATTTTACAACATTTATTAATATCGATTCATACATACCTTAATTTAAAACATTATATTTAGCTGTTAGCAGTATAAAAATTTCTTTATTTAATTCATAAATATATAGAAGAAAGGAAGACTTGAGATAGAATTCCCTTCAGCATAGATAGCTGAAATTCTAGGAGGTTTTTTGTACTAAAGTGGAAGATGACTTTTCTGTTAGATTTTATGCAACAGATTCGTCAATTTCTGCTTGTTTTTAAAAGCTTTGGAGCAATCAATGAGGAAGGGGAAATTCATGCTGAGTTTAGAAAGTATTTTCTTCTATCAGCTTATTGCATACTGAAAAAAAATATTTTTGTTGAAAACTCAGTGAAAGCCTTCGAGTTTTGTTAAAAAATTCATACAATCTGAATAAAAGATTTGTAAATATTTTTATTATGTATATTTAAAAAAATAAAATATTATGAGAAGGTAAAAATTCAAAATTTAAGTATGATTTGTAAATGGAGATGTGTATTAAGATATTAAATTTATTCTAACTGGAGATTTGACGGCCTTAAAGTGACAACTTTATCTATCGCTCCCACGCACCCAAAATTAAAAGAACAACTGCTGATGACACTGAATTTACGATCTGGTATTACGGTGGACTGTTTTAGACCTCTTGCCTAATAATCTTATCTTTCCCCGGCTTTGCGGATGTCTCTGCCTGTTTTCCGCTTCCAGTTAATCTGACCTATATAGCAGCGCACTTCATCACGAAAGGCAGTCTAGCCTTGTAAAGCTAGCGGAATTAGTAATTAACGTATTTTTCGTATAATTTCAAAAGACTCTATTTTAACCTGGAACTTTCGATCTCGAAAATATGTCTAAGCCCTGAAACACAAGTATTATCTGATACATATATTACTGGTCCTTCTCGTATCACAATACCAACTTCATGAGCATCGTTAACTATCAGGGAGGGGTAAGGTAACTTTTTTACTTGATGGTGAAATATTCAATCTATTTCTTTCATTATTTGCTTAATAGTGACTGTTTTGATAATAACAAGTATACGAATATTTCACTGATCTTATTTTTTTTTAAATATAAACAAAATATTTCCCTCTATCTTTCGCTTCATTTCTAAGGTTCTTTCTTTAAATTTTTAATGAGATATGGTTAGATGTAAGAAGAGAATAATAATTCCCAATCTGTATTATTTTTAATATTTTAAATTTAAGACAATTTTTATTAATTTAGAAGTTAACAGGTTACGCACATCTTCTCCCATATTTCACCTTGAAACTGACAGATTTAATGCCGTAGTTAGGAAAGAACTTTCCAAGTAATAGATTATCAAGGTGGAAATTTCTCCAGCTAAAAATATGCACTTCATGAGCTGCAGAAGGAAATTTTATCGGGGAAAGACACTTGTTAATGAAACGTAACCCTTTGGTATGCATCGCAATATACTCTGAATTATGTATCGAGGTAACCTTAATCATTTGTGACAACTAACTCGTCACTAAGTCTCTTAACTATCGCTTACTATGTCTAAGGGAACAAAATTTGAAGCTAAAACATTTGCAGGTACGCGCTTATCTGCATACACTCTCTATCGATAAGTAAGGCATATTCAAAATTAAGACATTAGCTTAGGAGCTTCAAAATTTAGTCATCATTGCAAAAGCAGAATCTCTGTAATAGAATAAAAATTTGGCCCATGGGGGGATCGAACCCACGACCTTCGCGTTATTAGCACGACGCTCTAACCAACTGAGCTAATGGGCCAGACATTTACAAAAATTAAATAATATGCATTCTTATTTCGAAAATTATTAAATGTAAAAATATTTTATATTAAATGTAATATTTCATATTAAATGTAATATTTCATATTAAATGTAATATTTCATATTAAAAGTAATATTTTAGTCAGATACATGTAAAATACATTTTTTACGACTCATGCAAAAATTATGAGTAGTTAGGCTATGATATATTTTAGAATTTAGATTTCAATATTCATACAAATTTCGAAATTAATATCTGTTCTTCTAAGAGAGGTGAAAATGGATACTTATCCATGTAATATATCTAAGCTTATTTATAAATTTTTGTGTGTATGTTGCGAAGATTACTACATTCTGGGACTAACAGTTGTCTGTTAGGCTTCAAAAATCGGTCTAAATATTGGCAAATATATTTACGTCGTGGCTATCAATATTATGACTAGTTTTAAGAAGATCAGAAAATGTTGTGTTTTTTATGTTCAGCTTGTTTGGCATGGAATGAACCAGCCCAAAAAATGCCTCACGTATAGAGTAAGCTGTAGTTTGTAATATATACGAATACAATTTAAAAGAAATTGTAATCTAGGCAATATGCAACACGCAAGTTTGCAGAGAAAAATATTGCGTAATATGCTATTTCAATATTTGAGTGAACAAAGAGTTTACTCCAAATAATGGTCTTTGTTTGTCGTTATCACGAATCTGAGAGCATTTGAATCAACGGAAGAAGGCGTGAGGTAAAGCAAACATTAAGTTAATTACGGCAAAGAGAGTGGTAAAGGGACGAAGTCAGAGCAGCTAGAGAGCTGAGAAAGTTCCACATGGAAAAGTATAGGTAAAATCGGGAGTAAAAATTTTCCAAGTCATTTGATCTTTTCTGTATGGGGGAGATAAATTGAAAATGACAGCGGAAGGACCTGAAAGTAATTTCCTGGAATGCGATACCTCCCGCCCTTTTTAATATACCCCCTAATGGGTGCCATTGACGATGGAATTTTCATCCAATTTCTCTCCATTTCTTTGATGAGAAAATAATTTCCGTATCGTAATCCACACAAGGCTTAAAAAAGAAGTATGGTGAGCAAACAAAATGTCCCAAGTAAGATCAATCTTCTTATATAACAGATAATATTATCATATTAACATCAACATGATACATGATAACGGCTATGATGGAACCATTACAAAATTGTTTGGTGATCAAATATCTTTGTAGAAAGACATATTTTTAATGGACTCTATTATAAAGTTGGGGTATTTATAGAGATGATTTGTGAGGAATATATGTAATACTATCCTCAGAGGTAGCAACGCTGTAGATAGAAATGGGTCATTACGATTACATTACTTCATTACCGGCCGCGGAGGCGGAGTGATTCGCACACCGAGTTCGAATCCCAGCTAACCGGAAAAATCCTGTTATCCGGGTCCCGGCTTCGAACATTCCCTTACCGGCTCTGGAATGGTCGTTTCCCTCCCCTGGACTGCATCCTTGTCGCGGTGGATAGCACTTTGGTAGGTGCCGTTAGAGTTGATTAGTGTTTGGAGTAAATCGGTTAACCGGAATTCGAGCTTTATTTTTCGAAGCTCGTTCCCATTTTTGCAAAATTTCTCCATTCACCTGATATTTAGGCACATACAATTATCTACAAAAGTGACAAAAAAATTTAATTTTCTATAAGTTTTATTTGAAAAAAATTTCGATATCGACCACCGTTTAGGAGTCATAACCATTAACCAATTTTCTGGTTATTGCGACATATTTACGTTAAAATGTCGTTTTCATTTATGCCATTTCATAATAATGTTAAAATAAAACATGATTGCTATATTTATTCAAAGTTTGTATTTGGAAGTTGATTTGTAATTTGATACACGCGCATTTATTTCTAAGTAATTATGCAATTATAGTTGTTTCGTGTCGTTATTGATTACTCTTCACAATTGCAATAAAGTTCGTAACTATGGGTTTGTTTACATGGCAAACAATGGAATTCAAAGGGTCTTTCGCTCACACTCTTGCTATAGATTGAGCTCTGGCTGATTGATAAGGTTGAAAAGATTTTTATTCTGTTTTTTTACTCCATTTGTCTTCTTTAAGACGAAAATTTAAAAATGAACAAGTGATGGATATTTGGAATTCCTGATAAAACAATTCCGGTGTTCAGCTGTAATCGTCTAGATTAGAATATTATCCACTAAATGTTATTCACTTATGCATTGGATATAGACTTTGACAGCACTATCGTAAATAAATATTTACATATTATACATGGAGATAGTCATGTGCTGGCCTCATCAGATTTTTATTTTATGCATTTAATAGCATTTATTTTAGCAGCAAATCACCAAAGACATAACTGATAGAGTTGCTCAGACTCAGAGTAGAAGAGCAGTCAACAGTCTTTTCCGCTCCTTGTATGTACATGACTTTAGGTAATATAGGAGGGCACTTTCCTTAGGAGAAATAACCCATAGTCAAAAATTAAAATTTAGAAGAGGAATCAACTATCATAACTTTGCTCAGGATGCTGAAAAATATCCCGAAAGAAAATTTTGAGAATAAAAACGATGGGACGAAGTATTATTCGAGAAATCAGGTCACTATTAAAATCGATACCTGCAGGAAAAGTGATGTACATGTAGAGTTTCCTACACGGAGAGAAGAATGAGTAGCGATGTTTCCCAAACATTAACAAACTTCTCAGCCAATGAGTTACTAATAAATCTAAGCACAATTATGGAGAGTTTTGTGCGCATATTTATGAGTAATCAGCTAACGCCGCTTGATGGATTGCCAAAGATAAGGTAGGATGCTTGGGAAAGAAAAAGACAAAAGCTGTCGATTTAAAGAGAAGAACTATGTATTAAGAAATCATAGATTGAATAGCTAAGTCGGGAATTTTGGAGCACGTGTGATTACGGGGGGGAAACTTATAGAAGTAACAAAACGTGATAGAATTTAGCCTATGTTTGAGTATGCATTTTGCTGTTTAAGAGTTAATCAATAGATCATTGAAATATTAACAGAAACATGTTAGAATTTACTCTATAATCACCCTAAACTATGCTATTCCGAACTAAAACGCATCAGACAAAGGTTAGATGTGAACTGTTCCGCAACTAATAATTCTGCAAGACATGCACCGAATTCGATAATGTATTATTCAAAATTTACTCTTTATTTTAAATAAGACATGCAAAGTAAAGAAAACCAAGCTTTCCGAAGCGCAATCCTTGCATTATAAATTCATCTTAAACGAGCGATATCTACTTATATAGCTCTTAGAAAAACAAGTTAATAAATTCCTCGATGGAACATCGGAAGGGAAAACTAAGAAAGTTGCCAGATAATCTTCATTTTGGAATAGAGGATCCTGATTTCCAAGGTGAAATCGAAATCTAGAAATAGTCTCCTGACTGGAGATGAAACACTCTTTTCTCGTTGTTTTGTAACTTCTCTTATAAACCCACAAATTATGGGAGTGGCATATATAGAGGAAGTTAAGCCACAATGTGCCTAAAATAAAACTTGGAGATTTTTCTTAGTCAAAACTATACAAGAAATGAGATACTTGGAGGTAATGAAAGTTACCCATAGAATTTTACTCCTCTATTAGAAAGTATCGGTATTATTTTGGCATTGATATTGGCATAAATTACGTTGGTGAGTCACAATGCTGTGCTATTTGTCTGGGGAGAATATTTTTTCAAGGGAAACGTTCAGAAATAAGGGATTTCCATCCTTTTCATCGCTATGAGTTTGTTGTGCATTAAAATGTGATAAATGTCCAATTTTTGAAGATGCCAAATGAAAGATATACAACATAACTAGTTTAAAATATGATTTTTAAAATTTTTATTACGATGGTTATAGAAACCAACAAAAATGAGATAAATATGATAGTCATTGAAGTGTTATCACCATTAAAATATATAAATTACATATTTTTCAATTTAGAATTGAATTACAAATAGTAAATATTTTACTATTTAATTATAAATAGTAAATAATTTACCAGAGCTAAGCGAATGATTTTTTATTTTCATTTTTCAATCAACGGTTACAGAATATATACCAATAAAAATGAAATAAATTAAGTTGATTATTGACTGTAAAGATAAACTACAATTATACAAATATTTCTTTGGGATATTTGCATGAATTCACTAAATATTTCCTTCTTTTTGCCCTTTCTTTTGTCTTATTCCAGAAATATATTTCGTTAAATTAATATTGACATAGAGTTTGATGTAAGACTTATAAGTCTCAGTGTAACCCTGAAATTATCATTTTCATTGTTGTTATTGTTTATTAAAATTCAAATCAATTGAGAAGCTAATGGATGACATACCTCTAACTCTGTTATTCCCGGATTCTATTCTTATCAATTTTTTAAATGCAGCAGTGAAGCGCATTCCATGTAAATGATCATCTAATATGATGAGGACAATTTTTCTCCGGATTAAAATGTGTTCTACATGAGCTGCCGAAGGAAATTTTGTCGAAGAAAGACACCTGTGTTTGAAACATTACATCTAATGCAGAAAAACTTCTATAAATCATATGTCGAGCCGATCGTGGTCATTAGTGACAACTTACATGTTGATTAATGTTTTACTATAGTTCACAAGATGTCGAAAGGAAGGAAACTTAAAATCCCGAACTGAAGTGTATACATTTTCTACGAAAAATACACAAAATTTAGAGTTCATCCGGAGTAATAGCTGTGGTACTTAAATAACCGCATCTCATAAAATTTTCTCTATTGCATAATAAAATGTCTGGCCCATGGGGGGATCGAACCCACGACCTTCGCGTTATTAGCACGACGCTCTACCCAACTGAGCTAATGGGCCACACTCTCAACGTTGCAAAGATACTAAGTTATGTATATTTATAATCCTAATTATAGATTTTTATATGATAGCGCAGTGATATTTAATTGTATTGTATTCCCATGTATACGGAACAAGTAATTTATATGCATATTTGACATTCATTTAGTGGAACAATAGTAGGTCTCATTTCCAGGTCATCAGAAAGAGTTAATACGATCTGAAAGCCAAAATATTCTTGATTTCTACGCTATTTGAAAATTAGGGCAGTATTCTGGCACAGTTTCAGCCCGCCATCCAACTTGTGGTAACAGGTATTGAGAAAAGAAAAAAATAGGCCACCATGAATGGAACAGATAGTAGGTAGAGAGCGCTAGATAATGTTTCTCTCGGCGGTTATACCATAAAGCCTACCTTAACATTGAAGGTGCAATCGGCTTTTAAACACAAATTGCCAGAATGACTAATTATATCTACACCTACAAATGAACCGTACAAGACACCTTTCGGCAGTGGGTTCATACTCTATTCAATTTATTTACCTCATCGGAAAATATCGCCCAACTTTTGCGAAAATTAATATTTTTAAGACTATTAGTCTTCGCATCAATTTCTCTGATTTTTCTCGCAGTATCAGATCGGCGTATAATATCCACGTCTTCAAAGAACGTATCATCTCAAAGGTTATCAAAAGAATTCAGTCTTGGTTAAAATGATCTCTCTTTTAAAGATTTGCATCCTGAATCACCTTGTTAATACTCATCAATTTAAGGTAATGATTCTTAACAAATCGTACCACCTTTCACTGATTTTCGCTGTGATATAATAATATTGAGAATGTTTATTGTAGTGATAACATTTCTAGGTTTAGTGACCGATTGCTTGACTTAAATTAACTGATTTTGCAAGTATCATGTATCTAGATACAAGATAGCTAACAAACCTAAAGCCTACCCGTAGTTAATTTTAATAATAATAAATGTGCGAAATTACCTAAGCTGTCAAATAAATAAGAACAATAATAATAATAATAATAATAATAAGAATAAACCTGTTTCATTCTTAATTGAAAAAAATGACAGCAGGGGTTCCACGCTGCTATAAAAGTAAGAATTGAAGCGATATGAACGATATGAAAATACCTTCCTGCATATGCAGGAAATCAGTTATAGAATCGCACAACCTTGATTAACATTGAATGATACCGTTTTCACTTAGATCCATAATGAACGTGATGGACTGGTTACAGAGCCAACATTTTCTTGACTCGCGCTAAGACTCGACCTTGGTTGCTCGTGCATAGCGCGGGGAGAAGAAAGTTTTATCCGCAATTTTACAATTTTCAGGTCACTTCGCATCGTTTGCTGCCTCGAAATAGTTTCTTGGTGAGGCATGAAGAAATTTTTGAATCTTCCGAACAATCATGAAAAATTCGCATATATTCGTAAAATGAATGAAAGATACTCTCGCATAATATTTCTGCACATAAGAATATCAATTTTGGTAGGTTTTACATAAACATAAATGGTATAATAATACCAACTTTTTATGAGCGAATTTCAGCCTTTGAAGGCCATTTTTCTAATTAACCCTTTTTTGTTTTTTCCTTTTTATTAATAAACACACAATCACACACACAACATACACAGAGAACCATTCCCTAGCAGGGTAAAATCCGATTAGCCGGGATTCGAACCCGGGACCGTGAGGTTGGAACGTTAACCACTAACCACTCCGCTACCATTGCCGGTATATTGGAGATTGAAATGGATTTTCTTCCTCTCTAAAA
The DNA here is from genome assembly GCA_947579665.1 of Sympetrum striolatum. Classification (NCBI taxonomy): domain Eukaryota; kingdom Metazoa; phylum Arthropoda; class Insecta; order Odonata; family Libellulidae; genus Sympetrum; species Sympetrum striolatum. Next base: position 42,852,781 of record OX388351.1, on the reverse strand, counting down.
ATTTAGTTAAACCCGTGTTGTTTCTTTCAGCTATTCTACAATTTTGAAGAAAATTCCTTTGTATTACATTTAATTGTATTTTTTTAATGACTACTTAAATTTTTTTCTTACACTGATACTGACTAACCAAACTAAGCACATTGCAGCTAAATAGTATGTACTTCAAGACTCTGTTTTTGCAACTTATCCTTATATACGTAATTATTTTGGACCGAATATTTTGCATACATACAATAATTCGGCTATTTGCTTTGAAGAATGAAACCAGTTGGGAAATTTCAGGGAAATAAGTGGTATACTGTACTAATTCAAACAGAGCTAAGAGCATATTAGTCGATGAAAAAAACGACGCATAATTTTTCTTACCGCACTTATTGCATATGCGGTCACTATAAAAATATCTCTGGAATGTCATGCCTGAATGGGCAGACAATGAGGCAGAGAGGCTTAAAGAAAGAAAGTAATTGAGGACATACAACGAACAAGTCGAGCCGAACAAGTTAAACAAGTGAAATAAATATTTATTTCGACATATACGTGTTTTCAGTCTGTTAAAATTATTAAGGGAAAAAGAGTCATCAAAACTAAGTGTACTAGGAAATATCACTGAAAAGATGGATGACAAATAATATCAAGGGTAGCTCTATTGTTTGGTGATTGATTCAGGTAGAAAACCTACCCTGAAGGATTCAATTTCGATTGTAGATAATCCATATTCAATCAAATTATTTCGGAACTGAGAGTACGATCTCAAGTTTTTCTTTTCCGTGATCCTTTCAACAATTCATTCACAGAGTAAAATTAGCTGAAAAAAAGGATAATTTTCTTTAGTTACCACGGATTTATATGATGAACTAGGTTACTAGTATTTACTATTATTATTAAATAGGTTAAACAGGGGGTCAAAGTTGACCAAATTTTACGAAAAATATCCGCTGGGTTTTGTTTATCGGCGTCGCAAATTGTCGCAGGATTTTATTTCAGATCCTTCTTTAAAAAGCTTGAAAGAACATCGTGGTATAATTTAGCTATTGTACATCGTAGTACATCACTACTATTTTCCTCACTTTAGGTGAAAATTTGCGGTAAAATAAGTGTTCGCTATTTTGTTGTATAAATAATGAAAATATTGAGCTTTGATCATTCATACCCAGTATTATGAGGCATACAGATTAGTTTTATAATACAGCATCGTTTTTTACCCGATGAGTTTGCTCATTTTGGTTCAGAATTGGCTTGAAATTGAAGAATTTTGCAAAAAATCTAAGGCCGGCATTTTTCGTAAAATTTGGTCAACTTTGACCCCCTGTAGAATTGTAATGCGCGGGTACCAACGCAAATGATCTCTCAGTTATATGCAAAATTTGTTCAAGAATGACTATTCCTAGTTTATAAGTCCGCACTCAAAAATACCACTTTGTTATTTTTGGCCAGCTTTTTTCGATTCTAATCCACTTTGCGACGTTCTAACCAACTAAGCTAATGGGCCACAAATTTCTCAGGCAAAGATTAGCTAATATACATAATCTTAATTCGAGTGAAGTGATGCCGACATGCTCATTGGTACCTACCAGCTCCTATTGCCGGTTACTTAAACTTTCTATGCGAAAGAAAGAGCAAGAACGCGAAGGGCTAAAATTCTAGCGAAAGCGGCGAGTCCAAAGAGGACTGTATCACTCGCCGAGCCCGGTTGCCTAATAATAGAACGAATAAAGAGACAGTTTTACGAGGATACTCCCGTAGCACGTCCGTTTTCTATAGAAACCTTGAGGAAGTCATTACGGCTTCCGGTGGTGGTCAAATGGGCCGCTTTGGTTCTTGCAGACGTGAACGGTGCTCGTCATTTGTCCAAAACTTCGTTCGCAGTCTAACGCGTGCAAAAATTCAATCTCCGTTCTTTTCGAGAAGATTAATTGGGAATCCCTCTTTAATTACGGCCGACTACTTATAGGCCTCGCTGTTAATTAGTGCCAGAATCGCCACTTGAAAATCTTGAGAGGGTAAGAGTAGATTATATCAGATATCTTCTTAAGTTCTTCGCATGAGATCTTGAAGGTGTCAATTAATTAATGCTAATTGAATTCCAAGTATATTGCGATTGAGTGTACGTTTTTGTAACTATTTATAAACATTGAAACCAGGAATTAGTTATAATTGTAATTCTTATTGAATAATTAGGTATCGACAATCTCAATGTATGATATATAATCTTATGATATGATATACATATAATCTTATGTATCAATAATAATTCCTATGTAGGTAATATTGATTTAATAAATATTGCTCCTTTAAGGAAACTATCTTACCAATAATCAGGTATTAGATGTTGAATCAGATTTCAAGAGTTTATCGCATCTATATTGAAGGCCTTAATTAAGTTAATGCCATTTGCATTACATACAATTAGGTATACGTTTTTGTAACGATTTGCAAATATTTATAGCTGTGAACTATTTTCAATTATGACTTAAATGGTAATAACTAATACATGATTAATAATGTGAGATATGAGATTAATATGTGCAATACATAGTTATGACTAGGTATTCTAGAGGGATATTTTTATTTAACGGTCGTGGCCTCCATATGGCCTATCGAGTATTACAACAGCACAACATTTCGAATGCCAGTGAAAACAATTTTTATTTCTCCTTCGAAACATACTAAAAGGCTGATCGCTATTAAATAAAACAGGAATCGTAAGGATATCATTAATTAATAAACTGAGATTTCTTATTATAAAACATATATAGGATAAGAATTTATATTCCTCCTACTTTTTTCATAAATTAGGAAATACGTGGATGACATAACACAGCGGCGTTTTTATTGACGTAATGAGAAACTCTTTAAATGAAACATATTTTCCATCTCAGTTAACAGCCTTGATATTTTGGATTGGAATTCAGGGCCACCAAACACATGAATGTGTGTGTGTGCACGTTTTGTGTCAATCAATAAGTAAATGCTGAGAGATAAAGGTCGGATTTGGAGGTCACGCTGCAGTCATCTCAGGAGATGACCTAAAGATCAATCGCTATCTCCTTTGTTGCCTAATTTTCCACTGTTGAGCCCATTTCCACGAGTGCTGCTTGTATTTGATGACAGTAGGCAGTCTAAGTTGTAAATGCTTTCGCGTCGATAAAGAAAATAAATGAGTGATGAACGATAAGAATTTCGAGGACGTATTTCTCATCGAAAGATAAGAAATATATTTACGATGTTTTCTTGGGGGAGATTCTGAAGCATGATTTTTTCCCAAGCTAAATATTTATATATTTACTAAATTTTTAACATATACCATGATTGCCAATTTAAAGTGAAATAAGACAAGAGATAATTAAAGAAAGTTAAAATTAAATAAATTAAAGCAATAACAAAATATTAAACAAGCAAACAAGAAATTAGAAATAATTATAGAAGGGGTCTTACTTAGCGTGAGTCAATCCTAAGCGAATAAATGTCCCTTTGGATAAAAATAAAATATCCACAGAGTGTAGAAGGAATACAGTAAAGTAAAGTAAATATAAGGAATAAGTGGAATACAGTAATGAAGGAAGGTTAAATAAAAGAGAACGTTTAACAAGTGAAAAACTATGTGTACAATAATGAAGTAAAGATTTCAAACAAATAGATTTGTTAGCAGCCACAGAGGCAAAGAAGGAAGTTAGAAGTGGACAATCAGAAAGATAATTTAGAGCAGAATACATAAAAGAATTATCATGTTTATAAATATATTCCTTTATCCCATTCGGATTGTTAATAAAACGAAATATTCAATACCAGTGACAAGTAATACGCCTATTCAATATACTACTACCTATTAGTAAATTACACTAAACATATATTCAGTATCAATTTACGTAGAATTTAATCAGCATTAATTAATTGCCATAAGCCTACTCAATATGTTTGCAGCATTCAAACGCCATTAGACAAAGCTCGAATCGGCAATGCTGTGACTGAAGAGGGATTACAGATATTCAAAAGATAGGTAAAATAAAGATGACTGGGTGCAAATTTCGTTTCAAATCTTCATCCATGTATCTCTCTGAATCAAATTTGAACTAAGATTCGCACTGGTTAATACGTTATTTTTCATTCCAAAGTTTTACTTTTATGTTGTCTTACAAAAAGCAGTGAGATTTGCAACTCCGCCTTTGAGAAAAAGCCCGACTTGCCAATACCACCTTAAAAATACAACATTTTTTTATTTGCTGAGAGCAAAGACCTATAAAGGTCAACTTGAGGAAATGTGTCGTGAGTAAATTCTAGCGTATAAATGAGACTTTTGGAAGAGGAATCTTAGAGGCCATTACGAAGCTCATCAAATCCTGTGGAAAGATAATCTATCACATTAAAAAACTAATTAATATGTGTTTCCTGGCAATGTTGCGAATTTAAATACAAAATCGGACCTTCATAAGTGCTATGCAATGTCGCTTTAAACAGAAATATAAATGATATTTTAGTGGTGACTTCCTCAGATTTATCAATTATTTTCCTAAAGCTTTAAATCGCGTAAATTAAGAGCCTCTGTTTTTATCAGCCCAAGTAAATCTTATGAAATTAACATGGTCATTCTTTATTTTTTTGACAAACGTCTATTATTCTCGCTAGCCTCAGTACATTCTGAGTGTGAGTTTTCTCTCCGAGAATAAAATTTCCACATTTTTCCACGCAGATTAAACGGTGGCTAGACTCCATGACTTCACAAAATTGCTTGAATCCGGTAGCTTTCTGAATAAATGATGTGGTCTTTCGCTGAATACGCAATCACTAGCGAATGTTTAATTAGTGGTTTAGCAGGAAGTGAATGTACCTTCTATATGATAAGTCTAATTTAAATAGCTTAAAGGAACATATTTTCCACTAAAATGTTACTCATTCTCTATGAGAGACCATAATATTTTATGGAACCCATTCCACATATTTCCATTATTCTTTACGTCACGTAATATTTTGAAACGAATTACACCTTTTAGTATTCAAAAATACATTTGGAATACTAAAAGAGTTCTATCAATGGTACGGAATTTACAGGATTGGACTTTAATTTTCTTCGTTGACGCTAATTAAGTTATGCAGTCCATGGTACACTTTAAGGTATTTCACCTTTAAACAAAAAGTATCGTGAACTAGGGCAGAGCGAGTTGAGAAAAATTTCGGGAACGACGCAAAAGGCATCAAAACGGTTATTTAAGATTCGCGAGGGGCTTGAATGCATAAAGTATTAGCATATATAAATACAATAGACATGCAAATACAGGCTTATTGTTTCTTTTATTAAAAATATCACAGCAAATAAAGCAAAGTTCGGTGATATTATAAAATAATTAGCTGTAACACGATGCTGTGTAGACGGTAAAAATAAATATTTATTTTGATCGTACTTGGCAAAGATGTGAGACGTACTAATAGAGTTCAGATATCATGGGGCTTATTTTATTGAACATTCTTTGTGTAATAATTATAAAGCTTATTATTATTAATGAAATTAAGTAGTTAAATTAGTGGAATGACTGGGGATACACGCATACATAAGTTTTTCTCGGGGAGCATTAGTCAGATTTCTTACTACCTACAAAACGAGCAAGAATGACATCATTTTCATTCAATAAGAACGTTTTAATTTTTTGAATCCTAGAGAAATCATTCAAACCGGGGCACCGAACTCAGTCATCTAGTTAGAGATTTTAATTGCATTGGAAGGGTTGTGCGACTTTGTTAATCACTGACTAATTCATCAACTAAGTACTTTGTTATAGAATACGGTGAAAACCTATTCAAGCCTAAATTAGAACGAATTCATTCGATATTTATATTATATTCATTGGGAATGTGCACATATAAACTTACAAAATATAAATCTTTTTCATTTATAGAAACACAGGCTCAGGTTCATAGACACACCGGTAGTAGAACACGATTCAAGTGAATACATTAAAATTGTATGATTTTTTCTCTTATAAATGGTGAGGAAAATTAGGTTGCTATGATAAGGAAAAGTAAAATATTCGGACCTACTGGAATAGGTTTGTAGACACATTGTCACACACTTAAATGAATACATAAATATATCAGGAATTATTGACCTAATAAATATCTAAAAATGAAATGGAATATATAAGGGAAAATCAACAATTACTATTCTTTCCATTGAAATCAGAAAAGTGTGAAAATTTACCAATGCCATTGCAGGCCACCAGTAAATAACTCCATTGCCTTAAAACCGCGGGAAAAAAATCAGAAACAAATGTTTTCTCTTCCCCGTTTAGTGGTGTGGGAAATCCCTTCTGATAGCATAATACCGCGGATATTCAGAATTCTTGGGCTTGAGAGTATATATGTCATTAAATTCCTCCGAACTTAATGGAGTAACATGGGAACGTACCATGCGTTTAATTGAAGTTCCTCCAATAATCACCGGCATTCGTTCATGCAAACAATGAAGAGCATTCTCCGCGATGGAATAACTTTCAATTCAAGGGAAAACTCCGAATCATAGATGAGAAAAAATAATATTTAAAAATATGTTCATTAAAAATTCGAAATCACTGTGGAACCTAATGATTCCAAATGCTAATTTTATATCCTACTGTAGTAGATCAATATATCTGTTTAAAACTTAGTAAGGATTTGATTCTGCTTCAAAATTTATATTTGCGCCGTTCTTAACCTTCAGGAAGAGGAAACTACTTCATCCAATGAAGTATTTGCTAGTGTCTTTTAGAACGAAATGAACACGATTTGTTCCATTAAAGAAATTATCTATTAAAAATATCACGGCTAGTCGAATATAGAACTCATAGCATTGCTTCAGAATTTGAGCTCTGTAGTGAAGGTCTACTGAGAATTTCTCAAATTATATTAATTGATAACCAAAAAGGGTTTTCTCGCTGGTTTATTATTACATTATTTATGGTTGCCACACCCTGCGAGAGACACTCTAGTCAGATGATAATATCTAGCGACCGTGGCGCAAGAAAAATGTAGACTTTATCGACATTGGAAAAAAATTCATTCATAAGTGTTCTATCTTTCGGTAGGTTAATGCACAATCAAAAATCCCTACCAATCGCCATCTCCTTCATATCCTTATATTTAACCCCACCCCTTACGTCAACCAACAACTTTAGTCTCTGTCTTCCCCTCTGTTTTTTCCCCTGAATCCTACCCTCAATTACAACCTTTACCAATCCCTCTCCCCTCAATACTTGGCCCACCTATTTCTTCTGACGATGCTTAATCACGTCAATTAAAGCCCTCTCCTCCCCAACCATCTCTAACACTTCCGCGTTTGTTTTCCTATATACCCAACTAGCTTTTTCGATTCTACGCCACACCCACATCTCGAAGGCCTCCAATCGCTTGACTTCTTCCTTTCTCAAGGTCCACGTTTCGCACCCATAGAGCAACACATGTCACTGTAAATTAGGCCAGAATATTAAACAAAAAAAGTTAAATTCCATCCTATGAAAAGTAGAATATTAAAACCATTATTAGTTCATGGACACCTCTACCTCTTTATTTACATCGCCAAAAGTCAGGAAAGGCATTTTCTATACCTTCCAAATTTTAAGAGCAAAAACATAATATATTTGTATAGTTAAAAGTGCTTCAACACCTTAGGTCATTTTGGACTCATGAATGAATATTTGTTCTTTTGAAAGAAGATGTTCAACATAAGAATTTATAATTCGTCAGATTATGACGGTATTAATTCCGAATCCATGAAACAGAAGCAGTGATATCTTTTCTTATGATACAACCAGCGCTACCTTTACGAAATTAAAATCAATTGTAGTTGTTTAAGTAGGGTATAAATTTATTCCTCAAGAACTAGACATCCTCATAAAATAAGCTAATGATAAACGGAATCCAATGTGAAACTGATTTCAACACAGAAATACTTGAACTGGGGCAAAGCTTTCAAATACTGGCAGAGTCAACAGAGCGATGTTAAAGAATGTAATCGAGGGTAGAATTCAGGGTAAAAAATAGAGGGGAAGACTAAGACAAATGGTGTTGGATGACATTAGGGGTGGGGTTAACTATAAGAAAATGAAGGAGATGACGCTTAATAGGAATTTTTGAGTGCACAGGAATCTACCGAAAGGTAGATCACTCATGCATGTATTCAAAATCCTTGAATGTATGCATTCTTTCATTCCGCACCCGGTTACAATGCGATACCATACTGAAATTAAATGTCCAGACAACCACATCTCGTTGTAGCGAGGAATATCCTCTGGCCCGTGGCCGGTGAATTGGTCCGAGGGGAATTCGTACGCGGGGAATTGATCTCCCGACAGATTGGTACGCGGGAAATTGATCCCCCGCGCTGATGTTGTACTACTACTATTACTATTCAGTCTTAAGTTAATCTACATGCCCTGATTATTGGTTAATGTTATAAATAAATTAACCGGGGGGGCTGGGTTGGTAGTACAACATCAGCTCGGGGGATCAATTCCCCACGTACCAATCTGTCGGGAGATCAATTCCTAGAGTACGAATTCCCCGCGTGCGAATTCCCCCCGGACCAATTCACCGGGAGCCCGTCTGGCCACTGGAAGTCCTTGAATAGGATTAGGACATTAAGATCCATTTGTCATCATTACCAGGGCAACGCCGTAATAATAGGTGAGGAAGACTCGGTCGATACCGAACTGGACCATGGGAAGGTTACGCAAGGTCATTAGCGCACCACCGCGGACTTATTTCTCATAACCACATCCAAAAGAGCGGCGGCTCAGAACAGCATCCGCTGCGGAAATACACTCAGGGCGAATTATCGCAAATTAAATAGGAAAACGTTTTGTAAATGAGTGCGCGAAAGGATTTCCATGGCGTGCTATCGTAGGAGTTTTGATGACCGTCGTTAAATCTTACAAAGGAATGCGTTTAAGTTTATAGTGATAGTTTGCTTCCCTGATTTCGGAAGAAGAATTTAGGACATTAATTATTTTTTATTTGGTGTGAAATACCGACTGTTAATCGTGGCAGATGGCATATTTATCAAGTACATTCGCTTATGAAAAAGCGCAAGGTTCGCTGTATAAGAAATGGGTTGTTTAGAGATACTATTCAAACATTATACCGTTAATTCCGTGAGATAGATAGATGCTGGGTGTGTAAAATGAATGGCTTCTCAATGAAAACTCTGTACGTATTACTACAAAACATATATAGCATAAATAAAAATGTCATTTATAAATAGTATAATCAATTTCTATGGCTACATGGAGATAAAATTTCTCGGACTCTATTTATATTCTGCCGCCTGCTCCATGAATTCGATTTCCTTATCTTGTCATTAATTTTGATGGTGAAGTTTCTGTAATGGATTTAAAATTTTAATTGAATACTAAGAATCACAATGAAGTATTGATTTTAATTCGGTGGTGGGCTACAAATATCTTCCCGGTCCTTAAAACGGTGATTTTAATTCGAGAGCGGGAAGACCTTTCAATTCTTCAACCATTCTCAACTTAATAAGAGATTATATAGGAAATTATGGTTAACATCGAAAAATATAGACTATACTATAAGAAAAGGGCGGCATTCCTTTCTTGTTTTCTCGGAATACCGATGAATGCGACGAGGAACGCTGACGAAGATGGCCATTGGAGATATAAAACCTCTAATTCATTGACAGCCGCGTTCCAGATTTTCTTTCCTTACACATCTTTCCATCCACCACGTATAACAAACTTGCAATAATAATAATTACCTTCGATGCGTATAACACAACTCTTTTTAATGATTTATACATTTTATCAAGTGAATAAATTTTACAATACTGTATATACATTATGATTAACCTTCTAAAAATATACGTATCCTTCACTTTATAATCAACAAGTTATTTGATAAACAGATTGCCTAGAGAATTTAAAAAATTACAAAATATTTATACACAATTTAAGAAAAAATAAACATTATAGGTCCTGCTAAGCCTAAATTGGGTTTTCAGAAGGAGCATTTTAAATAAAGAAGTAATAATCAACAAAGATATAAAAATCATGCATGTCAACACAATTAAATATTAATTGAAAAAACTATATTTATCTATCTTTGAATGACACATTTATCATCTATATTTACATAATATTAATATTCAAATATTTTACAGCACAAAATAGAATTTAGTACTATAAATGTTGTAATATATACATACGGACAGTCCATACCTAGGACTTGTGAGCAGGTGCCTAAATTTTAGATTTTTAAAATAGAATAACTTAAGCAGAGATTCAAATCATTTAACTATACATGTAATGCATTTTTTTCAAAATTATATCCACTGCCACCAGGTGGAGCGGCTACCCAAATTTGCAACAATAATAATTAAAATTATTATCTCCATTTTGTATAACACACTCCATTGAGTGGGGAATCCAATAAAGAAGTCTCGTCTCTCTGAGAGATACCCTTCAAGCCACCGTATTAACCCGATATTATAAATCAATGAATCAGATGTCCCATAGTGTCCGTGGCAGCCTCCGATTCCCTGTGACCTTTCGCCGCCGATACTCGTGGGCGGAGCAATCCCACCCACGCCTTTTTCTTGATGCCAAAGAAGGGAGCGGAAAGGAGAGATTTATAGCCCCTTCGAACCGATCGGGATAATCCGTCCGGAAATTTCGGGAGTTCGGCCATTCATGGTCGATAAGTGAGTGGGAAAAGTGGTTGCTACGTGATTTCAATACTAGACGATGGGGTGTGATAAAAAAACTTTCTTTCGAAAAGGGATTCACTCGGCTACCTGAACCATCTGGTGCTTACGGGGTGGCGAATCCGAAAGGGTCGCTCCTGAGCGAGAGATTGATTCCAAACAATGGGGAACAAAATAGAAGCACTTTTTATTATTAATATGCCCAAAAATTAAATTGATTTGGGAATTTTTCGTGTGCAGTCACGATATAGAGTAATAATAATTTTATGGATCTGGGAAGTCTCCATAAAGCAACACAAAATACAAGAAATGCTCCGTTATTAGAGTACATACAAAAATGTATAGAAATATTAAAAAAATAAAAAACTCCGGACAGAAATGTGTAAAACAATTTACGATAAGTCAAAAGAAAAAAGAATGCTCTGCAGTAATACAAAAATATGTATAAACACGAAAATATGTGGAAATACAAAAGTACACTCCTGGCAAAAATTAACGCAGCACCTCCCTAGCGATCCTTACGGCTGGTGCTGCGTTAATTTTGGCCAGGACTGTACAAAACACAAAATATTGCTCTGCAAAAATACAAGCCAATTTACACGAACGTCGACGATTTAATACAAAATATTTTGTTGCCAATTAGGCGGAAGAGAGTTTAGAGTAACATCTTTGTAGTAAACTAATTTATTTAATCGTATCGGTAAATTTTAGACAAATTTGAATAATAACTAGGTTTTATTCAAATTATATAAAACAAAATTATTTCTGAAATATTTTCACATTTTATTTTCACACATACATTCATATAAATTACAAAGTTGTTCTTCTTCCAATGCTTATTTTCGACGAGGTAAAGCACATAAAGCATGAGAATATTAATTTTATTCAAGACAAAGGTTGTAATCCATAATGAATGTCCCTGTCAAAGAATTTTTCTATTTTTTAAAAGATTTTCCTAAAGTTTTGGATTGGGCATATTAATACAATTTCGGTTAACTAACGTTCCGCGAATGTGTGATTGTTTATTCCGATATATTCTTAGATGACCTAAACAAAGCAACTTTAATCTATGTCTGCTTACATCTAAAAGTATTTTAAATTCCATTTATTGTGTAAGGGTATTTAATTACTTAAGAGACAAGGGATAACCCAGTTCGGGCGACAACGAATATGATAAAAAAATTTGATTCAAGAACTACTTATCTATTTATTAGTAGAGATGTTATTTTGCTGTCCTTCGTAGATATTAGAGTCATTAAAACTGCCGCATCGGTAAAAGCGACGGTGATAGTAGAATGCAAGACAATTAAAAAAAAATTGAATGTTAGAAAAGTATTTCGTCTTTGCTTTTGTTAGCATTATTAAATAAAATTTAACTCCTTTACTACTCGGTAAAATTATAGACGTTCTTCCTATGATTGAAATATATCGTATAAAACAATTTCACCTAAATAATAATGGTCGGTACTAGAAGTAAGCTCATCTTTATCCGTGCCTTATTCCGCCAGATCTCTTATTCGTAAGATTTATAGATATATTGACCCAATCGCTAAATCGCTAGGCTGAGATCAGCAAATACAGCATTGCTAAAGCCACGAAAGCTTCTACCCCCACATGACTGGGCAACACAGTGGGCCGTTGCGGGTAATATGGAAGTGCCAGAGATGGGCGGGCCTTTTGGCAAGCGAGGGCCGTTACTTAGTTTCCCTCGAGTGATCGAACCCTTCCAGCAATTGGGTTATTCTGCCAAGTTACTCCGAACTACGATCCTTCCCAAATTCAATCCGCATCCACTGTTGAGAGAATCAATAATTTGATCATTTGCTCAACAGTGACTCCATCGCTCATTTTTTTTATCCATTGAAACTGAGGTGCATTGTGATGGAAAAAACTTCTGATACATTTCTAGAGCAATTGCATTTGGCAACATGTTTCATTAACGAAGTGAAATCATCAGGTAAAGTTGTTTTTTTTCTAATTTATCAACATTTACAAGTCAAACGAGAGGGTAGGATAGGGTAAGGGATCGGAGTGCAAAGATTTTTTTGGGAAGAAAAAGTCTAACAGACAAAGGATATTCGGTAAAATTGAGACTAAAACGTGCCATGTTTCATTTTACCGATACAAATCAAATAAGATAAAGTCAAATCAAATCATACAAAATCGTAAATGAAAGAAGTAAAATAACTTAAAAGGAGCTGTGAAATTCTAAAATTTTATCATTTATATATATCACTTAACCACGCAAAGATTGGTGAGTTACGCAGAGAAATAATACGCAGGAAATGGTTAAAGGAATAACAGATTTAAGAGTGTAAGTGTCAGTACGATTTAGCTCCTGGAACTAAATATTTGAAGTTTTTTAAGATGATAAAGAATGAAACTGCTGAGCAGAACTGAACGTCGAGAGTACTCACATTACAGTTTCATCAAGCAGTGATATAAAGAGATTCGTAAAAAATTTCCATTCCATAGATTAGAATCGGTGGTGAAAGAAAGAGAGAAAAGAAGGGATAGGGAAAAACGTGCTCAATAGCCAGAATTCAATCCTTTGGGACCGAACAATTTTCACATCTACCACGAATTCGCACGTAGAGTTTGAGACACTACCTTGAATCCTATGCGAGGAATCGAGGAAATTTGAAAATATATACATACAGATCCATCCCGACATTATATATTGCCTCTGAAAATTTTTTATTTTAAATTGAAGAAGCTAATTTTGAAAAGTACTTCGAAGCCGCAAATATTCATGTATTTCGTCGGTGTTCTCATTTTTGTATTACCAAGAATTGAGTTGGAAGTTTTAGCGAACACGCGATCCCTCGCACACGCATGTTACTCAACCCACTGCGAAATTAAATTAGGCAATAATTAAGCTTTAGTATCTAAAAGTGATCGTAAATATTCTAGAGTCTAACGTCAATCACTGAAAGCTAGGAAATTATCACGCATGATTTCTCATTCCCCTATTATACCATATAGCAGGGTTTCCCAAACTGTGTTCCGCGGAACACCTGTGTTCCGCTGAACATGAATAGGTGTTCCGCGGCAATTAATGGAGAATTGTAGAATAAAATTCATTAAATCCTTTATTTATTCATATTTTTTATGTTTATGTTATAATATTGTAGTTTTATATTTAAAAATAATTACTAAATACATAATTAGTTGTAATTAAATGATTTTTAAAATTTTACAAATAGAATTACCTAATATAAAAATAAGCTAAGTGTTCCGTTAAACTACCAAGGTTTGCAAAGTGTTCCATTACAGAAAAAAATTGGGAAACCCTGATAGTTTTAGAAAAAAGTCAGTATGGTTGGCACATACGTATTTTACTTCGTCAGTGACATCAATCGTCAAGTTAAATACGTTTGAAAGTCGCAAATTTTGACCAAGTTTTGGTGTATTTTCGTCAAAGTTTACGATTCGAGCAGTAAACATTGTTCTATGATAAGAAAAGGAACAAACCCGGAAAATGACATAAACTACGGTTTACTTATTGTCTCAATAAATATCTGCATTTAATATACTCACGTAGTTGTTACTTAAACGATATGGCTTATACGTTTTATAATGCTTTATAGAGTTTTTGTGTGTCTCTGCGATTGTTTTCAGGTTTTGGTGTATTTAGAGTTTGTCCGTACGTGACTTTCAGCCACAGGGCATTAATAAATTGTATTATTACATTATCATCACATTAATAGTGCCACTAATCAGAGCACTAATACCTCAGTAACTTCCATGCCAACACAGCCATGAACAAGACAGCGACAAAGGTGAATGAAAGATACGTTTCTCTCTATGCTGGAAAAAATGAATTCGGAGAATTAGAACAAGATTCTTGACGTTTTTCACTTACGCACTTCATCAATCATTCACATCTTAACAGCCACTTCGAGTTCCGATTAAATGTAACAATAGAGACCTTAGTTCTTGTAATCTTCTAACTAAGCTGAAGTTTAAGGCATTCTGAGGTGCGACGAAAGATTTCAACGGACGATAACCCTAAAAGAAAAAGCTTACACCGCTGTGGTGTGTATTCCTTTAGCTCAATGTGATGCCAATTAGGCGCGCCATGAGACCCTTTCCTCACCGTGTGTTTTGAGTCAAGACAAACGTTGTTATTTCCTCGGAAGTGCGAGTTTACTGCCTTCGGTGGAGGAAAGCATGGAGCACCGCTCGATCTTCTAAATCCGCAGTCTTATTTCCTCTCACTTTGATTTATCGCACACTAAAAAAAGCTGTTTTATAGCCCATTTCGTCATAATTCGCGGATTATCATCTAGCATGATATAAAACATCTGATGTAAAGCATCAAAGGGTATTGATGCATTACATCAGAGGTAGGCGAATGTTTCCCTCCTTGCTAAGAAGTGTGAAATTCGATAATGAGAATTCTAATTAAACGACTTTACCTAAGGACGAGATAGAGATTTATGAGTCTCTTCTAACAGCTAATCCTAATAAATAATAATAACAAATTACGATGCCTATTTGCGCCTCCTACTTTTAATAATGAATGAAAAAATCCTTTCTTTAATGAAGATTAAAAAGAGTATACATTATTTTAAAATGTCATCTTTCCAAATGTACAAAAACATACGATTTTTCATTTAAATTTTAAGATGTATTGAAATTAAGATGACGTAACTGTGACGGCTGACGATTTTAGCTAACGACGGAGTGAAAATTTGTATTACTAAGATATTTTATTCATCCGGTCTGAGTATGGAATAACATAGAAGCTTTTAAGCCAAACATAAAAAAACCAAAGGCAGTTTGATATTTTCCCAACAGAAAAACGCTCGCGGAGGCGGAAACAAAATATTTTCGCAGCATCAAAACGATTGGACCCTTTCTCAGCACGTCAAAAAGAAATTTCTTCGGCATAAAAACATATGTAGTAAAAACACGTCTTTACCCCGCGGGTAAGAATCAACGTCGCACGACGGCCTAGTTAAAAAGGGGAAACTGGCTGCGATGCCTGCGAATCTGAGAAACCAGTCCATGTCCAGGATAACGCTTAGGGTTAACTCATTTTTTCCCTTTTCTGGGTTGGGAGGGGGGATTGGGAACGGCGGAAGAGCTAGGTCAAAGGTCAAATTTCAGGCCTTTATTTCAAAAGATCGCCACACTTGTGCCCTTTGCCTTTTAGGCACTGCTGCGGCAGGAACCGCTGTAACCCTGATCCGCGAAATTGTTGCGTGGACAATTAAAAGACAATTTTAGGTTTTCTCGGACTGCACTACTCTCTTCAGTGAAAGTACAATGTTATTTCAAGGCCAAGTATAGAAAATTGTATAATGTAGTATAATTGAAAACATAGTATATATATAGTATAGAAAATTGTATAATGTAGTATATGTGTACTGTTTTCAATTATACTAAATTATACAATTTTCTATACTTGGCCTTGAAATAACATTGTACTTTCACTGAAGAGAGTAGTGCAGTCCGATATAGTATATAATTGTTAACAAACTACTGTCAGGATTGGCTGATTTATGTGATTCGTGATGATGAAAATTTGTTCATTTTTCATTGGATGGGGTAATATCTACAAAGATTAGTTTATCTCTTAATTTGATCATTTTATTTGGCATAAAAAATATCAATATAATGTGGGTGATGATGTAGATGACCAGTAACTTTTACGGCCAGATGCCTTTCTTGCCGCCAACCCTGAACGGGAAAGTAAGACAAACACAACCATTCCCTGATCAGAAAAATCCCGATCAGCCGGGATTCGAACCCGGGTTGGGGTTGCAGCAATAGCGCGTAGCACGCTAACCACCCGGCCACCGAGGCCAGTATTATTATTATTTACAATATATATCATATTATAATTAATTGTGATATACTACATATATATTACTATGTCACATAATTTGCGTAATTCTGAATACAGAACTATACTATACTATAGAGAGTATACGTTTGTTCATCGGGGACATTTATGTGAAAATGATTTTAAGAGACTAAAATATGAGAGAAAAAAAACTAGAGAGCGAAAGCCCAAAATATTGATCTTGATAAATGTATATCTTACCGATGAAGTTGCGGAAACTTACAGAATTAATTCAAAAAGTATTGGGTAAAGAGGTGACCTAAATTTTTCTGAAGTAGGATGGAATCAACTTAAAAAGAAAATGTTATGGGGTAGATACATTGGGCAAAGATAAATGGTAGCCCAAAATACATTTTTAAACGACGAAAATTCATATTAAGAATAAATACAAATAACACACATAAGATAAAAACAAATTATGACTTCATTCCAAATATTTTAACAAAAGACACAACCGGTTTCGATATTACAAAGTCATCATCTTAAGGTGTCCTGAACACAATTAATCTAGTAAAGTCGTATTTTTTTCTCTTAAGTGTGTTAAGATGAAGTTCCACCAAGTGAAGACCAAAAAGATTGAAATTTAACAAATTTCAATTGATACAGTTCACATCGCACCCTATAAAACAAATTGATATGTACGTACTTTGGATTAAGATATAGAAAATAACAATAATAATAATAATAATTTTTATTTCACACTGAGAGAAATAACAAACAAATGTATAATGTATAAGTTGTACTAGCGCTAAATCGTCGCGGTGCTCAGTTATCATAGCGTTCAGCTGTCGTAGCGCTCAGTTGTGACGCGCTCAATCGTCACGCGCTCAGTTGTCGTGCCACGTCTCCAGAATAGATTAACGAAGAGATATTTTAAGAGATATTTTAAGATAAGCTTGAATACCATCACCGATGATAGTAATTTTATTTCCCCTTTCACGCCTGATCATTCTATATGACCTTAAAATATAAAAAGGAATAAAAGTAAAGTAAGTGCCCGCCCAGATGAACACTAACGGGATATTTCATGAAATACAGAAGCTTATATTGTGCATAGAAATTTACATGATATACGGAAACTTTCATGATAAAGATAAAATGATGGCAAAAAGAAATATTTTTTAAAATTCCGTAACCGTATGCTTCCGTGCAACTTGTACGCATCTGTAGACTCCAAATAGGTGATTTTCCAATTAAATCCTGCATCATGCGGAATATGAAAACATAGATTGCCATCTATGCAAAGGCGATGCTCTAATTATCGTGTTACCGCACGTAAAACGCCAAAAGCGATTCATACAAAATAACGAACGCAAATACTTGTGAACAGCGCGATACTACATCCTTCACGTGATGTCGTTTCTGAATTTAAATTCGGTAAAGTCGCATGGAAACTGATCGCGTTGATTTAAGATGAGCAAATGGCAAAATAACAACTGAATCGATGTCAAAATCCAAACTTTCAAGCACAAAATAATTGGAATATAAAGACAAAATTAAATTGTTGAGTTATTTATCGAGGCAAAACTTCTACATTGCTCATAATATCACTGAATCTTCATCATAAAATGCAATATTTACAACAGTTCAATGGATGCTATCACTGTGCATACCATAAAAAAAATATTAAATTATATTATGTTTTTTTCTTAAATGTCCTTTAATGTTTACGGGGAAAAAGGCGAATACTTCTTCAGCTAATGCATTTCAATTCAAGATGGATCTATTTAAGCATGACCATTTCTTGAAATATTTTTTTAGAATAAGCGTGAACTTAGCGACCATGCCCTTTCTTTCTCTATATAATGGATCATTAACTTTAGAAGATAATTCTTTCCATGCAGGTTTACCCGTATATTGGCAGTAAGAGCACAATAATCTATTTAATTTCCCTCTTTTCTCTGAGGTGATCTACTTTAGCTCCCGCAATGTTTCTCTGACGCCATCGCTCCTGCCAAATCGACCCATTACCAATCTACGTATATAACAGCTTTTTCAAAAGTTTGTTTAGTTTGTGTACCATTTAAAATCCTTTTGGTTTATTTAAAATTTAGGATGGTACTCGTGATACTAAATAGATAATGTATTAGGACAGTTATAAAATATCAATCTGAATTAGTGAGTTGTGATTTACCAAGGTAAGATTAGTATAAAAACAAAGTAGTTCAGTCACGGTGAGTTGCAAGAAGGAATGGTTCTCGGGACTCCTACCGGGTAGCGGCTCTCAATATCGTCGACGTTTCGGCCGCATACTTGGCGACCATCTTCAGGGCAAGGACTTCGTTTTCCTGAAGATGAGCACCGTGTATGCTGCCGAAACGTCGACGATATGGAGAGACTATCCCGAGTTCAATTCCTACATAATCAATATACTTCATACGCTATAACTTGATAAGACATAGAACTGAGATTCGTAATATGATAAACAACGGCTAGAAATTTCGGTTCAGGTTGAACAATATTAACATTCAGGTTCAATACCGATTTTCATTCCGAAAAATATAGCGGTTTCTCCGTTTAGGTTCCGATTCGACGCTCAGGTTATCTGCATATCTGTATAATTACCGATGAATGCTGGAAACGGCGATCTCAAATTACAACTCTCCTAAGATCAACCACAGTGCATAACATAACGACGTGGTCAGTTTCTTTGCGTATCATGAATGTGGGAACCAGCATTAACAGCGGACGGCCATGAACCATCAGAAGGTAGCACGCGGTGAACGTTAAAGCACTGACCTGGAATCGAGGCAGTTAATGCGGCCCGTAAATTAGATGCCCCGCATTGCTCTTTCAGCCCGAGAGCCGTGATTCCGTATTTAATGCGATTTAGAGACAGTGATAAAAGAGAGAGCTCTTCCTCCCAAACAAGGGCATTAAAAAGTGTACTCTCAGTGAATACACGCGGGATTACCATTTTTCAGAGCTTCCAACCATTTTTTGCGGTACGCGAGAGATTTCCAGGCCGTATACACTCAATAGCGAAATTACCCGTACTGTAATTGCCCGCGGAAGAATTCACAAATTTTAATACTACTCACATTTCTACTGCGCGGCAAGATTTTTGAGTCAACGTAATTACTTTACATTTCGCTCTCGAAAATTTATACGAAAATTCGGATGAAGTTAACCATCAAACGTAGTTCGATACTTTCCTATTGAACAAATATTGCACAATTCACGTGATATAGATATAATTAGGTCAAACTGAGATTTACTCTCCAACTTTAAAGGTGTTCTGTTCTCCATCCTAATTGTCTCTGTTTATGCAAAATATCCGCAAAAAGAGGAAATAGAAATTATAATGTAATATGTAATAATTGGAAAATTAATGAAGTATTACGAGAAGGCTTGTTGATTAACTACGTTTCAATCCTGTCACTTAATATTTCCATTAATAATCAGTCAATCATTTAATTTTCAGTACTAATTTACAATTATCTGAACTCCGAAATTGCATTTTTTCAAACTGAATCAGTTATTAGAAGGAAAATAGTAATTAGGTTTCTCTTTACACGAAGTGATTCCACAAGAGAATTTAAATTTGCAGTTTTTTTTTCAACTTTTAAAATTACTATATTTCCTTCATCAAATGAGAATGACCCAAAATAATTAAAAGATTTAATACTGATATTTTTCAATGAAAAAATGTTGTGCATTTGAAAAATTATTAATTTTCGGGATTCCATCTTAAGCTTTGAAATAACGATGGTATGATATGATGATTTTTCAGGGAAGATAGTTTGGGTAGCTGCTACAAATGAATCCTTGGATTTTAAAGATTCGATGTTCATGAATTGTATTCATAGATTTGAACAGATACTTGGTGGATATCCGAGATTTCACTTTTCAGAAAATCATAAATAATATAATAAAATGACAGCACTATATCTACTTCCCACATACAACTTATCAAGTAAGACTATTGTTTCAGTATGGTTTTTCATAAATAGGCTAGAAACCATGATACCAAAAAGATTTAGTACTCAAGGGCTGGAAGATGCACAAATGAAAACTATTTTACTACAGGGTATTAAATCTTGCATGTTAGACGTGCACCAGAAAACTCTAGAAAATGGGGAATTTAAAAACCTAATTGAGTAACGTTGTTAATATTCCATTTGTTTATTCTTGGGTTATTTCAATATGTTATCATCTATGAGAAAGCCATTCTGAAATCAATAAAAATTGCACTGATACCCTTATCCAATTCCCTCTATCACTGTTACAAAGCATTTATTGGCCCTTTCTTTCTTTGGAAACAATACTACAGATACGACATTATTCCATTTATATATATAAATAATCTAGTACTTTATCGATATACCATGAGTCTTTCAATAATTAAGACATAGCTGTTAAAATAATTATTGGCCTATAGTCGTTAAAAAAAATTTCATCTTTCTTCTTTAAAACTGTATTTAAATTTTACAATTTTACTATCAACCCTATCGTTAAATCGACTGTAAGGAAACACCTTGAAATTAAACTCACTCATTTTCAACCTCGGCGTGATTTAGCTCTAGGGAGTGTGTACTTGGCGATATTGTGCTATACTTATGGAGTAGAGTGACTCTTTGAACCGAAGCGAACTGTTACGTTAAGGGTGTTTTTTTCCCTTTCGTCGAGTGATCGCTAGCGCACTCCTGATAATGCTTTTTGTTGCAGAAAAAAGTCCACTAATACATTTTATGCGCTAGCTTAAGTCCTCTCCTATGCTGTTTCCGTTTCGCACTCGGTCATGAACGTTTCAGGAGCGAGTTTACCTTAATTATCAACCTTCTGATATTGGAAAAACCATCGTGTTCCGAATTGTTTTTTCGCTTAACCTATTATCAAAGTCTGGATTACATCACAGTTGAAAATCTCAACGTTCAGGTGAAGGTAAGACAAAATGATGTCTGCTGATAAATAATTTGATTTACTTACCTAAAAATAAAATAGACTGACGGTTAGTTTTAGAATGTTTAAAACTTCGTGTATCATCTCATATCACTAGAGGTCAAGACATATATTCAATACCAGTTAGCAATAATAATTACACATATAATGCACCTCAGAATAGGCTACATCGATTAGGAAATAGTTACCTAATAAATATTGACATATCATTGCAGTTTTGGCACAATAAAAAATATCAGCCATCTAGAAAGTTAATAATAAAACTTGTATATATTTATATGTATGTACGACGTACATAAATTTCGAAACTTCGAGGCAAATATTCTCACAAGAGATAGTATTTGATTTGGAAAGAAAATTAAATCAGTAATATGGGTGTGACAATATTGCCGGGTATTACATTTCTATCAGAAAAAAATGACAAAACGACCCACCTTACTGTCTAACCAACATCCGTAAGATTTCTGTATATTTTGCGTATTTTGACGAATTTTGGCAAACTGAGAATCCATTTTCCTTTATTAAAACGTACTAAATCTTTAATATTAAGCAACGACCAAGCAATATATGTACTTCTTTGCCATTAAATCACTTCTGAAATATTGAGAAACCATCAGGAAAAAGTGCAAAAATTTGACATTTTTCACAAAAATTTAAAATTTGACTAAAATTCGCAGCCTCAGGACCTAATCCGAATGAGTTGAAATTTTTTATATGCTATAAGGACCACCAACTACAAACTTTAAGCACTAGCCGTTGACGGATTTGGAAAAAATGTTTTCTCGATCCACCCTAATTTATGTATGTACAGTCCTGGCCAAAATTAACGCAGCACCTCCCTAGCGATCCTTACGGCCGGTGCTGCGTTAATTTTGGCCAGGACTGTACAATTAAAATATAAAATTTAAATTTCATTTTCAATTTTGCTATATTTGATACAGATGTGATAACAGAAGGGAAATTTTTTCTTGTTTGTAACCAAAAGGGTATATCCAGTTTAGTAAATAAATAAATATGAGGGCCATTAATTATATTTGTATGAAATCTAACTATCCAACTTCCAGAATGATAGATATGGGTTAGAACTGGTATTAACGAATATTATACGTATATTCGAATAAAAATAATGGAATGCTATCTCAATAATTTATATAAATAATTATTCAACGAAAATAAATGAAATAGCACAAACTAATATCTGTACCATGGTATCACTAAACGTTTGCAGTGTTTCATTTTTAATACTATGCAGTTAAGCCGTGTCTGAGAGAACTGATAGCATTTAACAAAAGATCGATAAAAATATTTTATTTGACCACTGGTTCTCACTTGGTCGAGTGCACGACTAAAGTGGTCCTTGGTCGTGCACTCGACCATAAGAGAAACTCGCTTTAAATTTTAAATTATTGATTATTGTAGGGTGTTTTCTAACTTGACAGAATGAAATATCGTAACTTATATGAATTGACGTAAGCAGTAGCTCCTTTATCTATGTTTCTTTAGCGCCTCCTATTCAGATATTATCTTTGTAAGTGAACTATGGATCTCAGTTATTTCACGTTGTGATGTTCAGGAAGTAAGATGATATGTAAACTGTCAATGCAATAAAAAAACTGAACTTCAGCTGCGATTGCATAACAGTTGGTGATATGGCACATAGCAGTTTGTGATAATGTGTTGATCTGAACATTTAAACACTAGAATGCGGTGATCATTTGACCTATTTTCAGCGCTTTACTTCAAATTTTTTTAAGTTAAATATTTTTCAGTTTTTAAAACTGTTTGACTTTGTGTGATACCAGCCTAAATTTAATATGACAGAATCAAGATTTTGTTAACACGAATGTGGAAATTTTTACATCTTGTTATACCTAGAAGGACGGCTGGTAGTCATTTGACCACTAGCTCTTTTCAAGCCAAAAATTTACCTTTGCCTACGATTTTATTATATTTTCCTGCAGATATTTGAATAATTTATTACATTAATACCCACATAAATGATGTTTCAAAGGAACGTGAGTAGAGCGTAATTATTATCCAAAGCCATATACAGTGAGAACAATTAACTCTTCGCTGTATCTATAAATTTGTTTATAAACTATCGATCAATCGAAAAAAAGTGATTTGATGTTGCTATGTGTATTTTGATATGCCTAAAATAAACAATTATATAACTCCAACATGTAAAGAAGCGATAAAATAGGTATTAAGAAGCGATGTGGTCAAATTATCATTTCCCGTCCCTCTAGGTAGAGCGAAACTCCCGTCCTTGTTGTGTTAGATAAGGGAATATAGATAATGCACGAGCACATGCAATTGAAGCCTCTTTAAATGAGACCATCAAGTGACTCACAAACTTTTTTTTACAGTTTAGTCTTGAAAACATGGAAAGAAAAATCAGCGCAATTTAAGAAAGATAACTCTCAATACGGGAAAGAATCCGATAATGTTATCTGAAAGCGAACTTTTTTATCTTGCAATGTTTGGCTGCTTAAGAATGGGTTAAGGATAGACAAGGATATTGAGACGCAAACAGCGGATTGAGGAAAAAGATATTCCTCCTGCAATTTTCCCATTGCTTCCATCGATAAATATTTACGGATGCTTGAAGAGCGAGGTCGAACCAAATCGACGAGGATGGGAGTAAAATATTCATTTTTCCGGAAACCAAAACAGAGTCCGCGTGCGATAAATGACAGCTCCCGCATCGCGTTTTCAAACTGTCTTCTCTGACAGACAAATATGTTGGGAGTCTCGATTCCATTGAAACGGCTTTTATTCCCGGAACTGTTTTCAAATCCCCAAAAAGTCAGGAGAGATATTCTTTTGAAGTTACGCAAGTTAAATATCGCTTGACTTCTTTAAACAGAAAGGGGTATCATAATCATCTCATTCTAATGTTTGAGAGATTTTTTTTCTCAGTAGATGGAAAAATGAAAGGAAAAGTGTCTTCTGTGGTTTATATTTGAAGTACTTGCTATCCTTGTATTTCTTGTGAATCCAGGTTTGGCTTAGAGGGACAGAGAAAGTTTTACTGAACACTAGCTTTTTACTTACTTTTTTACTTTCTCCATATACGTAGTATAGAGAAAGTATTGTTTTCATGAAAAAAATCGACTTCGAGATTTCAACGGAAAGAGATGTTAGTAGTAGTAGTATTGTTAAAAGTGCTTCGACAGCTTAGGTCATTTCGCATATTGGCTCCCACCGGGGATCGAACCCGGGACCGCTTTCACCGAAGGCAAACGCGCTGTCCACATGACTATCCGGGAAACGAAATACATGTTTTGGGGTCCCTAGAACAGGTTTCGACCATTTTCGGAATGATGTATGCGTGTATGTGTATGTGTATGTGATTGTGTGTATGTGTGTCTGTGTGCTTGTGGGCGCTCTAACGTGAAAACTATTAGCCGTATCAATACCAAACTTCATATGTATCATTTTGGTGGGTGCTGTCAGAGTTGATTAGTTTTTAGAGTAATTCGGTAAACCGGAAGTCGAGCTTTATTCTTCGAAGCGAATTTCCGTTTTTGCAGAATATCTCCAGAAATATGATATTTAATAATTTATAAAAGTTTTAGAAAATGTAATTTACTATAATTTTGTATTAAATATATCTTTGTATCACTGATTGTTTAGGAGTTATTCGTGAAATACTGATAAACCGGAAGTAGCTGATTATGTAGTACTTTGTGGGCGCTCTAACATGAAAACTGTTTGCCGTATCAACACAAAATTTCATATACAGTGTTTTGGTTGGTTTCGTTAGAGTTGATTGATTTTTAAGTAAATTGGTTAACCGGAAGTTGAGCTTCACGTTTCGAAGCTCGTTTCCGTTTTTGCAATATATCTCTATTAATCTGATATTTAGGTATATACTATTATTTATAAAAGTTTATAAAATTAAATTTACTATAACTTTTGTAT
Organism: Sympetrum striolatum; assembly: GCA_947579665.1. Lineage (NCBI taxonomy): Eukaryota > Metazoa > Arthropoda > Insecta > Odonata > Libellulidae > Sympetrum > Sympetrum striolatum. The sequence continues at coordinate 42,827,414 of OX388351.1, read as the reverse complement.
GAAACATATTCTTTTATAACTGATTGTTTAGGAGTTATTCATGACATACTGATAAACCGGAAGTTGCTGATTATGTACTTCATGAGCGCTCTGGGCGCCGTGGGCGAAAAGCCAATTTCATCGTTTTCCATCGAACATGTCCCGAAAAACATTATTTATAATGCTTGTGACGTAAAAGATAATATGATATAAATTAATCACTTATCTTCCAAGATTAAATTGAATTTAGAGTTCGAAAATACTGTCGTAGATAAATATTTACATCTTATGTATGGAGAAAGTCATGTGCTGGCCACATCAGATTTTTTACACTTCATTTAAATTGATAACTACCCAATATTTTATTTTTTATTTTATTTTACAATGGATTTTTAGCTGAAAATATTGACCATGAAGTAACTTTGTAGACTTTAATCCCCTCTTCGTATCGTTTGCTTTTTAATTGTTCGTCCTTCACAATAATTTGACTTAGGGGTCTCCCTAAAGATGCAATAACTAACTGGAGAAAATAAGTTTTCATTTTGATCTTGGAAACAGCCGTTACTCATTCCTTTCTAATTGACTGAATGCTACCGGATGTTTCTCTAGCATGATAATCTAAATAACTGGTTTCTATAGAATAATGGAAAATAAAGAAAAAGATACATTTTATTAAACATTATATTGCATAAATCTGATGTAGTAATCTCAAAATAGGTCCGTAATAACTTAAGGGAGGAAAGTATCGTGCCGTAACCAATAACTTTTTTATCTTTGTTTCTTTAAATTTTTAGTTTCTGATAATAATAATGGAAGTAAAATATAGATCACAGAACATATTTCAAGTCAAAATGAATAGTTGACAGCGATATCTGGTGAAATTACGTTTCAAGATTGAATTTATGACTAAATCCGTGTGTTTTGCGGAAACTGCAAATTTTGTCATTAAATTGATTTTTGTTTTTTCTTTATATCACGTTGTTACGGAGTAACGAAGTTAGACAGTGGCCTGAATTTAATTATTCAACTTCTGTAAATATACATATCGAGATATATGCTTAGCATTTAGATCATTTCACAGTATAAGTATTCCGATAACCGACTCATTGTAACTTCAAAATGTTCCATTCGTGGTCATTCAGAATTTTCATATTCTATTATAAATAAGCTAAATTAGTGGCGCTTACCGAGTGGCTTAGCGCACTTGGAATGGTTGTGCGTGTTTGTCTGACTTTCCCGTGCAGGGTTGGCGGCAGGAAGGGCATCCGATCGTAAAAGTCAATTAATCGCCAAAACCAACCTCATCCTCATTACCAACCAAAAACCATCAATCATCGGCCCACCCCATAAAATACGGGAAAAGGGCATAGAGGACAAAAAAGAAAATATATGAATAAGCTAAATTTATGATAATTTCTAGGATGGAGACTTACAAGTCATTATATGTCACTAAATGAAAAGATAAACAATAGGATTAAGAAGTAATGCTTTAGCGCTCTTTAAGCGATGTCATTCAGAATCATCGAATGATGCATTTTTAACAACATCGTATTTTTTCATGCATTCGAATCTAGTGCAATGCCTACCTAAACTGAGGAATGGGTGTACCGGTTAATTTTAAGGATGAGCCATCAATTTAATTATTAGCAACTCTCGGCAAAATGTTTGAACCGATTTCATTTGGCGATTTTCTTGTAGGAGCTGCCCCCGAAGATGCCGCTGGGTATTTACAATGGGGTTCCGTGCGGAGGAGGGAAAAAATACGCTTTGAGACCGGAACAATACGAGGAAGATGCATGGCACCTGACACCCAATGGTTCTCTAATGGTGCCCGACATCCCCCCGTCGTTTTTTCCGGAGACGGAATACTGTCTGGAGAGGGTATATGATCCCAACAGCAAGATGGACGGACTATACGCTTACCTCTGCTTTCCAGATACCCCTGAGCCAGAAGGTATGTGACACTCTATACTATGAAATTTGCTAAAAAATATAAGGTAAGGTAATCTAATCTAATCTAAGCAAATTCAGAAATTTAGGACAGAAGAAACTTCTAAATAATATTCCAAATAATGTGATGCAATAAGATATTTCCTAAAACGAAAACTCTAGGAATAGGTAGTTTTTAAAATTAATCCAATTAACAACAGTTTAATAAGAATTTGGAAAAATTAAAACTTGCATTTGTAGAGGCAGTAAAAATGCGACTCTGAAGGAAATTGTATCGCCGTATGTTGCTACGTTTCTTTCTTATACGTCTATATATAATAGATACTTTAAAACATCGCAAAAATGCCGCCATGCACAAAAAATACCAAATATTGGGAGACATTGTTTTAAATATTCCTTTATAATATATATATATAATAAGAGTAAGCTTTGTAAAGAAATTACTATTTTTCTTAAGATGCTATAAAAATAAGCTTCACGAGAAATTCAACGAATTCAACTTGAATTGTCTTGGCGAATCATGATTATCTAATGACAAAATGGTTAAATTAGATTCATTCGGATCATCACAGAGACGTAGTACACTACTCTTGTTCTCTGGCTAAAAATATGAATGTCGACATTCTCATGAATCTTCAAAACAAATATTTCATATTCGTCCCTCTATTTCCAGGAGTATACCACGAAAAAGAAAATATTTAGAAATAGTTCTGCAAAAATTAGAATCCAGCTCTTTCAGTTTTATTAGTCTTATATTATTACCTCTTCAGGTAATCTGAAACCTGAATCTCCTGGTTTTAATTTCTTATGGTCTGTCATTCCATCTAGTAGTATTACCCAATTAGATAAAACGCTGACTTGAACACAAAACAAAAATACTTTAGAAAAGTACCATTTTTCACATATAAAATAGTACTTGTGAATCAATTCCTACAATCCTTTGCCTAAAAGTATAATATGTATGAAAAAAAGAATTTAAATTCAGCCAAAGAACAGCGAATAGCCCTTCGCTGTTGATGGAAAATTTCTGATGGCCATATTAGCCAAATGTAAAAATTATAGGGGTAAAAATCAACATCCAATTCTCTTTCTTTGCAGCTGATGCCAAAGTGGACCAAGTAGTGTACCCTGTGGCACTCCTCATTTCCTGCTTCTTCCTCGCCGCCACGCTCATGGCCTATGCTCTACTCCCGTCCCGTAGAAACCTCCACGGATTGACCCTTGTTTCACACTCCTCTTGTCTTCTTGTTGCATTCATATGCCTCGCTGCAGTCAAACTGACCAACAGAATGTCCAGGGAAACCATCGAATGTAAAGTACTGGGTGAGTGAATTCTGAAGAATATTTATAAAATAAAATGCTAATAGAAGCCTTTATTCCTGAATTATTTCAAGAGATGCATCTTATGGCTCTTATATTATCTATCACTGAGTAAAATAGCGATTAACAAACCGACTAATGAATAATGTCGTTAACGGAAACCATTCTAGAAGTCAAGCACGCTATATTCCTTTACCGCTTTACAAACCACTGAAATAAAATTTAGAACACGGCTCTTATGAATTAGAAGTTTAAAATCCCAATTAGCCGTATTTGTCGGCGTCCCTTGACTCTTTCACTGGTATTCGGAGAAAGCATGAAGGGCTCGCCGCACTTTTCGATCCCTTCATGCTTTTCCTTAATAGTGGTGAAAGAGGTGAGAAACGCCGACAAAAACGGCTGTTGGAGATTTTAAACCTCTAACGCTTTATAAAGGCGTGTACAAATGTCCTGTGTCCAGTCAAAACTAATTGATCCCTAAATTCGCTTTCGTACAAATAAAAATATTCACTTTGGATTATTAATGGATGAATTTTATGCCATTTTCGATTAAATTTGACCTTCTAAGGATAACATTTGAAAAAAAGCAGCGCCTGAACAGGTTTTTTTCGTTATTTCCCCGCATTTTAATTCTACTAAGCCGTGTCCTCACAGGGTCGAGTCAACGACCAATGGCCATTTAAGCGGTGTTCTCGACAAAGTGTGGATCAGGGGTCGAGCTATTACAAGACGTGCACGACTATTCCTGGAGTGAGCTAGGTCGGTATGTAGAACTGAGTCAGTCGAGTAGCTTGCGCGTACAGAAGCGGATGCAAGTAAATGTCCGTTTATAAAATCATTTGGGTTCAAATGATGACGTACGTTGAAATGCATTGCGCAAAGAAGTTCCTGTAAAATATTAACATACAGCATTGTTAAAATCATTAAATCGTTATAGTAACAACCCCAATATTTAGCTGATCCTAAATATGTCTTCTCATTCAATGTAAACCAGATTTCTCTAGTATTATTTCATATAAAACATTACGTTTCATCCAGAAATTGTTTTATTGGGAAAAACTTTTAATGAAAAAAATTTTATTGACAAATATTTTCACCAATGTGCTAAACTCATCATCTGACAGACCTTAATGAAATTGTCAAGTGAAGAGAATCAGGAAGCCTTGTAAATCCAGGCATTTGTTTAGCGTAAAAGGTTTACTGCACATTCCTAACCTAAAGAGGGATCGAGATTTCCACCAGATACTCCCGAGATATTGCTAATCTTTACTCGACAGAAGAAGCTGTTGAGACAGTCATATGAGTAAAGTGAGTCATGCATTACTACAGCTCACTTGCTGTTAAGAAACTGGCTCTAGTGCTATGTGCACTGAAGAGATACTTAATTACACCTATACAACTCTTATGAATCAATGCGATTAAGCCGGCTTTGATTGAACACCATAAATGTGAAATCCCAATCTAAACTATAACTAAAATTGAAACGAATGTAAAAAACTATCGATTCTTTGATTTCGGGAAATAGATTTATATTTCTTCCCACTAAGTATCGACAGGCAGCTTGTAGGGCTTTCAATGAATGCTCGTAGATTTAGGTGGAAAATTGTTTCTGATGGGTGTAGACGCTTCAATATAATTTGAAGTTGTATAGAGCAAATTTTCTCGGCCATCTCGCAATTACCTTTGGGTAATCTACGATACTTGCAATGGTTCTTTGATAATGAGATTTCCCAAGTGTTTAACACATTTCTAATGAGATGAAAATATAGTTTATAAAAGTTCTGTTTGGGGAATATAATTCAATTGGGCTATTCGATTTACTCAGCCAAGAGAAGTACTGCCGCTCTATAGCGTGCTCAAACAGAATTTCTCTTTAAAAAGTTACATTATTCGTGCCTGATTAAAGTCGACCATAAAAGTTTCATTTATGCTTTGGAGGTGTAGAAAACAAGTCAGAAGAAAATATTTAATCAAAGACAAGTTGGTAAACCTTCAAAAAGTTACATAAAAATTGAAGAAAAGAAAGAATTACCTTAAATTAATTTCGTCAATCTCACAAGCATCTTTAATGTACAATATTTACTTCACACAAAAGGAGAAAAATTTCAAATTTGATATAACAAAGATTATCAGTTCATGAAGCAGAAAAACTGGAATACATCATCATATTATTACTTAACTATGATTCATCGAGATATGTATTTCTTTCTCGTGCATTAGGATGCATGATGTGTGTGCCAAAAGAAGTAATAGAATGCATCGTATCGATTGGATCCACGCAAGATTTTAAAGCACACCCATTGGCGCTTATCTCTTTAATACGAGTTAATCGATACATTTAGAGAATAAAGAGAGAATAACCATTTCAAAAATCTGCTTTAAAGAAGTTTCCACGGTCTTAATTGTATGTAGTATGAAATGAAATCAGTTTCTTGCTGGGTGTCTCATTTAAATTTAACTATTGTGAAATTATTATTATTTGTCATAGTCAAGTTTGAAATTCTCATTAATTGATAATTGTCTCAAATTAGTTATTTTATGTTAATCCTAAAAAAATCATGAATATAATAAAAGAATGCTATTTGAGATAATTTAGGCTAACTTCATGTTTAAATCAACTGAAATAATGTTATGAGAGACAGGATATAACGCTAAATACGAGTTTATAAAAGCCTTTTGTTACATTTGGTAACTATTTATTTATTCTAGTTAAATTGATATATGTTGAACATGAAAAACAAAGGCATACTTTCCCAACATCATTAGCTTCTACATTTAGGATTAAATAAAGAAATAAAAAGGTATAGATTTGTCTGCAGCGATTCAACTTTAAATATATCTCGAAAAATAAAATCCTGTGTAAGAGAACGTTCATCCAATTACTACTGTAAATTGATTATTTTTTATATTAAAACAATAATCTTTATAGTAATATCGGAAAACTGACAAATTTTCAAGAGTTTACCTGCGGATTAAAATTCGCCAAATGATACTTATCTTCTATGCCGTATCTCACAACTTAAACAATTGCGAAGGTTTAATCCCTACAATCTCACAAATGCTGAAATTATAATTTTATTCAGATTATTGTGCTCTAGCTAAAAGGAAACCTCAGAGATTTCTTTGAAAGTTAAAGAAGTAAAATACACGGAACTGAAAAGCTGCAAGGTGGCTGTAAAATAGTATATAATATATGCATAGGAGAATGTAAGTAGATATGCTTCTGAATAATTAACGATAGAAGGTATACATACTGAGGAAGAGATAAAATAAATGCCCCCAAAAAATGGTCGACCTAGTGGAGTAGGTTTTCAGGGTATCATACAAATATTCAGCAAATTCAAAGTATCGTAATATTCCATTTGTATGCCTACTTTTTCACCTACTTTAATCAAAAAGTTAATATTTACTGTTGATTAAAGTAATCAACTTCGATAGGAATTATATGAGATTGAGGTTCGTTGAAGGTTCAAGCTTGATGACCATCTATCTCTAAGATTATCTTTGCAAAACAATGCTAAGAAATTCTGAGATAAGAATCCTTACCAAGGTTTGCTACCTCTACGCTCCGAAATTCTTCTTTCTTCCCTTTACTCTGATAAATAACCTCGGCCTTTACGGCATCCATCGCCTCTTTCATAATTCCGTGCTCTCTATTTCTTTATTTCCTTGATTCGTTACTTTTTTTTAGCTATGTAATCTAAATAGTAGTCCGATACCTTCTCTTTGATTACTCCTCGTCTATCAATAGTGAAACGATCACTCTTCTTTCGCTTTCCTTCAATATTCAACACTCTTTCGACCAATACTCTTTTCGATCCTTTCTTCTTATCTCCGAAATCTATCCAGAATATGATTCCGCGAGTTTGACATGGAAAAATACAATTTTCTAAGATTTTTTGTATGCTCATATTCATTTGTTACTTTATTATACGTTTAATTTGTTGATTTTTCACGATTTTATTGTTATTTCGTTCTTTAGTATTATTGTTAATCATCAGTAGTAATTGGCTCCGTGCTGTATGTTGATGTTTCTTAATAAATAAATAAATAAAATAGGAATTGTGAGGGAACGATCGATAAGGAACATGACGATCTGGATTCAAAGGTGCAACGATAGGCGATACGATTTCTAAAGAATTGCTACGATAAAACAGTGAATGTTACTCAGATGATAGAGGACGCTGGAAGAGAATCGTTAGAATATAGAAGAGGAATTCAAAAGAATAATTTTCTAAATAAATCTAAAGTAAAAATCCATAGCATAAGGCCTAGAATCCTAGCTATGGATTTTTTACACGTTAATAAGTACTACAGTATTTATTCTGGCACTGTATCGTTTAAGTCCAAAGATATTACGCTCTCAGAAGAGGTGACCGATGTAATGCGTTCTCCTTGTTATATAGACCATTTTACTTTGAGGAAGATCATGGATATATACGCTATAACGAATCGTTTCAAGAATTCATTTTTTTCCGCGAACGATACGCAAAAAAAATAAGAATTTTAGAGTCAATGGGCTTGAACCCCCTGCCGCATGCTGAAAGGCGGCTGGCAGGGGCCTTTTCATAGACATAGATGCAAAACATTAATCTCCAGATCTTAAATCTATGACCATCGATGGAGCCCCAAAAATAAGATTTCTTACCAGAAAATAAGACACAATTGGATAATCAGTTTCATTCACAATATTTCGCATTGCCAATGATATTCTCCATCAATTCTTTGTCTTTTCCGCTACCCGTCAACTGTTAAGGTAAGGGGCCTATGGCCTAAGGCGCTCTCACTGCCAGCACAAGCACAGAAATCACGCTACTGACAACTCATTAGTGTGCACTTAAGGTAAGTTTAAACTGGCAAGTAACTTGCGACAAACCCCGCGCAAGACGCTTCCTTATAAGGAAGGAATTATCCTTTACGCTACATGCAATGAATTGTCCCGACCTTCTGTCGCAACAACGTTGCAAGTTTAGACTCCCTCAAGTTCTTGTACATTCTTTTCTTATTACAGACAATGTCAGAGACCATTCGATTGGTTTCGATCTGGATCAAATAAGACAAAATAAGCATGCACTATGCTTAATAAGTACATTTCTTAGAAATAAGCACCTTATGGAGGCCCTGCCTATGATGATGAGTAATGGTTACAATATCAATCTTAAAGCTATAAACTATGACAATGTAGGAAGAAGGAAGGGGATAGAGATGCAGAATTAAATGGAGAGGGGTTGTTATTGTATCTCCAAATGCCAATCCTTGTCGCTATCCCCCACTGAAGGTCGCTTCTTTCACCTCCCCATAGGAGCTACAGCTTATGATTGCCATTACACTGTGAAGTAGAATCGTTCTTGACCGCCCTCCCGTTTTCTTTCCCAACTCTTCCTTCGATTCCGATTTTGAGGAATTCGTCCTGTCTCATTATATGCCCCATGTATTTCTTTTTCTGTAGTGAATTGGCTGTGGAAAAGTTCTTTGTACCTTTATCTCTTGCAAAACTTCACATGTTTTTCTCCTGAACTGAACTTTTCTCCTGTTTGTATATATCTCCTCCAAAAACACATCACGCCAGTAGTTATATTTTCCTATTTATTCAAGGATAGAAAACATTGGTGAGTACGCTCCATAAAAAGACTTAAAATACTTTTTCCTTGAGTCTATTGAGAGGTGGTTGTGAACGAAGAGGTTACGCTTAAGTTGGAAGCCCAAGCCCAAGCTTCTTTAGCTTGGGCGAACTCGATCAAATTAACATATGAATATCAAGTTAAAGATAAAAATAAGTGAATCAGTGATTTGAAACCAATTTGAATTTGCACTTGGATACTCTGCAGACAGTATGCAAGCAATATCCAATTTTATTTACTCGTAAACTAGTTGTTTATAACCGTAGGATCCTTCGAATTATCCGCCTCATTTGACCAATTCCTCGTAATTTAGAATCAAAATGATATCGCACGACCAAAATAAGAATCGTTAATTACTTTCTCGTCATCTGATACTCGTCTCGATTTCATTAGAGAATTATTTCTATTTAATTCTGTACATGCAATGACACCCGCCAACGATAAAAAGACCTACGTGTATTTTCTAAGAACTTTCCGAGTCCTGGGATCGAGCCAATGATGATTATGGTCGATTTCTCTATTTTACAGTGTTTCACATTAGGACCTATACGCTGTACAATTCCAAGTCAATGATGTTTGTGGTTTGGGTTTGTATTTCCTTCTTTCTATCTTTCTTTTAGAAAGGGACATGGATTATTGAAAGATGAAAAATACCCAAATAATCTCAACTAATTTACATTTACATTTAAACCCTGCAATCCGCCATTGGCGCGTGGCAGAGGGTGTAAAACACCGAAATCCCTATCTAATCTGGAGAGCTATTAGCTTCTCTAAAACTTCGAGGGAAAAACGACCAAAAGTAAACTATCTGTCCTGGTAACTATTTCCCTGTATCGTTTTTTTGTCTTCTCCTGAAGATCGCGAAAGTTTATAACTAGGATAGCAATATCAGCTATCTCCTCCCCGATATCGGTAGTGATAAATTTGTCAAAAAGCTTCCGTCGGTACTCAAGTCTTCTATCACTAAGAGAGTTCCGTCCGAGGGATTCTATCATAGCCGAAACAGTGATGTCAAATCTGAAATCTCCCTTGCTGCTCTACGTTGAACCACCTCAAGATCGGAAAGTAATCCTACTTCGTGAGGGTCCCAAACCGCACAGTAATACTCAAGTAGAGGTCGAATCAGAGAAACGAACGATATTTCTTTTACCTTCGATGAACATCCCATCAGAATTCTACTGGCTAACATTTGCATCCCATTTCCCTTACCTATTACGCTTCGAATATACTCTTTGAAGGAAATATGTAGAAATAATCGCGCAATGAACTGTGGATGGTTTCACTTAAAGTTTTCATGTAATAATTTCATGTAAAAATTCTTTGGAACCAGCAAAATAAAGAATCTCCCATCGTTGAATATCCCGGCCATTTCACAACAATTTTTCCGTCTAATTCAATGATTCATTTCTACTTCGCCCTGGGTTCAATTGTTCCCTCAATAAAAATTACTCTGCGCTCGTAAGAAGTGAGGCAGCGATACCCGCAATAAACTTAGGAAAAAAAGAGACTGGGGAATCGTCCGTAAAAAAGGAAAGATTCAAAGGAAACGTCGTTTGAAATTCAGCCTTTCTCGGCTGGGAGAGGGTACTGGGAGGAAGTTTCATCTCGGAAGCGCGACTCCCCGAATCCTTGAAAATCTCGGCAATCTTCAAATGTAAACTTGATGAATGAACCCGATAAAGCCTCGGGACTCTGCATAATCAAAAAATTCGAGATGTAATTTGAAAGAGTAAACCGGGAAGGATTATTCGGGATGGAATTTGCGAACTTAGAAAACAAGGAAGAGTTCGCCATTCATTCCGTGAACATTAAAGACGATGAAGCAGAACCCATTCAGATTGACCGTTGCAATAGATTCGCGGACCAATTGCTGTAGATTTGCTACAAAGTTGAACTGTTTTCCGTACAATGTTTGCTGGGTTATGTAAGGTGAACCTTGTCTATTTACCGTCTTTTCAAATTATTTGTTGCAAAAGTTACTGCTAAGATTAAAATTAGTTTGAAAATATTTCATCAAAAAGTTTCCAATCGGCTACAATCACAGACGTTTATGTAGCTCTTACTGTTGGGTTAGGTTGGGTTGAATTAAAATTTACCATTATGAAAAGTTTTAACCTTTTTGGTAAATGCTAGTTTTTCACAAAAAATCTGAGAAAATGGCCTAAATCAAAATTGATATAGAAAAGGTATCACAATACTATACAGCTAAAACATTCATACTGAACATCTTTGAAGCAACAGCTATCCTAAAAAAGATGGTAGCAAATAAAGCATTTATCTGATTTATTTTAAAGCGAATAGTGAAGAAAAGAACTTCTTAATAATCATATGTGTAGCGAATTATTATTGCAATATTGCGAAGTATTATTGCAATAACGTGAACAGAATAGAGTATGCCGCGAAAAATGTCTGGAGCTTTAACTTTGAAGCAGAAATTTCCGTAGTAAATATAACAATTATCTAAAGTATTATAGAGTGAATACAGAAGAAATATTTTCTAAACATTATTTACATATACATGCATATAGCAAAAAATATTGTAATAAATTGAACAGACCAAAGCACGCAACGAATAAGTTCAGGAGCTATTACTTTGATGGGGAAACATCAGTAGCCAATATTTTGAGCCAAACTTCCCTCGATAAAAAGCAATTTCAAGAATATTTTTATGATTGCACTTAAAATTTAGGAACTACAATTTTATTACATTTTTAAGACACAATTAACATAATGTTTAAGGCAAACAAAGATATGGATATACTTTCACGGAAAATATTTTATCAATGAATAATTTAGTCTAAAAATAGATAAACATCATGATGTTTGGTTTCGGACGATACTAGTCGCTGATAAAGTATTTCTCAAGACAAAAGAACGCTTAATCTGTACTTAGCCGCAATACAAGAGAGCACACGACCGTATTCAATGCATAGCATCATGATATCCATGTATTGTCATTAAGTATGGATTAAAAATTATCAAGTGCTCACTTATCTTTAGTACCTATGGCATGCCAAGGGATGAAGTCATAAACTATAGACGTCACGCGAGATTTCTCTTTGGAAGTGAAGAGTTTTACCCTTCTCTGGATTACAAAACCATTTCACAAAGTAGAACTTGGTCATATTTACGATATCTAATGGTGCAATACTATACCATTTTGAATCGTAAAGCTTCAAACTACAAAGAGGTTTCTAATTTTTTCATTATTTCCATATAATTATAGTACATTTTGTGGACGGTTGCGAATTTTGGGAAGAATTTCATGTGGTAATACGTACTTTTTGGATGGCGTGAACTAATTTTTTTATTTTTGTAATTAAATTTGTCAATAATTTTAATTATATCGGCTAATATCCACAGCTGTTTAACCCAAGAAAGACGGTGGTGGTCATGTGACCACTTTTCACCGTTTTACTTTAACATTTTTAATTTAAATATTTTTCAATATTTGAAACTCTTTGACTTTGTGCAATACCATCCCAAATTTAATATGATCGAAATAAAATTTTGCTAACGCATTTATGGCCATTTTTACATTACGTTCTACCTATAGAAAGACGGCTGGTGATCATTTGACTACTTCTCTTTTCAAGGCAAATACTTGTCCGTTTCTCCATTTTTTTACATTTTCCAGGAGATATTTATATGTGAATAATTTATTACATTCATTATCATATAAATGATGTTTCAAAGGAACTTGAGCAGAGCGTGGTTATCATCCAAAGATTTTTATAGCGAAAGTAATAAACTCTTCGCTGCACCTTGAAATTTGTTTATAAACAATCTATTGATGGTAAAACAGTAATTTAATGTTGATGTAAGTATACAGATATGCCTAAAATAAACATTTGAGCTCTTCCAAAATGGAAAGAAGCAACGAATTTGGTATTAATAAGCGAAGTGATCAAATAACCACGTCTCGTCCTTCTATGTAGAGTGAAACTCCCGTCCTTTGTAGTGTTAATTAAAAAAACTGTTGTTTTGAAAAAATAATGAAAACTCCGAATCAAAGGAACGAATTGTTATGCAAGTGTTACCAATATTTTTGAAAGTAAAGGTACAGGAGGGTGAATAAATCTAAATATTGAATAAAAATTTTTTGAGGTATGCAAATTAACAACATCCTTTCTGAGTATAAGAGGGTCTATGGACAGGTAATCTCTAATCCTCGAAAACTAACATCCAGTAGCTCGACGCTAGCAGAAAGGAATTTCCTAAGGCATCATGATTATCGATCCGTGGGTTAATCTTGTAATACATGCACAAAGGGCGTCCTGCAAGCGTCTGTCAAAGACTCGGAGTGGCACTCTCGGAAAACAGCTCATTTATGGAGAATGATTAAACAAGGTTGCCGTTTAAGCTTTAAAACCTACCACCGTTGAAAAGATTATTTCAAGGTGATAAACGGTATTTTTAGGTAACACCTCCAACCATTAGTTCACTCCTAACTGTTGTGCTTTCAGATACTTTTGAATAATTTTTTTGTGTTTGGGAAGTTCTTAAATTTCAATTTACTCAGCTACCTGTGTTCAGCGTGAAGGCCAGTTGGTTCCTCCACCCTCTGACATAAGCATAAAGATTGGTTAATGGTAGCTAGGCGGGGTTTTTACCGTTACTTTTTTCAGGTAGAAATTTTGAGGGTCACCATCCTTTTCCGGACCCTTACCTCGGCTTGCCAGCTCGGGAGCGCCCGACCCTCACATCAGGGGGGATCATAAAAAAGCTGACCGCGTGGAATACGATTTTAAAAGTTATAAACAATTCAAATGAGCAACAATTTATTATCTTCGTCGTCTCACTCGTCCTAAGAGATATACAAGCGTCTTTTGATGGACGTTCTACGATGAATATTAAGATTTTTCATGAATTTGCAAGAAATTACCCGTTTACAGACGGCAACGTTGCCATTGGGTTGGGGTAGGGGGGAGGGATTTCTATCAAAAATCTAGAAATTTAGAAATCCTCCCCCCAACCCAACCCAACCCCCGTTGAGATATTTAAAACACCCGCCTATCTGACTGAGCAACGTTGCCGTGTGTGAACGGGTAATTTCTTGCAAAATCACGAAAAATCTTACTTTTCATCGTAGAAAGTCGATCAAAAGACGCTTGTATATATCTTAGGACGAGTGAGACGACGAAGATAATAAATTGTTGCTCATTTGAATTGTTTATAACTTTTAAAATCGTATTCCACGCGGTCAGTTATTTTATGGTCCCCCCTGATGTGAAGGTCGGGCGCTCCCGAGCTGGCAAGCCTAGGTAAGGGTCCGGATTAGGATGGTGACCCTCGAAATTTCTACCTTAAAAAAAGTAAAGGTAAAAACCCCGCTTAGCTACCATTAACCTAAAGATTTAATTGGATGGGATGAGGCTTAATAGGCAAGATGAGGAGTGAGGTAGTTTGCCCTTGTTTTCCTCACCAAGCCAGAGTTCTATATACATAAAACGTCCACGTGAGTGAAAAATCAATGACTTTATGAGTAATACTTTTCTAAACATTCCGTAAGGAGAAATCTTAATCGGTGCCACTAATCAACTCGTACCCCAGTAGCTTTGATGTCATCACAACCACGAAGAACACTATGACAAAAGTAAATGAAACATACATTTCTCACTATCCTTTACCTAAAGAAATTTTCCATTAGGAATTTCCAGCAGTAACATTTCGGTTACCTAATCAATAACAAAATATTTATCATAGTATAAGGAGTTAACAATGATTTATGAAAGGAGAGTTTCTTTAACTTTTCCTCCAACTGATAAGTTCAAAGTTTTGAGCTTACAATTCCCTAGCATTTTTCTGCTACTACATTTAGAGTCCCAACGGAATCGCATGTACGTAAACAATCCGAAGCATATCAGAAATCTTGTTTGTCATAAGGAGAAAATAACTTGCCCCAAACAGTTCCATATCACGATATTAGAAGCCACTCTCTTAAATAAATACGTACAAGATGATATTCCAGAATAGAACTATTTTCTGCCAAGTGCAAAGCCCTCTTTCTCCACACAACCTTTCTTCATGTTTTTATCGAATCAATTTCAACAAGGAAAGAGAACAGTATTTTTCAGGATATTTGGAAGTCGTAAATTGAGCTAGAAATTTTATTGAAATACAAGATTATCGTAATTTTCCCTGCAGCTCGGATCCAACGCGATAACAATTGATAACATGCTAATCTTCGTGAAATCATACTCACCAAATTTCGATTAGAATGATTGCTATTCTTATGTATTTTGAAGAAAGAACTTACTACACATGAAAACACCTTACCTTCCACTCTGAGAAGAACTCTCAGAAACTCTAAATAACAGCATTACCAAGAACGCAATTAATGAAACTTGTAAATGGAAATTATAAAAAAAGTACCACCTTTTAATATTGACGTTTCCTAATCAGCAATTTGATTGCATGCTAAGTTGCATTCATAGTAAATGTACATTTCGTGAACTCTTATAAGACAGTTGTTCTGTAATATTATTAATTAATATTAAACCCTTATGATTTCTAATTTTGTTTCAATCAAACTGCATTCTAACTTCTGATATCCAATGTTCGCTAACCACATTGGTCATTCAATAATTGCGTAACATACGATGAAATGGCCTTTCCGAAATCCTCATTTCATTGAAATAACAGAAAATTAAATTTCATTACCAATATTTATTTATTCAAGAAAATTTATTGTTCAAGAAAATTCTATGGATATACCTACTTACTTATTTGCTTCTTATATAATTGTGATGAGAAAAAGAAACAAAAATAATTTCTACTGAGAATCTTAATTTGCACTTAAATTTACAAGAGCGCATTTACATACTAGAGGCAATCCTTGCAAGATGACGAGAGCTTACAAAGGAACCAATCTTTAAATTCACTAAAGTCTGAGGCCTAGCAACACGAAGCTTTAAAGGGGAACTTTATTTTTATACGAAAAGTTTCAATAATTTGTTTTCATTCACCCACCTTAGTTATAACAATCTAGCCATTACGGCAAATTTTCCAAAGCAGAAAAACAGGCTTTGTCTAGTTCGTCTCTACGCAGACTTTACCGTAAAGACATAAAATCTTGTATCACAGTTACCTTCGAGAATTTTAATCAGTCTTTGTATGGATATTTGAAAGAAAAAAATTCGAAGGCACGGCGATGATGTGATATTCATATATTTAGAAGAACTGATTTTTTAATTTCGAATATTGTTTGTGACTGCATACGAATGCTTGAAAGATCCTGCGAAAGTTTTTGAGAATTAGTTGCGGAAACTACAACTGGGAGGATGATAACATTTTCCTGTTGCCACACACTTTACTCTTCAGGAGTTTAACCGTGTATGTTTAATTCATCGGCGTACGACAGTTTCAAACTATGAGCGTTAGTAGCAGATAAATCTATAAGGAATATGTCTTTATCCTTCTTTTGCATGAGAATAATATTCAGACTATTGGCAAGAACAGTTCTATTAGTTCTCATTGATTAGTTGATTATTTTCATTATCAGTATTACTGACCAGATGAGCTTATAATTTTCTAGAATTAGGAAAAAAAGAAGTTACTCTGCACTTACAAGCGTGCACCTGAAGACACCCATTTATGAACGAATGAATATTAACAACGTGACTGGGACTCTAACCCAGGTCTCCTACTTCGTAGTCGGACCCATTCGCCTTGCTGACCAAGCATCCCTTTCACAAAAATGGGAATGACGCGGCATGGTAGCTTAGTGGTTTGAAAGAGTGAGTCCTGGGTTCAAGTTCCTGTAATATCACTATTTTTCACTTCCTTTTATCTTTGGTTTTTACAAATTTCAATTTAACAAGCTGTTTTTGGGAGGGGGATTAAAATGTTCTGGCTGGGTAGCTTTCATGGTGCCTCAAGCAGCCTCCCAGATAGAGGAAGATCCCGGGTTCGATTCCCGGCCCCGTCAGACTTTTTTCAAGTCCGTTTTTCCTTGGGAATATTCCTGGGTGCACGCCCTTATGTGCAAAGTTACCTCAACCTTTTCCTTGTATAAATTTTAATTCTCTCAAAACTGCCAGTGGTTTGTACTCGTAATTACATTATATGATTTATTTATTCTTAAGGACTACAAATAGGCACTATGCCAGATGGAAGTGGGGATTCAAGCAAAACTAGAACAAATTTCACATTACAACAATTGTATTGTGGAATTTGTACTAGTTTTGTTAGTAAAGACTTTTTAAAATGAAATTTCACCAGTATCGCTGAATATTTTTCATTATGAGGAAAAAATAAAATATCCTGCCTGGTATTCACCATAGTCGGGATGAAAATCATACAAACCCCCCCCCCCCCCCCGAAGGCAGTTCAAAAAAGAAGAGACATTGTTATTGTTATTACAAATTCTAAACTACGAGTAGCAACTGGAGTTAGTGTATGTAATTCAGATAATATAATGGTGTCTCAAACCAAGTTTTGGCGGTATATGAATTATAGATAATGAGAGACGACACTTGTCATCTGATGGGCATTTGCGTCAGATTGGAAGGAAACCTTCGGGAACCTCTTAGTTATCTTAAGAGCCTCTTGAAGAAGGATAACTCTAGTGAGTGTATATAAGTGGATTGGCGTAGAGTGCCCTGCTGATTCTAAAAAAGCTCCAGACGCCTCCGTCGCAAAATTGCGAGCACGAAAAATGAATCACCATGCAAATATTTAGCCGTTCTAAGTGATAGAAGTCGATACCCCCATTTAAGAAGGCTATCGTCGAGTGCATGTCAACTACCATCCATCACTTCTTAATTTCTTCGTCACACTTTCTTCAAACATAACAGGACTTCGTGGAAGTCTGAAGGCGGAGTCCACACTTTTCCTCTCAGACGGAAACTCATGGAAGAACAAGCGTCGAATCGATGCTCCTCTTTTGGCAGCAAACATTTGCAGAACGCCGTCTGCGTGCCTTTTTCCGCAGCCATACGTTAACTCACCGCCCCGTATCCTTTTCCCCTTCGAATCGCCCAACTACCGGTCAACTTGAAGGCCTCTTACGATCAAAACGTGGAAGAATTAATCGAGTGTGCGCATCGTCCTGTGCCTATTAGCGGGGCTCGGGGTGAGTACCGTTCGACGATAAACATTTGACGGATGAGGAAAGAAAAGAGATGAATTTCCGTTTTTTAACGAGCGAGTCCGCTTGTGCTAAAACATTTTTTAGCGCAAGACTCGAAAATTCGCAGTCTTCAGAAAAGATTGAAATTTTCGTTTCCATTTGTCATTACCCCTTTCCGGCCCAAATTTTGAAAAAATAGCAAAGAAAATTGCTTTTTCAACCTAAAGGATTTTGAAGATGTTATGTGCAAACAATTTTTAATTCGTTCAAACGTAATTGGAACCAAAATTTCTGACATCCGAAGCAACAAGACACTTAGTGTTTTTATTTAATTGATGACTTGCGAGTAGATTTTCCCGACTCCATGCACAGTGAGCTAAAATAAAAAAAAAGGTGGCCAAGATCCTAAAAATTAATTTTTAGTTCGATATTTGAAACTTCGCATAGTTATTCAGAAACTTCTGATATAGTAATTCAGAAATACAATATTTAAATGATGAAAATTTAAACATACCTTGTAACTGTTTTCATTTTTATCATGTCTTCCTTCCACATAGAGAAACCTTCTACTTTTTATTACAATATTTTGAACTTCCATATTGATATTCCCGAATTAAGTTCAATTTTTAAATTCACGTTCTATCCAGGCCAACTAGACTTACTCCTCTGTTTCGTGTACTTACATTTAGATTATTCCTTGTGCAAAGTTTCCTACTCTATCGATTTCCTATACTATATACTTCTGAACTCCCTATCTTCCTTCATAGACCCTTTCAGACTTGACTCGTTCTTAAAAGAATGCTAGTATTTCTATCATGTGAATCATTCTGTACAAAAAGGCATTTACGTATTAAAAATTAATTATCATTTAAAACTTTGTTACTGTTGATTAGTTCATGCCTTCTCGCATGGCTATTGTTAATTTATTGTCATTCTATAATCACAATAAAATTATTGCATCACTGTATGTGATTCTTTCAAATAAAGAAAACATTCCTTTTTGCGTTTCCTTGTATCGTTTATCGTTATTTGTTCGCGTTTGAAATAAACAGGGTGTCAAACTTGACCGATTCTCACAAAAATGAATAGTTCCCGCACCAAAAAAATCGTTTTTAGGCTACGGGCCAGCTTTATTCGACTCTAGTCCATTGTGAGATGTATAGCTAGTACATCTCAATTGTACATCGATTTTTATGTAGCACTTCTTGAGTTGTCCACAGCCTCGCACCCGCCTTGGGCTAAAATCCTTTAGTCCTAGCCTAACTTACGAAGCTTTCGCTGCATCAGAGCAAAATCGACACCACAATGAGTAAGGAATGAGTGCTTCCCTAAGGGGTCGTACACTAATTACGTAACGCAAAATTCTCCAATTTTCGACCCCCCCATCCCCCCACGTACCGTCTGGCCGGACCCCCCCCCCCTCCCCCCAGATTGCGTTACGTAATTTGTGTACGGCCCCTAACGTAAAGTTGAGGTATCCTATTTCATTTAATGGCATCTTTTGAT
Source organism: Sympetrum striolatum (assembly GCA_947579665.1). Taxonomy (NCBI): domain Eukaryota; kingdom Metazoa; phylum Arthropoda; class Insecta; order Odonata; family Libellulidae; genus Sympetrum; species Sympetrum striolatum. Next base: position 42,807,965 of record OX388351.1, on the reverse strand, counting down.
ACCAGAAGGACGCATTCGAGTTGCGTGTTGATATTGCATAGATATTCCGAGATCGAAATTGTACCAAACTGTAAAATAATACTTACTGCAGATTGGAATAATTAATGTATATTTCCAGTTTTTCACAATGTGTCTTAAGGCGGTGTAGTGGAAAGTATGCCAACGCTCCGATCGAAAAATCCCATGTTCGAGTATCGATCCCGAATTGGATTTTTATGGTTACGTAATAATCATTTACGTATCTAATATTTTTCGTTAACATCTGGCGATAGGCGGGAGGCACATCCTGCGTAAAAATAAATGCCAAAACAGCGAAACTTAACATTATCGTTACCATCAAAAATCATCAATAGACGGCATAATTAATGATAATAAACTCGAGAGGAAAAATATATTAAAGTAAAAAATTTTTTTCTGAAAGTGAGGCCGAGAAATATAATTTAAAAGTAATAAACAGAAACGTGATTAACGCTCAACCATTTGCAGAAGTAAGGCCGTATCGAATACCGGTAAAGGTCGCATTAGACCTGAGAGCCGCTGTGACCCCATCTCTGTCCTAGTTTGTAGAATACTTTTTGTTTTGTAATCCAAATTCTCATTATTTGCTGAATCGCCCGTATCGTGCAACTTCACAGGACATTTTCTCCTTGGTTGGAACTTTATAATTAAGTCTGGACTTTTAATTACTTCATTCTTGAAACCCTTCTATACACCAAAGATTATCGAAGTTTAAATGCATCGACTTACAGAAAACAACCGAAAATTTGACAGCTTGCCTTGAGAAACACTGGGAATTTCACAACTTTTCCCTAGACACATTTTAAACCAATATCATGCCCGATCACATTTCGGATTATTGCACGAAACTCTCACTACTAAAGCTTGGTCTCCGGCGCAAGCATCACATTCTTTGTAGCATGAACAAATTTTTATCTACTTAATCCCATAAATATATTCACTTATTATTTTTGTCTTTGGATTGCATTCATGACCGCAATACAAGAGGTCGCAAAAAAATATTGATTCCTCAACATAGAACCGAGATCTTTCACAATTCATTCACAGTAACAGCTAGTAACCTCTGGAACGCACTTTCCCAAATAATACAAAACTCATCCACCATTTTTACCTTTAAGAGTAAAAGCCACAATCATCTCATTACTATCCAAAGCAGAACTTAATTGCACGTAAATTCACAACTCCATCACCCCATCCTTGTTACACAATTATTTGGTTCTGGTCCGCTGCCTCATGTCATACATATATATGAACATAACTAACGATTAGTTAACTTAGATTATTTTTTAGTATTTTTCAAATAGTAAGCCGCAGATGTTTTAACCTTTTTGATGTTCGCATATCTTTTTATTTTTTTATTTATTTTTTTTAATTTATTTATACATTTTTATATATTTTTTGTTTATTTTCTCTTGTTGTCTTTTAAAAAATTCCTATAAACTATGTTTTTGATAATTTTCAGTGTGCTAGACCTTTTAATCTTTCATTTGTATGTTTTTCTTAATGTAATATCATTTTCTTCATTTCTTTGAGATTTATCTCCCATTGTTCAACGTTTATTTTAATTCATCTATAATTAATGCCAGTTTAATGAAGTTGAGTAATTTTATCCGATTGTTTGTAGTGCAGTTATATTTTTTCCCCTTTATTTTTGTACAAATTTTATATTTTCACTGCCTATCTATCATAACTCTTTTATTTCTCCTTCATCAAAAATATAGTCTTCTATCTGTAGGTTTCGCAGATTTTTCACACTCCCCCTCTTGTGAGTGTTTTCCTGCAGAGTAATTATTTTCCTGAGCCCTCAGCTTAGGTTTTTTCAATGCACATGTTACTTTTCTTCGTGTACTTTTGCTGGCTATCTCTTTCTTTCTGTCCCTCATTTGACGATGGGTTAGATATAAGACGGGACTCCCTAGTCTCAATCTCTAATAAAGACCTCTTATTATTATTATTATAAATTCCGTTCTATCCAAGACTATATCCGAGATGAAAGCAGAGATTGCGATAATGGTTTTTTGTAGCTACAGATGATTTGGGTGCTTTTGTACAAGGATACATATCTGCACGTCTTTTCTTTGCTAAATCACTACTGATAGAATTAATTTAAAGCAAATCGAAGATCCTTACGACTTGGATCTCCTTATCATTAGGACAGCGGTGGTAATTTGACCACTTTCTCTTTTCAAGTAAAATATTAACCTATTTATCCGATAAAAAAAATATTTTCCACCAGATGATTGCGTTTGAATAATTTATTACACTAATAAACATATCAATGATGTTTCAAAGAACTTGAATAGAGCGTTACCAGACAATGTTTCCTCATTTTCTGCGAATTTTTAGGACCCAGAAGTGTTAACACTAGAAGGACGGGAATTTCACTCTACCTAGAAGGACGAAAAGCGGTCTTATGACACTTCGCTTCTCATTAAACCTATATTATTGCTTCTTTGCATTTTAGAAGCGTTTAATCTTTTATTTTAGGCATATCTATAAACGTATATCAACATTAAATTGCCGTTTTTCCATCGATAGATAATTCCTTTGAAACATCATTTATATATTTATTACTGAAATAAATTATTAAAATACAAATACCTGCTGGAAAATATAAAAAAATCGGAAAAGATAAGTAAACATTTGGTTTTAAGAGATGCAGTAATAAAATTAAACTAGGAAACATATTTCCTGGCGATGTTTTTTGAAAACAAATCTTAAAAATGATCTACGTAAAGACTAGGATTTGATCAAGACTTTCGCTCCTGATGGATCCATACCACAAAGTCACGGCCCAAGCAGTTGATACTAGGATTTGATATTTTTTGTACGAATCTGTAAATTATTTTAGCGTCCTACATTTTTCTATTACATTCAGTAACTACTTTTATCTACATTCATATGAATCCCTACATAAAACTTGCAATTTAGTAAGGAACAGGTTTATGTAACAAAATCATGGAAAAACCCCCTGTTGATGGAGTAACTCTTTTATAAGTATATGAACCAACGAATTCCCAAAACCTTTACGCAGGGATCGAATGCTTCTCTCTTTAAAAGTCTCTCAAACTCATTTTCAAGATTTTCAGTTATCTTTTAGAGTCTCAAAACTCTATAAAATAGACCCTAGAGAGTCTGACCTTTGGATTTTCAACGGTACATATGTTTGCAGTATGCTGTAGAATTTAACACTTAAGACTGTCAGGGTTGTCCTAACTTTGCGGCCAACAGCTACATAGAAATATTTAGCAACGACGAGGTCCAGTAATTCCTCTTTAAATTAGTGAGAATTCCGTCCTTGATGCCTACTTCACATCCACAGTTATGTTCATAATGATTCTTTAAGATATTATACACGTATAGAAAACAATAATTAAATACCGATGAAGCGTTTAAATTACAAATCATTCCGTTCTCGAGCAAAATAGAATTTCATCCGAAACGAAAATAACTGTGATGGACGATTTTATAAAGTCTTTATTAAGTTATATTTTTATATTTTTATTTTTATCTTTAGAATCAGTTTTCTGAGATTGGATTTGGTTTGCAAAACTTACGGAAGTTCGGGTTCAAACATACAGGGGCTCCATGTTAGACAACTCTGATTTATATACTATGAAATTTTCCTCTTCGTTATTTTACAAAATCTGAAGCAATCATTTCGTCAAAAGAGTTGGCAAAACAGCGTTTTCATGCAAAATCTTGAATTTTTAACAATTCTGTTTTATTCGATAGCGCGAATCTGATCATTTTGTTTTAATTGTGACTAAAACATGGATCGCTACATGGAATTCATTAAAATTGGGCTGTTACAAAATGGTACAGTCCGTTAGAAGTAGAATATATATAGTAAATATGCAAACTATTCTAGAGTATTATGATTATAAAATAAGATTATTTACCACCCAATTTTAAGTATTTTGATTAACCATTCATTTGGTAATATTGTAATTCTTACTTCATGGAATTATTTTTGCTACATGGCAAACTGTAAAGAAAAGTAACTAATTTACTGAATGAGCTATCTGTACCACGTTTGAATTATACTTCTTACTTTACCACCTCTCATAAGGAAACGGTTTTGAAAAAGTTTTTTGGGCTGAATTTGGCAATGAAAGGAAATAAAACGTCAATGAACCTTTCGCTATCAGAAAAAAACAAAGCAAAACACAAACAAAGGTGACTTCATTTCCGAAATTAAGCTTATCTGTTTCGCTGTTTCCTGAAGCAAACCTGTAGCAGAACAATACTAGTCAGAACCAAACCCACGTTTATCACCGACGAAAATAAAACACTTCCCACATTTCTCCCTTAAAATACCTATACGTGAGCGAAAAGCTTTCAATTCTCAACAAATGACTCGAGATGCGGTTTAAATCAGTACGTCATTACGATGAAGACGTTGAATATAAGTTTCCACACAAAAAATTTAATTACCTTTACTAATTGAAATACTAATAGATTATTTAATTGTATCGTGTAGAAACTTTACTTTATTCAACATCTTCATCGTGACGTCGGAATTTCATTAAGTAAAGAAATTTTAAATTTCCGTGAATTTTATCTTCGATACTTTTCCGGTATATTAAATATTTTGGAAGTGATAAATTGAAAAAAAATAGTTTTCGCTGTTACTGTTATAATTTTTGGAAATTTGGTCATAAAGATAGAGATGATTATCAATCTTGTCATTTTCAAAATGACATTTCGCTGAGTCTAATTCGATGTGATTAATTTTAAAACAGTTATCATTTATTTTTGCGGTCCATCCTAATTTTATCCCATTCAGCGATATATGATGTAAATTCTCTGCCGCAGCTGACGGGCTTATCGGATCTATATCGTATTAAGCCCTTCATAGGACTTCATCTAGGTTCTTGGCATGTACTACATACGCACATCATACGGCTTTTCCTTAAGAGGATTATGGAGGCTAAGTAAACTAAAATTCAATATGTGCATATTTTACCGCCATATATTTCTGCATTAATAGCTAGAGAAATGCATCAGAATAAATGAATACCTTACTATATTGGGCGAATGGAAATCTATCAAAAGTTTTGAATACTACGGAATAATGTTACCGCTCAAGTAATATCAACGCTTATCAACTAGAGTTTCAGCGAGAATCGGCGGTTAAATAATCAAATATCTGTGGATATCCAATTAAGAAGAACGCTAAATTTATTAAATTAGTTGAGTATAATCTCCCGATCTCCTAATCCTGATCCTATAAATAGCTACAACTAAAATCTACTTACTATTTTTTTAAACCAATCACTTTATTGCCCTAAAGGTAACTTTGGGCATTCATACTGTTTGTAACAACAAATATTTCTATAGAATACCAAAGTTAATATAGAATCTTCAACCTCTTTAATAAAAGTTGAATATATGGGCGTTAATGTTGAGATTTTAGTTATATAATCGTTATGACTTTTCTGTTTGGTGTATTTTACGGGGGGAATACCCTGGAATTATTGACAGCTTGGTCGATCGACAGCTCAATAGACCGAAAACTTGTTTAAACGGTATCACGACTTAGTTCCAACGTAAATATGACGCTGTAAATATTTATGTCGCAGAAGTTATATATGATTGTTAATGGGATGGGTTGGGTTGGGTTTGGTTGGGATGGAATGTCGTTCGAGTGAGTGTCGATCATTCGTGATAGACCCATTTTTAAGAAAGTCTCTCTCTTATATGAAGCCACAATTTTAATTAACGATTAAATTATGGAGTTGGTAGTGGTACACCATTTGAGGATAATATACAGCATAAATTGGGTGAGCTGATGAAAAGTGCATGCGCTATTACATCCATAAAGTAGGTATTTTCCTCATTAAATGATTTGCGATTTCGAGAAAGGAAAGCTCTTATAGATGGATTCTACCGCTCTATTTTCTCCGTAGTTTTACCTCTTACTTTATGGAGAGATTAAAGTGAGCCATCTTAAGACATCCTTCGACCCAATTTCTTGGGGGTCATAGCTGGGTTATAATCAGGTCTCGAGTCGCTCCGGTTGAAACTTAACGCTTAACTACTGACCCGAATTTCACCTCCATCATCGAACAGCAGGGAATAAAATCCTTGTATGACTAACTTATCAACTCGGAGAAATCATTTTCCCAGAAAACGAGAAACGTTGCTATGTGCAAAATCACTTGAACTATAAGCAAATTATATTCAACTGAATCAGAATCGCCGAAGTAGATCAATTCTTTGCTCCCTTCATAATGTCTTGCTCGGAGTAAAAAAAACTGTGGTTCGGGAGCCGCGTGTGGCTCTTTGGGCCAGATGATCTTCTGAAGTAAATTTGAATGCGAAAATAAAGGAACATATATATATTTTATGGACTTCAAGCGAATTGCACCGCTTGATTATCAAATTATGTACTGTTTATGACGATTTCTAATGCATGATTGTTTGAATATTTTAGATTGAATATAATTTAGTTCAAATATAATAGACTTATCTGTAAAGAGTTATATGCCGTCTCTTCTGCAGCTAATTTCAAGTACTCTATACTTAATAGTTCCCGATAACGATGAAAGATATTTTGTATGTAGCTTTACTTAAAGTTAAAAGCTACATTATTAAATTGAATGCGTGTCTTGTCTTAAATTGATCGAATTATTGCTCATAAGCTTCTAAGAATGTCCGTTCAACGGCTGTAGGAATGTTCATACTTTCTGAAGAAAGGATATCTCAGAGCAGTCGTATCACTCTCGCATAAGTTATTTTGTTCCAAAATTTTAAACATCAATGGGAATAAAAGAACAATACTTAGCGAAAAGAATACGTCACAAATGTATAAACCTTTCGTATATTAAAAATTATTAAACTTTCACCTGGTCACGTTAAATAAGTAAGCGATTGCATATTGTTATTTTCTAAGCTATCTTCTAACCTATTTAAATGTTAACGTGACTATGCTTGATCATGTATTTCATACTGATCTATTGATAGTGTATTTTATATGTTTTATCATGTTTCTTACCATCTTATAGTTATTACTAACGGTAGGTTTGCACAGGTTTCCCTCACCTTTTTAGTGGGTATTTTCCTGCAGTGGATAAACATTTTCCTGAGAATTTCTTAAGTTTTTACACCCACAATTCTTCTCATTTTTTCTCATACTAACTCTATAAATTGATTATTTTATTCTGTATTGTTGGTTGGATGGAAGAGGAGACTTTCAGTCTCAATCTCGACTGAATAAAGACGTATGTATTATGATTATTAATTAATACATGCTAATTCATGGCATGCAATCTGCTTTTACTGGAATTTATGGGTTCAAGTTATGACTTATATCGGATAAATTTGTATTTAAATATTCAAATTATGTAGTCCGGGTTCAAATAGTTAATTTCGCTTGAATTTTACTCTCGGACGAGGGCATAGTTTCAATTATCATTACTTCGCCTAGTCATTCATAAGTCACAGTGTTGATATCAGATTTTATTCTACGAGCGAAGAATCTCTGTTCCAATATGGAGCCTCAAGTGCCTGTTACATGAAAGATTTTCCCTTTAGAGATAAGAGCAATGCCGGCTGAAGAAAAACTTGTTTTCCTAGAGTACACGAGTGAGAAAAACGTGAACATCCGTTGAGAACGTCCATAAGGAGGTCGCTTTGGACTTGTACTCCGCGATATCCCATTACAGCTACAAGCAGCAACACGCAAGCGTTGTTCGTTGAGGGAATCTCGGAAGATCCACGAGAAAAAAATGTCCTGGATTCGTTAAAAAGCAGCTATCTATGAAGCCAAAACATATCCGACTGTTTTGAATCCTCTTAAAGCGAGCATGCGAGTGTCACCGCTCACTGTCAAGGTTTTCAAAAGGTGTCGAGTCGCTTCAACTATGGCTTTAACACGGCTCACCACGATTCTCAACCGTTATTTTTTATGCCTGCGGGGAAAGATGAGAAAAAATTTGATCTTCTTGTGACCCTTTCATCGTGAAGTCTCCGTCTTCAAAAATTTTCCTTGGGACTCGCAAATCTTTTGGTTTTTGGAAAATTTATTCCAATCTGAAGAGCATCCATGCATTGTTATTCGCTCTTAATCTTTAAAATATTTATTTTTACTACTCCACGGTAATATGGTTTGCTTCTTCGACGACGTGAAGGAAATTAATAGCCTACAAGACGAATATTCTGATGGAATAGTTGGATTTTGTTGAAATACAGGATACATGACTGACAATATTGCTAGTGTATCGAGAGAAATTTTGAAGCCATTGATCCTACAACGTATACGGAAATGATCAACTGAAAAAATATAAGATATATTTGATGATATTACTGATTGTAAAAGATTAATTTCCTTCTAAATCTACGAGAACATTTTTCTCAAATTTCTTACAGAAGAAAGAATGACAACTAAATTATGAGCTTGATAAAACATGCTTATAATGTACCTGAAACTACAATACTTCAAACTCTAAAGAAGTATATTTTAAAGAGATTCATTACTCTCATAAACAAGAAAATTAACGTTTTTCGCTTACTAAATCACCTTCTTAAGACAAGCCAACAGATGAACAAAAGAATGTCTTTAAGTTTTCCTCAAAGCCCATTAAATACCTATTTTTGCGGCAATGGAACTTATCAAATAGAAAAGTAAACAGCTAATGAAAGTGAAAACCTTTTTCCTCACCATTCCTTCTACCTCGGACAACAGTGTTGTAGATTAACTCACTAACCATTGAACCACAGAGGCAGGACTTTAGGATCCACTTTAACTCTCATTTATGCCAAAAGTTGTGGGTGTACGTATTGAATATAGTGGATTCATGTATTTGCTATTAATTCAAAATTAATAATTCATATGTAATTTGATATGTGTTCATTATGTGTGGAACGAGAAAAATACTAAAATCACTTTTCACCAAAAGCTACCTTTCGAAGAGCTTAGTCACCAATTCAGTCCCTCGTTGAAAGTGTTCTCTGCATCGCATTATAACTCGCCTTAATGCTGAAAAATCGATCGACGACGTTTTCTCCTCTACACGTTTCACCAAGGTATTTTCCACTTTCCCCTTCGCTGACGAAAATTAAGAGTATTTCAGTTGAACATAGAAAAGTAGCTTATTCATATATATTTTTAAAATTAAGCTATTCACTGTCAGAATGATAAAATCCGCCATGTGAATGAAATAAAATTTGGGAGAGTACAAAGGATACGATATCTATCGAACCCTTTATAATCTCACTGTTAAATATAAAAACACCTTTAAGTGGCATATTAACTAGCATTCTTGTTTATAAAAGTAACGTTTTGATGATAATAATCTGTTTGAAACAAGCAACTTTTCTTTCTTCGTTTACACTCGTAAAATAATATGAGCGACCAAGAAAATGTTCATTTACTTTTAAAAAATACTACTATGTTCTGATATTACAATTGAGTTTTTACTACCTTATCTATAATCATCTAAATGAAATCTTTAATTCATATGTTTCTCTTAAAATTATAGTCCATTGAGTGATCCTTAAAATTTGTGAAATATCTGAAATTGAGATCTTCGATTAGCATTATCTCGGGGAATAAAATTTCGATTCAGTTTTGCAAAGTAAGACAAATCTAAATTATTGATCTTAGCCAAGTATTCAATTAAGACCTTTGAGAATTAGTCGGAAGGAAAATCATGAATACCATGGTTGTACGCAGTGAGTGGTAAATTCATTTGACCTCACTTCTATGCCATTACTTGCCCTGAAAAGCGGTTACTATTTCGGAGTAGCTACGTCCTTGATATCATTTTTTAAATCTGTCATATCATCAAAAATATAACACATGGAAAGGAAATTTATTTTAAGTAGAAGGAACAAGCTCTCTTGAAGTAATACCTGTTGGTGTTCCGCGATTTGTCCGGCGCGACGCAATGCTCTCAGTCAGGGATCCCCTAGCTCCAGCTAATTAATGTGCGGCTAACCTAAAGAGTAAAAAGCAATAATTTAAGTACAATCAAAGTCTGTACAACTAATTCACTACCATCCCATATCGTAAAATTTCAGATGAGCGATAAAATATGTAGAATCCACATGAATTTCATAAAAAGGGTATTTTCGGAGCTTTGGATACTCCTACATTCCTTAAAAATATATTTCATATTCTGTGCGGGTGTTTTCTTTAATTTTTCAAAGATAATCAACGCGATAATGAATGCGTTTGTTTTAACGAAATGTAATGAAAACGTTGTTATCTTTCTCACGAGAGAAATTACTTCAGTTTACGGCCAATAATTTACAATTAATCAATTCGCATTAATTCAAAAACTAAGAACAAATTATATACATTTAAACTCTTAGGTATCTCAAATTTGATACTGTATGATAATCTGTCCTAAAATTATTCCGTCGCACCAAAGGATTCATAATTTTGATCCCTCTCTTATAAGAGATAGCACGTTCTGTGAGAATATTGCGTATATTATGCAACCACCCAGCTTCACAGTCAATGAGGCACTGCGAAATAAAACTGGAAAATAAATGCTAGAATTGGTCACTTCATCAAGGTATTATTCCACGATCTGTGCGCGAGTTATTGATTTTGAAAATAGAATTTACGGTAAATGCACCCACAGTCACACGCCGAAGGGTGACATTGAAGTTAAAATTGTAAACGCGGGTAATTTTTTATGCTAAAATTTTTGTCGCCGTATAATAAGCAAGAAGATTCACTAATATTTATTCGGATGCAAAAAACTTAGGGTTGTATAGCTTTAAGAACAATATAATCGATATTCGGACGTTTAAAAGCCAAAAGAAACTATACAAGATTACTCGAATTGTGAGATTAACTCTATAATGTGAGATTAACTCTATCTAGTTAATTACTGAAATTAACTAGATAAAATACGCTTGATAAATTAAAATAAAGTTTATTTTTACTTTTACCTATTAAAAAGAAAATGGATAAAACTGGCATACTTCCACAAATTAAAATATAACAGCACGACGGTTTCTAGGTTCTCGTTTGAATTTTTGGAAATATATCAGTTTTATCTCCTACTTATTAAAAATAATCTTATTTGCAGATGAGATTCCACATAATTAATCCTGAACTCTACGAATTTATATGCGTTTTATGCGCTATTAAATTTTATAATTAGCGAAAAAGCTTGAAAATAGCAATTATATATATCTTCTTAATTCTAAGATTTTCATAGGACGACAATACCATTAGTCGGGATAATGTCAGTGTATGTTTATTATGTGGTAGTGTATAAATCAACTTGTTACTTATTTCAACTTGTTTTCTTTATTCTGCTCAGGTTGCTTGTTTCAAATATTTCTTTTAATTCTATTTATTGGTATAGAAACAATAAAGAACCAATATAAAAAGGATTAGTTTATATAAAAGCTGGTTTTTTCACACCCATCTTCTTCGTGGGTGTTTTCCCGCAGTGGATAAACATTTCCCAAGATACTCTTAGGTTCACTACATCCACAATTTTTCTCACTTTCCTTTTACTATCTATTTAAATGTATTATTATATATTCTATGACGATTGAATTGATGGAGGAGGAGACTTTTAGAATCAATCTCACCTGAATAAAGACGTATTATTATTATTATACCAGAAGATTGTTGTCAAGATAAATAATTCCTTCTCTGGAGGAAGAATAATTATTTCTGGTGTCTCACAAGGGTCTATCTTAGGTCCTTTACCCATCATATTATATAAAAATATATTATAATTATGCATTAAAAATCCGATACTGGGTACAAACTGTCATTCATCATCGAACAATGGAATCGAGAAAATCGGGTTTTGGAGATAAGATTGACTATCACGGACGAATAACGTTCGTGAGTCGTGGAGCGAATTAATTAATAACCATGGAATCGATAATAATGCCTAAATCCATCAACTTGAAACCTTGCGGGCGGCGTAATAATACAGAGAGCCGATTCGCTTGAGGGAAACCATTAATCAAATCGCTTTGTTTGCGCAGAGAACGCTCGGGATTTTTGCACCTCGTCCTCAAGCGGAGGAAATCTGTCCGCCTGGAGAGTTTGGCCTGCACTGTGTACGTTATCAGCTCCCCGAAAATATCCTCGCCCTTCTGATTGAAGCGGAAGACCTGCTTTCTGGGTATAGAGCGGCATCAAATAATCACGCCCCAGAATCCAAGTGAGCTTAAATCGGAGATGGAGCTCGCACCGGATAAGTGCTTCTAGACCAAAATCCACGCTAAGTGAGGTGGACCATTTACCTGCAGATAATCTCCCGTGACTTTGGCTGTTTTAAGTAATAGGGTGATGATTTTCTTGATCATAACGGCCTAATTCCAGTTTCTTGTATTAGTATAATTATTATTCATAAATTATCCGCTAGGATTAGAAAACTAAGTGGCAATAATCAGTGTAGCACAGAGATCATGCTAAATTATTTCAATTATGATTGAAAAGACGAGTAACGAAATAGCAACTGAATAAATATAAATAATCAAACAAATATAAATTAACGCATAAGATAAAATTATCATTACTTAATTTCGCAAATACCACAAATTATAAATAGTATATGTGGAATAAAGTATAAGTTATTTTGTCTTAAGTGTTAAGATGAAGTTCCACCGAGTGAAGGCCGAAGTAATTGAATTTGTTTTCAAATATAAATTAATTGCCATATAAATGCAAATACGACTGTTTTTGATTGTCCACACAGCTCTTTATATTGATTATTGCACATTTTACTAACACTTAAGACTGCTATAGAAATATAAAGATAAAAATGTGAAAAATAAATATCAAGCATTGAGAGGAACAGTTTTCCCTAGAATGGAGGTAAATGTATGGTATGTATGGACTGCAAGATCGAGAAAAATGTTTTCACCCACTTTTGTATTGGTTTATTTCTTGTTTGTTCTAACTGATAAAGTTAACCGGGTTGATAGAAAAACAAACATAGAAGTGCTGTAGATGATTAGGAAGGAGAGGGTTTTAATTAAAGTAATTAGACGTTAGCAGAGGAAATAGGTGAGTTAAGTATTGAGAGAAAAGGGACTGCTAAAGAAAAGAATTGAGGGTAGAATGCAACGAAAAAAGAGAGGATTGAATTTAAGGTTAATTTAGAATTGTTCATTCCATCTACACAAAACAATTTCTTATTTCTACGGTTGATGATAACGTTCAATTTTCGGTTCCATAAACCCTTAATGTTGGGTTTCAGAGATCATCTTTTAAAAATTTTTCGACGCTGAAATAAAATTCGAAATAATTATGATTCCTACCGGATCAATGTATCTTTTAAGAATTCCTTTTACTGAGGAATAAACCACTTTAATTCAGTTTACTGCAAAGAATATAAAATGGAATTGTAACAGAAGATGACGTTCGAAACCGGTCGTGTAACTGTTTTTGTGAAAAATAAAATTTGTGGTAAAAGTACAATTCCATCTTCGATTATTTCCGTGATGGATTACCACAACACCTCGCCTGTTACTGTGAAGTTTATTTTTTCAACCTGGCGCAGCAGGGATTTGAAGTGTGGCCTTATGAAAGAGGAATCGCGCCTCTAAAAATTAAGAGGGCCATAAAAATATGGAGCCCTGTTTTATTTCACAGTACTCTCTCGGATAATGAAAATGCAATAAGTGTGTCTTTGCTTATTTTTTCCACGCTCATAAGATATGGAAAATAAGGCGTTATGTCTCCATTAAAACTCTCAAAATAGCATTAAACGCAAAGAAATCGTGATTCACCGTAAAATCGCTTCAAGCAAGCTAAATATACCACTCATTCATGTTTGAGGAGAGAAGTAAAGAGATAGATGATGAAATCTTCTATAGTGAGCATTAGCGAAGAATTCTGCGAACGAGTATAGCGAATCCAAATCTAAAATTACTTAATCGACACCAGAAATTAAATGTGACAAATCAGTTTAAACACTAGATTTTGAGGAGGAAATAAAATGCATAGGCAAGAAAAATATCTACAAAGTTTTTTTATTGCTAATGTTCGAAATTTTGGGTATTTGTCAAGGCTTAAATATTTAAGTCCACGGACACAGATCGTAATTTACGAATCAATTATTTCTCATGATTTTTATTACTATTCTTTTTTATGATACTATCTGCAGTCATCCTATCAAATTACGCAACTCGACTCGATAAATAGGTGAAAAACCAGTACTAGGATGTGAGCAATTTACTCCAACTATATCCATGCTAAATGTCATCAAAGGAATGGCAGCAGAAGACAAATATTTCATTGGAAGTACTATTAATCAAACATTATTATACAAAAGCTGTTAAATTATGCATGTGCATGAGATTATTTATGTTATGAGATATAACAAGAAATAGTGAAAATTGTCCTTCTATCACAAGACGAGTTTCCAATGTAAGAATTCAGAAGTATAAAACGACTTTCTACAGGAAGCCATTAATGATTAATAGTTTTCCGGAATGGGTCAGGAGGATAAAAATTAAAGTTTGTGTAAAAGAGAACGCACAAACATAACGAAAATTCGACGAAATTAAGGAAATATTTTTACTGGGTCGTAATTTTTTCTGCCTTTTCTCATAGTTCTTGTTTTTATATCTTTGTAACTACATTTTTTACATCCACTCATATTAACGTTTTCCTTTTTATCTTTATTCACCTACACATCATTTATGTTACTAATGTCATTGACGGAAGCTTAGAAGTAACATGAGGCTTTTTTCAATATCGCCTTAACGAAGATCTCACTGATACATGTTATGTAATAAATCTCTCTATCTATCTCTAATATTACTTGTTATATAAACAAAGGCACTGAACGTCTTTTAGGATAAAATTATTATTCTAAACAATACTTATTGCTTATTTTCAATACTAACAATACAATTTCTACACCTTTCAAAGTAGCCAAAGCAATAAACACCCAACTAATGATTATTAACTCTTAAATTGTCTCGTTGTAAAAATTCCTTAATTAGTCCCGTGGATTCAATTACCCAAATTTCTTTGAATATTCATGACCTTTTTGATATGCTGATATATTTTATTTTACTTATGGAAAATCATAGACTGATCTTTAGACAAAATATGTGTATTTTTGCTTGTAAGTATACTTATATTTGTTTATTAAATTAATCACCGATAATTCTCCTAAATTAAAAAAATATATATATTTCTGATGGTAGTAAAATTTTCATATTTAAGTTGAACCTATTATAATATACATTTCGGAATATATAGTAGAATGTCCAAGATTTTGTTTAATGTTAGTTTTGTTTCATCAGGTATGCTATAGATAGACATCTAAATATTTAAAATACTTTTTCACTTTTCGGATAAATATAAAAAATGGCGTTGAAAATTATTTTTAAATTTTCTCTGAAAATTTGGTATTTCACAGTTTTCGGGCAAGCAAAATCGATTTAGGATATTATCAAACCCGTAAAATCTTTTTTTAGCAGGGTTACCAGCTCAGACATTTTGATAATCTTAATAATTCTATATTAATTACTATTCCTAATGATTCCGGAGTAAATATCGAATAATTATGTCCAATATTTTCATGCCTCATATCCTTAACGACAATACGCAAGCTAAAAGCCTAATGAATTAATGTCTCGCTATTCCAAACTAAAAACATTGCTTAACCAGCAAGGAGTGCCTCATTTTCATAAATTACTATTCCATGTTTAACTACTCGTCCGCTGTTAGAGCATGATTATTACAATAAGTCAAAGGGCAGTCTATTTACACATGTATGAATAATTTCGATACTGACCGTCACGACCAATCCATTATGCATCGCCTATCCGTCAATGATTAATGAATTTCGAAGGATATGTGACCGAAATTCGAGCTTTCAACCCGGCTTCAATTATTTTAAAAGCATTTCAGTTCGATTATTGATTTTCGTGACAAAAGTAAGGAGCGGGGGGAAACGGGGGCGGAACTACAAGTTTAGAGCGAAATTTCGTTATTTTTTGTTTCAGAATGACTAAAATATATCTTCTAGAGCCATCCCCGTTCATATAATGTATTCATCAATAAAATTAAAAAGCCTTCATGTTTTTGTTGTAAAGTTATTGTGATTTTTTTAATGCTGTAATATTTTTGTATTTTTTTAAATGTTGTAATTTTTAAACCTATAATATAAAATAGAGTGTGGGTGTGTATGTATGTATGTATGTATGTTCGCTAAAAACTTGAGAACCGAGAGTCGCAAGACTTTGAAATTTTCTACATTATTAAAAGTCGACCCTGCGCAGAGTATAGGCTACTTTTTATTTCCCTAATATTCACGGTTCGAACCCAGACGGGTCAAAACGGGTGATAGATTATATGAAGAGGGAGAAATTTAAGGAGATATTTGTAACTGCAGCTATGAACGATATACTGTGAAGAATCGAGCGTACAAACATACGAATACCAGTATTTAAGAAAGGTTTTAAATTTTATGGAAGCGTCTGTAGCAACCAAGTTTTATTTATATCAACGTAATTGTTTGCTGAAAATTTCGTGGGATAAATGGGTTAATGGTAGTTTGTTAGATGAAATTGCTTTCTCTCGATCAATACAACTGACTGCGTATAAAAAACCTGGTAAGTTTTGTATGTGTTTAATATAATCTTCTGCATTAAGTAATATCGATTTACTTCGATAAATATTTAGCGATTGACGGAAATGGACTTGGTGAATATCGTAAAGGTTTCCCAGTTTCAGTTAAGGACAGGAGTTAAACGGCGATTTGTAAGGCTTTAGCAAATCTCCAATATCGTATCCCTCCATTGAAAAGGTAAAGCAAGTTTACGTTTTGTTATATGCAGAATAAAAAAAGTTATTCATTGTGGTTTTTTAAGTGCTTCCAATTCTTATACATTTACTATCATTCTGTTATCGGTGTTCAATCTCGGTTGTTTCAGAGAGATATAAAATACATTTTGGTTGTGTTTGATCATTGTTTCCAATATCCATTTTTTCCCTTTCTGAAAATGACTCCTTAAACGTGATGCTGCTTATCCTAATGCTACATTCGAATATACTTTTTATAATCCTTAAAAAAATGTTGTGTTCATCGAAGAATTTTTCATTCTAATATTTAGGTTACTTTGCAGATTTTATTATAACTTCATTTTGTTTGTTTATTGGTTTGGAAATGATGATAGCCTGGCATTTGCTATCTAACTAAAATTGTGAGACATGTGTTACGATCAAGCCTGTAACAAAAGTATTTATTAATTTTAATTTTTCTCCGTTGAGAATCAACGGGCACTTCAGCTAGTATTGTATAAATGTAGTAAATTTTGTAGTATTTTTGTAATTTTATAGTTATACGTAAGACTTACTGCCTATGGGAGGTTTTCAGGGGTTTTCCTCCCGACTAGGTTGCATACCTGGCAGATTATTTTATTTTTCCTTCCCCCCGCAAGAATGATTACCAACTGACCTGGTGCCTAGTTGTAGTACTCCTGAATAAATAAATTATTTGATCGTTCAGTCAGATAAATACAAACTATTATTTTCATAATAGCAAACATACCGGGCACGAGGAACATAGTATGAAAACTAGAACAACAGTAAATAATGACGTACATAAATGCTGCAATGAATATTGTTCAAACAGATTAATCTGTGATATTCGTAATCATTTTTATAGATTACCGATTGTTATACTGAAATTAAGTGCTATAAGCTAGGTT
This sequence comes from Sympetrum striolatum, assembly GCA_947579665.1. Taxonomy (NCBI): domain Eukaryota; kingdom Metazoa; phylum Arthropoda; class Insecta; order Odonata; family Libellulidae; genus Sympetrum; species Sympetrum striolatum. Next base: position 42,790,286 of record OX388351.1, on the reverse strand, counting down.
AAAAAGAGTGAAGAAATTGTTTTTGAAAATATTGCGTTTAATTATAAGTCTATGTCATTTAACTGTTTTTTTACTAATTGACCAGTAACTAAAACCTAATGAGAATTTTTTACTCAAGTGTGGTGAATTTTAACCCTTTCCAGTCCGAATTTAGAATAAGTAGCAACATAATGTATTTCTTCCACTGAAAGACTTTTGACGGTGATATATATCTGCAGAATATCTTTAATTCTTTCAAACGTAATTAGAGTTATTTCTAACATAATTCCAAATGAAATAAAGTTATATTTATCGAAAAAATGTTAAAAAATAATTTTCGTGGCGACTGATTGAAACCTTAAACATACTATGTTGAAAGTTATTGAAAGAGTCTTAAAGTTATATACGTGAAGAGATTCCTCTTACAGGCAGTTTTACAACCACGTAAACACCACCACCGATACGCCTTGACGTTAACTTGAGAATATGAGTACAGCAATCTTTATCTACAGCCCATCATTATTTTACTTGAACGGCAATTGATTAAACCTGCTGCTGAAATTACTGTATTTTACAGACTATAAGGTGCACTTTTTTCTTAAAAAATTCCCTCCAAAATTCACGTGCGCCTTCAATCGAAATTAAAATAAAAATGTTCAGTATTTGATTTAAAATTCCCGCCAGTCTTAAAAATTGCCATATCTTTGATGCCGCGGGACACCTATCTCTATCTGGAATTGGGTTGGATGGACGAGGCTGGTATGAAATCGTAGATTAACAGAGTGTGGGGGAGAAGTAAAGGTTCTTTATTGAAGAAGATTGTTCTTCTTGTGCTAGATCAGTTAAGTAGTCATTTGAGGAATTTTGTGAAAGAGAAATTGAGACAGGGACATACAGAATTCAGATGACGATTTTCAGGGATTTTAAAGGTCAGTTCTGTTTTATAAACTAAGAATTTTTTATTATAGTTTTGCAATCTAATTATAAAAATGGTAAAAATGTTACTTTTTTGATTGCTTGAAAATTAAGGTAATATAGGGTTATAGCCCATAAAATACGATATATTCTACAGCCTACAAGCCAAAATGCAATCAGAGGGCTGCATGAATGGATGCTAGAATCAAAAAGCCGCATGATTCCATTTGAACTTACTGGACCGGAAAGGTTTAATTACTTTGAGAACATCCTAATGAGTCGGTATTAGACTCAGGATAACTCCATGTTTTTTAGTATCTTTTTGTTTCTAGAAAATAAAAATATATCTTGTTGTATAAATATTATGTTACATTGTATTATTAACATCCTCAGCGTATTTGAGGCAATTAAACTTCCTAAAAAACAGGGATGAGAAAGAAAATCTCTCCACAACATAGATATTAACGAAATGAGCAAAATAATACACTCAGCATCCGAATCAGATGTTTTTCTCGGCGGTTTCCTCGCTCAGAGGAGAGGAAAATGCGCTCTAAGTTTTCCGCTTACGAGAAAGGATGTTACACTGTTCTCCTTTCCATGAAAAAGGAAAGTCATTCAAGGATAAGGAAAAAGTTGACGAATGCTGAGAAAAAAGGATTGACAATCTGTTTTCCATCTAAAATGTAACTCATTTGGTGACGTAAGACAGAGCGTGGTCATCGTCTTCACAAAGAATACTAATTTCTGTTTCATATCAGTGAATATATCTTTAGAACGCTAGTGATCAACGAAGTATATAATGCAGCTTTTCAATGTTTCTACCATATTTGGTTTAAATGAATTTGTGACTGGAATGATCCATGTCAAACTATAGTAAATAAATCAGGTTTATTAGGTCAGTATTACTAATGACAGTTCTTTTAATAGGTCAATAATAAGTCAGATTCAATCATTAAAGGGGCCGAAATTTCTGGTGCTGAACTTCATGATGGCTGAAAAGCTAAAACCGGTCGTTGATTAAGAAAAGTCTAATTTTCATTTATTAAATAAATCAGGCGTTAGAAGATTAGTCTAGCATCACTAAGGTCTTGAGCTCGCACCCTAGTTAAGAAATACTTGCATTTTTATGATACTAAACAAGTTTTACTTTCGAAGTATATTGATTCGAAATTTTGCCCTCCTACTCACTCCTATATTATTATCATAATGATTAAATAGCTGAAGTTTTTATGAGCTAATATTTCATTGTAACTGGTTAATCTCGATGTTCTATTTCACTTTCCCCCTCACCATAGTTTTTTATCCGACCGTTTCGTATGTTTGTACAATGCTTTTTCATTATTATCACATAGAAGTGCATGGTAAGATCTGCCTTTCCTACTTTCGCTATATTTTCCGATTATGCTGAAATCTTCTTCTGAAACTAGTTTTTCAAATACCCTTAATCCTTCTTAGGTCACATTCAGCTTCGCTCATCTTCAAATCTGCGCACCAATTTACATGTTATTTTCAATGACGCTTAATTCCACTATTGGTTTAATGTCTAATAAGGTACGTGGGCTTGATTCTCAAGAACACCGAGAGAACATAAATGAAATCTCTTGGGTACTTCTTCACTCAGAAAATGAAAATCGATGCAAGTGAGGCTTCTCCATGGCAGTAATTCGAGGCTCTGGAGGTTGCTTGACAGGGTAAAGTACTGCGAGGATTTTCCCAGTTGCTACACTGTTAAGGGCGTAACAAGTCTCGGGGCACCCTGAATGAAGTTGATTTAGCATGACACCTATGACTGCATGTACGTAAGTAAGAGGCTTCCGCGTCCTATACATCAGCTAAACAGATGATGCAATGAAATGAATTATTGCCTCATTTGAAAATCGGATATGAACTAGGGACTGAGAGGCATTGAGATTCGATTCGATTTGACTAGCCCAGGGGTCGGATTCGAAAATTTCGAACCGCCGGCAAAGCTTATGATTAATATTTGCGAAAAATTATTCGATTATTCTACGAAGTTTACGGGAGAATGTTAATGTCTTCCATTTAAAAGCTGTCGAAAAAACGATACCATCATTTAATATACAATTTAAATTATCTTTCAATTTGGAAATAAAATTTATAGAGAATATTGCTACCGTGGATTTTCAACGGGAAAAGTAGAAGCAAGGTTAATTATAATAATATGTACTAAATGTGCAGAAAAGAATTCAACATCTCTCAAATTAGCTTACCAAATACCAAACTTATCATAACTTGGATCAAAATCAAGCTCGTATGTTGATTATTTGTATTTTTATTTTGCATTGTAAATAAAGCCAAAAATCGATTTAAAAATGTTTCATGCATTTCTAATGGCCTTTACTCGTCTGGGATTGAACCAGAGACTGATAGATGAATGAAAAAAAGTTGATTATATGCAAAGCGTCCACTTATAATAATGGAAATATTTTGAAAGTTTTGCATTTTCTGGTTCTCCAGTCATAACAGAACAGATTTACAAGCAATCAAATCAATTTAAAATGGAAATTAATTATAATATAACGAATGTCAAATTTTTACAGTATAATATTTATAACCAAGCCCTATCAGAGAAAATTAGTTTCTCATGCGCAAAGTTATAGTTGAAGATAAGAAAATAATTATGAAGCAAAATATTACGTATTTTCCTAGCCATTGCCAACTATTACAATCGATAGATCGATTAAAATTTTTCAAGTCGCTTCAACTAGTAATTAATTTCTGTTAGTAGCAACGGGGCGAAGACGAAAATATTAAGCATTATCTCAAAATTGGATATAATTTTAAAATTTCATAACACTTTGCGAAAGTCTTTTGCCCTAATGCAGTAATACCAAGTGACGCCAAGAAGTAGCCATTTCTTTCTACGTTTTTAGTCGGGAGGCTCGCTTAAGAAAAAGGCATGCTTCACGAAGCCGGACTTTCCTCGTGAATGTATTTAAGTGCCTTGGGGTTTTCCCAGAGAGCGACTCAACGATGGACAAGGGTCTGATGCCTATATCCATGCAGTTCGCTTCTGTTTAGACAGCTGAAAGAAAGGCGCGACATTCATAACAAACAACACGCCCATTGCCTCACTTTTTTTAATCTTTTCGCGGCAGATGTGATTGTATTTGCCTTGGGTCTAGAGATTCGTGCAATTATTTTCATTCCCATCTCCGTAACGATTAAAGAGAATTTTCCCTATTTCTGCCATAAAAACCGAGTGCTTACGGTCATAAACTTTCATTATTTTTAACGAGAAGATGAAAAAAGTCTTTCCTCGAGTATGAATGTTCGTCCCTATACAGATTGCTCAGATTTCCAAAATAATAGAATGTTATCAATTCGATTTCCAGTCGTCGCTAAAGCTAGGCGCTGACATGCAATTTTTAGCCGCGCAAATATTTTATCGTCAACGCCCGATAGCAACGTAATTCTTAACGATCGGTTTACCATGATAATGCATATTTGTGTCGAGTTGCATTCCGTTAATTGTAAAACACAAACTAATGACTTAAATAAGTATTAAATACCACATTAACGTTATTCCTTTTGCGGAATAAAATTCTGTTTTAAATACTTGCTCTCAAACTATCCTATTCCACCTAAAGATTAAGGCACAGTCCTGGCCAAAATTAACGCAGAACGGGCCGTAAGGATCGCTAAGGAGGTGCTTCGTTGATTTTGGCCAGGAGTGTACATACGTAACTGGTTCTGCTAAAGAATTACAAAAATATTTGTAAATCAATTCCTGTTTCATAGCCAGAAGAGCTCTTACCATTGAATACATTTTTCGTTGATTTCAACTGGTCCAAGTTACGAATTATGAGGTTTTTATATTATTAGTATACTACTCGAATTACGGGTATATGATGAAAAAAAGTGCGACTGAAAATTTTCCCTTAAATTATCACTAAGCTGGTTTAGATTCATCATGGAAAAGTTCACACATCTTAAGCTTTAACGAGTCCATCATCTGACACCCAACGAAAATTTTCCAAAAAAATATAAATAATGACTTTAGATGAAAAATAGAGGTATTTTTAATCTTTAATCCCGAGACAACTTAATCGCAAACTTCTTCTGATCATTTATAATCATAAATTTCAAACAATATGAGCCTAAGTCGCCAAATATGTTATAGCTGAAACTTTCGGAGACTATTTCATGGTTTTAAGCCATTTTTTCGTTGATGTATTTAGCATCTCTGTCGATTCTTTATAGGCAGTAAGAGCGTGTGTGGCTGATAATTGAACCGCAGAACGCAAATGGAGCATTTCTTTTGGAAATAATGTATCGTTTCAAATCCTTATATCAACCAGTAAAAATAATGAGAAACAATAAATAGCTTGGAAATTTCAAACTTTCTTCAACGTAGAAACAGACACCTTCCTTTCTTTGGAGGCATACAACGTTCTTGATGGTACATTTTGATGTACCATTTTCCTTCCCGAGGTGAATTTTATTTTTTCCAACTAGAAAGAGAGTATTTTCTTTCGTTTTATACTTCTCGAAAGTCAGGAATACAACTCGCAAAAATACATTCGCGAAGAAAGCTACTCTTAAAGATGTACTGAAAAACAAGGAGGTAAAAATATAACCCTCGGTGCACGTTGAGAACTTCTTTCAATAAGCCTGACCAGAATAACTTTATCGTCAAAACTAGGCGATTTAAAATCAAAAGATGTTCCCAAGCAAGAGTGGGGTGACATGTCATCGAAAACTTTTCAGCATCTCTGAACCTTCAACCATATAAACATAAACTTGCACATTCCCAAAAAATCAAGGTCATAAAATATGACATTAAATACTTAGATGTGTAAAATATTAAGTAGTATGCCACATGGATTCGCCAACTTGTCTTTACGAGTGACAAGTAATATTTTTATAAATATCGATTTTACTACTTTTTCGCCCTTATGCAACCTAAAGAGTGTGATCATCACGCATGAATTTCACAAGTTATTTTAAAATTTATTTTATACAACTTGAGTATACAAGCCATCAAACATCATACATAATTGTCCAAATATACACTATTGAAGATTAATATTACCATATCGTGTATGTACGTTACAGGGTAATTGATAGCTACCTTTTTTCATGGTGAATGATAGAATGTTACTATCCATTTATGTTATTTATTCAATATTTAAAAATCAAAATCATACTTTCGATTTGCAAGGGCATTTATCCGTCGTTATTCTGGGCGATTCGGTAATAACATATTATTCAGGAATAAAATCGGCATTCGTACGTGTAAGGGCAAATCAAATTCAATTAAACTTTGGTACACACTCGCGATTATCTATGGAAATAAACCAAATCTCATGTCATTAAATTCACTACCAAATGATTGAACCAGTTCGGATCAAACGAAATGATTTATAAAAATACAATGTAAACGCGAATAATTGAATTTCTGCCTCTTCCGGGAAAAATTAGTTAAGCAATCCTTCGATTCTGGGTGGTATACTTGGGATTACTTTTATTCATTAATAATTATTAATAAAACATGAACATCTATATGTGATGTCCATTGCTGTACGTATCAACGCCTTGTGATAAAGGAACAAATCTTATAGAACTTAGATTTTGTGACTTATGTGAAAGTCTCTCGAAATAAATATTAGTTACAATACTAATTTGAAAAGCCTTAATGCTGTTGGTTAATTATTATTATTATTATTTAACCCTTTTGGCGGGGTTAGGCCGGTATGGCCTCTCTTCCACCCAACCTTTACAGATATAATATAATATCTATAAAATTAATTCAAAATTATAATCTAAAATGAACATACGTCTAGAAAACAAATCTAAATACAAACTTGATAGACCAAAAGATAAGTATACACTTAAAAAAAACAACAACATAAACAGTTTCGTACTAATGCTAAGTAGTTATAAATAATATATAAAAGATTTGGGTTGTGCGAAAACACTCCTCAACTTAAGGTCTACGGAGAAAAACCCACGATGTGGGAAAAATGCGGGAAATGTTGCATGTAGATAACATGTTGGGTTAAGTCGCACACTTTCAAGTGCCGAGTTTAAATTTACTCTCCATCCTTAGCTAACATGTCCTTTTTCCATTTACAGGGTTCTCTATCTTGTTTACATTCTTGGCAGCTTTATCCTGGCTAAACGTTATGTGCTTCGATATATGGTGGACATTTGGGTAAGTGTTTCTGGATAGTTTGATATATATATCATTAAGTATTTAAAATGTCCGTAATGCGTTTGCATATGATGTAGCGCAATATTTATCTCATATTTACATGGTAAGAACAACGTATATCTTCGCTTTCATTTCAGTTTAATCGCAGTCATTCATAGCAAAAAATCACAATGAGTGTATTAATAACTTTCGATTCTTCGAAATATATTTTCCCAATTTCAGTGTAATAAAGTCCTCTGCATATAGGTATAGATGAGAATATGTTCCATATTGTTATATAAGCTTATAGGAAACTTCTTTAAATGGGAAACGGATTTTAATTAATTCCTGTTAAATTATTTTAAAGAAAGGATATAATAAATTAAAACTAAAACAATATTCTGGTATGCCTGATAACCACTAGCACAACATTTGCAAGTTCTATAGTATTTAAATATAAATTATGCTCGATGTAATTATTTTTAAACGAAATAGCCATCGTCTTAAAATTAAAAACACTCTGACCGATGATATTAAGGACCATGCCTACAAAGCTGTAGCTAGAAATGTTTTTTAATAGGTTCTGATAGTATTTGCCCATGTTTTTGTGTAACTCAGTCTCAATGTTGACTGAATTTACATTTACCCTTGTTATCTCATGAATGTGGAGATTTTCGAATAAGAATTGAGCGTAAATTACTCTTCTGATTTCATATCCGTTATTCGCTTTGCTTCAACACTCGAAAACAATAAATACAAGTTAAGAAAAACGTTAATTTTGGGAACTAAATCATGAGAAGAAAAGAAAGAATCATGTCAGATAAATTTGACAAAAGGAAAATTATTTGCATTCGAGCACATTGTAATAATTATAATATCGACGCAGTTTTAGGTGGACTAAAATGCAATAAAATAATGTAATATTTGTTTGAATAAATATCACAAACAACCATGCCTTAACCGGAATACAAACGTGGGACTTCAGAAATTTTAGGCAGATAGTGTTTTTTATTGAAAGGATAAAAACTCTTTGACGAAAGTATAAAAGAGCAATGCAGTTTTTTTATAACCTTGCGCTTTACCAATTAAGTTAATATTCTATAACAACTTTACGATAAACACGAGGTATTGTATATATGATCCTTGTGCAAAATTAACCGTCTTTTAGGATTTACGAGTTTGATGAAAATGTAACGGCAAGAAACTGTTTGATCTATCAAGATTTTGATTGCTGCAAACTTGGTCGGATCTTCCCTATAACAACACGATTCTATGCATTTCAGCGAGTGTGGTTTAGACAGATGACGTCACATTTTTAGATGATGCAATTGTACGCTACGTAACGAACCCCTGATTTCGTTAGTGCTGACCTCTCCGATTCTCTGGGTAACTAGTTTACAGTTAAGAAATTCCTCTCACATCAGTTTTCTAACCGGGTCGTAGAGTGGATCATGTCCGGCGTTTCGGCCGCTATCTCTGCATCCATCTGCATTCATAGGTGAAGTTCCGAGTGATAAAAATACCAACGATCATCATAGTTGGGTCATTTTCTTCCCTGAAGATGGCTGCAGAGCTAGCAGCCGAAAAATCAGACTAGATCAACTCTATGATCCGGTTAGAAACCCGAAAGGTATTCCTCCTCCGCCTTCATCGGTTAAGCCCCAAATCTTTTATTTGGTATACAGTCCTCTGTTTCTTGAGGAAGCTTTAAAGCCCATGTGGAAATATTTGTTGGTTTCCAATAAAATTTTCGAATACATACCAATAACATTTCCATTAGAAATTCTATTGGATTCCATTAGAGTTTTGGCCGTTGGTTTCCTATTGGTATTGGTTTCCTATTGGTTTTCCGCTAATATTCCTGTTGGTTTTAACCAAAATCCTATTGGTTTTCTAATGGTTTACCGTTGCTTCCTATTGGTATTCCGTGAATATTCCTGTTGGTTTTAACCAAAATCCTATTGGTTTTTTAATGGTTTATCGCATAATTTATTTCCAGGTTTAAAAGGTATAATTTTCAGTAAAGAAATGCCAAATACACTTTAATATTTATTACCACAAACAACAACACTACATCATTTCCAAATTAGTTGCTATTAATTGCTAAATCCAATTTCTTGGCCGCTTTCCTCAGATTAATTCACACCTACCTCGTTAACCACGTTCTTGCAAATATTATTACAATCAAAGCACTTTCCTATGTTTTCCATTGTTCTTTTCTTCTGCTACCTGCTCACTTCCGGACAAACTCTTTCTTCCTTTACATATTACAAACTTTACAAACTGTTTCTTCCTTTACACACCTACTCACACAGCTCACCATGTGAATTACTACGAAAGTGGTGCAAATGGCCCGAATTTTACGAATACTCTTTTAGAAACTTTTGCTATTTCTTTCGATTACAGTACGATCATTTTAACTTATACCGTCGCGTTTTCACTTAAAATAAAAATGTGCACTTTCACAAAACACTCCCGAACTCTTTCTCCTCACGAACTTTCGCACTGCTTCCTCTCTCTTGCATCTTCACGCCGCCATTAGGGTCCCGTTATCCCTAGCGTCCCTAGCGGACCCTTAGGGAACAACCACGACAACCACCCCGGGGCCGTCTGCTACTTGTACAATACATTTATCATTAGCCCATGAAATTACATTACTATCAAATTCCATACTCTTGCAATGTTTGTTAGAATATCTAAGGATTATTCTCCTATATGGCGGAAGTTATACAAGTGCATAGCGCCTCTACGCAGTGAATTGAACGAAAACCAATATAGACTTTTCAGATCCAGTACGTCCCAATAAGAATAACCAAGCTTCCTAATACCAACACACGCCATTAAAAACACCATAGGAAACCAATACAAACTAATAAGATCCTGCGAAACGTCCCAATAGGAAATACTGAGCTTCCTAAAACCAATACACACCAACAAAGACACCATACAAAACCAATACAAACCAATATAAGCGAAGAAAACCAACATAAACCAACAGAAATACCAATAGGAACCTAGGAAAATTTTCATACGGGAGGAATCGTGAGTCCTTCCGTAAGAACTCGGATTCAGAAATCGATTTTCCTCGAGAGGAAGAGGATGGAATGGGATTATTTAGCCCTGTTTGTAAACAATGTCGTTCGACCGAAATCTCAAAGGGTATCATTTTCGATGCGCTTTTGCAGATATGCGCCTCGCTGATGGTGTTCAACAATGGGACCGTGAGTCCAATACTTTTCTAAAGAGGATAATGGCGCTGTTTACAGATATGGCGCATTCCCAGATGCATGGATGAGCCCCAGCGATGCCTTATCGTAAAATAAATACGTAAACATCTTCGAAGCGGCGTTCGACGACGTGCTTCTCAAGTTTGTTCAGCTGTTTATGAGAGTCCCAAAAATCTTTATATCGACGACGAGAAAGTAAAGTTTGCTGATTGAAATTTCAGAAAAAAATCATGATCGGTTACTTCTTTAGGAAATAATCTTTATCTTTTGCTGTAAAGAATATGAGAATATAGGAGATGATTCGTTCGCTCACCAACCAACTTATCAACATCTTGTATGATTATGAAGCTGAACGCAAATGATTTACCTATTGTAAATCATCATTCAGTACTCAAATCTGCATCATCAACGGCTTTCTAGATAATTGATAGGTAATAGAGCGGATTTATCAGCATAAAATACGCATCAGCATATCTAAGACTACCTCTCTTTTCTAAGAAATTTTAAATATATTCAGCACTAAAATTACTTCATTGTCTGAGTTTTCTATACACTCATTGTTGTAGTAGTTTACAAAGCAAATAATAAAAGTAATAATACATGCCAATCTGAAATATTTGTTTCTAAACATTAAATTAAGGTGCGTGTTAAAACAGAGTAGAAGTTTACCTATCAATAGGGGATAATAGGCATATCAGGTACATCTTACGAATGTATTTTACTTCTGAAGCTTAATTCGCAGCATAATTTAAGGATGAGATTGAGACTTAAAAGTCTCTCCTTACGTCAAATTTTACGTCATTAAAGATTTAAAGAAAGAACCCTTAGGAATTAGAAAAAGCATAAAGGGGAAAATATTTTATTTAGGCAATATTTTGAAATCACAGTCTACGCTTGAGGAAAAAAGTAAAACACCTACAGGAAACAACCCCGAATAGGGGGTTAAATATCAGTAAAACCTACTGAAATTTGCAGCTACGACTTCAAGGAAATTAAAGAAGAAGAAAATCAGAAAAATTAAAGTGTTAGAAGCAAGCCTGAGAAAACAGACATTGACATTAAATTACCGAAGATAAATAGTATAATAAAGAAAAATTATTAAACAAAGGGATTAAAACAAGAAAAAGAACAGAGATAGTGAATAAGTGACAATATTAGTGAGAATAATTCGAAGTAATTGGTGTGATCTCCCATCATGTAGAATAGAAAACAAGACTTGATACTTTTTGTGTCGTTGAAAAATCCTTTGCGGGAATAGTATCAAATGTTTAATTAATTTGACAAAGTAATGGGAAACCTGAAAAATACTCCTTGCAGTGAATGAAACAGGGAATGCAAGATAATTTTTTTCAACATTGTAATTAATAATGAATATTTCATTCATCAACAAAATTTAGATGGAACTGTGTACCAGCAACAAATATTTGACATTAATGATATCAGAAGCGAAAACGCAGAAAGAGAGCCTCGCAACAACTCTCCCTATGGCGAATTTCAAAACAATTCCTCCCATTATTTCCCAACAGCATTCTCGTAACATCTACGATTCTCATCTATGTCATCATCCGCTTTAAGTTCAGTCATTTTGCTCCGCCGTATTTCAGAAGAGATTCCGAAATCTGTTTTCATAGGGAAACCATACGCCGCGTCGTTTCGGAAAATGCGTCGATGGAATTTGCATTAGACACGATACGGATTCTCACATCTCCTCCTCGTATATCTTCTGATATCATTTATTATCCCACCACCCGCATCACTGCTTTACTCCACTTCTTTTTTAATAATATTTTTCGTATTATTGCTTTCCATTATCCACTTTTCAACGTGTTTACTCTCCCTCCAAATTGAATCTTTTTTCCGTCATATCTAATTGATACCACGGAAATTCTGACTGAATCATAGCCGATATGATCAGTTGAGTTATGATTTACTATTATCTTTTGTAATTTAGAAAACCCTTGGTCAATATATATATATACCAATATAGTTTCATTGTCAGGTTTAAAACAGGACGAGAGTCCCAGAAAACAATTTAATCTACAATAATATTCAGAAACTTGTACAATTCTGCACTATTTTACAAACACACAACCGGCTTCGGCGTGTATTCAAAATTAAACATTTACTTTTGTTCGCACCTAACGACGGCGTAATAACCGGTTATTTAAATAGTGTGGAGTCGTACAATTTTCTGAATATTATTGTACAAGTGTTATTGTAACAATAAATTGCTTAGAGTGACGGAATGTCACCATGTAGCATTGAAGCAGTTCAATTTACCTAGTTAAAGATTGCTGGAATTCTTGAGTAATATGATTCATTTATTCCAATCTTTTCATGAAACGTCCTCTCAAAAACTCAGAGAAAATTTGCTTTTCTATGTTTTCTTTCGGTATAATGGGGTCCCATTCGCTTGATTGGCAACACCCAGCTTCTGCTATCGCCACTCCAGCTTATTAACCAATTGGTGTTCCCTTTTCAAATTTAATTAAAACAAAAATCGATTCACTAAATTAATGAGATGAAATAATAATATAAATATATTAAAAAGGAAATTGTGAAAAGTTATTAACTTTTGAATGAATTTCATCCCGTCTAAACAGAATTTTACTTCTCTTAGTAATTAAAAACTCGATAGAGTTAACAAAACATCAAATATGATTTATCAAAATGGCTTCATAAAAGCTGGATTGACTCAGAGAAATGTCTCTGAAATAATATGCGAAAGTTACTACTGAGACAACCGTTGCCACGTGGTTACACCAAATTGCAACGCTATCTAAATAAATAAATATAATATTTTCTGAATCAAGCAATTTCAAAATTAATAAATGCAATTAAATAGCATTTTGCATGGTAGTTTGATGCAGCTGCATGAAATAGTTAACGAGACTTCCTGTTTCCAAAAATTACAGCATGTGTTCGCTTACCTAAAATATGTCCTAAGGAATGTCTAGGCGTGGTTAATAGATGAATCTTCCAGAGGGCGCAGCATCCAGGCGAACGAAAAGTGCACTATAAATAAAAAGAGATTCGTGATTGAGGGATCAGAACGTGATAACGATAACCCAAACCCAATAAATCTATAAAAATTCATGGAACATGGAACCAAAGATTCTTCGATGATAGAATCGAATAATATAGCCTTAACACTGTGTTAGGTTTCCATCTTAAAGAATAATAAATTACACTGGAATTTTACCTTTCAGTCTTTAAATAAAAAAGTTCTGTGATGAACGTAGTGTTTTATGGAAACCCAATTTATTTTATTATTCCTTAAGAATTTTCTATGGGCAAAGTCAGGACTAGTGTTAGGGTAACGGCATATTGATAACTAAAGCTCTCTTAATTTTTTAATTCAAAGCAGAAAGAGATTTTTGATAGATTGTTCACTCCAATATATATTGATAAAAATGACTTTTCCTATAAAATATACACAGAACCATATAAAAAATGTTGATAAATTTTCCTACGTAAAAAGAACATGACAGATGTTCTTAACCTCTTCCCAAGTTCAAGTAGAAGGACGGCTCTGACACAAATGGTACTATGGCAAAGTATTTATTTAATTTATTTGTGTCTTATATGAAATGCTGTGTTTCTTACATATGTGTCATGTATGTTCTGTGTTTTTTAAATATGTATTTCACTTTCTATGGATATTTCCCATTAATGTATTTCACCTGGATTGATATTTACACCAAGGCTTATGGCCTACCTGCAAGGATATGCTATAATAAAAATAATAATAATGAACGATGACAATCTCAAACAGTTATCATCCGATTAGGGTTCTTTGAGAATCATTACCATTACTTAGTTTCTAATCTTCAACACTAATCTTTATAGACTTTAATATCACACTTCAACGTTCCCCAACAAAAGAAAAATCCACGCGTTGATAATACAAGACCCCTTCCTTCTATCTTCCTCTCGAGTTATGAAAGGAGGAAGATGGTCGTCTTTCATTGTTGATGATATCCCAAGAGAGCCTTCCTCTCTTATATTGGACCGAGAGGCGTGGACCTTAGCCTTTTCCTGGCATCGATTTTCTTTTTTTGGGTCAATATTTCCTAGAACCATGTCCATCCTTCTTCTGCCTAACAAATAAATGTTTGTATCTCTCCGTTTTTGCCCTTCCAAAGGAGGAGGGATTTACGAAATGGAGTCGCAGAAAGCCCAGGGGAATGAGAAAAATTGCTCATTCTTCTAAGATCGGAGGTGAGAATTTTGCGGCCGTAGGTATTTTTTCGAATCTCTGTGGAATGACCAGTATCTCGTGCTTACCTGCAACTCATGAACAACAAGAAGCCTTTGCCAGAGTCGAGCAGTATTCTTCAAGAGATACTTTCCCTCCTCAAATAGGATTTCGTAGTAACCTTTAAGTTGTAGTCTTCAATGATTAGTAAATTAATAAGTCTCTTAGTAGAAATTCTGATCGTTTTTTATTACTGATATCGAAAATACTGTATTGGTAATGATGATAAATCAAAAAAGATATCCTGATAGACCAATTGAAATAATGCCTTTTAACATTTACATACACTTTTTCGGAAATCCAAATGGACTTATCAAAACTCAGTTCAAAATCATTATAAAATTAAAACTGATGGTTAAAAGCGTCACTTGGTGACTATCCATAGCAAGAATGAGAATTATATAACTTAGTAAATAACTTCGACTCATCTTCAAGCCGAAACTAGTCGCATTCATAAAATAAAATAGTGAAACTTTACGTTACTTTAAGTTATTTAATTATCATCCTCATTATAAACGTATCTAAGTTAATTCACAATATTTCAATAGTTGTGAGCTTTCTTGTGAGCAATACATTGTAAACAATTATGTGTTTGAAAAACAATTGATTGGAACGTAATCAATTGATATTTTGCGATATCATAAGCTGCTGCGTTTAATGATAAAAAGATGCATATTCTTAAAATCACATTCTTTCTCTATTTCGAATCATTATTCAAAAATAGATTTTCATAATAAAAGTTTTACGTAGGATAATTTGAATCCGATAATGTTTTCCTGCCACCTATCCCATGATTATTT
Organism: Sympetrum striolatum; assembly: GCA_947579665.1. NCBI lineage: Eukaryota > Metazoa > Arthropoda > Insecta > Odonata > Libellulidae > Sympetrum > Sympetrum striolatum. Next base: position 42,774,950 of record OX388351.1, on the reverse strand, counting down.
AAAGCAATGATACAAATATAACTTTGTAATACCCTCATCATCTGGCAAGTTTTGCTCGTGAGAACCCTTATGAAAAAATTACACCAAAATTTTATTAAAACGCCCTTTTCCACATTTATCCCGAAATTTCCTTATTTTCCGCGTTTCCTGCTAATTGATTCCACTAACAAACTGATATCTCACCATGGTGGAGAGAAACTGACCTTTCACCATGTATTCAAAGCATATTTCTTTAGCTGGAACAAATAAACTTCCTTGCATTCCCAGAAAAGGGATTCAGGATACACTGAGGATGAAACAATGATATCTCTAGAGGCATTTGCGCAGTTCTGATCTCGCGACCTTCTTACTGTACGTGCCAAGTCTGTATCAATATGCATCCTTCCATCTACTCTGAGCCAAGAAAAGGAAACTCGAATCCTAAATTTTATAACTATAGCAATATATATATTTGATAGTTAATAAAGTTATATTTCACACAGTTTTATACTAGATATGTAACTTATCGATATAATAAACATTTGAAAACCAAAACAACAGTTACTTATCTCGGAATTGGTAAGCAAAAAAAACAGAAACCACATTTTAATATAATTAATTTTTAATATAAAAAATCTTAGCAAAAATACCACAAGCACTATCCAAAGGATCCAACTAGTTTCGACACATAACCGTCATCTTGAAGTGAAGAATAAACTCAAAACACGCGTATTGAAGACCAGAAGAAGAGGCGGGAGGGAACTGATTTATTAACAATTACAGTTAACAACAATTTTCCTCACTCCCAAGCCTTATTTCGGCATTAAATATGTGAGTGTTGGCTTCTTCTTCACCTCAAAATAACGCTTATCCGTCGAAACTAGTTGTACTCTTTTGGTTAGTGCTTGCGGTATTTTTGAAAGTTTTGTCTACGTTAAAATAGGATTTATTTTCCTAGAGAAAGGTCCCTATTACATTTCCCTACCGTCAAATAATTCCACAAAGTAACTTGTCAGCCAGTTGATTGTATCTACAAATTATTAATTAGCGTGTTGAAGTATCTCTTTAAATAACAGTTTTTGGTACTTCAGAAGCTTTTTGGTAGGAATATTAGTAAAATATCGTGACCAGCCAATGATACTGTGAGTCTCGCTGTTTAATCAACTTCGGATTAAAGTAGGATTATCCGCCTTATTCACAAGTGTTAGAGCATGATACCTAAATGTAATAAGAAATCAGAAAGAGTCAAATATAAAAAACGCGGGTCGTCGTTATCTAAGTAGTATTTGTGTTTTTATCAGCTCTCGTCGCAAATTCCATCTCTTTTTTCTTCCCAACATTTTTCATTACGATCTTCACAGATTTTTGGCGGTGAGAAAGCATTCAGTCATTCATTGGCATGTCTCTACCACTCAATCCCTCATCCGCGAGATATTCCAATGCGGAAGTGAGCGTCCGCGGTGGACGATGACAGGTTGCGAATGCCAGATATTTCGTCGTTTCGAGTTTTTCTCCCCGGCTACCGGGGGATCGATGGAATTTCGACCCTTTGAAAGAGGGATAAACACTTCCTTTGCGAGGAAACCAAAATTGGATCTATTCTAAGCCAATCGCAGCCCGTCGACGAGGGTACGAAACTTCTTTCCCCCGTGCCGAACGAAAAGTGCCCCTCAAATATAAACAACTTATCCAATTGACGTGTTGTGAGGCGGAGTCATTCAGAAACGACGGGTGGCCTAAAAACGGTGCGATGAGATTCGCCTTTTGAAGGATGTAGTTCTTTCCCGGTGAATTGCGTGTAGGAATAGTTCTCGGGACTCATACTTGGCCACCATCTTCAGTACAATGAAGTTCTTATACATTGCTCTTGTCGTGAAGATGGTCGTCGTGTATGCGGCCGAAACGTCGCCTGTGCCGCTACCCGGTTGGAGTCAAGAGATTACTTGCACGAAAGATGGACCTATGTTAACTTACCCCTGTTAACAAAACCATTTAGTTTGACTCATTGCGTTAAATTCAGTGTTGATATAATATATGGTAGAAATAATGGTAAATTTCTAGAAGAGGTCTCAGACCTCTTCAAGAAAATTACCGAAATAATTATGAGCTCTCTTAATTCACTTATGTGTTGTCTATGATAATTGCATTACTCTGATGTAAGACATAGATCGCGATAAAGCGATAACGTCGAACGTTGCATCTTTCTCTGTTAGATTACATTTTTACTTTCTCCATATACGAAGTATAGAGAAAGTATTGTTTTCATGAAAAAATTCGACTTCGAGATTTCAACGGAAATACATGTTTTGGGGTCCCTAGAACACGTTTTGACTATTTTCGGAATGATGTCTGTGTGTATGTGTGTGTGTGTGTGTGTGTGTGTGTGTGTGTATGTGTGTGTGTGTTTGTGGGCGCTCTAACGTGAAAACTATTTGTCGTATCAATACCAAACTTCGTATATAGTACTGTGGTGTGTGCTGTCAGAGTTGATTAGTTTTTGGAGTAAATCGGTTGACCGGAAGTCGAGCTTCATTCATTAAAGCTCATTTCCGGTTTTCAAAATATCTCCATAAATATGATATATACGTGTATTGTATTACAAATAAAAGTTTTAGATAATAAAATTTACTATAACTTTTGTATTTAACATATTTTTATATCACCGGTTGATTAGGAGTTATTCGTGAAATACCGATAAACCGGAAGTAGCTGTTATCTACTTTGTGGGCGCTCTAACTTAAAAACTATTCATTATATCAACACCAAATTTCATATATAGTATTTTAGTTAGTTTTTTTAGAGTTGATTAGTTTTTGGAGTAAATCGGTTAACCGGAAGTTGAGCTTCATTCTTCAAAGCCCATTTCCGGTTTTCAAAATATCTCCATAAATATAATATTTAGGTATATACTATTATTTGTAAAAGTTTTAGAAAATAAAATTTACTATAACTTTTGGTTGAAATATATTTTTGTATCACTGATTGTGTAGGAGTTATTCATGAAATACTGATAAACCGGAAGTTGCTGATTATGTACTTTGTGGGCGCTCTGGGCTTTATGGGCGAAAGGCCAATTTCATCGTTTTTCATCTATCATGTCCCGTAAAACATTATTCATCATGTTTTTGGCGTCAAAGATAATATATAATAATAATCACTCATATTCCAAGTTTAGATGGAATATAGAGTTCGAAATTACTGCGGTAGATAAATATTTACATCTTATATATATGGAGAAAGTCATGTGCTGGCCACATCAGATTTTTTCATTACACATAAGTTCCTCATACAATTCATCTCTTCAGCGCACAACTTATCCCTCTTGACAAATACGTGTTTTACTAACAAATGTAATCATTAAGGGAAAATCATAGCCTTAAGCTCTGGTTCTTTACTTTTTAACTACTGACACCCCCTGAATCAAAACATGGTTTCTAACCCCCTACAAGGTGACAAGTAAGGAGTAAAGAATTCCTTGCCCACAAAGTCTCCCGAATAGCTCGAGATAATGTTCTGACATGATACCTCAACGAACAGAGCACCTGACCGGCAATCGGAAGACCCGAGTTTGATTCCCAGTCCCGTAGGATTAATATCAATATCAAATTTACGTAAACTACGGAAAGTGAAAATTGGCCACTCAGCGCTATAAAAGTATTAAGGTGAATTCAACGACTGTAATAATCCCTAAATAATTCAAAAATTATAATCTCTTACTTTTTTGTCACTATGACTTATTAGGAAGCATTTCTTTTCATCACAATGTCACTAGCCTGAGAACCCCTATCCTCGAGTCGATTTATCACATTGATTCAATAATTTATAAATCAAAGGTCACTTAAGATTTTTCAAACACAATTAAAATTTTAAACAGTAGTCAGGTGAAGAGTGAGGATGTACCAAAGCTATCTGATGTGAGTCATAATATACCGCACGTTCGTTGAACTACTGGCCTGTAAACCTTTCCACCGAAAGAGTGAAACCTGTAGCACTGGTCGTATAAGATCAAGGGACACTTTAATATCCATGCTTATTCCAAATGGATTAGCTAATGAATGATACTGGCTTGAATCGCGTTTTATTCGTTTACTGTATGATCAAACGCAATTAAAAGATCGAGATAGAAAAATAATACCCAGGCGGCATCCTTTATCGGGCCAACGTTGGCCCAATGTCGGTTTTGTGTCGGCAATGTCGACCGACCTAAGCCGACACAGAGCCGACATTGGGCCAACATTGGCTTTGGGTAGAATAGCCGACTCAAAGACGACGTTGGGCCAACATTGGCATTTCACTAAAGACTACCTATAGGTAGTCTTTAGTGAAATGAAATTAATTCTCTCAGATTGAAGTCGCGAAAAGATGAAAGACCTTCAAAGCACTTTTTGATGATAGTAGAGCTATTGTACGTAAATTAAACCGATCCGAATAATGTCGCAATTTGCAATTTCTCAGTAATCTCGCAATTTTGTTAACATGCCTCAGAATTGTTATCGGGTAACTTACAAAAATTTTACAGGTGATAAAATTATATGAATTATGATATTCCTTGCTTTTTAAAGAAGACCTTCCTTCATAAAGTAACAAATTAATAATATTTAAATTAAATTACAAGCAACAATTAATTTTTATAGGGATTTTACAACCCCAGTCATAATTCGCCTTCCGTGTCTGAATCTGCAGCTTATGACGCTGGAAGCACAGCCTTATTGTTAGCCAAAAGCGCCAAAACCTTGGCCAAAACTAAACGTGTACGCCATCTAGTGTAGGAACTTTAAAACTAACGGTCGCGCCGGCCGAGATAAATTCAAGTCATCAACACAAGATAGAATATAGTCAATTTTACTATTCTTTCACGTCTTTCAGCATACTCCTTGCAAAATACGCTGCAAGTCCTAATCATACTTAAAATTAGAGCTTAATTAATTGCTGACAGGATGAATTAATTTTCTTACAAATGTATTGGTAAATGCATCGTTACCACTACTGAAGAAAGAAAAGTTTTCTATGACCAGTAGGCTAATTACGTAACTCATAACGCCTCGATTTTGACGTTATATAGCGCCAAATCGCTACATAGCGCCCCTCGCGATTATGTAACGGCTGGTAGCACCTCTCCGGCGCTATTTAACGTCCCACCGTGCTATGTCTGCGCCCGAAGCGATCACGCAACTGGAAAGGACGCTATATAACGCCAACAACGAGGCGCTACGGTAACGCCATGTTAGAAGTCGGTCTTATCATAGCGCCTAGTAGAAGAGTATGCTTTTACGCGGCAGTGGCTTAGTATTTCATCTTCTAAAAACAACCGCCGGATGCAAACATTTATCTCGAAGACTTTAATCGATGGAAATTGAATGGTAAAGTTCAGTTTTCATTCATTTTACAAATCTTTATTGACATCACCTCAAACTCTTTGGACATTACCATTTAGCACTTCATCGCATTATTCCTTCACCTTAATAATGGCCGAAGTGGGAAATTACGTGCATTAACTCATTCGGGTTATTGCCATATGTTTTTCTCGCTTTTATATATGTAACAAGTTTTCCTTACATATATGCTACATCACTGAGAAGCAAAAATATTGTAATCGCATAGACATTATTTTAATGAAACCTGCATGCAAATTTAGGAATCTCTCATAAATGAACGAATGTCATGCAATCAACCAATATATTCAAAATGCCAATCCCTCATCCCTGTCAGCTTCTAGATGGTGAGCTGTGCTCATTGAAAACGGTTTTGTGTACCCGGCGGTGAGTACATAACCTTCAAAATAGGCCGCCAAAGTTATGAATGATAATAATCAAGCAACGTTAAATACTGAGGTAAAATTTCACAAAAAAATGTTTTTAGTAGAAATACCCCGATTTCGACGATATTTTCAGGGGAGACACTCGAAATATTGCGGCTTATTATGCAAATTACAGCGTTGAAGTAACTTCATTATTTACTGAAATACATCGTTTTTTGTGAACGAGGTACAGAAATGGACTCCGGAAACCATGTTTTTCGTGTTAGTTCTGCCATTTTGACGCCAGATGTAGCGCTAATCGACGAGTTTCACCTCTCTGAAAAATTCACAAATTCCCGAAATTCAACTGTATCGCGGGCGCGTAAATGACCCAAAATAAGACCAAATAGCATAAAATAAAGGACAAAAAACATTTATATCGATAGAATATAGTGTAAATATGCAGAAATAGCAAAAAACAAGGGAAAATAACAAGAATTTACATAGAATAAAGTGTAATTATGCAGGAAATAAGTTAATAATTAACGTATGACACTAAAGGGTTAGGGCAAAGCTCGATGGGTTGAGTTGGGTGTGCGGTGTTCCTTAATTTACATGTTACGTAACGATAATGGTTAAATGTAATGCCAGGAATGTATTTTTTTAGCAAATAATGCTTTTTTGTAAAAAAAAAGATAGTCACCCTCACGTTCGGATCGCAAGCTATAGTTGGTTTGCAAGCTAAATTTGTTTCCAAGGTCTTCTAACATATATTTTAATTATTTACCTGTAATTGAGGTGAAAATGGGTAAAATATCGCGAAATTAATCGATCGTAATTGCAGAAAATAGCCATTAATCAACTGAAAAATAAGGAAAGTACAGGTAAATAAGTCGATAATTACACCCACCCAGCAGCCATTTTCACTCAAAGAGGCCCGTAAGCGAGTAGGAAATTGGGAAAAAACAGGTAAATCAGTCGATTATTACACCCACCCAGCAGCCATTTTCACTCAAAGAGGCCCGTTAGCGAGTAGGAAATGGGATATGGGCTTCAGTTAGAGTTGAAATTACAGAAAATCGCCCTAGCGGGAGAACGAGGAAACATCAAAAATGGCCGAAAAAACGTCGAAAAAAGGTCATTTTCAAACGAAAATATCTCCAAAAAGGAAGCTTTAATATACCGCCATTCTTTATTTACAACTTGGTGCAAGTTTTGTCTAAATATCATTAGTATTAAGGGAGATATTGAATATTTCCCAAAAAGTGTGAAAGTGAAATTTTACCAATACTGAAAGCACTGAATATAATTACATACTCAACCATAATCTCATCAAACCATTCCATGGATATCTCTATCTGTATCCCTTTCGTTGATGCAAGGGGTTTCTTGAGCTTCGCACTTTGCTTTCCCACCTAATATATTTATTTATTTATTTAACGAGCAAGGTGCCCATTTTAGAATATGCAATCCCATACAAAAAAATCTGTGCTGCGACTGTACTAAAGCTGCAATGTAACTGTGCTAAGGGACTGTACTTAAATTGAAACACCACAGTGTAGTTATAGCACAGTCACAGTGCAGTTGCCATAGCCATAGTAAAGTTCCAGTCATGTTACCCAGCCCTGTCACAGTGGAGTTTGAGCCATAGTACAGTTCCAGCACAGTGATTCAGCACTTTTACAGTACAGTTCTCCTCCAAGTCCAGCTGCCATAGTACAGTGTAGCACAGAAAATTGCACTGTGACTGTGCTAAACATAGAGTTTAGTCCAGTTACAGTGCACATTTAGTAAAGCCACAGTACAGATTTGTTTGTATGGGATGTTATAAAAATAAGATCCAAAAAAACAATACTAAAACTAATATCACAAGATAGCTATAAAAATCACAGTGATTCAATATAAAAACAAACATTATAATATCATAGATTATTTACATTTCTTTTCAAATAATAAATGAATTGCTGCAATGACAAGAAAAAGAGGTAAGGTAAAATTTCACTTTGGCACTTTTTGGGAAATATTCAATATCTGATTTTACCAGTAAGGTAAAATTTCGCTAAAGTGAAATTTTACCGAATTGGTAAAATAAATTTTACCGAATTTAGATTTTAGCTGAAATTTTTACTTTTCAGTACTTCAAAATTATTACATCTGAAAAACTAAGTAAGTAATTTTAAGTTATATTTTGAAATCAAAATACACATTATTAGTGTATAAGTGAAATTTTACCAATAAAAATTTTTAAGTAGGTACACTCCTGTATTAATTGATAGTTATTTAGTATATATATTGAAATAACATCAAACGTTACTCTATTAACTATTTATGAGTAATTTAACTTAAATGTTACATATTTTGGACACAGATATCATATGATGTCAAATATATAGTCAGTTTCTTACGAAAATTGAAGTTCTATTCATCTTCTGTTTCCTCTTCAAACATTTGCATATTTTTATCTCAACCTTCATCTTTCTGTCCACTGAGATAATATGTCTTTATGTATTAAAAGTAGTAAACATAATGTAATCCAAATTTCTTCATAATATTGCATAAAGTTGTGCAGGGGATATCAAAATATATACTTCTCTGTGATGGTTTAATTTATGCATCCAAACAAGCACTCATCTAGTTGTTTACTGCACTACTCCTTTAAAGATGAAAGAAAAAAAAACATTAAATAAATAACTAAGCATCATTAATGGATGGAAAATATCTTACAATTAGACTTGAATTCCTCAACAAGCTCTAGTCAACTAATAATTGTAAGTGAAAAACTAAACTCAACCAAATAAAGATCAACTTGTGATAATGAAACTAGAAAAGAAAAGCACAGACTTTGGTTTGGGTAGGATCCCCTCCCTAATGTAAACAATCTCTAAATTGATCAGTGGTCTTCTCTGAAATGATAGATTCAATTAGTAAAAGAATGAAAATTTTTAAGCAGATGATATATCATAGAGCTATAGTAATTATTAGAAAATAAAATATTTCAGTGGATAGTTATCCAAGACTATATGTTTCTATTAGCCAATGATTTCTTTTTAGTTGGAATTTTTGTAATGTTAGATTGCATATTTTGCAAACCAAGTAATAAGAGTGATAGAGCTCTAAATTGCAGTATACTTGGTTTAAAAATTTGAATATGATTTCTGATTTGAAATTGTTTTCTAATAGGGGATTTCGAGGGAAAAGAACCCGACAAAGAGGGAATAAAGGTGCTCTCAAAGACAACTTACAAAAATATATCTACTATTCAATATATGCCTGGATGCTGCCGTTAACCATTACTGCTATCACAATATTTGCTGATTTGTATGGAAAGGACTTCTTACCTTATGCACCACCAGGGATTGGATTGAGAAAATGTTGGTTTGCAGGTAAGTTAAAATGCAGTCCTATCAATCATTAGTTAATATTAACTGGAATTATTTTAAAAGATGTTTTCTAGGGTTCTCAGTTGGCTTACTGCTTAGATAGTTCTTAATTATTTGCTTCCTTTTTATAGTGCCACTTTCAGGATGAAGTGCTAAATGAGTTTTTGCAGTTTTAATGAAGGATGTCATGTAGTATATCTCTTTTGATTTCTGTGTTGGGGTTAGTTTAGTAATTTTTAACAATAACCAATTAAGAATAAATCAAATATAGTTAAAGCATTCTGCAAGTAGTTTTATCCTCCAATAATAATCGATTTCTGAAATTTTTGGTGCTCTTATTATAGGGAAATATTTTAATTTCATTTGAAATATTTTTTATACATTGCTATGATAAAATCATTCAAAAACAGTATGAGTGTACAAGCGTAAAGTAATCTTGATTTCATGGGAGGGTAAAAATTACCAACAATTGAATTGAAATTGGCTATATCATCCAGATGGGAACCGGTGTGTAACATTAGGTAAGGCAAGAGTAATTATCAGACATCATTACACAGTTAATTATTTAGGAATAATATTGAATGTTTATGAGAAATGTTACATGCCAAATTACAAAAGATCAAAATGGTTTCATAGAAATATGAAAATATATCTATTATATATAGATGCTTCTCCGGATTCATTCATATATCATATATATATACATATATATATATATACATATATATATATACATATATATATATATACATATATATATATAGAGAGGATACAAACTCACAGGCCAAACCACAAGCATCATCGACTTGAAATTTTGACGACATATTGGCCATAGAGTGTAACCTGAAAAATTGTGATTTTGTTCCTCAGTGTCATGGGTTCGATTCCAGAGGGCCCCAAAGTCCCGATTTTTCCCGTTTAAATGCATTGCTTTGATTTTCGGGAATTAAAAAAAAACTTCCCCTATAGATAGCGAATTTAAACTCAAGGAGCCGATGAATATGGTCAGGATCTATCGATAACGTAAATAACCATCTCACAAAAAGTCCTGGGTTCGATGCTAGGACGATGCCAATATCCCGTTTTAAAAATACATTGAGGTAGTTTTTCATTATTTTTTTGATGCATTTATCAAAATGATAGGAAGTTTGTGCTTGGCTAAAAGATGTATGGTAAGAATCGGTTTTAGAAAAAAATTTAGATAAAACCGTACTGTTCCTGGGTTCGATTCCAGAGCACATTAAGATTTCTCTCATAAGGAATATCATATCATAAGGAATTTCTGCTTGAATATTCACACATAGTTAGAAATGGTGTTGTTCTGTTGTGCTTTGGATGGATTTGTGCTAATGGTTTCTGCATTATACTGAAGGATTTTTCAATAACAATAAGAATGCCTTCAAATTGATTTTGAATTCCTAGGCAGATTTATAGAATTTTTTTTATGTCATAAGAAACATTAAGTCACTAAGTAGATTATATTTTCCTTGTTTTACACAGATGATGGTGAAATAGCTGTGATAATCCATTTTGTGGCTCCTTCAACGATTTTATTGATGGCTGATGTAGTTATGTTTATACTGACTGCTTTAAGATGTTGGAAAGTTAAAGCTGAAATCCACAGAATGCAAAGCAAAGACAAGGATGAAATTAAGAAAAATGGAGAGAACCCAAAAATATTTGGGAAGAAATGGTGGAAGAAAAAATACCAAGGAGACAAAGAAAGGTAAAGAGTAGTTCATTTTTATCATATCCACAGTAGATGCTGCAGACTTTTGGGAATGCAGCATTCCCAAAACTCTTCAGCATCAATTTGAGCAGCAAAAGCCTTCATTCCAAATATGAACTGTAGATCTTGTAATTATTACATAAAATGGCTATATGCAAGCACGAAGTGTGTTTTAAAATGGAAGGTCAAGGGCATGCATTTGTTGCTTTGAATACATTGAATATATTGCTAGTGTCTTATGTAATGAAGATACCTGAACAAAGGAATTTAATTTGTTTAGAATAATAAAACTGACTAATCTCAATTTAAGATTTAACTTATATCCTAAATTTTCTCTTCTTGATCATAATATGTTAAATATATACATATGCATAGCCTACTTATAACCACAACTATAAAATGTGAGTTATTAATCTGTAACAATAAACAAAAAGATCAATTGAACACTTTATAATTTTTTCCAATTAGAAGTAAATTAGAATCTCATGTTGCGATTTTCTAAATGTCTTTCCACCCAACTATATTACTAATAGTTTATTATATTATAATTATATATGATGTATTGTGAAATTTGACTTGCCATATGTCTGGGATGTACAGACCTCAATGAAGAATAAATATTATGATCATTACTCACTAGTAAGTAATGTTAGTTCAAAATTAAGCACTTAAATTAACAACTAGACAAAGGGAGACAGCATGTAGTCATTAAAATAAGTAGATTAATTTGACGATGGAAAGAAGCTTTTACTTGGCTCAAGGATGTTAGCATAAGTAAAAAATGGCAACATGAGTTGCTGAGCTGATCTTACACTTTTAAGCAAGCATTCTAATAGCTATACTAACAATTAATGTACCACACCATCTCAATTTTATTTCTGCATGTGAATACAAGTCACATTGCTAATTTTTAGAATTCTATTTATATTTAAATTTATTTTGCAGGTAAGTGATACAAATTATCTCTCCTTAGATTCTGAAGTTCCCTAAATTTGAATAGTCAATGAATATATAGGTAAATTTGTTTAGTCTATTTCCTTAAAAAATTCTCAGACATGGTTCAAAAGATATGATATAATTATCTGTATAACAAGGCCACATTTTTGTAATTTTTATGTAGGATGGTGATGAATCTGAAATTCTGCATTGCTATGGGCATAAATTGGTCTCTGGAAATTGCATCTTGGTGGCTGTCAAGGGGAGAAGACTCTGATTCTCAACCCATCCTTCCCATGGCAACATGGTATGCATCTGATGTGGCAAACTGCCTTCATGGTGTTTTCATCTTCATTGTGTTTGTTGGCAATAAGAAAACATTAGATCAGCTTTGGAAGAGGTTTAAGGATCTGTGTGGCTGCTGCAAACAGGAATTTCCAAGAGAAACAACCAGAAATAGCAGAAACAGTAGCATGCAGGACAGTGCAAACATGTCCACTGTTCATGTTGTTGCTTCAAATGCTGTAGAAAAGAAATACCATTTTGGTGATGAGCAAGATGCAAAATTATCTTGTTTTAGAAGATGGCTGAACATCTGCCAATCCCATGAGAGTCAATCGAAGAGACATGCTAAATTTAAGAACCGTTGTCTCAGTCAAACTTCAACTACTTCCATCAATGTTTCTGAAGAAGTAAACGAAGCCAGGGTTTCATTTACACCTTAGACCCATTTGCATGGCTATCCCATCCAATTGCAATTCCATGTTATAAGACATTTACATGTATGCTTAGGATGCATATTTGCTTCAAATGAAACAATTTCTCACATCATTCTTAACTGCACAATCATATACCATTACAATTAATTACAACAATACTTCTCTTATGTAATTTTCCTATTCTCTATATATGTTAAACATAACATAATACCATGAAAAACATTAAAGAGAGAAGTTGAAAGCATATGCAATGACAACACTAAAAGACTGTGATTATTTTTAAATTGATTAAGTACCTATTGACTGTAAATATATTTCATTTTATATTTTATGCTACTCCTATGTTTATACCAAAGGCATAAATTATTCTCCTGCTTTTAAGTCTAAGATATACAAGTATATGTTTTATCATATACTTATCATGGATGTCCTGGTAGGCTGTTAGAATGACCATGTATATCCATGTATAAAATGTGTAATACATTGAATGAAAATTAACAAAAGTATACCTTCTCCCTCCCCAACTGATCAAATGGCAGAATTTCCTTTATGACCTTAATGAGTGAGTGTGTTATTTGAAATTGTGCTTCTTAGAATTTCAACCATTTGTTGAGATAAGTATTTTTTTATCTTTAAAGGAAAAACTGTTAAAATACAGTCAAGATTTAAGTGAACAGGAAATTGTATTCTGTTTCACAACATTATGGCTCCTGAATTCTCATAATCATCAAGGTGAAGAATTTATTTCTCCCTTATATTTTAAATTGTTCAAGAAGGTTATCTTTTCATTTATTTAAATGAATAGAAAAATTTTAATTTTGTATCTAGGTACTATATTCAATTACCGTATTTGACGGCATATAAGATGCACCTTTTTTCCTAAATTATGTCTTGAAAATTTCCCTGCGTCTTATATGTGAAGGTTCAACCTCCACAGGTTAACTTTCAATACTGAATGCTATTTTTAGCCCATACACTACCTATTTGGTAATTGCATTCAATTATTGTGTTAATATTTAGCTTTTACGAAACGTGAAAACTAAAAGAAACTGCATTTTAAGTAACTGTGGTACCGCGCTTTCGCACAGACTATTAAAACTTTTTTTCCTTGTGAGTGGCCAATTTAATGAGGGTGCGTCTTATATGCCGGTGCGTCTTACATGCCGTCAAATACGGTATATCAATGTAGACATTAAAAACCAATAATATATTTAGGACAAGATACTTAGGGATTGTTCAGCTTTTGTTTACAGATAAATTTAACTTGATTTTAAATTGTTTTGGTTCTTTGACAGAACGATTTAATTTTTTTTACAAAGAAGGCATAGATATAGAATACAATATTTCTTAAAAGTATAAACTCAAACTCAGAAAGCAGTCATTTATTATAGTATGACAAAAAAATAACCATGAATTAATGTGATATGACTAAGGGGGTAATCTTTTCTAATTATAGCATTTTAGAATTTTGATGATTTTGTAAGAAAGTTATGCCATGAAAAGGCACAACTTTCATGGATATTTGATAACTTGACTTGACAATTCTAAAGAAAACAAGAATCATAAAAAGTGTCACTGCATTGTAGAATTTTAATGACAGAAATTTATTACAGGGTTAACTACATTTCAGAACAGACTTATGATATTTGGGAACCAATATAATACACTATGTAGCTATTGATGTGCCTCTAGTTATTGTTGTTAGTTTTTAAAAGATTATGAAATATCCATGTGGTAAACTTCAATGTATCTAAAGGACAAGTTAGATTTTAAACTAATTACTGAAATATACCCAAGGCTCCTAAATTAAGTTCACGAGCCAGCTACTTTATATCTACATATTTATGAATCAGAGAATTCAGTGATTTCCATGGTTTAGCATTCAATGAGATATCAATTTAAATTATAGAGCAATAATTGCTACATTAGTCAGGGTATCTTCATGGAAAATTACTCATGCAACAAAATGGTCATTCCTTTGAAGTACAAGCACATTTCTTTAATAATTGATATTTAAAAAAATCAGAACTTTAGTCATTTTGGTGTCTCAGAGTTTGTAATGTTCATAATAAAAATATACCAAAGAGTTATTACTATCATTTAAAGAAGAAACAAGTGAGCTATTCATCTGACTGATGAATCTCTATGTAAAGGTGAATATGAAAAATAATTCTAATGATACTTAATTTCATCATGTGTTATGTATATTCTAGTGTTTAATGGTAGTGACTTAATTTTGCATACAACAAAGTATGATTCATAAACATAATGCAATTTGCTTCTTTGAATTATTGTTTATACTACTCATTAATTGTGGTGTTTTAAAATACAGTAAAGAACATATCTATGTAAATAATCTGTTATATTGTTGGCTGCTGTGATAATGGCTGTCTATTCACTGTATGTTTGATGTATGTTAAGATGAGGATAAATATAATGTAAAATATACAAAAATATAAATTAAATGGATTCTTAATCCTTTAGTATTTTTATAATAATGGAAAAATTAGATTAATGAGAACATGAAATGTTATTTTCAATATTTTCTAAGTTCATGAAGTACATTATTGCATACACAATATTGAAACGTTTTTCATAAGAAGAATTAAGCAAAATATTATTTACTAATGCATTTATCTCATTAACTCTGGACTTCTTCATCCTCTTTGGAAATAGATATTTGTAATTTCTATAATGTATAGTATTTCTTTCATGGTATTTAAATACTTAATTATCTATCATCTATCATAGGAAAATTTCTATTTACAAAATATATCATTAATTTTAAGGAGAATACAAACTAAAATGGATCATCAAAATTCCCCCAGAAGTTAAGGATTTTATATAAATGAGAAATCTTCTGCAAAATAGTTGTGAAATTTAAAAGGGTAAAAATTAAAAAATTCTAGGAAATACTGAGGTACACGGATATAAAAATGTATTTTAGAAAATACTTAACCTCAAAACTCCTCCAGTAATGTGAATCAATATTAAGGAAAGGGTTACAGGTGCTTTCAACATAAGGGCATGCACACAGGAAAATTGCCCTTGCACATGAAGTTCCCAAAACGGATTGTGAAAATGTCCTGGGTGGGTAGTCTATATGATAAGGTTTGCCTACCACAAAGAGGAAGATTTCTGTGTCCAATTCCTGGCTCTGTCAGGCTTTTTTCAAGTCCACTTTTCCTTTAAATCTATAATAACTGTATTTGCTTTGAATGTTATGATATCCACAACCAATAAATGAAAAAAAACTTTTTCACTAGTAGTTACAATATGATCTTCTGATATCAGGTATTATCCTCTCACATTTATAAAAGTAAACAGTAAACACAAAAGCATATCTGAACTACGTATGAAGATCCAGCAGCCATAATTCAGTAAACCATAAACCAAGAGATTAAAGAATTTCCAAATTGTTAACAATTAATAATTTCCTTTAACTCTTTAAGAAACAATCATCTTTGATTTGTTAAATAAATTATTCAATTGTAAAGGATGAATGTTTTATTATTTTACTGAATACACAAAGCCAAAGCAAGAGAGAGCAATTGATTTAATTTCACAGCTGCCACTAATGATGCCCAAAGTATGAGTTGGAGGATCCATGTCCAGAGGAGAAGCTGCTGTAGCTGGTGCTTCCTCCGTGACCGAAAGATGATCCACCGTAGGAGTGGAGGTCTCCGTATCCTTCATATCCTCCTTGCACGTACACCGGCACTGGCTTCTTGATCACCACCGGCTGAGGGTAAGGGACTGCCACCGGCTTAGGCACCTCCACGGGGTAAGGCTTGGGCACCTCCACGGGATAAGGCTGTGCCACTGGGACCTTGACGGGAACGTGCACGGGATAGGGCACGGGCTTCTCCACGGTCACTGGGTACGGCTTCTCCACTGGGACTGGGTACGGCTTAGGCACAGCCACCGGGTATGGCTTGTCCACTGGGTAGGGCACGGGATGCGGGACGGCGTACGGGACCTTCCTCTCCACGGTGACTGGGTAGGGTTGGGGCACGGGATAAGGCACTTCCTTGGTGAGGGTGACGGTGTTCACGTGTTGGGAGTGTCCGCCATCGAAGCCATGACCTCCTGCGTATGCGAGGTCGTAGAGACCCCTCTTCTCGTGCTGTTTGGTTTCCTGTTTGGCGTCCTCGGCAGACGATAGGGTGACCAGAGCCACGAGGAGGGCACACGTCTGAAGAGATAGAAGAAATTCAATGACATAATAAATTCTATTTGCTTACCTTCTTTCCTTACGAGCTCACCAGTAGCTTCATGGTTGTTGGAGAGACGATGGCAGATTAGATGTTGAGCTCGCACTGAAATTCGAGACTCAAGAAGCTGCTTTTATACCTATGATGCGTCTGACTGAACACGATGTTGTTTATTCAACGGATCATCCTCTACTTTCTCAAAACGGACTTGGTTACTCAATGGAGTCTGGCAATTCGATAGTTTTCTTTTCTGTCCGCTTCCTTGTTTAAACACTATTCATTACCGATCGTAACTCAGAATGGTTCCCATTTGTAAATTCGTACGCCATTTTTTGTGACATATTTGAGATATAGAACGATATCTTTTTACAAAGGATAAGAAGAATATTTCTATTGAGAGAATAGAAGAAGAGAAATATTCAGGTTCCTTAATTCCTTGAAACTGAATTCCATAAGACTTTTGTCTGCAATTCCTAATGTTATGTTACAAAAGGAGTAAAGTAAATGGAGGATTGATTTACCTTTCTAATATTTTCTGCCATTAAAAGTTGCAGACAAATTCCAAATTATAAAAAGGCTATACATATATCTTTTTTATTCCAATAAAAATATATTTAATGATGAAAAAATCTGGCTCTACATTTTTAGGTATCAAAATTTATAACTAAATCTTACGTCCATAAAATCAATTCAGAGGAGACCGATGAAAAGTATAATATAGAACTGATTTATTGGAAACAATCACATTCATCTCGATATGCCGTTTCTCTCACAGTCACATGATGATCTAACCACTCAAAGAAATATGAGATCATATTCGATAAAAATTAGGGAGGAAATTTTTTAATATTTATCCTCTTCTGTACCGTAATTCAGTGAGATCGGGGAATTAAAACAATATCTTGGTGTCATAAAAAATTCAATATTTTATAAGTAGGAGTGGTGTACTAATCAATTAAGGAAATAACAATTAGTAGATAAGTTTTTAGAGCATCATTAAAGAAATTACTAATTTTGCGTCAATTATGTAATAGAAGAATTACGAGTAATAATCGTCTGATTTTGTTCGATCAGATCTGAAAAATATTAGGAAAAACGGGATGCACAAGAAGAATGAAGAAACATATCAAAGATAATAGGCTAAGGTTCAGAGGAGTAATTACAACCCGTGAAGATTCTTGGAACCAACGGAGGGGAACATAAGGAATCGCAGGTATAAAAGCAGTCGCGGAATTTTTAATAGCACTTCCAGTCCAACTTCTCATCCGCCATCGTCTATCCAACAACCATGAAGCTACTGGTGAGTCCGTCTTCGTATGGAAAAGGTAAGTAAATTAAATTCCCTCAATCATTGAAGTTTTGCCCTCTCTTCAGTCGTGTGCCTTCCTCGTGGCTCTGGTCGCCCTTTCGTCTGCCGAAGACGCCAAACAGGACACCAAAAAGCACGAGAAGAGGGGTCTCTACGACCTCGCATACGCAGGAGGTCATGGCTTCGATGGCGGACACTCCCAACACGTGAACACCGTCACTCTCACCAAGGAAGTGCCTTATCCCGTGCCCCAACCCTACCCAGTCACCGTGGAGAGGAAGGTCCCGTACGCCGTCCCGCATCCCGTGCCGTACCCAGTGGACAGGCCATACCCGGTGGCCGTGCCTAAGCCGTACCCAGTCCCAGTGGAGAAGCCGTACCCAGTGACCGTGGAGAAGCCCGTGCCCTATCCCGTGCACGTTCCAGTCAAGGTCCCAGTGGCTCAGCCTTATCCCGTGGAGGTACCCCAGCCTTACCCCGTGGAGGTGCCTAAGCCGGTGGCAGTGCCTTACCCTCAGCCGGTGGTGATCAAGAAGCCAGTACCGGTGTACGTCCACGGAGGCCACGAAGGATACGGAGACCTCCACTCCTACGGTGGATCATCTTTCGGTCACGGAGGAAGCACCAGCTACAGCAGCTTCTCCTCTGGACATGGATCCTCCAACTCATACTTTGGGCACCATTAGTGGCAGCTGTGAAATTAAATCAATTGCTCTCTCTTGCTTTGGCCTTGTGTGTTCAGCAAAATAATAAAACATTCATCCCTTACGTTTGGAGATTTTATTAAGGCACTCCTATTGTAATATTGATCACCCCCTTATTAGCGGAACAATGCTAATGAAGTCAAGTTTACTCTCCTAGGGTGGTTTAATATACTTATTTCAAATTTTAAAACTTATTATCTAAGTGGTTGCTTATTTATATTAAATATATAATAGATATTGCAAACACTTAATTATTTATTGTTGGAAATCCTCGTTCAAGGACTGGATAACATTAGGTTATCTGTCATGAACATACATCAGTTATTTCATCCACTATTTATTTTGCTGTTTCTTGGATTATACGTTCAGTATTTGATGCCGTAAGTGTTTAAAAAATCTTTTTAGCACACTAAATGATAACTTTATATATTTTTGGATGAAAACAAACGACAGGTATAGTAGATCTAACAATAAGAGTACTATTAGATGACACACTGTTTCTACATCAAGCAAGTTTCCTAAAGTTATACTGAAATTAATGGATCGATCCTCTTAATTGGGTGCGTTTCTTAGAATTTTGAGAGTGTACCAAGGAGGTAAGATGAATGAGTTTTGCTTCGGAGAAATGTTATATTAATAGCATTTCTCTCTGGACAAAGATATCGAAGCAATAATACTATTAAATCCTTTTATCGTTAATATGTAGTAAGATATGACTTTGAAGGGAGACATCAACGAGTTCATCATTTCAAGCAGTTTTTTATTAAAAAAATTGGTCTGAAACGGCTTAAATATTGAAAATTGTATTATATGCTACATCATTCTAACCACTAACAGGATAGAAACTCGGCTACTTCAGAAACGGTTCCCTTAAGTTTCATGTATATATAACGTGAATTGATGAAAATAAACGTAAACGAAGAATATATATCAAATGTGACTGTATGTCAAAGATTCGGAAGCAATCATCCATCAAGAGAATGAAAATTGAGGAAAGGGAATTGTACAGAACATCTATTTGGTGTCAAGCGATAGGAATGACTTCCTAGCTGAAAAAATACCAGCCAAATGAAATATTATTATTTTACGTGGAATGAGCTGTCCCATTTCTCTAAGTATTCGTCTCCGGAAGTACAAAAATAAAATACCCTTTCACGTAAAAACTTCGATACTTAAAACTCAAAGAGCAGCAGAAGCTAAAACATTGGGTAACCTTAATTCGAGTCACAGTAACGTAGATTTTTTGCCACCGTTTCTCCTATGGTATTCGACTCCAGTAGTAGATTTAAAGAGGCGGAATTGAGTACAAATATGAAGATAATTAATTGCTTCCTTGTAGTATACAGATGGAGTAGATAATTGTGAGTGACTTACACTTGCGCCAAAACTTAAATAAATTAATGCACGGTTTATGTAGCCTATAATTATTCTTGATGAAATACTTCATTATATTCCCTTCATCTTGATCCCTTTTCGCGAAAGCTGATGAGTAATATCTACAGTTTTAACACGAGATAAAACTCAGATACTCCATTCTGTCATGTATGAAGCATTATAAAAACAAAGGAAAGAAGAATGTATCAATTTATTAGACTATATATAGACTGTATTTTACAGACGGATAGTGAAGCAGCCGCCGCGGTGGTGAGTAAACATATTAAATATAATTTTTAATACTAATGCCCACAATGTATGGGAGGCAGCATTCAGTTTTATTGGTGAGATGCAATTCCAAAAGAGTAAATATCTCATTGTTAATTTTGATGTTTCATCTGGTGGGACGAATTTTTAACGAATACGGAAGGTGAGAGAAAGAGGAACTTGCAACTTTGTCTGGAGGGAAAAGATTTAGAGTAAATAACATGATTCGACCGAAGAAAAGATGGATGCATTGGGATAACAGGGGAGGGGAATTGGGTCACTAATGCCGGTAGGCGATAATGAAGTATCTAAGAGGACTACTTCAAAGTTGCTCAATTCACCATGTGATCAATGTGCGGAATAAAACTACTCGTAGGTAAGAGTGAAAGGTTGACTGAGATTTGACCTATATTGTGAATCAAATATACAAGCAGACAAAGTTGGCCGTGGAGCACCAATTTGGGGAATACATGCTTCAAGAAATGAAGCGCGCGAATTTGCTTAATTTGTACGGAAGTACAGTTCAATATGTAGATCTAAATACGCTTTACACATTTTCGAAATTAGAGAGTACTCTTTGATCAAAAAAGGGAATTCATAAACATATTTCGCAGTAATTTTCCCAAGTAAAGCAATTATTTGAAAAATGGAATGGCAGCGAGAACATAATATAATAGTAAAGAGAAGATGTCAATCACGCGAATGAATCCCGCGCAATCTGCTGCAAAAACGTGCGCACAGATTCTTAATACAGGCTGTATAGATGTTATGTTAAGGATATCTTAACTCAATTTTAGCCATAGTGAAGTTTTTGTATAAGAAACGTATTTTCATATTATAGCAATTTAAACATAGAGTTCGGCTCCTAAGAATGAAAAACTTCAAAAAAAGAACACCGGGAAGCAGCAAAAGTAAAACTTTCTTTTTAAAACGGAGGAAAAACTCCGGCAGCAAATAAAATGATATGCTTATCTCTAATTTATATTTGCAATCCAGCTGCGCACAGGCTGGAACTGCTATCGTCGGTCAAGGCATATTACATATGGGCTATAGTTGCAACTCTAAATAACACAATGTTGATAAGGGATGACGGTTAGTACATATTAAGTTTCCCATTGAGATTCTAAGGGTGTAGAAGTAGATTGCCAACATAAGAAGTAGAACAGTGATGTATTCCAAAGTGATTCGTTTTTAAATTCGAAGGATCATCAAGATTGAAAAGAATAAATGGCTAAAGTGGAGGTTGATAAGTCAAGTGTGGCAAATAGTATCCTATGCGTACACCTTTCACTCATTTCCATTAGTCTCTCAGTGTATAAGACGCGACCGCGAAGGCTACTGGATGCTCGCATTCGAAAATTTAAAGAGAAATGGGAAAAGCATATCATTGAGGGTTAGCGATTCCATCAAAGCCTAAGAAGGTTAAATAGCTACAAAAAATGGGATAAGACGGTTTACGATGATTTCGTAAGATCAGGAGTCGTCTTCCTCATGTACCTGATGATGGCGACCGTTGGCTGAAACAAGTTGTTCCTAAATAAATACTGTGGTAGAGATAATATTCCTTCTCTTTTTCCTTTGCTCTGTTCATAATATTGCTCCAGCACTGAAGCTCGTTTTAAACTACGTAAATATGGGTTAACCGCATTTACAGACAACCACGCTGTTAAATATATCTACCAATTGCAGAAAACAAATTCAATAGTGAATACCGAAGCGAAACACCTACTATAAAAACAATAAGAATGAACGTCGTACAACAGTCAATGGAAATTTACTCGGAAGCAGTTGTTTTAATTACTGTCTTCATTAAAGTAAATTAAATTTGTATAGGTATCTGAAATACATTAAATTCATTATATTCTTATCCAAGAAAATTATAATAATACTGTCATTGATATTTATTTTCAAATTGATGAAGTATTATAAAAAATAAAAATATTTTATAAAAGGAAAGATGATGCAACAAAGTGAACATTTTCCGACTTTTTCCTGGCAGATCCGTTACGAAGAGAAAGTATCCTAATGGTGTTGAACGAATGATGAGTGGGAAGTTGCATGTCCTGAAGAGATGCTGCTGTAACTGCTTCCTCCGTGACCGAAAGAAGATGCTCCACCGTAGGAATGTAGGTCCCCATATCCGTATCCCTCATGCCCTCCGTGGACATACACCGGTACTGGCTTCTTGATCACCACAGGCTGAGGATAGGGCACTGCCACTGGCTTAGGCACCTCGACGGGATAAGGCTGGGGTACCTCCACGGGATAAGGCTGAGCCACTGGGACTTTGACGGGAACGTGCACGGGATAGGGCACGGGCTTCTCCACGGTCACTGGGTACGGCTTCTCCACTGGGACTGGGTACGGCTTGGGCACGGCCACCGGGTACGGCTTGTCCACTGGGTAGGGCACGGGATGCGGGACGGCGTACGGGACCTTCCTCTCCACGGTGACTGGGTAGGGTTGGGGCACGGGATAAGGCACTTCCTTGGTGAGGGTGACGGTGTTCACGTGTTGGGAGTGTCCGCCATCGAAGCCATGACCTCCTGCGTATGCGAGGTCGTAGAGACCCCTCTTCTCGTGCTGTTTGGTGTCCTGTTTGGCGTCCTCGGCAGACGAAAGGGCGACCAAAGCCACGAGGAAGGCACACGACTGAAGAGAGAGAAGAAATTCAATGACGTTAGAAATTCTATTTTCTTACCTTCTCTCCTTACGAACTCACCAGTAGCTTCATGGTTGTTGGATGGACGATGGCGAATGGGATGTTGAGCCCGAACTGATTTGTGAGCCGTTGAGGCTGCTTTTATACTCCCAAAGAGCCCTCGTTCCTCTTCGCAGATTATCGTAATCCACGCAGTCGAAACTTTCCGTCTCAGTCTGTAATTTTCCTGATCTCTGATTTCTAATCTTCATCGCGGCGGACTTATTTCACGTTGAAATTATTTCGTAGGTGTTTCAATGATTTTTATTCTCAACATATTTTTTTATATTTATGTTATTCAGAAATGTTTATTTTAACATGAGTAACTGGGTTAGTTATTTTTTTAAATAAATGGATATGTACATATGTCACTAATAAGTACATGTTATGTAATTTTTAGCATTTTTCTCTGTATGCCTAAAGAATATTATAGCTGGATTATCTAAAATTTTAGTTACACGGTGACATGTCATGTTTAGTGAATGCAAATATATGTCACTTAAGGTTAGACAGGAAAATAAAGGTGGGAGTGTTCGAAAAATATTTGCCCCAAAAGGTTAACAAAGGAATATAGCCAGGGTAATGCAACCACTAAGAAAGCGAAAAAAAATAAATCACGGTTAAATGGAATATAAAGGACCACAAAACTATAAAATGAAAACCAAGGAGAGCTTTTGTAAAAGAATTACATATTTAAATATAGTATGTACAGAGAACAAAAAAATAGCTAGGAATACTTTAATTAAATTACAAGATTCTACAAATTGAAAATTCAATAGAAAACTCACGGAGACTATTTATATAAGAATTCTAGATCCAAGTAATAATGCAAAAGAAGATATATAAGTTAAGAAAAAAACCACGACGAAATTTATAGTAAACGCCTTTGGAGGAAAATATTTTTAATGCCTTTGTGTTGCAACTATTTGATATATGCGACAAAAGAAATGATGTTCATGTCGAATTGAAATAATCATTTATGATATTCCTAGCCAAGAGTATCCGTCGAATTATAATCCTTCTCGTTCGTCTGTGAATTAATATGTGCCTCTGAAAACAGGAGACTGTGGTATTTTTGTTTCATGAATGACTTATCGTTATAATGATTCTCAATATTGGTTATTAGCATTTTATGTATTACAACTTTTCATCCTTCGGTGTAAGGACTTTTCGTCTCCACATTCTATCTCTTCGTTTCATAATTCCCAAAATGTATCATCCTTTTCTTTTAAAAATTTATTGCCAAATTTTCCAACTCTGGAACGACTTCCGCTTTATCAGTCAATTCTGCAACTCAGACTTCTGAGTCTCTCTCTATGTCTTGATAAAACATCCACTAACTTCGTCTTACTAAATCATTTTCTGCCTCAGAGCTTTAAAATTCCACCATTCTCCTCTCCCCTCATCCATGTCATTTTTCTTTGTTCGACTCGCTTTATCCGCTATCGGGAGGATGCTATCAGAAACCACACATGGAAACGCAATTTTCTTCTATCAAACGAGTTGTTTGGAAGACAAATTTAATGGCATGTTAACTACAAAAACTATACTCGACTTTGGAAAATGATGAAACTGCATACTAAGTAGTACAAAAGAATAAAAATACTTGGTATCGTTTCACATGAGCATGTATGGTTTATTAATTTCAACTGGTAACTATCAGTATGTACAATCACAAAGGACAACAAGTCTATAAGATAACTTTTCACGATACGACGTGCAACTACGAAATTTTCGAAGATAAACGGACAAGGAAATAAAAGTATCGTAGAAGTAGAACTGACGTATCGCAAGAAAGCAACCGCCCGACAAGTGGGAAATTTGGGTACGTTGAACTATCTTATTAGACATTTTTCATGACCGTTTTCCAAGGTGGAGTAGTTGGCGATATGCAAATGTTTATAAAAGAGCATGCTAAATGTTGATCGAAAAAAAGCGATTATAAACCAATATTCGTGGGAGGCATTCGATACAGTACTATACTAAGTAAATGTGTTTCTAAAAAATTAAGACATTATTTTTCTATCCCGTTTTCATCTCCTCTACGATGACCCTTGCAGATCCATTGGATATTTATATGGTCTATGTACGTGATATATTTACATTGAGGGAAAAATCATTAAAATATTTAAGAAATACTTCCTTTTATAGACCCAGCAAGCATTGATGATGATTAAAATACATGAAATTAATACAGTAAATAAAGGAATGTTATGAGAGAAATCAAATTTACGGAAAAGAAATTAAGTAATATCGCTGGACAACGCAATTTTTTTCAATAAATAGAAGGTGCAAGAAACTGAGAAATATATGTAGTCAAATTGGATAAGAAGACACGGACATTTTGTCATATACTGAAGCTAAGATGAAATCAGGTGTATAAAAATTGCGCAAACAGAGTTTATTCCGGGTGTTACGTCACCTCCGGAAACAACCCGGGTTAAAACACTAAATTAAGGGATTAAATCAGCAGTAAAATTGAGGAAATATCCAAGCATTACTTCCATTACGAGAAAGTAAAACGAAGGGATGATTGAGATAAACGGTCCGCACTGAAACGTGTCGGTAATATAAAAGAGGCCGTGAGAGCTCAGAAATTCAGTTCAGGCTCAACATCTGATCCGCCATCGTCCATCTAACAACCATGAAGCTACTGGTGAGTTCGTAAGGAGAGAAGGTAAGAAAATAGAATTTATTATGTGATTGAATTTCTTCCCTCTCTTCAGTCGTGTGCCTTCCTCGTGGCTCTGGTCGCCCTTTCGTCTGCCGAAGACGCCAAACAGGACACCAAACAGCACGAGAAGAGGGGTCTCTACGACCTCGCATACGCAGGAGGTCATGGCTTCGATGGCGGACACTCCCAACACGTGAACACCGTCACCCTCACCAAGGAGGTGCCTTATCCCGTGCCCCAACCCTACCCAGTCACCGTGGAGAGGAAGGTCCCGTACGCCGTCCCGCATCCCGTGCCCTACCCAGTGGACAAGCCATACCCGGTGGCCGTGCCTAAGCCGTACCCAGTCCCAGTGGAGAAGCCGTACCCAGTGACCGTGGAGAAGCCCGTGCCCTATCCCGTGCACGTTCCCGTCAAGGTCCCAGTGGCTCAGCCTTATCCCGTGGAGGTACCCCAGCCTTACCCTGTGGAGGTGCCTAAGCCGGTGGCAGTGCCTTACCCTCAGCCGGTGGTGATCAAGAAGCCAGTACCGGTGTACGTCCACGGAGGGCACGAAGGATACGGAGACCTTCACTCCTACGGCGGATCATCTTCTTTCGGTCACGGAGGAAGCACCAGCTACAGCAGTTTCTCCTCTGGACATGGACCTTCCCACTCTTTCTTTGGGCATCACTAGCAGCAGCAGCGAACTGAAATTAATAACGTTTTTTTTATTCTGGAATTTTGTTTAAAAGGAAAATAAAGCATTTATCCATTACGTTTGGGGATATTGTTTCACATCTGTTCTATATTTACCTGTTTTTAATGATCAGTTATGGGCGTCATCCTATCATGGCTCTTTTCTATACAACGTCCTCTTCCGGAATCACTGCATTTACGTTAACAATAGATAGAAGTGTTTGTTTTCGCAATAAGCGATAAAACCAACAAATAACGCGAATTTTAGCCGATTTAGCGAAATAACGCTAATTTCGACAGTTTTATTAAGCAGCATGGATTTTGGTGATTTTCACTTTATTCATCATTTGTAAGAGAAGTAAATGTAATTTTGGTATGATTTAAATAAATGTACAATATATAATTGTATGGATAAAATTTGCCTTTGGCACCAAACGCAACTTTTACCATTGTGGTAAAAGTTGCGTTCAAACGTAACATTTACCATTATACGATTTACGTATTTTTTGTCATATTTTTGATCACTCATGACATCTTACGCAAATTCAGCTTTGATCTTTTGCAATAAAATCACAAAACTTTCTTTCCATTATGGATTATCACAAAATCTCGCCTAATTCCACGAAGAAATATATGCTTTGTTTTTCCTAGCATCTATCGTGTCAATATGTTTTAATGAAAATATCATGTTTTGTTGATCTGCAGCTGTGAAAGCATTTTCCTTAGGTGTAAACAGCACAGTTTTAAATAAATTTAATTCAACATTTTGTATAATTTACAGTTAATAATATTTTCAATGCTTTTAATGTTTATGCTAAAGTGTGCCTAATATTATCTCTTTGCTTATATGAGACTCTGTGAAAATTAATAACACCACAATTTGGTTTTCAAATCAACAAATTTAAGAAAAAATAAAAACATTTTCAAAAACCTCGTTCAATAGTTAACAAAAAATAAAAGACAAGAGATCAGAATATTTTTATATGTCTGATACTTCGGATCGTGTTAACTCGTGAATGCGTGTTTTTAGCAAATGAAATATCTCTGTTTGACATCTATATACATTCAGAAATAATAATGTCACTATCCAATGTATATTAAAGAGCTATTTAAACATAGTATCACTAAAGAGGGATTGAAGTTTATTCTAAGAGAAATGGTAGGTTTTGCAGATTCGATTCCTTTTCGGTCATTTAAGATTCCTTACATTGCCTATACTAAAAAGCATCTTTATCTTGAATGCCTAAATAAAGCATTCAATATAAAGTTAAATCAGTTAAACGTTGTGTATAACCATCTGTATTGAATATTAATCCTTCTCCCAGAATATTTGAGAGAAAATTTCGATAGAGATTTTATTTAGTTTCCATTATCTTTTTCTGAATTCTCAAAATTCAAAGTGATTTTGAAGAATATCACAAATAATGCCCGATGTTTCACCGCCTCCTTCTTTTAATTTCATACATATATACATAAATAAAACGTGGGTTTTTAGGCCGGAGAAGGTATGAACCATGCTATTGAATGTTGATTGTTCCTACACATTAGGCTACATAACTATATATAGGTTTGATTTTATGTTTCTTTGTACTCCTGAATCTCTTTAAATAAAGAATCATCGTTGACTAAACCAGCGTCAATCAGCGTTCATCAATTCCAGGGATCGATGAGCTTCAGCTGAAATCATTGTTTTTATCTTCTAAATTAATATTCCGTTCAAACAAAATACAAGTTAGGAAGATTTTAGTATTACGGTAGATTTACAAAGAAAGACAACCATACTTCTTAGCTTTTAATGTTTCTTACACTACGTAAGATTAGCCTCGTTATGAATGAAACAACCATTTCGTATTTCCAAACTCATTCATACATATTCAACGTTTTCTCTGCTACGCTTGCATATTTCCTAACATTCTGATGCTACTACTAATTTCAAAACAGCGCATGTTTTACCCACTGATTCTGCTACGAATCTTTCCGACTTTCTTTGCAAGACTGATATTTTCAAACATGTATTTAACAATGAGATGTAAGCTTAAGCAAGTTAATTACCAACCATTTACGTGCAAGGGCTAGATCCTTACGTTCCCTAGCTCAGGCCTATCTTTTATTTATTTCTTTCAATTTATTCACTTTATAAGAGAGAATTATTGTTTCATCGGATATTTCCTGCGCACATATTCCCAAAATATCGGCAGTATTTATATTCTGAGAATAAAGAGAGAAATTATATAAACTAAGATAAATCAGTACTAAGCTTTTCAGTTCTAAGTAATAGATTACTATATATGAATACATAACATACAGCATATGTATAGCTAGTTTAACTACAAGATGAAGAAATTAAAATAGCTTGAAAAATAAATAAAAAAATAATTTCTTACTATAGGTGAAGGGAAAACCATAGAGCAACAGGAATACATCAAATGCGGCAGCAAGTATTTCTTTTAGGACCTTCAATATTCGTTCATTAAAAAATATGTTTTACTAAACAATTTATCATACGTCAGATTATGAAGATATCAATTCCGAACACATAAACCAAAGCACTGATATATTTTCTTATCGTACAACCAGCGCTCCCTTTGTGAAATTCAAATCAATCATTGTTGTTTGAGTAAGTTATAAATTTATTCCCCAAGAACTTGACATAATCATAAAACAAGCAAATGAAAACGAAATCAAAAGTGAAATCGATTTCAACAAAAAAATAATTATTGTTAGATACGTGCAAGGCTTTAAAATACTGGCAGTATCAACAGAGCGATTTCAGAAGACGAAATCAAATTAAAAACAGACGGCTTTATAACGCCCGCAACTCGCTGGTGAGACATGATATTTCCAGAATACAGGGTTAATATAGTACTCTAAGGTAAGAGGCATATATTTTATTCAGTCATTGAATACATAAGGCTAATACAAGGGAACGTAATACATTTCAGTTTATTGCTACCGCTAGTGATGACCAAAAAATGAGTTGGAGGATCCATGTCCAGAGGAGAAGCTGCTGTAGCTGGTGCTTCCTCCATGGCCGAAAGAAGATGATCCACCGTAGGAGTGGAGGTCTCCATATCCTTCATGCCCTCCGTGGACGTACACCGGCACTGGCTTCTTGATCACCACCGGCTGAGGGTAAGGCACTGCCACCGGCTTAGGCACCTCCACGGGGTAAGGTTTGGGCACTTCCACGGGATAAGGCTGAGCCACTGGGACCTTGACGGGAACATGCACGGGATAGGGCACGGGCTTCTCCACAGTCACTGGGTACGGCTTCTCCACTGGGACTGGGTACGGCTTAGGCACGGCCACCGGGTACGGCTTGTTCACTGGGTAGGGCACGGGATGCGGGACGGCGTACGGGACCTTCCTCTCCACGGTGACTGGGTATGGTTGGGGCACGGGATAAGGCATTTCCTTGGTGAGGGTGATGGTGTTCACGTGTTGGGAGTGTCCGCCATCGAAGCCATGACCTCCTGCGTATGCGAGGTCGTAGAGACCCCTCTTCTCGTGCTGTTTGGTGTCCTGTTTGGCGTCTTCGGCGGACGAGAGGGCGACCAGAGCCACGAGGAGGGCACACGACTGAAGAGAGAGAAGAAATTCAATGACTTTAGAAATTCTATTTGCTTACCTTTACTCTATACGAACTCACCAGCAGCTTCATGGTTGTTGGATAGACGATGGCGGATGTATGTTGAGCCTCAACTGACTTCCCTGGCTTTCACGGCTCCTTTTATATTACAGATGCGTGTCAGTGCAGATCGGTTATCTCATCAGCCTCTCACCCAACTTTCTCGGAATTGAAGCAATGCTACGGTTATTTCTTAAAATTCTGCTTTTGTGATCATCTATTTGATCTTTCGTCCCTCCTTGGAATTGCGTTATTTTAATAGACGGATATTAGCCGAATTGTAATACGATAAGGTGTATAATTTGGGAAAGATTTTGAAACATCACCTTGAAATCAAACATTTTATTACCAACTTTACAGTTTCTTGTTGTTATGATTTAATTCATGTATAGTTTTTAAATTTTACCGCCATATTGAGACAACTTTCAATTTCAGTCATTCCTCATATTTAAGAATGAGATGTGTGGTTTCCATTCCATATTAAGCACAACAATGGTTGGTAAAAGAAATGGATTTCATTAAATCGAATTTTACCAGTTGAAGATATTAACACTTCCCTGAAAAGCGATATATTTTTCAATTTTCATAGATAAATTGAAGGTGTAGTAAGAAATTCCACATAGATAATTTTCAAATTTTCGAAATGCATTTTTTATTAACATCCAGCAATTAATAATATGAATGTTATTATCATTCATACGGTTATAGTTACTTATTTTTAACACTTATTGTTAGAGGGGAAATAATATTACTATGTATATAACTCTAAGATATCCGCTGTGAATGTCGCACTGTTAGGAATTGTAACAGTTTCTTCGCAGTCGGAGGTATTTAATTTTGCAAGTGCTAATTCGTTTTTATGCTACTGGTATTCATAACTTAGTCTTAAATATAAGGGCATTAAAAATATGGCCTGTGCTATGAGAATTCGTTTCATTTTTCGTTGACGTGTATAAACAAACAAACATACGACATCCAATACATGGTTGAGGTAAATTCATTGCATAAGTAAAAGGATTTAATTAGATAGGAAAATGACCGTTTCGGAAAGTAAGGTTGGAGCAAGTAATATTAGAAGATTTTCGGAATATATAGACCTATCTAAATGGAGTCGTACATAACCAACATTACTACTTAAACTTTATCCTGAAGGTGAGAATGTAAGAATGATGCAGTTTGGTTGGACGATTTCTTCCAATAAGTTACCTAAATATATTATCGACCTTTTTTTTATTTTTATAGTTTAGAAGCTTGTAATAATACAGTGATATTAGCCAATCATGAAATCGGCTTTCGCATTTAGCAAACACGTGTTATCTTCTTGCAAATGATGGATACATCGGATAACATATAAAAGGTTACTGTATATTATAAAGGTTCAAGTATTTTTGTATCCGAGGACACAGACTACCGAACCTTCGGCGCGCGAGCAGGACGGCGCGGTGCCTATACTCAATTTTTTTTCTTTCTTAAATGAAATATTACCCTCATCATTTTTTTTTTCATTTGTAGAGGAGGGTTGAATGTACAACATATTAAAAATGAGAAAAATCGAAGGGGTAGATGCACCGTCAAAAATAGATTAGAAAGTTTAAAATTGTAATAAACTTTATTATATTCATTAAATTTTACAAACTTTTCCTATATTTATCTTATCTTTAAATTAAGCTATATTGGGTATTTTTAGCTTCTATATTACCAGAGATATAGCCTCAAATGCGAAGGCACTTTCGTAAAATTTTAATTTTTAAACATTGCAATATTTCTTAAAACATTGCCTAAATTACAAACGGATCGAAATTTTTCATTTTTTTATCAATTCAAAGCGATTTGCCAAATTTGATAAAAATCAGTCACCTCAAGGGTCAATTTTGCCGATTTTCTTGTCGAATTGGCATAGAATGACCCATATACTTTTTAACAATGCAAGCTCTATCACAAATTCTCTACGTAAACATACAGTTACTTCAGTTAGTCAAACACTTCCCATTGCTGTGAAATCGGCCTGCAACATTCTCTGCGATAAAATTAAAGATTAATTATAATACCATAGACTCAGTTTCTTTACATAAAATACAATGAACAAAATTAAATAAGTGCTATGAGAAATTATTTTAACAAACACATAAGTTAATCAATAACAGTAAGTTGGAGAATAAATATGACCGATACTATGATATTTTTTATAGATAGCGTTTATTTGGATTAAAAATGTTAGTTAAGTAATTCAACTATTTTACCCAGCATTGATGAAGCCTTATCAATGTAAAAAATACATCTCACTCATTAATATGAAGATAATCCGGAAACAAAGAGTATAAATAAATTCGGCACAGAATCTGTAAACATAAAAACTATATGAAACGTACAAACCGGTAAGACAAATGATTTGATATTAGATCTGGCACGAGATATTAGGAACGAGTTGTCAGGACCATGATCAATCTTCCTATTACATTTTATAATTACGTCATTCATGGAACATGGAGGAATTCCAAGATCCCCAATGCGATCACGGATTGAAAAATCGCATTCAGGGGTTAAGTGAGCAGAAACTTTAAGGAAACTTCGAAGTATTTGTTCCATTACGAGAAAGTAAGGTGAACGGATTATGAGATAATTGATCTGCGCTGACACGCATCGGTAATATAAAAGGAGCCGAAAGAGCCAGGGAAGTCAGTTGAGGCTCAACATTCGATCCGCCATCGTCCATCCAACAACCATGAAGCTACTGGTGAGTTCGTATAGAGTAAAGGTAAGCAAATAGAATTTTTTACGTCATTGAATTTCTTCTATCTCTTCAGTCGTGTGCTCTCCTCGTGGCTCTGGTTACCCTCGCGTCTGCTGAGGACGCCAAACAGGACACCAAACAGCACGAGAAGAGGGGTATCTACGACCTCGCATACGCAGGAGGTCATGGCTTCGATGGCGGACACTCCCAACACGTGAACACCGTCACCCTCACCAAGGAGGTGCCTTATCCCGTGCCCCAACCCTACCCAGTCACCGTGGAGAGGAAGGTCCCGTACGCCGTCCCACATCCCGTGCCCTACCCAGTGGACAAGCCGTACCCGGTGGCCGTGCCTAAGCCGTACCCAGTCCCAGTGGAGAAGCCGTACCCAGTGACCGTGGAGAAGCCCGTGCCCTATCCCGTGCACGTTCCCGTCAAAGTCCCAGTGGCTCAGCCTTTTCCCGTGGAGGTACCCCAGCCTTACCCCGTGGAGGTGCCTAAGCCAGTGGCAGTGCCTTACCCTCAGCCGGTGGTGATCAAGAAGCCAGTGCCGGTGTACATCCACGGAGGGCATGAAGGATACGGAGACCTCCATTCCTACGGTGGATCATCTATTGTTGGTCATGGAGGAAGCACCAGCTACAGCAGCTTCTCCTCCGGACACGGCTCCCCCCACTCATTCTTTGGGCACCATTAGCAAAAGCAGTGAACGTAAATTAATAACATTCTTTTCTTGATGGAATTTTATGTTAAAAGAAAATAAAACATTTATCCACAACCATTAGGTATTTTTTCTAACTTCTCCTCTTGATAGTGTTTCTAGTTTTCATGTACTGGCGCACACAAGTTAGGCCTTATTTGTATTCAAAGTCGTCATCTGAAATAGCTTCTCTTATATTATTAGTAAATTAAAGTTAATATATGTAAAGTCAGTTTACAATTATCATTTCCATTTGAGATCATTTTCATTGGGCTTGTTTCATGAAAATATAAAAATATTTTGGAAAATATATACTTAGGAATCCGACAATAATAGCTGAGATTACTTATTTTCTTTACTGAGTTCGCCGTAGCATCTTTTATAATGCTGTACATTTACGAGTGGATGTGTGATAGTTTAATGAATTTTTACTCTCGTTTTACAATAACTCTCCATTGCCTAGCAAGACCCCATCACAAAAATAATTAAGAAATGGAACTATGCTCGCCTCTTCTTTACATATGAATACAGTGTTTCACAGTCATCAAGTTTTTAACCTCTGTCACCGAATGTTTTCTTTTTCTTGTTTATCATTATAAACGTATTCATCCACAGTCAGTAACTTTCGAAAAGAAAATCATTGGAGGGATTTTATAAAAATTATATGCTACGCGATGAGAAATAAATACACAATTTAATTTTACATATTGATATATGCTGTAAAGGTATCCTTAGTTATCCTCATGATGGCTTGAAAATTCTCCCATTAGAAATGCACGAAAATTCCTTTAATTACCGTTAGCAGGTTTTGTTTCTTTTCCAAAATCAATAAAGCAACGGTTCTAAGAATTTCATTTTGGTGCCATACGAAGAAAATTGAACCCTTTTTCTTGAAGAAAATTGGATTTAGGTACACAATTTTTCCGTGCAATATCACGCTGGATTAAGAATTATTAGAATTTGGACAAAATAAACGAGAATTTTTGTAGTATTTGGTTACAAAATTCCGTCTCTTTTACGATCGAGGCGATAGATCAAGCCAAGCTCTTAGGTTTCCCTATAAGAATATTTGTACATGAATAAAAATATCCAATTGAAAGTGATAGTGAGAAGCTGAGGATCTTTTTGAAGAGAAAATCATTCGCTGTAGTTATAAATAATTAGTAATTATTATAACTACAGTAAATGATTTTTTCTTTAAAAAAAAGTTGCTGAGCTGATGGATCGTTACCACAGCTGAGCGATGATCGATAATTTGAGCTCACGGACGTTTTTACGATACATTGTCTCGGCCGAAGAAGCAATGAAATACGAAGATATTTATAATTATTGGGAGACGGAAGGCGCAGATTTTAGGGACTAAATAGAATTAGTCGTATATAATTTCATTGAAATATTTTTAGGCATTCCGTTTACAGTTTTAGCTGTGAATTACAATAAAACTGATGTTTATTAAATTTTTAAATCCGAACATATTATGAAATATATAAATATAGAACCTATAATCAATGAAAATTAAGTTCCATTATTCTTTAAGGAGGAGTTTGTCATTGATATTATTAATAATAAATATTTATATTTATAGGGACTTGAAATTAATACATTCTGTCCTAGAAGAATCAGATGTTTACGAAAATAAATAAATATGTTTTAACATTAGTTGAACAGTGATTTTTACAAATTAGTTAAAATACATTTGATGGTGAAGTTCTATTTTACAATGAATCATACCTGCACGGTTCACAGGAGGAATAGAGTCGTATGCATAACACAGAAATATATCCCGGGTCGCAGATGAAGAATATTGAGTTGAATTAGATTCCATTTCGTTATGAATGAAGAAATTCACTGATACATGAAATGAAAGAATAATAACTACTGTGATGCTTTCGGTATTTACAGTAACAATTTGTTGTACCCTATGTGTATAAAATCGAAATTCTGAGGGTGTGTTTGTGGGTTTGTCTTAGATTGGAGGCCACACCGTTTGTCGGATTTGCTTCAAACTTTATATACCTGTTGTCTGAGACCTGGAAGGAATCACCGTTGCCTTTTTACTCGACATGTTTACGAGGTTCGAACCCAGATCGCTCAGATAGTTTTCCATAAAGAATACACGTAAAACTCATCTTCATCGCATGCAGGGTTTATTTCTTTTGCAAAATTAAATTAGATGTAATAGTCGTTCGTTAACAAGACAAACACCAAAAGAAAAAAAAATCGAATAAAGATTCTTATTTGATTCGTGGAATCTTACTTTCGATTTGTATTGGCGAGAATATCAGTAAAAAATACGAAAATTCGAGGTTGTAAACAACTCATCCCCTTGAAAACCGATCCCATTGTTGAATCCGAGGACATGTGTTATCCCGTGAAAACACTCGAGGACTTTAGGCCCATATAGTTGATGATTAAAGAGAACGTTGTATTACATGGATAACGAGATATTTTCTGTAAGAAAGTAAGCTGCAATTGCAGGTACGTAATTACAGTCAGGAAGGGTAGATTACCAGCTCACTGATGAGGGAAGTTAAATATCTTGTCTATGGATATAAAGCAGAAATTCTGTAGGTTTGTATTGGATTGGAGTCCACATCCTTTACCCGATTCGCTTCAAACTTGGTATACGTGTTTTCTAGGATCAGAAAGGAATTACTGTCGCATTTTTAATCGATAATTTTGCTGGGTTTAAACCAAGATCGCTCAGATAGATTTCAATTATAATTACACGCAAGCTTCACTTTTATCAGTTGCAGCCTTTATTTCTTTTGAATAATTAAATTAGAAAGAATAGTCGTGCAGAGTCAATAAAATGAAAAAAAGAAAGAAAATTGAATCCAAATCAAATCAAAAAAGCGCCCGTTGATGCTCAACGGGGAGTTTTAGCTGGTTTGTAGAATGAGGACGATATTGTAAGTATGTCTTCCAAAAACCTCTTAATGCTTACATGCATACATTCTTAGCTTTAAACAAATAAAAATGCTGAAAAGCAAAAATTCCTAAATTCATTGCATGCTACATGGTGAAACGTATGGTCGTTTGTTATGCTGATCTACTCCTAAAGATATACATAAAACGCAAATATAAAATGGAAACTAAAGTAAAGCAGTTTTTTATCATACTTGAATTTATAAATGAAAGTTCGTTAAAATAATAATTTAATAGAGTCATATTAACGTTTATTAAATGGAATTTATTATTTACCATTTTCACTTTAATAATCCAGCAGCAAGCACTTGCATCACAGTATTAGAAAAACAATATCTCTTCCTGTGAAAGGCGGAAAGCTGCGATCGTAACTGACATAAGAATTCGAAATATACCATCTTTATCAATACTAATGATTATTAAAATACAAGTAGAAGATGAACTGAATTCTATAATACATGGAAAGAGGAGGAAATTTTTAAGTCGTGACCGATCAAAAGTAAAGCATTCATGTTGCTTTGATTTTACGTGACTCACCACGAATGCACGAAACCTAATGACTTACAGATTAAAGATACAGTTAAAGAATTTAATAACCAGAAATTTAAAGGAAATGGCGAATCATTACTGACATTGCGTGAAAGTAAAGAGAAGGGCAGATGAGATAAACGATCTGCACTGACACGTATCGGTAATATAAAAGGAGCTCCGAGAGTCAGGCAAGTCAGTTCAAGCTCAACATTCGATCCGCCATCGTTCATCCAAAAACCATGAAGCTACTGGTGAGTAAACCATCATAAGAAAAAGGTAAGAATATAGATTTCTACCGTCTCTAAATTTCTTCTATCTCTTCAGTCGTGTGCCCTCCTCGTGGCTCTGGTCGCCCTCGCGTCTGCCGAAGACGCCAAACAGGACACCAAACAGCACGAGAAGAGGGGTCTCTACGACCTCGCATACGCAGGAGGTCATGGCTTCGATGGCGGACACTCCCAACACGTGAACACCGTCACCCTCACCAAGGAGGTGCCTTATCCCGTGCCCCAACCCTACCCAGTCACCGTGGAGAGGAAGGTCCCGTACGCCGTCCCGCATCCCGTGCCCTACCCAGTGGACAAGCCGTACCCGGTGGCCGTGCCTAAGCCGTACCCAGTCCCAGTGGAGAAGCCGTACCCAGTGACCGTGGAGAAGCACGTGCCCTATCCCGTGCACGTTCCCGTCAAGGTCCCAGTGGCTCAGCCTTATCCCGTGGAGGTGCCCAAGCCTTACCCTGTGGAAGTCCCAAAGCCAGTGGCAGTGCCCTATCCTCAGCCGGTGGTGATCAAGAAGCCAGTGCCTGTGTACGTCCACGGAGGGCATGAAGGATACGGAGACCTCCAATCCTACGGTGGATCATCTTCCTTCGGTCATGGAGGAAGCACCAGCTACAGCAGCTTCTCCTCTGGACATGGTTCCTCCCACTCGTTCTTTGGGCACCACTAGTTGCAGAAACGAACTGAAATGTTTTACTGTCCCTTTGATTTGGAATGTTTTAATCAAAAGAAAAATAAACCATTAATCTTGTATTTTTGAAGATTATATTCACCTTATTTCCTATAATTATCTATCTTCACTCCTTTATTTGATGGTCGGTATTAAAACTGATTTTTATATCCATTTTTGCTATAAAAAATATTCTGCTAATTTGTCAGGAAGCTCAGTTTTTGTGGGAATAATATCGAAAGTAGTGCCTAATTGAAATGAATTTTTGAATATTGATCTGCTTTATAGATGAGGGTTGATAGCTATTGAGGGATTGTGTATATAATTTTCTCTAGCCATGTCAGTTATTATAACACTAAAATATGTAAGTTAGTTTCACAGCATGGTCATGGAATATTTCTTAACTTCAATTTTTCTGGATATCTATTGCTAGCGTCCTTCGTATAGTTCACGTATCTGCAGATTTGAGCATTTTTTATCTATAACAATTCATTCACTCTAATGTAAGTGAAAGTCATAAAAATAAATTTCGGAGAAGGAGAGCATGTAATTGAGAAATTTTATGTTGTCAATATTCTCAGGTAATTTCTATCTATTCATATTTCCTATCTATTCATTATTCCTTAAGATTCCTACAGATTTTAATGGATTTTCCCGCTTTCTACTAAAGTCTGTGAGGACTTTCAAACCAGTTTAGAAGTCAACTGATAATAAAGAATAGAAAACATTTATTTCAAACGCTATATAGGAGCTGAGCATTGAGAGATGGATTAATTAGTACAAGATGTCACCACTAAACGAACAGTTGAACCTACTTAAAATGAATATGGCTATACTTCGATAGAAATTAGGTAAATAGCAGTAAACCAATGGAATTTAAGAAAACATTTAATTAAACCGTATTTTACTGTGATATGTAAGTACTACCAAGTTTGATTAATATATTTAGCATAACCATATACGTTGCATGAAAATATTAAACCTATAATATTACATATAAGTAAACCTCTTTCAGAAAAATTTCCAACTTTTGGTTCATATTTTAATATGACTTTTTCTGACAATCTCTAAAGATCTTTTAACTCTAATTGAAAGCCAGTGGAGATAATATACCGAAAACTGGAAATTCCTCTCTTGACATGACTTTTTTAATGGTGATTCATGATTCAGAGCAAATATTTCGTCTTTGGTTCATCGGATATCTGTATAAAGATGTCATCAAGTTCTTGAAATGACAAACAGACATGTTCCTGTATGAACGACTTGAAAAATTAGCTATGTAGTCTGATGTTATTTTCCCCGTAGTTCCTAGTTTCTACTCAGTCAACCATTATCTAATAGCTTACCAATAATGCTAATATTATGTTAATTTTGCGCAGGGCTTCACTCCCTGGGTAATTCTCATATATATATAAGCGCTCATTGCATGATAATTCGATCCAGATTACTGGACTAAAATATCGTTATGCAGAAACATTGGGACCGCATAAGATTTCGAAATAATCGTAAGCCAACGAGAATGATTGCTGTCAAGCTCTCGCGAATGAAATATAACTCTTAACAAATATGACTCCGAGGATTTAATTGTTCGCTACTTCAATTTGGAAATAATTCGTGTATTTTGGAATAAAGGAAATAAATCCAATAAAGCTAAGACATTCTTCCTGTAATAAAGAACACATTCCAATATTGAATTTACAATTATGGTGAAATAAATTTTTCCCTCGACTGAAAATCGTCAGCAAATCTGAAAAGCAGTTCATAAATGATATGTCCGTTGTGGATATGATTTCCGTCTTCGACTCGGACTGCTCGGTTCCACTGAGCAGCTTTTGTACTCGCATAAGAGAAAACTTTCAATTTTACGCGTCGAATTCCAGAAATCTTACAGCAATAGGATTATCTTAATTGTTTAACAGATAAGATTAAGATAAAACGACCATAGATTATCTCAAGAGATACATATGAAATAGCATTGCGATAATTATGAGGTAGAATACTTTTTTGGGCTTATAAAATATTTTGAAAATAAATCTACTGAAAATTCCTTAGTTTCACAAACGTTCAAGCTAGTCGATTCTAGGTCATCACAAAACGAGTAAAAAGTATTTTTAGCTGTCCAATTAAGACAAGAAAGATGCAAAAGTTGAGTATTATTAGCTGGATAGATATAAATCATATTCTATAATAATGAGTAATAATTGTTTCAAAGGCT
Source organism: Sympetrum striolatum (assembly GCA_947579665.1). NCBI lineage: Eukaryota > Metazoa > Arthropoda > Insecta > Odonata > Libellulidae > Sympetrum > Sympetrum striolatum. The sequence goes on along the minus strand of OX388351.1, from coordinate 42,734,868 downwards.
ATGGCAACTAATTGTCAATGCACACGTTGCGTGCCTTTTGTGAAGTATAAACTATAGAATATAGAAATATATTACATATATATATTATATATATATTTACTAAATAGATAAAATATTTCTAACATAAATATTAGTGATTGAGTTAATACTAGAGGAGTGCCCGTTGATTCGCAACAGAAAAACGAATGGAATGTAAATCGAAAGAAGTAATGAAAGTTAGATATGAAAAAATTAGACATGAAAAGTCTTAAATTTATGATAGAAACAATACTTCTCTTCATAGTTGATAGGCAGGGAACTGCCAGACATTTCATTACACATAAATTGACTAATAGAGCGACCAGTTACATACACATAAGTTCATTACAGATAAATTGCAAAAATAATGTGACAATTATGTTGCAAAATCAGAGCAAAGTCTTATCTTGAATGGGCTTTAATTTAATTTCAATGTTTTCAGATAATGTTGACGAAAAATGTTCTCTCCTGATATTATTATGAACGTGGAGTGAGGAAACAGAATCAAATTGAGGGTAGATGTCCAAACCCACGGAAGTTATCTAATTTAAGCTATTTAATCGGTAGTGGTAAGAAATGCTCGCAAGTTTTTCTCGCGATCCTTCCTCAAAAACTCATCAAATCTAAATTACAAAAATAAACTACATTTCCTTTACTTGACCATTAATATTTCCGTCTAATTTGCATTATTTTAACTCGCAACCTCGAACTAATGACTGTGACTTCTGCTTTAACCTCACAGTAAGACATTGTTATAACCTCTGAAATGAAATCCAATAGAAAGGAGATGTACCAAGAAGAGCAAAACCAATTGTTAATATAAATACAGGAATTGTTCTATTTTGTCAATTTGCGATTGTATTCGGTGGTATCGGCAAATAATTGAAATTTAGAGAGATGATTCCTAAAGTTAAAATATTCGAAGATGATATTTTCATATATAGGGTTACATATCTGAAAAGATTTACAGTGTTTAATATCGGACGAAAGGCAAATCATTTACTACCAATACTTCTTTGGAGGCACATTCTATAGTGTATTTAACTGAAAATGTGAAGTAAATGAACGAAAATGACCTCAAAAGTGAAATATCAAGTCAAATGACATTGTTCGAAAATGATGTTTATCCGACGAAAATTCTTATTCATTTTATCCAAGTTTTCCTTACCTAGATATACAATCGATAATTTACGGCAATAAAAAGTTCGATACTTGTCTAGAATCTCTCGATTCTTTCGATACTTGTCTAGAGTCCCTACAATCAAAAACTACTTTGATATTTTAGAATAAATAAAACCTACAACCTACGAAAGACACACGGAAACGTATTTCTAATGAAAATATTTGATCATCTTGCATAGAACCAAAGCTTTCATATATTATAATCCAACAAACTTAATAAAGTAGCGGCAATCGTTTATTATAAACATTTAAAGAAAATATTTATGATATAACAAAATACCTATGATGATCACCATTGAGTAAAAATAAAGGCGGATAGAACCTATACTAAAACACACCAATAGATGATCTTCTGAAACATTTCTTGGTTTAGTTTCCAATTCTATATCTTTAAGTACAAAATTCGTTTTTCTTTCCAGTCAGGTATAAAAAGGCTTGTTATTCCTCACTGCCTTAAAATCCCATTTTTAACACTTCAAAGGAAGCAATCTCTATATTAATGGATATTTAAACTGTCTTTATTGAGTCATTCTTTAGCGTTAACGGCTAAAAGCACGGCAAGATGCAAAAAGAAACGATTCATTATTTATGTCGGAAAATGAGAATGAAAAAGTTATCAATTTATTAAGCTAAGTGGATATAATCTCTTGATATATGGGAAAAAAATTAATTAAATACAATGATAAACTTTAATTTCACTTAAAGAACCATAAACATTGTTGTTGCTATAAACAAAACTTGGTTGCTGCAGACGCGAAAATGCTAACGAAATTGAAAAAATAACTCGGTCGTCAACGATATTTAAGATAATAATGAGTTTTATTCCTGCCAAAATCAGAAACCAAAAAGATCTCAAACAAATTTAAAATATTATTGGCCAATAAAACTATTTAATGCCTTCAGAAATCTGGAGAGTTACTTATGAAAAATCAAATTTGAGCACATATTAAATACTCTATAAATTACGAAATTCAAAAATAAAGAGGAAGAAAACGAATACCGATAACTGTAATATGCTTAATGATTTCTTCAAACTTAAATGTACTACACTGCTTCAAAAATAACAAACTATAAACGAAGTAGAGGAATTATTTTTGAGGTGCCTACCATTCCATAATGACCTTTTCCAGACGAATTAAAAGTCATAGAACTAATTAATACGGGGAACAAAAGGCCCAATACATCGAGTCATTATTTCCGCTATGTGAAAGTGAGGATGAAGCTCGACGAAATGAAATCAGCATTAGCGAAACGTATCACAGGTATAAAAGCAGCTCCTTGGGCCTCGAAAGTCAGTGCGAGCTTAACATCTCATCCACCATCGTCTCTCCAACAACCATGAAGCTACTGGTGAGCCCATCAAAACAAGGAAAATGGTAAGAATATAGAATCTATACCGACATTGGATTTTTTTATCTCCTCAGTCGTGTGCTCTACTCGTGGCTCTGGTCGCCCTCTCATCCGCCGAGGACGCCAAACAGGACACCAAACAGCACGAGAAGAGGGGTCTCTACGACCTCGCATACGCAGGAGGTCATGGCTTCGATGGCGGACACTCCCAACACGTGAACACCGTCACCCTCACCAAGGAGGTGCCTTATCCCGTGCCCCAACCCTACCCAGTCACCGTGGAGAGGAAGGTCCCGTACGCCGTCCCACATCCCGTGCCCTACCCAGTGAACAAGCCGTACCCGGTGGCCGTGCCCAAGCCGTACCCAGTCCCAGTGGAGAAGCCGTACCCAGTGACCGTGGAGAAGCACGTGCCCTATCCCGTGCACGTTCCCGTCAAAGTCCCAGTGGCACAGCCTTATCCCGTGGAAGTGCCCAAGCCTTACCCCGTGGAAGTCCCAAAGCCAGTGGCAGTGCCCTATCCTCAGCCGGTGGTGATCAAGAAGCCAGTACCGGTGTACGTGCACGGAGGGCATGAAGGATACGGAGACCTCCACTCCTATGGCGGATCATCTTTCGGACACGGAGGAAGCACCAGCTACAGCAGCATCTCCTCTGGACATGGAGCTTCCCACTCATTCTTCGGTCACCACTAGTGGCGAACTGACATTAATTTGATTTTTTCGTTTTGACTTTATGTATGCAATGAGAAAATAAAACCAATATCCCTTAACTTTGGTGAATTCTTAGAAATATTTATTACCTCGACATTTCGTCACTTCTTTTATCGGCAAACTTTCCTTTTAAAATATTGAGTTGATTAGCTTAAACCTCTGTTATTTGCACTTTCATTTGAACTGTCAAACTTTATTTTAGATTTCTTAAATTTGTACACTTTTATATATTATTTTCTATAAAAGTTTTTCTTTTAATGTTCTCTTGCTCTATCAACCGATTGTCAGTAGATAAAGCTTCGGAATTTTTCGTTAGCATCTTCGAGTGCGGATTTAATACAATCATATTTTATAAAATACAGATTACCAACTTCGTTTATAATTTCGACTTTAAGAATAGTTATATAAAGCAAAAAAGATTCACAAAAATGTTACGTAGCTCATGACTTAAAATAAAACTTTTCACGGCTTCTTCAACTTTGTTTCGTTTAATAAATTTTCCTTTCATATATTGCGCTGTCGATATCCTGCCTTCTAAAGTGTACCTAAAGAAGTTTAAATTTGATTGTTGGACTAAACGAGACTTCACACTCGAATTTTTCCTGAAATAAAGAAAATAATCCCTTTTCAGAATCACGATTGAAAACTCAAGCGAAAATCTGTTTAAATTACCCGGACATTACCTGAGATAAAGATTACTGATGACCAATTTTGATTTTCTACCTATTCCATTATTAAAAATGGAATACAATACATATGCATATACTTTATTTCATAGCTAGATTTTTATACATATAAGCAAATTCATAACATTTTGATGTCAATGTGTAGATTAGGAAATTAAATCAATGGAGAACGGTATGGAGTCCTTTGGAGGTGCTCGATAAGGCATAGGTAACATACAACATCTTCAAAGGAAGGATTCCGGAGTTATCTGGCAACATATCTTTCCATGCAAGTTCTGCATGGTTTTAGGGGGCTCAGAAAACGGTGAAATTTTCGTAGTACAAAATTGATGGGGCCAGCTTACTTGAACGATTGTTTATTGATCATCAGGCAGCCGAATATTTCGTCCTCAAATTTTCTGCCCTGATTAAGAAAAGAAGTTCACCTCCTCAGTAAATTTTCAAGGTTGACGACCGACCTATTTCTGGAAAATAATGCCGGGTGTAACCGAATCATAAAGGAGCAGGGCCAGAACTTGGATATGCCGTTGAAGATCGAGGAAATGTTCTTCTCCTGATCAGTACTTCCGGTGACTATATGTACAAACCAATGCTAGTTTGTCAAGCTGAAAAATCTTTGTAGGGAAACAAGAAAGTAACCCTGAATGTGAGCTGGAAATCAAATCGGAGAGTCTGCAGCTTTATTTAGGATTAATTATTGCGTTGTATTCAATGTCAGAGATTAAGAGGAAGATTCTAGCTTTGAAAAATATACTGATAACTAACAATGCTCTTGGACACCCACTTACGCAGTAAAATGCGAATCAAAATTAAATCTAGATGTTCAGGCGTTACCTTTTGTCAAGCCATTGAAGAAATAAAACTTTGTATATTTCCACACTATTTTTTATTTACGCCAGTTACGCTACCGGAGTATCATCTTCCGGTACAGAAAATAATTTTCAATAGTTACAACACCACGAAGTGTTGGAGGGGAAGGAGAGGTTACGGGAATACCTTTTTGGGAAGGAAGATAAGGGGTGAGGTATGGGGGAAGGTGCGGTCGTTTGCGAGGAATCCTTTTTAAATAAAAAATAGTCTGGAAAATTTACAAAGTTTTATTTCTTCATTAGCACGCGAATCAAAATATTGAGGTACTACATCTCCTTTAAAACTCTATATCCATATTTCTACAACTGGATCAAGGAGTTATAAAAACTTTTAATTCATTTATTTATTTATTTATTTGACCCTTTATTGGCGAGGTTAGGCCCAAGTGGGCCTCTCTTCGACCTAACCTCGTATGTCGTCAGAATATGAATAATTATAAATTAAATTTAAATAAAAAGACAGAGTAGAGTGTGGGGAAAAATCTTTGCAACTGAAGGTTGCCAAAGAAAAAACCCACGCTGCGGGAAAACACCCATAGAGAAGGGGGGTGAAAAAAACCCGCGAAAACACAGTAAAAATAACAATTAAGTATAGACAATAATAAAATTACATACAGCATATACATAAATCAATGAATATACAGGAAAATAAAAATATTAGTAATTACAATAGAAAAATATAACATTTACTAAAGTGAGAAAGAAAACGAGAAAAAGAAATCGTATTAGACGAGATGCAAGTTAAACATACCCACGCAAAATTTAAACAGGAGTTCGATCCTGGGCTTCTGGCGGTGATGTAACATTACGTCTGCAATAAAAATCACTGGGGATTTATGAAATGAGACAAAGTATAGTAAAACCTTGATGCTTATACATAGAGCTTTTGTCGAGAAGTCATGATTGATTTCCATGGGCTGCCTTCAGTCGGAGATAAAATTTCAGAAATCGTGAATCTGCCGAAAACTGTTTAATTAGAGGGGAGTAATAATACGTAGAAGAGGCAGAAAGAAGAACTGTTGGAGCCCCATCAAATTCAATTTGATGGAAGAGTAGCTTGAATTGGCTGATTTCAGCGTAAACTCAGCAACGGTGACTCACTGTAGAAGAATTTCAGCGGCTGAAATTAACTATAAATGCTCTCGAGAACGTAATTAAAGGGATAGACAAAATTAAGGAATAATAAATTTGGCTGAATCTAACCTTGGAGAGAAGTTTGAAATGCCAAGATGAATTTCATGAACCTACGTCGCCTTACCGAGAGATCTATGTGTATGAAGAAAGCGGAACAGTAGATTTGCATCAAATCCTTCTTCTAGGTATGATCTCCAAGAGGCTCCTTATTTTGATTACAACAAAAGTTTAAGCGTACGCAGTTATAACTTCATTAATCATGAATATTTCTTATTTACAGTAATTGTATACAATAATTCTCATCCAACCTTTGTAATTATTCAGACATAGTCTGCCGTGGATATGGCCTTCACTAGTTTATTGATGAGCAAGCTCCTCTTTTCCAATTTCAGGATTATGTACTATTCGGTCAAAGCCCGATAAAGTAATCTATTCATCTGATGATAAATAGCAACATTAACAGCAAGAACTGGTTGTAGATTTCAGTCCCATCTCTTCGTGCACAAGCGCAAATTGCTGATTTGTAGTCATTTAACTGACGGTGGTTTTTTAAAATGATTTCGCATAAGACTGGCACCTGAGAAAAGAATATCTTTCGCATCTTTTGAAGTGATTTAAAACTGACGAAATTCTTAAATGATTTTTTTTTTAACTACTGGAAGCTTATTCTGAAAAGCAATTTGAATGAACGATAACATATTGTATCTATGAAAGTCTGATTGTAATATTATATGCTAATGATTACGAGATTATTTTCATTTACGATTCACAGTCATTGAATGTTATGAACATTTTGTGACTTAGAGGTTGAGGTTGACGGTGTAACTTGGTATTCCCTATAATAAATTTTATTTCTCATTATAAGACTTCACAACACGCAGAGATACCAAGAAATTTAACTTCACACTATGCGAATATAGAGAGTATATAAATGTAAGTATAAAATGGAAGTTGAAGTAAAACAATAATAATAAATTATTATTCAGACTTGAATAAATCAATACGGAGTCTTTAGGAAATAATAAGAAAGTATAATGGTCGATATTGATTAATTGAAAATGTTTTAAAAATTTCCAATAAAAATTCATCCATCACCCATTACATTCGTTTCAAAATAAGTAAAATTCATACTTTTTCTTCTTGGCAACATAAATAAATTACAGAAGGATGGTAGCGTATATAACTTCGTGAATTGTATACAATATTCCCAAAAAGCAGTAGGTAAATTACGGACAGTTTCGCTGAGGAATAACCGTGTTTTGTAACAATTTTAAGATGGATAACTTTTTCAGTTGCTGAAACTTAAAAATAATCTAATTCATCTTACTTTAAAATTACGAAATTCAGCGCAAATTCCAGGCATTCTAACAACGCGAGAACAAAAAGGAGATAAATATCAAATTAAGGGATTAAATAAGCAGAAACGCTCAGGAAATGCCAAAGATTTGCTTCAATTACGAGAAAGTTAGGTGAAGGGATGATTGAGATAAACGGTCTGCACTGAAACGTGTCGGTAATATAAAAGTAGCCGTGAGAGCCAGGGAAGTCAGTTGAGGCTCAACATCCGATCCGCCATCGTCCATCCATCAACCATGAAGCTACTGGTGAGTTCGTATGCAGTAAAGGTAAGAAAATGGAATTTATTATGTCATTGAATTTCTTCTCTCTCTTCAGTCGTGTGCCTTTCTCGTGGCTCTGGTCGCCCTTTCGTCTGCCGAAGACGCCAAACAGGACACCAAACAGCACGAGAAGAGGGGTCTCTACAACCTCGCATACGCAGGAGGTCATGGCTTCGATGGCGGACACTCCCAACACGTGAACACCGTCACCCTCACCAAGGAGGTGCCTTATCCCGTGCCCCAACCCTACCCAGTCACCGTGGAGAGGAAGGTCCCGTACGCCGTCCCTCATCCCGTGCCCTACCCAGTGGACAAGCCGTACCCGGTGGCCGTGCCCAAGCCGTACCCAGTCCCAGTGGAGAAGCCGTACCCAGTGACCGTGGAGAAGCCCGTGCCCTATCCCGTGCACGTTCCCGTCAAGGTCCCAGTGGCTCAGCCTTATCCCGTGGAGGTGCCCAAGCCTTACCCCGTCGAGGTGCCTAAGCCGGTGGCAGTGCCTTACCCTCAGCCGGTGGTGATCAAGAAGCCAGTGCCGGTGTACGTCCACGGAGGGCATGAAGGATACGGAGACCTCCACTCCTACGGTGAATCATCTTCTTTCGGCCATGGAGGAAGCACCAGCTACAGCAGCTTCTCCTCTGGACATGGATCCTCCCACTCATTCTTTGGGCACCACTAACGGAGTAATTTCACTGATAAATTGTTCTTTATTCTATAGAAAATCACGAAGAGAGCACCAGTAACAACAACTTATTTGGACACACTTAAATCACGCCTTTACTTTTTCGTTGGAAATTAATAAATACTTCCTAAGATTCTTCACCTTGCACTCGATGTTTGGAGAAATGACTGTTTCGATGTAACCCATGGTATTTATAAACCTCTCAGTAGATCATAAATGTTTGCCTTATGATAAATTACTGTGTATTTTCGAATTTTTTAATAAGTATTTTGTAATGTATTTTGTATTTTATCGATGAATTTACTGTCGTTCATCAAGTGAAGCATCCGATAAAATTAAGTAATAAATTTCTGTACTTGAAAATCGAGTGAAAGTTTTCTGAAATATTTGGCGTTTTCCTCTCAAAATATCAAATTCTGTAAAAATATTTTCCGTCTCTCAAGACCAGCGAGAATATGACGTAGAGATAATATCTTCGTATAGACATTACTTCGGATGAATTTCTAGATCTAAATATTTATGGCTAATAATTTGGCTGTTGTGCAGTCAAATCTTGTAAACAAAGTCGTGAGTAAGCGAGTTATATTTACGATATTTTAAAGCCATAATCTTATCATGAGTAGTTCTACTATCGATCATACTTCGCCCCACGGAGATATGGATCTAATGATAACGATGTAAAAAGTTAGTTTGATGAAAACCTTGCAGAAAGGTATACAGTTTGAACTGGTCGTAGACAGATATGGATTGACCTGTTAAATATGTGTGTTTGAGGATATTATAACCGTCAAAGAAGCTAAGATGGCCTCAATATACGATATTACAAAACCTGCTAAAGACATTATATCACACGTCATTGGACTCTTCACGTCAGTAATCAAATTATTTTACTCTCTTATCATATTGCCATTGAGGTAAGAGAAGTAGCAAGAGTTGATTCTGATATTCGAGTACAGAATATTCAGAATCGGCTCCTAATTATTGATTTTCTTTTTCCAGGATCATCAAAAAAGTTCCATATCCTATATTAGCGGCCTTTATGATTGGATTTGGTTTGGGTTTACTGCATGAGTTTTAATATTCTATTTTATCCAAGACTACTACAACCTTTGTGTGTTCTAGCGTAAAAAAATTTGGATACTACAATGTAAATGGAAAAGAAGCCTGTAATTAGTAAACAAAATGTTCTATGCAAGATGAAACAAATAAAGATTGCTTTCTCCATTACTATACACTGACATTAACTGCCTGAAAATAGAAGCTCAAAATGATATGGATGAAATAGATAAGTTGTAAGGCAGTGAAAGTTATTAGGAAAAAGCTAACAGATATAATGGAAATGTTCTTGTAATGCAAAAAGACTGGAACTATAGCACAAGGAATGTAAATTTGCAAATACTGCATTCCTACGATAAGTTTTAACTTCACCAGATACCTTCATTCAATCTGGGTTTCAACATGAGAAACTCCTTTGCTTGGAGAGCAGCTACAAACCAATCTTCATATTGCTATTTTTCATGAAGTAGTGCACTTGTTAATGGAATAAAATAGGTCTCTATTAATATGATTCTTCTGTTGCTTCTACTAAAGCATTTTATAAGATTATTCCTCCTCACCTTTTATAACTGCACATCAAGTTAGTGAAATACGAAGACAAAACCAGAATGATACAGATTCGGAGTTGACCTTGAGGTAATTACTTATGTGAAAAACCTCCATATTAAAAAAGTTTTACTAAACCACAAAATACTGATACATCTCAACCATGGCCTAGTAGCAAAACTACATCATCCTATACAGGAGATGTTACTTCTACTATTGAAGTATAGTTGCTGTGTATTAATATTTTGTACTTGGTAAAGTGCTTTTTATATCTAGGAGGTATTTAACAAAACCAACATTTCAGTAATTGATTTAAATTGATAAAATTGTGTCTCTGGGTTACAGTATCATGCGATAATACAGTTACATGTATACGATACATAAAGTAAACACACATGGATATAATTTTAGGAAGGGTTCCAGGATAGCCAAGTGTGTTGCATGTTCTCATGATCATAGTTGTCCAGAATTTATTCGTAGACTTCAGACAATGATTTTGATAACCTTCTCTTTTTCTAATTTTATTTTTTGGAAAATTTTGTCATTCTAGGATTTCTTGGATTTATCAGCAAACAGTGACTTACTTCCATAAATTTAGCAATCTGAATAATATACTGATAATATATTGCACATGAGGAATAGGTAAAAGGAATGTAAAGATTCAAGTTGAAGAAAGAAGAAACTATGATGATACACCATATGAAAATCCATCCTTTTTGGATAAATGCCAACTAAATGTGATTACTATTTATACTTAATGTTTCCTGAATCTAATATTCCATAAATTGTTGCTTTCACCCAAATTTCCTCTTTCACCTTCAAGAAATTTGAAAACCATCTAAACATAATATATGATATTCATTTTTTGCTGGATCAAGATTGTGGTATTTTATTAAGATTATCTTACATAGTTATAAATTTCATAGAAACAAGTTGACATTTATTAAATATTGGAAAGAGATATTAAGATAGAGGAACTCTAATCGAATATTAATAGCTGTATTTCTCGATAATCATTCATAAAAAGTTTCATTTTCTGTTCTTCCTCTGAAAACTACAAACCAAGCTTCTGAGATGAATTTCTACAATTAGTTGTTTACTCATGCTGTTAAAATAGTAAATGTAAACTAATTTATAACCTCTTCACTGACCCTTGGCAAACATTCCACTAGTTTCCATGAGATTTCATACCCAGCTAGGTAAAAGCCAAGCAAATTTGGTTGATGAGAGAATTTTTGAAAATTTTCACTGTATGCTATAGATTAAATTAAAGAAGGAGGGACACTAATATTAGCTCCTTAAATGACAACAATTTACAACAATCAGAAGAAATAATAATATAATTATTATGTGATATATGACAATGCTACAATTGTGATAGTCATAAGATCAATTCATTAATTCTAAACAAGAGTAAAATAAGCTATTGTTTTATATTTCTTAGGGATACAGTAAAATTATTATAGCAAATGCTTATTACTTGGAAAAATTGACTGAAACTACATATTATGTATGTAGTTTAATCTTGTCTACAGCTTGACTCCCAAGATATAAGGCAATTTTCTCTTTCTTAAATTTCTTAATTTTTTGTTCTACAAAAATTACAGCAATTATTCCCAAAAAGTTTTTGTTTCTTAAAATCCTTAGCCCCTCTCAGCCACTGTACTATAGGTGTTACCAATATACATTTTATCCTGAGCAACTGGGGTTGATACCTCAAACCCTATTGCTCTCTCTTAAATTTGCACTGTTAAGTTTATTAGAAGTCATTAATATTTTGATTTTGACTGAATACTAATGGGAAGTTTAAAGTCTGACGTTATAGAATCAATGCATAAATACATGAACAATCAAATGGGGGAAAATTTGGCAGACAAACATGAGAGGTCATATCACAAAATCTAGCTTATACTGATGATGTTGATATGATGTCAAGGAGACTCAAGTGCCTAGAGGAAGGACTGGAGAGATTAGAGATGGAGGAAGAAGTTGGACTTAGAGTAAACTGTGCCAAAACACAATATTTGTTCTCTTCAAGGAAAAGTACAACTGGAAACGACAAATTCATTGAATTGAATGGGAACAAATATGACATGTGATAGGTTCAAGTATTTGGGAGTGTTAGTGACAAAGGAGAATTATATAAAAGAGGAAATAAAATCTAGGATAAAAACTGGCAATAGGGCTTACCAAGTATTGAAGGTAATGAAATCAAGGAGCCTAAGCAGAAATTTAAAAATTAAAGTCTACCAAACAGTGATAAGACCTAGTGTAATGTACGGCTGAAACATGGATGATCACTTCTCAAGATGAAGATTTGCTAAACAGAGGGGAAAGGAAAGTGCTAAAAAATATTTTTGGTGCAGTTAAGGAGGAAGGTTGTTGGAGAACACGGAAGAACAGAGAACTGGAGAAACTATATCAACAGCCTAATTTGGTGTCAGAAATACAGAGCAATATATTAAGATGGTTAGGACATGTCGAAAGGATGCCTAAAGACAGAATGGTCAAGAAATATACAAAGGACGCACAATTGGAAGAAGATTGAGAGGACGGCCGCAAAAAGATGGCTGGATGATGTAGAGGACTATCTAAGGAAGATGAAAGTTAAAAGATGGAGAACTAATGCATGTGATTGCAATTCCTGGACTAATGTTGTCAGAGAGGCCAAGCCCCTTCCAGGGCAGTAGCTCCAAGGCCAACCAAGCGGTAAGTAACCAAGAGGTAAGTAAGTAAAGAGGTAAGTAAGTAAACATGAGAGGTTAATATCCCATCCTTTTCAATTATCAGGTTCTTTACGTTTTTATTTTTTTATTATTTCAATATATAGAGCTATAATTCAAGGAAAGCTATTCTGTAGAAGTTTCTCCACTCCTCAAGTAACATCCTACAATCAACTGACAATAAATACCTTTCCAGTGCATAGGATGAATTAGTTTTCTTCATTGAAATTTATAATTTTTGTGTTCCATCTTACGCTCAAGTATATATGGTAAAAAAACAGGAAAGAAAATTGTTCTGTTCCATTATATTTATACTGAAAGGAGTTTCTCAGTAAGAGTAAATTTTATAAAACATCTTTTTTTTCGATGCATTGCATTTCCATGTTAAATCAACATCTTTTTCTCTTAATTAATGGAAGGTATTAAAAAGGATATTAAAGATAAACTTTCGAATTTACCACCATAACAACATTTCTGCAGGAAGATAATTCTTATTTGCAGCGATACATCAGGTTTTGAAAAAATACTTACATCCCACTTTTATTTATACATTGTAATTAAAACCCTCTGATAGTGCTATTGTCAATACCTACTATATAACTGTTACCCTCTTAAATATGAATGTAGGTCAATCAGGCAAATCAAGCTCACATTATTTACACCCTGGTGGTATTATTTCTCTGGGGCTAGTTTAACTGAATTTCTAATGAAAATTTTCAAGAGGAGCAAATTCTAATTATTCAAAGTTTTTAAAACACCCATCTTTAATATCTATCTTTATAACTAATTTTAGAATACAATTATACATAAAAACTCAATTTTGATTGAAATAAAGTAAAGACTGCCATCCTTAACTTTCATGCTAATGCAGGGAAAGTTTGGGAAACATGTTACTTATAGTAAAGTTGTAGCTACCTTGAAACGTTCGCAGAAAAGTACACTTTCCATTAAATGTTTGTTGTATTTTATATTACTATCAATTAATAAATTTGAAATTCTTTGAAAGTACTCATATTTAGTGTATCCAATAACTTTACGAATGTGTAGAACTCTCAGAATCAAGACTTAGAAAATCCTGCGAATTGAAAAAGAAAAAAAATTAGATAATATACGTAAGAAAATGAAAGTTTACTGTTTTAGTTAAGCAGAAAATGTTTTTTAAACGACTCCATTGCCTTTTGAAATGCGGAAGTTAGTATAAGCAGTAGTTTTGCACTTTCGAATTTCATAATACGTTCTAATTTTAGGATGAAATTGCAGTCTTCTTAAAAAAATGATTCCTATATAATTATACATCGTCGTAGTACTCAGTAAAAAAAATTCATCTCTAAAGAAAGAAATTTCCAAAAATGTTCAATGAAATGTGCTTATAGCTTTAGCTCTAACACTTTAGAGCTACTATATAGAGAATTCCAAGAAGTATTCCCAATACCACAAGGTCATCAAGGGTAATGGGGCGAACCATCCACCAATGCTATGACTTGTTGACAACAGTAGAGGTCTGCATGGGCCGGTCTCGGGCTGGATAAGCAGTCAGTCTATCGGGCTCGGGCTGGGCTTGGGCCCATGGAAAATTCGGGAACGATAGAGTTATTCGTTCTTAAAGAACGTTAGTTTCTTGCTTAGCGGCAAAAGCCTCTTAAAGTTGTAACGCAATGCTTAAACAAAATGCTCGGTCTTCGTGAAGGGTTAAAAATGTATTTGTTCACAATTCACAAAAATTTATTACAGGGCGATTTATGGAAAGTTCGGGCTCGGGTCGGGCTAGGGCTCAACGACGAACGGGCCGAGCCGGGCTGAAATTTTCGGCCCATGCAGATCTCTAGATAACAGGGATCACCACCGTGGCCCCAATACCAACACTTTTAGTAGAACTCTTCATGAAGTGGCCAAGATGGTTGAAATAATTAGCACTGCCGCTGTCAATCATATCTCGTAATAACTTTCATGTTCTCACAGGCATGGAATAGATTTGAGAAACTACGGCCTTTACCGGTCAAGGTTAATTACTTCCTAAGCAAATGCCGTCACTTTGTTTGGTTTCCCAAGCTCGTAAGTTTTGTCGAATATGAAATAAAATTTAAAATACTCTTTTACAGTTCACTATGCGGATAAAGTCGTTTCCTTATTGAGAATTTCGATATCAGACTATTAGAATATAGGAAATACGCAACTTAAGTGCGGCCGGATGGTTTCTTATGCAGCCAAATGGAACATACATTCCGATGTTAAGAAGTTCTCAAATCCGGAATTATACCACGTTTTACGTAAAAGCAAATTATAGATGCGTTTTCCTTTATCGCTCATGAAGAATACTGCACTTTTTTCAGGATAAGTTTTATTTATTTAAGCAGGAGTTTTCTAAATAGCGGTCCTTAATTCGATCTTGTGGAGGCTGAGCGGATTTCTCGTTATTTTGTATTTTGAAGGAAAAGTTAACAACTAATTGCCTTTCAAACATCTAAGTTATAGAAGTATTAAACTCACTATTTTCGATAATCGATCAATGAGTAAAAGTACAGCGAAGAACTCTATGACCCGCGAAGTATTTAAAGTTGCAATAACGTCCCACCGGAGGTAAAAGCTTTGACATTCCTGAAACAGGAACATTTCAGATATCTGCATATTAAACTGACCTTAAACTCAAAAATCAGATTCTGCTAAATTGAAAAATCAGTACGCTAACCTTGACGCCTTGTCAGAGGTGAGAAATTTCAATATACGTAATGCGAGTTACGCACCCATTCTTTCGATTAAAATTCCTTTGTAAACTACAGAACGCAAAGCGAATTACCTTCACGAGATGCTACTTTCTTCGCTTGCTTAACCTACCGAGACTCCCTTTTACAGTCGACACGCTATGAATCCTGTAGTCACGCTTCGTACCCGCTCTGATCCCGACTGTCTTGGAACAAAGCGCAAAAAAAGATCGCGGCTTTTATTCAATCTCCGTAAGCAGCCAGATCCGGCCGTTTTCCTGCCGAGCAGAATTTTTCGGGGCGGTCATAAGGAAAGTCTTCCTAAGCAAAGGTAAGAAAAAGCGACTTTTCTAAAAAAATATGGGTCGATTTCGCGAAGGTGCTCATTCGATGTCCTGGGAGAAGTTAATTGATAATGATAGAATCACTAGGGACTAATTCGCCCCAGGTGGAAGATCTCCGACCGACCGAGGATTTTTGAACATTCAAACGGTTTAAACCAGTGGTCGGCAAACTCATTAGTTAAAAGAGCCAAATATCAACAGTACAAATAAAAATTTCTTTTGAGAGCCAAATTATTAAAACTTCTGACTATTCTATCTTTTACTGTTTTGGCAGAGAAAGGCAACTCGACATTTTTTAGAATATCTGCATTGTTCTTAAAATCCCGAAATAGCTCCCGAAATGCATTCATAAAACAACTTCATACATGTATTCTCCCTCTGTATATGGTTTTCCTTTCTTTGCAATCGCATGACTAACCAGAAAACTTGAAATATTAACATTGATGGAAGATTGCATCCAATAATTAAATACAGAACTTGATTTTTCTTGACTCATATTGACCAAATTTTATTTCATGTTTTGCGCTGATTTTTCCTCAAAAAGTTTGGAAGGCCATTTATGTTTTGAATAAATGCGAGTCACAGTCCAACTCCATGTTCAATAAGAAAACCAGTCATCACGAAGTTCAAATCGCACTGTACAAGATATTTTATATAAGAGCCACACTCAAGGAGTCAAAGAGCCGTACGCGGCTCGCGAGCCGCCGTTTTTCGTCCACTGGTTTAGACGAAGTGAATGACATTGCAGTTCTTGTAAACAACAAACGCGATATCCGAAAGGCATAGGCGAAGCACTGTAGGAAAAATAAAAAATAGCTAAAACAGATGGCTCTTTCCGCAGTCTATTAGAGAAGCTGATAGGGTAGATTAGGTAAGGATGTTGGTGTTACTACACCCCCTGCCATACACCACTGGCAGCTCGCGAGGTACCATACAGTCCGGCAGATAAGACGACCTCCAGATAAAACAAGATATGAATTTTTGTCAAAGTTCAATCGTTTTGGCATATATATGTTCTACAAGACGATCCTCAAACAATCAACGGCCAATGATATTAGTATAGACCAGCGATCATCATCCAGATAATGACACTGGAATTTTGTCCTATTTGTAAATTTTTGATGAACCATAGTTTTTCTTGCATCTGGCAGCACTGACTTGCGATTGCTGCAAACATTCGGTCTGATTATTTTGTATCTTTCCTAGAAGACCACCGCAGATTTTGAGGAACTTTTTTTTATTCAACTATCATCTTACCTGCGAAAATATACAGTAGCTATCAAAATCCAAATCTAAACGTCAAAAACAAATCTGAGGTATATTTTTCCGTATATCTTTACCAAGGCGTTAGAATTTTTTCCAGATCCCAACTCACCCACCATAAGGTTTACCTCAATGGTGCATAAACTTCAGCCATAAAGATTGCACATCTCCGGATCACAAGTACACTAGCGTTTTTATGAATAGCATTCAGAGGATATTTAAATATGAAACTGATGGAAACGTGTCCACAGAATTTATTAGAAAATGTTAAAATTAAACCTTACGTGACCTGTAACATTTAAGCTGCATAAAAGAGCCATCTGGATTCTAAAATGGCTTTGCTTACCCATATAATATCAAATTATAACTCTTCTTCCTTCAATTAGTTTTTGTATTTCATAAACTAAAACTCATGTAAATTGTAAAAATGCTGAAGAATACATTTAATTATTGCATCTCACTGTAATCGTTCACTTTACTTTAATTAGATAATTTGGTTAAGAGACAAAGGGTATCCTATGATATCATGAGTTCGCTTTCATACTGAGAACACTAAAAGAAGTTAAAATTTAATATTTCATCATACTTTCAAAAGAAATAGTCCCCTGAAAGTAGCAATATTTTCATCAATTTTCTTTTTATTTGTATGTGCGATGAATATTTGTGGGAGCATTACATTACATATGTTTCTTTCACCCCCTGTAAAAGTTTCATTATACTATACTACAGTTAATTTTGGATAACAATTCTAATTTCACTGCTGTCCCTTAAACATATCTACTGGACCATCTACATGTCAAACTGACTGCCCATGGGCAGCATGCATTTTTTGTGGCCTGGAATAACTGTTTAAATAAAAGCAATGCTACATCAATAGTATAGCTTTTATTATTTATTGAATTGAATTCCCTAAACTATATAATACACTTTAATTACCCTACCCATATTCCTACTTTCTAACTTCAAAATGAAATTTGCAAGTAAGATGAGGCCCATGAGAAAAAGAGTAAATGGCCTGTTGTCTGAATGAGTTTGGCATGCCTCTAGTAAACTATAGTGGTAAAAACTAGCTAGCTAACGATAAGACTTAATGCTTGACTCCCTCTTATTAATTACAATAATATATACAAGTAACTTGTCGTGAAATATCCTTTTTAGTAAAATGGAGCCAACAACAGCCATGCAGTCAGAATGTTTATGGCAACCCATAGACCCATACCATCTGACATGGCTTGGAGCAGTTCTCATTGTTTGCGGTAAGTAAAATAATCCACTATTCTTTCGATAATAATTATATTCAATCTAAATTGTATTAAATTATAAGTCGGTTTTAAATAATGATGGAAATAAGTGTTAATAAGATGATCTGATATTATAACATCAATATGAAACATTGAAGTTCAACGATACACAAATATACAAACTCAAAATGATAAATATACAAAGTCAAAGATATGTAGAGGTTCACATGGGGTTATATATCTTCTGAGAACATTAGCCTGGGCATAAAGGTAATTCATAAGGATGTCAAACAAGAAAAGGGATTCATTAAATCACAGAATATTACTGGTGAAATTATATTGAACAAGCTAAGAAATTCGTAAAAGGATGAAATTTTATTTAAACTAATTAACTAACAATTTAATCACAAATAAGGGTATTTCAATCAATGCATATGACAAAAAGAAGATTTTCTCAAAGACTTCAAGTCAAGTCAAGTTATTTTTGTTAATGTACAAATTTTAATAATTGATCTTAAAGCTATGGAGGCTTAAGATTGACTTCCCTCAAAATAAAAGTTCGCATTTAAACTTTGCTGTTCTATCTACCAATAATTTTCACATGATAACAAATTGTAACTTTTGAAGATTTTCATTCACAACTGTCTCCAAAATAACTGAGTAAGACTTTCACTGACAAACTATTTCGAATGATTTAGGTATCCTAGGATCTGCAGCTAACGGCATGCTCAGTGCTGGATGTTTACTGGGAATTGGTATTCCTGAAAGTAGAGCTGACCAAGGACACAGATTGCTATTATTAAATTTATCAGTTGCATCTTTAGGGACACTGCTACTGGCTGGATTCCCTTTCACAGGTCCATCACTGATATATGGAAGGTTGGTGTTTAACCATTCATTACCTTATCAAAGAGTTGCATTATCACACAAATTTATCCTTCACATTTCAAACTTAGTTACCCTTCTATGAATATTTCTGTTGAGATAAATATAACAAGTATAAAGGAAGGTTAAATGTTAGGTAGATAATAAGTAGTAAGGAAAAAGGTTATAGTAGGTTTGCAAGCAAGGTCATGCAAACAGAAAAAATTTAAAAAATTCCCAAGCGGAAACAGTAGTAAGTTAATCACATACTGTAAGAAGACAAAATCCTTTGTAAAATAAATAATTTGAAAAAGAGAATAACCAAGATAGATGTATTATCTACTTATTATTGTACTAGAAATTGAGAGTAGAATTTCATATTAGAATGATTTTTTCTTTATCAACAACTACATTAATATTTAAGGTGGATCTTTGGAAATGGTTGCTGCCAGCTCTTTGCATTTCTCAGACAAATGTTTCGCTTTACACAACTCTCTGCATTAATGCTCCTGACTGCAGAGCGTTACTGGCTATTTTATGTCATCACCAAAGGTAAGCTGTTTACCAAAAGTCATAAAAGGAGCATAACTCAAAACAAAAATTACAAGGCCCCTTCTGATCCAGGTAAGTAATGTAAGTCATTGATAAAAGTGGCCCCTCTCCTAAGCTCCCTTTCAATGAAATCACATGCATCTATTTCATAAGTTTGTAACACTATTCTTATATATGTTATTTCAGAGCAAACACGGATGATGTCAATCAAAGGATGTGCATGGATCATAGTGTCATTCTGGGCACTGTCAATAATATTTGCAGTTCCTCCTCTGGTTCACTGGGGCAGGTTAGATACTGTAAATATATTTTTTGCCTATTTCTAAGTGCTTAACATTCTGAAAGTAATTGGTTATCAAGGAATACCATAATAAATATTAAAACTGAAACTTTAAATGCTCTACAGCTCTAATATGAGGATGTATTAAATATTTCATCATGATGACTAAAACAGAAAGACTTCTTGAAATAAAAAGGTGCACTTTCCCTACCATACTACAGAAAGCACAAATTATTTTAAGATCGATAAATGGCTTTACTCACTTGATATGTGATCAAATTTAACTGATCCAAACTGTCTTAGTGTTGACCAATAGAATTCAGGGGCAATATTACAAATAGACTAAAGTGAAGTTGATAATTTGGGGATATTTTTGTATCTTTGTGGTAGTTACCACAGTTAAATTCAGCAGCATGCAAACTTGGTTATCCCCAGGATGAATTAGGCACTTGATACTAACAAAAAACATCCAGTGATATATGGTGGAATTTCATTAAAGAAGTTTTGATAGTAAAGATCCTTTCCTACTTAAAACTGCTCGAGTTTTAGCATCAGTGATGCTTATAAGAAATTTGAAACAGGAATAAATTTTCAGTAAATGGAAAGATGAAAAAAATTACTCCTATAATTACAATATCCAAGTTACCATTTATTTCATCTTGATTAATTGGCATGATGTTTTCCCTGCGCAGTTCCATACTATGTATGTATTCCTCTGATCTAACCACTTTAGACACTGTAGAAAACATCAATTCTCCTTCCCAACAGCATCCAATCAATTTTCCAAATCTAAAATAAATACTGACTAAGGAATACATGTGCTAAGGTATAGCTACCAAAATATAACTCAAATTTTTGCCAAAATATTTCAAATGCAATTTAATTGGGAATGAATCACACCATTATAAACAATGGAGCATTCTATTCTTGCTCAGTATTGTCTTCCTAGACACGAGAACTAGCTACAACAATGACTACTTAGTTATACGATAATAAAAAATTTTTTGTATATTGGCTAAGACTAGAGTACATATGTGATGAATTAAGAAGATAAAAGGTTGATTAAAAAGGCAAAATAAGAAAAGAATTTCCCTTTAGGTATGCCTGTGATAGCACCAGAACAACTTGTGAGTTAGACTGGCAAATGACTAATAATAACCAGGTGTCTTTCAACTTATTTTATCTTGGATTTGGTGTAATACTCCCAACAGTAATCATGTACGTATCAATGTTGAAATTTTAGAGGTAGAAATTTTATTTAAAAATAATGTATTGATGTAAAAACATTTCTCTTACAGCTTCACCTGTTTATGGCGCTCACATAAAATGCTAAAATCACTCTCAATTGAAAGCAATGACTTTGGCGTGGACACTATTGGACAATATTCCATCACTAAGGCAAGAATATTTTACATACACTGCTCATGAGTATTTACAATATCTTATCCTGGATTGATTCCTGATTTTTATTTTGAACCTAGGTGGTTATGTACATAGTTGTGGGTATGTACCTAGCATGGTTACCTCGTGCACTATTGGTATTTTTGACAATGGTTTTAGGACCCGAGGCAGGAACGAAAGTGCCAGACATGTTGAAAATTTTATCACCTATTTTTGCAGAGGTATGTGCCAAGAAGGAAAAATCATAACTATTTGGGTGTCATAAAACACACTAATTCAATAAATATGCTATTTCAGGCATCTACGATAGTTCCTCTGATTGTGTATGCTGTATTGGGAACTAACATACGTGAAAACATGTTGAAAATGCTCAAGAAAAGAAGTTCATTTAAGGCTAGGCATGGGATGATTAGACTGCGTTCAACATCATAGTATTAGTAAATTTTGAACCATATTGTTTGTATTTAATTGAATATTTTTAGACCCTCATTTATAGAATAAAAGTAATTAAAAAATAAATTACCTTGTCTGTGAGACTATCTTCTGATTCTTTTGTGTTCATAGTAAATTAATGTTTATATAGGAGATACGAAAGTAAGGTATTTTTAACTTGATCTAGACCAGGATGAGCTACAGGTTCATACTTTTGGAAGGGACCCATTTGGAAGAATGTATGTATATATTTAGGAAAGAAAAAGACATAAATTGAATAAATTCATGGCTTTCCTTCCAAATGTTTCATATCTATGTGGGGAGTATGTTGAGTTCTTTTTTCCCAATAGCCCCAAAATATCTATAGTAACCTGCACATATGTAGTACCAAGAAGGACAAAACACAGGCAATATCTTAAACAGCAGTTGATTCTGAAAGAGGAAATTGAAATTGACAAATAGCAGACTAAGAGCATTAAACTAGGTAGTAAATACCAGGATATTTTTCTTTACTAACGAAAAAACAAAGTAAATAAACAAACTGTTAAGTCTACAAAGCCATTTCAACTCAATATTCAATCTGATATTTGCTCAATGAGTAACTTTTTTTAATCAGACAAAAACAAAGACAACATTCGTTTCAAGAATATAAGTACACTCCTGGCCAAAATTAACGCAGCACCTCCCTAGCGATCCTTACGGCCGGTGCTGCGTTAATTTTGGCCAGGAGTGTACATACAAGAAGATCACTTTCAGTTAAGGATTAGCAGGACCACATTTAAGGAGAAATATTCAGAAAGGAATAAAAGGATATAGGAAAAAAGATTAATATAAACACAAATAACAGAAAGAAATAAAATATATCTCTAAATAACCACCGATGAATATTCTTTGTAGAATGTTGTTGTATATCAAAAGGAAATCATCCACAAGTGAAAAAATTTTGCCAATGTAAAAGGCGACTGGCACACTAGAATAGAATAGTATATTTACTGAACACAATCAAAAAACACAAATGGATACATTACATACATACAAACATTTTATGGTATGGTAAGATACTGGCGAGTTAAGGAATAGAGCATGCAAAGCATGCAATTGTGACCACAATTTAGTTCGCAATAATACAGGATTTTACAGAAATATGTCTCTAAATTTTTGCATTAGGCAGATAACAGAACATGAAATTGCTTTACCTTTTCGGTAAGGTATTGAAGATTCCCAGACACCAACCTCTCATGCTACCGCTCAATGTGCTCAACTTCTCAAAGAAGAAAAACAATACAAACCTATAAACAAAGTTTGATTTTAATTGAAGCTTTAACAAAGTTCGACAAACTTCCTTAATGGTCGGATGCACACATCCAGATGTATGTCCGTACAATTTTTCGCAGTAAAATGTTCATAACTGCAAATGCTAAAATCTCATCTATATTGTCTTCCATTTCATTTAAGAGGGCATAAATTCTCAATGTATTCTCGTAGAAAAATATATGAGCTTGAATTCAACAATCAATATGGGCATGAGCCGTGCATAACCTAGAAATTTTAGAAAGCATTCGTGCTTTTTAAAAACATTCGAATCAGAAACCATAAGATGACAAAAATGAGAGTATTTATTGAACCCTCCTTTTGGTGTTAGACTTGACTTCATAGCACAATTCTTTCTTGTTTGAATTTTCAAGTTACAGAAGGCCAGCAACCTAAAAATATGAACTTTACATGCATTTCTTTCAAGAAACGTTAGATAAAAAACAAATTCATTGTGCAGGCAAGAAGTTTCAAGTACCTAGAAGATCGATACGCACAGTTCTGAAACTTTGCAGTGAATACAATAATAAATAGTCAGGAACTAAAAAGGAATGCAAAAGAAATTTACCATCTGACCAAATGTGTCATTTTTCACTCCTCAGAATTATGTAAAATTAGGATGTGAAAAATGGGAACATGGAAAAATAGAATCTACATTTGAGTTTTGCTTGAATGTCAACAGGCAGCCTTGTGTTGCATAATATTGTCATATTAAACTGTCGTGCACTCAAATTTCTGAACAATTTAATGAATGAACATATTTACAGAACCATAAAAAGTGTCAAAGTTTCACTTTACTAAATTGATTTTCAATAAAGCTTTTCTTTACAAGCAAAAATTCTTTCCTAACCTGACCTTAACCCTTACAAAATGGAATTCAATTACATCCAAGTAAACAATTTAGTCCTCTTAATCTTGAAAGTCAATTGTAAGGCCTACAAAATGTTTGCGGTGGTTATTTGAACAAACTGTCAACCTTAAATGAATATGGAAATTTAAAATTTTCACATTATTTTGCTTCTTTTAAAGAATTAACATTAATTGATATTCAAACTCCAATTTGATTTATAACTCACAGGTATTTGAAGTACTTACAGATATTTGAACTTAGAGGTGATACTATGCTGTTCTGAAATATTCAAAATGGTATCGAGTAATCAACTCAAGCCTCAAATGTAAATGTCATTGTGCTCTTAAGAAGGTCTAAACAGTTTTATCATCAGAAAAAATGGGTCAATTACCTTTGGATGACTTTATTATTTTACATAATTTAACTTTTATTCTTTCACATACATCAAAATTTTATGTGAGCAGTAAAAAAGTTATCTACAAAATTTCCTCCCTGAACAGGGAATACAACAATTTCAAAATGAAATGGCTCAAATTACTATGGATTCATAGCATTTAATTTGTACGGTTCAGATTTTGGGTCAAATAAATGAAAACATAAAAAATAAATTGTGTTAAACAAAAGGTATAAAGAAACCCTTCTTAAAAAGTAATATGTAAAACAGTAATAGAGAAAATTATACAAAAAGAAGCACTATCATAGTGCAAAAATCAAAAGACTTACTGAAAATCTTGGGAAGAAATAAAATTATAATTTACATCCATCTTCATCACATTTTGTACGGAGATTTCCAAATCTGTAGCTTCTTGTCCAAACTTCCAACATATATCTGTAGATATAGACAAAAAATCTTGTAAAATTATATCGCAATCTAGTTTTAACACGTACATTACTATGACAAGATATTATTTTCATAAGTAAGAGGACCAATTTGAATTCAATTTATAAAAAGTAAGAAAATCTTGCCACTGGAAAGACAAAGATAGGCCAAAGTAGAGACACTATCGTTGAGCTTCAATTCATTCTCTAAGAATAACCAGCATATTTGACAAATGCAAGCAAAAAGTCTTACCTGAAGAAATAAAACAGTAAAATAACACACAAAACAGAAAAATGTATATATTTTTTCCCAATCCACCCACGAAAGTGTTATAAAATGAATATCACTTGATTTTTAGTGATATAGTTTTTATTAGTCTTACAAAATTACAGACTAAGTTTACCAACAGATACTGCAGTATGCTGACTAAATAATAATAATTTATCAGGTATGGGGAGCGTATATGATTGAAAGACAAGGGCAGCAAAGGAGCTACTGAAAAAAGATGGACAAATGCTAATATATTATTTCTGAATAACCCACAGCAGCAATTCTGAATCTCAACTTTAGATTCTAAATATAAGTCATGATCTGACATTACACTAATTACACAAAATTTGTACAATCAAGACTGGGAAAAATGCAAATCAAAATATGTTGCCTACACTAAAACTTAGATTCTGATAAAAGTATTGATGTAACCAATATGGATAATAAAAGAATTGCAACCTAATGAAACTTTGCCTAATTAATCCAGTACTGCCTCTACTTACAAGATTTTAATACAATTCTTCACCATTTCCTTTTCTTATTTTTAATTATAAGGAATTTTTTCTGTTACATTAAAAAATAAAGGGATTAATGCACATGAATTAGTCAATTTATCTGGACAAAAAATCTCACCTGTACATAAAATAAAACTATGTAATATATTATTTATATATTTATTACAAAAGGGAACCAATATAAAATTATTAAGATTTTTTCAGTACATTCAAGAAAAAGAAATAATCAGTTACTATACTTTCCTTTTATAATTTAAATTATCAAATCTATCGATAAGCTAATTTCTACATAGGATTAAATCATTTACCAAACACTACCTACCTTATTGTGCTTCACAGCCAAGCACAACAGCATCTTATTCGAGGCTCTGATGATATGTTCTGGTTTAGAATTCTGAAAATGTTATAATTTAAAATTTAGACCACCATTCAACATCCTGAGTTAGAAATGAGAAAAGCCACTAAAAAGAAATCCTTACTGCACAATCGTAAAGATAAATGTTTCCATCATAACTGGCAGCGTATATTTTCCGATTTACGACATGAACTGCAACTATTGATCCACAGCCTTCATACTGATGTACACGCAAACCATTCTGAAATTTGGTTTGAAGAAAATAAATTTCACAGATTCAGATATGATGAAAGCTGTAAGTAGAAGTAATTAATAACTTTCATGTTTGTATGAGTATTTTAAATAAATTCTCGGTTTGCTTGATGCAAAGATAATTTTTCCATACAATTCCTACCAATTTTCTATTTACAAATACAGAAATTTATGAGGGGCCAAGTAAGACCCTTAGAAAAATACCCTTTGTTCTCTTATACTTATGGATAATGTAATAAAATGAGTATTTCTGTTTAGTCTTTCTGGAGAAAAACCCTGAAACCACTACAATCATGGCCAAATACGTTCCATTGCATATAGTCGTCCAACACAGAAGTAAACCAAACTCAATTTCAAAATAATGATGCAAATGAATCTATTTCATGATGAGTAAACAGTAAACCTCATCTCACTTGTTGCATTGACTATAATTCTTTCCATAAGAGTTCATTAAGTCATAATTAGTAAAGGATATACCAATATTTGTTGCTCTATTGAGTATTTACGAGCAGTATTCAGTGATATTGGAGACAGATTCACTTATTTCAGATATTTACTCTAAAATAATGAGCACCCTTTTGGGTCTTTTTCCATCTCAAAAATCAGATTGTGGGTTGGAATCGATGGTACACTAGAATTGGGCACAATACTACTTGTTAACATGTTCTGTAGCACAGGGCCGGCTGTATCCTCAGCTCACCTTGGTTCCATATAACTCGTCAAACATTCCACCAATGCACTATTGATATAGACTAAACTGTAGGCCAATAGTTCTTCATTGAAAAGGAATAGGCAAGCCCATAAAAATTTTTTAAAGACAAATGTTGAATAGGTTAACATGCCCATTTATGAATTTAGCATTTCCTATACAGTGTATGTATATAAAAATATACATATATAGAATCGTATACAGGCATATTAAACACGTATACAGTGCTGCAAATGTCATGACCGCATGTCTTATGGTGCACATTACATTTGCAGAAAAAGATTTTTCAATTTGAATTTTGGGTTGCACATTACAATTGATGGAAGGTTATTTTTGAGTAAATACAGTAATTAGGTAGCTTGGTGATCTGGGACTACATTACGAAATGACATCTGGTCACCAACCTTACTAGTCAATTAAGGCACAGTAACACTAGATCATCATCATACAAGCAAAATTTAAACATACTTATTCTTTATAAATTGTAAGTAGATTTCCCTCTTTCTTTTAACCCTTTCACTATGGCGGACATATTGGTGATTTTTATGCATTTATAATGATATATTTATGAGATTGTATTCCCGTATGTATGAGATTGTATTCCTTCGTGGTTAGTGGCAGACTACAGGAAAACCTTTTCGAGTATCGGAAGCGTTCCCCCACTCATTTAAAACTGATGGGTACGAGCGTCCAGGCACGCTCTCTGCACCTCGGTAAGGAACCAGAGAGAATGCCGGCACGCTCGCCGTAACGAAAGAGTTAATTCAAATACCAAGACTAAGTCATTAGGCAAGTTTATCTTTATACAGATAAGCTCTGAATACTTACTGTGAAATCCCAAGCTGTCAGCCCATACAAACTTGATCCTGCATATACTAAACCATGCTCAGCATGTATTGCATAAACAATATGCTTTTCAGTGCTTTTATTGATTGATCTGAGAAGTAATCCTTTGAGATGAAACCAAAAATAAATATTACACACATTTTACTGCATAAATACAAATTCATCTTAGGCCATTTTTATAATTAAAAAATACATTTTTTCATGCCTTATTCACCATTACTATTGCTTTATCATTCTACAACAAATTTTAACAAGAGTTATAAAAATTAAGAGCAAATTTTCTAAATTTACACCATTTACAAATATTTTCATAGCTGTAGCTTAAATTAGTCAACACTAGTACTTTCCGTGAATATTTTTCTTCTATAAGGAGAAATGGCAAACATTTGTTCTTCAAATTTGTGTTGGCCAGTCACACAATTTAAAAATAATGCTCGAGTAAAATTAAAACAATTAAGATGTTATACCCAGAATTTTGTGAGATTTATTTTCATTAATATTATGTCAGTATTATTTTATTTAATTTTATTACAAAAAGAAATTGTTCTTCAGATATTACCTGTAGATGCATCACGGACAATTATAGGCTTGTCTCTCAAGGCAACAATTAGCACCTTTCTGGGACCTTCCTTGCTTGTCTGAATCGCCATCACTTCAGTTTTTACACCGGGTAATTTTGGCTCTATAAATGTTGATTTCTGTCAAATTAAGGAAAAAAACAATTACCTAATTGACTTGAGCTAGACACACTCATTAAACACCCAAGATACAAGATACACCCTTACTTCAATTCAAAAAAATATTGGAGCTTAATTTAATCAATTAATGCAGTGAAGAGAACAATTCTCAAGTTTGTAAACTGGTAAATTTTACAGATGATATATCTTGATCAATCTGATATTGGTAAATGTTTTGACATTTTTTAAATTTAATAACCGGCTGAATTCTATACATCAAGTATAATACATTTCTCTGAGATTTTTGCTTACTTAATGGTGACATTTAGCTTAAACAAGAGATAATAATCTAGTATTTGAAGAAGGTGAATGAGGCATAAGAATTTTAAGGCATGATTATAAATATTAAATAGACTTCAGAGGACAAAGATAATACAGTCATAAGGAGATGGAGAAATTAGTATGAGAGAGAATTGCATGGAAGGGTGCTTTAAATAGTCAATTAACAGAAAATAGTTTGTGGCAATTTTGTCGATAATCTCGTGCCGACGTGACGTCGTGGCCAGAGTGGATTTGACTTGTGTGACTTGTGTGGCTTGGATGGCGCCTTCGATTCTTGATCGCTTTTTACACCAAATGGTGGAAGAATACAAAAATCTCTGTGAACAGTTTCGAGTTGAGCATACTCTGCGCTCACGTATGAAAGGCGTGCCAGCCAGCTCTCAAGGTCTGTGTTTCGCTACAGTGTGTGACCGTGAACTCAAGGGCGAGTCTAGGGTTTTAGAGAGACTTGCAGTTGTTCGAAAGAGCAGCACATTGCTTCGATAGCACTTGGAGACGGAGGTTGTTTCGAAGAGAGAATTTTGCGACGTCTTGTAAATTCGGAGTCTTCCCGAATTGACGTTCGTATTGAGTGATTTTTTGTACTAATTGTCAATGAGTAGTTCAATTCAAGTGATATTTTGCTCTATAATATTCTTTGATATTTTAATATTATTACTTATTATATTTATCCTTGAAACGTATTTTTTGATTGATTTCCCGTTGTCGATATCCCGAGCTGGTTGCTGTTCAGAGTAGTTATTGAGTTACCGAATGTTTTTCAGTTTCTTCCCAAGTTCTGAATTACAAGGTGGCACAAGTTTAAAAAATAAACAAAAAATTCTCAGTACCATATGAATTTAAACATGAATATTTGAAGGATTTCATCTTTCCCACTGCATAAAAGGCAAAAATACTCTTAAGTCAGCCTTCTAGGGTTGACCAGTCCAACGTCACACGCATGCTAACACAAGAGCATGTTTGTCATTGATTTTTACATTTAGAGATACTTCTCCCTCACCTTCCTGCATGAACATGCCAGAAAAATTCATGAGATATATAAATTGTAGGAGATATGATTTTCAATTGTTGTAATTATCAGTGTATAACATGCACTTTTTCTGAATATATAGGTTTGCAATTCACCCTTTATTTTATAGGTGTATATTGCAATATTTTTAAGCCCAATTGAATAACAAAGGCCATTTTCATTTTTAATTCTGTTTTTAACATCTTTTACAGGTATTTCATTTTATTTTATTCGGAAAACGTCTCCTGAAAAGAACTTTTTACAGTACTTTACAAAATCAGCTAATCTACACTAAAATACGCTTATCTTCTCATGTTAAGTACAACATTTTTACCTAATTATGCACCTTAGATAAACATAATGATTAAATCATAGTAATTTCTGTCAATAGTGGAAACAACAGGCATATGGAAGCAAAATTCTGAATAATATAATAATACTAATTAGGTATTGATACAGAATCAACTGAATGACACTGATATACTACCATCTGAAATCACTTTTTTATAAAAAAGAATATGAATAAGAGATTTTCTCATTTAACAAACACCATTTAAAATCAACTGCTTGGGCCGTGACTTCGTGGTATGGATCCATCAAGAGCGAAAGTGAAACCAAATTTTACTATACCACAGAATAACATCCTATGACTCCATGAGTCGAAACAATGGTCGTATCCAAATAAAATATTCTGTGGTCTAGTAAAAGTTGGTTTCACTTTCGCTCCAAACACCATTTACTTAGCAAATCGTAATAACTGGATGGATTTAGTTGTCTCAGGCAGCTGCTTCAGAATGTGATGCATTTTGACCATTGAAAGTCTATTTTTGTTTTTCAATTTTAGATTTTTTAACCAAATTTCCTCCACATGGTGCATGTTATACAACAATGCCATTTTACGCTGATAAATATTGTATTCATATTTTAAAATTCTTCGATACTATTCACTTAAAGAAGCTCTGAGAATTCTAGTAATGACAAAAGCTTTATCATAGAGCAATAGATTCAATGCATGGGTAGCATGATTGAAGTCAAGTATTTGAATTGAAGATGCTTCATTGTTATTATGCAAAAATTGAAGTATTACAGAAACTAAATGCCTGTAATTCATTAATCTTCTAGGATTTCCACAATAATGGAGCCTATTAAATATTTGATAGACATGATAAAATTATCTCATTATCACACATAGGGGACTTTGTTATAAATTATACTTTGGGATTAAGTTATTTTTTAAAGTCAATTTCAAGAATTTAGCAGATTCAAAGTTGCAACCCAAACTAGTATCAAGCACCTTCTCCTAATATTCAGATAATTAGCATGAGGACTGCAACAATTTTATCTTGAGATTATGCTGTACCGTACATTATATGGGAGACTGAATGTTATAATTGGATTTCGCTTGAATGATAATCAGAGGAGAGAAATCAGAAGCCTACAACCAATTGCAAAATCACTTCAAAATTCACTAAGTCCGCTTGTTCTTCATTCAAGTAATAAGCAGAAAAAATAATAAAGCTATGAATAATGAATAAATGAACATGAATTATGAAGATAGTGCCAGATAATTATTTTATCAACAATCCTCACTCAAATGTACAAAATTTGGAAACATTCGATTGAGAAAGCCTTATTGATACTCACTAGGATGTTGAGCCGTAAAATATTTCCTTCCTTCGTTCCGATAAACAGGATTCCCCAGCACTCTTCCATGCATGTTATTTTTTCTTCCACGTGGTAACTTTGAATCAGAGCACCAGTCTGAAATAAAATTTATGTGAATAAGAGAAGTTGAGATGAAATCAATAGCTGCTTGTTAACTGTTTGGAGCTGAAAATTAATGAGTAAAGTTTCAAATCATGCAATAAGATTAAATTATGATTCTTTTCATGAATTAATAAACATCTGTTTTCACTAGGGAAAGAATTACTATTTTAATGAAATGAAAAGATACCGCGGTTTCTCCAGTAAATATGAACAAGCCAATACCAACAGTTAGGAGTACCCTTACTATAAATTATTAGAAAATTTTACACATCAGCTAAAGCAAACTTTCTTCATCGAAGTCAAAATACAAAAGAGTACCCAAATGAAGCTTTATAGATTATTCATGGCGAATAAAAAGTCCAAAATATTTTGGATTCCATAGGAAAAGTTTTATTTAGCTGATAACTAGTTTTTGCAAATGACAATTTAGCACCGAAACTAGTTGTCACTTCAAAATTTGTAAATTATATACCGTCTTTAACTTGGAGTTCTTGTAGGATGAAGGTTCAACAAGTTCAATCCAAAGAGCAACTATCGAGGGTGCTGAGGTAAAAACGACACAATCTAACTAAAGAAGTGTACAACAAGTGGATAAGCTTATTAAGCATTAACTTTTAACAGAGTAATTATCTTTTTAACTTAACTTTACCAAGAATGATGAGAAGGGCATATAACTTAATATGTTCTAACTATAATTCATGGGTTGGATAGAAGAGGAGACTTTTGGTCTTAATCTTGCCCGAATATAGACATTTTATTATTAATACTACTAATTCTGTGGATATGGTTTAACGCAATTATCTCAACTTGCATAATATTTAAAAAGAAATGAATATGTTTTGTAGTATATGTATTGCAGTATTGATTTATTTGAACCTTTTGATATTTTTCAATATTTTATTTTGTATTCATTAATTTTGGGATATATTTTTCTTTCATTCTTGCTTTCTGTGATATTGATAGCATTTTGTGAAGTTACCGTAACTGTTGATATTCATCTTTTGTTGAAATACATTGTGTTTTAAATGTAATTTTGTTTCATGCTAAACAATCTACCTTGTGCTATTTTGTGAACAAAATGGGCTACCGTGCTTATAAATAAATGAATACTGTAAGAACTAATTTAATGTAACAAACTTAATGCAGCTGTTCCTTTGAAACCAGTAGCATTTAATATTTAAGCAACACCAATTATCTGAAATCAAGTTTGCAATACATATTCAAGAGCACCATTTGAAAATGAAATAAACTCACTCTAGCAGAATACATTTTTAGAGTTTGGTCATGAGATCCCGAGAACAGCCTGGAAACTCCATGATGATCGACAGATATATGAAGACTAGTAACTGTATTAGTATGACCTATGTACTGCATCACTATTCTCATTTGTTGCAAACTGAAACAATTGACTGTAAAATCTGCACAGGCAGCATACAAGTATTGTTTATGGACCTGAAAAGAAACGGAGTAATTCAACAATTAACAAAATGTTGCAAGTTAAAATTCTTAGCGGCATTTATTATTGTTATTACATTAAATCTACAGATAGCGTTACACCAGGCGGCAGAATTTGGTATCGAACAAGGAAATTGATAAATATAAGTAATGGATAGACATATTACAACAGAAAAGGGCAAGTAGTAAAATAAAATACATCATCAAAACCACATCACTTATTCAATCCTTATACATTCAATACCTACAAATGCTAACAATACAATTTGGTCAAGGTCAATCCAGGTGAAATACAGAAGAACTCCAATTATACGAATCAATTGGGACCGGACCCCATTCAGATAATCAAATATTCGGATAATTAATTAACTTCTGTATGTACATAGAAAACAGGAGAAAAATGTACATATATAGTATAAAAAGAGCTATGTATTAATTAATTTAAAAAATGGTAACACTTTGGCATGTTAACCGTACATCACTTCTAAATACTAATGAAAATTCTTTAACTAAATCAAACTAATGTAGTATTATTAAATATTTTTTCTATATAACATTTTTAATCAGTATACTCAGCCCAGCGGCAGGTGCGGGTTTTTTTTCTTGTGTAGGTCTATTCGGTTTCTACCATTATGCTTACCATGTCAGTGTATTTAGAACTGCTATATGAGATGGTGTCCTTAAGCTATTCAGATAATCAGTGATTTGGATTGTCAGAGTTCGGATAATTGGAGATCTACTGTACATATATAGGAAACAGAGCAAAAATAAGACTCAAAAAAGTAGATAGATACTTTCTATAGTATCATTTGTATCAGAGCTATCCTTCTATTCTTCATTGAAATGTTAAAATACTTGGGAAGGGGTTAAGAACATCTTAAGGTAATTCATTCCTTAATTTTTCTGGTTTTAAAACATTTCAAATAAATATGTATATTAGAAAAATATTCCAATTTTTACCCTGAAGTACTCAGACTAAGTAAGATCGATTAGATTTAACAAAAGATCTAACATCTCACTTCTCAAAGGTGATTAAAATGAAAGTTAACATTTCAGGAAGGAGCATGCTTCTTGAAACCCAAAGCTTAACTAAGTGAAAAATAGCAATATGACTGGGACTTGAACCTGGGTCTCCCACTTTCCAGGAAGATATTCTAATCATCACTGCCTTGTTCATACAGCACCCATTCAACAGAAGGGGATATGCTGCAGTATGGTTGTTTAAAATTCAGTATTGCTTATGAACCCAATAAAGAAATAAAGTTAATTGCATGCACAGTTATTCACATGATAGCTAATCAATCAAGAGTTATAATTTTTCATAGAAATGTCAAAACAACAGAAATATGACAATAAATAATTATAAACAAATTAATTTGAGCTTACCTTGATTGCAAGAACAGTCTCCTTGTGTCCTGTAAGGTATACCGCTCCACTTGATATGATGTGGGGTTCACAATTGTTCCCATCTTTTTTTGGAGTATCTTTCTTTTGGTTGCTTGAATGGCCAGCCTCAGAATTCATAGTTTGCATCTCCTTGGACTGGTCTTTGTTTTGAGAGTTATCACCTTTTTCACTAAAATTGACTGTTCTCTCACTTCCACTTAACTGTACCACTAATTTCACAGCTTCTCCATGTTTGGCAGTATCACAAGTAGTGGGAGGGATTTCAGAATTGTCAATATGACTAGGACTGGAATGATTCTCAGAAAAGGACGGTTGAGGAACAATGATATGTTCCTTGGAACTTGCATCTGAAACCCTATCCACAATCACAACCTTATTCAATTCTTTATTTACGCTCCCTGACTGTCTGGTACCAGGCTTTGGTACAGATTCCTGAGTATCTTTTGAAACAAAAACAATACTTTGAGGATTTTGTCTAATGTGTCTCAGCTGCGTGAGCTTGTGGTAAAGTTCCTGTTTCTTTGCCATGAGATTCCCTATTTCCATGTCAATGTCCCACATTTTGGAAAGTAACTTCTCCTCCGTTTCTTCTTCATCTTTAAGGGGATCTGCAGGGGCAACAAGACGTGACGAACTGACAGGAGAAATTTGGAAAACACAGCTCTCAGCTGGGGCACTCATTAAACTAGGTCCTGTGACTTCTTTTTCACTGCACTTTTTAGAAGCTGAGCTGTTTAATACCCTAGACTCCTCTGGTATTATATTCCTTGGCTCAGACTCACTTGGGACAGTAACACTCTCTATATTCAATCTCATAATACCACTGCTTTCCCTTTCATCTGCAACCAAACCCTTGGAATGGCATGAGTCCTTCCTTTCACCCAATTGTTGGTCACGTTCCTTAGCATGATTTTTCTCACTAGGTACTACACTACAACTATTAGAGGGAACTGTTTTTTCTTTTCTGCATACAGTTTCCTCGGTTAATTTGGTTCTTCTCTTGGCATGTGGACTTGCTGGTTTAGTACTACTCTTTTGCACTTTTTTGCTACTACTTCTAATCATACATTCTATTTGATACACATTTTTAATGTCTTTACTATGATGAATTGCACTAGGTTCAGAATTCACTGTGGGTAGAGTTTCCTCGGTTAGCTTGGCTCTTCCTTTGGCATGTGGACTGGCCCGTTCCGTACTACTCTTTTGCACTTTATTGCTGCTAATACTTTCTTTTTGATTCATATTTTTAATGTTTTCAGCATGATGTATTTCACTTGATTCAGCATTCACTGAGGATACGGTATCTTTTACAGGTGTCAAACCCGATAAGTTAACAGTGGAGCAACTGTCGTTAGCTCGCTGTTGGATTTCTTCAATTTCATTCACTGAATTATGAACGAGTCCATCAGAAATCACAATTTCATTTGCTGAATCATGTACAAGTTCATCACCAATCATAATTTCATCACTTAAACTGCTTAAATCCACCCCCATTTCAAGGAAATTGCCTAGTTGTTCAATGAGCTCTTGAGGTAAACTTGAAAGATCCACTGTTAGAGATGACTCGAGGAGAATGTGGGTCAATTCATCGATGGCATCACTGGCTCCCATGCTTCCTAATGTTGTCTCATCTGAATTTTGAGTTTCTGTCTGAGCTTGATCACTTTCTTTATCTTTTTGATTGCTCCTAACTTTTAGTTTCCCATTAATTGCTGAGAATCTTGAACGCAGGGATCTCTGCGAAAGCAACTCTTTATGTCTCTTCATCAGTAAATTCAACATGAACTGCACTTTTGGGTTCCTGGGTTGGTCCACCATTTCACTGAATTCTCTTCTTCTGACACCCAAGAGTTCCATGAGGGAAGGTTTCTGTCTTGGTCTTCTAGACGCTCCAATCCTGGGACTTGTAGCAAGAGAATGATTACTCTCCTTTTTTGATGTTGTGAGATTGCTCTCATCATCTTTACTCTTACCTGCGTTTCCAGCCTCATCTTCTCGCAACGTAGGAGACGCTGAGCGATGCCGTCTTCGTGACTGTAAAGATTTTGGTATCTTCTTCTTTTTTGTGAAATCTATACTTTCGGAAACCTTTCTTTTCCTAACCTGCTTTATGACTTGGATTTCAGGGGATGTTTCAATTGCTGACTCACTTGTCCTTTCTGAATGATGAAAGGCACTCTGCTTCTCCAGCATATTCAATTCATTTTCACTGCAAGAATCTGCACTAGCTTCAATGTTTCCTGTCTTGCCTCTACCAATGCTTTTCAAATCATCGACAGTTAAAGGAAGGTCCCAAGGGAAGCAGGTTTGCGGTTCGCAGGTAGATTCCGCTTTGTTAGATTCGTTTGATTTGTCAACCATAAGTAATTTATTCCCACTTTGCGAATGGGTTTTTTGGAACTTTTGCAAAGATTTTCTTAATTCTGCGGCTAAGGCCTCTTTCTTTGCAGACTCCGGATTCACCTGTGGAGCCGTTTTCTCTGGATTGTCTTCTGCTATACTAGAAGGTGTTTGCTTAGAATTGCTTTCACGAAAAACATTACTGTGACTAGTGCCGGGTGAATTTCTACTTTCTTCCCTGGGTAGATGGGGATTAGATTCAAATATAGGCGAATTTCTCTGTCCAGGAGGACTAAAGTTATGTTCTTCTAACCCTATGTGATCAAGAGCAAAATAATTTAGGTTAGGAACTACAGATCCCCTGTAAGGCTCTTTATAATTGCGACGGTCAACATCAAAACGCGGATGGGGAGGCATAAACATTCTATGCCTTACTGGATTGAAGTAATGATATCTTTCAAAATTTCTGCATCTCTGAGGTTCTGGGAATGGATAATTGTCCCGAGGTAGTCTACTAAAATCATTGTTCCTAATTGGAGGATTTCGAGGGGGATATACATTTCCTGGAGGAGGAAAACGCAGTCCCGCTTTCCAATTAACACCTCTTTCCCTACTTCGGGGATCAAACTTGTCAAAGTAATGATCCATTTTGTTTACAGAGAAGCATAACACTACCAAGTAAATGGATTCTTCAACGCCAATCAAAACTTCACAAAAAAGTTGACCAAGACATATATTTTGACATTTACAATCTAAGTCATACCGTCTATTTGCAGCATTAAATATCACATGCTGTGAATAAAGTTCCAAAATCCAAGAAAATCACCATGGGATCATACAACCAAGAGCAAAACAATGTAGTTCAAGTCCGAATTCTCTTGACTTCGTAGGTAGACACTCGCTGAGTATAATGAAGAGGCGGACAACAGATTAGAAAACGCCACATAAAAAACTAAGCCACAATGAATCGTTTCGATGAACTTCCATTCCAAAATAACAACATTGGAAGTGTGTGGCTCCAATTCCGACCGTATCGATTACAACATCTACTGCTGCTGGTTAACGATAGCATCGAACAATGTCGATCTACGTCGACTACGATATTTTACGATACATTGAAATTAAAGTGGTGAGGAGGGAATTTTCTATTTCAAAGTGAGTGATCTCATAAATAGGACACAAAATAATTCAAAATAATATCTACACAATAATCAAATCAATCAAAACAACAATCTACAGGACACAATTCAAAATAATATCTAAGCGTAGTCATGTGAGTATATTAAAAATTGGTAAATTTCGTGAAACGGGAAATTTACCTATTTATGTTCACAATGAAGCATTTCCTGTGTTGATGTTATTGAACTTATTGAGAATATTTTGGTTTTTTTACTTTGGTAAAATAGTATACTGTACTTGAAATACGAAAACTATCCTATGATTATCAGTGCAAATGTAGAAGCAAAGAGGAGTATAGTAGTTTCATTTATTCTTATAAGACTTATTTGCAGAGAAAATATGCCAACATAATTTAGGGTTAGTTCTTTTAGTTAAATGTACATGTAATTTGTAAGTTCTATGCCTTTTTCAACTTATTAACACTTTCTCAGATATTTATTTTGCAGAAAGTTTTCAATTGCAAAATTATATTTACTATAATGAATATTACCACTATTCACAAATTTTAGAGTATACTCGAAAATTTGTTGCTATTGATTATTTAAAATTTCTTATCATCTGGAAATTGAGGACAATTAACAGCTGGGCTGTGGAATTGATTTATGATAGTATTAAATGACTTCAATAACTAACTCTGTGAGATTATAGTACACCAAGGAAAAAAGACAATTGATGCTATTATTTTCCTTTGGGAAAATTTTCAGTAATTATTCATAATTTCAAATAAGCCTCAATTTTTTAATATTTGCATCATACTCAATGTATTTCCTTTAATTAATTCAATAATAATGTTTAATTTAGTAACGAACATAATGAAATAGCACTTTTTAGCCTCCATTAATATTTATGAAAACCATTAATTGCTTTTTCCTTTGTTCTTTTCGGTGCTCTACAAAATTTGGGCAAACCATGTTGATTAAACTCTATTTAGTGATTTATAACTTTGTACATAATTTTTAACATTCATGTGTAATTAATTCATGATTTCAATATAACCAATGTAATCTCCATCTCTGTAATCAGTCTCTCTATCAGATTTTCAAAGGATTGGAAATTCAAGGAGTTAGAAGTTAGAGTCAAAGTTAACTGTAAGGAAACAGAGGAATCGGAGTAGAAGTTGGAGTTGGATCATATGCAACAAGGTTGAATAAACTTTCCCAATGGTGTTAAAAATGTTTGATAGCAATTATGAGTTTTGTGATAGGAAAAGCAGTTATAATATGGTATAGTGGTATTGCTGATAAAATATGCCACTTTTCAATCACTAAATATGCCTTTCAGGACTAGTTTTTAACCTAATCTTTAGAGAAAGGTGAGAACCATAAAAATAAACTTATATTCAATAATTGTATTTAAATCAAAAGTCTCTTTTTTGAATGTAATGAGAAGTAAAATAATTAAGTATATTTCACCAATGCATTACGTTGATCCACAATCTATAATCAAAGATATTAATTATTACCCTGATTGAATTGAACATAAATTCCTATGGAACTGGTTTTGACTATCTCCAATAATTCATAATAGTTTTTATTTGTTAAAGAAGTGAAGTTCTCAAGCTATTACTGTGAAATTCTATCTTATGGGAATGATTTGGTTCATCATGGGCTGAACTTGAGGCTAATAATTGTACAAAAAACTGCTTATTATCTTTGCAGAGATGACAGTAAATAATGAGCCAACTTTGAAGGTTGGGCAATGTTTATCCTAGATCATAAGGCAATAAACAAGAATGATTCTTATATAATTAGATGGAGATAAAAGGGTTTGTAGCTGTGTGGTGACATTTATTCTATATTGTTTGAGTATGGTTTCTTTTTCGGATATTGTATATTATCTCTACATGACTTAAGATGCCAGAATAGGCAACTTTTGATTTGAATGAGAATGATTGAGAATCCTGAAGAAGAGAATTGAATTCAAGAAACAAGGTGATATTGTGGAAACACCTCCTTACTCACAATGTTTTGAGTAAGATTTCAATCAAGACTTAGGACTGGTCAAACTTAACATTTGCTACCAAAATACTAGATGTCTTAGATGCAAACAGAATATATTGGCTATCTCCGTGGCCGGATTAAGGGGGGATCCAGTGGGGCCAGTGGCCCCGGGCTTCCACCACTTGGGGGCCCCCACCAGTAGTGATAAAAGTTTCTGCCGAAAACAATTTTTTTTGTACCTTGGATCAAAAAACTAGCTTTCAATGATTAAGCACATCATAGTAATTCTGAATCCGAAAAAAACTACTTGATGAATTGTTTAATAATCAAGTTTTCCAGTTACAATAAGTGGTAAATGTAATGAACTAAAATGGTTAAATAAACAAAATTTGAACATTGAAAATTCTTTTCATTCTTATAATTGATGACCTTTTTACAAACGCACTTTCAGCTATTGTTTGAAATTTCATCCTCTATCTTTCAATTGAAAAAAGGGCCACCACCATTCTCTGGCCCCGGGCCCCCAGAAACCTTAATCCGGCCGTGGCTATCTCAAAATTTTGGCCAGCATTTCCAATTATGACATTTGATGTATGCTTAAAGAAAGTGATTGCATTCCCAGCATTGAACACTATTCTATATTAACATTTCCTACAAACATTTAAAAGACATCTTACAATGTTAGATGTAAACTTTAACATCTCAGAGTGTTGGCCAGTATCCTCAGTAATGATATTACTATTTTTAACAGATACTTAATGTATTCTCAGTATTACAGATTGTGAAATCGGTCTTTCATATTATGTGGAAAATGCTGGAAAAGTTATAAATAACTTTACCAGCCCTTAGGAGGAAGGAATTATACATTATTGTTAAAAGTTCTAAACTTAAATCAAATTATAAGCCTACTATGGAAAATACAATAGAGGTTTCTTTATTTTTGTCTTTGACACAGCATGCATTCCACTCCATGCTAGAATGATGATGATTTAGATGAATCTACATTTAAATTAATACGCTGAGAAATATACATGAGTTTTCAGAACTATGTTTCTTATCTGTTTATTGTGTATCTTTAGAAGAAAAATGTTTATTTATCACTGAACAATTGTTAAGCACCTTCATTTAAATTGCAGGCCTGAATAATTTATTTTTCACTATTATTTTCCTATTACTATATGTAGTTGAGATCAAGCTAACAATGTGAACTTTAAAAATTCTTCTTGTCAATCTAGCTTCCATTTTATTGATAGCTTTGCATGGGCTAAATTCCACTGAGCCACTTCACATAATGATTCTACTGAACAGGTGCTTCATGTAATCTTTTATAACAGTAAGCATTATTGTAGCTAAGCTATTGAAAATCCTATTGCTTTCCTTTAGAATAACCTCTTTAAACTCTGATCAAGTTTGTGGAAGTTGACATTATGATCTGGTATTGATTGGGACATACTTCATAGATTCTAAAATTAAAACTTTCAGGCGTCTCAATAATCAGTACTAGCAATCGATTTTCAATTTTAATACTTAGTTTTTGTAAGGAAAGAAGCAATAAAAGTGCGGCATCTCTTACTTGCTTTCTCCAACTACCGAGGAGTAAGGAGAGGAATGGCAACAAGGCAGCTTTGGAGATTTTAAACCTCTAATTAGAGTTTAAACTTAGTTCTTGTGATTGTACATATTTTAATCAGACAATCAATATTGTTGGATATTGCATACATTTTTTTAATAGATTTACTTTCGTAGGTACAATTTACATTACAGTTCAGAATTACATCCCAAACAGCAAAAGTATCACAACATAACAAGCACAAAATTAGACAGTATCATATGATACTGTCTAATTGGTTAGTTTCTGCCTGAACTTCACACACATTTTTTCACATTGATTTTACTTTATAAAACATTGCGGTTATCATGTATGATTGTTTATCTTACTGATATCATAATAAGAAATTCTTTTGAATAATATAATATATGGTACTCGTAATGATTTCTTTACTGGTATATTATACACTATTGTGTTATGATTACTATAATTGTGCTATGATTGCTCTCTTCAGTAATCAATACTTATGTGATTTGTTTTATTTTTAATATATTTTATGCTATATAATAGGTTCATCTCATGAATATATGACATGTGAACACCATAAAAATATGGATTATGCCATAATTAAACTATTAGATTTAGCTTTAGGAATTAGCTAATTCCTAGGTTTCCATCTTCTATTTAACGAGCCCTTAGTAGACATGTAAGAAACTTAAGCAATGATTAACTACAGTTTAGACGAACTATTAGGGTGTTCGATGCAGTAAAAATTAATATGGTTAAAACATCATAACAT
Source organism: Sympetrum striolatum (assembly GCA_947579665.1). NCBI lineage: Eukaryota > Metazoa > Arthropoda > Insecta > Odonata > Libellulidae > Sympetrum > Sympetrum striolatum. The sequence goes on along the minus strand of OX388351.1, from coordinate 42,692,822 downwards.
AACACTGTGCCCAGTGCTGCTTCAATCCCTCAGCATAGGTAGCAGGTACACCTATTGAAAAGATAGCCTCTCCAACGTAATACATAATAATTATATGCACACATAATAATTTTATATATTTATAATTTACTATTGCATCATCGGCCAAAATTATTCTACGCAATTCTATTTTACTATTAATCTAACCTTCTGTTTATTCTTCAACTCAGTTTTTAATTCAAAATAACATTATAAATTCCAGTAACTTCTTCTTAAAATTATTATTTGGATTTTAATAATGATTTAATATTATTTTTATTCAAATTTTTGAATAGTCTAGCGATAGGAATTTATTCATAATTGCATAAGAAATTCCGAACAAAATTGATTTTGGCGGGAAGGTTACAGTTATTTTTGGTGTTGGTGTCTCTATCTCGCGGCTAAAATTTAACTTATCTGAAGTATTTTTCTGTTTATCAATGATATATCTTCCTTCTTCTGTTTCTCTTCTGCAACGCGAAGTGCCAAGAAACTGTCAGCAGACCTTGAATATTGCATTTGCGGTTTCAAGTTTAGTTTTTGACATAATTATTCGTTAATATCATCTCCTGCAGTTTCGCTATTGTGTTTATTTCTTCAAAGAAGGTATGTTACATACGTAATTTCGGTAAAATTGAGAATGATGTCATGTCTATCTTAGAGGGCGGTTTCTCTCTGTTGTTTCATAATAATACGATAGTTATTAGTAAATCAGTATTATATTATTTATTTATCTCAAGTAAAAATTATTCTGTATAATTCAATTCTTACTTTTATTTACGTAAACGGCTTCTTTTTCCGTTGAAATCTTACGTACGTGTTTATTTAATGTTATTCTGCGTTAGAGTGAGAAGGTGGGTTCAATTATTAAATGAGCTGGTTTACTCTATCCATTTATGAATATTTCGAGGTACTTTCATCAGAAGTGATATGTTATGTGAATAATTTGAATTAATTTAGTTTATTTTACTCCTATTATGTCAGTTTTTTCTTTAGAAATAAATGCACGTCATATGTTTATTTATAAGATAGACCTGAATCTTCGTGTTTATACTTCCTTGCTCTGTCAGTATGTGAGTAAGGAGTTATATTATTATTCAATTTATAATTTTAAATTTATTAATTCATTCAATTAATTTAGTAATGTATGATTTGTATGTATTGCTCACATTTTATAGAAATCAGTTTAACGGATTTGATTAAAATTTGTGGTTGTGGAAACTAATTATTTCTAAAATTTTCTATATTATCTATCACTCATAATAGATCTATTAGCCTCAGCGGAATCAGTACTCTTATTTAGACTATATGTAGTCTTAATTTTTTCCCAGACAAAAAGCATTTTTATAACAATGCTGGTTATCTGGGAAAGTTTACAAAATTATGGCAATTACTTATGACTGCATTTACTTTTCCTTAAAATTAAAATTTGTGTTAGCCGTCAGTACAGTTGAAAAAATAAACATCATAACATTTTTGTCACAAATACTGAGTTTCGGGATTTTTGTCATAGAGCTCTAAAGTATAACATTTTATAATGTATGAGCTGAAGTTCCCACGTTTGACTTGCAAAGAAAGGTAGTAATTTTCAAAGTTAAAGTTTTCTCATATGCTATTATGTACATTCAAGTAGTGTAACTTTCAGGCAATTTTTTTTACGATAAACCCAGTATTTCCATGTTTTTTAGCATTATAATGACAGATTCTGTCTATATTTCTGAACTAGGAGCAATAAGTTACTGTTTTTCATAGCATTTTACTCTTTGGTGAAATGTAATGTTCATTAGTTTATAATAACACCTTAGTATAGGCAGAAATCTAAGTTCTAACAAAAGAATTATTTACATGATTACATATGATAATACCGTATGTAAATCATGATTGTTATCTTAAATTAGTCTGTATTCTACTTTTTTAGGATTTAATTTCCAATTCAGTGGTAATTAGCCTTTTTTCCATTTGAGGACCAACTTCAGTATTTTCCATGGTCATGCCTATGAGACTAAGATGCCTAAATTAAACTCAATATAGATAATATGTAGATAATGTATAGGAAGTTATTTTTATGGAAAATTTAGAACCAAATAAAAACTGCAAATTTTTGTATGCCAATTTTTGGCTGATTTTGATGATAAGAAACATACATAAAACTTATCTTATTTGAATCTTCTGTTAATCCATGTATTATCTTAATCTATGAAAACTTATTGTTAATGATCTAAATGTAAAATTTGTTTTATCTCTACTCTTAATCGGCCTTCTATTTTTCCCATCAATTTTTATTTTAGTTAATTTCATTCAGGGAGATCACTCTAATTTATCAATATATTTTCAATGAATTTTACTTGACGAATATATTGTTTATTTCGTAATTACGTACTTAATTCTAGTCAATTAAGCTCATAAAATGTTAGAGATTTCAGTGGAATACAATTGTGTTATTGCTACCAGTATTCCTGAATTGATTGAGATTTCTCTCTCTCCAGATTATTGTTTTTAACTATTGTTTCATGGATACTGTGGGTTTTTAATTTGTATTTGGCTATTGATCAACATTGTTTCTTGTTTTTGAGCCAAGTATGATTCTTTGATTTTGGCACTCCTTATGCTAATGGATTTAAGGATCATTCCTGTTTTGCCATTTAGAGAAAATAAAGTATCCATCTAATATTTTAATTATCTTCATAGAAGCCAAAATAAAAATGAATACAGTTGAAAAACAGTTAAACAGAAAAACAGTTGAAAATATCATTCCATGACATGACATAATATATTCCATGTTCTCTCTTTTTGTTATATATGTGTACTCAATTTTATTTTAGCCTCTTTAACATCTAAATCTCATAGCAGACATCATGATTTGCTGTCTCAGTGGTTGATGCAGAATGACTTGATGGATAGGTTCATAATAGAATATAATCGAAAAAATTACAGGCAAAATAATAAATGATAGTTTCATAGTATTTGAGTAGTAATGAAACTAAATGGTAAATGATCAGTTTTGAACTCAGGAATTTGATTTTCTTGTACTATTATTTCAATTGAGGGATATAAAGTATTGTTTATTCATTTATATTCCTGTTATGTGACATGCACAACACAAATGTGCTGTATGCAGGGCTCAGGTCAGACATGCCTGATTTGGATCATCATTAAGTAAACTTTTTAATGTTAAAAATTTCAGGCTTGCTTCTAAATTAAAGGAAACAATGGAATGGAGGTTTACCTTTTGAATAAGCGTTTACTTGCTTTTATCAATGATATTTTTGATTATGCTAATATGGACAAGGATATCTCAATGTTTTATTGCAGTATGGAAATAAAAGAGTGACTACATGTTTATAGCTCTCTGCTAGAATTGGAAATTAGTTATATATAGATTTGGATTGATATATGTTTCTCAAAGAAATTTGTATTTATTATTGAATATTAATTCCATAACCCCTTTTTCTCAAATTATCTCAATTTTGTTTCCTTACAAATTAATTTCCAATTTGGTTACAATATGATCCTTTATGATACTAATGATGTTTCAAGAAAGAATTGGATGATTTTGTGATAAAAAGATTCACTATTTCCTACTGCAAATTGTGCCACTGTTGCTGTTCGACTAATGTTTTGGATGCAAGGATTGGAAAATTATTTGGATTTTGCTTGAATAAATCTAATCCATTTACCTCTATTTAAACTTTAGCTGAAATGATCCCCAGCAATGATAAAAATTGGTATTAGATCGTGTAAATCAAAGTAATGATGCATTATGTTATGAAAAACAACTGTAGTTTTATTATTAGTCTATGTATCTTTCATAATTTATGTTTAGGTCGTTAAGCTAATTTATGATTCTTTACCTGTTATGGTTAAAGTCATGTTAATATAAAAAATATATACTTTCTTATGGAAATATATTTTTCATATTTCACTTTTTATTTTATTATGAGAATTGATCCTGAAAAATAATTGTTTTGTATTGGCATTATTGTTATAATATGTATATCTTACTGTAGCAAGGTTATCTTAGGAGCTCTTTAGTTTATTTTTAAATATAAGTTGCATCATGGTATTGTATCAATTAGCTATAATTTTTCTCTAAAAGAGACCCAACAATCACATTTGTTAGTAATTTGTTTTATTTTGATCAGTAAATTAATTCAAAGAAGATTTAAATTGATATTCTTTTATAATGAGTGCTAAAACTAGTGTAAAATGGCATGATATATTTTTTTAAATAATTTAATTTAAAATCAGTCTCATTTATCAGTAGCATTAATTAAATTGATGATTGTGGCATTAATCTCTGACATAAAAATTTGTCATTATGAGAATTAGGAGAAGCGGTGCTATCAATAACTTGTTATGAAGCTGAAAATATGTTATTAACTTTTGTTTATCATTGGGCAAGTAGTATTTTTCTTAAATTGCAACTATTTGAGTTTAGTTAAGAAGATTTAAAACCAGGGTAAGCTGTATAGTCGTGCACATTTTTGGTGGATGTTAAGTGATTATAGTTTTTTAATATTTCAATTTCCCACTCAATGGGAAACTTAAAACTATATATCTACTTCTTTTAGTTATATTTAAAGAATCAGAAGGTATTGTCCTCTAATATGGTTTTTGTTTTAATTTTCAGGGACTACTCCCTAGGTCTGCTGCTCTCTATTTATTTCCTGTCGTTTCTTCTTAAGGTAAGTGATGATTTTGCTGTATAACTTTGCTATTGATGGAGACGTTTTAGGCAAATTATTATTTATTGGGAAGAGATTTCAGTTTATGCATCTGGTCAGTAAAAATGCTATTACTTGTTAGTGGTGCTCAGTTTGTATCTATCTTTATGTAAAGGATCACATACATAGGATGCTCAAAAATTTCGTAGAGGATGCTAATATTTGCTCCCAAAAATTTTGCGTAACAATTTTGCGTTATATTACATGCAATATGAAACTATTCTAGATGTGGCAAAGCCTTACCAGATAACTTTCGTCGCTTGTATAATTACTTTCTAATAATTAATTTCAACATGGAAGTGACCAAACGGTCATGCTTAATATCCTCAAAATCCACATGTAGCCTTTCCCATCTCTGGGATAGGAGAACAGTAGTAGGATATGATTTCATCCGATGGAATAGATTAAAATGATAAGGAGAGAACAGTGAGTTTGAAATATCACATAATCCTGGACGTGTTAAGAAGGTTTGTTGATAAATTTAGGATATATAAGTGATTGGAATGGTAATCAGGATTGATTTCCTTTGAATGTTTACAGCTGTAGCCCATGTCAAACATCAACAAAACTTCTTTTAATGGGCATTATATTAAATAGGATGGCTCTTATTTTCAGTTGATTAAATATCCAACCAGGACTGCATGATTTTATAGAATCGTGATTAAATTTAAAAATTAATAAATGAAACAAATCGAAACTCATGCTCAATAATAAATTAAATAATAAGAATAATTTAAAATTACTCTCTCAATATCTACAGAGAATATTTAACCATTAATGGATGAAGTATCCATTTTCATTTGCATAAAAGGGATTCATTGTGTGCGGCATTCCTTTCTTGCTTTCTCAGACTACTGAAAAGTAAGATTAAGAGTGCCGACAAAGACGGCCTTTGGATATTTCAAACCTCGAATTCATTAATAGCCGTGCTCAAAAATTTCTTTCTTTATAATAAACCTTTTAATAATTTGGCCTGATTGAGGGATTTTTCCTGATAAACTTTTGTTTGTACTATTTGCCCTGGGAGGAAAAGTGATGGCGAAATAGATTAATTTTTTCTTTGGTATAAAATACATAAACATCCTATCTAAGATCTTAATAACTTTGTGGTTATCATGAGTGAAGCTTTATCTAGTATTATGTTAGGAATTGTTTTGAAATAGAGGAAAGATGGTGAGGTGTATTGATGAACTATTTCAGTCTGTCACTTTTGGAATGTCCTGTTTAATAGTGTTTTTGATAGGTTTGGTAATGATACAAAATCAACAACAACAACTCGGCTGACGAGGAATAGTTTTGTTCTTTTTCAGACTTGACTTGTGCAGATAAGAGTAAATAGATACTCATATGTGTGAGTGTGGTATGGAAATCTAGGGATGACTTTATCGTAATGGACACTAACCATTCTTGCATATGGTTTCTTAGGTTTCCTTATTATACATCGTGCGCTTTTTGGATATTTTTGCGCATTTCAACTTGGTTAGGCCTTGTTGCGGAACAACTTACGACTCATTTACCTGATAATTCTTTTCTCACAATTCATTATCGTGTTCCATCACTTTTCTTTATATCCCATGTTTTCTTAGAATTGAGAATACCGGTAGTATGATGATTAAGGTAACATCATTGTTTAAGGGAAGATTATAGCGGTGAAAGCGCCGTGCTGCGGCGCGTATTCACCGTGTATCACTCTCTCTTCTTCAGTTTTAAGTTATTTTCCTTGCCCTCCCAAAAAATTACTTTCTGCTCGAATTAGATTTTAGGTAAACCATACATATTTTGATGTTCGAATTTCTACACCGTTTTCGCAATTGATAATACATTGAGAAATAGAATTCCATTCTTTGTTTTGAACTTCCCTATTATTTGCGAATTTCCGTTTTATTAGAAAGAACATATTTATTTTATAATGACCACAATAATATCCTGGTATACACTTTCCCAACTTATATAAACTCAGAGTTATGTACGTGGTTCCTAATTTTGATCTCGTTATTATTCCTAAACGGGACGGAATGCACCAAAGGCAATTCTTTTTGCTCATGGGACAGATTTTGTTATTTATTTATAAATCGCTTCAGTTTGGTAAGTTTACCAGGTAGCAACGGTTGATGAGGGTGTTTTAAGATAGCATATGTAGTAAAATGGACATATAATTTCGCCCTTCAGGCTTGGAAATAAATACCTTTTTGATATCCTTTGCCCTTCAGGCCAAATGTGTTTTCAGAATGCACTATGCATTTTCTATAAGGCTGAGATAAAGCCAATTATATATAAAAACTTGCCCCTCAGGCAAATCAATCAACCTGAATATGCACTTCGCATAAACCAATGTATTTACTCTTAGTCCCTAAATGGGAACCTTGAAATGTATTTTTTGAAGTATTTCAATAAAGAGTTTTAAATCTGTAAGGAATTCTCCCAAGGATGGGAGGGAAACTTCTTCAAAAACCTCCCGTGGAAATTACAAAGAGTTCGGAAAAAGGAATTTAGCATCAACTGCAATGTTTTGTCAGTCTTCTCAATTTGTGAAATATTTTCGAGAAAGCAAAAATTTCTCCCCGGCGGGTAATCGAACCCCGGTCTACCGCGTGAGATACGGGGATACTGACCACTATACTACCGAGGAAGTAGAAGGTTATGATTTTAACAAAGTCTTGGATGCAAATAGTCAGGAGGTGACAATAGATGACCTCATAGAGATGCTTGAGCTTATGTTTCTTAACAGTCTGATTCAGACCCGGTTCCAACGGAAAGCACACGGCAATTGCAATGTTGAAATAACATCTCGGGTCAATTGAAATTGTCCTAAAATTATTAGAAAACATAGAGTTCAATCAAGAACTGTTATAGTTATAAACAAGGATCGAAATACTTATTTTCTTGCAGCGAAAAATTTCTGCGTGAAAAAATTCCGTCACAGGAGTCAGATTTTGTGAAACCTTCGTCGTCGAAATTACTTCTTTTAAGATTGATCCTCATTTTTTATATTTTAAGATACAAGTATAGTAGCATGCATTAAGTATATCAGTTGTTAAATATTCATTTATTTATTCGATATTTTTTATTATTATATTATGATTATTTTTACAATTTTCAATTCAATATTTATGCTCAATTCTAATTGTTTTTCTTCTAAACTAGTATTTCCGTTACTATTTGGTCCCTGTTAAGCAAACTTAAATGTATTGACCTGCGAGTTTGTACTCCGAATCACGCGAATTTAACGTACGTAATCTGTGTGCTTTCCACATATTACACAACTTCGGTGTATTACTCTATACTAATAAGATTCAGAAATAAAGGGAACTAGAATTGACTATATAGGTTATTTTTCAAATAGCTCTTTAGTTGAATGATTAACAATGTAAACGTTCTCTTAATTATCATGTAAAAGTCACGCTTATCCAAGAAGCAGGAAAAGGCTTGATACTGCTAATAACTGAGACTGCTGTAAACGTAATAGGTTTTCTTTTCATGCGATGATAAGATAATTTTCGCATTTGTTAGGTAAAGTAAATCGCTCGCTTACAAGTTGTTCAGGTTATCAGTACTTGTTGATTGACATAATTACTCTATTACTTCTGCTGAAATACATCTTTATTTATTAACTCTGAACTAGGTTATCCATAATGCTCGGGTTTTCAATTAACCAGGTGTTCGAGTTCTTGTGGATGTTATGTTAAAAATTCAACTACCTCTTAAGGAATTTCTGTAATTGTAGAATTCTGTAACTGTGGAATGTTTTTAAAATACTAAGTTGTTTATTGTTTTAGAATAAAAAGTTGAAACACTCTGAAAAAACTTTTCACTACTAATGATATTTGAAAGCACGAATGAAATATATAGATGATATAAACCGGTCGCTTTCATATTTTCACATTATCTTCTGCAGTGCGTCATGGATAGTATTAAAAAACTGAAGTTCCTTAAACGAGAAGAGCAGAGAGATGAAAAGAAAGCTTACAGAATTGTATGTTTATCGCTGACTAAATTCAGCTTCGTTAGTCAAGTATTGGAAGGAATATTTCCTTCAAGAAAAAGTACTCTATTTTCGCTTGCCGATGCTCGAAGTCGAAAATGTCGCGTACCTGAGAACATGATGCTAGAACTAGGATGCCCTAATATCAACGTTAAATATTAAGGCCTGTAAAACTTAGTTCTGAAATAATTGTTGTAATTTTTTCGGTGTAATTAGTTATATCATTAGTGGAGTGCCACGAATAAATGTTCCAATGGTCACTTATGCAACAAAATAAAAATTGAGGAGTTTCTCGTAACAATAGGAGTACTTAATTGTTCCTAGGAATGCCTACGCTTCGTTACATTTCAGCCGAAGCTGAAAAGGCTAGGAAAGGAAAGCATTCTGTCAAAAATTGAGGTTTAAAGCTCAAGAAAAGAATTAGGTTATAACGCTATTTTAATGTTATTGACAATGTGTTAGGAATGTGACTTCACATGTATATAACTAACTTTCTGAATGAATTGAAAAATGCAACTCTTACTCCGTTCTCCGTCTTGGATTCTTTTTTTCTGGTTTATTTCAGTCAATGAAGTGGTTTCGTTGACTTTGCTCAAAATTGGTTAGTGGTATCTTTTATCTTGCGTCTGAAGGTTAGTCGCTACCAAAGGGACATCGCAGAGGGGGCTTCCTCGTTTTCCCATCGACTCTAATCCGTAAATTCGGAGGCGCATTATTTTTAGCAAACGACACAAACTTTTCTGCCGCAGATCCTCGTCAGAACCGTCTCCGAGGATGTTTTGTTTCCTTTTTCGTGGTCACCGAGCGCCTTGACCTTCTTTCCTTACCGGTAATCCTCTTTCGTCATCGTCTCCCTGCGGTCGGCAGGGGTTGAATGTGTCAGGAAGGCACGCTCTCGTATGTGGAAACAGAAAGGGGTGGGATTACGGGGGGTGAAAATGGAGAGCGGATCGATGGTTGGGAAGGGGTGAAACGGAGAAGTGGGCCATCGACATGGGGTAGGCAATCCGCTGCAGTTGGCTACCTCGCCCTCCTCCATCCCTCCCGGACTTTTTTTTTCGAATTCGTTCCCATTTCGCCCCCCCCTAACCTCCCATTTCGTCCCAGTCTCTGGACCACCAGTAGGAGCCAAGTTTGCGCGAGCCCGGGAATCCTCTCTGCCCGGGATATCTTCAGTGTCTCCGTCTCCACTCTCGCTGAAAACCCTTTTGCTTTCAGCACCCCTTCATATTTCCTTCGTTCCGCTCGCGATGACTCGGTTTGCATCTTTGGGAGGGCGGTTGCCCCACCGATGTCTGCGAGGTGTTCAGCCCGAAGGCCGGTTGGAATCCCATCCCCCTCTTACATTAGATACCAATACAAATTATAGGGGAATGAGGTTTTTATATTTATTTCAATTATATCTTATACAAAAATATCATTTACAGAAAAATATAAAATAAACATATCACTGTTAATATAATGCTTGAGATAGCCAAAATATTACATAATTAAACCTTGTCCGGATATCTATGATTAAAACTTAACATTAACTAATTGCATAAAAGATATTAAATGAACTAAATACCATAAGACCATTTCCTAAGGAAATTCTTTCAAGTTTACAAATAATAAGACCTAAGGAAAAGAAACTTATATAAAATAATTTTTAAAATTATGTTGCATAGTCTATACATCACAAATATTTGTTTTCAAATCTTTATATAAGAGCATTAAAAATATTAAAAGAGAGAAAATAAATGCATAATTTTGAATTTGGGAATAAAGAACAGTCCTTACGTAAGATTGGGCGATACTTTTAAATTGTCAACGCGTGATTTACAAATAGTTTAATGTGGAGAAGAATAATACATAATTCATACGTGAAACAATAATTTTTATCTAGAAGGTGCTAGGCTCAGGAGGGCTATACATTTTAAATATCACGTTATAATAATATTAATTTTATAATTATGAACATATGTACTTGACCCGTGGCAGCTGCAAGTGTCTTTCATACCCAAGGCATGTATCAATTAACTTATCTGTCTCTAAAATATTTTGCTCGTAAGCCGGGTGGAACCCTATCTCTTAACCTTATTCTTATTAGCTTCCCTTAGTTAACAGATGAGAATGAGGCTTGCTAGTCACGATGAGGAGTGAGATAGTTTGACCTCTCTTCACTGAGCCAGAATACTACAATGTACTCGCCATGTCCCCGCAAGTGAAACTCAAAAACGAATAAAGAGAGAATATCATAAACATGATTTATGTTAACTATTTTTTAACAAGTCTCAGTTCCTAATGGAGGCAGAATTTAATTTACATTGAAATGGAAATCGTCGTTAAAAAGCAAACAAACATCTAATTACTCATTTCAATTGACTTTAATTCTCATCATTAACATCAATTACGCTGAAATTGGCGAAACTAGAATTTGTATCCAATGGTATCATACGGTTTTTATGTAGAAATTAATTTTCATTGCGAATTTGTTATGAGAGTATTGAAAACTTGGCAGAAAATTGACACAATATCTAGGTAAGACTTACTCTCGAAGCTGTTTTCTATCACTGATATCATAACCAGATTGATGTAAGCGGAACATGCTCACATAAGTGAAACAAAGTGACCCAAAGAGTAACACTTCTTAGTATTCAATGAGGAATGAATTATGAAAATATATTTCATTCATCAGGATATGGTGGCAAAAAATTCCCCTTCGATTTCACGAGGAAAGTTTCCGACCAATTCCGTTTGATGAGTATTTCGATTGATTTAAAAATGGACTGTTTGCTATCGTGATTAACGTATCGAGGTATCGATTTCTGTCGGTTTCGCCTGATCAGAATTCGATTTCCGATTATTTTACGATGTGATATCATTCTTGAAAGTGTCATCTTGATGGAAGCTAATGTTTTAAAAAATCCGGGGCCGGAGTTGAAGGACAAAACCTACAACATCAGGATAATCTACATCAGGGTCCTTCAAACTTATGCTATCGGAGTTATCCTCATGACGAAGAAGAAAGATGTAAGCCCATCACTCCTTCAGTAGTGTATATAACAGACATTAAATAAAATTTATTCATAAGTAATTAAAAATATAATTTACTTCGGAAATTCATATGGATTACATCGAAATGTTTGCTAACTTTATCACTTTTTAAATCGAGAAAGTTAGCTGTAAAATTTTTGCTGAAATGAACCGGATATAATTTACATTCAAGCCTTCCCCAATATACCTTGAATATATATTTGCCCCTGAAAGTTGACATTGACTTCGAATCCACTTGCGCCAGCTTAGGTGAGTTCGTGTAAAGCTAGCTCTTAGCGCTTAGCTTATGTAAATCACTGAAACCCATTACAGACGAGAGTGTTTGTGGCTATATGAGGTTCTGAGAAATTATCCTTTAGACCAAAAAGGTTTAAAAATTCTGCCAGTTTATTTATTGATCACAATAAAAATTTTCAGGTTTTAACGTACGTGAAAGCTTTACTCTTCCACATTCTTGGTAATCAATCATATAAACTGATTAAGATTGCTGTGTTGAATTATTGATGTCAGGCTTTTATTTAAAATCATTTTTCTATTTTTCTTTTTTACGTAGTTTTTAATTTTACTCTAAAATTTTATTGTCTGCATATAATTCAACAAAATATCCGATCCGAATTACAACCCGTCCAATATTTGCTACCGATTCTTTTGAGAGAGAATGATGCCCTCTGGACCAATAGTAATGTAGTTAGGCTTTTATTTTCAACTGTGAGCCGAATTGGTATGAGTAGAACAAGTCTACATAGCTGTTCAACAAGTACTATGAGTTGGCATTCTTTGCACATTCAATTAGAATTGAACAGAATGAAAATTATGTGGCCGGTGGTGAGGGAGATATCATTTGACAACACAGCAAACTGCCAGTTACTACAAATCATTTCTGGTCCCTTTTCGCGGTTTGTGTAGATCTCTAAGAAGCCGATGAAGTTCTTAGTTAGAAAGAGTAGCGGATATGAGTTAAGCAAGAAAATTTACTTTATTTGTTGTCAAGAAACCAAAAATTCTGATTGATTAAATGTCCACATTTCTCACGCTTTGGAATCATACCATTATAATACCGCACAATAGAGAGCCTGCGCGGAAATTTTCGCGCATCCCCTCCTCGGAGGGGTATACCCTCACATACGCGAAATTCATATCCTTTGTACTCCACGATATGATCTTCTCTTCCTTGAGGTTGCCAGATATCGCTAATGGTTCTCTTGTTTTTCTTCAAATTTTCCATGCATCGCCTAAGGAATTTGTGTACTGAGAGAATTTTTCAGTACTACTGTGCATAGAGGAGACTCGTTGCATGAGAATGGGAAGAAGGGATACCAAAGGTATTCGGAGGTGGGGTAGGTTGTCGATGCTCTGCTCTCTGGTACTGAAAATAGTTCTTTACTACGTGGTACTATTCCATCGAATAAATATAGATAGATAGGCATTCGATATTCTATCGAATTATCATCAGGATAGACGTTATTACGTGCATATGAATAAGATTTAAAAGTACCTTCATTTAACAGACCTAATATCCTAATAGATAAATAATTTTGAAATCTGAAATACACGAGAATAAAAACAAATAATTTTTGAAATTCCACTTGAGAGAATATATCTATTTACAGATATTGTAATAGCAATTTCATACTTTGTAGATAGTATTTCTTGCGCGACGATGTACGTTTTTCTTTATCCAGTGCCAAAAGAAGTATGAAAGTGCTACGTTCGTCAATATGTGGAGGCAGGAGCACTTAATGAGTGTCGTTGCTATTTTCGAATTCTGTCTCTGACGCTCGCCTTTGTCTCTCTGGAAGGCCGAGGTTTAGTTTATGGGATGTCCTTTTGTTCTTCTCGCAGATGATTATCCTCCTTTTCCACCCAGAATCCCTTTCGACTTCTCATTAATGATCTCCGTCGTTGGCGCAGAAACAATTTATCTCGCGCGTTTTCTCGGGATTAATCGCCGTGGCTTCTTAAATTTATTCTCTTTCGCTCCCAGCATACCTCGGCTCTAATTTCTCCACGTTTCTCTCCCGTTTTCTTAATGAAATGCTTCGCAGATCATATAATTTGATGGGGTCTCCTTCGTTTGATTATCTTGTTGCTCTTACTTCGGAGAATATGGCTTTTCTCGTGTTACATGGTCGCTTTTAATTGATTTACAGCTAGGGTTTATCCAGCCGTACTGGTCGAGGGGCAACGTAAGAAAGGTTATCATTTATGCGGGCCTACATGGATCTCTTTAATTTGACAATCCCTAATGATTCATGTTCTTCTTGATTGTATTACAAGTTAAACTTGCTGTTATTACACCTGAATAGGAATTTTGGAAATTATACTTGAAATTCTCCTTCAAGAAAGGGGTACCATACCATCATTTTTTTCGTATAGTGAATTATTTATTTTCTCTTTTTCTATAAATTAGAGTTTCTACACATTCTTTTTATGGACGATTTTGGTTCACCATGGTTCAACATTTTATAGGTTAATATCGTAATAATAAAATTAAATGTTTTTCAGGAAAATTATTTAACATGCATAAAAAAGTTAAACATAGATATATTTTCCTGCTGTATGGATCTTCAGATCAAGAATTCCAGCCATTATCCACCCGCATCTCTGTAGTCACTTCCGTGTGGATCAAACGCTAATATGTTGCGGAAGTCTTGTTTGATTTTTTTCTGGAAGGTTGATAATGAAATTGTTTAAGGGAGAAACCTCATAGTACACTCTATGTGAAAAATCTTATTCTTTAAATATCATGGTATTAAATCAATTAAATTTGCGGTTTCGAGTCAGTTATTTACCATTAAAATAGTGTTAACTACAGGGCTAGATTCTAAGGAAGGGGTGAATGTAAGAGCAGTTAATAACGTAGAAAATAAGACCCACTGCAGAAAAATATCCACTAAGAAGGGGGATGTGAAAAACCTGCGCAAACGAGCCGATAGTAAGAGCTAACAGACGAAAGGGAAACTGTGTATAACGTGGTGATCAGAATAGCCATACCATAACATATACATAATAGCCATATCATAACATATACAGAATAGCCATACCATACATAAAATTATAACAAAAACTGGAAAAATTGTAAACAAACGTACACAATTACCCTAAAGGCAGTGGACAGCGAAAGATTGAGAATAGCATTATTCATTCCTCGTTTTCTCGTAGCAATGCTTCATGATTTTGTTTATAAAAATTGCTTTTTAATTTCTCCCTGTGTAGTTACAAAGCATTGGTAGTTGATTATAAAAGGTAATCACGCTCAGTATCTCTTGGACTGGCAGTGATGAAGTTTTCCCTGTTTATCTGCGGAGATAACCGATGATAAACGTAGGATTTTTTAAAAAATCGAGATATGCGGCTTTGCGAACTTGTATTTCGATGCTATCCTGCTGATGTTGCTTTGCTGGTGCCTTAGTGAGTACCGTGGAACTTGTATTAGATTCCTGCCATCGTTCGGTTCTCTGTGAAAGTTTCCCTTAAATTGGATGGTTACCACTCGGCTCAGTTAATGAGAACATCCGCCCATTAGATCATCCCCAGGTAAGATCCCGGGTTCTTGTCCCAGCCACTTATGGCTTTCTCACTTTCGTTTATTCTTTTTAAATCCAATCTCTGTTGTCGTAGGTGCTTGGTAGGCTTTCCTTAAAATATTTCGTCCAGTAATTCGCGATTTTTTGCAGTATCAGAGCTTTTCCTAGTTGTATTATTGTGGTCGTGCGGTAGGTTCCCAAATTCGCAGTAGTTAGTGGTTGAGAAAAATAGAAGGGGTAGGTAAGGGGGAATGATGTCCCACAAACGATTACAAGAAAGCATTTGTTGAAAATAGGCGGCGATAGTTTGAATTTCTCCAAAACATGTCTTCAAAAATTTTTCTGCTATGAATCATTCCGCTAGAGTTCACTTCATATGAAACGAAATGTTTTACAAAGAATTTTCAAAATCCTTGGATGATGTAACAGAATTGCTACTTATTCTCACAATCAGTTATATTCGAAAATCTATTCTCCATTTTCTGAAATATTTTCATTGGATTTGACTCTAAGTTAATCTCATTTACTGTATAATTTTCGTACTGCTATATCCTGAAGAATGGAGCATCTTTCATTTACCTTTGCCTCTGTTTTGCTCTTGGAAGCTATTGAGGTAAGAGTGTTGTTGAGTAATGTCACTGTCTCTCCTTATGGAGTGTTAAGAAATAAGTTACTCGTATAGAGATTGTGCTTCACTTACGTGGACGTGTTCCACTTATAGTATTCTGGCTTGGTTAGGAATTATCATGAGTGTTCTACCTTCCGGATTGTTCATGTGCATTAAAAATCTCTTTTCAACGACAAATCTTAAACTAATTGGTAGCTTACCCCACCCTTTATGTCATATAGCAATCATTGCCTTTGTCATCCCCTCTGTTTTTTACCTTGTGTTCTATCCTCAATTAGTTTCCTTACTTTGGGTGATATGTCATCTGGGAGCTGAATACTTCTCAGACAGACCGTTTAAAATCTCTGTTACATAATGCGGAAGGCAAGAAAAGAAAATTTGGAACACGGCTATTAATGAATTAGAGGTTTAAAATCTCTAGTAGCCGTCTTTGTCGACGTTCCTCGCCTCATTCACCGCTATTCGGAGGAAGCAAGAAAGGATCACCGCAATTTTAAGAATACCCAATAGACCCCTAGTACGTAGAACTTAATCCGTACTTGATTAACCCTGAAGATGAAAGCATCGCTTTCGAAAAGTGCATTGAGTGTTCTTAAAACTGCGGTGACTTTTTCTTGATTTCTCCGAATACCGGTGAATGAGACCAAGACTCCGACAAAGACGGCTATTGGAGATTTTGAGTTTCTAAAACAATGAAGAATGTTTTTCAATCCTAGATTGCCTTTCTTTTTCCAATCCTTGCATTACAACACCTTCCATTTTCTCCTCCGTAATGTATGCGTACATAAGAGATCCGAAGTTCCTTCATGATGGTGAAGCAAGTACAATACTTTGTTCCTTAGATGCGATGGAACATTTCCGTCGACTTCCCCCAACCTCTTCTTGCGCTCTCCGCTTTTACCTGCCTGCTGCGAATCATTTAGCGTTTCATACACGGAAAACCAACGGGAGTGCAAATGAAGGGGAGCAGCTATGGAGGGGGTTCTGAAATGTGCGGAAGATGTCGAAATGAAATGGCTTGAGTTTTGCGGAGAACTGAGAACGTTTATTCACAGGTTATAGCGCCGCGTGCCTTCGTTAGCGAGTCCCGCGCCATCGCACGCCAGTAACGCTCAACTTTTTCGTCGAGGAAAGATAACGTTTCTGAGAGCATTATTCGAAGGTAGCGTCATCTTTCGAAAGCTCTGCGATTGCGTAGGCGGAAGTGAATGGGTTGTCTCCCAGGAAAGTTTGATGACGTCATGGAGAGGTAGCATGCGGAAATCGCTGTGTGGATACGTAAGACTTTCCCATGACCTCACGGTTGCATTTATTACTATTTTGTCTCCTTCAAGTAATTACACCATGCTATACCTCAAGGTGATAGCAAGAAAATTCATTGTTTGTATCATAGTCGTTTTATAATTTTGGTCATCTTCGAAATATGTTTTCACATGAAGTTTTTAAGCTGTCTTTTGGTCGTTTTCATATTTTGAAATTATTCAACCGAATCATAGAATATCCATTATTTTTTAAGCGCTTTGAATTTTTATCTCACTTTTATTTGTTACCAAATTCGTATGTTCCTGTTGTTAAATTTTATTTTCTAACCATAATTACGATGTATGATTCCAAATGTAGTTATGTTTGTCCTTTATTCCCGTAGATTGATTTTAGGTCTTTCAATGTTCAACAATGCCTGATATGATCAAGTATTTTCAAATTTGATCATGTATGTACCCATTTATTTTCCATTCTATAAAGTTTTCGCTGCGTGATTACGTTTCGTTATGGAAACTGGATTATTTATGTAACTCATTATAGTAAGATATATCTTAGAAGTTTGTAATTAATAAATGATAATTTAATTTCATAACAAATGAGGTAATGATATGAAACAATTTGAAAATTGTTAAAATTACAGTTTTTCAGTTGAAAGATGACTGTTAGTAAAAAATCGTTAAAAGAAACTTTCTTCTTGTATTCAAATGTTATAGAATGGTTTTATATTGTAAGAGTATGAATTGCATTACGGCATATGACGTCGAAGTTTAGGTTAAAAAGAGACTCGCTTAGTCCTACATTCATTTTTTTAAGTTAACGCTATTCAATCATCATCATCGGAACTACCTTTTCCTTGTTTTTCCGTACTAGCTCAACGTCATAAACTGCGGATGTGGTATTGTCAAACTATCTTATCCCCTGAAATTTGACTGGCCCACATGCATCGGTGGATTTATCGTGTAGCCCTGGATTAGCGGGCGCCATTTCTTATTTATAGGAGCAACTCAGTATGTAATACAGTTTTTTATATCGCTCTACAAAATTCCAAAAAAGTAGAGTCTTGTAAATAGTTTGAACCTCGACTAAATCGAGGGATGATAATTTCGTCTTTATTGATGAGCGTATCTCTACCCGTCAATCTAATGACTGTCCTTTCTCACTGGACAATTTTATATATATTTTACCTGTCCTAAAATAATTTTAGGTCCTTTTTTTTCAAAAATTTCCATTCGTATTTATTAATGTAACATTTTTAATTACCTGTCATTTTCTTCAGGTGTTATTTTTAGTTTTTAATTTTCAAAACAATTTTAATATTTTTATTTGAATGTTTTATTTTAGGATTTCTTTTGATATTTATAATTTTCTCAATTTATGTCGGCAATTTTTCTTTTTTGATTTGATTTTTTTTTAAATTTCGTTTGAATGTTTTATCTTATAATTTTGTTAGTAGTAGTAGTAGTAGTATTGTTAAAAGTGCTTCGACAGCTTAGGTCATTTCGCACATTGGCTCTCACCGGGAATCGAACCCGGGACCGCTTTCACCAAAGGCAAACGCGATGTCCACATGACTATTCGGGAGCCTATATAATTTTGTTATGTTTATTATTTTCTCATTGTGTACTATTGCAATTTTTCCTTTATTTTTTTGATTTTACTATCGTTTTATAATTTCATTATAATAATATGTAATACTTTTGTAATTTCCATGTTATACCCAGCTTTCTTTTACATCTTTTAGCTTGTAATACTATCAGTAGGTTTGCGTAGTTTTTTTTATACCCCCTTCTTTGTGGGTGTTTTCCTGCAGTGGAAATTTTTTCCTAAGATATTACTTTAGGTTTTTTTCACATTCACTCCTGAAGTTTTCCTCTCTGTATCTATTCACGGACACAAAACTTTTTATGCTTATAACATCATTGAGGAAAGGTTAAATGAAAGAAGAGACTTCTCTGTCTCAATCTCGCCTTGATAAGGGCCTTTTATTTTAGTCAAACATGACAATTCTTACAATAAACCCCTTTTTTTGATGATGTTCCCTAAATTATTTTTTAAGTTATGCATCAGCAAAAAATTAAACGGTAAATTTTGAAATGTTCTATGAAAACAGCGCTAGATAGCTCGAAGAATTCACAAAATTGAGACAAGTTAGAGAAAACACTCAATACAGGTACAGTCTACAACTTAGGTTCTAAATATTTTAGTTCTGTTTCTCCATGATTGTTGTGAACTTTAGTTGCAACTTAAAAATGATTCCTAGTATTATTATTGTTTTCATATACTGTTTGGTATTCCTCCTTATGAAAATACTTTGTAGTTATTATAAAAATAAGTAAATACTTTGTAATCAACACGTTATTATTAAAAATCTAATGTTATTTCATCAGTTGAACCAGGGCTTAGGATTTTTAAAACCCTCTTTTAAATAGGGTTAATTTTAGTAATATGACATTCTGTTGAAATTCGTCATAATGCGGCATTTCGTCACAATTCAAGTAATTTTATACGATGCTCACGTGTGAGCTTGAAGTGTTGGACAGCGTGAGAGAATTACGGCCAATTTATATTTCCATTTAAAACTGTCCTTTCCTTTCGTTAAAATTTCTTCCTAAGCATGTTAATAAAATGTATGTCAAGTTTCCGTTTCAATGTCATTCGTGCCATATCGCCAACCATGAACAAATCTATCAGTATTTGAGTTTCAAAGGAGTCACGAGTAAGTTCTTCTGTGTGATCTGTTTCCTTTGGAAAGACTTGGACAGATTTTCTTTGATGTCATACTCCTCATTTCACGTAAGAATTCTGGGTGAAATAAATCAGAGTATTCGTTGGAATTCGAATTCTTCTCGTTAATTCGCCGTTTTTTAGTTTTTGTTTGCCTTTTAATCAAAACTTCCCAAGGAGCCTCATTGTTGTCGGGCTATGCCAGCAATTTCTCTCTTTGATACAGCGCAGGAATTTCTACTAGAATGGATGCATTTTTCGATAAATAGGCTGATGAATGATATTTATTAAATTACTTAGAAAGGAAGATAACGATACGAGGGAAATGCTTAAAGGTTCTTCGCACATAAGGGCGTGCACTTAGGAAACATCCCAAGGAAAAACGGACTTGAAATAAGTCTGACGGGGCCGGGAATCGAACCTGGGATCTTTCTCTATCCAGGAGGCTGCCTTAACCATCTAGCTACAGTACTGGCAGGGTAACATAGATGGTTAAGGAAACCTCCCGGACTAGAAGATTCGAGGGCTTCGAGATGTGGGTAGACTTACTGAGACAGGAAAAACAGAACTGCTGGAGATGGTTGGAGAATTGAGGGTTCTGATTAAGGTAGAAGAATGACGTCAGTTGTCGAAAAGTCGAATATTGAGAAGTTAGGGATTGCTAAAGAAAATAATTATATAGTATGCAAAGGAAAAGACGAGGAGAAACATGGCAAAAGTTCTTGTTTGGATGATTTGAGGGATAACACTAGACGTATTAAAGAAAAGGGTTGCGGGCCGCATCAATTAAAGTTTTTCAAAGTATAGAATTAATATTTTGGTTGATAATTATTTGATGCGTTCATAAATAAATTCAGTGATTAAATAAAATTTAGTAAACTAAATTGCTCAATTAGTAAATCGTATCATTTCGTTGAAGAATATATTTTCAAAAGTAGCAGAAAAACTACACTTGTGTAGGTTTTAATACCTCTTTTATTACTTTCATACATCCAGTGTGCTGTTTTGGAAAGCTTAAGTGACCATTAAAATTACAGAAAGTTAATTCAATTAATAAAATAAAACATTTCGAACATTAAAATGTAAGATAAGGTGTCGCTAGTTCGGATAAGTCGCAGCTGAGGGCCGTGGGTTGTGCACCTTTGATCGAAATCTACCAATCGATTACTTTGGCGAATCATTCGCGGAAAAATGTATACTATGGTACTTCGTTAATTTAGCGTTGAATTATGGAAATTATAGCATAGATCTTATGGGGATACTGCGATTATTGTTCATATATTGTTCTGAATCACTCTCTTAAATGCTTTGTGAAGTTTTCATTCATTTGGTTCATCATACAAAAATTCATTTTAAACTGCTAGTATTCGTTGGTATCCAAAGGCTCATTTTACACCATTAAAATCTATGTCTATGTTTTCACGTTTTTTACCGAAGATTTCACTTTTCATTTTCCCCTTTCCTTCTTTTAAATTTTAGTTACACCTGTCAGTTGTTCTTTTTTCATGTTCCCCTTCTTACTGATATTTTTCTTCTGAGTTTTCATTTTTTTCCTGAGTGCAGTTTTAGGTTTCTTTTTAAGTCGAAGAGATATTATTTCCTTTTTTGCCTTATCTTTTATTTTATTCCGAAAAGCTATTTCTTGAATTCTTTAACTACATAGGGTTAGATCCAAGGAAATACTTATTTATTTATAAGTCTCAGTCTCACTCAGAAAGAAAGTCGTTTTAGTATTATTTAAAATTTAAATTTTTCATTAAATAATTTACTATAATTACAGAATATACTTAAAAGGATCCCCTTTTCTGTAGGTTCATCGTCGAAGGACGATAATACTCTCTGCTCGTAAGGTTAGCTTTAATGGTCCTCATAATGAAGAGTTGTGTCGGACGGCGTTTCGGAAAGGATCAATAGATAGAATGCACATCCGTTGGTAGATGTCTCCTTTACGTATTTCCTCACCCATCGGATTTTTACACTCATCCTTCTTAGTAAAAAGGATAATTGTAAAAATGAAGAATGTCCGGAGCGCCAGTAACTTTTTTCTTAAAATAAACCATTGCAGTAGAAATTAAGGACTAACTAAAAAATAATAAATTCTTTTGGTCACGCTTGTTTACTTAAATATTATTTATTCCCCACTTCTAAGAAATTACATTGAATTTGTTAGAAAGTTCGAATTTTTTACATTTTTTAGGATTATTCTCTTTCTTTAACGTTCGTATTTCCTGCCCGTTTTCCTATATTTTGTTTTGTTTTCGACTGTCGACTTATGTATGTACAATTCCACGTAATGAGTCTAGAATCAGTCCGTTTCAATAAAGAATGATAAACTTCCGTTTTGTTCAATAAGTTAGTAGCAATTAGAAAAAAATCTCTATCTGTCCTAACATTTACCTTGAGGAATACATTCGATCCATTTCACTGTAATGTAATATTATATATTAATTATAATATATGTGCGCTATTATGTATTATATATGTAATTATAATGCCTACCTTTCAAGTTAGATGAGGAATATTTACCTCCTACGGCGACGTATGTCATTATCCTTGGAAATGAATGACGTACTTAAATTATTATTATAAGGAAACTGGGTGTATGTTATTTGCACGAACTGGCGTGCAGCCAGGATGAATCATAAGGAAGAATAGACTTTAAAAAAAGTCCGACGGGACCGGGAATCGAATCCGGGTCTCCCGGTTGCCGGTCAGGTGCTCTGTCCGTTGAGCTATCCAGCCGGAACATTCTCTCAAGCTATTCGGTAGACTATGTGGGAAACATGCAACTTGCAGCAATCGGGAGACCCGGGTTCGATTCCCGGTCCGGTCGGACTTTTTTCAAGTGTATTCTTCCTTGTGTATTATTATACGGGCGAAAAGTTTCCTAGAAATTGTACTTGAAACTAAAAAAACAACTGTATTTTTATTTCGAGCTCATTCATATTAGCGTAACTTTTCGTTTTATATTAGCCTTTATTTAGACCTCACGATTCTCATGTTATCTTCATTAAATCTGCAATTTATTCCTTGTGTGGAATTTCTTTTCCCTCGTTCCTCATTTTCGTCTGTCATGCTGCTATGCTCAAAGATTCTGTTAACGGAAGTCGATTTTAATTGGGTATTTTTTAGACCGATATTTAATGGAAATTGGACCTAATTGAACTGAGAGACAAGGAATCACACCCATTAAAGTTCCTGTAGTTGCCTTAAGGACTAGGAGTTTTTAAGTGTAACAATACGTTATTTATTTCGATAATTAACCATGGGCTATGGTTAATGAAATTTGTAACCACCTTTAAAAATACAATTATTCATCTGATATTCCTCTTACCACTTTAAAAAACGTTTGAGATCTTCATGATGATCTTTTCTTTATCATCTGATGTACATTATTAAAAACCCTGGTTTTTCTAGCATGGTGTGTTACCTGCTCCTTGGTTCTATCTTATTCTGTGCTTCTATCTGCAGTATCAGTTGCAGTAATTAATATCGCCGTTTCTTTCTAAGAATAGTTATATAATTTGGTAACGTTTTGGAAAAATCTGTTAGTGCAGCAATTGTAGGAAAAATACGTCTTCTTTTAAGATAAATAAGTACAATAATACACAAGAATTTAAATAAAAAAATATAGTAGTACTAGAACCTACAGGAAAAAAATCGATTTAAAAAGAAATTTGTAAAATGAAATCCTAGATGGAAATTACAAAAAATTAACAGGATTAAAGGTAATTACGTAAATTATGCTGAATTATTGTTAAGCCATTATAACATTACCATTTTATTTCCGTGTACAATTTCTGCGATATATTTCTTTTAAATGATGAGAGACTAATTTTATTGAAATTGTGATTGTAATTTAGTTCTTGTCCATTTATTCAATAAATAATTGCAGTTGTTATTTATTACTGGCCATTCTTGAGTGTATCATGAGCGTCAGAATTTGATTTTAGGTTTTGCTTCGTGGTTCCGGATGCTAAATTCCCATGATCATTTCTTGCGTTCTGTTTGTGGATGAGGAAGGCAAGAAACTCTGCTTCATGTAGGGATTGTTTATCAATTACTCGGATACGACTACGTCCCGAATTAGTATCCTCCGATTCTGCTGCAAACGGTCCATACGGTACGCTAAGAAAAACATTTGCTAATATATGAAGCGGAACATGGCGCCCTGGCGTTAGCGAAACGCTTAAATTAGTAATTTATCGCCGAAGGACTGGAGAGAGCGGCATTTAATCTCCTTGATTAGTTCAGATTGGAAGGGATTAGCGGAATAAGTTTTTGGACGGTAATTTCAAGATTAGTAGGGACACGGGACGGTGAGAAACGAAAAATAAATTGCAGGTTGGGAGAGATGTAGCGAACAGTTCTTCCCGTGCCCAATTAGCGGAGTCGGAAAGTTTTTAGTCACAGAACAGTAGAGAAGTTACAAATAGACATGTCCTGGAATGTTGCTGGAAATTTCCAGGGCAAAGTGACCAAGGTTTTAATACGAAAATCTTTTGAGGCTTTCTGACTAATTGGGAGCTTAAACTAAGCCAAGCAAACTAAAAATTCGATATGATATTCCGAATATGAGTTATTCGTTATTACGTTAGCGTGCCTTCACTCCATGTATCAATTTTTGTTAGTTATCAATTGATCTGATACTTATTTCCAATGTATTCGATTATATTTTTATTAGCATAAAAGCGAAAACTTATGTATATATGATCTTATTAAATTTAATCCAAGGTATATTTAACAAATCATAAGTAATTAAATGATGCGGAATTCAAATAGCTCCATTTATGAAAAAGGTGAAACATTTCATTCATATGTAAAGCATTTGCGTATTATTATAAGATGATTTTCTCGTAAAAGTCATGTTTAATAATATGTATGTACATTAGTTTTGTCAGCCATTATTACTTATTTCTATAAAAAAATGATTAATTGGAATACCTTTCCACATGTTGTACAAGAAAAGAAATATAGTGATTTGGTTAGGATTCGAACCCAGGTTTCCCACTTTCCGGGCAGGTGTGCTAAGCACTAAACTACCGAGCCACGTCCTTTTCCCTTCTGTAAATGGGGCCTTAATTAAGATGCACACTTTCCTGTGCTAAGTCAAATTTCCATCATTTGTAAGCTTTCCACATTTCCCAATAGCTATACGACAGCATGTTGCGAGTGAAGATAAGATATTATTCCAAGAATTCCATCTCTACAACGATATTTACTTCAAGATCCCGGAATATAAATAACGATAAACTGGAATTTAATAGAAAATGTTTCATATTACATTCACACATTGCTTACGTTTTTTTTGTATAACTGACAAAAGTTTAGATGGAAGAAGAGACTTTTAAGTCTCAATCTCGATTTAATAAAGATTTTATTGACCTTATATTACTAATCTTTGTATTTTCAAAGGAACGAGTGATGAAATTGATTATCAAAAATAACCTAACTAGTGTTTATTTATACAATAACTTAAATCATATTCCACGATAGAAAAAAAGCTAGAAAGAATCTGCGGCCCACCATATTTTTTTGTTATATCCATGCGGTCCTTCTTGTACGTTGTGCAGGCTTGAATACTTCAGCACGTGTCCAGGACTTACTATCTTCTGATATTCTTGTCAATATTGTTATCAGTATATCTGCTTTCCAACACTCTCACTTCTATCCTGGTCTGCTTTGCTGCACGCAATTCTCGTTAAATATGTATCGGTTATTTCCATTGTATTTATTTCATCGTAATACGTAAATTTTCATCTGTATTGTAATATTTTATGTCTATTTATATTTTTCAATTATGACCTATTTTATATCTTCTTCTTTCCTAGCGTTTTACAACTAATCACCACTTTAAATATAAAAAAACTTAGATACGGTTTTATAATGTAATGCTATCAAGGAATTTAAATGTAATCTTTTCTTTGACTCAAACAAACCATGTTATAATCTACAGTAATAAATCTTCACTGGTATTTAAAA